>JAUMIR010000002.1:169490308-170740308 GCA_030847615.1 Gambelia wislizenii
TCAAAAAAGTTGGGAAACTAGCGAAAGCTGATACTGCATGACTTATGGGTTTTTCACTCCCCCTCCTTCTGAAAAGGGCGCTGTGGCTTCGAAATGCATGGGAACTATCAGGCTCCTTGTTGCATTCTTTGAGGATTTATTTTGCTGTGTAAATGGCACCTCTGTTTTTCTCCTCATTAGCCACTATTGTTTTTAATTTCCCTAGGATTCCTTTTGTGCTGCTCTCAATTAGAGCAAGTGCCTCTTCATAGCTGCCAATCATGGGCAAGAAAAAAAAAAGATCAGCATAGTCCAGCTTCCATTTTCCAGAACTGATCAGCCATCCTCATATAAAGTCGAAGGCTTTCACAGCCAGCATCCATAGATTTTCCTTGTTTTTTTTTTCCAGGCTGTGAGGTCATGTTCTGGAAGAGTTTACTTCTGACATTTTGCCTGCATCTGTGGCTGGCATCTTCAATGAATGGTTGGGTAGGAGTGTGTGTGGAGTTTATATATACTGTGAACCCCTGTTGGGGAATATATGTAAATTTGTGTATTTGAATGGTTAGTTTCTGGGTATAGAAATGGAAAGAGGATTAGTGTCTGTTTGGCTAATGGTGGGTTGATGGCCCATTACCTGCTGGAAATCCCCCTGTTCCTGGGTGGAATTCCTTTGTAAGTGTTGAGTTTTGATTCTATTGTTTTTCAACACTGGAAACCAGATTTTGTTTACTTTTAGGGTTTCTTCTTTCCTGTTGAAGTTGTCCAGGTGTTTGTAGATTTCAACAGCTTCTCTGTGCATTCTGCCATGATAGTTGTTGGCCTGGTTGAGAATTTCTGTGTTTTTAAACAACATTTTGGGTCCAGATTGGTTTATAACATGTTCTGAGGGGTCCTCTGGGAGGAATTTGTTACAACCTTTAAAAATTAGGCTTTCTTCATCCTCCCAGAGGGCCTTTTCAGCTATCGCTCCCAGATTATGGAACGGCCTGCTGGGTGAGATCCGTCATATCACCACCCTAAATAGCTTTTAAAAAGCTCTTAAGATGGATCTCTTCCTGTAGGCCTTTCCTGAATAGATACCCAGCTGCCAAAAAAGGAAATCTAGCTTGTCCCAATCTTGCCACGTCCATTGTTCATTTTTATTCTTTATTTTTATTTATTTATTTTTAATATTTTTAAGTATGTTTTTAATTCCTAAATTATTTATTTGTATTTTAAGGGGTGGGTGGGATTTAGGGGTTGGATGTATATTTTAATTGTTGTAAGCCACCCCAATTGCGTTTCGTAGAGGGGTGGGATATAAATACATATTATTATTATTACTATTCTGCTACTGCTGATCTTTCTGGCTGGCCCAGTCTGCAGTGTCTCTCATGTTCCTTGATTTGTGTTTGCACACTGTGTTTAGTGGTCCCTATGTAAACTTGTCCATAGCTGCACGGTATGCGGTAAACTCTAGTTTTGAAAAACAATAGAATCAAAACTCAACACTTACAAAGAAATTCCACCCAGGGACAGGGGGATTTCCAGCAGATAATGGCCATCAACCAGCCATTAGCCAAACACACACTAATCCTCCTTGCATTTCTATACCCAGAAACTAACCATTCAAATACACAAATTTACATATATTCCCCAACAGGGGTTCACAGCATATAAAGTCCACACACACTCCTACCCAACCATTCTCTGAACATGCCAGCCACAGATGCAGGGGAAACGTCAGAAAGAAACTCTTCCAGAACACGGCCTCACAGCCCAGAAAAAAACCAAGGAAAATCATCCTCATGTACCCTGTTTTAATTAATGATGCGAGCTGCCCTGGGTCCCCTTTGAGAGAATGGTGGGATATATATAAAACAAAATGAACAAATACAAATTCTCTAAAGCAGTGGTTGGCTTTTTTTTTTAGGTTGTCAGGGGGTCTTCACTGGTCAACCTGTAAACTTTGGAAGGCTACACATTTCCCCTGCTGTGGCCACCTCTGCAGTTTTCCCTGCAATAGGGTAACAACAGCAGTGACTCTGTGGTCAAGTAGGATTCCAGAGTTTCCTCATGCATCAGAGAGGTTTGGATTTCAGACAAAGAGGAAGCAGGAAGACAAAGAGGGTGTGCGGGGGGAGACAGCAGTGGATGTGTTGGGGTGGATCTGACAGTGGCTGTGCCAAATTAAATAACACCATTTTAGAGGAAAGGGGGAAATGCCTTAGGGAAGGTACCGCAACCTATGTGTTGCCCACTCCATATTAGAACAACAATAAGGAACATGTGGCCTTTCACACATCATTGCTGGCAAAGGAGAGAGGAAAAAGCTTTCTTGAACACAGAATACAAACAAAAGTAGTTGGCTTGTACTGTATAATAATGTTCTGCATTCCTCATCCTTGAACAGACCATACAACTAACACATGCTAGATCAGCTTAGATCACTTTCCCAAAGGTACTCATACTCTTGCAAACTGTTCCTGTTGCTTTGCTGCTTTTCTTCGGAGTGCTGTAAGCCCCTAAGAAAATAGCACCTTTGAACATAAGGAGAGAGGCTAGGGAAAATCAAGTCTGAATTCTTGCTAGAAGCCAAAATGACTAAACTGAGGCTGTTGGACTTTGGACGTACAGTGGTCCCCTGGTATCCACTGGGGCTTGGTTCCAGGACCTCCTCATGGATACCAAAATCCATGGATGCTCAAGTCCCATTATATGCAATGGTGTAGTAAAATAGTGCCTCTTATATAAAATGGGAAAATCAAGGTATGCTTTTTGGATTTTTTTCAGGGGGGAGGTGAATATTTTCAAGCCATGGATGGTGGAATCTGTGGATGCAGAATCTGTGGGTACAAAGGGCTGACTGTCTCATGAGACAACATGACTCACTGGAAAAGATGATACTGCTTGGTAAAGTGGAAGTCAGTAGGAAATGCAGGAGGCTGCCCTACAGATGGATTGAATCAATCAAGGAAGCCACAGCCCTGAGCCTGCAAGACTTGAGCAGCACAGTTGATGACTGGTGCTCTTGGAGGCTTCTCATTCATAGGGTTTCAGTAAGTTGAAGTCAACTTGATGGCAAATGGCAAGATCAAACAACCACAATAGCAACAACAAGCTTATCTTTGCTATCAGAGAACACCAAAACAGATTCTGTTCAGGGGAAAAGTTTCTGATCCTGAAAGCATTATCGGTAGACAAGATTGAAAATTACTGATCAGTTCTATAAATGTAGCATTCTCAAACAATTATTTGGTTATTTCACACCAATGGATTAATTCATTAAGCACTGGCAAAAATCCAGTTGTGCCTTCCCCCCCCTCCTGGTTTTCCCTCGAATCTACTCTCACCCTGTAGTCAGAACTCATTGGTATTACAAACCATAGGCCTATTGAGACATCTCCATTAATCACATACCTTCATCATGAATCCCCATCTGAGGGCAGGCACTTCACCCAGGTGTCTGTAACTGACCTGAGTGGTGTGTATTATGCCTCCTGTCTGCTCTTTTACTATTTTCCGGTGCAGCTGCTTTTATTTCATTCACTATGCGTTTTTTGAGGGGGGAAAGCTGAATTAAAACAAATGAGATGCAAATACATTCAGCGCTTTCCCTCTTGTTTCCAAATTGCACTTTCAGTCCACTCAACCTGTTATAATCTCATAGTGATTTTCATTTAAAAGTGCTAAATGGATATGTGATTACAGTTACAGGAACTAACACAAGACAATTAAATGCTGAGGTGTTGATAGATAAAACTGTGTTTTGATTTGCATATACATGGTGCAAAAAAGTAAAAATAAAATCGAAGTCTGGCAAGGATTCAACTCCACGACTTGTACGATTAAAGCCTGCTAATTACCACCAGTGACTTTATTAAGATTTTATTACTCAGAGCCAGGATTATAGCCCTTTATTTTAGGGCCATGTTACTTGGGAGTATAGTCAAACTATAGAGCTGATTTCACACAAGGGGAAGGGGGGGGGAAAAACCACCCTAGAGTGATTGCTATTAATAACCAGCTTCTATAGCACAGCATTTTACACAAATTGGTTACATGGCCTGAAATTGAGACATTCATGACTTAATTCCTACTGTCATTGTGGCTTCCCCTCCTTTGCTGCTTGCAAAATATACCACTCAGTGCCCATCATTACATAGAAAATGCCACTGGAAACACGATATGGAGATAATTAGCTACCTGAGCAATAAGGCAAAAGCTAAGCCTGTGAAAATGTAACATTTTAGCATCACACATTCCTGTGTTCTCAAATCAACAAATAGGGAATTTGTTTAACAGATATTAAAACAAATCTTAAGCATGCAGGACTCAGTGCAGGTCGTGAAGCAGACTTTAAACGAGGACTGGCAGGAGTATTTTCTCTAGTAAGCCTGGAAGAAGTAGAAATCACTGAATACTCCCTGAACAGCCCCACGATTATGCATGGCTGGGGACTTTGTGGTCCTGTGAATGTGGTTGAATGAAAAGTCCCATCAGCTCTAGCCAGTCTGGCTGTGGTGAGGTACCACCAGAATAGTAATTCATCAACATTTGGAGAACCTAAGATCCTCCATCTCTGGGATGAAATAATACCCTAAATCCCAAGTCCCATATTAGTTAGTAGTGTAGATAATTGGTACAGTTGTCCTTGGAGACAGACCTAAGTAGTTGCATGCACCTCTCCCAAGTACTGACTGCATATAAAATGGTCAGGCCTAGCTACTGAAAATGTCTGATGCCTGCTGTAATTCAAGGGGATGTTTTCCTTTATCTGCTAAGATCAAACAAAAAAGGCCAAGGTGAAGGGTTTCATTACATTTTATGCCCTTTTGTAATTCTGCCATTTACAGTGAAAGGGTTCCTTTGCACAGCTTGAGCCTGAAATCTTGTAGGATACAATCAAATCCAGCAGCCATCTTTTAAGCCCTTTTGTTAGCCCATCTTTTCACATTTCCCTTCTTGATTACTGGAATGTATAGATTACTTGATTACTGGAATTCAGTGGCCACATACTTGACCGCACCTAGCTTTTAGTATGTTCAGGTCATATGGTGAGGTGATTGGTTTTACCATGTCCTGTTTCTGATCAACTGGAGACCTGTCATGACGTGTTAACACCGCATAGCTTGATTCCCACACACACTCTTTAAATGTGGCTACCAACAGCAGCCATGTGACAATTGCTATCTGTAATCATCCGTTGGCTGCCAGCTCTGGTATGCAAGACCAATCATTATTCAACAGTACACTGAAAATTATAATGAATAACAATTCATGAAAACAATGGAGGTCTCAGCAGGATGGATCTAGGAGTTGCGATACTATCCCAAGGACAGGTTCCTGTTTTATAATAAAAAAAATTAACAAACACACATAGCTAATAGTGGTGTAAACTGCTTTGCATACAGCTAGAGAGGCAGCAGTTCTAACAACAAACATCCCTGTCACATACCAGCAGGGAGAAGACCTGGGATGGGGGCCTTTTCAGTTATAGCACCATGCCTTTGGAACTCCCTGCCCAGGGAACATTCTCTAATCTTTTCAGTGCCAAGTGAAGACTTTAAAAAAAAAATACCTTGGCTTTTTTTAATGCTCAGTATGATAGAGTGTTCTGAAATTTTAAATGTTCCTCTCTTGTGCTTTCTTGCTGTTTACGTTGTATCATTTCAAATTTTTGCAAACCAATTTGAAAGGTTGGCCCTTGAAACCTGGTATATAAATGCTTAGCATACATACATAACTAGTGTTCTCTAGAGTGAATCTAGATAGTAGCTCCATTACACTGCAGACCACATTATGTGACTGCTGTAGATCTTAGTATCAAACTCAAGTTTCCCAGTCACATACAATGGCAGCAATATAATGGCAGGGGGTGCAATTCAAGGTATCAAAGGAGTCAGCATGTCCCTGTCCACTACTCCCTCTGAAGTCCAAGAGCTTCTGTCCTGACAGCTTCATTTCTAGTATTGCAGCTACTTGTGGGGCGTGTGGGAGTGCTTTCACAGATGGACTGTAGGACACGAACATCAGGCAAGGTGAAGATTCATCCCCCTCACACCCCTTTGACACTTAAACTGAACCTTCTGACCTTGCTTTCATATGTGTTTGTGACAGTTTGAAATAGGAAAGCATGGGGTATATGCATAAGTAGTTCTGATATTCCATATATTCCTTTTAGTTCCCCATATACAAATAATAAAAACAAACTTCAGTTTGTCATATTTTTAAAAAACAGAATAAAACATTATAGGGTACCATTACTGAAACCAGCTCATTTTCTGAAAAAACTGATTTTAGAATTGTATAACACTTACCCTGAGCTTTCTTCCAAACACAGTCACTTTCCCTTTAATCTGTTCTTTTCTGAGACGCCACTCTATTGAATTTAAGCCATTCTCCATGGGCAAAGAAATGTTACATCGTCCTATAGTTGGGGTCACAGTTCCAGCTAGGACATGGGGCTCACTGTGGAAGCTAATGCTCATTCCATTGGCATACATCACCCTCAAGGTGCCATTATTGCAGAGCTGATAGCTGTTCCTCACTTGATCTGGAACAATAATTGGGAGAAAATTACTTAATGTATTAGTCATAAAGAGAAAATATTACCCAATTTACTAGGTTTTTACGGTGCTTCGCAAGTGATGTTTCCCAGCAATTACTGTTTGTATGGTGGTAAGTCTGAGGTTTTATTGATTTATGTAAAGAACAATACTATTAAACATTTGAGGCCTGGAGAGATGCTTCAGTTTATTAGAATTCTTTTCCCCAGTTGCTCCTTAATTATAAATCAAAATGTATATTGATATTTTTAGCAAATACTATCAATATTTGTGGAGATGTATAATTTGAGAAAAAGTTGCAGGGAGAATGATTTTAATTGAAGACTTATTTCAACAAGATATATATTCAATTTCAAAATGTAAAAAAGGTGGCCATATCTTTTTCTTAAAAACAAGCAGGTCCTTCTCACTCCTTTCTATACTGGTTTCACTGCTCTTAGTAGAGATGTAGCATAATGATAAATTAGGTTTCGGTCCTTATGGCATGATGCTCATACAGAATGAGCTGCCAGACACAATCTTTTGTGTAGGTGTCACTCTTCATTCTGCCATCAAGAACCATTACTAGCCAACCAGACAGCTGGCCTTTTAGTGATTGACAGATGTTACAAAAATAAAACTTAACATTTATAACTCTGTTATATTCTTGCCTGGCTGATGCAACCAGATCTTTTCTCGAGAACATTTTTTTTCAAAAAGAGAAGAAAAGGAGTTTCTTCAGGAAGGCAGTACAGTGAGCAGCTGCTATCAAAGAATAACCATCCTCTTGTCAGAAAGAAAATATCTACATAATTAATCATCTGGTAGCACAAAATTAAAGCCACCAAAACCAAGGGAAATAGTCCATAAATGTTGACATTTATATGTCAGGAGACTATTGTCCTATGATAATGTTTGTTTTCAGTAACATTATTTCTTAATTTTTTAAAAAAGTCATTTACAAAAGTCTTTTCACTGCAGCTTTGTTAACACTGTTTGTTGTATGTGCAGTATGATACTGCTTTTGGAAGTTTCACATTAATCTCTTTGCAGATTTGGCTGCAGCAGCTATGCTATACATTTGCTTTCTTAAACTAAAAAAGCAAAACAACTGAAATCTTGCCAGATAGTTCTCTCGGATAGTCTGATGCTCGACCTAAGGCTAGAAGCAAATGGGTCATAGAAGAGATGGTCCCACGAAAAAGGCTGTATAGAACAACTGTACTGAAAGCTGCATCAAACCCCACATATGATTTTAAGACAGAATGGTTAATTTCTATCTGTGACTTGCCCTAGAGAGCTGTAGAAGGGAAATCTTTATGGAAAAAGTGTGCATGTGTATGTCTCTTTGGCGCAACCTTGAACAGGACATCATATAGTTTAAGGGTAAAACTATACTATACTATACTTTAAAGATGCAGTTACTATCTACCACCACCCCCCAGTTACCTTAGAGAGAGGACCAATCCAGACTGGGATCCTAACACCTGCATATATAGTTTTATTGTCCTCAAGTGATGGATTTATATCAAAATATAACTTTTGGGTAATTAAAAAAAATAGGCAACCATGTGTTCAAGTAGTTTTTGCATGAACTGAGTAAGAAGTACAAGAAAAATTCCAATGTGCACGTCAGAGAAACTGAGAAGAACTAAAGACAGATTCTGAGACATTGTAGCAGCTGTTGCAGGAAGTCACAGATTATGAAGAATGGAATGTTTATTTAGTGGCTGAGAACATGACTTATCTTTCAGCTGGATTATAGAAGGCACAAACTTTAGCTCAGTGAAATGGGATAGCAAGACTAACACTGTGTATGCGAACAACACAGTGCCAGAAACAGTACATTGAGAAAGTGGTGAAATTTAGCAAAAAAGATAAAAAGTAGTTCATTGATGCAACTAGGATTTCCTTGTAGAAAAGTTCCCAGCATCAACAGATACTTAAAGTTGTTCAGAAGACTGCATGAAGGATATCAATCCTCCAAACTATTTGTATGTTGCAGTAGATAATTTTGTCCAGTTTGGGAACCAAAACCCTAGAATGGAAATGGGGAAACCATGAATGACCAGGAACTCTATGAAATCATTATGTATCTCCTAAGAAATGCTTACATTTCACATGGCAAAAGAATAAGGTTTGGCATCCAGCGATGTTGTAAAACCTCTTATTTGAATATGATTCCAGAGATTGAAAGTGGGAGTAAATTATACAATGATCCCAGAAATAGATACAACCAGTGCTTCAAGTAATCTAGCCCTCCTTCACTTAGACTGGACATTTTAGTCCCCAATCATCATGCTTTGTTTTAGAATTCACACAGAACTTGACCTGTAAAGCTAGGCAAATTGCAGTATTGTTATATTAAGAGTTGTAGATAATGTCCTCAGACTTCAGCATCTCATTATGTACCTTTTTTTAACAGGCAAAAATGGTTGGGACAAATATTGTCTCAACAAATCTATGGGTTTTACTATTTGATTACTTTTTTATATATATTGTGTGGGATAGAAAGTGCCCTGTGCCAGTGTTTCTCAGACTATAAGATGTAGGGGATCAGCAATTTCCCCCCCAACATGCCAGGAACCAATACCATATTTGTGCCCATTGGCTACAATTGTTTCTTTCTTTCCTGGAAGCTGTCTAGAAACCGGCAGCAGGTGGCTCATGGACAGAGCACCAGTCCTCAGAACACCAACATGGAGCAGCACTGCCTCTCTCTCTCTCTCTCTCTCTGTGTGTGTGTGTGTTTGAGAACAATCATGTTAAGAAGCAGGAGTTGGCCCCATGGGGAGGTAAAGGGTGGTAGTGGAATTCTCAATGGGTTCGGGAAATGCAGGACGTGTAAAGTTATCCCCTTTTCTTCTCATTTTCCATCATGCCATCAGCTTTGATTATGGTGACCCATGAGCCTCTTGTCCTAACTCCCAGTGCGCTGGAATTCCCATGGAATCAGCAAATACTCCAGAACTTTATTCACCTGGATGAGGCTTAAAGCCTGTGTGCATTCAACTGAGAAGTTTTGGTAGGTGTCTTCAGCCAGAAGCTATACATGCATCAACTGTGATGCTCAAGTGATACAGGTAAGTAGCAGCAATGGCCACTCTTTTGACAAGGCTCACAGGGCCAAAGAACCATTGACTGGAAGCAGCCAGTCCTTGCAAGCCTATGGCAAATTAAAATGATTTATGATGATTGTGACTGAACAGAAATAGGGAAGGGAGGGAGATCTTGAGATAACTGCATACCAAAGTCAACCTGGAAAAAGAAGAATGTTGTCTAGGGAGATAATACAGAATTTCTCACAATCATGACACCTCAGGTTAGAGAATAATGGGCCTTTTTTTGGATAAAACTTCCCAAAATGGAAGGAAAGCCTGAGGAATCACTGCAATGGGGGAAGGGGGCATCTGATTGCAGAGATGGCAAAGACAAGTTCTACACTAGGAGGGCTAAAAGGAGAATGCTGTGCCAGAGGCCCACATAGGAGTAAGAATGGAACTTATAATTCATGCCAATTGAATTATAATCAGGGCCCAGATACCCCAAATGATGGTTTACTGTATGTCTGCTTATCACAAGATCCTTGTGTTTAAGGGCAAAGGGATCCAGAGCAAATCACCCCCCATTTTGTGTACCTGCACTCATCTACAGCAAAATCTAGCCCAAATAAGATGCTTTTGATTTGGGCCTTTAGCAGTTCTGTCTTTGAGGAACAGGACTTCAGTATTTAAAAAGATCCTTGGCCTGATGGAAAGCATGAAGGTGGGATGCCTTTGTGCATTCTAATACCTAGCAATACTTTGTAGACTGTAATGACTCAAAAAGAACCAGTGTGAATTTAGACTTACAATATCTCTAGGGTATTTTCAGTACAAATGTTGAAAAGGCCTTTGCTGCTGAAAGATAATCTATATGAGATTTGGTTTTGAACAGAAATGCAGCTGAGTGAAGCCAAGCATACACAACACAAAAGAGCCTGCCATTTGCCATGAAGTGTTGTTCTATTGCTTTCCCAAATGAAAGGCATCAGCTGGAAACTCATGAGGATCGCTCATACAGAAATAGGGAGTCTACTAAGGGGAACAGAACATCTTTCCCATTTAGGATGAAACTATGTGCTTGTAGGATTCCACCAGGATATTGATGAACAGACAATATCCTGTAACAAAAAGATTATTTGTTTACCCAATTTGACATGATCTTAATTGGAACAATGATTTCATTGTCTGGGTTCAAAACAACAGTCCAATATTTGATGCAAAGTACCACTTGGGAAGAAAACTCTCTACTGGGCTAGCACAATTTGAGCTCTTCAGAGGAGGCTCTGTTCAACATCTTGTGAAGTTAGATTGGTGGGTACATGTAACAGGCTTTCTCTGTAGCAGCACTCTGATTGTGGAAACGGAAGTTAGGCCGGGCCCATCTTTTTTAAGCTTCTGAAGGGCAACCAAAACAGTGCTGTTCTGCAATGGCCTTTAATGACTGAAATTGCTCTCTTTTCACTGTGTTATAATGGATTTTAGGATTGTTTTAGATTGTTGTTGTTTTTGTTGTGTGCCTTCAAGTTGTTTCTGACTTATGATGACCCTAAGGTGAACCTATCACAGGGTCTTCTGAGGCACAGAGTGTGTGACTTGCCCAAGGTCACCCAAGTGGGTTTTCATGGTCATTTTAGGAGTTTTTAAAGAACATTTTACTGTGTTTTTAAAATGTTTTTATCTTTATATTCTTTTGTTTTTATTTGTTCATCACCTCAGAAGCCTTTGTGGGTTGAAACAAGATACAGAAATACTTTAAATAAATAAATAACAACTGAAGAACAAGCTGATACATTTCAGAGGAGGCATTTGAGACTGCTGAACATCCTGAGAATGCTCTAGGAATACTGATCTCAATGACTCTGGTTTGAATCTGATAGTTAATTGCTTTCAGATTTAACCATCAGAACTTGGAAGGCTTAGTTTTTGGACTATAACCCCCAGAGCCCCCCCCCCCCCGGGCATGGCTCATGACCATACTACCAAGGAGATTCTGGAAATCATAGTCCAAAATCTTCACTTTCCCAAGTTCTGAATATCATTAAGTACAATTTTGGCCAGTGCTGATTAGTTTTGGTGCAGACGTATATGTCCAAGCCTGAATGGATTGCGTAGGTTACATTTCTGGACTATTTGTACAGTCTTTTTCTTATTTTTCTTCAGTATATGGGGAGAGCAGGCATGGTGTACTGGTTTGAGTGTTGGACTATGACTCAAATCCCTGCTCAGCCATGAAAACTCACTGGGTGACCTTGGGCAAGTCACATACTCTCTGGACTTTTTCAGACATTACTTACTACACTAGGAGGTCTTGTGTGAGGCACGGTGCTGTCGCACAGCAGGGGGTCCGTTTCGGATGCTGCTGTCCCTCTTCCGAAATCATCAGTGTCACTTCCATGAAGGATTGGAAGCAGCCATGCCATATTGTAATCATGGAAGTTGCCCGTGATTACAATATGGCACGGCCGCTTCCAATCCTTCACAGAAGTGACACTGATGATTTCGGAAGAGGGACGGCGGCATCCAAAATGGACCCCCTGCCGTGCGACATCGCTGTGCCTCTCACAAGACCTCCTAGCATTGTAAGTAACGTCTGAAAAAGTCCTTTGTCTCAGAAACCCCCATGATAGGTTCGCCTTAGGGCTGCCATAAGTTAGAAAAGACTTGAAGGCACACAACAACAACAACAACATGAGGAGAACCTCCCCTGAAGGTAGAAGAATGATGTTTCAGCTCTCTATTCTTGCATTTACAGTCATGATTCTTAGGCTGTTTAGTCCCTAGAATTGTTCAGAAAGGTTAATTCAGTCACCAAAAGAGCACAAATTAATATTGTGCTGATGGAGGCAATGGATATAAAGACCCTACATTCAGAGGCCTGCAAAGAAGGGAAGAGTACAAGTCTGGTAAGCAGTTCCAGTGAGCTTCTTTAATAAACTTCTGGCTTGTGAGCACAGGAGTCACCTTTATGCTTGTCTGCTAAGGAAATGAGGCAGTTGTTAATAGCTGTCAGTTCAACAGCTGCAGTACTCAGTGCATCACAGATACACACGCAAAAGAAAGAAGTAACCTGAACAATAAATAAACACAAACAAGAGGAAAATGAGAAGCCAGTCCAAATAATGTAAACTGAGTCAGAAAGACTCCCTACGAAATCCCCCCAAATGAGAAAAAGCTTATAAGCTAGAAAATCTCTGTATAGAAAGTTCTCTATGTAGCAGCTGAAGCAGTCTAATAGGAAAGTGGGAACTAGTGTTCATTCTTTTTGAGGATATACAACAGGTAAAACATTGCCTCTTGAAAAGAAGGGGGAGCTTGAGCACTAGTCAGCAAGTTTCAGCTCTAGCAAGCTCCTGAGATATGTTCCTGTCCAATATATATGAACCAATATATATGACAGCACAATAAAGAAAGTCAAATGATATCAAAAAAATTGTCTACCACCAGAATAAACCACACTTATAGTCAGTCCAAGGGGCTGGTTGACTCTACTTTATTGACTGAGAACATAAAGGTCTGGGGGCTCTTTCCTACTACAGAATTAAAGCGGAATGATTTCACTTTAACTGCCATGGCTCCATCCTATGGAAACCTGGAATTTTCAGTTTAGGGAGGGATATCTTTAATTTTAAGCTAAAGTGAACTCAACCCACGATTCCCAGGATTCCATAGGATGCAATCATGGCAACTAAAGTGGAATCATAGTGCTATAAATGCCTAGTGGAAAAGGTTCTCTGAATCTCCCAGCCCAGTAAAAAAGAAAAGGGGGGGGGAGGCAATCTGGTAAAGATCAGGAAATAACTTTTTGGAACTCATCACTTTTTTTAGGTGGTTTTCTGAATGACACATTTTTAGTATGAATATTGTTTCTTTTGAACTTAGCAGTATGGTTGTAATTATATCTACTGTGGGCAACGGCTATTCTGAAACATGCATTATAACCTCTGACTATTTGATTTTCAAATTAGAATGATCCATAGGAAGTACATTTCTCTTTCTATGGAAAGAGCAGTAGCGCATTGAACTGACTGATTTGCATCAGCAAAGAACATGTTTATATCCCTACTGTCTCCAGTGGTGCGAGGAGAATGAAGAGATGTGAAGTGGATTCCCCCCCACCCCAAAATGCAATATTTTTTCCGTGGAAAGTTTTTCATGTCATGTCATGTCATGTCATCTCTCTCTCTCTCTCTCTCTCTGTGTATGTGTGTGTGTATCCACCCTTCCATCCATCCATAGCTGGCTGGACTACTGTACAAACAATCATGTTCCATGGGCTAACCAGTTAAGTTCTAGTTATTTTTCTATGTAGACAAGTACTGGCAAATCAAAGTGCTCAGAAGAACAGACCAACAAATGAATGCACTGCTTAACTTGTTTCTATTTTGTAAAATCTCTTGTTTCTCAATCATTACAGGCACAAGTAATCAAAACAAAATGTGGTATGTTGTCTGTGGCCACAGATTCACATCTATCCTTCATTGAAATAGAATGTTCAACTAGTTGTACTAGAGCAGGGATTTTTTCAATTTGAAATGGAATTGATAAGTAGTACAGAGTATTACGTTATACCTCAGAAAAAGAAAGTTGTACTGTTGATATAGGAGATATCAGGTACAGCTTTCTTTTGGTATGTGACCTGAAAAAATAGTGTTCTTTCAGGTAGAGTCACTTAAAAAAATTAAATATTAAGGTTATTAAGGTATGTATATGTTATTTTCTTTATTACAAATATTCCAGTAAAATAATTTCCACATAAACCTTTGAATGTGTTTGAATATATTAATAAACCAAATGTGCCAAATCAGATAACATTATTTAGAGCACTTGACAATTTTCAGTAAAATTTCCACTTTTATTTTTTTTTTCTGGAAAACCCACATTACTTTGGAGATTGTGGTGGTGGTGACATATCCTTTCACAAAGAAAATATGGTAACAGTGATTGGCTCAGGTACCCATGGGTTGTACAAATGCATACACATTCGAAATTGTCTGTATTTGCATTATGCCACTGTTTTTGCTCATATGCAAAGGCTTTTGAGAAATGTGCATCTGTACCTTGAACTACTGTATAGGATGCCTCAACAGAAGAAAGGTTGGTGATTACTGTGACATCATCATCCCGGTTGGAATTTTCAATATCTATAGTAATAGACTTTTCCATTTCACGATGGAGGCTGGTTACTACACCAGTAGGATGGGTTACGTTGGTCAGGCGTCCTTCATGGTCATAACTGAAAAATGAAAGAGAAAAGTTTCACTTAGATAATTTTAGAACACATGAGACAATACAGGTCAACCCCCATATCCAAGGATTCAGTATCCATGGTTTCATTTATCCACATCTGAAAATATGTTTTCTCTAGGCATTTCTAGGTCTTCCAGTGTGATTCTAAGGTCAACTCTGGGCGTTCTTCTCATTGAAAACAATAGAGTTCCCTATTATCCATGGTTTCAGATATCCATGGAGGGTCTTGGAATGTATCCCCCAGAATGTATCCCCCTCAGATCGGGGGTCTGTAAATACTTTCTGTAAATAAAAATTAGGATATGAATGTGAAAATCTAAAGAATGAAGGATAAAAGGAAGGAAAGCAACAATACCACATAATTTCATCTAGGACAAATAAGGACTTATGTTTGCTATATCAAATACAAGGATGGTACACCAAAAATAGAAGGAAATAATAAACTGGTAGGTGAATGTGCCAAAAAAATAAATAAAATAAAAATAGAATCATAGGACCAGAAAGATATATACTGCACAACTTGGGGAATAACTTATCCTATATGAACTTCTCTTGAAAACTATTATTTGGAAATCCTGTTAAGCCTTCTGATATCTCCACAGAGTGAAATCACATTTTTTCTTTTGCCTCTGCATACCAAGCAACCTCTCTTCCATCTTCTCTTTGATGGAGAGATAACTAAAATTACAGTAAAGAATCTCAGTCTTCAAAGTCTGAAATGACATGTCTGCATAGGAATGTCCTGGTGCTTCAAATCAGAGTGCCATTTTCAGTTGTTTGGGGGAAGGCTCAACAATTAGGGGAACAAAATGAGTCAGCAAAGTTCAAATGCCACTCTTGTATAGAAATAAGGGGGCTGTTTAAATGGTGAAAATAACTCTTATGGAATTCACTAGGAATACAACCTGTCTAAATGGGATCCCACATCAATCCACTGTATTTGGAAGGAGCGGGGGACCAATATGACAAAAACAATGCAGGAAAAGCCTTCACAGCTTTTCCCATAGTTTTTAAAAAACAGCGGGGTGTGTGTGCGTATTCCTGCTCATTGGGACAAGTGATTCATTTTGAATCGCTTTCCCATAGGAGAGGAACCACAAAGCTGATTGGCCGAGCGAGCATGGGGGTTGGGCTTGCCAACAGGACAAGTGCCTGCTGCTGCCATGTTGGATTTTCACCTTAGTGGACAATTGCTAAGGCGATAAAACGGGGTGTGTTATTTGCCTTCCTGTTAAATTGAAAAATTGCTCGAGCACACCTTAGACATCTTTTTTAAAAGTTTGGCAGTAGCAAATTGAGGTAAGTACAAACGCGAGTAAATCACTTGTGGCCACCATCTCACATGTGAAGCATATGGGGTCTTATGGGGGCAAAAACACCATTAAGAAAAGTTGTTGCTGCTGCAAAATGTCATTACTGTGAGGCACTCCATTCCCCCCTCCCTCACATAGATGAGGCCAAGGTTAGATTGCAAAAATATTTGGTAAAAATTGCAAGCATAAAATATTCAGAAAAATCTGAAGAGCTTGAGATACTGACTAAATTTCAACCTAAATATAAAACATTATATTGTATTTATATTATATTATATTAAAAACAATTCATAATAACTATACAGTGTTCCAGCACAGGACATCCATTTTATTTTGCCTTTTATTCGGATAAGTACATGTGACAGGGCTTTCTCTGTAACAGCCTCCCAACTGTGAAACTCCCTCCTTCTGAGTTTCCAAAAGGCAGTGAAGAGTGTACTATTTCCCATGTCCTTTGGCTCTTAAAATTAGAGATGTCTGTTCTAGTTATTTTTTAAAACTCCTTGCCTTAGATTTATTTTAAAAGAAGAGTTGGACTGTGTGGTCTTAATTCTAGGCCCAACAAAAAGAAGCACACTTTGGAGTCAACAGTTCCTCCACTGTGGATTTCTCTGTAAAATAATATACTGTATTTTAAAGTATGCCAGAGCAACGTGGGATTCAAAGCCTTTGAGATTCAAAGATCTGAAACCCACAGCCACCTCCCCCAGCCCTCCCTGTTGTTAGACTGGCAGAGCAGAAAGGGCAGAGGACGCTTTCATGGAGGCAAAGACACTTGCAAGTGTGGATCTCCCTCTCTTCTTCTCTTTCTCTCTTCCATCTTAGAGCCCCTTGGTTACCCATCCAGGCAGCATCAGACTACAGCCTTAAATAATAACTGTGTGCAGTGAAGTTTTGTGTGTGAATTTCCAATTCTATTTGCTACTACATTTGCACCAGAAAACAATAGTTTGTGCCAGTATTCATGATCACATTGTGATTTACGATTCTAGTTCAGAGGGTAAGCACAAACTATAGTTTGCAACAAGGATGTTGTAATGTGCCTTCAAGTCATTTCCAAATTATGGCAGCCCAAAGGTGAACCTGTAGGCTATATTTCAGAGGAAGGAACTGGCAAAACCACCTCTGAGTATACCTTGCTTAAAAAACTCTATACTCAGAGTGGTTTTGCCAGTCCCTTCCTCTGAAATATATGCCACAGCACCTGGCATTCTTTGGTGGTCTCCCATTCAAGTAATAACCAGGACTGACCTTACTTAGCTTCCAAGATCAGACAGGTTCTGGTGCCTTTAGAGTATTTATGCCCAAACTATGTACAGTTACCAGTTATACAATGACAACTAGGTACTAGGTATACAGTGATAACTATACTGTTTGGTATACAATGGTACACTATGATATTACGTCAAAAATCACGTTAGGTATCCTGTTAGGCAGTTACAATGTCATACACTAGGCTTACAACCTTGTAACTTGTAATTCTTGTAATCATGTCAGAATTCACGGAGAAGCTATTGAAATTCAGAAACACCTGGACAACTTCAACAGGACAGAAGAAACCCTAAAAGTAAACAAAATCTGGCCACCAGTCCTGAAAAACACTGAAATCAAAACTCAACACATGCAAATGAACTCCACCTACAGACAGGGGGCTTTCTAGCAGATAATGGAGCATTAGCCAAACAGACACTAATCCTCCTTGCATATCTCCCCCAAGGAACTACCCATTCAAATACACAAATTTACATATCCTCTCCAACAGGGGCTCACAGTATATAACCCTCCCAGACACACTCCTACCGAACCATTCTCTGAAGATGCCAGCCACAGATGCAGGCAAAACGTCAGAAATAAACTCTTCCAGAACATGGCCTCACAGCCCGGAAAAACCCCAAGGAAACCTTTGGATGCCAGCTGTGAAAGCCTTCAACTGAACCTTGTAACTGTTTGGTATTCACATTTATGAATGTGGCACTATTGCCATGACTGTAAATATCACCCAAACCCACCTTAAAATCCAGGCAGCCACATGGAAGGATGGCGTTCTGTGGCGCTGGCAAGTGAAGTGCTGAAGGAGGACATGTCCAGCCCCCCTCCCTCCATCAAGCAGTGGTGTGTGATGAGGAGTTGTGGCATAACCCCACAAGGATCCCTGCTTCTGCTTGTCACACCACTACTCACTGCATCATCCATCAGTGCCACACTCACCACTGCTACAAAACCCTGTGTCAGGATCAGTCCTGGATGTGACCTTTTCTTGCCAATATAAGTCTTGCTGTATAACCTTGTAGGTAATTGTGTTTGCATTTCTCTGTGCTTGTTAACAAGTTTGTATCTGAACTGTTGAAGGAAGTAATATGGTTGATGTCAGGAAGGGTTTGATAAGCACTGGACCTGGGTCTTAGCTCTGGGGAAAAGGGGCTGAACACTGGTACTGTGAGAAGAGAGAAGGGGGATGATGGGTAGCCAATGGTTGCCCAGCAGATTGGAGTATGCTTTTAATGTACTGTTGGTCAGTTAAGCGTCATTCAGAGCAATGACCCTTAGGGTTTGCTTTCTGGATTACTGTGCCAATAAAGTTTTCTGTTTTGAACTCTGAAGCTGTTGGTCACTGAGTCTGGGAATGGCAGTTTTGTCCCTTGGTGTGGCTGCCTGGATTATAAAGTGGGCTTCGTGGGGGTCAGATCACGAAATGGATCATAGCCACAACATCATGGCTATGAGTCTATTGCAGGATCTCAGCCTATGTTTCTAATTTTTCTGTAGAGAATTAGAGAACAGAAAGGAGAGAAAAAGGTATTTTGAGATTAGTTATGAAGTTTTGCATTAAAATGTGAAATAAGTATGTAGAATCAGTAAGCTGACAAGAGATGTCAATGTTGCTGAGAAATAATTACCATTAAAATATGAGTACAAATGTTAAAGGTGCAGTGGAGGGGAAACTCCATTATAGCTAAATTCACTTCTTAGGGGACATCTAGACTGTAGAAATAATGCACCACTTTAACTGCCATGATTCCATCCTGCAGAATCCTGGGATTTGTAATTTTGTGAGACACCAGCATTCATTGGCAGAAAAGGCTAAAGACCTTGTGAAAATGCAAATCCCAAGATTTCATAGGATGGAGCTACAGCACTTAAAATGGTGTCAAACTGCATTATTTCTACAGTGTAGATGCACCCTTCATTCCATGCCTGCTTACAATTGGAGATGCTGCCTCTAAAGCCCAAAGTTATTTGCAAACAACCAATATAGGATTGTGTCATCAACACCAGGTGGCATCTATGGCAGATTTTTGTGTGGCTTGCAGTAGATTGAGAAGTGTTTCTGATTCTGAGTTATCTAACAGTAGCAACAACTAAAACACCTTTTCTCTCTAGATTAGTTTCTAAACCCCTCTAGAAATGTTTGGGGTGGGGGGAGGAAATCCTAGAGGGAAATCCAGAGTGGAATTTTTCTGGCACTGATCACAAATTCTTGAGTTAAGCATATGCTCAGAGGCATCCTGTTCTTTAATTTTTAACATCTGCCTGAGCATCTATTTTGCCCCTGGGCTCAAGATAGAGGACCCCAAGTTTCAGCTAAAAACAAAACAAGGAGATCCTCCAAATCTGAAATCTGCCCCCACTAAGTTAAGCTTAATGTCTGATTCACAAAACCAAAATGGGTGTTAAAAATACAAATAAAATGCTGTGGACCAGTTCTAACTTCATTATTTGTGAAAGATATTTCCCCCCCATCCCATCTTCAATCAAAGCTTTAAGTCTGTTTCCCTTCTGTTTTTTCTTTTTCTTTCAAAGTTATGGAAGGTGAAGCTGTTCAGAAAAAAGCAATGTCATTTAACAGAAGCTTCATACAAAGAAAAACGGGGAAAAGATGGGTGGCATTTGATTTAAAAGCAGTAGTAAACGAAGTTATTATTTCAGGGAATACAGTTATTAATGTGTTATTTCATAGCACAACTGGATTCAATAAAGCAATTTAAAATTATGTATATGGTAATAATTACATATTTTGGCAGAATAAAAACATAATTTGGTGCAAAATGCTTCAATTTTTCTTCTTAAAGATCAGGATCAGCAACAGGGGAGGGGAGAACAGAGTTTTTATGTTATCAGTTTTTCCAGAGGCAGGTGGAAGAAGAGCAGGAATAGTGACATTCTAACAAGGCAGAAAGGACTGAATTGTATAATTGTGTGTGTGTGTATGTCCAGGAGAAATAAGCAGCAGACGGGCGTTACAAATTGCTCCCATGGAAATACAGTGGGCCCTTCCCATTCATGGGGGTTCGGTTCTACCACCCCTTCCCTCCCCTGCGGATGGGGGAAAATGCGGATGTTCAAGCCCATATTAATCAATGGTGGCATGTGCATGTGGCCACACGCTGATGCACCCATGTGCAGGTGCCACCATTGAATAATATGGGCCGTGGTTGTCTGCAGAAGCTCCAGTCTGTGGATGGCTAGCCCATCAATACTATATTTTGCTTTCATATTGATGTACAGTGAAGGATTTTTCTGAAGACATTTTCCATTATATACATATAAGCATTGCATTGTACACATAAGAACTGCATAGTTACAACAATACACTGGTTATTCTT
Source organism: Gambelia wislizenii (assembly GCA_030847615.1). Lineage (NCBI taxonomy): Eukaryota > Metazoa > Chordata > Lepidosauria > Squamata > Crotaphytidae > Gambelia > Gambelia wislizenii. Next base: position 169,511,026 of record JAUMIR010000002.1, read on the forward strand.
GTATATTGTTATCTTGCTGTTATTCCATTGCTCTGGTATTCTGGTTTAGCCCATCGATACGACAGGCACACTATATTCTTGTTGGTTGGGGAAAGAGTTCTCCCGAACTGATTGTGTTCGGCAATCTGTAAGATGATCTAACTACAGTATTCCATGAATTGAGAAAGTAGTAAGAAGCCGTAAAGGCATTTATTAAGTCATATCTATGATGTAGGAGGACATCCCCTTTCTCTAGGAGGGCTGGTTGACACCCCCCCACACACCCCTTCATCTGGCAGATGAAGACATTTTTATTCAGCCAGGCCTCTGAATTTTGATATGGAGCAGTAGTGTATGTGTGTGAAGCGGTGTGTTGTATTTTAAATCTTTTACTGGTAATTATGGCTTCAGTGTTTTAAAACTGTTTTTAACCATTTTTTTCTTTTTTAAAAATAACATTTTTGTTTAATTCCTTTTAAACTTTTATAAACAAATCTTTTAAAAAATATTGTAAGATGCCTTGAATCCCATCTCAGGAGAAATGTGGAATATAAATTCTATCAATCAATCAAACAAACAAAAAATAAATCAATAACTGAGCTGCTGTAAGGTGCCAGTAGGCCAGAAACAGTGGAGAGCAACTTATCTGAAGGACATAGCCTGACTGGGATTGTTTCAGGTCTTTGGTACTTTCAACATGGTGTAGTGGTTTGAGTGTTGGACTATGACTCTGGAAACTGGGGTTCACATCTCTGCTTGCCCATATAAATCCACTGGGAGACCTTAGGCAAGTGATCCTCTCTCAGCATTAGAGGAAAGCAAAAGCAAACTCCTTCTGAACAAATCTTGCCAAGAAAACCCTGTGATAGGTTTGCCTCAGGGTGGCTATAAGTCAGAAACCACTTGAAGGCACACAACAGCAAACTTCCAGTCAGTGTGTGAAGTTTGCTTCTAAAAGATGGGATGTATTAGCATCTGTTTTGCACGAGAAAGGCCAAATCCCTGAAACTGCTGGTAGGACTGAAAATATTTCTCTTCCTGGGGCCCATGAAAATACCCCTCATGGAATTCGCTGGGGATCCTACCTGTCTAAATGGGATAATAATAATAATAATAATAATAATAATAATATACCACCCCTCTACAAAATGCAATCGGGATGGCTTACAACATTTAAAATATACATATAAAACCCTCCATCCCACCACCCCTTAAAATACAATTAAATAATCAAACATTTTAAAATACTTAATAAATACTAACACATACACCCACACACACACAGTAAAATAACTGGAATAGGGATCGGACCAATAAGAACTTTTTCCTCTTCTGATGGCCGGGTATCTATTCAGGAAAGGCCTGCCAGAAGAGATCCATCTTAAGAGCTTTTTAAAAGTTATTTAAGGTGGTAATGTGATAGATCTCGTCTGGCAGGCCATTCCATAATCTGGGAGCAATAGCCGAAAAGGTCCTCTGGGAAGTTGAGGAAAGCCTAGGTTTTAAAGGTTCCAGCAGATTCCTCCCAGAAGACCTGAGTGCACGGGGAGGATTCTATGGAAGGAGGCGGTCCCAAAGATAGGTAGGACCCAAGCCATTTAGGACTTTAAAGGTGATAACCAACACCTTTTACAGGGCCTGGAAACTAATGGGCAGCCAGTGAAGTGATCTTAAGATTGGTGTTATATGGCATCTTCTAGATTTACCCGAGACCAGTCTGGCTGCCATATTCTGTACTAGCTGAAGTTTCTGGCCAAGCACGAGGGTAGCCCCATGTAGAGTGATTACAGAAATCAAGACGTGAGGTTACCAGAGCATGTACCACGGTCTCAAGGCCCCTGATTTCCAGGAAAGGGTGCAGCTGGCGGATCAGCCAAAGCTGATAACAGGCACTCCTGACCGTTGTGTTTACCTGATTTGTCATCTGGAACGATGAGCCCAGGAGTACCCCCAAACTGCAAACACAGTCCCTGGAGGAGAGTGTAACCCCATCCAGGACTGGAGGTTGTATCCTAATACCTGGGTTCGGGGCTGCTACCGTGAGAACCTCCATTTTGTCTGGATTATTCAGCTGCAATTTGTTTTTCCTCATCCAGTCCATTGCTGCACTAAGGCAATTATTGAGAGAAGAGACACCATCTGAAGTCAGAGCTGAAGACCGAGACATGGAGAAATACATCTGGGTGTCATCAGCATACTGATAACACCCTGCCCCATGCCTCTGGATAATCTCCCCCAGTGGCTTCATACACACACACACACACACACACACACACACATATTGAATAGCATCGGGGACAGGATGGTGCCTTGTGGGACGCCACAATTAAGTCCTTTCCTTGCAGAGCAACTGTCCCCAAGCAACACCGTCTGTAATCTACCCGAGAGGAAGGAGGAGAACCACTGTAACACAGTGCCTCCGATTCCTAACCTTTTCAGGTGATCCAAGAGGATGTCATGATCTATTGTATTAAAAGCTTCTGAGAAATCCAGTAACACCAACAGAGTCACATTACCTCTGTTGATGTTCAGGTGAAGGTCATCAGCTAAGGCAACCATGGCCGTCTCAACTCCAAATCCCATCCTAAAGCCAGTTTGAAATAGATCTAGATAATTGGTTTCTTACAAGACAGCTTGGAATTGAAGAGCAACCGCCCTCTCAATCATCTTCTCGAGCTCGAGAAGGGATCCAGTGCCAATCTACACTGTTTGGAAGGAGGGGAGCCCAAACGGCAAAAACAATGCAGGAAATCCTTCACAGATTTCTCCATACTTTTTCAAAAACTGTTAGGGGGTGCGTATTCCTGCTCATTTAGACTACTGAATAACAAGAAATTTGAAGGGAAGAACAAAGCTGATTGACCGGGCAAGAGCGGGGACAGGGTTTGCTAGAAGGGCAAGCACCTGCTGCCGCCATGTTAGATTTTCGCTTAGCAATCGATAAAACAGGATGAATACGGTATTTTCTGATTTGCTTTCCTATACAATTGGAAAATTGTTCTATTACACCAGTGCACTGTGGGACAACTTTTTTTAAAAAAAAATGTTGGCGGTGAAGAACTAACATGAGTAAATAACTCACAGCCACCATCAGGAATGTGAGGCTTATGGGAGCTTCTGAGGCCAGAAAAACTAATTAGGCATATCACTGCTGCTGCAAGATGCCAATACTACAAGATACTTTGGATTTTTTCTCCTTGTGTAGATGCACCCCAGGAAAGACATTGCTAGTCACTGTCAATAATGCTGGGCTAGGGCAATTTGACTCTTTATAAACTGCATTTCCAGGTTCCTAACGTAGCCCTAGAATTCTGCTGGTTGCAGACCACTTGCCTCCAATTTGTCAATGATATCCACAAGGACCCCTTTCTTGCCTCTGAAAATATTTCAGAATGCGCAAATTGCTTTCAATATATTGCATTGTCCCTTAGAGTTATGCCTCTCTGCAATATAATTTATTCCTAGCATGTTTGTGTAAAGACCCAGTCATTTCTCAATGGAATTACCCAGCAGTTTGGGCTGTGGGACTGAAAATTAAGTAAGTTTTGACAGAATCCATATGGTACTTTGGGTCGCTTGGCACACTTCGACTATGCCCAGTTTGGTGTATAACCACGTCATGCATATCCTCTGGTGGGTGGTGGTTCCCATGCCAGTCAGGTGGCAAATCCACCCGGGGCACTGACCAAAGTTTAAAGGAACTATCCAAGTTTCTGAACCCATGTTTGAGATAGGGTTCAACATTTTGGACAGCAACTTTAAAATTAAGACTAGAACCTTGAGTGAATTCACTGCTTCACTGCTATGGCAGTGATTAATTAAATTTGGTCTTATCCAGTGTTTTCCAAATGTGTGACATTTTAAAGGACACAGCAGAATTTCATTCTGAAGGATATCTGATGGGGCGATTCTAAGTTAGTTTCAAAAGTATGCCCTCAAAGTTATCCCACATGAACCACTGCTGGTTTTTTTTTTTTTACCTTATTCCTACACCTCAGTAATTCACATTTTTTTTTCTGTTTGTAAGCAGACAGCTAAACAGAGAAACAAAAAAAGTGTGTGCATGCGTGAGTGTGTGGATATTTCTACGCCTGCACTAGGGAACCTAAAAACAATTCAAATAAACAGACAGAGTAAACCATAAAATAAGGATTCCTTTCTCTTTGAAGAATAAAATTTACAGTTCAGACTATGTTAGATGAGGAATGTAGCAAGATTATTGTAGCTAACCTTGCAGACAAGGATTTATGGGGTGGTCACCCATCTCCTGTTGTTGAAAAAAAATAAAGCTTTAACTTTATCAGCAAAAGTCTATGGAAACAAACATACCTGTCCACAAAGTGATTTTACAAAATGACCAGCAGATGGCAGTCTTTTCCTACTTCATTGATCAATACAACACAAAAAAGCAAAACAAACCCCATACCCCCCAAAATGTGGTTACACTTTAAAATGTAGCTACTGGTATTTCTCATTCATACTAGCCATATGATTTTTCAAAATCTTTTAGAACTATGTTCCTTTGGTGTGGGCATACACATTCAAAGTACATTAATACCAAGCCATGCCAAAGTGTCTTTAAGGCATCAATCATAAGCTTATGGTGAATTCCTTGAAAATCATGAACTTGCTTTTCCCTGATCAAATCTAAGCAGACCATTAATCACTGACTCCTCTAAGGACACGATGGAAATTATGCCAGTTTTCCTTATGTAAGAACTTCATCAGACGCTGCCCTTTAAACGTTCTTTTGCTGGCATAACCCCCCTCCCCATTTTTATGCTGGCAAAAGAACACCCCACCCCACACTTACCTCCTTCTCCCAGCAAAGGCAGCTCCGTGAATAAAGGGGATTTGGAAACACATTCAGGGTAGCCTGTTGGCCATGCAGCAAAACAAATACAAAATCCACACACACACAAAAAAACCGATACCTTTATCAGTCAGCCAAATGCAAAACACATGATGCAAGCTTTCAAAGTTCTGCTGGCTTCTTCATCAGGCAAAAGATGTTAAAAATAAATAAATAAAGAAAAGTGACGATGTTGGAGTCACAGGCCTACATGCTGTTTCAGATGTTGCTTGTGTGGTTGTTCAGGTGAGAGATCTCATGCAGACAGAGGCCACTCCTACTTCCTGGCCATGTGGAGTTGAGACAAAAGACAGTAACACTGAAATCCTTTTGCAGCAGTGAGGCAACCTGGCATCCAGGATGTCTCTGTTTCTTTGTGAATCCATGGGCCTCTTTGTTGGGCAGAGATCATTGGAGTTTTCAAGACCTCTTTGTACTGCTCTTACTGCTCTTTCTCTTCTCTTTCAGACTATAATTGGCCAGTTTGACCTATACAGCACCTAAAAGTTGTTTCCAGATGCAGTAGTACAGAGACTCTTGAAAGGCAAAATGAGGGCACACACCCCCAAATTAGAATTCTGCTTCCCAATGAAATTTTCCTTCAGTCCCCAAATGTGTAGCATTCCAAACAGTGAGACACTGAAAACTGTTCACACAGAGAACTCTTGTATTTGCTGTATTCACATTCCCTTGGTATCTTTTTGTTGTTGTGTGCTTTCAAATCATTTCTGACTTATGGCGACCCTCAAGCACCCAAACTGTATTTCTAAATGTTCAACTGATGTTTTAAATTACTGTAATGCTATAGATTTGATAACTGAAGGAGAATGTCATTGGGGACCAGAGTTCCTACTGGGGAGGCAATGTCCTTGTTTTGCCCTTCACCACCTGTAGCTACATCCCTGTTTCTCAGCCTCCCTTTCTGGGAGAAAGGAAACCTTTCTGAGACTTTAAAAATATAATGTAGCCTTGTGTCCTACACTGGGACAAAGATGGCATATGAATAAAATAAAATCAGATCTATGCTCCTTCAGGAACAGATCTTTTGGAGATTATTCTACAGTCGGCCCTCAACTTTGTGGGGGTTAGGGGCACAGGAACTCTATGAAAGTGGAAAAACTGCAAATATAGACAGAAGTTGACCATAGAATTGCACTGGAGGACCTAGAAATGCCTAGAGAGAACATTTAATTTTCATTCATATATAGGGCAGCAGCAGAGGTGGCAGCAAATACAGTAATCCATGAATAATCAAATTTGTCAATACTTAACCCACAAATGTGGAGGGATGACTGTATTTCAAACATTGTGTGTGTGTATGTGTGTGTGTGTGTGTGTGTACACCTCCTTGTCAGAAACTACCCAAGCTGGGTACTTTACATGGCAAGTTTCTGTGCTCTCTTTTCTTTGTAGCTGCAACCTGTATTTAAGAGACATGAACAAAAAGGACAGATACTGTTTGGGAGGTAAATAATTTCAGCCATAACAAGATGTATTTGAAGTGGGCAATTTGTAGCCCTCCAGATGCTCTTAGAATGTAAATTCCTATCAACCTTAGACTGCACAGCCAATGGCAAAGATGACGAAATCTGCAATCCAGTAACATTTGGAGGTCTGCATGATTCTCTATCTCTGAGCTATAATGATCTTTCTGCAAAACTGAATTTTTCTGCATCAATATTGGCAGAATGTGACTTACTTCAACAAATCCAGCCCCTCATACCTACAGGTATACAATGAGGACTATTAAGGGAAAGATAATGAGACTCTGGATTTGTTGTGCAGATCACTTTTTTTTATATGCCCAGCATTCATATCTTTCATCTGTTGTAGTTAAAGAGGAAATTTTGCCTTTCTAATCTACCAGTTCCTGAAATGAGCGTAATTTTGTGCTCTCCTGAAATTGTATGTCACACAGAATTTGTTCACACCTCTTTGGATTCAATTTCCTCATCAATCTCAGGAATGAGCAATCAGTAAAGCTAATCAATGTTTTATCTGCCAATATGGAGCATAGTTCCAATATCCTGACATTTGAACAGCAAGGCCTATCATTTGAATTCCAAAAGAAACTGCAATATTGAAATCCCTGAAGAGAGGAAACCTAGTGGTGTGTAGCCATAATCTATTAGGTTATGAGCTGGGCAGAACAAGTAGGGGAAATAAATATTCTCTGTCCTTCCAGACAAGGTCAACAAATTTGGGTCCTGTTCTGTTAGTTGCTATACAAAGTGGGCACTCTAAATGGTCATAAATGGTAGCTACATTTCAATCTGTTCAGCACTTGTAATACACCAGCTTCTCCAAAAGGCACCCCTAATATTAGCAAAGTTATCCAAACCATCTGGATGTCCTTCTCTATGCTGTGTAATAAATACTTTTGTGACATCTTCCTGCACATTTGTGTTAACGCTAAAATTCACAACAGAGGGCTAACTGAATTGCTAACCCCAACTGGAATAATACTGGGTGAAACAATGGGATTAACAGGTTGATTGATCATTCAGCAATTGCTATCTGGAACTAGAAACTGGATTTAGCCCAGAATAACTACAAATCTCAGCCTTCACTAAAAAGAGACATTACCATGTTCATGGAAAAATGTTTCAAAATACAACTTATAACCAGGGTCCCCCCCCCCCCCCGAAAGGATAGGCTCCAAAATGCATGAATTCAGTTAATTCATGATACAGTTGTTGTCTGCCACAGTTAATTTACTGTATGTTTGTTCTCTAATTCTCTGCCAGCAATTATCTTATCTGTCATCTACCCATTCCTTGTCTCCTCTTTTGACCTTTCTGATATTTGGTCACTACAAACATTTCAAATAGATTATGCCAATACCGGAGGCTCAAGCTGGCTTTGGGGGAATATACTTACACTTTTAAACTTTTGAACCCTATTCCGTGATGAAGCCCTACTTGATTCTCACCTAAACAGACAATGAGAATGCACTGTGATTTGGGGGTGGGGGGCAGGAAGGTCTTACTCATAAAAAGTTGTCCATCCTGTCTCATCACTTTTGGTTGCCAAGAGACCACTGTTCCCATGGTAAGTCATTAATCCAAGTTCCAAGGTCTGGGTTGACACTACTTTAAGACCACCATTTGTGCCAACAGCAAGAGTCACAATTTGATTGTCAGGCATTAGAAAATGACGTGGTGCTCCATTTGTATCTCGTCGAATTTTTAGAGAGTTACCATTGTTATCAATCACCTCAGTCACATCATTATCGGCACTATAGGTGAAATTATATAGATATTCTCCTGTAACAAGGCTGAGGGTGTATTGGTGGATACCATCAATGTTGAAGACATATAGTTCCTGCTCTCCTGGAGATGCAATTTCATACTGGTTAAAAGAGTTAAGGACGGGCTTGTTTTTGCTGACAGCCCTGATACGTATATTTCCAAGATCTGCTATATAAATGGTGCCATCTGGTGCAACAGCTAAGGAGGAAGGAGTATTTAAGATGGCGTCCGTGGCATAAGCATCATCACCAGAATAACAATTACAGTTGACATCATTTTTGCAGTCACAGTCTGAAGCTGCTCCAGCCAGAAGGCAAATCTCGCCATTAGTGGTGACCTGACGAAGTCGGTTAATTTTCTTCTCATCTGTCTCACTGATGTAAAGAATTCCTGTGTGAGAGATGGCAATGGCACTGGCTGACTCCAGGGCTGAATGAATGGCCAGTTTGCTGAGGGAGTAGTCTATGCCAGGCACCTGGCAGTGCATTGGACGGCCAGCGATGATGCTGACCTGATGGTTCTCTGTGATTCGCAAAATGACATTGTTCTCCAGTACATACAGAGAGTTATCCATTGGATTGACAGCTAGGTCAGTTGGCCACTCCAGACGCACCTAGGAGATAATCAACGTGTTATGACTAGATTTAAAACAACCTGAGCCAATCCATTTCTTGGGATGCAAATAAATCATTTGTGTAAAAAAACATGCAATTGATCAAAGTCTTAACTGAGCAAATCAAGGAACAACACCACATGTAGTTCACTTGTACATATTTCTTTTCACTATTCCTTAAAAATACATTCAGTGGCTCCACTGGATAGTTACATATTCATGACTAAATGTTACAGAGAATTGTGGGAAGAACAAATTCTATTAAACATAGCATTGCTATAGCCCTTTTCTTCCATCACTGATGCATATCATCCATTGCAAAGAAAGTTTGTTTGTTCATTTAGCCATGTTAAATGTTGCCTTATATTGTATATCATCAATACCTTCAAAAATCTTTTCCCCCAAGCAGACTGGAACATATAATATTTCCCAGGGAAAACAACTGGGCATTTATCCAAAATAAATAGCCATCTATTTTGTTACAAAGAGGAAGTAACACTACCTGGGTGACATCCATGCTGGAATCACAGCTTAGTGGCCGAACAGCAGTTAGGTCATTAGAGCCCAGCAGAGTTGATATGATTCCATTCTGATCAACTTTTCGAATCATTGTAGCATCAACAAAATACATAAGGCCATACTTATCCACTGCAATTCCTACCAGGGTGCAATGAAAGTAAAAAATGAGTTCTCTGCCCTCATGTTTTGCTGATACATTTATCACAAATATAGATTATTGTGGCTGTCAGTCACTTGTGTACATTTGCTCCTGGCTTTGGAAGCTGAAATACTCTTTATTACCACCAACACAAAAAGTACCATTGTGTTTGGCAATGAAATATTTGGCCTTGAATTTTCAACAAACTTATTTCTAAGCTACCACTGACACTGCTAGTTTGAATCTCCTTAATCCTAGTACTAAATACAAATACAGTCAGCCCTCCACATTTGCAGGTTTAGCCTGCATGGATTTGATCATTCATGAGTTATTTGCCCCACCTCTGCTGCTGCCCTATGCCATTTTTAATTGGGACTGAGCTGTGTTCAGTTAAGTCAGGTTTAGCCTTGCGACCCAGCCTCAAGGTAGATGGCGAGGGGAAGGAAGAGGGGTGGGGGAACAGAGGGCTTTCCCACTGCATGTGTGAGGATGGAAGCAGTAGCAGCCACTGGGCCTGGCAGAACTGAAGAGGAAGATGAAAAAGATGTTGGAAGGATGGGGGGAGAAAGGGTTTGCACTGGGCTCCCACGCATACTCAGGGACCTTCCTGGTTGGCTCTCATGCTCTCTCTCTGCCTTCCCAACTGGCTTCTTTGGCTCCTTCCTCTCACTCCTTCCTCTCTACCCCCTGCCACCCCTTCCTGCTTGATTTAGTCTTTTGGATACATGCAATCCCTGCCATTTCTCCCTTGTATCACCTTTCTCAATCTGTCCTCCTTCTTTCTCCTCCTCCTCCTGTTTCATACAGGGAGGGGGCACATAGATGTTGACCCCCTAGTGTGGCTGTGATTGCACGTTCTGCATCGTGGAAGGAGGGAAGCTTTGCAAATGGCAGGAAGAGAAGGCAGGAGGTGAAAGGATGGCAAATACAGCCATCCATTCAGGCAGGCTTAGGGTTCCTTTTTCTCCAACACATGTGCTTGTGAAGCAGCAGGAGAGGAGGCGAAAAAGGAAGTGGGGAAATCCCGCTCATGACTGCAGAGTTAGTGCTGGAAATCTTCTCCTCTGCCACTCCCTCCCTCCTTCCACTCCCCCATCCCATCCCTTTCCCCCTTTCCACCTGAGTGAGAGAGGGAACAGAGGGGCTTAGAGATAATCATGGTTCTCCCACTTTCACAGGGGTCCTGTGACCCTGAGCCATACAAAAGTTGAGGGCTGACTGTACGTGAAACATATTGTACTTTACATTTTTAACAGAAGATCTGATTTCTTCTAATACAACAGGTTTTGAGAAGATCCTACACACTATGTCACCCATGTCTGATGTCTGTGCCACTTGGCAAGCTATGCCCATCACACAGGTACAAACTTTGCTTCCCTTGATTTCTGTGCTGCATTTGGGGGACAGGCATGGATTTCACCTTATAGGACTATATCCCATGTCTTTAAGGATGTATGTTCTAATTCTACACAAAAGGACTACGGGGGGGGGCACAAGCTGAGAATGGCATATGCATACAGTTGTGCTAATCATGCTCATGTGAGCCATACAACTGCAAGCACCCAAGTTAAAATAACCAAAAGGCTCTTTCCAACTCCAAATCCTGGAGTTTCTAGGTCTTGAAGCATTTTCATCCATTGTGTTGCATGGACATTGGTGGTCTCAAGGAACCACCTTCACACATAATGATTCCCCATATACTGCTGTTCTTGGTGTCCAGCTTTTTTTTTTTTTTTGTCAAAAGGACCTAGTGCTCATAAAGGCTATATTTTCCCAATATCATCAGCTAGCTGTTTTCCTAGCTGCTACTGGTGTCCTGCAAATTTCTGGATTTTCTCTTGACTATTATTTACCTCCTTATCCTGTGAAAGTGGGAGAACCATGATTATCTCTTATCCTCTAAAAGGTCTCACCCTTTTCTTTAGCTGTCCCTCTCCTTGAGCAACAGAAGCATGTACAGTTTCAGTGTGGAAACAGAGAACCTCTCACTCGCTGCTGTGGCAAAAATTACATTTTAGACAACCAGCTGTTAATGTGGCATGGAGCAGGCAAGGTAATGACTTGTTCAGTTGGTGCTATGAACCAGTAACTGTCTCTACCCAAGCAAATATTAGGCACTTTTGCATCCCCAGAAAAATCCAGCTTGCTTGTACTTGCCTCTTCCCACCAGGGTACAACTGATTAAGAAATGTTTTTGCCTTCTTTTACAAAGGGAAATGAAGTAGAGAAACTACACTCCACTTCCAATAAAAGAGAAAGAAAGAAAAGCCCAACACAAATCTGTGTGCATGAAACAGTTGTCAACCTACTGTGATTAAGCCACAGATTAATAATAACTCAGCAAGCAGTGATTTAATTGCTGAATAATTATATCTAGTCTCACTTTAGTTTCTAACCACCTTTCCTGTTCCCTTACCTCGTGGGCTCATTAATGTTGCATCCACTCCTTTCCCTCCATCACCACATCTGGCCTCGTCAAAAGGCAGGCACTGTTCCCCTGTCCCAGCCACCACTTCCGAATTACTAGCAAGGTCCTTTGCACCAGTGAGGCTTTTGACTCTGTAAATGCGACGACTGTTGGTGTCCGAGACATAAAGTGAGCCTGAAACAGGATCCACAGCTAGGTAGTACTTGTGGGCAGGGTTGTTGCTTTAGAAGACAAAAAGAGAGAGAATATGATGGTTTAGCCTGCTCCATGTAAGGCTTTCCAGAACAGATTGGGGTATGACCAAAGTAGCCTTGGGCAGAATATGTAAATGATTCTACTTCAGGCCATACTAATAGCAGCATGCATTCCCCACCCTTTTATTTGAGGCATGTTTCTTCTCTCCTCCCCCTGGATGATAGATAACATAATATTAGGTTTAACAGAGCCCATCCATCCCTCCTTTCTATTCCTTTGCTTGGCTGTAATGGGTAGAGTTTGGCTTTGGATGGGAACAACTCAGGGTCAAATACCCTTTCTGCCATAAATTCATAGCTAATACATATTGGAAACTGCTTAATGCCGTGTAGATGTGTAAATTGCTATTGCTTAAAACAATTTGTAAGCCGCTCTGATAGCCTTTGTGGCTGAAGGGCGGGGTATAAATACCTAACTAAAAAAAAAAAAAAAAAAAAAGTGGACCATGGCTAGTCACTATACATAGGTCAGCTGACCTACTTTACAGGATTGTTTTAAAGTTCATAGGAATAATGCTATCATCTTGAACTCCTTGAATGCTTTGAAAAAATGGTAAGATTTTTTTAAATAGGGCTTGTTGACTAGTTTCCTACTTATTTTAATAAAGTGTGGCAAGGTGCCTCATCTTAAATTATGCCTGCAGTCCTAAGTCTACTTACTCAAGAGTAAATTCCATTGAACTTTGTGGTATTTACTTCTGAGTAAACTTGCATATGGTCAGGCTACATGTGTAGATACTGGGCCTTAACTGTTAAGCTAAAAGGGAAGTTCTTGCCATATATAATTCTGATCTGCCTTAATTTCTAGTCAATCTTCCTTTAAACATTTTATCATTCCATATTTTGCTGAAAATAGGGCATAAGACACTTTTACATCTTAATAGTAATGGGCACTGAATTTATATATGGTTCTCATTAGCTTGGTTTTATAGATTTCTTTTTACCCCTCATGTGAATCTATCCATGTTACAAAACACGGATGTTTCATTGGTACAGTAGTTTGAAAAATAACATCAAACCAAAGCAAAATATATGGGAGCTCAATGTGAGAGGGCTTGTGACAAGAACCTGTAAATCATTTTTCAAAAATGTACAGCATCTGTGCCTTCCCATAAAATCTTTACCCCATCTTCCTGTCGTGCCAAATAATAGAACACAATATTGCCTACCCTGAAGCAGCATAAAAGATGAATGGTCTCATAATTTTTAATTGCAGTCTTTTCCCTTTCTCATCCTTTACTCTTTATGGAAATAATTTTTATGAAGTGTTTTGTAACTCTTTATAATAAGATGGCCAGTCCATGGTGGTTAGAGGTTAACACTGCCATTTAGTATTGCAAAATGGTAACAAATGTCATGCTCAAGGTTAGTCATGCTCAAGGTTAGTATTGATGAAGCAGGGCAGAACAGTCTTTGGCATGCTATTAACCAAAACAGAATTAAAATTTTCTAAATAGTTTCCCCTCTTCTGAGCTGTTAAGTGCTTCACATTTTACTTTGATAAACACCTAACAGAAGTTCTATGTGGATTTGATATATGTTCTCTGTCCCAAAAACAATTTCCTAAGAATGCAGCAAATGCAAGTTGCAACACTTTTAGCATACTTTTGAAAACAAGACACTGTGGCCTTTGAAAACTGGTTTGTTTGAAACAAGACATCTTTAAACCATAAACTATATGAAGAAAACTTGTTTCATCAAACCATAGTTGACGTCTAGAGTTTGAATGATATGGTATATCGTGACTAATCTAAAATGGAAGCCAAAGCTTGAAGGCTTACTGTAGAAGAAGGATTGTGTGATCATGAGGAAAGGCAAGGTTCATTCCCATCACAATAAATCTGGTGATATCTTAACACAACCAACCCATATGTATTTTGTAATACTGAAATGCTGGTTTGAGATTGAGCTTTTAAAAACAGCAATAATACAAAATTAGATATCTAAATGTGAAAAATAGCCTATATTAGCTTTCCTATGAGTGCCACAGGCTAGATTCTCAAAGTATCTAATACTTAAAAAATGATGCCATGCTAAGTTGTCCCTTCCTACATATAGCAAAACCTTTGAACCAGAGGCCGCATGTGCGTGCCTTCAAGTTGGCTGTTGACTTGAATTTCATAGGTCTCCTAACTAAGGGGTTGTTTAGGTGATGAAAAAAATCCTCACAGAATGCAGGCAGAATATCTTTTGTTCAGATGAGCTCCTACCAGGATTTCCCATATTTGGAAGCGGGGGGGGGGGGGCTGAAAACTCCAAGTAGTTCGTGCTTACAGCTTTTGCTGTTTCTCGTGATTTTTTTTAAAAAATCGAAAATGGCCATAACAGCCCGTTTGAACAACCAATTCAAATTGGTGCACATCCAGAAAGTCAAAAAGTGATCAGTCAGAGGTTTGTGGGGGCTGGGTTGCCAGCGATGAAGCAGCCAGAGTCACCATTGTTGTTTTTCATGGACATGATTGTGCGCTATTTTCGAGCAGCAGAGCAAAAAAAAAAAGAAAAGTTTTTTTAAGCAGAAAATTGCTCTTTTGCATCTTGCATTTAACAAGGCAAAAAATAAGGGCGGGGAATGGAGGGAGCTTCGGGAGGACAAATGACCAGTACTGTGATAGTGAGGTAACCACACACTATTTTCTGCAATTAATTCTCCCATCTGACTGAGCCCTAAGGTATGAATGTCTTAGTGGGGGAAATGTATAAAACAGACAGTACAGAAGAGTAGTCTTTTCATGGTCATATACCTCTTCCATAGGTGTTTGATGGAGGGTATAATGGCAGTTAAGTGTTTCACTATGTTTCACTATGCACGACAAATTCATTCAAGAATTCTGTGTTATGCGATAAACAGAAATGGGACAGAGAGATGCTACTGCTGTACTCCAATTTGGAAGCAGGAATTGTTGCACTCAGCTATTTTACATCAAATGTTTTTGGCTTTTTTCTCCTCCTGTCATCCTCACAGTTTACAGATGGTGTCAGCACCCAGCCTCATCACTAGCATTAACAACAGACTTTTTTGTTACCCCTCTTTTGAGGAAGCACAGCAGTGCTCCTTAAAGGGATCTGTGTTTCTACATTGCTGCAGAAAAGGTGCTGCTAATCCATTTATACATAAGACATTCTGTGGGCCTCTGCTGATCCCCCTAAGAGCAAATGAAAAACAAAACAAAACAGCTATACTGACCTTTCCTGACCTTCTGAAAAAGCATTTTTTGTTGAGTTTCAAGTGGATAGTTTCATTTCCCTTGCTGGATTAGCATTATATACTAACTGTGGCATAGTACAGGCAATTTGTATGTGCTTCCAAAGCCCCTGTGCCCCTATAGAGCTAGACTGTAGATGTCAAGCACATAATACCTTACACCCTGAGGCCAGCCTATTTGTCTTTGTATCAGATAACTCCATGATTAAAAAAAAAACAATAAAAAATAACCCCCACCACATCCCTCTCCTCACCACTGTTAATGATCACTTGCCACCACTCCCAAAAGACTTTCTTTCAGTTCTCTAGGACAAGGATGAGAATAATGTAATCTTTTGGATGTTGTAGCACTGCAACTCCCAACATTCTTTACTATTGGCTATGCTGGCTAGAGAGGATGGGAGCTGCAGTCCAACAACATCTGGATAGTTCTATGATTCCCTACCCCTGTTCTCAAGATATCTCTGTTTCTTTACAAGCTAAAATACCTCTTTGTATCTAAAATAACCTAAATCTAAACTATCTGTTTACCATTATAAGATAGCACTATAGAACATTTAAGTGTGTAGGTTGGCAGCAAAGACTGAAAACCATAAAAATCACTAGACATTGAAATACAATAGAAAATAAGGAATGTTTAAATATGATGAAAAAGCAAACAACTTTTCTTGGGCTTTCAGACTACAATTCCCATCAGTCCTAACCAGTATAATAAATGGTGAGGAGTGCTGGGAGTTGCAGTGCAACAATATATCAAAGGTTACATGTTACCCATTCTTGGTACAAAGGGACAAGGCACCTGTTTGCTAAGTTATGAGATTTCTGGAGATATATGTTTGTTTTACAAAGTTGGGGGTCTGAGATCCAGGAGATAAGCAACCAGCATGAGGCCCAAGCACATGATTTAGCCAAAGAATGAAAAAGGTTTGCCCACTGCCACCACAGTTTTTGGATTACCATTATTCTTGGGCACTCCTTTCTGTTATTAGGGAAAAACTGCTGGCACTGGGCAAAGGATGTCTTTACTCTTCGAGCCATGGAATCAGTCAATATTGTGCATAAGGGCAATAGGCCAGGCTTTTCAAAAGCTAATCAGGGAAGCTTAGAGAAATGAAAATATTCCATTGTCTCATGCTAATGAGGGCTGAGTTGGAAGGATGCTCATTTTTTATGCTCCATTTTATAACCTCGCAATTTTAATATTGTTTTTCCAATGTTTTCTTCCACTGTTTTAATTAACTGTATTTTATATGTTATTGTTTCAATGTTTTACCTTATATGTTGTTTTGAAGGGGCTTTGCCTCCAAAGGCATCTTGAACATATTTTAAATAAATGAATAAAAATACCATTTACGAAAGGCTGCAGTGTATCTAAAACAGCAGTGAGTCCCTGTATCTGACAATGAGCTAAGCTATTGTTCTGCTGAAGACTTTCCCTCTATCTTGTAGGGTCAGTGGACGTCTTGAGATATTACTTTATTTCTAATAAATCTGTTTTGACAGCTGTTGGAGGTATAGAGCCAGTGAGCCACCTACAAATTTAGAAATGTCAGCCTCAGCTATTCAAATAGGCAACAGGACTAAATGGAGAAGCTTCTGCACAAACATGCCTGACTAACAACAGGCAGATGTAATAAGTATTTTAAATAAGATTTCTGCAGATGCCCTCCCAGGGTGATATGGAACAAAGTTCTTTAAAAGCCAATAGAGGCTTTAAAAGTAAGTAAGACAAAGACTGAAAGTGAGAGTCCCAGTTATTTCTTCGCAACCAAATTTATTGGCCTGTGAAGAGTCACACTCTTGGGTTTTCTTTGTTTTTTTAGAGAAAGAGAAACAAAAACTCCATGAGCTGGTTATGCTGAGACAAGTAAAGTGTTAGGTATTCTTGTGGATGGAATAGTTATGCAGTTGGACACACATTATGGGAGGATATCTATGAAGAAAAATGTAGAAATGTCAAAAATCCAATCTTTCATTGATCCTTTTGCTGGAATGCCTGTGATGCTGGAATTGTCATAGCTGGACTTCATGGGACATGAACTGACAAAGATGTGTTTTTTTGGATGAGGTACAACAATTCCATTGACTGCTACCACAACTTCCTAACCTATTACGTTGGATTCCTGTTACAGCTGAGTTAGGACATTGAGCTGATTGACACTGCCCTTAGATCAATAACCCATATCATCACTCCTTGGTACAGAATAGGACTGTGAAGGAGGAAGATGATGAAACTGGGAAAAGCACAACCCTGGGAAACTAATTTGAGAGCAAGCCTTCTCTTCATCTACACAACATCATTTAGAGGTCTGTCTCTTGGTTCCGCAAAAATGTTAACATGCTGGGATAGGACGGAATGCTGGGAAATGGAGTTTTTGCATCATCACTATTAATAGCATTATACCACATTTAATAGTGAATGTGAGCAATTATGTGGGCAGTGAAAGTTACTCAAAGCTAAATGACGACAATGGGCCACCTTCAGACAACTTAAGCCTGTCTTTGTATGCACACAAGTTCTCAGGTATGCAGAAAAATATTAGTGGATATATAAACACAGGTGCAAACAACTTGGTGTGTTGTTCTTTAGTAGCCACTGAATATGAAAACATTTAATGGTGACTGGGAGAGGGAAATTGGGAGCTGGGGTGGCTTGTCTGCTTATACTGAAGTGAGGATTAGTGCCATGGGATGCTAGTCCAGGATGTTATAATTTTTTTAGCATTTTGACCCCTTTGGAAGCTAACTTTTGTCTTTTTAATGGATGGCTGCAAGTAGTTTTAATTCTACAGCTAGTTTAATTGCACTTTAACAACGACTTTTGGTATGTTTTTACTTATGCATTTTATGTGTATGCCCTTATCTGTATTTGTTTTAAGTTTTGTCTGCTGCCTTGAGTCACAGTTTCAGGGAAAAGCCAGGACATAAGTGAATGACCATCAATCATCATCATCATCATCATCATCATCATCACAATAACAACATCACAACAACAGCAACATCATCATCAGCAACAACAAGCCTGATCTTAATTAATTATTCTCCTCCAAGAACTCCCAAGTGTGAAGTAGAACAGAAATCCTACAGAGAATCCCACTCTGATTTTGTGAGGATGTTTGTGGACAAAGATGGGGAAATATCAACAATCCAACCCTAAACATTTTAAGTATATTTCAACTGGGTGTGGGTGTATGAAACTATGCATCCCTTGATCTGTTCCACAAAACACAGAGAAGAGAAAAGTAAAATGCTCTCCTTCCCTATGCTGCTCAGGTGCAGCTTCTCATACACCTTGGTGGTTTGCTGCAGTTGTAGTGGTAGCTGCTGATGGTCAAGAGCAGCCGTTTTCCACTTTTTTTACCCTGGTGGAACCTTTGAAACAATTTTCAGTTCCCAGGGAACCCCTGCCTAAAAATTATTATATCTACAGCTCAAAAAAGTTTCTTATTTTCAATTTCAATAGCTTGTGGAACTCTTAGCAATCTCTTGTGGAACCCTAGGTTTCCAGGGAACCCTGGTTGAGAAAGCCCTGGTCAAGAGTATGTGAGCAAGACCCTGTCCCCAAAAGTCCCCAAAAGTCAGCAGTTGGAAGCTGCCTTCTACAAAGTCAGACCCTCAGGTTAGCACTGCAGGGTTTCAAGTACAGGTCAATTAAACCTATTGCTTTTTGTATGGAAAGCAGGTGTCCTATAAGTTACCTATGGCCTTTTCCAGTAGTTCTTTCATGACTGCATCAAGGGTCTGTGTAGAATTTGTCAGTCATTTAATTCTATCTCTGCCATTCTTAATGGGACTACCAACTTGTCTCCCTAAGGAAATAGTCCTCATCAGCTAAATCACTATGGTCTTGTATGCATAGGCCAAATGAAAGAGCATCCAGGCTGTTCTGACAAGAATCCAGGGGAAATACCCTTAAAATGGAGCAAACGTGGTAAAAAAAACCCTCACCATTTGCAGTGGTTCTTCTGGAGAAAACAGTGAGTTCTGTTACGGTAATGGGAGAGGTGTCCACACATGCAATCCCTGTGGTGCCTGGCACAGCATTTTCCTGGCCTGGTCGTGCACATTGCATTTGCTGAGGTCACAGTGAGGTGCCCAGCCATGTAACTATAGCTGGACACCTTGTTCCTGGCCTCGGAAGATGCGACCAGTGCAGGGAAGAGAAGCATCCCTTTGTGCATGGACAGTGAGTGTGTGGACACCCTTCTGTTGCTGCAAAGGAGGGGCAGGTAACAGAGGGGAAATGCTGCAGGCCCAGGGCTGGAATACTCCAGATTATACCTGTAGTATTCACGTCCATGCAGAAAAGCCCTATGACTAACCTATAAGCCTTGTGTTTGGTAGCAACCTTTTCGAATGGGAATGGTAGATAGCATGCAAGGATAAAATTATGCATGAAACATACCCTTGAAGTAAGTTGAAGACAGGAGAGAAAATGGGAGGAAAAGAGAGAAACTGGGACATTTTAAAAGTAGCTGGAAAACTGTTATGACAGGGGATTAAATGGGACTGTCCTGCCAAATTGGAACTGTTGAAGGGTATAATGTAATGAAACTAAGAATATTTGTAAGGTGATATGCATATAAGTGATTCTGCAGTTTTTTTTACTGGGGAAAAATTAATTCTGCTGAAGCTAGAAGTTTACCTTCTAAGGACTTAGTGTGCAAAAATCACCCTCCCCCAATCAACTGGAAGTTACCCGTTTATCTTTATTTAGAACAGAACAGGAACAGGAAAATGTAAAAAAAAAAATTCCTTTACTTCCAACTATTTTATTCTTATGCACATTAATAACCAGCAGCTACATCTAGTTCTGTAAGTAATGATTCATTCCTTCCATAAAACTGGCAAGAGAAATATACTGAATACATTTTAATTCTGTGGGCCATGGATGCCAGTTTTTTATAAGCAATAAAATGATTATAGCATATGTGGAAAGTGCAACAGCATCTACTCAAATCAAACAGGTTATTACTTTAAAAAGTGAGGCAGGAAGTGAGGGAAAAACAGGAAGTAGCCTCCTTTCAGCTGCTATGTGCAAACATTAATACAGCCCTGAGCTTCCTTATCACAGCCATTGTGCTGTTCTGCAATAGAAATCCCATCAAACCAATTTAGAATCCTTTCTCTCTTCCCCTCCTCTCCTTCTTTTCCTCCTTCCTTCCTTCCTTCCTTCCTGTTTGTGCAGCTTAGCATCATAGATGATAACATGTTGCTTCATTTATTATATTTAGCAAACACAGCAGGAGGCTTGCAGTATCTCAAGAGCCAAGTTTGAATTACAGGGCCAATATGCTAGCCTGGTCAAACTAGATCTATGTGATAATATCTTGGCTCTTTTCACGTGACATCTTATTTATTCAAATTGTAAACTATTTTATTTTGCAACAAATTAACTTTTGATGATCAGTAGCTCTGGGAATGGCCAAAGATGCCAATGAACGGATGTAGGAATGTTTTGTGCTTCTGCTGTGCTTCTCCTGTAACTCCCACAATGTGCAGGGTAGAAGAACAAAATGTGGATTCATCAGAAGAGGGAACAGAGAAACTGACCAGGGAAGGAATGAATCCCCTTCATGCAGGAATTTAAAGTCTGTTTAAAATAATGAATGAATTTGGTGGTTGGATACAATCTGCCCGACAGATTGACCAACTAATAACATTGTATTAAAGGGGTGGTGGTAGTGAGGCTGAATCCAGAAAAATTCATTAATGAGTTGGAAATGAGTTTCTGACCCATTTCCAGTTCATTAGTGCCTTTCTGAACCTTCTCCAGCCTTTAGAAAAGGCACTGCTGTAGTCTGCCTCAACCATTTAGGCCAATTACAGACTGTGGGAGAAGTGTTCATATAAAAGTTAGCTTGGGGTTCATTAAGCTTGCATTCCATTAGATACTCCTAATTGCTGTCAGAACTTATTGGGTTGCTTTTTTTGACTGCATTGTATAATTGCTAATGCTGATCATATTCATAATACACAATTAGCACATGAATGTGGATGCATCTGATGCATTTAAAACAGAATGGTACACAAGAAGCACAACACAAAAAAAGGAAAACACAACAGAACAAACAAACTATAGCAAATGATAACAGGATTGTGGTCTTACCTATGTTTAAATTCTTTATTTCTTTACAGAAAGAGAACAGAAGGGGGTGGGGGTGGGGAGAAAGAGAAAATGGTTAGCTGAAGAGACCATAAAGCAAACATAGCATTTTGTCTTATTCTATAAGAG
The DNA here is from genome assembly GCA_030847615.1 of Gambelia wislizenii. Classification (NCBI taxonomy): domain Eukaryota; kingdom Metazoa; phylum Chordata; class Lepidosauria; order Squamata; family Crotaphytidae; genus Gambelia; species Gambelia wislizenii. The sequence continues at coordinate 169,532,498 of JAUMIR010000002.1, forward strand.
GAGATGGGCAAGGAAACCTCTTTTCAGCTTTAGCCTTAGTTTAATTTAGGGATGAAGCACAACAGAAGGTGTTGCAGGCACTAGATAGTCCCCAGCTGGAATAGCCCCTCAAGGCATTTTTATTTTTGTTTTGGTAAGAAACTTTGTAGATCATTGAAAAAATGTCTTGTGTAAAACTGTCCATCTTTGATTTTGACAGGGAAAGGAGTTGGCAGCTGTCTGTCAGCAGGTTTGGAGTAGTATAAACCTGACCAAAGTTAAATGGGATCATATTCTTCCTAGTCAAACAATAGTACCACAGTACCACTCATCTAGGGACTGCATGAGTCCCTAGCAGCTTCCACTGTCGGTGCAGCCATTCAACTTGAACGTAACAAAGCAATGAGATACGATGTTTTGTAAATTCACCCCCATTAACCACATTCAGTTTCAGCATTATGAAGTGAAATTCATTTAAAGAAATGAAGAATTGTATGTAGTCTTCATAAAGTTTACTTCAGACAAGGGAAAACAGATACATGCATGCAGACAGATGGTTTATGGATGTTCTGTCATCCAAAGAAATGCATGTAACTCCTTGACAGGCATCTATCCCGAAGAAAGAACCTCCACATTCTGTTCTCTGACCCTCATCTTAGAACTGATATGCATTGGCTCAAACCAGCACAGGCCTCATATAACATCCTACTGCAGAAAGTTCATGCTTGTTATGTCCTAGCTTCTCTCTCACTCGCTTTGTAAGGTCAGAAATATATTAACATATTGCTCTTCATTTTTATTTATTTTTTACTAATTTTATGCAGGCAAACTGTATCAGAATCAGTCCAGTTTCTGTCCAGACACAAACACATACAGTTATTAATAACAAACTGGGATAGAAACAGACTTTAGTATGACAAAAACACACTGCACACCTGCAACAAAAAACCTTTTATCATTCATTTTACTGTTCACCTTTAGGTACTCTCTCTGTCTCTGTGTGTGTGTGTGTGTGCAAGCTTGCCTCTTCAACTATATCCGTAAGGATACAATATAATTCCTTATGGATTAGACCCTGTGTCCATTCTAATCCAGCATCCTATTTCTTATAGCAATCAGCCAGATACTTCTGGGAAGCCCATAATGAGGACAGCAACATATCTCTCCCAGAATGTTACAGAATCCCTCAACCAGCATAGGCCATGTCCAAAAAGTAACTTTTGTAAGCTCTGGCTAATAGCCACTGATAACCCTACCAGCAATTGTATTGTCTTATTTTCTTTTTAATACCACCTAATCCAATGCCCATAACCACACTGGTTTACATACAAGCCCATACATTAAATTATTGATTGATCGACTGATTGTAAAATAACACTTCTTTTTGGAGTGCAGACATTGTCCTATGACTTTTCTGAATTTGCTAGGATTTTAGAATCTAAAGGAGATGGACTGAGGTGCCAACCTAATTTGGGTGCACATGAATCAGATCATTGTTTGCACATGGAATCAGATCATTGTTTCAGCAGGGCCAGTACTTTGTGTAAGTATCAACCCAAAATTTTAGACAGAGTTCTGAAGGCCACTTTATCTGTCATACATTTTCATTAATGATAAAAAGGTTCTTCATTTAAAAACTGAAAATTATATTGAAAATTAAAACAATCCAATAATTAGTAAAAGTATTCATATACCAGCCCCATTGATACCTTTGCACCACTGCTCTATCTTCATGTTTCTTGCCTTTCTATTATCTTGTTCCTTTCTTTCATACTTTTCTTTGCCTATCTCATCTGCCTTTCTTTCTCTTCATCTTTACTTCACTCCTTCCCCCCTTGAAAACCTTATCCACTTTTTTTGCCTACTCTTTCTATTGTCTCTGTCTTCCTTCCTTCCTTCTTCAATTTCTGTGTCTATCTCAGCTTATTTCTACTTCCTCTTCGTCATATTTTTTCCTTTTCCTCTGCTTGTATGACCTTTATCACCTATCTACTTTATTCTAAAGCACGCGCGCGCACACACACACACAACTTTAATAATCTGGGTGATTGTTTTACACTTATGTTTAATTGTCACTCCATCTTGTGTTAATGAAAATATCCCATCTGACACCTGTGGGGTTCATTGGAGAATAATGTAGCAAAACTCCACAGCTTCAACTTCTGTTTGGATCCTTCCAGGAGGGGAAAAGACAGCTTCATGATGACTCTGAGAAGCCTCACTTCCTCCTTTGAGGAATTCATTGTTAACACAATAAGCTGTAATAGTAGGTAATGCTACAGGCTACAAGCACCAAAAAATATAGGAAGCCATAAAGAAAGAGCAGGTACAAATGCATTTGTAGCAGTGTGCATTGCAGTGGAGTTACCTTAATTCCAAAATGCTGGTGACATTCCTAGAGGGAAAAATGCGTCGGATGTAGTTAAAATCCCCAACAAAGAGGCTTCCATCAGTTCCTACAGCAAGTGCCACAGGGGCCAGCAGCTTGTTTCCTTCAGCAAGCCCATTGCAACTTGGGCAGGAGATACTTCTTCGACGACCATTTCCCATGATGCTGGTGATCACAGCTGGCTGTTGAGTTAGAAACTGATTTTCTCCACTGCCTTTGTGCAGAATACCTAACAATGAACAGAGACAGAAACATTTCTAATTTATGTTTTATTAATTTGATATTGCTGTTATGTAATGGTTTCACTGTGTTGGATTTTTAATCTCTATTATTTGGTGTGTTTTTTAACACCTTGCTAAGTGAGGCATCTGGTGAGGACTTGGTCTTAGATGGTCTTACAAATGATTATATAAATAAATAAACCAACCAACAAATAAGTAATTGTAAAATACAAATCCCCCCCCCCAATTTATGTGGGATCAATATGCATGGATTCATTTACCTGCAGTTGTGGGGGATCTGAAGGACCATAGAGTCACACTGGAGGTGGTCTGTCTAAACACTGGGAGGTCCCGCCAGTGCGGCTCTATGGTTTCTATGGTGGTTTGCTATTATATGCGGTTCTAGGTATCTGTGAGAAGTCTGGGTGTTACCTGCTCTGACACCCCCCTCCCTTCCAGTAACTCATTAATTGGCAATATTTCATACAGTAGCACCCTTGTATCCATGGGGGATTGGTTCTGCATCCACCCCTGCCGTGGATGGTCAATTCTGCAGATAATAGAGAACACCATCCACCACCACCACCCTGCTACTGCCTCACGATCATTCCTTCCCCTCCCTCTCCCCCATCGCCAACCGTGGATAATTGAATCCATGGTTGGTGAATCAGCGGATACGGGGATGCTGCTGTAATTTGGCTTATATGGATACTTCATGTGGTTAGCAGTAGACCATGACACCCCAAATATAGGAACCAGTGGAGGTTTGCTCAAAACCTAAGAAGAGGTTTTTGAAATTTCCCAAACTCAGACACCCCTGGGAAGAAATTATGCGGAACCCCCTCAGACTGTAGTTAGGGTGGAATATGCTAATTTTTCTGGACACACATGATGGTGAGTCACAGTTAAAACAATCAAGTGGCCAGAATGCCCATTACTCTGCAAAGGCTTTTCCTAACACCTTGCCTGTCCAACAATAGAAGATTGCCTGAAAACCCATCAGTCTTAATGTTTCACCCATTAACATCCATTAACAATGCAGGAGCTTCCAATGTCTAACTGTGAAACTCACTCAAACACTGTCTTCCACTCATAACATCCCTTAAGGGTGAATATCGAGTATAAATATTACCCCAAAACACAGCACAGCTCCCACCTTGCCACTCTGCTGGTTTGTTGTGTGACCCTCAGATCAATGTGTGAGCCCTTCTTTGCTACACAAACCTCTGCCCATTGGACAGGTACAGTATAGTCAGTCATTCCCGTTCCTCTATTCCAATACTTCCTACTTTTTTTATAGTCTTGTGTGATTGCTTGAAGCGTGAGGGTATGTGTGAGTGGTTCCGTGATTATTTTTCAATAAAAAACATTTTATTTTACTTTCTGGCTTGGAGTCTCATCAGTGAGTACCAGTATACATAGGTCAGAAGATTAACAGCAGCAAGATTAATTATAGCAAGATACTGGAAAATTCAAATAAATGTACAAGTGGAGGAGTGGTATAAAGAAGTTTGGAAAATGGCAATAAATGATAAGTTAACATGTAGAATTAAAGTAAGAAGAGGAATATGGAAAGAAAGTGATTTTGATAAAATTTGGAAAGTATTTGTTAAAAAAGTATTACAGACAAAGGATGGGAGGTTACCTCCACGAGAAGAAATGAGTTTCTGGAAAGATTAGGTAAGGGATAATGGCTCCGGTGAAGGGGAGCCCTGAGGTAGGGGGTGATAGGGGAATTAATATTGTTGAAAAGAATTATAGTAAAGAATTTATGTTAACTTTTGAAATTAGCTAATAAAAATATTGTTATGTTATGTTTATGATAATATTATGTGATTTAGTAAATAAGTATTGATTGGATATTATAATGTATGACTACAAAATTAATAAAAAACTAAAAAAATACATAGGTCAAAAGGTCCTGCATTTATCTGGCATCTCACTGCCATATTGAGCTAATTGAAATTCCCCATATTAATATCTTGACACGAGTGGTTCTTCATGGACCCCCCCCCCACACAATTCAGCTAACATGGGACTGCATTCCCCTGTGAACACAGGGGAAGGTGACCTGTACTATTCTTTTGTTGAAACATTTTGCCACTGCCTTCTGACTGTGCACGATTGAGCCTTGTCTTCAACTCCTGTTTCAGCCCACATCACATTAGTATATGTCCCTTGCTTTCCTGGATATAGCTGCTCTTAGCCACTGTTTATCTCCTATTCAACTTGTTTTCTGCCCTCCTATAAGCCAATTGTCACCACAAACACCTGAAAGATTAGAAGCAAGTTCATAATTGAAATCAGGGCTCATGAAAATAATTTGGAGAGGACCTCCCTAGCCCTTTCCTATCCAAGTCACCCATTAAGGTATCTGTCTCTTAGTGGTACATTATGTGTTTAAGCAATTCAGCACTTGAAGTCTGTAGAGAGCCTGAAATCACTTTCCTGTGAAGTCCAATGTCCAAGGTGATATAAGCCCTACAATCAGAAATGTGCTCTGGTAGTGAAGTTTCAGAAATGTCAGGGATCCATTTTCAGCTTTCTCCAAACACTACTTTTCTCCAATTAAACAAAGACAGCCCCCCTCTCTCTCTGGCTTTTCTTCACAAACGAAGATTCAGGAAGGACTCATCCTGTGCTTTCTGCAAGCGTACTGATGACTGAAAAGGTCAATCAAAGATAAACAAGTCCAGTTGCAGAAAGCACAGCAGAAGGTCTCCTTGGGTGATGGTTCTGGGTTGTGATTCTTTCTGTGTTGTCATTTCTCTTCAAGACTTGTTCAGCGTGAGTTCTCAAATAAGGCTGCAGTATTGTGGATAGTGTGTCTCCATGCCTCCCGATGTGAGGCCAGGGTGGACCATTGTTGGTGATTAATTTGGCCGAGCCTGAGATGTTGTTTCAGGGAGTCCTTGTATCCTTTTTTTTTGGAGTGTCCCTCTTACGCTGACCCGTGGCAAGTTCACCGTAGAGTACTGTTTTTGGGAGGCGATGGTCCTCCATCCTAGAAACGTGCCCTGCCCAGTGCAGCAGTGTTCCTAATATCATGGCCTCAATGCTGGTGATCCCTGCTTGCTCAAGGACAGCAACATTCGTCACATAGTCGGTCCAGTGTATATTTAGGATTGTGCATATACAGCGCTGATGAAAGCGTTCGAGGAGTCTAAGTGGTGGCAATAGGTGATCCATGTTTCAGATCCGTACATACATATAAAACAGCATGTTTATGAGTATGCAGTTCTTTTTAGTGAAATACTTGTGCTGAAATCCTACATCAGATAAACAGCTGTGATGTTGTGGCTATGATTTGTTCACCTTAAAATCCAGGCAGCTGCACCAGGGTATGGAGTTCTGCAGTGCTGGCAAGTAGGGTGTTGAAAGATGATGTGTCCAGCTGCCTCTCAACAGTGACTGATAGTGAGTCAAGCAGAATCAAAAATCACTCTGAGGTCCTATCACAACTCCTCTGCACACTGCTGATCGCTGGTGGGAAAGAACTGGACACATCATCCTTCAGTGCCCTACTCATCAGTGCTGCAGAACATGTCCCTCAGTGCAACTGGCTGGATTTTAAGGTGGGTTTGGGCGGACATTTTTAATTGTGGCAATGGTACCATGATTATAAATGTGAATAGGAAAACAAATATGAGGTTGCAAGTCTAACAATATTGTAACTCACTACCAGGATGCCAGCTTTGACATACAAAATATGGTTTGCAAACTATATTAGATATGAAATCGAAGGCTTTCACAGCCAGCATCCATAGATTTTCCTTGGTTTTTTTCCAGGCTGTGAGGCCGTGTTCTGGAATACCGGTAGTTTCTTTCTGACATTTCGCCTGCATCTGTGGCTGGTATGCCAGCCACAGATGCAGGTGAAACATCAGAAAGAAACTATTCCAGAACACGGCCTCATAGCCTGGAAAAAACCAAGGAAAATCTATATATTAGATGTGTCTTTCACATGTGAATTTCATATGCTAAGTGAAATTTTGGTCAGAATATGCAGAACTGCCACCTTCACCATAAAGAGCAAAAAAGCCCCTTTGTTGTTAAGTGCCTGCATAATCTGGCAAGCACTATATTTGGCAGAACAACTTTAATTCTGTGTTCAAGAAGGAGGAAACCCATCAGGAAAAATAGAGAGGAGCAGGAAAGAGAATATTCTGTTTGTTCATGCAGAAATGTGATGCTTTGTCATAGTAGGATATTGAACTAGGCATGTAAACTGTGTCAGGTTTCCTCCTCATGTGGACAATTCCTCCTGTGAGATTTTTTTTTTTGGGGGGGGGAATTAGTATTAGAGAGATTTTTCACATTTTCAAGACTAATTTTTGTCTATTTGTACAGCATTCAAAACTCTGATAGATATTGCTGTGATGCACAGACTATAAAAAGCAATAGAACTGGATGGATTATTTGCATCCTTTTGATCAGCCTGGCTTTTCTGCTTGATGAGCAAGCAGCTGCTTAGTTACAGAAAGGGAAAAGATAGTAGTTTTTCAATAGCATTACATATGCTTGGTCAGAGCTAGGGAGTGTCGCCAATAAGATGGCAGTCCAGGTGCTACTGGATGTTTTGAGAGTAACGATGACAATGGAGCCTGCACCTAAAGCTTTAGAAGCACAAATGAAAATCACTGAACTTACCACTTTTTATATTAAGCACATGATGCTTATCCAAAGACCAGCCCCCAAGTTTTGAGGGGTCAAGTTCAAATCCTTGCAGCAAGGCAGTCCTTTTCTCCCATAAAATTAGACTGGGACAGGTCTCATACTCAAATCCCACAGACACTGAAAATAGATGCAGATAATATATGTGTGTACACACAGTTTTCCACTATGAAATACTATTATTAAATTCAGATATTTGACTACATTTGACCCTGAAATGTAATTCATTTGTACTCAGGAGAACCTGGGAGTTGGGGGGAAATAACTGATTTAATGGGGGGTGGGAAATCTGCTATGGTGACTGTTCAGATTTTATTTTTAATCAGTTGAGTGATTTCAGCAGTGGTGAGATGTAATATCTAGGCCCCATCTTTTATTTATTTGATGATGAAAAAAATGTCGAGAACAGCACAGTGGAAATATATTAAATGATGCACTAAATATATGTTAATGGGGTATCTGCAGAAAAGGAGAGCTATCATGTGGAGACCTTTGAAAATATGAAATTACAAATGATAGCTTTTGCTAAATTGACTTTTGTTTCTCCAATTTTAATACAAACCCAGTTATTAGTTACTGTAATGGTAATGCATTTTGTACATTATATGCAAGGAAATGTGTTTACCACTGCACTTACACGCAGTAGGAAGCCATGGCCAATGCCAGCTCCCTGGCACATGTATCAGCATGATGTACATTCTGGTAAGCGTTGGGCTTGTTGTGAGTATTTTACATTTTTAGCATACAGATAACATGCTTTGTCCATATGATTGCTTAACAATATAATCAGAAAGCTAAAATGTTTGAACACATAACAAGGACTAAAAAGACCTTGGTACAATACAGTGTTGAGCTGTGAAGTTACATTATGGCCTAGTGAAATTCATTTGGCTTTTTCTAAGCCTCATCTGTCCCATTAAAATGGGATAACTCAACACACACTTCCCTGAGATCCTCCATGATACAAATGTAATAAAACAATAAACTGTGCATTGATTCTCTGTTAAATTCCCTGCAGTCACAAGGTTGTAAGTTTGATCCCAAGGGCTCCAAGGTTGACTCAGCCTTCCATAGGTCAGTAAAATGAGCACTCAGCTTGTTGGGGGCAATTAGCTGTTGCAAACTGCTTAGGGAGTGCTTTGGCACTGATAAGCAGTATAGAAATAGAAGTGCTATTGCTATTGATAAATCTAAAGGAATACATAGATCTGGCACAAGCCAAAATTTAAATTTAAATTATCAATATTTCCTCCCTAATGTCCCAATTCATATCTTCAGTTGGTAAGGTGCTGCAACAATAATATGGTGGAAAAGTGGCAAACCCCCCTCACCCAGCCACACAGATAGCATATGATGTGAAGTGAACCATCTGTGTGAAATGTCTGATAACACAGAGACTCGGTTCACATAATTCTCCACAAGTGCACTGCAAAGAATGAATCTGGGGTTTCACAGAGAGGCCTAGGTTCACACTGCAGGCTATCTGTATGGTAGAGGGGAGAAGTTATAGCTACATCACTGCTCCTGACTGAATAAACAACCCAGTTTACAGTGTGGTTGTTGCTATAAAATGCACAATAAAAATATGTAATTTGAGATATAAATTATGGGTATATGATTCGGTGGGGTTCACTGAATCTGTGGGAATTAGGGATTGTCATTCTTTCTAGGTAGCTGGCTGAAAACACATTTCATAAAGTAAGCATGACTAAGGCTAATAAATCACTGAGAAGAATCACTAAGAAGTGAATGATTAACTGACTTTGTTCCAAATTTTCATTTGTTGTGGCTGCGGTATACTCCAGACCAATCTTCTCTGGGGATCTGATACACAGGGTGTCCAAAAATGATCTTTACAATTTCAATGCTATATGGAACTGAAATTGTAAAGATAATTTTTGGACACTCTGCATTTTTACAATGCAGAATCAGGTTGAATACAAGACACTCTGTATTTTTGTAAGTCAGAATCAGAGGTGGGGATGACCATTCTTTTTTCAAACCCCACTGCCTCTAGACATAAAATGCAAGAACAATGTATCTTGGAAAGGAAATTTTGATTGCTATATGGTTATGCATTTGAAACAAATTTTTATGTGGCACATTTGACGTGTTGATCTCCAGAATTTCTTGTTTATACTTCTCCACTCAATCCCTGCTCAACTAATTCTAGCACAGGCCAGATCTCTTGGAATGGAAAAAGAGAAGAGGTGAATCATAGTTCTGAGCTAGTAATATGGATCTGATCATTTTACTATTAACAATTATCATGGATTTTTTTTTCAGTTTGCATGTTTATTCAAAACTCATTGTTTTAAACAAAGCAGCATTAAAATCCAATAAATGGTGACGAGGAAGCAGAAGTAGAAAACAAAGACCACAGAATATCTGTGTGCTGGTCTTCCCAAGTATCTTTCATTAAACTTGAATCTTTGTTTTCCTGTATACTTGAAAACCCCCGAAAATCAGAATTTGCATCACTGGTCTGGAATAACTGTAATAGTGCATTTATCATGGAATTTTTATTTTAACTGGTTGTTATCAAGATAGTTGAAACTCAAAATGTGTATTATTTGATGGCGTACCTACAGCATCCGAGAGCCCATAAACCTTCTGACCATAGGCATCCGTTTTGTCCCAAATAAAAGTGTATGCCAAGTTGGGAGATGCTTGGAATGACTTTTGAAAAAGATGGCCTTCCACTGCTACCATCAGGTGAACTTTAATTAAGTTCAGAGGCACAAGAGACTGTGTCATGGTGATCTTAAGCAAAGATTTGTATCCAGCAGTCCGGGAACTCAGATAACAGAGTTTTATGTTTGCACCGGGGATTTCAATTTCTTCATGAAGAACCTGAATAAGAAAGAAGAGTATACATTCACTGTGAACTTTATGGAAGGGATTCTTAAGCTCATGGGTTATATTTATGGATTAAAGTGTTTTGTTTGTTTGTTTGTTTGTTTGTTTTTGCTGCTGCTGGGAAGTTTTAGCTTGGCCTTCTCACAGCAGCACAATTTAAGATATGACTTCTGTATTAATAATGTTTCAGCCACTGTTAATGTTTCTTTTAAAACTCACAGTGCTAACAAAAGCATAAATAAGAGCCACAGGTTTTATTGCTAGCTACCTGCAAGAGGACTGCAAGAGCCTGTGATTATATGAACCTGCATCTTTCACAGATAGACAATCAACATAAACCAACAGGGAAGCCCAAAGGTATGTGTGGGGGTGAATCCGTCCCTGAATAACAATACTAATAGCAATGGAGATGCTGAAAAGGCCCCTCATTAACCTATGTATCCTTGCTCAGATGGGAAAAAAACCCCAACAAATTATTTCCAGTTGCACACACACATTTTTTTCAACTAGTGGGCCAATAGCAGGGGTGTGGGGGGGAGGTCAGACTTTTTGAGATCAAAAGGGACATAAAGTGAGTGGAAGAAAACCCTCCCTATATGTTTTCTTCATTTCCCCCAAGTTCTTTTCTCTCAGTCAAGCTGAGGAAAAATATATTTGGGGCAGAAGAGGCTTCAAAGAGTTAATATATGGAGTAAGGGGGTCTCCCCTGCTTGAGTGTCCCTTTTGCGGCTAAAATTACCCCTCCTCCTTATATGTAATTGCTGTGAGGTTTAAGTACAGCAATTTACAGCCATTATGTCCAGTTGCTCTTACAAGGATCCAAGCTGCCAGAGCATATCCCATCACCAGCATAGTTATGCTGGTTGTCCAGGGAAGCAACAGCTTCTTCTTAGCTAGAGGATCCTGGGCCCAGCCCTGCATCACCCTGGCCAATAATGGGTTTTGGAGTGCCCCAGGAACCAACCAGCTGCCCTTGCAAACCAAGGGGAAGAGAAGAAATAGCAGCCGGATGAGGGCAGAAGTTTTCTGTTAGCTCCTATATGCACAAGGGGAGCTGGGATGGAGATGTGTTTGGGGGGTAAAGGGTTGTACATCCAGAAGAATAACCCAGGGAAGTTCTTCCTTCTAAAATGGCCTTAAAAGTACTTACACTGAAGTAACTGGGAGTTTCACCAGTGTAAGCCACCCACGTGATTCCAGGCAATGAGAAAAAAAATGAAGAAAGCCTAATGTATTCAGTATGTAAAGGAACAAGAATAAACAGTGCAGTGGCTCCATCTGTCGAATTAACTAATATGCTCCATGCATCTGAGGAAGTAGACCAGGGGTGCATCCACATTACACAAATAACCCAGTTTGAAACTGGATTATTTGCCATGGCTCCTTTCTATGGAATCCTTGAATCTTTAGTTTGCAGAGGCACCAGCACTCTTTGGCAGAGAAGGCTAAAGACCTTGTAAAACTACAGATCCCAGGATTAAATAGGAAGGAGCCATGGTAAATAACCCAGTTTCAAACTGGATTATTTGTGTACTGTGGATTTGATCTAAGTCTATGAAAGCTTATGCTACCAACTTCTTTCTCTCAGTTAGGACTTTTTCAAGCAGTTGAAAAAACCCACGAGGAGGTCAGGAGAAGAACGGGGCTGTGGCACTTACACAGCCCCATTTCAGATGACATAGTCCTCCTCCGTCCTCCTCCCGACCTCCTCCTGACCTTCCCCCGTGCTGCTCGTGCCACTTTTTACTGACGGAGGTTTTCTGTCAATAAAAAGAGGCTCCAGCGGCACAGGGGAAGGTCAGGAGGAGGACAGAGGAGGACTGCATCGTGTGAAATGGGGCTGTGTAAATGCCACAGCCCTGTTCTTCTCCCGACCTCCTTGTGGGTTTTTTCAACCCTTTGAAAAAGTCCATAGTTTCAAAGGTCCTACAAGATCCCTTTGCATACTAACACTGGTAGTGAACTGATGTACTCATATCTAGAACAAGCAAATGATGAAGCAGGAAGCCAGTATTGGGAAGACAGAAGAAAGATGAGACACAAGTCTGACACAGGTATTGTGCTCAGCTTCTTCAAGAATACCACAAGATGCATGTGTAATACTCATGTCTGTCTTTATTGATGTGATGATAATCTTGAGTCTCCAACAGTTTTATATCCAATTTTGTACAGAAATGTAATGTCAGAAATGATCCACAAATAATGCCTAGACAGGTATTACTTTTACAGCCTCATTTTTAAAAGTTTGATAAAGGAATGAAAGCTGATTCACACTTTAGGCAGTGGCAACAGTTGCTGCATTTATATTAGAGTTCCTGCAAAGTATACATCTAATGTAAAGGGCAAATACATGTCTAAAAACATATCAGAGACAAGTGTCCGTGACCCAATGGTCAATCATGACATCCATCCTGTGCCTGCTATATGTCTCCGAGTGTCTGAATATGTCCATCCCTCTTCACACTTTGTGTGTTCCTCCCTAGCATAAATGCAGAAAACATGCCTAGCCCCATCAAATATGAAATGCCCCAGTAAGATGTATTGTCATAGGGCAAAAGAGAGTAGCTGGCAAAAAACAGAGTGCTTGTAACATACTTTTTACATTCATACTTGATACCTGCGTCTCTGGAACAATGGGGTTTCGACTAGGAGCATCACTGAAGAATGTGGAAAGTGGTGATGAAATTATAACAGGATCAGGACGGATAAAACCACTTAGGTCACAGCTAGGAATTGAGTTCTCTTCAGTCTTCATTGCAAGTGTATCCATGGCATAGAAACTGTTCCATGGCAGCCACACTGTCCTCTCTTGGCTCATGAATGGGGCTCGCTCAAAGTGTAGAGTGAGAGATGCTCCTCCATTTGCAATCAAGTCAAATCTAGAAAAATGTGGAGTCCACATCATGAATGGTTCTACGGTGATGCAAAAGAAGAGGCAAAGAACAGCGAGGGCCATAGAGACTAAACTGCAAAATAAGCCACAGCTATTGTATGCTACTGCAAAAACATTGGCTAACAGAGCAGAAATAGATCCGTTGGTTAATTACTCCATCACACATATCTATATCTATAGAGATGACCAGAGAGAGAGATAGGAAGAGAGAGAGAGGTGGGATGGGGTGGGAGATAGATTGTGAAACACACACACTATAGATCCTGAAGCCATGGGGTTGTCTAAAGGGCAACAATACTCCTCACGGAATGCGAGGAGAAAGTGACCTGTCCTAATGGCAATCCGTGTTGTTTCACCATATTGTGAAGGAGGGGGTCCAAAACGACAAAAACTCAGTGGGAAAAGCCTTCACCACTTTCCCCAGAGTTTTTTAAAAACAGTGAGAGGAATGCACATTCCCACTTGTTGGGACAAGCAATTCAATATAAATCACTTTCCCATGTGAGAGGAAGCACAAACCTGATTGGCCGGAGGAGCATGGTGGGCAGGGCTTGCTAACAGGACAAGTGCCCAGAGCCACCATGTTTGCTTTCTAGCTTAGCGAGTTATCACTAAGGCGAGAAAATGGGTGTTTCTTTTCTTTTTTTCTCTTTCCGCCCCCATAAAGGTGAAATATCACTTATGTGCACTGTAGAAATAGTGTGTTTTTTTTTTAAAAAAAAGCTTCAGCAGCAGATTTAAAAACACACTCACAGCTGCCATCTTGACTAGAGGGCATGGGAAGTTTATGGGGGCTGTAAAACCATTAATACAAGTCACAGCTGCTGCAACTTGCTATTACTGGATCTGTTTCTTTTGGCCTTGTATAGACAACCCCCCTTGTCTATCCTACCTGGAGCTGCCTCCCCTTCCATGAACCCTCAAAATTACAGTTCAAGGATGGGTCTCAAATGATTCTTGTAACCTCACAAAAATAAAATTCACAGGCTTCCTTGTGGGAAAACATGAAAGCAAACCAGTTATAAAAATGATTAAAATGAGTAGTACAGACATGGTTTTAAAAGGGTATAAAGGACAACATCTACCAAATATCACCAGACTCAGTGTTAACTAGAGCTTTTGTGATTTAATCCTAGCAGTGATGGAGCTATCCTTTCATTAGAAAGGTTGTGGCAGATGGCAGAGAAAGAGCAATGATGGAAATCTCCATGACTGTTCTTTATGCTGGATCTCTTTCAGAAAGGAAGAGAGTGCTTTCCCCCAGAATTTCAAAACACTAAACATTTGCTCTAAGGAAACCTGGTCAATCTGTGATTTTCAAAATAGAAAACTATATTCCTTGGGAGGTGACAACCCTCTGACAGAGAAGGGCTGAAGCCCTCCACAGTATTTGCCAAATTAGAACAATTGGACATCTCCTTTCCAGTCACTTAATTCAGGAAGCATGCCAAACTTTGATAGGTGGTCCTAAGAATGACAAATATAACTCACTTGTTTCCAACAAGACTGGTAACCAGGATCAAATTTCTGCAGGGACATCACTTGTTATCAGCTATAGCTCTCAGTCAAAGCCCACCAGAGACATCACCAGAATTCTACAGCCCAGCCTAGAAAATGGCATTTCTCACCACATGCTATAGGTGGTAGACCTGTTTTTGTTTACAGATAGTCACCCAGCTTGAAAAGAGTACCCATCAGTCACAACATGTAGCAACTTTAGATACCAATTCTACCCCATCTCTACTCTCAAAACACTATTACAGGACCTAACAATATACCAGTGGCTCTTAACGTTTTCTTTACCAGGAACCCCCTTTAAATATCTTTTGTTGCTGCAAACCCCCCAAGACTTAACTCAAGATTTAAAACCCTAACAACAGCAACAACAACAACAGCACAATTACACCATACATGAAACTTTCCCTCAGAGGCACTGGAGGGAGAGGGGAGACTTTTCTCCTGCTTCTTATTGCAAGTTTGTGGCTGGAGCAGATTGAACAGAAATGTGCACACCAAGCCAGCCAGCTTTTGCCTTGGCTCCTGTCACGTGGGCTGAGCAGCCTTCAATGCTTTGCAGATCCCCTATGAGGAAATCACAGCCCCATGGGGGTCCATGAGAGATCTGGGGACATATCTATCCAACGATCCCTTGAAGGTGACACTCACTAATTTTTCTGAATCAGGAAGTGACCATATAATCACTTCTGCTTTGTTTTTGTTTTTTAAGTGAGGAGAGGGGTATTTATTTATTTATTTACTGCCCACTTTTCTCCCTGCACAGAATTCAAGCTAGCTTACAACAAGTTAAAACAAAATACAGTTAAAAATGTTTAAACTACAATGCTGTTTAAAAGCACAAGTTAAAACAGTTTTGAAAACACATTTAAACCATAATAAAAAGGTACAGACACAAGATACCCATTAAAAACTCTTGTCTACTGCAAAAAGTTACAAACTACTGTAAATGCCTGCCTAAATAAAAAGCTTTTTGCCTGCTGGGGAAAAGACAACAGGGAAGGAGCCAATCAAACCTTCTGGGGAAAGTAGTCCTACAACTTAACCTTCAAATAGCCTTAACATGGAGAAGCACAGCTTCCTGGAGGCTTTTGAGAATGTGACTGTCCATTTTGTGGCTGAATTATTTTTCAGCATTAGAGAACTTGGGAAAGGACTGCACTGGAGGCCTTGATGGCCTGCACAATTTCCATCCTGGTCCAGAGGTTGAACTCGATCTTTTGTACTTGGTTTGGACAAAGTCTTATCATCATGCATGCCTTAATTTGCTAAGGCATTCTAGGATGCCCTACTCATCTGCCACCTCTTATATGTTAAATGACTATGAGTTTATTGTTCAGATAATAATATTTGTCCAGTGTAGCACCTTTCACTTTTCTATTTTCCACCACTCCTCTCTACCCAAGGATGTCTATAAATCTCTGCCAACAGAGGCAACACTCCACATATCTCATGAAGTGAAATGGAGATCATGGAAGCAAGTGTCAAATAAAAACTGTTAGTCTCTAATATGCCACTGGACTCTTCATACTTGTTTTTGCTGTTACAGACTGTGGAATTTTTTATTGTCCCCCCCCTTCACTTTCTTAAGAAATGTAAAAGAGTCTGTTATGTTATATGGACATGGACCTTCTTTTAAAATTCTGTTCTCATGATCTCAGGAGCCTGAGTGTTTCAATTTGCTTTAACAAGATGTCTCTTTCCTTCCCAGAGCACACAGAAAAGTCCAAACACTTATTTTCTTGATTCATAAAGGCCTGTCATTACAAACCTCCACTGTGAACATACAGCGTCTGTTAACAGTCCTTGAAAAATGATGAAAATGAGTTCATGAAATATGGTAATACACTGTATGGTGAGGAGCCTGCAACATGAACAACCCTTAAAAAGCAGCATAAATTGATTCAGGGAACACAATAAAGCTCTAAACAGCAGGTAGCTTTAAAGAAACAATATGATGAAACAATACTAAGGGGAAATGATTTAAAATTGTGAACCAGAAACTGTAATATGTATTCACAAAGATGTATTAAGATCAATAACGAATGATTTAAAAAATCATATGAAACTACGCAAAGCCAATAAATAATCAGAAACAAGATATGCTGGATGCTTATTTCAGTGTTTACAAACATACATATCCCAATGAGGTTCACTGAATGGTATGTGATGTAAATAGCCCAAATATCCACACCAAAAAGGTTTCATTGAAAAACATTTGTTATAAGCAGTCCAATTATCTAGACCAGGTGGGTTTTGCTACCACTCCAAAGGTTTCTTCAAAAAGTATATAAAGTTACACCAATAACAGCAAAAAAATCAATTCAATTTCATAGAATCATAGAATCATAGATTTGGCCAGTGTAGACGAGCCCTATATCTTTCATCAGTCAGCATATCTTGTTTCTGGCAATGTATTGTTTATATACAGTTTCATTTAATTCTTGCAGTGCAGTGGTTCTCAATCATTGATCTTCCAGGGGTTTTAGATTTCATCTCCCAGACCACAAGGGCCATCCAGACCAACCCCCTGGCATGCAGGAATACCCAATCAAAGCACTCCTGATAGATGGTCATCCAGAGACTCCACCAAAGAAGGAGACTCCACCACACTCCGAGACAGTGCATTCCACTGCCGAACAGCTCTTACTGTCAGGAAATTCTTCCCAATGTTTAGGTGGAATCTCTTTTCCTGTAGTTTTAAGGTAGGGTGGAAGCGGCCAGACTTTCTTCAAAAGGGCATGCAATCTGCTTCCTTTCATTTCACCCAACTGAGAGGTGGGTGGCTGGAAGCTTGAGGGGATGGGCTGCAGGGCTGAGAAATGTGTGTGAAGCTTAGGAGGAGGGAGGAGCTTAGTACTTCACTTCTAACAGTGTTTAAAAAATGAAGAAAAATTATAATGGGGCATTTCAGACAGGAAATACTTCTGTGAAAATTGTGGGTAGAGGGAAAGTGGATTAGGCACATGCACTTACACTGTCACAAACTATGTCATACTTCCACAAACCCTAAAATATGCCATAAAATATTGTTTTTAAAAACCCAAAAAACCTCACTTTTCAGATAGGAATTAAAAAAACTCAGAAAAGCAGGCAGAAAATCCTAAAACACTCTATGATTAGGAAAACATAATGGAGACATTAAAAAAGAGAAGTAAACAAGTAGCAGTAAGAATAGTAATAAATGATGCCACTTTTTGAGACATTTGAGCAGTCTGGAAGCACCCCACATATTATGGTTTTTGATTCACATTTATAAGTCTTTCTCTTTTTTGTTTATTAGAAACTCCTTCCTCTGGTGGGTACTATGGAACAATGGGACTTACCAAAGTCTATAATCAACATTTGCTGCAATGTGTAATGTGATACATCAGACCTTGAAATCTTAGCAGTGTAACTCCAGAATGGAAATGTGAATCTTGCTTCTAGCTATGCAGTATTTCTGATCAGTTATTCCAGTACAAACTCATTCTATGGACTATGTGTTCACATAGTTACTACAACACATTTTTTTCCACAGAGATATCATTTCACTGCCATAACCAATAAATTAGGTAAAGCATGACACATTGTAGTTTTGTTTATGCTGAACTTGTGTGCATTTCAAATCAGTTGATAAATAGAGAAATGGGACATACTTCTTCACACAGCAGGGAATTGTCTAAGTATATTCAATTATACTCTTTTGATTATGTTCTGCCCTCAAGAAACTCTAAAGATAATGGGGTTTTCAAAAAGGAAAGGGGCAGCTGGGAACTTTTAAGAAAACACACTGTTTTATAATGACTCCCCCTCCCCCTTCCAAAAGAGTGCTAGCTTGCCTTGCATTTCAAAATTAAATATTTCTGGTCTCAGCTGGATATTGTTGTAACCTACAAATGTTTTTAGAGATACAGTGCAGTCTCTCTGAAAAGAAGCCCAAGCACTAACCCATTATTTCCACAAGTCAGTCTTTCATATTTACTCTCAGTTAGTGTTCAAAATGCCATGTGAAAAATGACTTTTGTGCTTCCTTGATAGCTCTTTAACCAGTAGGAATTCCAGGCACGATACCTCATGGTTTTGCTAGATAACACCATCTGTTAATCTGCAGAGATACTACATACTAAACAGATCCCAAATGAAGCAACTAGACTTACGTGCCATCCTGGCGAGTGATGGTGTAGCCGTACTTTGGATACTTGACAAAAGACACATTGACTCCAACAAGTGGAGTTCCATCTGTAGTCACCACTTGGCCTCTTATAAGAGATACAAGACTAGGAAAGAAACATAATTAAAATGTCAGCTCAGAAACAATGCTTTAGGGACTAGGAATACTATGCTGGATGTGCTTACTCTGGCATAAAGACATTTTCACTCTTGAAATCGCTTGTCACAAACGATAGAAACAGAGCATGGCTCCTGGGCCCACACACAAGAGCAATGTCTGACCCTTTTCTCTCTAGTTTCAAAGAGTAGGCCACAAACAGACAAGAATGTATTTAAAGTTTAAATGGGGCCACACTGGATTTGATCAGCCAGCTATTTATTTGGGTCTCATCATGTTTCCATGCAGGAAAACATAGGAGTTTGATTACCAAGAGGAAAATAAGCTGCAGTTTAAAAGTCTGATCTGTTAACTTTACTGTCTTAGAATCATAGAATCATAGAATTGTAGAGCTGGAAGAGACCACAAGGGCCATCCAGTCCAACCTCCTGCCATGCAGGAAATCACGATCAAAGCATCCCTGACAGATGGTAATCCAGCCTCTGTTTAAAGACCTCCAAGGAAGGAGACCCTACCACGCTCCTAGGGAGTGTGTTCCACAGCCGAACAGCTCTTACTGTCAGAAAGTTCCTGCTAATGTTGAGGTGGAATCTCTGTTCCTGGAGCTTGCATACATTGCTCCGTGTTCTAGTCTCTGGAGCAGCAGAAAACAAGCTTGCTCCATCCTTAATGTGACACCCCTTCAAATACTTAAACAGGGCTATCATATCAACCCTTAACCATTTTTTTCCAGGCTAAACATACCCAGCTCCCTAAGTCTTTCCTCATAAGGAATGATTTCCAGACCTTTCACCATTTTTCTTCATAGTTATGAGGCCTATGTAAAATCCATCAACCGTTATCCCTTAGCCAAAGACCATCAGCTGAGGCCTAAAATGTCTTACTGGGAATAGCCTATTCATTTGGATGTGTGTGTCATTCCCTTTGTTAATTAGCACCTGTCAGCCAAGCACCAGAACACCCCTTGTCCCACTGCTGTTCCTTAATGCTAATTCACTTTGGCGGCTTTGAGAGGAATTGCCTCCCTCCTGAGACATGCAGTGTAAAGTGGCCCTAATAGGCTAACAATTAGCAGTTCCTTCTTTAGTTCTCTGGGAAGTAGATTAGAGAATGGGGGCAGCATTACTGATTGGCTGTCACAATCCCATCTGATAGAGAAAGTCCCGCTTCTGAAAGTGGATTGGTCTCTCACTTGCTACATCCTAAATCCAACATTGCATTGTGGACATCTACTAATGCGATTGGGCTCTCATCCTCTGCCCCTTGGAGCCCTCTTTGCTATCAAAAGAGGACATGAGGCAGAATGTGTGCAAGGGGATGGAATCATCCATTCTTGCTTCCATGGATAGAAGCATTTCTATCACCACTGGATCCTATGTGTTTAATCTGTTAAAATAATGCTAGGCTAAAGTCCTTGGCTAATAAGTTTTTATTACTTGGTAGAATAAAAGTCTATTTCTTATTGGTCCCTGATAAGGAGGCGGGGGGACCCAAACATTTGGCTAGGGGTAGATTACCATAAACATGAAGTGACCAATTATCTCCCTCCTTCCCCCCCTCTCTCTGGCTGCTGCCACACTGCAGAAATAATGCAGTTTGACACTGCTATAACTATCATGGCTCCATCCTATGGAATCCTGGGATTCATAGTTTGTGGTGACACCAGAGCTCTCTGACAGAGATGCTCAAAGAGCACACAAAACTCCCTCTCTCTGGCCTTTCTTCACAAACCAAGATTCAGGAAGGACTCATCCTGTGCTTACTGCAAGCACGCTGATGACTAAAAAGGCCAATTTGAGATAAACAAGTCCGGTTGCAGAAAGCACAGCAGAAGGTCTCCTTGGGTGATGTTTCCGGGTTGTGATTCTTTCTGCGTTGTCGTTTCTCTTCAAGACTTGTTCGGCGTGAGTTCTCAAATACACAAAACTACAGTTCCCAGAATTCCATAGCATTGAGCCATGACAGTTAAAGCAGTGTCAAACTGCACTGTTTCTGCAGTAAGGCAGCAGCCATCTGTGTCTCTCTCTTCTACCGCTTCAAGTTCAAGCAATGGCTGGCCTTCCTCACTGAGACAGCTTCATAAGGTTCCTATGCACCTGTAGGTCTTGACATCCACCCTCAGAACATTGTTGTTGCAGAATCCTTATGCCCCATTGCAAGCTGCCTTTCAAACTGCCTTTCAATCCATATGGCCAAGTTTCCTGGTAGCTGTGGTGGGAGGGGAGAGAGCCTGTTTGATGAAACAAAGCTATGGAGCAAGCAATGCTGTTCATGAAACTGTCTGGATTGTGGGCTTTATCCTTGCTTCCTCTATAACCAGTGACAGTCATTAAATTCTGTTCACCAGCATCAATTGTCTTTCACAGAGTCATGAGGATTGCAACCCAATTAATATTTTATTCCAGGAATTTATGAAGGACAAATTTCTGCAGTCACATTCATAATCTTAAATTGACTGGGAAAATGGGAATGGTAAGGGAATTACTAGGGCAAGTAAAAATGTGAGTTCTTGCTCACAACCTCTTCTCAAGAATATGACATATGCAAATTATAACAGAGAGAGAGAGAGAGCGCGCGAGAGAGAGCTGAAGACTAGTTCCCTTGTGCAAACAAGTAACATTTATTTTCTCCACACGAGAGGCACAAAGCCATGTGCAGAAATGCTTAGTGTGAACAAGGTGGAGAAAAGACAGACGGCAGTCATTCCTTGATTACAGACACAGGACTAAACCCAATGAGATTTGGCACTGGGATTTTCAATCCCTCCTTGTCCCCTGCAGCCTTCTGTGGTACCAAAAACCTGCTCTGAAGTGTTTCCCACGGCAGGCATTTAGCGCATGTAGCAAGTTGCCAGGAGGGAGGAGTGCCCCTGTCCTCCTTCTGCTGTTAGAAGTGCACCAATGGATATAGAGCATACTTTTTCTACCACAGGGATCACTACCTGCCTCCATACCGGTACGGGTCTGCATACACACAACACTGTTTCCATGTGTGAACTGAGCCTAGCATCAGCAGCATTCTTTCTCTGTCCCCCTGCCCCTGATGTCTATTTGCCATCAGGGAGAAAATCTATATAATGAAAAGTTCAATTTCTAAGCTGCCCATTTGCTGGCAGGTTTACAGCCGCCACACCATGGCAAATTCACACATACTCACACCTGCAGTTCCTGGGCTAAATTTCAGCTCAAAGTTAAGGCAATTAAACTGACCTCTTTTCCTCTCTCATTTCAGTGTCCACATGAATTTATACTACAACTCAATTGACAGAGATTTCAGCACATTTTTTCCCTGGTCATGGAACTACTTGCATGACCAGGGAAAGAGAGAGCTAGGAAAGAGAGAAATGCTGGAGTGGGGGCCAGAATACATGCAGTGCTTTCTGGTTTTATGGGAGGAAAGGTGGCTGCTAGCCTCCATATCAGTGGGGGTGATAATTCTGCTCCAATTTTTAAGCTTGCATTTTAAAGCACATTTTCAAGCTGCTGAACTGTATCCATAGGATAGGTTCAGCACCCTGGACAACTCCTTTAACCTTTGTGCTTAAAAAGGCCCAGCAGATTCATGCCCTCCTAGCTGCCACTATGTACGTATATGGGAGCATCTTTGGTGGGAGAATTAAAATATTGGGCTACAGCTGCAATATACAGCTCCAGCCAACATAGCCAGCAGCAAGCTTTGGGGCAGATCTTAAATACTCATACTTCTAGAGTGTCCTCGTAGGTATCCTCCCTACTACAAGGGGCCCTGAGGCAATGCTATTAACATAAAAAGCAAAGAGTTTTTAAAGGAACAAATGGGGTCCCACATATGGGCTTTTCTTATAACTGATTCTACGATGCTGCAGCTATCACAGATGAACACAGATGAACACATGCAAAATTATCACAAGCATCAACCATTTTCTCTTCAAAGCTTCACTCTGTGTGTCATATTCTTTATCATTCCCAATAGCTTTGCAGGGCTAACAATCACACAGGTTAATAAAGTCTATTCTAAAAAACCAAAACAAAAAAGCAAAAAACCCCACAACCCACTGAATTCACATGCCTGTACTACAGGTAATCCTGAAATATACATGTAGCAGTGTATAAACAAAATAAAGACTAGCACTAGTAATAATAATTTTTTAAAAGGATTTTAAGTCTTCTGAGAACTTCTAAAAACACCAGCATGGCGTAGTGGGTTTGAGTATTGGACTTTGGAGACCAGGGTTCGAATCCCCACTCAACCATGAAAACCCACTAGGTAACCTTAGGCAAATCACACACTCTCAGCCCTCAGAAAACCCTGTGATAGGTTCGCCTTAGGGTCACCATAAGTTGGAAATAACTTGAAGGCACACAACAACAAGAACTAACAAGGTCTTGGTTTTCCTAAGTGCCTCATAATGACATGCAATTCTGATCTTGTGCTGTCTTTCAGTTATCAACATAAAAAGATCAAAAATCTGGAGTAGGAAGCCTGTGACATAGTCAGTAACCACGGCTACTCATAAGATTCTATTTTTCTCTCAGGACTGCTCAGAGAACCAATATTCTCTTGAGTCAAATCTTGCCCATTATAAAGGGCATGAAATTCAGTGTTCCTTGAAGTGATTTGATAGCAGCTGTAACATTTACTTTCAGTAGAGTATGATCAAATTCCTCCACAAACATTCAGGCTCCTAGTGGTAAAAATACAAGGCAACTACTAGAAGGAAGGCTGCAGGTTGCTATCAACTTGATCTGGTTGATGAAGAAAGGAAGGGTGCTTAACCGAAGAAAACCAGATAAGTAACCTATAATCATCTCTCCAAGCATTGGAAATCAATGTTTACAGCAATTTTTACAGCAATGTGACCTGGAAAATCTAGCATTTAATATTTCAAAGAAGAAACAGTACAAAATAGTGTATGATTTATCAGCATCACAAAAGCTACAACCCACTGATCTCTTGTTTTTGATGTCTTCTAGTAAATGAGATACTCCTTTAGTCATAGGTCCAGTTTGGGAGACTGGCAATGCAATGATGCATTGAACTGAGTATACTTCTAGATACTTTCAGATAAGTGTGCATGGGATTATAGTCTCAGGCTGCAGTCCTTAACACACTTAGGCTGGCATTCTGTTAGTGAGATGTGTAAGTCACGCTATGTATGTGGGGGAAATTATTTGCCATAGCACCACAGATGTATTGTGCTGACAGTATCAGATGCAGAACTGTGCACACAAAAATGTCGTGCACTGTGGTTATGCACTGCCCATAGTGGTTACACATTGTGCATTGCAGTTTCATATTGTGCATTGCAAAACAGCACCTAGTCATTGATATATGTTCTTCATTGTTGCTATTCTGCAGGGGGGTTGTGTAGTGCTAGTGCAATGTATCTCAGCATGTGGATATTCACCCTACACTGAGGAGATGTTGGACTCCAGCCTTACTAGGGAATATGCTCCACAAGATCCAGTAGAGATGTTTGAGTAAACATACAGATAGTTGCACTGATGGGCTGCAAACCTAAATACAGTTAACTACAGAGTAAGCAATGTAAGAACCTATGCAAATATGGTTTCAGTATAAGACCTGACTCTGTTTAAAATTTTGATTAATTAAATATCATGCTGCATTGTGTTCAAGCCTGCCACATCTATTTAAACAAATATTTTCTTCATAAATCTATACATTGACATTTGAACCAAGATGTAGTCCTGAATCTAATTGCTAATCCCAGCTAAGCCAGCACTTACATATTTTTTGCCAGTGTAGACAAGCCCATGCTCTGGTTTTTTTAAAAAAATAAGTTTGGTGTGTGTAACTGAAAGCAGACTTATTCTGCCACATATGACTGTGTTAGCAGTTTGGGGGTGCTCCTAGACTTGTTGCTTCACATGATTGCTCAGGTGAACGTGACAGTCAGAAGCACCTGTTATCAGCTTCAGCAGATACGCCAACTGCGCCCTTACCCCGAGACAAAGGACCTAGAAACTGTAGTGCATGCACTGGTAACCTCACGACTCGATTTCTGCAGTGCTCTCTGCTGAAGCTGATAACAGGTGCTTCTGACTGTCACGTTCACCTGAGCAGTCATGTGAAGCGACGAGTCTAGGAGCACCCCCAAATTGAGAACACAGTCATATGTGGCAGAATAAGTCTGCTTTCAGTTACACACACCAAGTTTTTTTTTTTAAATAGAGCATGGACTTGTCTACACTCTTGGCCTAAATCCAGTGCTGGCAGTTCAGACAACATATAGCTACTTCTGGGGAGGAACTGCATTTTTTTGCCCTTAACCCAACTTTGTTCCAAACTAAGCAAAGTCAGGGAAAACTCAGAGTCTTTTGCTGTCTGGACAGCTGGATCAGGTCCAATTCAGCCCAATCTAGTTGCCCACATGCAAACACGGCACCAGCTTCTGCGAGAACCCCTCCTTATTGATCACATGTCTAACCCAGCAGAAATGACAGCATGCTGGGCAGGCTTTCCACAAAGCTCCTTGACCAGAGGATCCATCTGTTTCCCTGTACAGAGTAAGGGAGATGGTGCTGTGTTTGCATGGGAACAACTGGATCAGGCCGAATCAGACCTGATCCAGCTGTCCAGACAGCAAAAGGTCACCCGGAACCACATGTCTGGACCTCAGCAGAAGTGATGGTGCACCAGGCAGGCTTTCCATTGAGCTCCTTGGCTGGTGAGGAAGCAGTGGCGGTGGCTCCAAAAACAGGGAACGTGCCAGCAGGGCCAATGCAGTGTTGGCCTGGCTGGTCTGTGTGGACAATGACGGCTCAGTGTGTGCCCACCATCATGGTTGTCAAGGGCCAGTCTGGAGCACAGTGCTCTGGACTGGTCCTGGATTTAAGTGGCCAGTGTAGATGAGCCAAAGGTATCCTTCCCTCCTTCTCCATCTAATATAGAGCTCCAATGTTTAGTCAATGTTTAAATGTTTAAACATGCACAATGTTTAAAAAAACCCCAACATTTTACTGAATCCAATACAGGGTGGAAAGCTAAATCTTTTAAAAAGCAAGTTACTTTAAAAATGCACACAACTTTTAGGCTGAATATATTTCAGACATATTATGAGTGAAACCAAAGTGATTACTAGTTCAAAGCTTAAAACCAGGGATGAAATGAATAGCCATTAAGATGTGCAATGTGCAATCAAAAAGCTATTTCTTGTAACAAATGCAGTACAAAACAGTGGAGTGTGCCATCTGGAAGCCAGAGCATATCCAGCTCTCATGACTAAGACATCATTTTTGCTTCTGAAGCATTTGGCTTTACCTTTGTCCCTTAGCCTGCATGCAGAAAATCCACAGCTAGCCTTTCCCCTTATGGAGCTAGAATGCAAAGCTGGCACCCCTGACATAAACGCAGCATTAAAAAATCATGAGGAAAAAGCTGAGAATGAGATTTTTCCTTGAGATGGAAAAGTATATCTCTACTGAAAGCAGCATTCCATGTTAAACCATTATTAAAGCCTCTGCCAGAAGTACTACTGTGTCTTTACAAAGCCATACTTGGGGCTGTTACCTGCTGTTGAAGGGATTTTCCCCAGGGATTATATGAGTGCTGTCTTTGCCCACTAACAGTTTGATTCGATCATAGAATGACTTTACAATTGGTGCACCAGGGAGACTTTGTTGTATGATGTCTAGTGGGTCACGTGAGCCACGGCAGAGCAGGCTGTTCTGACAAGTCGACTGGAGGCAGCAGTCTGGATCGAGGCAGTCCACAAGGCCATCTGAAACAGAAGAACACAGAGGCTGTTTTTCTCCAGTTGCATGGACTGAAATAGTCCATAGTCCCAGTGTTTTCACCTTCTACAAATATAGGACTTTATTAAATGCGGGGGAACGGAGGACAAAACCTCATCCCCAACAACGTCAGAAGGATGCTACAAGAACAGAAAGGGCAACATTATCAGACACCCGCATCCTTCAGCCATTCTGGGGGTGTAGCACAGGCCTGAATAAAGTATCCCTTTTTTATAGATGGGCTAAACCATCAATAAAAAGGGAAGTATTATTCACACCTACACCCCCGGGACAGCTGAAGGACAACACCATCTGGTAATGTCACCCGTTTTTGTTCTTGTAGTGTTCTTCTGACATGGTTTTTGCCACATCTGATAAAATCCATAGCATGCATTTGTTGTCGTTGTTGTTCAAGTCATTTCTGACTTATGGCAACCCTAAGTCAAACCTATCACAGGGTTTTCTGAGGGCTGAGACTGTGACTTGCCCAAGATCACCCAGTCAGTTTTCATGGTTGAGTGTGGATTCGAACCCTTGTCTCCAGAGTTGTAGACCAACACTCCCTACTCAGGTATTAACCAAGCCTCTATAGCTTCCAAGATCAGACAGGATCTGGTGCCTTGAGCATATTTAGAGTCTACAACATTCCAACTGGTCAAAGCACCCAATTGCTTCTGTGCAATGCAAAAACAAGTATCACAGGAGTAGGTTTCAGGGGTAGGGAATATGTGTTTCCAAAATGTTTCTGACCTACAATATCCCTCAGCCCTGACCAATATAGCCAATGATGAGCAATTATGGAAGCTAAAACACCTGGAGTCCTAAAACACCTGGAGGGTACAGTTGCCCACCTCTGATAAACTTAGTATATACTAGCTACGTACTAGAATCTCTTTACCTCACAGTACAGGCCAGCATATAATGGTATATGACAATGTTGCTATGGCGGCTGTTAAACTCAATCCAGAACATTATCTCAAGTATAGCAAAGGGGACTCATAAGAGCAGGTGCAGAGCTGTTTTCAACACTGGGATTCTTGCCCTGGATATTTGTTGAAGACTTGGTCTGTAGCAGGGGCTGCCCAGCATGGTGTCTGGTGGTTTCCTTCTCCCTAGGGTTTTGCGAGGCTGGGTGTGGCCCTGGGGAGGGATGGGAACTACCAGCCAATGAATTTAAATCATGGTCTGAATGCATTGGCTGATAGGCATGGCTGGAATGAGCTGTCTGCAGCCTTCACTGGACCCCTTGTGGTACAGTTGTTAAATGCTGGTACTGCAGCCACAACATTGTGAGTTTGATCCTACAGGGTTCCAGGTTGACCCAGCCTTCCATCCTTCTGTGGGTTGGTAAAATTTGTACCCAGGCTGTTGGGGGCAATTAGCTAACACATTGTAAACTTAGAGAGTGCTCAGCACTATAAAGCGGTATAGAAATGTAAGTGCTAATACTATTGCTATTCACTATGGTCAGGTAGATGGGAATTTAAGCTCCAGCCTGCTCACATGCTCAGCAGAGTTTTGTTCAGTGTCATTCCCTCTAACCTTCCCTCTGTTTATCTGAGATTTTGTGATGGATGTGGTTTTGTGAAGTATGCTGCCATCTTTGTTTTGTCTCAACTTTTGGAGTGTCTTCCTAGCACTGATACATATTGGGATCCCCTTAAGGAACTCAGCGGGGGAGGGTCTGGAGCAGATCCAGTCTTGCCCAGCTCTGGGCAGACACTGTTCCGGCACCCCCTGGAGGAAGGGGGATCATGCTGGGGCTCCTGCTCAGGTGATTCCTTGTCTGTCATCCCAAATGTTCCGGCAACGGGCCAGAAGATTGGGCTCATCAATCAACAGGCGGGTTGCTCGCTGCCTAGATCCAGACCCATGTGTGCACCAACATCATCTACAGTTGTAATCAATAAAAGTTGTGGCTTAGTTCTCCCACTCTGTGATATCATGTGTGTTGATGTGTTATTTCATGTGGAGTGGAACTTGCTCCTGGACACGTACATGGTGTAAGATACATTATGATAGCGATGGCAATCATGTAGCTTGTCAGATATTGTTGGGATGTACCTCCCAGCCTTCCTTACCAGTGACTATGCTAGCTAGGACTGCTGGGAATTGCAGTCCAATAACATTTAGAGGGTCACCTGGTTCCCACCCTGTTTCAAGTAAACTGTCTGGAAGCTGGACCATGGATAGGACAAAAAATATTAGCAAATTATTACCAGCCTTAAGTCCTCACCATGGGGTAGGGCTCTAAATAAAGAATTTTTTTTTAGAAATCATAAGTAATTAAAATGTCCTTGATTTTTTGTGAGCTATATGCACACTTTCCCCATGTTGTTATTATTAAAGCATCACCTGTGGATAAAGATAACTCTGATTCAAAAATGAAAGAGCAGTGGCAATGTTAGCACAATTTCCACTCCATATCCATTGAAAGTTCTTAAGTTAGAGGAGCTCCTTACTTGTTGTAGTTGTAGTCCCCTCTAGATGGTGAAAATAATCCTAATAGAATTCATAGGGAATATCTCTTGTCCCAACAAGATCCTGCAGTGATTTGCCTTACTTAAAAGGAGGGTGGGCAACCCCCCAAAAAACTACAGGGGAAAAATCTTTGCGGCTTTCCCCGAGGTTCTAAAAATTATATGTGGAAATGTGCATTACCACTTGTTTAGACAACCGAATCTCATTGCAGCACATTCTTGGCGAGGGTGGATATGGAAAGCTGAGGGCATTCACAGTGCATTCTCAGCAAGGGTGGCTGTGGAAAGACATGTGCAGGAGGTGGGCTTGCAGGCAATGAAATTGCCAGAAGCGCCATTTGGGAGTTTCACATTGCTGATTGTGTGCTTTTTTGCTGTGCTGAGGTGACCAAACTGCCATTTTAAGCAGAAGGTTACACTTGCACACCTTTGATTTTCATTAAAAAAAACAAAAAACAAAAAAAAAAAAAAACTCCTGTGCAGTGGTGACAACTTGTTGAGAATAATAATGCAAGTAATTCACTCTTGGTAACCATGTTGATTAGCAGGCATAACTGCATGTAAACTTCAAACATGGATAGCTTCGCATATGACTGTGGAGACATGTGAATGCTGCTGTGATTTTGTGTTAATGTGCAGCAATCAGCATGCTATCTTCTTGTCTAGACAAGCCCCTTCTTTCAAGGTCAGTGGCTTGTTGACATGATCCACATTCCTTCTTCTCTGCCCTGATTCAAGGTCTATTTATATTGCTTTATGTAATCAATGTGAGAATATGATTGGTTTCCCTTGCTCGGCCAAATTGATCACCAACAATGGTCCGCCCTGGCCTCACATCGGGAGGCATGGAGACGCACTATCCACAATGCTGCAGCCTTATTTGAGAACTCACGCCGAATAAGTCTTGAAGAGAAACAACAACGCAGAAAGAATCGCAACCCGGAAACATCACCCAAGGAGACCTTCTGCTATGCTTTCTGCAACCGGACTTGTTTATCTCGTATTGGCCTTTTTAGTCATCAGCACGCTTGCAGAATCTTTGTTTGTGAAGAAAAGCCAGACAGAGAGAGATGATTGGGTTCGCTTAATAACTCATGACAGTTTTTCTGTAAAAGCCCAAACACTCCCCACCCCCAAAGTATTCTGCTTTCTCTGTGTTGACACTCCTGCCACAGCAGATTGAAAATTGTCTTATTTTTAGTTTGCTCCATGTTTTTAACTCAGGCAGCTGTGAGTGAAGAGAATCCTATCAATATACTAAAGAATCAAAAAGGCAAGACAAATGGTAGAAATTTCTTCTTTCTACAAATTTATATTTACCTGTCCCAGCTAGTCTCTCTCTCTCTCTCTCTCTCTCTCTCTCATACACACACACACACATACAGAGAGACAGCGAGCATGCAAGAGAGCGCTATGTTTGCTATTGGGGTGAGCATATGTTATGGCTATAATGACCTCATCAAGCCGCATGATTATGGGCTGCAGTGGCTGAATACTTTTGACGACACCATGAACTTTAAATTGGCACACCAATCTCCCTGTGGCCTGTCAGTCATGAGAATAACATCTTCATGCCAGCGAGCCCCCTTGGATATAGTCTGACATTGCAATCTTCAGTAAATTACCCTGTCACTGCCAATCTTACAGTTATCTTGCAAACAATCAAGGAGGCAATCAAACTGTTCTGAAGTACCAGTTCAAGACCTGGGGGGGGGGGGTCGAAATGTCTCCATTCAATGCCAGTGAGAAACCTGAATATTGCTGCCAGGATACTGATTGGAAAACACATACACAAACATCCTATACATAAAAAAAGTACACTATAAGTTCCTTTGTTAAGTGTCTGCAAAGAATGCACATCAGTGATGCTCTCCTGCATGACTATAATGCTTCCTAATGTTTATGCATTTACATAACCTACATGTTTCAGAAACACAAAGGATTCTTTCTCTTCCAGGAAATGCAAAGATATCTGTTGTTCTGCAACTTTGTCAGAATAGGTGACAGGACACATCACCAGAGATTTCGGAAGAACATGTGAAGTATGCTTGGACAGAAAATAGCCAAAGTGCAAACAGCAGAAGAAGACAGAGTCATTTCCCACTGACTGTCTGAAAAATATACTTGCCATTGGAACAGGAAGAATATCTAGGTTTATCAGCATCAGTAGCAAGTTTCTTTGAAGCTCTATGACTGCAATCCTAAACAAATTATTCAAACAGCAAGACAACCACACATGGATACACATATACATCTCTGCATCTGATATTTGTACATAGTGATGTTATTGCTATACTGAACTTAAGCTAGTGGGAGTAGAGAACAAAAGTTTCACAGAACATGTTTCAGGGTGTAAAAACCAAAATATAGGTAAGGTTAAATAACATACTTTTGTTGTTTTGCTTAAGAGATATAGGACACATCTCACTTGCCTGATTTTTCATTGAAACGATTTCTGGCAATCCCAAAAAGCTCACATTCCAATAAGCAAACTGGCTCATTAAAAGAAAAACACTTACCTAACTTTGCAACATATAGATTGCATACTTTTATTAACATAATTTGAATCTGTACCCACTGTAACAAATATTGGTAAACTTAAATTCTCTTATTAAAATCATATGAGGTATAGTATATGCATACATATGTTTGTGCATACATGTGTGTGAGAATTAGGTATGAGAAAACCTGATAATATAAATAGCAAAATGCTAATAGGTTTTTTTTACAGAATCTGCATTCACTTGAACACATGCAGCAGCTCATGCAGCTTTTCCCCACACTGAAAGGAAACTACACTGGAATACGAGGAAATAAAAGTATTCTCTTTGGATCACTCCCCTTTTAAAAATCTTCTTGTGCTAGGAATTTGCATTACTGAAGTTAAAAAGTAGTTTTGTGGGATGTGAAACTGCTCTAATAAAACAACACTGAAAGAACATGAAAATTACAAAGGACTTTTACTTGTGCAATTCTGCTTAAGTCAGCTATCCCATGTGGCTAACTCAACTGAAAACAATGGGCTAATCTCATTGTTGGTCCCATCTACAGTAGACCTACTGAGTAATAGGATTATTAATAGTGTCAATTTACCATTCAGAAAATGATATAATAGATCTACTGTAGATGGAATTAACAACTCAGTTTAATCTGAAATGAGTGGTAGTGATAGTCTCATATGCAGTATGGTCCCATTGGAGCAGCAAGTTCATGCCTGTGTTTACCTTAAACCATGGTATTAGACAATACTTCTTGTGTGTAGTACTGCTTGCATATAATGATGGTCTGGTTCCTCAGGACTGTCATTAAAGGGGAAGCAATTCTAGGGCTAATCTAAAGATAGGATATGCCAGCACCCCACCAGCATATCCTGGCTTTGGATCTGGCCTGTTGTTCCCATTCCCTGCATGGAACAGGAGGAAGTCCTGATGGGCACACTAGCCTGTTGCTGCAGCTGCTGCCATTTTCTTTGCTAATTTGGGAGGCAAGAAGGGGGACTGCACATGTGACCAAGGCCCCATGCATGTGACCAGCCTCGATCACATGCTGCAGGACTCCTTCTTGCCTTCCGGAAGAGCCAGGGAGACCACAGCAGCAGTGAGGGCTGGTTTGCACAGACAGGCTCCTAAGACATGAGGGGCCTGATCTGTTGTTTGCCACCTATGATGGAGTAAACCAGGTATCATTACAAACAGTTATTGGGCCCCACCCTGCCTTCTCCCAGTCTCAGCCCCGGGTCTGTTCTGGGGTGGTGTAGAACAGAGCAAATTACTTGCATCATCAGAACTGCAGGGCTTTGATATGGGGTGTTTAGCCCATGTAGACAAAGCCCTAGAAGAAGTAGCTATGTTCTGAACGAACAAAAGATGCAACACATTTCCTGCTTAGAGTCATTTGGCAGAGTAAATTGTGTAAAAATAGTAGTAGAACTGTGTAGTAGTAACAGTAGTAGTAGTAGTAACATAATTAGTAGTAGTTTAGTAGCTGAACTTTATAATGAATATGCATTAAAAAGCATATGTATTGCTAATTAAACTACCACATGAGGAACAACAGAGCTCCAGTGTAGACATAACATTCCTGATTATTTAAACACAGCTAGGAGACTGGGAACATGCCAAAGACTTGCAACCTCCACCTCATGTTGTTCACTGCCTTCCGTTAGTAAGAATCATGGTTAATGCTGGTCAAGAAATTACAGAAAAACGATAATGATCATGAGGATGAGGATGATCATGAGAAGCAAGAGGATGAAGAACAGGAGGAGAAAGAAGAATGATCTGAAGGAGTAATAGTAAGCATCACAACTGACATTCAGGGAAGGTCTTACATAGGTTATGGCTATGGTGGCCAAGTCAGAACTGAGCAGTAGTCCTTCTGAATGGTTGGTTGGAAAGGAGGGAGAAACTCTAGCCAAAGCTCTGAGCTCTAGAATGTGCTGATACAGAAACCATCAGTATGATGCACAACACGCACACAGATAAAACGTTTCCCCCAAACTCAGCAACAAAACTGTTAAACTTGAGAAAAGCTAACTTCAAAGCCCACTAAATTTAAATCTACAGTTGTGGGCACATCCAAGATACAACTCCTTAAGACTGTTTGGTCAGGGGCCTCAGAATAATTTTTTGCCAAAGAATAATGGGTCTGGCTTGTCACTGTCCTAACAAGCCTGGAAACCAACTATAGATCTCAGCTGTAAGCTCTGGCTTGTTAGAGGACATACAAGGTAGGATTTGGAATGCAATGCCCAGCAATTTGCTAGTTAGCAATTGCACTCGCAGAAGCAGCCAAAGAAATGATCAGGCCATGTGCAACAGCACACTTCCACATTACTGATAAAACAAACTACTAGTTTCTTGCTCTGGATGAATGCAAGCAATGTGTCAAGAAAGAAAGATACAGACTTGGAACATATTTTATCCTGTTTCCCTACAGAAGAATCACTTTTCTAGATTAATTGTTTTTGGTGAATTAAGAAACTCACCACAACTGAGGAATTCCTGCTTTATGGAAACTTCTGGATAACACCAATCATGGTAAAATATTACAACTTTCCTTTAATAGTGTCCCATTAGTACTAATACCTCCACGTGCCACAATAAATGCCTATCTGATGTCTAATCTTGCCAGATGTTTGTAGCTAATGTTCAAAATGACAGACTGCTCAGGGATCACTCATTGGGCTAATTCGAAGGATGTTGTTCACGATAATATAATGAGTAGAGCAAAGAGGACGTCAGTTGTCTCTTGCTGCCTTCTCATTGCATGGAATATTTTTTCTTATGAAGACATAAGCATAGTGGGCATCAACAGACATGTGTAACTCTTTAATTGAAAAGAGAGAACTGTCTGTTATTTCTAGCTGCTTGGTCAATGAAAGCACATTTGAGGACAAAACTGAGGCTACTGTTTGAGTGTAGGAATAAACAAATCACTATTGTGTGTGTCCACTGATAAATCCATTCGGCCATTTTTCCATGGCAACATACCATACAAAACACACATTTAAATTTTTAAAAATTTTATTTTTTTCATAAAATACACATTTTGTGAGCATTTACCTCAAAATATACATTTTCCCATGTATATTTATTCCATGCATATGGGGATGCATTTAACTGAAAACATATATTTATATTTATGCACATTTTCTTTACCTAGTACCATATCATAAATTTTAAAAAAGTTAAAAAAAACAACACTGACAGGTAATGCAACCTGATTCACATATTTTTTTCAGGAAGGGCAAATTGTCTCAGTTCACCTAAAATATGGACCAATGAAATCCTTAAGCATTTTATGGTTGGCATCCTGTTGGTTAGACCTAAACTAGAGTAGACTCTTTCAATCAACTGTTAATGGTGACTCAATACAGGTAAACTCTACTGATTCAATAGGGGCTTGTCTATATGGGCAATTTACCCCATCTTGCTCTCTTTTTAGAGTCCTGCAGTCCTGACAACTCAGGGCTTTTACCCCATTCTGTCCCCGGGCAGTCCTCACCACCTTTGGGGAAGATACAGGGCTCAGATGGTGGGAAGATGGGGTCGGACCTTTTACCATGCTTTAAAAAAAAAACCATTCCCACTTTCCCACTGGGAAAGAATGGATTGGGCCCTGCAAGTCCACAGAAGCCCATCACTACAGCTGCTGATCTGCTTTGCTCTTCCAGATCCAAGAAGGCGCCCCACAGCCTGTGACAAAGACTGGTCACATGCAGAGGGCCTTGGTCACATGTTGCGAGCCAGCTTCCCTGCTTCCAGGAGAGCCAGGGAGATGGCAGCGGTGGCTGCTGCAGCAAGGGCCAGTGTGCCTGTCCAGATTCCAACCCATTTATCAGAGGTAATGGGGGACGAACAGGTCTGATCCACAGCCAGGATATGCTGGCACAGTGCTGGTGTAGTCTGGCTTGTGTAGATGAGCCCTAAGTCTGCTGTAGTAAGGCATAACAATAGGATTTAAGCTAATGCCTCCTGAATGCTATCACCTTTGCGATTTTATTAGTGTGAAATAATTTCCCCTTTCTCCTTTTTGAGAGTCACAGTCCTAGGACACTTCAATCCTTGGCTCGGGGAAAAATGAGTCAAAAACATCTGCACTTGCACAAATGGCTACAAGTGCCCAGTGCCAACTTTTGCAACTGCTAACACATGTTCTGCTGTGCTCATGTCCTCTCCAGTTGCTTATCAGACTAAGGCATTACCCAAATCACTAAAGGTAATGCCTGTCACAGTTTTGTAAAGTTTTGTAAAGACTGAAAGGACAAAAGCTTTGTTGCAATACAGGACAGGAGGTTTTCTTTAAGTTAGATAAACAAGCCTGGGATGATTTAGTGATTCTAGAAAGAACAAGATCTGCTGTAGATGCTATCATATTTTATATATATGTAAAGCTATCAATAACAGATTCCAATTGTTTATTACAGTAGCAATTTGAAAGATGACTTTGAGCACCAGGTCTATTGTGTTTGCTGGGGGGAACCTTTTTTTCCCCCTACTGAGGTATTGTGAGTACAGTATTTGTATTGAGAACCTTATAAATCTTTTGTCTGAGCTGAATTAGAGACCCCTGCTGTGGCAAAGCTTGATGAGGCAAGCTAAATTACATGATTTGCTTTTGTGCTGCAAAATAGTTGTATTATCTTAAATGTCACAAGCCTGATGAAATATCAAATCACAGGATTCACCATTCTATAAAAGCAAAGCTTACCCAAATAATTATTGCAGCAGGGCATTATCCATTCTTTTCTTTCTCCTTCTTCCAAACCCATTCCTCCTCTTAAGATTAAATATGGATTTGTTCTAAGAAACTCAAAGTACACCTTTACATTCCAGTAAATAAATAGGTCAAACACACTGCTCAGAAATTATACTGTTCTCTAAGTGAATTTTTATCCTTTAACTAAAGACAAATTTGGAGTCACACAACCCTTTCTTTTTCTTTCTTTACTGTTTCAATTCAGTTTCAGGGACATACTCTCAACTATGGACTTTTTCGGATGGCGATTTGTAATGCAAGCAGTCTCATCCCTGTTGTGAGGCT
Organism: Gambelia wislizenii; assembly: GCA_030847615.1. Classification (NCBI taxonomy): domain Eukaryota; kingdom Metazoa; phylum Chordata; class Lepidosauria; order Squamata; family Crotaphytidae; genus Gambelia; species Gambelia wislizenii. Next base: position 169,569,056 of record JAUMIR010000002.1, read on the forward strand.
GCTGCGTGGCGGGGGGGGGGGGGGGCATTTCGGATGACACTGTCCCCTTGCCGATACTGTTCCGGAAGAGCTGGGAGACTGCAGTGCCATATTTGGCCATTTCCTAATCACGGAAATTGTCCGTGAATAAAATATGGCGCGGCTACCTTAAATCGTACATGGAAGTGACACGGACGATTCCAAGAGAGGGACGGCATCATCCAAAACGGACCCCCTGCCGCCTAACAGCGCGTACCTCTCCCGAAAGCTTGTTGCGCGGTAAGCCTTCTCTGAAAAAGAGAAGTAGACCACAAGCTGAACAGAAGTCAACAGTGTTATGTGGCAGCTAAAAAAACCAATATGATTCTGGGTTGCATCATTTGGAGTATAGTGTCTATCTAAATCAAGGGATGTAATAGTACTGTGTCCAATTCTGGGCACCGCAATTCAAGGAGACTGACAAGCTGGAATGTGTCCAGAGGAGGGTAACCAAAATGGTGAAATGTCTTGAAGCTATGATGAGTGGCTTAGAGAGCTGGGTATGTTTAGCCTAGAGAAGCGAAGGTTAAGAGGTGACATGATAGCCATGTTTAAATACTTGAAAGGATGCCATATTGAAGAGAGAGCAAGCTTGTTTTCTGCTGGTCCAGAGACTAGGACACAGAGTAATGGATTAGTATAGGGAAAGAGATTCCACCTAAACATTAGGAAGAACTTCCCAACAGTAAGTGCTGTTTGACAGTGGGATACATTGCCTTGGAGTAGGTGGAATATCCTTCTCTGGAAGCTTTTAAACAAAGGCTGGATGGCCATCTGTAGGGGGTGCTTTGACTGGGTACTCCTGCCTAGTAGGGGGTTGGACTGAGTGACCCTTGTGGTCTCTTCCAACTATATGATACTATGATTCCAAAACCTCCTTGCACAAGTGATGACAAGTGGTGACAAAAGGCAGTGGGTTACTCCAAGCTATCTGCTTGCATGTACATCCCCCTAGAGGAGCATTGTCTTCTTGCTTCTCCTTCTCCTGCCAGCCATGGAATAAATATGTGGTTCTACACAGAGCCAGCTTCTGGTGAGAGGCATACACTGGGTGAACCCAGGTAGCAATGTTACATGGTGGAGCATTCTGCTTCACCAGGACTGAATAGACTCTCTCAGCCTACATGTCTTCAAAATAAACAAAACTTTCCTCTGATATTCCTCTGTGTGTGAGGAACTTCCATATATTTTAAATGAAATACTTTTTCTTGAATTATTAATTTGAGAAAAGTTAGAAGAGGAAAATGTGGGAAAATACAAGAATTACTGTTCAATCATCAGAGTGTTTATCCATGTTTCATATGAGAAATAAGCATTTAAACTAAGAAAAGAAATGAAGTGTACCTGTTTCAGGAGCCCATAACACAGTGCTTTCTAGATGCTTTGGACTACAATTTCCATTACTCCTGATCATTGGCTAGGCTGGCTGGAGCTGATGAGGTTGTAGACCAAAATATCTGGAGAACACCAGTTTTGCTGACCCCCAGCATATCCAAATATCAGTGCTTTCCAACCCAGAGAGAAAACCATACAATCATCTGATCACTTGTGTGGGATTTTAGCAACTGACCGGCTGCTGAGGAAGGGGTTTTTAACAGGCAAGTTAAAATAAAGGTTAGACTGGCACTCTTCTTGTTGTCTTTCCACAGGCAGATAAAGACTATTTTATTTCAGCAGGCCTTGGGAGAATAATCGGCGAAGGGGAAAAGGCCTTGCATAATATGCTAAATTTTCTATTTTCTATTTCCTCTTTAGAGGTTTATATATTTTTACCAGGTTTTAATTTTTGATAATTTCATTACATTTTTAACTTTTACATATTGTTAATTTTTGACTATGTTTGTTTAAACTGTTGTAATCTGTCTTGAGTCCCAGACTGGAAACAAAGTGGGCAGTAGTAACAACAACAACAGACCCCTATGTACCTGTAGCAATTTTAAACTAACTTTTAATTAATTGACAATATCCAAAACTTTTCTACTGTTAACATGATTCTGGGAGTTAAAGTACAAGTAATTTTCCCCAGCTCTAATTTCACAGTACCATATTTGAAACAGAATATAAGCAATACAGTGGGGCCTCTGCTCCATTTGTCTAAGGAGTCTTATGGTGTTATGGAATAACAGAAGGCTCATCTACACTAGCCAGTATACACTGGTATAGCCTGGTCATGGATCAGGCCCATTCTTCCCCCATTACCACCTCCAAATGAGAGGCAGTCCAGACGGGCATGCTGCTCCATTGCTGCAGCTACTGCTGCCTCCGTTTCCCTCACCCTCCTGGAAGTTAGGAAGCTGCTTGCAAGACGTGACCAAGCCCCTCTTGCATGTGACCAGCCTGGGTCACTTGCTGTGGGACTTCTTCCTGCTTCAGAGAGAGCAAGGCAGACCAACAGCTGAACCAATGGGCTGACCTGCCAGGACAGGCTCCTTTAGCCTCAGGGGGCCCAATCTGTTTATTCCCGGAAGGAACAGATTAAACCAGGTATTTTAATATAACCATGTATCATGCCCTACCCTGTCTTCCCTCCATCTTTGCACCAGGCGTGATAAGGACTGCCCAGGGGTAGAACAGGGCAAAAGCCCTATGTCATCAGGACTGCAGGGTTCTAAGACAGGGGCAAGACAGGCTATATTGCCCATATAGACAAGCCCAGAGACACAAGGACATTTTATTTTTGAAGTTCCTTCCTAAGAGAAGCCTAACTACCCAAGTTTGGCATTGCAGATATGTAGACAGAAGATTTTGCTTTCATATGCTTACCTGTGATCCATGATTGCTTTCAGGTTCTAGCTCTTTGTCACTTCTGAAACATTTTAATCCACTGATCCTTCGTTTTAATCTTTTATGTTTTGTAAGTCAGTTGGACACTTCTTTTAGGAATAAAAATGTAGTAAAAGTATGTAGATTTAATATAAGAAGTCTTTTAAATACTGTACATGTGCATGTGTGCACAGGGTAGCAGGAGTGGAAAATAGGCTAAGCACAAAGAGGAAATACTGTATACCATACTCAAGTTTCCAAAGGTGTTATGAGACTACTCTGCTCTGCAACAGTGATTTTGAAATGGTGAGGAGATTAAAAAAATGGCCAACAAATAATATTTGCAAATACCTAAGTCACAGGTGAAATACTAGGATATTAGAATTAGGTGTTACTAGTAACATTTTGATACTGATATGGCACTGTTATTGCTGTTGTGTGCCTTCAAGTAATTTCTGATTTAGGCAACCCTAAGGCAACCCTACCATGGGGTTTTCATGACAAGATTTATTCAGACAGGAGTTTGCCTTTGTCCTCCTCTAAGGCTGAGAGTGTGTGACTTCCCTAAGGTCACCCAGTGGGTTTCCAAGGCTGAGCAGGAGTTTGAACTAATGCTTGAGTCATAGTCCAATGCTCAAACCACTATACACCAGCTCTCGTGGCACTGTAGCTTGAGTTTAAAAAAGTGGGCACTTAAAGAAAGCCACCTAGAGAAGAGGACAGCTAGAAATCACCTATCTATGAAAGTTTTACAGCTGTATGATTTTCTTCCAAGACATTTCAGAGTTTTGGAAGAATTTACTGTGAGTAAGGTTACAGATTTTTTTTAATACTGAGAAGAAATTTAATTGCAAGCAACACACTGAAACAGGATTTGAAGAATGGGTTGAGAATCTTTTCACATAACTGCACATAACTCATAATTTAACTGCAAGGTTTGCAAGCAGTCTGACATTACCTCTAACATGGGAAATCCAGAAAAGTCTGTACTCGAAAAATAACTTTTAACCTTTTGTTATCCTCTGAATCTTGTTTCCAAATACTTTTTAACTCTCTGAATTAAGTTTATAGTGTTTAAATGGTTATATGTGCCATTTTGGGAGATTTACAGATTTTAATCACAATCCTATGAGCATTAGATTTGTCATATAATCTTGAATAACTGTTCATAATCCCCACCAAAGATACTTAACACTTATTTAAACTACTGAGGGCTTGATTAGAAAGGGGATTAAATTTTAAAGGATGCTGCAAAGAGTAAATTAATGGACTTCAAACGTCTTCTTAAAACCAAAAAAGTACTCTGGAATGAAAGGCTTTAACAGGGAGCTTGCCTCAGGAAAATCCTATCTTTTAATTAGGCAGCTTCCTTTGTAAAATATTTTACAAATACCATTGCCTTTTTATATATTTCACTTGAAGAAAAGTGTGGACATTAGTTTTGCAGGTTTGGACGTAAGAATCTCCTTAAACACATCTAACTTTGTTAGTTAACAATTCTCCTCCCAGGCATTCTTGTCTTTTGTAGGAAAGTACTTCATTTTTGGTAAGAAACAAAGATCAAACAAAAATACTAGTATTTGACAGAGACTTCTACTACATTCCTGTGATTAAGAAAAGTAAGAGAGCAAATACCAACTAGTAATAATTATAGTATAGTCAGAGATTAAGACATTGGGATAACTTGCTGAGAGTTTAGAATGTAATCTGTAAATTTACTGGTTGTGATTTCTTTAGCCTTGCCTGACATTTTTTCCTTCTTCAATGTGATTTATGCCTCCTATAATGCTCAACATGACATCAAGTTTTTGGATGGGGGAAGGCACTGTTTTTTTTAAAATTAAATTGTGGTCCTTACTAATAATCTTATATCGCATGCTAAAAGCATTCTATATTTTACACCTCATTTGCAAGCAGCTTTTTTCCTTAAGATGGTATCAGTTGAACAGAACAAAAATAAGGAAACACAAAGAAAAATCACCAGACATTAGAGAAAAATCTACCCCTCCTTCAAACAAGCAGAGAGAAGATCTAGGAAACACCTCTTTACTTTCTTAAAATGTTTAATTGTATCTTATGTTAGCATGCCCTACTACCTCCTCCCTAAAGTATCTCATAATTAGAAATATTGGACACTTTGAATGGGTCAAGTAGACCGGGGTGATCCAAAGTGAGGTCAGATGGAAGTCACAAGGACCTAGTAAGCTGTCTTAGAAATATTTTAGCAAGTATACCCAAGTTAGGATTGAGTGGAAGTCTTTTGTTAAACAAAACCATTAAGGAGGTATGTGCTAATCTCTTTTTGGGCCCCTTGGTGGTGAGTGACATATCCTAAACATTCAAGTGACCTACACAACTCACATTCCCAGGAAATATCCCTCAGAACTCCCTCCTGTCCTTCAATGTGAGGTTGTCATAAACCCATCAATACCTATCTCCAAGCCATCTAAGACAATCAGTGGAGTTTTGTTCTCCTTTGTTCCTCCCGTGGGAGAGTCATTTAGTCATTGTTATAGTCAAAATGCTCCTTCAAGGCACGAAATGGGTTATAAAAATCCCAGCCTAGACAATAGCAAAGTGTGCCACTGTTGGGCACTGTCACACTGTCGGATCGCTGTGCCACCCTCAGACCCCAATCTGAGTAGCTTCGCTGCACGAAATTCTGTTCTTCAAGACTGGTAACTATCACCCCATTTCCCCAAATCTCTCTCTAGCCAGCCCTCCTGCCTTTCTTTCCTATAGCCTTGTATGGTTCTTAAGAGTGTGTGTTGTGTGTGTTAGTTTACTTTCTATGTTATTGCCAATAAAAATACTTTGTTTTACTTTAAGCTGAAGTATCCTCTGCAGTTAGTAATGGTAAACATAGGTGAAAAGGTCAAGGACCCCCCCTTGCAGCCTTACATTTGAGCTAATAATAATAATTCCCCCAGATATTAATATAATTTTGGCGTCACATGCTGGGCTCTAAATCACCCCACCTCTTTTGGTAACACTAATCTTAAAAGTAGAATACCATCACTATTTCCCCACTAAATATAATTGCCAACAGACACACAATTGCAGAAAAATGCTTGTTAAGAGCACACTGTGGTGCAATCATATAAAAATGTTTAAGGGAGAAGAAGACAGGAAAAAATGTTAACCAATCTATTGAATGCTGGCAAGGAGAGAGGCTACATGAACAAATGAGTATTGGGTCACAGTAACACAAATTCAACAGAATGTAGTGTCACAGCAAACAGAGCAAATGGAAAGGCGAAGCTCTGTTATGGAAATTGGAAGATTTCTGAGTCCCCTTATGAAGAACTCCCACCAAATTTAACAACAGTAGTTTCAACATAAAAGAAAAAGGTTAATTTTTTGTAGCAAAAAGAACAGCTGATTTTAAACTCTTGACTTGCTCAGAACTTTTCTGTGCGACACTGGATATTTCCTTTAGGATACTTTCAAATCATGTTCAGCAGTAAACCATACAGCAGAAAGTAGTACAGACATCAGTAGAAAGTGAGTGGTCTGAGATCTTGATCACTGTAAATGCATACAAGTATATTTCATATATGTGGGGTATAGCTGAAGGGAAGTCTCAGTAGAATAAATTCTATCATTTTGAGGCTCCTACTGCAAAATGATGATTTTGGTGACTCTTCTGGATTTTTAAACACCCCTTTTCTCAGCACAGCAGAGTCACAGACTCCTGGTTTATACATCAAACAATGCATTATTTAATGATGTGCCACTGACATGCTTTGTTTCATAACATATTTTGAATATATTCTTTGCTTGGGCCCCAAATACATTTCAGTTGGCTGCCATTTTGTGATCTATAATGGCATATATATATTAAAATCTGTTTAAATAATTTCAAAATTGTAAAACAGTACTTAACAAGTAATACAACAGAATAAGTTGTACCTCAAGATGAAATGGTATTGGATTAAAATATCCTAAAACTCCATTAGTGTGATTCATGTACACACCATGAGACCATTTTTCTGCACAGATCCTATCACCAAGATACCTTGTGTACATGGACGATATAGATCATTTTTGTTTGGATCAGCATTGTTAATAAATGGGTATGATCAGTTAAGGGAATCTGTTGAGGGCAACATTATTTTCATGTCTTGCACCCATATTTCTTTAAGGCTTTTAGATTTATCATAGTGATTATAGATAACAATGCTTTATATTTAAGCTGCCTTGCTTTTCAAGCTATTTTCAGCTGTCAGAATTTTAGGATTAGATAAAAAGTATATTTCAATTTAGGCATCTAAAAAGCGATGAGAAAAATATTGTCTTTCACCTAAGGTTTCATGAAAATTGATTAAATACTGTGGATGCAAGAATGAATTTGTGTTGGCAAGGAGTAAGGAGGATTTGCTATTTTAGCAGCCATCTTTGGCTTTATTATGAAGGCTGAAGTAGGTCACTTGAGCACTGGTAGATTTAGATACAGCAGGTTAAAAAAAAATTGAGGAAACTGCAAGCAAATTCTACAGAAGCGCCACTGGAAAATTTCTGACTAAAAAGCTTCAGAGAGAAATGGTGGCTTTAAAAATGTTTGAGACTTTAACATCTGAGCAAAGTGAAATGCTCTACATCAATGCTCTCTTGTGAAATATGAAATTATCTGGGGATGAATGCTTCCCTGAGGAACCTGGGTAAAGGAGCAGGAAGACTGTAGGAAAGAGGAAAACAGAAGGAGAGACTGGACAGAAGTATTGATGGATGGAAATATATTTATATAGGATGAATAGATATGTGCTTTCAGTAAATGGTTCAGATAGAAGTCAGGGTTGAGAGTGGAAATGATATTGTGACAGTTATGACTTATTCACTTTCTAGCTTATTGTATACCAACATGCACAAATCTTAAGGACAAAATGTATTAGTATGGTGAGACCCCCTATACTTTACTAATGAAAAGTTTCTGAAAAGACCATGACTAAGCTCTCATGTCTCAACCAATTAAACAAGCACATCAGTATCCAGTCCTATTAAAACACCATCTGCACCTGCAAAATGTAGAATATAAAACATGTCATGCTCTCTTTGACTAGGATATTATCATCTTTGCCCATAACATGTGCTGAACAATGCCTCCCAAACATCCTGCATAATTATCTGTGGCACTGGCTTGAATAAGTTGCAGTATATGCTGGCACATCTGAAATTTTAGGTCACAGAGGGTGCATATCTGAAAGTAGCACTGAGTCCTAAAACTGGAAACCGTGTAAATCCCAATAGTAAACTCCGGCAGAAATCTCTGAATTTCGCCCAGAGATGAACCAAGCCCTATGGTTTTAAAAGAAGCCCTTCAGGTCATATCATTTGTCCCACAAGAACACTGCTTTCTCCATTTCATTTGTTTCAAAGGAAATGTAACAACAACACTTGACAATAGCAGGAGGGGGGGGGTGTCTTTCTCTAGTGAAATGACTCATGAGGAAACTGCGCATAACCCCTCTGTTCTTTAGGGGCTGGGAAATGGAAGACTTTTGCTCACCTCCCTCATTATCCTTGTTATCAGCACAGGAGGTTTCCATAGCAACATTGCATCCAGGCCCTCTCCAGCCGGTCTGGCAGACACACTGCCAGCTGTTCTGACCGAGTGTGCATCTCCCATTGCCATTGCACAAATCAGGGCAGCCATCTGGTTGAAGAAATGAAGAAGATAAGTACAAGAAATACTGATTTGCACGAGATTCTACGCTCTAGGCTCGTTAGACAATGTTACTGTGCACTCAAAAAGAAAGCTGAAGGGCTGTATCCGACACGCTGGCTGGTGTAAGGAACATCTTTTAGCTGAAAGGATGACTATGAGAGGTAGTAGGCAAAAAGGAAATAAGCCATGAAAATTATATGTAGCTTTTGCTGTCAAAAATGTATCTTTAGGGCCCATTTTAATAGCAAGCCAAGTTAAGGTTTATACCTTATTGCAATGGTATGATTGCACAGAATTCTGGAATACAGCCACAGCTGAGAAATAGATTTGTGCTCAGTACAAAATATGGTAACAGGAAGGAAAATGAGTGCTCTTGTTCTTTCACTTTTAAATTACATCCCCTGTCATGTAAAACCTGTTAAAACAGAACAGATCCTTTAAAGACCCCTAATTAATAAGATCCAGCATGGTGTAGTGGTTTGAGCAATGGATGATGACTCTAGAGACCAGGGTTCAAATCCCCACTCAGCCATGGAAAACCACTGGATGACCTTGGGCAAGTCACACTCTCTCAGTCTCAGAGGAAGGCAAAGGCAAACCCCTTCTGAACAAATCTTGCCAAAAAAAACCCTATGATAGGTTTGCCTTAGGGGCACCATGAGTCAGGAATTACTTGAAGGCACACAACAACAACAACAACAACAACAACAGCAACAACATATTAAGACACTCTTTCCTTTATTGTTGTGTCCCTTCAAGTTGCTTCTGACTTATGATGACCCTAAGGTCAACCTATCACCATATTAGGGCAAGATTTGTTCAGGAGCATAGGAGCTTAAATCTGCCTATGCTGTTGTGTCTTCCCCCTAGTAACTGTTAAGTCCCAGGAAGGGTTGTTGCTGCTTGGGGTGGGGGATGTGGACATGAGTCAGATTGTTAGACTGCAGGTAGAGTCAGCTTGGGCAGCTGTGTGTGTGGGGGATGAGGGTGTGCTCTCCCAGACTGAATGCACCCTATTTTTCCTTTCCCTGGAAGATCTGAGCAACCATATCTTCATGGTCTGAATTCCCCCCCCCTTCACTTTCCTTTGACAGCTGCCTGGGGGGCCAGAGTTATTGGATGGAGCACAAGGGCAGGAGAATAGTCCCTTCCACAAGAATCCAAAAAGGGACATAAAGATGTGTAAGATGTACTTACACACACAAATGTCACTAACAGGATGCTGGCTTAAAAGTGATTAAACTAACTCCCCTGTCTTAAAACTGCAAGGAGGTAAAGCAGTCTACTTGCTAAAACACCTTTCACAAAATGATCACAATACTTCCAGAGGTCATGTGCTGGTTATATTGTTTGCTATGCAGCAACTCTAACTGGTGCGGTGCAGTGTCTGCTTTAGCAGAGCACTGTCATTATTTGTAGTGTTGCGCAGACAGCATGAGTAAGCCTGATGCTTGTGCTTGTGCAGCAATGGACAACAATTAGGTGCATTGGAATCATGCACAAATCAGTTGTGGTGTCATGCTTCAAAGCAAAGCCATATCACTATGTAAATGATGTTACATGGAATAGGTGGTAGGAGGTGGATGGAGAGTACAGGGATATAGTTACAGTGGGATGGGGTGAGAATGAGGGCATTGCCTCACCATAAGAATTCTGCACCTCAATTGAAATTTTTCTTCAATCCCTAAATTTCTAGCATTGCAGAAAATAAGACACTGAAAGTCATTCACATCTAGAACTCTTACATTTTTTGTTTTCACATTGCCTTGGTAACTTTGCCTGCTCCTTTTCTTTGGATGCCTAAACTGCATTTCAAAATGCTCAACTGAAGGTTTCAGTTGCTGCAATGCTAGAAAACCAGGGAAATTTCATAGGGAGGCAGAATTCTTATTTGAGAGGCGATGCCCTTGTTTTGCCTGCTCATAGCTATATCCCCAGTTGCGGGCAGTATCTGTATTCACCCAAATGCAGTTAACATAAGTTTCATTTGATTAGGAATCGTGACTTATCAGGGTTCCTGATTGTGTAAATCTCTATAATTGTATTTACCTAAACATGGGTAGATGTACCTTTCTGACCCTTCCAGAAGACACAGGAAAGACACAGGGTAAGGACACATCATGTATTCACATTCTTCTCCAGAGATGTCATTACTGAATGTCCGAACAATATATGGACATGACATGTGATGGAGCAAAAGATTTTTTTAAAATATGGCTAGAATCCTGTTGGGGCATTGTGTCTTCATAAGTGGACTTACATCTGCAGGAGTTAGAATTGTGCAGTTGTGCAATATCTGTATCTAGTAGAGGGCTGTTGGTATGTTACTATGTAGCAGAGTAAGCAAAGTGGCTGATCTGCATAAGTGCCCAAAGCACAACAGGACTGATGCACAATTGGACCAATGCACATCGGCCCCAATGCACATCACATCAATCTTGATGAGCATCAGCATCTTGCCAGTGTTCTCATGCACATCTTCACAATTCAGTAGCTAGGTTTCTTAGTGGCTCTGTCACTTAGCTAGGTATTCACAAAGTTACACTATGTAAAAGGTCATATAGGATTCTGACACATGTTTTATTGGCCTCATAATAACTCAAGGTGTTCAGTGCAGAAACTGACATGCCATACCTGAGAAAACATTGGGGGATGTCCCCTTATCTAAGAACAGTACACATAGGCATTGGTGTTATGTGGCATCCTCTGGAAAATTTCATTGTCTATGTCATTAAGCATCTTCCAAGGGACACTTATGTGCCAGCTTGTATGTGTTGTTCTGTCTGACCAGAATTTGTGACTGTTAATTAATTAGTCCAGACTGTTGCTCAGTATAATGTGGGGTTGAAAATGCTCACATGCTCTGCCATTGAATATGACATATACCATGATGCATAGAAAATAAGGAATTTTTAATATTTCTGTGAAGAAAAAGGTACATGACCCCAGGGACTTTTGGAAATGGCTGGGTATAATGACTTCCCTTCTATGCATATTTTGAAGTTGTAAGAGATGTGATTATGTTTTATTGGAATTCCCACATTAACTGTAACCTCCCCTGGGTCCCATATTGGGTGGGAGATAAATAAAATAAATGGATAAACAAACAAACTTGGCATCTTGAAAAAAATTGCACATCCACACATATCTAGAACTGTCCTATTGATTAAAAAATGCTGTTGCTTTTAAGCTTTATTTAAAGTAGGAGTGGGAAAGTGAAATGGGGTGAGATGGGGCTGTAACGCTCCACTACAGCCCTCTCTGAATTGGATGACATCAGAGAACTCTGCCATACCCCCCCATCCATGTTCCAGATGACTTTTTGTGTCTGGAACTTTGGGCTGAATCACTCCCTTCACTCTTTCCTCATGTAGGAAAAGTAGAGTGGAACAATCCCCTTTCAGTCAGACTGCTAATCCCCTGCCTTCCCCACAATCTATTTTTAGCTAATGCTCCATAGAATTCAGCCTCTGGGGGTGCCACCTGAGAGGAAGTTGGATCTACCCACACAGGGAGAGTGAAGGAGGGGTGATTTGCTCTCAGCTGGCACTCCCAAGAGATGGTTGAATCCAGAACTAGGACTCAGGAGATTATCAGACGTGGCAAATATGGCATGATAACAATGACATGATACTGCAAAAGTGCTTCCCTATTGCACGACGTCCTCTCGCGTTCTCCAAGTGTTCCACTCCTGTGAAAAGGCATTCTTTTTTATTAATGGGCCAAGCCGTCAAATGATTGCCAATGATGTTTTTTCCACAGTCAGAAACTGTGTCCCATTATGCTCTTATGAATACAGCATCAATGGGTGGTCCTCTCCAGAACACTTCCGGGTGAAAATGTGAAAACTAGGTATGGGATGCTCTTTTTATGAACCTCCCCATTTTGCTGGTAAATCTTTAAGTGTGTTTCAGTGCTTGTGTGTTTGTCTTCTTTGTTAATTTTGGTGTTTTAAGACTTTTAAGCGTGCTCACATCTTCTTGTGAGAACTGCCGAGATCACGCGTTCTGGTGAACATGGAAGTAAACAGAGCTAGCGGTTGTGCTCCAATAATACTGGGGCTGCTCTTTCTCATTATTACATCAACATATGATAAAAAGGATTATTATGCCAGGACACTTATGCTTTTAAATATAGTGGGACAAGAACATTTTAGGTGCTCATCTGATAATCTCCTTAGTCAGGTGCTAGAAGGGTCAGGTGATTGTGGAACATGGAGTCCCCACAATCAGAGATAAAAGTGGAGGTTTGTTTGCATAGCAAAATTCTTGCCATCATCTCCAAGCTCTGATCAGAGATAGAAAGGATCACTTTCTGTCCCAAACGGACTGGAACTTTGGAAAAGGGACAGGAGTGCGGGGTTGGTAAGGGAACCATGTCATCGCTTAACCTCCATCTAGGTGATTCTGACCTTTATCAAGATGAACTAGGCCTGAGACCAGCCTGAGGTTCCTCTCCTTTGCTTTAAGGATATATACTTCCCTATAGGGACCAGCTTTTGTCTGATCTTGAAAACTAAGCAGGGTCAGCCCTGGTTAGTACTTGGATGGGAGACTGCCAACCAATACCAGCTGTGGTAGGCTAAATTTTACCAGAAGGAACTGGCGAAACCACCTCTGAGTATACCTTGCTTAAGAAAACACTGAAATTCATGGGGTTGCCAGAAGTCAGCAGGCAACTTAAAGGCACATACACATACCTTTCAGTTAAGTGCATATAGGATTGTAGACTGTGTTTAATTGCTGATTTATTATTGTTTTATTGCAGAATAATTTAAAGTTGTTAACCACCCTGAAACCCAAGGCTGACTAGAAGTGAAACAAACAAACAAACAAAACAAGCACCTTTTCAAAACAGACAAGGTGTTCAGTTACATCCTTTCTGTCTAAATTAGAGACATAAAATTCCTAGATACTTTGAAATCATGCCAAGGGGGCCTTTTTTGTCCAGTTTTTTTCCCCCTGTGTGTTTAAGATGGGAATGAGAAACCAGTTTTACTTTCTCTTATGCCTAAACTTGTTTGAATCTTGATAAATTCTGATAAAAACCTGAACTGATTCAAATTTTTTACTCTGTACTAAGGTACTTAAGATTCTCCAACTATAGTATCTAATCTGGACCATATCTTTTTAAATGGGGGAAACAAAAAGGAAATTCTCTTTCCTTCACAGCCAGCCCTCCAACGCTCCATACTTAATGATAACTCTGTAATACAGTATACGCAATTGTAACTATTTCACTCATGTTAAAACAGCTAAGAACCATCGCAAATCAACAAATGTTATATGTGTCCATCTATATTGCTCATAAATTGTCCTTAGAATATACTGTTCACGTTGTTCTCAGACTGAGAAGGAAGTATTCACATTACAGAGACACAAAAGGAAGGAAGCATTCTGCAGTGTCTAGAATACATCTTGAAGACATTTGCTTTTACCTCTTTGGCGTTTCAGGCATGCTGTTTGAGCAACCATAATGATACTGTGTCAAGGGAGGCATCATGCTGTAGGACAACTGATTCATTTTAAATGTAAAATGAACATTAATTGTGAATACACATTTTCGGGGTTCTTGTTCAGAGGAAATTGGAAAGAGATAAACAGATCACAGTAGCACAGGGTTTCTTCCCTGCAAAACATCTGAGCAAGATGAAAACATGAACAGTAGGAAGCCAGCAAAATCTCTGAGAAGTTTTCACTGCAGCTGGGAATTAATGGACATGACTTTGCTTTTAGCTTGAAGAATGAAGGAAGGAACACTATAATGGGCATGGTGTTGCTAAGAAACACTGCACCACCACAGCAAAGTTCACTCCATTTGTGGCCTTCCAAAGACTGACATTGTATTTCAGGAATATATTTTTAAAATTCCCCATTAAAAATGTAACAAATACATGAAAAGAAGCACACAAATAAGCCACAACGTGGTCTAATTATTTATGTCAACAAAGCTTATTGTGTGTGTGTGTGTGTGTGTGTGTCCTGTTTAAAAAAGTGGTATAATGCAGGGCAAATTAAGCTTTGATAAAAGGCTCTATGTGCAAAGTCAGGTAGTAGCTACTTAGGATTTTTTTTTTTAAAAAAATGTACATCAAACACATTAACATTATCTCTGCATAAATATTTATTTGGCAGGCAACAGAAAATGCCTTGTCAATGCTCAGTCAAAAAAATTATCCTAAGAGCCCATTTATCCAATATCCAAACGTCTGTACAATCACCTGCAGTGCAATAATTGTATTTTAAAATGTGCCATAATTTTCATGCAATATGCTTACATTTGAATCTAAATTATGTGTTTCCAACAACTTCTAAAATAGGTATAATGGCAGCTGGCAATAACTGGAATACCATGAGATGCTTATGCCCATACTGTAGGGACTGAGGCTCTTTGCAAATCTATTTCAAGCCACTGAAATCAAAGCCTGTGTACTGGAACAAAGTTAACATTGCAATGCAAAATAGAAGCCCATATCTAGAAATGCTCTTTCTTATACATAGAACGATGTTGTGACAGAACCACTCATGGTATGAGTGCTATTCAGGCACATAATTGCATCAAGTAAAACGGTGCATATTACCTCATTTAACAAAAACACGAGTCAGGTTTTTATAGGAAACTGAACACTGAACAAAAAACAGACTACCCCAGCAATGGATGCATTGCCGCAACCCTTTACACCTGAAATATGTCAAAATGAAAGGTATGCTGCTGTGTTACTAGGACAGAAGCACATTACACTAGGATGAACCTGCCCCATTTACTTCACATGGTTTCTACCCTAAGAGCTGGTCTAGACAAGGGAATAAAATGTGAATTGGGGCACAGAAATGCCAATTCGCAGCACCTGTCATCTGTCTCGACAATTTTTTGGCAAGATTGCTGGTGTGCGAAGCTCTCCTTTTTTCCTCTTCACACAGAGGCATGCCACCAAATCAAGATGCCGGCCACAAGTGAATTACTTGCGGTTTTGTACTCCCCAACTTGCCCCTGACAAACAATTAAAAAAAACCCCTAACTCCAAGGTGCAGAAGAGTGATCTTCTGCTTAAATAATAATAATAAAAAAAACAAGGAAAGATAACCTTTTTCATTGCCTCAGTGCACAATCACTATGGCGACAATCCAACATGGTGGTCCCACAATCTGTCATCTTACCAAGCTCTACCCCTGCACACGTCTGAGCAATCAGCTGTCCTCTTTAGCAATGTGATGAAATGTGATTCAGTTGTCCCAACAGGCAAGGATGTGCATTCCCGTCTGTATTTTTAGAAAACTTGGGAAAACTCCCAGAAGCTTCGGCCATGGACTTTCCCCGACTTTTGCTCCTCCTCCCTCCAAAAAGGACAGAACACTGCGGGATCCCATTTGGACACATGGGATTTCCCGTGGATTCTTTCACCGTCTGGACTACCCTAACTGTCCTGATGTAGATTTTTATTCATTTGTTTGTTTGGTATTCTTACTGCACGTACATCAATAAACATTTCCACAACATCTTAAGTAATAATAATAATAATAATAATAATAATAATAGCAGCAATAGCCCTGTGGTGGAATGGGGCGCCATACCCCCCAGATCAGGAGGCATGTTGTCAAGCTGCAACTCCCATCATTCCTCACAATTGACTAGGGTTGCTGGGACTTGCAGACCAATAGCAGCTGGAGAGCCACACGATTTTCAGCTCATACATGTGCTGTGCCTACTTTGCTCCTAATATTCTCATATGGATTACACCTTTGCAAAGAGGTTGCACAATATGAGCAAATGTTCATGCATAGGCAGATAATCTGTACTCAACACATGGATATGTGGAGGGAATATTTGAACAATGCCATTGATTTCATACATTGTAGGAATCTAAGAAAAATATGAACCGGGAGCATATTTCTCTACATAAAAGATTTCTATTTTTTTCTTCTCTACAATATTACACAGAAAATGTTCAAGAGCTATCTTTGTTTAACTGCCACATTCACAGATAAACTGAGCTTATAATAATGGGCACAGCATGAGTAACTCAGGACGGATTTCTTGGATATCTCCAGCAGTGTGCCTCACCATGACCTAGTAAAACCACATCATTGGATAAGATGAAAACCACCTTTTCTTAACCTTTTGGTTCTCAGCGTGCCTAAATCAATATTATAGAAGGATGTAAAAAAAAGATAAGAGAACTATATTACCAGATACAATAACATTTCCTGTGATGAGTTGGTTTACGGAATGTTCCGTTGCAGTGGTGAGGAACTTATGGCCCTCCAGCTACAGGATTGTGTGACAAGTCTAAACTTTTCCTCCAGTTTGCATTTCCATGTAATTCTATGCAGCATCACAGAAATTGCCTGACTAGCCATTCATTCAAAGCTAGTGATTAGTCAGTTTCAATTCATATCAGTTCCCTTTGTTTGTAAAGAAAATTTCATTGTCTTTGCTTGGAGAGCCAGGAGGCTATCCTGGTTTAGGCCCCGGTATAGGCCCTTTCCCTGAAAACTGCTTTGATGAAATATCTAGGATACTGATAAGTTTAGGTAACTTCTAGTTTGCTTCATTTTATTTTAAAAGGAACTTACAATTTCTGAGGTCCCCTTTACCTGGGCCTTATCTACATGGGTAATTCACTTTGATCTGCTCCAATCCATGAGCCCTGCGGTTGCCTTTCTCTGCCCCCAGGTAGTCCTTATGGCCCTTTGGGCAAAAACAGGGCTCGGACAGGGGCAAGCTGGAGTAGAGCCCTTTAGCAGAGTTTAAAATAATACCTGCTTTAAACTGTTTCTGTCAGGATGGAACTAATTGGGCCCAGTGTGTCCGCAGGAGCCCATCCTGGCAGGCTGGCCCTCACTGCTGCTGCTGCTGGTCGACCTTATTCTTCCGGGTCCAGGCAGCAGGCCTGCAGCATGTGATCAAGGCTGGTCACATGAAGGGGGCTTGTCACATGGTGCAGCTGGCTTCCTCTGAACCTGGCTGAGCAAGGAAAATGGCAGCGCCTGCAGTGACAGGCCGAACAGCTCTTACTGTCAGGAAGTTCTTCCTAATGTTTAGGTGGAATCTCTTTTCCTGAACTGTAGTTTGATTCCATTGCTCCATGTCCTAGTCCCTTGAGCAGCAGAAAACAAGCTTGCTCCATCCTCAGTATGACACTCCTTCAAATATTTAAACATGGCTATCATGTCCCCTCTTAACCTTCTCTTCTCCAGGCCAAACATACCCAGCTCCCCAAGCCGCTCCTCATAGGGCATGGCTTCCAGACCTTCTACCATTTTGGTCGCCCTCCTCTGGACACGTTCCAGACATCATAGATATCAATGTGTGCAGATAGGCTATTGTAATCATTGTAACATTTCAATTAACAAAAGAACAGAGTAGCAATTAAGAGAGAGAGTTGTCACTCCGTATGCCTGTGCAGTTTGTCAGCCGGAGCTGTTGCTTATGCGGGGGGGGGGGGGAGAGCCCAGGTATTGTGCATGAAAACAGGGAAATATGCCTTTGTAGAGGGAACCTAGCTCAGTGGTAGAATGTTGGTTTGCAAGCAAAAGATTTCATTCCTGACCTTTACAGTTAAAAAAGATCAGGTAAGAGATGAGTGAAAGATCTCTGCCTTAGAACCTGATCAGTGGAGATCAGAGATCATTTGGGGTAGATCTTTTTGGGGTTGGATCTTTCAAATAGTTTGGTCTGACACAAGCAGCTTTGTCTAACGTTCTCCTATGTAACATTTCAAAACTGAATCAATAAAAGCAAAACAAATTCATTGGAACCTACTTGGAACAGTTTATTCTGTAAATCCCATGTATAAATATAGCACTATGCAATTCATATAAGATAAGGAAGAATGATTTCACTCAGGCTGAATCCTGTGCATAGTTGCTTGGAAGTAATTCCATTTAAACTGGGGGAACTTCATTCTGAATAAGTATAATAAAGATATGGCTGTTACAAGCTTCTCCTTATTTAGGCCTAAATTCATGCATAAGTGGCATAGACCAACTGGATCAATGAAACTTACATAAATTGATACAGAAAATTTTAAAAGGTCTGCTCTTGTTGAGAGTAACAACTGGATTTTAGCCTTACTAATTCAGATATAGATACTGAAGAAAACTAAAGATAGATACATATGTAACTTGCAAAACTGCCAACATATGACTAAATTCTCACATATAGAAAACCTAATCAGGGAGCCACCTATCTAGGAACATTCACACCTGGTCTAACTTTCCTTCATGAAGAAAAAGGAGACATGTTGCAGGTTTTGAGGCATGCCACAAGCATAGAGGGAATGAACACCAGCAATAGATAGGGCATACAAAATTTCTCTCCAATTCCTTCCAGTGGGAAGGAAACCATCAATTTGGCAGGGAGGGGGGAGGTGCTGAAAAGGGAAATATACCCCCCCCCAAACACGCACTGATCTTTCTTTCCTGCTGATACAAGTCTTGAAAAAGGTAGTGTCTCCAGCTTTGGATTTCCTGCCCCCATTGATAGGATTGTTCTATAAAACCACTGCTTGGGTGTTATTTAAAACAAACAAAAAAATGCTTTTCTGAGTACAGTACTACAAGGAGGAGGCAGCAAAGTCAGTGACAGGGGGAAAAAAATGAAAGGAAAGAAATAAGAGATAGAAAACAATGTATCCAGTAAGTCATCTCTCTCTCTGTTATTGAGGGATTGTTCTAGAGTTTATGCTCATTTTTTTTCATCCATTGCCATCATTTTATATGAAATACAAAGAAGTTTGTAAATAGACCACTAGCTGACTGGGGGAAAATGTACTGTTGTGGACGAGTGTGCACCCACACACATGGTTGCAGGCATGCTATACAATACATAAGCCCTCCAATTTCTCCTTGATTTGACATTTCTTCATTTCCTATTTGGTTAGCCATTTAACAAATGCTAATACTATACTTCTTTTTTTCTTATTCTTCTGCTAACACTAGCTTTAGGATGAAGTGGAGAATTTGAATCAGGGGTATGTCCTGTCATGTCTGATTCCTGCCCCCCTCACTAATAAGGTGGGAAAAAAATCAATAACTCTCCAACCTTCTAACAGCAGCATTTTGTTCTTTGTAGAATCTGTAACTAGCCGAGAAGCAGTTTTGGGCTTGGGTTTATTTTTCAGAAGTGATCACATCCATTATCAGTACTTACTAGAATTTAGCCCTGTCATTTGCACTAAAATCATTTTGAGGGAACACATACAGGATTTAGGCAAAAGCAGATTAGAATAAAGCACAGTGCATTAGTGTGCAGATGATGCTACCCTGGTGAAAAGGAAAATACAAGTTCTCTACCCCATCCCCACAGATTCTATGGGCTATTGTGAAAAAGGGAGACTCATGTCTGAATCCTATTAGTAGCTCCAAGTAGAGTAGACCTATTGAATCAATTGGATTGATGTAAATGTTGACTTATTGTTGTCAACTACCCTCAAGTTGACTTCAACACATGATGACCCTATGGATGAGACTCCCCCAAGACCCCTATCCTCAACCGCTCTGCTCAGGTCCTGCAAGCTCAGGGCTGTAGCCTCATTGATTGAGTCTATCCATCCAGTATGTGGCCTTCCTCTCTTTCTACTACCCTCCACTTTTCCTAGCATTTTGTCTTTTCGAGTGCCTTCTCGTGATATGGCCGAACTAGGACAGTCTCAGTTTAATAATCTTGGCTCCCAAGGATTGCTCAGGCTTAATTTGTTCTAGGACCCATTTAACCACATCCAGCACCACATCTCAAATGAGTTGATTTTCTTTCTATCAGCTTTCTTCACTGTCTAGCTATCACTTCTGTACATGGTTATGGGAAATATGATGGCTTGTACAATCCTAACTTTAGTGTTCAGTTTTATATCTTTGCACTTTAGGATTTTGTCTAGTTCTTTCTTACCTGCCCTTCCCATTCCTAGTCTTCTTCTGGTTTTTTGACTACAATCACTGTTCTGATCAGTGATTGATCAAAGGTATGGGAAAGCTTTAACTATTTCAATTTCCTTGTTGTCTATATTGAATTTATGTAGATCCTCTATGGTCATTATTTTTGTTTTCTTAATGTTCAACAGCAAGCCTGCCTTAGCACTTTCTTTTTGGACTATATTTAGTAATTGTTCCAAGTCTTTGTTGTTTTCTGCTAGTAGTATGGTGTCATCTGCACAGGGCCAGTTTAAGACACCGGGGCCTCTGCATCTGCAGGGGGCCCCAACATGTGGGGCCCCCATAGTAACCTTCTTCCTGCAAAAACATTATTAATAATAATCTGAATAGCCTATACTGTGAATAGCTTAGGTTGAATTAGGTTACATTGACCTGAGATAAACATATGGGCCCCCCAAATAAAGCATTGCAGGCCCCCCCAAAATTCCTTAAACCGGTCCTGCATCTGCATATATTAGATTGTTGATACTCCTTCTTCTGACCTTCACTCCTCCTTCCTCCAAATCTAAACCTGCTCTGCATATATTTTTTGCATACAAGTTGAACAAGTAGGATGATAGAATGCAGCCATTTCTGATTCCCTTTCCAATTGTGAACCATTTTGTTTCTTCAAAGAGATCGATCACATATTAGCAAAGGCATATAGTGCATTTGGAAGACTTCACAAAAGAGTCTGGAGCAATAAACACCTGAGGCAAAGCACAAAAATCAGTGTGTATAGAGCCATTGTACTCTATGTGTGTATAGAGCCATATCCTCCTTTATGGATCTGAAACATGGGTCACCTATCGCCACCACCTACGAATCCTCGAGCGCTTTCATCAGCGCTGTCTACGCACAATCCTAAATGTACACTGGACTGACTATGTGACGAATGCTGCTGTCCTTGAGCAAGCAGGGATCACCAGTATTGAGGCCATGATATTGAGAACGCAGCTGCGCTGGGCAGAGCACGTTTCTAGGATGGAGGACCATTGCCTCCCAAAAATACTACTCTACAGTGAACTCGCCATGGGTCAGCGTAAGAGGGACGCTCCAAAAAAGTGATACAAAGACTCCCTGAAACAACATCTCAGGCTCGGCCAAATTGATCACCAACAGTGGCCCGCCCTGGCCTCACATCAGGAGGCATGGAGACGCACTATCCACAATGCTGCAGCCTTATTTGAGAACTCACGCCGAACAAGTCTTGAAGAGAAATGACAACGCAGAAAGAATCACAACCCAAAAACATCACCCAAGGAGACCTTCTGCTGTGCTTTTTGCAACGAGACTTGTTTATCTCGGATTGGCCTTTTTAGTCATCAGCGTGCTTGCAGAAAGCACGGGATGAGTCCTTCCTGAATCTTCGTTTGCGAAGAAAAGCCAGAGATTATGTTTTAATGGTAGCCTCCTGTCCTGAATAGAGGTTGACTTACCATTCAATAATTGATTTAATGGGGTATAGTTTGGTTGGGAATAATCAATAGAACTGAGACTTGTTTCTCTCTGAGAACAGAGCAATGGAAAGTGACACAAATCTCCATGAAACAATGAACAACTGCATTCCTGGTTGACTACAAAATGGAATAGATGCTTGTAAGTTTTCTGTGTCACATGGTCAACAAACAATAATAGACTAGCCAATAAAATTAATTCTACTGAAAGTCATGAAGACATTAAGACAACTTTGCTGTTGTTTTCATCAGGCAGAGGACTGCACCCCGGCACTCAGAGCTGCTCTGTTGAAGAGCATACACACTGGGCTCCAAGACTGGAAGAAACATTTCAAATAAGGCAGGGAAAGACCTTTGTTATCCTGGATCTACAGTCCAAGCATGGACCAGGCTATGTATTTTGTTGGCATCACTCTAGCACCTGCTCTAATAAATTTTAATAAATGATCTATGTGTCCTCTTCCTCCCAGATATGTGCAGATGACTTCCTGATTTCTAAGTCAAGCAAACCATGCAATAACCTGGACATTGGTTCATCTGAAGTCCCCCTGGGAAAGATCACTCAATCCTGAAACATCCTCACCTATAGAAAGCTCATCAGGTTAAAATACCACCAGGCTGTCCCTTGCAGCACTGTTTTTGTTCTGGGAGCCTCTACTTGTTTATCCTTCAGTAGCATGGCTTTTCTTATGCTTAGCCCCCAAATATAATACTGGATCTCTGAGTATAAAGGGAAGACCCAAGATATGGAATCCCATCTTGAGTATGCCAAAAGCTTTTTAAAAAGAACTAGTTATTTTACTCATTAGTTGATCACCTCACAGGCCATTACTGGCTACTGCAGTCTAGAAAGGTAATGGTAGAGTTAATAACAAGTTACTGTTATTATCATGCTATAGAAAAATACAGGAAAATACTCTCTAGTGACCAATTCAAATATTGCACCCTGGAAATTCTGGGCTTGTCTAAAAAGGCAATTTACCCAGCTTCCCCTCTGCCATGTCGGAGGCCTGCCGTCCAAACTACGCAGGGCTCTTGCCCCAATTAGCCTCCTTTCAGTCCTGACAATGTCCAAGGCAAAACCAGGGGAAAGGTGGGGTAAACCCTTTAAAAACATGTCAAAATAACCCCTAAGAATACCCGCATAATGTGGGAAAACCCAATTGAGTCAGGCACAGAATACAGGAGTCCATATCTGTGTGCTGGGATATATTGCTGGACGCTACCATCACCTGTGTCATTCTGAAGTTGGGAAGGAGGCCCCCAGCATGTGATCAAGGCCCCCTGAATGTGACCAGCCTTGATCACACGCCGAGGCTCTCCTTCCTGGCTTCAGAAAGTGCGATGCTTGACAGTGTTGGAGGCACCTGCCAATACCAGTCAGCAAGGGCGTGTGGAATTCTGCCCATTTTGTCATGGTAATGGGGTGAGGGTGGGTATGAGACCTGAGTATTCTGGCCAGTGTAGACAAGCTCTCTGAGGTAAAAGTGAAATATATTACAAAGTAATCCTTCCCTAGCACTTTCTTCTCAACCAGTTGCCTTGGACTGCAATCTCCACCCAACACAAGGCAGCTGGAGGGGAGATGGCATTTCACATTCATTTGGCATAGGTTCCAGAAAATTGCTTGAGCACATCTTTAAGTATGCATGTAGAAGCAATTATTTACTGTAAACACTTCTCCTTTCCCCAGCCATTTCATCTAAATTTTATGCCTGACACAGAGAAACACCACTCTCTCTAAATTCTTTCACACAATTCATACCAGCCAGTTCAACGGCAGGCTCCATTTCACTGTTCTAAGCCACCAGCCTTGAATGGCAGCACCCCCCCACACACACACACTCACAGCCATCACCTGTCTCACTTGGGTAGTATAGAGGAAGGCAGAAAAGGCAGGCCAACTTTTAAAGTGTTTTTAACCCCCCCGCCCCCTTAATCAGCCTCTTTAGTGCAGATGTTTTCACTGTTTCACTTTCTCTTTTCCTTCACCTTCCTTGTTGCTGGCTATATAGACTCTCTTTTGCTCCTCACTTGCTGCACAACATCCCACAAAAAGATAGCACAAAGCAACTACTCATGTGACCCTTCCTTCTCCTTTCCTATTGCAAACTGAGGACTTTTTCGGACGGGCTTTTGTAACGGAAGCAGCCTCGTCCCTGTTGCGAGGCTGTTGCACGGCAGGGGGTCCATTTCGGATGACGCTCTCCCCTGCCGATACTGTTGCGGAAGTGCTGGGAGGCTGCAGCGCCATATTTGGCTATTTTCTAATCACGAAAGTTGATTGTGATTAGGAAATGGCCCAATATGGCACTGCAGCCTTCCAGCACTTCCACAACAGTATCGGCGCAGGCACAGCGTCATCCGAAACGGACCCCCTGCAGTGTAGCAGCGTCGCAATGGGGACGAGGATGCTTCCGTTACAAAACCCCATCTGAAAAAGTCCTGAGTCAGAACACACCCAGTAAAAAGTGTGAATGTGGCATATTCCTTATTATTTTACACTGAAAAGTACTGTATTACAGCTTTGGGCATTATATGCCAAAGTGTAACATGTTCCTCCTTGTTACCGCAAGATGTAACTAGTTACCAATGTCGTTAGAAAACTGAGCTGCTTCCTAGATTTGGAGTACATGCAAAGTCATGTCAACTCCATGTGTTGGGCAGTCTCCTGCAACAGCCTAGGGGTCTAAATGGCAACCAGACCATAGAGTTCAACATACAAAATCACTCTGTTGCAGTGATTTTGTTGGGGTTTGCCCAGTGTGCTGATCATTCATTGTGATCTCTTCATGTCACCATTTCTCTTTCTGAACTCAAATTCATGTCCAGAGATATCCAATCCAGATGTGCTACCCTGCAATTTTAAATGTCTAGATAGAGCTTCACACCCTGTTTAGTACTGACTGTTGGATCGATGCAATGTTAACATTGCAGTGTGGAATTTGATAATCTGATTCTGATACTTGAGGAATCTCTACAAAGTGTGGATAAATCAGAATATTGTGATCATGGACCTTTATGTGTCACTTCAAGATCAGGAACCTTGGGTGGGAGTACATAGTGTAAACGTTTCTGACTTTAGGTTCAGTGGTTTGAGTTGGCTGTGTCTGACTTTTGGCTAGTTTCCCCCTCTTTTCCTTTTCCCATTTCCTTTGCATCTTTCTCATGTTTGTTATTAAGTTAGTCAGGATCTTAGGAAAGGCACTGCTTTGTCACTGTCTATTTCAAGTTCCATGCAGTTCCACGTGAGGCTCAGAGATTCTGAACAATGGATGAAACTGAAGTTAATTCCCCATCATCACCTAAAACCTTTCTGTTAAATGTTTGTTGATAACACAATGCATACAACACCTCATAGAGCAAACTATAATTCTTCTCAGTCTTTACTTGCTCTATCACTGTGACTGGGAATTACAAGGCAAGTTTGTCAGTCCAGTCTTAGGGGTGGTATTTTAACCAACCCTTCCTTTCTATAACTATTACAGAAAAGAAATCATTCTGTAAAATAATATGTAATAAACTTGAACTTAAATCTTTGCTAAGATTCTTGAAATATTTTTTCCACAGTATTCAGCAGGGTGTAAAGTATGCTAGGCTATGTGTGTGTGTGTCATGCTCTGCCCCAAATCCTCGTATTTGTCTGTCAATGGGAATGGATGCATAGATATGTGTTTATATGCATGTGCTATTGATGACACGTAATAACAGCAATCTACCCATAGTTTTGGATTTCTCATATTTTGCATGTCATTTTCCTCTTTTCAGAAAATGGGACAGAAATGGTGAATTTGGGACATTATACAGTACTTGTGTACCCATTCAACTTGACATATTGTAAATTTCATTACTATGTTCTGTGAGTAGAACAGAACAGACTATTGTATTTTCCCAGACTCCAACTACTCCAACACTCCGATTTCAAGATTACTCTGCTATATGTACACATCACTACAATTATTGCTGCCCAGAGCAGATCGACAACCAGAGCTATACAGGTATAGTTATGCAAATTTAAGAGTCTTATAAAAACACCACTCACACAGTTTTGGGAGAAGAGAGCACTTATGTATAAGGAAGACACAGAGCTGTGCTCTTGGACAGTGAGCAGCAAAGCTGCAATGCAACGTGACAAAAGTGCTGACCTGCACGTACTGTATATATTGAAGTACTTTGAAAATACCATCTTCAACAGTCTACTGTTTTCCGATGGCTGAAATCTTGAGCAATGATTCTAATATCAGGAGGTCATAGGTGAAAAGTTTATCAAGACAGAAGATCATTCTTGGCATGAACAGCTTCTGTGATGCCTTCCTAATCCCTTAAATCCATACTATCCATGCACTGAATGCTATATTTGGGCCCTGTCACTGTACAAATTCCTCCTACTTGCACTCTGACAGATTGCAGTCTGATGACTTGTAATCTTGCTTGTCTATGAGCTTGTTCAAAGTGCAGTGCATCTTCATTAGGGAATGATGGTTCCTAACCATGCTGTACTCATTGTCCATGAATAAAGCAAACTCCACACCTAGTGGCTTCTTATTCTTGCGATTTTCATTAAGGTGACCATAGTCATGGGATAAAGTCTCACAGAACAATCTCTAATCTCCTCAAAATTGCTCCTTGTCATATAAGTAATACATGCTGCTGTCTTGGATGTGCAGCAAACAGAAATAGTTATTTGAAGAATAAAACAGGTGTCTCAGGCAAGAGGCCTGTACTTTTGACTGATGTGTGAAGTATATTTGAAACAGTGCCAAACTAACCACCAAACCAACTAGCAGCATTGGAGATTATGAAAAGCAGGGAGATAGGGAAATGGTTGAGGCAGGGAGAAAAGACTGTTGCATAATTTATTGATCCCATTGCCACCAAAAAAAAAGCCCCCCCCCCCAAAAAAAAACTTTGCAAGAGCTACGCTCCATCAGGATACTACTCAAAGGCTTGGGAAATGAAAAGTTAGATTTCAGACCCTCATGAGGTTAATAGCTGTCTTAAGTGTATTTTTGCTTGGTTCATTATCTGTATACACTATCATCAGTTGTATTGTAGCATTCATTCCACAAAATTATCAGCTTTAACATTTTTTCCATAGAATTAATGCTTACCAGTTTTTTCTTGTTGACTCCATGTAAAGATGTGTCAACCTGGAACCATAATGTGCTATTCTGTCCCCATGGATATACTCAGAGATTGGAACCAATGTGTTAATATTAATTATGTTAATTATTTTTACATTAAGAAAAACATAAGCTAGAACAGACAAAAAAATAATGTAATTTTGAAGGCATTCCCCCAGAATCAATATTCAGGGCAACAATTCTTTTATTCATGTTGTCGCCTCCTCGCTTCCTCTCTAATTCCTCACTGGAGTTAGTACCTATGGTAGGTAGCTATGAAAGGTAAGTGCATTGGGTGGGGCAGCAAAGAACAGAAGGGAGAAAGAAAGGAAGGTGTTGAAAGAGGAATTCCATGGCACACTGGCTTGTGGTGTGGAATGCTCACATACGCAGGAATCTGTAGTGTGCATGTGCACGTGTGTGTATGTGAATGAATAGACCAGGGAGAGAGGAAAGAGAAATGTTGGGGGGGGGGGGAGAGAAGGAGAAAGAGGAGAAGGAGGAGAAGAAGAAGGAGAAAAGAGAAGGAGGGGGGTTTGGGAAGACAGACTACATGATTATGATTGCTTCTGATTGTTCTAGACATCAAGCAAATAATTGGAGGGACTCCCACCTTTCACTCTTGCATTGAACAATGTGGTATGGGTATGAAACAGCAGTCACACTTGGAACTAGGAAGGAGAAAGTGAAGTGAATTATTCCAACATCCAATACACACATCATTTGTGCAGAGATAAGCTATTCAACCAGTGGGGAACAAAACTTGCTCAGAATGGGTGGTCTTCCTCTAAGTTGCTTTTTGGCTTTCATATACGAATGAGTTCAGTGTTTTGAATTGTTTGAGAAAGTAAAGTGCACTTCTTTCCAATTTTGCATCAAGATTTCTTTCTTTCTCTTTGTATCTCAGAACTTTGCCTTTCACACAGTGCATCCTGAGAAATGGAAGGAAATCATGGAGGTTACTGAAAGAAAAGGGAGCTGGTGTGGTGTTTTGAGCGTTGGACTACGACTCTGGAGACAAGGGTTCGAGTCCCCTCATGGCCATGGAAACCCACTGAGTGACCCTGGGCAAGTCACACTCTTTCAGCATCAGAGGAAGGCAAAGGCAAACCCCCTCTGAACAAATCTTGCCATGACAGGTTTGCCTCAGGGTCACCATAAGTCAGAAACGACTTGAAGACACAACAACAGCAACAGTGAAAGAAAAAGTGGATGGAATAAAGGAGCCGAATAGCAGGAAAATCATACCTCCTGTTTCCATAGGAGGCAGGAGATATGGTGCAGTGCTGGGATCACTCTTGAATTTCCCCCTCAATCATGCATAGTAGAGAGGACTGCACCTTGCTCCTTACGGCCAGAATTTGATTGGCTGGGATCGAGAAGGATTGTGCCATGTCTTGCAAGAGCTCTGGAGAACTCAGGAGAGCCCTTGTTGTCATGAAACTGTAGGTTTGCTCCGCCTATTCCACCCACTCCTCAGCCAGCTGCACATCGCACCCACTCACCCTCCTTTGTTCTGGGTTATCCCAGGTTAATGGTACTCAACCTTGGGGCTAGGAAGGAATGTTTTTAATGTTACTGTGGCACGTTTTACCTTTGGTTCTTACTGCTTTCTCACTACATATATACACCTGTAAAGCTTTGCTTCAATTGCATCTCAACTGATAGGATGAAAGTGAGGGGTCTGAAAGTGGAGGCCTACATATATTGAGGGACAGGGTTACTTCTTCTGCAATGTTTTTTCCCCTCTTAAATATTTCTGACTGAGAAGAAGAGAATTGTTCTTGCTGATTGTTGTTCTTAAAAATAACATTTATTAATGATGTATGTAGCATTCTGATGTGTATTGTATTCTTAATGGGTGTGGAGGTGGTTTGACTTTTATTTCATATTTATAGATAAAGGCTTTTGTTTAGTTCATCGATCCTGTGCATATGTATGTCTTTCTGACCCCATTCATTTCACTGGGAGTGAAATGCAGTTTCATGTACAGTTCAGTTTTCCAAAATGCATGCAGCTGTGTCTTTCTTTTCCTAGCCCAAAACAGAGACAAGAGAGGGAAGCAATAACATTATGAATAGGCTGCTTTTTTTTTTTTTTTTTTTTGGCCTTCATTCCTTTATGGCTTTTATGCAGTAATATAACATAAATTCAAATACCACATTCAAATTATGGAAATAACCCCTCCCCTCTTCTACATAAATGTGGTTTTATTTTTTTTATTATTATTATTTTTAGCTTTTTAGTATAAATATAACATTGTGGCTCTTTTTCATTACCTTTCCTATCTCCGGGCATACTTCATGCAAGCTGTGTTTTACTCTGTTGCTTCCAAAAAGGTGGGCTGTCAGCCTATAATCCCACCTTTGATTTTACTACATGAAGCAATGCAATGGAAAATGGAATCAAGAGAATCCATGGATCAATGAAAGTGTATTTCTGTAAAATATAAACACTTATTTGGATGCATATTTAATTGAGTGCTATATTTAGTCTATTATTTGAAACAGCTTTCTTAAAACAATTACAGTCTGTTTATGAAAATCCTTTCTGATCAGGATTTTATGCAACTCTCTAATGAACCAAGAGTCTTCTTATGGTCAGTGTACAAAGTGGCATAAACTTTAGAAAAAAAAACCCAACAACTCTGACAAAATCACTTGTTATTTTAAATAGCCAAATTAATTTTACTTACTTTACTTGTTAGGCCACGTGACAGTTTTCAAAAGGGCCCAGTCAATGAGACTTCAAATCCAAAATGACAGGTAAATAAATGCTCTTCTATCTCATTGAAAACTTTACCGTTTTAGTTGGTTTTCATCAGATGGTTGTAAAGCAAGCTGTTCCTATTCAGAATTATCTGAAAACTGAGACTGGCATCCTATTCAATAGTTATGAGATCATAAGCTGGGGATTCACATTTATGGTGGGGTTTTTCATGTTTCTGGTCATTAACAACCAAATGTGACACCCCCCCCCCAATGACCTTTTAAGCCTGGCAGCACTCCAACTACAGGGTATTGAGGTGCTGCAGGTCAGGGCACTGGGAAATGACATCTATAGTGCCTCCTAGTCACAGGGTACCTTGAGACAATTAGTTGCAGCAGAATGCTGAGAGGTCTCTCCAGCTGCCTGTTCTCAACTTATCCTGTGAGTAGACAATATTTCTCAGAGTCCTGATCTGTGGCACCTCAGAAACCTTTTGATTAGGTTACTGCCAGGCTGTTAATTTTTGGGGGTTGGCATCAGCAGACTTAAGTTGGATGATAGAACTCTATCATGCTAATTATGTTGGATAGTACGTGATCTTGGCCTAAGTGTTATCTAACTATAACACTGCAGCCTAATAGCTCTTGAGTTCACTAATGCCTACATGGAATAGTCCCTCATGTAATGGTCCTCTAATGATTTTCAATATTAAGAAGAATGAGTCACTGTTCATAGGAGCCTTATCCCTGTTGGGTTTCAACCCAGTCACATTGTTGACATTCCAGACACAGAGATAAGAGATGCTGCA
Organism: Gambelia wislizenii; assembly: GCA_030847615.1. Classification (NCBI taxonomy): domain Eukaryota; kingdom Metazoa; phylum Chordata; class Lepidosauria; order Squamata; family Crotaphytidae; genus Gambelia; species Gambelia wislizenii. The sequence goes on from JAUMIR010000002.1 coordinate 169,599,508, forward strand.
TAACTGTCCACCCACCTGGCTGGCATAAATTTTTGTATGTTTTATACTTGTTATCTGGGCTCCAGAGTACAGACTATGTTCTCTAAGAGCAGCGGACTTCCAGCAGGCATTTGGTTGGCCACTTGGAGAAAAAGGGCAAAACCTGGCAGAACTTTGTTGTGATCTAGCATGGCTCTTCTGATTTTATTACTCTATCCAAGAATCAGGAATAAACAGCAGTGCAAATGCATGGACAATTTCATAACAGAAGTACTAACAGAAGGGAACAGAAGAAAAGAGATCTGGACCTCACTTATCACATTTCTGCACTATTGCAGTAAAAACCCACAATAAACTGTAAAGTTACAGGAGAATGAGAATTTGTCATAGAAAAACAGATTGTGTGGAAATGTCCTCGGCCAGCACAGTATGGTTCTTTTTTTCTTTTTAAAACACTACTTATCTGGCATTTTCCTGTAGTTATAACTGCCATTTTAGTTTTCACAAACAATAAATGCCCTTGATACTATGCCATCTCTCTATGTATTTTTCCTCTATAATTGATGTCTTTCATGCTTTTATTTTTTCATCAGTTCGTCAGCATAGGCTCTCTACCGAGCAGACCATAATCAGAAAAATGTGGATTGGTAGTACAATAATCAATTAGTAATGATTCTAGACACGCCATAGCAAAATGCATTTTCTGTTGTTGATTTCTTCCCCCACCCCCTGTGATACCCTTTAAGATATTCAATGAATCTAAAATTTATGCCTTTGTTTCTTTACCTTACCCTTATTATCAGTTCCTCTCAGAACAAGGAAAGTAATGACAAAATTCATTTGTTTCCCCCATGCCTACCAAATTCCTAAAAACAAACAGAAACAGAGCAAAACAAGAGGTTCAGGCTGAAATCAATGCTGCCTCTTAGCATTTACAAGGAAAGGAAAACACGAGACTTGCTCCCATTATGCTACCTGTACACCCTTACTAAGTGACTTTGGAAAAGAGATCAGTCAGGAGCACAGCTTATCAGAACATAGTTAACTTTCTGTTGTCTCACATTGTTCTTTTTTTATTATTAAAGAACAACAAATAATGATCATGAAATAAATTTTGACTTATGACTGTAAAAACAGTTTTTCTAGTAAAAACAGTAGGAGCCTTAAACTCACAGGAATGCGGATCAAAAATAAAGCCATTGCTTTCCAACTTTAATGACAAGCAAGCATACTGCCTTACTGCCATAAGGCTTTGTGCTATATGATGTTAATTTCTTTATTGGCTCCCAAAAGAAATAGGTCTATAAGAGCGTAAACACATTCTGCCTTGCTTCATTAAAGGGAAAAGCAAAAGACGTCTGTGCTTGGTTTATATTCACAATGTGCCGAAAAGTTGATGGCCACATGCTGAAAAAAACAAGCACCACTTTCTAGCATTCCCAGCGGAGAAAACAAAAGAATGTTTTTTCATCTGCACTGATGTCTCTTTGGTTTTATAAGAATTACAATCATCTATGACAGTTACTCTTTTTGTATTTGCACATACTGCATTTGCAAAAAAATAACATCATTGCTCTCCTTGTGGGACTTGCTCTACAAAGGCTCCAGCAATCACTTCAGATTCCAAGCCATTTGAGCTCAGTATTTTGATGTTGCACCACTTTTGTGATCAATAAATCATTAGCTTGTAAAGAAAGAGAATTAAGTAAAGTGTTATTACTAAATGAGTAGAATAGTTATTTTCTCCCTTGCCTCCTCCTCTTAAAGCAGTGTTTCTGGATAAAAGATAATACTATCGTTTCTCTAATAAAGTTCCTTCTACTTGCTATACATATTACACAACCTCACATATTCTAGGTTAATAACCCTTTGGAATGGCCCTACCACTAGAGTGCTAATAGTGTTAAATCTTTTTGTCTAGCTTGGAGAATTGGGACAGCACTCCAAGCTGTTGAAGTTCTCTGGTTCAAGACTTTTGGAATCAATGTAGCTGAAATTGCCCATATTCTGTCTCTTTACCTCCATGTCACATGTGGCAGTAGCTACAGAGTGGGGGCTGCCATTTCCCTTCCCGGAAGAAGGGAGAGAAGACAGGAAGGGTAGCCAAACCTTGATGGGAGTGATTCCACATCCTTACAGTCCTCCATATGCCCTCAAAACCTACTCTAAAATGGCAGGAGACCCTCTGGAACAGGTTGCTGAATAGTGCAGAAGGCAAGGGGGAATGGAGTCCCATTATGGTAGCAATGAAGCACCCCCAAATTGTTAGATTAAGCCCATAAATCTTAGTAACAGTTTTGTTCTTCCACATATTCCTATGCAATATTTACTCCTTTATGATGCTATCTTAGAACTCTCACAAAACTGAATATATTCTGAATACATATTCTTAAGGCATGTCTGCTTGTGTATTTCAACTTTTGGTGTTAAGAAATAAATGAGTTTTTAAATACATGAAATCCTCTTCAAATTCCTGCAATTCAGCACAGAATAACCTCTTTGGAATGCCTAAACCCTGCCAGTCTGTACACAGTCTTCAGCAATGCATCAATAACAAGCCACAGGTTGTTGATGGTAGGTTGATAAGATTGATTCTGCAGTACATTCTTAATGTATCAAAACCAAATAACCCTAAAACTACATCTTGATTGGCAGGGTTTTTTTTAATCATGCTATTACTGATGGAGGACACTTGGCATCTCTCTCTCTCTCTCTCTCTCTCTCACACACACACACACACAGTCCCCCTCCCCCCGAATACTGAATACATCAGTGCAAGAACTGCATCTGTTAGGATGTTAAGGGCAATTAGGACTATTAGATAATAAATATTTAGAAAACTTTTTTTAAGTATATTTCCAAACCTTGAACTCTGTAAGGTGCACTGCATGGTAGGAAATAAAATTTATGAAATCCATATGTTAGACACTGTCTACAGAGCTGACTGAATGATACTAGTATGAAAAGGCGCAAACATTTGTAAAGGAAGTCAAGGGCATATGCCTGACTTATTAAACGTTTTTATTTTTGTAATGATGCAAAAAAAACCAAAATCATTTGCAGCGAAAGAAAGAAAGAAAGAAAGAAAGAAAGAAAGAAAGAAAGAAAGAAAGAAAGAAGCTGACCAACTTGACCAAAAATCAAGAGGGGAAAAAATCTCCAGTTGAAAGAATGAGCATGATTTGATAATTTCTGTGTCAGATAGCAGGTACCAGTGAAAAGTAAACCAAGCTGGAGTGCAAGAACATCTAGAATATCAAAGGTTCCACACCCACCCTTTTGCTGCTCTGTTACCACTGACTACTTACCACGATATAAATTACGGACTACAGGACAGATGGGATGGTCAGTACTTTTTGAAGATAACCTTTTAAAGATAATATGTCCCTAATAATATTATTAGTCATGATGGGCATCAGTAAAGAGCAGAACTTGGAAGTGTCATTACAAATACTGATTTCACCTGTTACGGAACGAATATAAAACATTATGGAATGACTCACATGCCAATTAATCCCACCACACAAGGAGTATCCTTTACATGTAATACTTTTGTTACATTTGAGGAGATTTTTTTTAGCTCTTAGACCATTGTTCTACTTTTATAATCTTTATAAAAAATTAAAAGGGGGTATAGTAATGGAAAAATAATGAATAAGAACCAGCTTTTAAATATTCTGGCAAACTCTGAGACAATGAACTACTGGGGTGGAATAGGGGTGGGTGGGAGTGACTGTCATAATTAGTTATGTTTTAATTCATGTGTTTTAATTATATTTTAACAATGATAATTTAATTTAAAAATATTTTTAAACTTTTGTACTTGTAATGTTTTTAGCTGCATTTTTTAATGATTATAAGCTGCCTTGGATCCCATCTTGGGAGAAAGGTGGGATATAAATCTAATAAAATAAACAAACTAATAAATAAATAAATTACATAACACTGAACAACTTTTGCATAAGAACAGTTACTTACAAAACACCAGAACTGCCTTATCTGTGCAAAAATTAGTCAGTTTGGAGTTATATATTCCATGCCATTTTGCCTATTCAGGGCTCAGAGAGGGTCAGATTGAATAAAAAACAATCCATAATGTTTTGAAATACGTGCTGGAGGATACCACTGAAAAGAGGCAGAAAATATATTGCAAAATCTGTAAATCATTTTTGAGAAAAATCTTATGCAGTCTGCTGTCTGGTGCATTCAGTACCATCTGATGTGTTTAGAAATCCATCTTATCCCTGTTGAGGTAACATTCTGGTATAAATAAAACAACATGCTCCCACAATCATCTGTCATTACAGTTCTTTCCAAATATGTGGTCCCAGATATTCCCCAAATCAGTGGGGCTCAAACTACATGTGGAGTGGCTGAGACACGCCAATCTATGAACCAAGCACTGTAATCCTTAGGGGGAAATAAATATGCTTGAATCTGACTACTTATATGAAGAGCCTGGATTTTTCATTCAGGAATTAATAGTCTCATGCTCCATTGCTAAATCAATAATAATAATAATAATAAAAAGAAGAAGAAGAAGAAGAAGAAAAAGGAGAAGACACAGACAATGGAAACTACCTTATTTCTGAAAATGTATTTCTCTGATTTCTTTTTTAAGTTCCCAACCCTTATTTGACCTCTAGTAGTGCCAGCCACACTGCCACCAGACTTCATCAACAGTTAAAATATCTGTTATGTTGTTTCCAACAATACTGTGTAATTCATTCACTCACTGAAACTGGTGCTTGGCACCACAGGGTATTAAATAACACAGAAAACAACATTGTTGGAACATTAATGGTTGGCTGGTGCAGCAAATACACTTCAGAATAGCAAAATCAGCTCTGTCCTTTCAGCAGCTTGATCAATCCTACTTCTTTTTTGGTTTCATACAGACAAGTTGCAGAACTCATGGGAAAAAATCAATATAGCCCATGCAGAAATTCCACCATCAAGGAAAAAAGCCACACACACTGATTTAGGTCAGGAAGTTATTTACAAACACCTGCAGGATGCTGTACTTGGAAGTCCAGGACATAACACAGGGTGTATGTTTGCTAGATATACTGATTATCTATTTAAAGTGGACTAGAGCAGAAATGAGGCCATACATTTTCACATAAATGGGAAGAAGAAGAAAAAAAAGGGGGGGAGCCCAAATCTGACAATATCCTGATGCATTTTCTAATCATGACAAGCAGCACCAAGTACAGACTATGAAACAAAATTGATATTCATATTGGGAAAAATGTGTTCTATCTGTTCATTGAAATATCAGCTACAAAAAGCCATTGTTGATTTTTTAAAAAGCCTATATATGATTTTGTTTGCTGTACAAGCTGATAAAAAGAAAACCCCTCTCCCACAATGGAGCACTTAAAATTTGATCAATGATATTTATATATGAACACTCAATTTACTTTGTATTGGGCCTAGTATGATATACACTGGAGTCAACAAAAAACAGGCCTTCTTTATTCTTGGTATGAAAATGCAAAGCTTAAATATGCAAAGCTTCGGTTAAGGATCCCTGTACGGTTGGCCCCCCTTATTCACAGATTCAACCAACCATGTCTTGAAAATATATATATATATATATATATATATATATCTTTAAATATTCCAAACAGCAAACCTTGCTGTTCATCATTCTATATAAGGGATACCATTTTACTATGCAGTTGTATTTAATGGGACTTGAGGATCCACGGATTTTGGTATCCTTGGGAGGTTCTGGAACCATACCGCAGTGGCTACCAATGGCCCACTGTATATTGAAACAGTTCTTCATTTAGGCCTTTAAGGTAATGCCAGGTTCAGTGTATTCAGAATTAATCTTTGACACTCACATTTTTAAAATGAATGCTATATACTCTGGCTCACATGAGAGTTAAGTATGAATTAATAAGGGTCAGGATAAAATTGTTTCATTTTGTGTAGATTTGACACTGTTCAATTAAGACAAGTTGCTGTACAATTCCAAAAATAGAACACAATGAGCAAATTATACACACAACCCACTGAGTTTTAAATATTGATGACTGACCCAGAAAGAAATCTAAAGGACATTGGTTTCAGCTCCCAAAAAACTAACAGAGAATTAGGTATCTTAGAACCAAAACAGATGTGGCAATCTTATATTTGTAAGTGCAATATATATGTACAATGAACATCATCTGCATTGTACATCTTCATTTTAGATGTGCATCATCTGCAATGATACGGAAAGCAGGGGTAACTGATTTTAACATCAAGGGAAAAGTTGTTGAGGAATCCCAGTTATGGCTAATCTCTCTGCACCTTTTCACTAAGTGTGGTTCAAAATTCATTGGTTTTTTTATATGACATTGTCACATCTGCACCCTATATAGTAGCTAAAGCTGCATCCTATACACACTTATCACAGTGTAACTAGCAAGTGAATTCAGACCCAAATCTTTATTTCAGAAGCTTTATCCATTTAGCAGAAGGTGGCATTTGCATTGTTTATCTGGCAAGGTCCTCCTCACTTTTTTATATGCTGTAAAAGCTAGAAACATACCTGAATCCCACCTACACACTCACCTCTGGCTCAAAATAGTTTGCTTTTGTCAGAAATAGTACCTGTCCTCTTTATCTTGAAATTCTTTTCTGGAAATTCTTTTTATTTTTAATGCTGTCATTGCAATTACTTTAAGGAAATCAGAAAAAGAAATCTGTGATACAAAGAACATTCGAATGGGACAAAACTACCCAGCTGTGCTGGAAGAAAACGCAATGTTCTTTGAGGCATAGATTTGTTGACTATTGACTAAGATATAGAAGTACAGAGAAAATATAAGCAATATTCTTGATGAATTGTGACTTTTCCCCTCAAAGGAAAGCCAGTTTTTCTTCTAAAGAAAACCTAAGGGACAAATGTTTTATCATGATGTATTCTATGATCTACAATGTAGAGTCTACAATAGGGAGTGATAGTACTATATGCAGTAGCCAGGAAATTAGTGATAAATAGTCATAGCATTTTATACACTCTGTTTATTTTGGTATTCCTAGATGTTTGGCTAAAAATACAAGGCTATCTTATTCAGGATATATCCAACAATATCAAAGTATCAAATATCTCTGTATCTCTTGATTGTATTCTGTTTCAAAACCACTAAACGTTACCTGTCACAAGCAAATGTATTTTTTTTCTATTCTGCACACATTTCCCATGAAGTATGGGCTCAATCTTGGGGGTTTTAATGGCTATTTAAGGGGGAGGAGGGGGAGGAGGATATGTGTTTATGTCCTGCCTTTCTCCCAGTCTGGGATTCAAGGCAGCTTACAACAGTTAAAACATAGTTAAAAATTTACCTCATACAAAAGTTAAAAATGTAATTAAAATATCAATAAAATTAAACCAGTTAAGGTGTAGACATTAAAAAGAAAACAACAAATAGACAATATAGCACATTATGCATGACCCATTTCCCTTGACCAGTCAGTCTACAAAGACCTGCTGGGGGCGGGGATCTTCATCTGCCTGTGAAAAGACAGCAAGGAGAGTGTCAGTCTAACTTCTCTAGGAAGGTAGTTACAGAGCCTAGGAGCAGCTATGGAGAAGGGTCATTCCCACTAGGTGTACCTATGAGGGAAGTAGAACAGAGCGAAGGGCCTCCCCAGAAGCTCTCAACACATAGGCCAGATTTTGTATGAGAGAATACAGTCTTTCAAATAACCTGGACTTGAGTTGAATAGGGCATTATGGTAATGACAAGCTGTCTGAATTGTGCCTAGAAATGGATCTGTCACTAGTGGAGCTGCTGTGTTAGCATGCCGTACTACTCTTCCCTGTGAGATTCCATAACTGGACATATTGGACACTTTTCAGGGTCACATTAGCTTAGGCAGACTGGAGGTCAGTTGAAGGTCATGATGACCTGAGAGTTGTCCAGAAATATAATGGTGGGAAAGCCCAAGTTAGGATTATGTGGAAAGCCCCTGTAATTGGTTTATGCTAACAACACAGTCATTAAGGGGTATGTGCTCATCCATTCTCCCAGCCTTGGGTGTTTTAGGCAATAATTCAATCAAGCAATCAAGTGACCATTCCTAATTCCATCCTCTACAGAAACCTCTCCTTACATCCCCTCCTGTTCAACCTTACAAGATTGTCACAAACCCATTGATGTCCTATTTTTCCAGAACAAAAGCAAATCAGTTGAGTTTTGGTTTCTTTTGTCTATTCCATGGGAAAGCCACTCAGACTTTGTTATAACCAGCACACCCCTCCAAGGCATAGGAAAGAGTATAAATATTAGAGCCCCAACAATAGCAAGGTGTGTCACAGCTGAGGTGTGATACAGCCGGACCTCATCATTTTCTTCTTTGCTGTGCCACCCTCTTCACTGTACAGAACTCTCTCCTCTTCGAGACTAACTATCACCCTGTCTTTCTTGACCCCCTCTCTCTTCCTCTATCCAGCTTTTCTGCCTCACTCTGCTATGACCTTTTATGGTTTGTAAGAACATATGTTGTTTATGTTAGTTTACTTTCTGTATTATTCCAATAAAATACTTTTACTTTAACTGGAGCCACCTCTACAGTTAGTATTGGTATGCATAGGTGATCCCCGAAGTTACCCTCCTCTCACTGGCCTCCTATCTGAGCTAATAATTCCCCCAAATATTAAAGGACATTTTGGCATCACAGGTGGGACCCTAACATACCCCCCACTTCTCAGGGTAACAGCTGCAACGATGGAGTTGTGTGCTCCCTGTAGCCAGCCCCAGTTAACCATCTGGGTGCTGCTCTTTAGACTAGCTGAAGTTTCCAAACACTCTTCAAAGGCAGCCCCATATAGGTTATGTTACAGTAAATGAAATGGGATGTAACTAAGGCATGTTTCAGACCTGTTTTTAGAGAAAACATCAGTTCTATTCCTTTCTAGATTTGATAAGAGTTAAACAAATATTATAGTTTCTATTCTTTGTCAGTATGATAGTCTTGACCCAACCCTAGGAGTGCACAGTTTGTTGTATAGTACATCACTATATGGATGTAGTCAGATATTCATTAACAACTAACCTAAAAGTGTCGTTTCTGATCCAGCATAGGAAAAGCAAATTAGATTCAGAGCTGTGTGTATCAGCCCTGGAAGTTCCTATGGTTGGAAGGTGATTTTCACTGACTTCCCTCTCCTCAAAGCTTCTTCTATTCCTGCTCTAGGGGTTTGGGCAACCCTACAGAACAGGATGGCAGCTGACTCAGGGGCTATTAGATTTAGGGGAAAGTACACAAATTATCTTTCTCCCACACATACATGAATGTTCAGTTTGTAGAGTGGAAACACCCACTGGATCTGGTTTGGAAGAAACCCTTCTGTTCATGATTCAACCATTCCATGGAAACCTATACTTGCCCAAGTCCCTTTCTTGCTGTATTATAATGAATGTAGTGTTCAGAGAGAAACAAATTTCAACACCATTGAGATAGGAATAGTTCAAGGTATTAAACTGTCATATGCAATGGGCTAACAGATTTGTTTTGGACCAAATGCCTTAATAACTTAACAAAGAAAAGAAAATGTATCAGTTTTAAATTTAGGCATGAAATATGTTCAAAATTTTATGTCTGCACTGTGTGTGTGTGTATGTGTGTGTATATGGAATGACATTTTAAAATTTCTGTTCATCTTTCTAAAGACTGTGTTCTGTTGTATGGCAATAAAGTTAACTGTACCTGTAATCACTTATACCATAGACATGTATTATCACCATGGGGAATCTCTTTTTCTTCATAAATTAACAGGTACAGGAACAGGAAAGCAGTTGCATAATGCCATGTACAGAGGACTTTTGGATCAACTTCATTTGCATGAGACAACCACTTACTGCAATTGCTAAGAATTGAGATAATAGCATGTGTGCATTTCCCCCCCAAATTGTGTACAATGCTTTGCATTAGTACTTCTGAGTATTTATTTATTTATATCCTACTTTCCACCAAATAGTGTACAAAGGAGCTAAAAGCCACTGGGCAATATCCAATAATGCACAAGAGGATTTCTGCTTCCCCAAGGTGATTCCCCTTCCTCACTGCAACGTCTTCACCTCCAATTCTCTTCCACTGATGCTCTGGAGCAGAATTGGGGTGTGTGCAGTGGGGCAGAGGAATATTTTCCACCAACAGCATCTACTCCACTTTGGATAGACACAAGCAGAGACAACCCATTAAGTTTATACTTTACTGGAAAATCTACAGTCATAAAATTGACAATATGTATTCCTCATATAACCAATTGTAGCCTGACATGGTTACAACCAAAACAAACATTTCATCTTGAACGATGTTACACTGTGGTATAAGGGGGACATCATGTTGTTATACTAGTACTGTAACTATTACATATATAGCTCATCCTACTAGGAGGCAGAGTGAGCAAGTAGAAAGTGGTGGAAAACTGTTGGGCAATGGACTTAGGACATTATCAGGTAAGCGTCTAAACTATAACACATGTTGCTGTAATCATGTGAAAGAAATGCCATGGATTTATCCCACAACAACCACTGGCACTTTAAGAAAAGGAGTTTACTTCCACAATTTATCATGAGTGAGATTTTGGCAGTTCTCGTGAGAAGACACGAGTGCACTTAAAACTCCAAAAACACCTTAATTAACAAAGTAAATGAACACACAAGCACTGAAACAAACATAAAAAGGTTGAAACTAAATGGGACAGTTAATAAAAAGAGTGTCCTGTCCTTCGTTTTTGCATACTCACCCAGAGGATTGCTTGCTGAGGACCACCCATTCATGCTGAAATCTCGCAATTACAATAGGACATGGTTTCACATGCTAGCAATACTGCAAAAAAAGCGCTATTGATGATTTATTGACAGCTTGTCCCATGAATTAGAAACAACACCTTTTTTTGTGGCTAGAGCATGGAGTAACCATGCAAAGACGATGACATCATGTGATAGCGGGACCCATGATTTTTGCCATGTCTGATAATGTTCTTCTATGTGCCAAGCAGCCTTCTGACTGCCCCTTAAGCTATTTTGTTCCCCTCAGCTGTAGCATGGGTCACGTTCTGCCACCATTGTTGAGTAAAATTCAACTTTCCGTGTGGTCAGGTTCTGAACAGAGAATGGAGAAAGGGTGCCATCTTGTCTTTTACTTCAAGCCACAAAATGTTTTGACATCACTATCCCTGTTGCCACCATGACACATGATTTGCAAACCGTACCAATGGTGTTCCATTTAGGGATGGGAAAAATATTTAAAAATATTCAAGAAATGGTTGAAAAATGAATTTCTCAAGTGTTGAGAAACCCTGATGAGAAGACTCTTGGACTGAGAAGAATCTTGGCAGTTTGGGACTTATTCTATGCAAAACTCACACATGGTTGTTTTGTGGAGAAAACCACATTGTCTGCACAATAAACAGAATTTTCTGTACAGAAAAAGTATTTTCATAATATCTGATAACGTTTTGTAAGATTTCTGTGCAGAAAATGCTGTTTTCTATGCAGAAATACCACAGGCAAATTTTGCACAGAGTACGTTTCAAACTGCTAACAGTGAAGTTTTGAAACACTTTCTTATAGAGAGAAAAAAAATGGCTAAAATTATATATTTGCTAAAAACTTAACAAAAAAATACATCCTTAGTTTCATTGTTAGATTGCTATACATTTCACTTTTCTTGATACCATTTTACTTCTAGAGCTGTTATTCTACCTTTTTGTATCATTTTCAAGGTATACCACTGCATCTATTCCAATATACATTATTGTTCTCTTACTGAGATGTTTAGAAATTCATACAACACATTAGATACAGTCTTATCTATGATCTGTTATGATGGCACCAAATTCCAGAATGAGGGGAAGGAATTGTTTCAGAAATGAACTGTTTGCCTGGGATCTAACCATACTGCTGGCAGTGCATAGATCTCTGCCAACATACTTCTGGAATCCTGATATTGCTGGCTGCATAATGCAGCAGTGTTGGGACTCCCTCCATCACCCACCCACTACCACAAACACCAGCATTGACTGGGGGCATGGGGACTCCTGGGCTCTATCTGATTGCTGTTCTGCAGCTGGAAAAAAGGATGATGGCTGGACAAATACAACTGAATGATGTCCCGGTCCTCTACCCACTGATTGGGTAAGCAAATATGAGACAGAGCCATCCATCTGAAGCTGTGCTGGAGCAGGGAGACAGGTCATTGCACAAAGAGGCATTGGATACCTTCTTCCATAATGATAATAACTACTGGTATAACGGTAGGTTATGCCAGTGTATGTCACCTATAGAATTCAGGCTTGTTATGATTTAAATCCAGAAATGGGCATGGCTCATATGTGATTTGCTACCATTCCAACAATCATGAACTATACATCAACTGCCACTACTTCTTTCTCCACTTGAATTTATTTGGTAGTTGTGCAAGAATTCAATGGAAGCCTGGTGCTAAGGCCTCCATTTTGCTGAAGAAGACTTCTAGGCACCAAAACCACTGGGAGACTGTCTTTCCCAGGCATCCTTCCATGCTATGGATGTATTCACAGGCTCTCCTTTTTGTAAAGAGCTATCATTGGCACCACAACTGATATACAAAATTTTCGAGCAATGAAAGGAGATGTTTGGGGAAATCTCAGCTGTACAGAGTGCTTCCACATGCACTAAGTAATAGGGATGTGAATGATTACTTTTATGCATTTAATACCTTATAGCTGGAGTGGCAAAATGGGAAGGAAAGGATCTGAAAATGCTTAAAACTAAACTTTTTTTTTAAATAAAAGAAATCCAGAGAGGGAATTTTTTAAAAGTTCAATGCAATTTTCTAAACATACTTAGATTTTTGAAAGCTTCAGCCCTAACAGGACAGGGTAACAACATCCTGAAAGTAGAATAGTGTGGCTGTCATTTTTATATGAACCATTAATCTTATTGAAGAGTAGGAGTGCTTTTGTAAGTTGTATTTTAAACTGAGATCAAAATGTTATCTAACCATTTGCCCTTCCAAGTACTTTCTATTACTAGAGTTAAAATTCTACTATTTAAAAAGCACAATCCATTCCTAGCCAGGAAGGGAAATTGTTTGTAGAAAAGTATATGATAGCACACATTGATAATACTTCAAAAAGCTGCTGGTATTATACTTACTTGTTTTTTTTTAAAAAAAGGATAAACATTTTCTTCATAGTTTAGCCATTCAGGCAGAAGGTAAGACCTTGCACAAATCTTATCTGAGCAATCAAATATATATCCATCTTATTGTGTGCACAGTAATGTCAAACTAATAATGAAATCCTATGTGCACCTCCTTAGAATTAAGCCTGCTTGAATTCAATGGGGCTTACTCCAAGGTGCATCTAGGATTGTAACGGAAGACAAATACGTTACAGAGAAACACATGAAAACACTTCAAAGAACAAAGACATTAACGCAAAGAGAGTTGAAGAAGGTAAACCTTTTTGGAAGAATTATTGACTAGATACAAAGCTGATATAAAATGAAAGTGGTCTAGGAATTTGCCCCACAGGAATAAAAAGAGACCCTGCTGCTACTGAAGTGCACAAGGCCAGGAAAACCAGTCCACATCTGCTTGGGAATATTGATTTCAGTGTCTGTAGACTGCATTAGAAGCATGCTATAAACTTCAGCATCACCTTGAAATATGTGTAAGATAGAAATTTATTTTAAAGGGTATTTCTCATTCTAATTTAAGAGCATTTTCCAAAAGGTTTAGCTACCCAAAGAGACTGAAAAAGACACTCAAATAATAATAATAATAATAATAATAATAATAATAAATATCATCTGACAAGCACATCCCGATAGTTTTGTTTTAAAACAAAACCAATTCACTGGTAATAAGGCTGTCACTTTAAAGTCTTCAGTTGCCATCACAACTTCAATTCACCTTTTTAAATATTCCAGTCAATAAATTTGAAAGCTATAGTTTCTTTTTAAAAAGATTTCTTAAACATTTTGAAAAGAACTAGCTAATGAAATGAATGATATAGGGAATTAGAAAACAAACATCTATGCTGACTCCAAATTGCATGTTCTTGTGGGTAGGTGTGACGATTATTTTTTTTCTTTCCAGGCTTACAAATAAAGATGTGTTGTAGAAGAAGAAATCTCATACTCCTTTTGAACACAGCAGAGGTAAGCTATCAGTTGCTACCTAGGTTTTTCATGTGCGACCTACATTTTGAAGTGATAATTTAAGTAACTTAGGTTTAAAATTCAAAACAGTCAAAAACATCTGAAGCAATATATGTTTGTTATTACTTTCTTGGCTGACATATCACAGTGGAGATGCAATTGTGTTAGTCATGGCACTCTGCATGATGCCAAAGCTGTACTGAGCAGCATGCTGTTAGGAAAGGGTATACCAGCATGCTGCAGCATTGGCTCAGCCCTCCCATGCTGTGTCAGTCTATAGGCAAACACCATGACCACTGTCACAGTACAACACATGAAAATGCTAGGGAGCTATTTTTGTAACAACAGGAGGGCAGTTCCTCCTCAACTTGACCCCTGCTCTTGATGGCTATTGTGGTGATGCATTCTGAATGGAATATTTAATAAGCTGGTAGCATCAGATCAGAACATGTGGTGTGGTGGTGGTAGTGGGAAGGCATCAATTGAAATAAATTTTTAGTTAACTTTTGTTGAAAGTCTCCTCTTGTACAATTATATCTAAGATGGAATAAACAGCAAACCGTTTTGTGGAAGAATAATTTGCATCAGGAACAGATATAACTTGGCACTGACTTTGAGAAATCCACAAAGAAAAAGCAGACAAGTCCCAGGATGCTGAAAAGACGGTCTTTATAAGCTTAAAAGCCTGATGCTTTTTTAAAAAAAGCAAATCAAGACCTTCTTTTTAGCATCCTCAGACTTGTCTCCTTTTTCTTGGTGGTTTTCATTGGATGCTCTCCAGATTTTGTTTGCTTTCAACTAACATTAAAAAAAAAATGACAAGAAAACCCAATTCCTTGTTTTGGATTTAAGAGGCAAAACTAATGATTGGAAGCACAAGAGCCCATAAAGGGACAGCCCTTTGCCATTCACAATAATAACTATGCTTCTACAAGTTATGAAAAGAAAGCAATATGTGCCTGTTTCGGTGGCTGTCGTTTGCCTACCAATGGTGCAGTGCTCCCCATTCCAGCCCTCTCGGCATTCACATTTCCCATCTTTACAAGTTCCGTGCTCAGTGCAGCGGGGATGGCAGACACGTTGGTCACAGGCTATTCCTGTCCAGCCCTCTTCACATCGACATGCTCCACCAATGCAGACACCATGAGTGCCACAGTCTACAGAACACACTTCTGGAGAGAAAGAGAAAGATGGTTATTGTCCAGCATTTTCATGAACATTAGCATCATCTTAATTTTATGGAAGATTTATGGCTTTACAGTATAATAGACAACATAAGTAGGAGAGAACTCTTTAGGAATTTAGGCATGAGTTCTGTCTCTATGACCTCACTCAAGCTGGGGCAATTTTGCTGAGCATGCTAACAAGAAAGATTGATCATTCATTCATTCATTCCCCTGCATGGGACCCTGCAAACTGTGAGATGTGGGTAAACAAGCCTGGCTCCAAGACTGTTTGCAAATAATCTTTCAGAGGATGAGTACAGCTTTGAATCACTAATATGTTCAGGGTACTTTGAGCTGGATAAAGCATCCTTCAAATTGTAAGTTCTAAAAATTGGGTAAGTTGAAGGAGCTCACTTTTTGCCCCATTTGTCATCAATTTACATCAGCTAAATTGTTGCTTATATATCGTTTGAGAATAAGACAAGAGGAAGGAAGAGAGGAGGGAGGGATAGAACAAAAATTCTCTACTAGGTCTCTACCAAAGATCACATCAGCACTTGGAAAGGGGAACGAACATTCATGAGTTCTCCTTAAATGTAATTACCAGGATCCATTTGTGTATATCTGCTGATAGAAAAAAAAGTATCCAAGTGATCCAAGAGGAGGTGATTCCCTTCCCCACAAAGCCCCTGTGTGCCCACAACAGGACATTCTTCTCCCATTCCATTTCCATCCTTCTGCACCACCCCAAATTCTGCTCCTACCCAGCCAGAGTACCAAGGGAATGAATGGGCTGTTCCCTCCTGTATCAGTTGACAGAGTCTTTCCATCAGCAACTGGATCCTGGTCAGTTTCACAATGTTCAGGAATTAAACAAGCAAAGAGAAACACTAAATTAGTGATTCTGTACTACTACTCTTACTACTTCTACTACTACTACTAAGGTTGAAGTTAAATTGAAAAGATAATGGTTCCTATACCTTGGTCTTTTACACATGAGGCCACGGAGAACAGCAGCAGAAGCTGAGCTTTTTGGACCAGAGTCAGAATCACTGTATGCAGGAGTTTAGGTCTGGACTGAACTTCAGCACTCAGCATAACAGCCGAATTACTGATTGTGCTATCTTGAGTGAGTAGCGAGAGACCACCCACTATCCACATCCTGGAGGGCTAAAATGTATCCTACCAATCAAGTGTTTTTCTTACCAACGGAGCAATCAGGACCCATCCAGTTGGGATCGCAGTTACAGAGGCCTGTGTCAGAGAGGTACGTGCCATGCCCACTACACTGGTCTGGACACTGGGCACGAGGAAGTTCACAATTTAAGCCTCCCCAGCCTGGGCTGCAGAGGCATTCTCCATTTACGCAGACACCATGGTTGGAGCAGGAGGGATCCAAGCAATCAACTACAAAAAGGACGGGGTGGGGGGTAGAAAGGAAAACAAAAAACAAAAACAAGCACTCTGTGAAAAAGGTCAGTGCACAAATCCACAGTCTGAATTGACACCACTTGATGGATCTGTGCTCAGCAGGTTGAGCCTTGCTGCGGTGAACTAGAGAAAACCCATGCAGTTGTTAGTTAAGCTATCTTTTCTGGGAATCTGGAAATATTAAAGGTCACTTTGCTTGCATTGTGAGAAACTCCAAAAGCTGAGTTTAGCCAGAAAAGTAAGTGTGTTAGATGTTTAGGATTTTTTTTAACACACAACACAGAAAGAGAGAGAGAGAGAGAGAGAGAGAGAGAGAGAGAGAGAGAGAGGACAATACGTATATAAGTACAATAAAATACAATATTCCAAATACTAGAATCCTTAAGCAGTTTTTATTCAGCTCCAGTTCTGTAGATATTCTAATGACAAAAAACCTATATATACAACAATTTCTGCAACCAAGACTCATTAAGTATCTAATCCTTGGTATTTTACTGCAGCAGGTTTAAAAATAATGATACCGCTACTTAACAAAAACTGTCCTGATAAAACAGCCAGAAAATACTATGATAGCATTCTCTAAAGGATCACATGAACACTTAGAAAGAGGAACATTTATGATTTTTCTTCCTGATCTGACCTCATTTCTCAGCCTGGATCCTTAAACTTCCATTATAAGCCTAATAGTAACCTTTAAGTTTCCATGGCAAGTAAGAATATACAATATGCAATTCTGAATATACAAACTGCTTCAGTGGCAAGTGACAGGAACAAGGTTCTTGCTCTCTAAAAGACGCCAATGAACAATACTATTTTATGCTCTTTTATGCACAAATGAAGGGAGAAGGAGTTGTGTTGGGAACAGTCTTACTAAAGCATGAAGACCCTTTTGAAGAGGTCAAGCAAGGGAGTGAAATCTGTTCACATTGAATTTGTTGTGACAAGTTTCACAACTGCTTATTTCCACACATGCACAGATATTGGAAAGGGCGACATGTTCAACCCCAGCAGCTATTTTACATGTCGTGGCATGGCACGCCCCTGATATTCACACCTCACTTCTCCTGTCACTCACCACTGAACAGTTTCATTGTATATAAATTCCTGCTTGTCATATGCATCTCTTTTGTGTTTGGAAGTATATTTTGTTGTGGCACCAGAGAAGAAACATACTGGAGGGAGAATATTAAGAAATCCATTTGTGGGTGAGTGGAGAAAGGGAACCTTTATTCCACATTGGAGTTTTGAACCTTTTCTTTTAAAAAGGGATTGGTGGACAAGGCTGCGACAGTTGTTTGAACTCTTGGGTGCACCTTTGTTGCTTAATATGAATGACAAAGAATGAGTGATTGTGGGGCCTATGCCTGCATGTGCAAAGCATTATAATGGTTGACAGGCTAATCCTGGGGAGACTGAGTTGTATTAGAGCAGTGGTTGGCCAATGGGCCGTATATTGCCCCCCAGGGCCATTTTGTAGCCTTCAGGTCCTCCCAGGTAAAAAAATCCTTTGTAACTCCCACCCCACCCAAATGCTCTCTAGGGAGTGCAGGGCATTTTGCCACCTTTTGGAGCACCCTGGGCCATTTATGCCCAGGAAATGTCCTTTTAAAAACCAGAGGTAAACCAGAAGGACTTCCTATCATTCTTGTTTTGAAAAAAAAAAAGAGGCCATTCCTGGGCCTCAAATGGCCTGCCCCCCCCAAATGACAAAAATATCCCCCACAGCCCCAAAAAGTTGTTGGGAGGGTGTTGGGGTGATTTTTTTTTTTTGCATCAGGGAATGTGGTGGGGGTATGTGACCCCCTAATGAGGCTTCCTAACCTCCTACAGCTCCCTGTACTAAGAGTTTATATTAGTATAGGGATTCTGTTGGTATACTGTCCACCTTGTTGTCTAACAGACTCCCTATCCGAGCTGATGCAACTGATCCCGGAGTTGCTGTTGGAGTCGCCCAGACTTTTAGTTCTGGGTGACTTCAACATCCCATTCGAGACTAGTTTAACAGGTGCGGCTAGGCAGTTCATGGATTCCATGACAGACATGGGTCTATCTCAACTGGTTTCTGGGCCAACACACTGTGTGGGTCACACTCTTGATGAGGTCTTCAGTATGGAGCAGGTATATCCGTGGGTGGAGGTAGTGAGTACCACTGTACTGTCATGGAGGGTTCATTTCCTGGTTACAGTCAGACTTAGAGACAATGTCCACCTCACTGGGGGTGGAGGACCTATTAGTATGGTCCGCCCTTGAAGGCTAATGGAGCCAATAGGTCTTCAGAAAGCCTTGGAGGGTTCCTTGGTTGGTAATGCTGGTGATTCTGTCAAAGCTCTGGTTGATATTTGGAACAACGATCTCACCGGGGCCATCAACACGATCGCTCCTACGCATTCTTTCCAACTCTCTCCAAATAAACAACCATGGTTCACAGAGGAACTTAGGAAGATGAAGCAGGCTGGACAATGACTAGAGTGCACCTGGTGGAAAACTTGACTCTTATCTGACAAGACTCGTCATAGGAATTTTCTTCATTCCTATTGAGAGGCAATACATGCAGCACAGAGATCTTTCTACTCTGCGCGTATTGAGTCTGCAGAATCCCGTCCAGCAGAGCTGTTTAGGGTGGTAAGGGAGCTCATACAGGCTCCACCTGTACATTTCTGAGATTAGACTGGATCAGTTTGAGCCGATGAGTACCAATGACGTGGATAAGATCCATTGAAAAGTGAGGAAGACGACGTGCCCTTTCGACCCTTGCCCATCATGGCTGGTTGTCCAGGGGGGTGATGCATTGATGGCCTTTCTTAAGGAGACCATCAGTGCGTCCCTTAGGGAGGGAGTTATGCCATCTTGTTTAAAGGAAGTGATTGTGAGACCGCTTCTAAAGAAACCTTCCCTGGACCCCCTGGACTTGAAAAATTATAGACCGGCTTCCCATCTGCCATTTTTGAGCAAGGTGATCGAGCGGGCCATTGCTTCTCAACTCCAAGTAATCTTGGATGAAACCAATTTTCTTGATCCATTTCAAACTGGCTTCAGACCGGGATTTGGGGTGGAGACTGCCATGGTTGCTCTGGTAGATGACCTTCACCAAAACATCGACAGGGGAAGTGTGACCCAATTGATGCTTTTGGATCTCTCAGCGGCTTTTGATACGATAGATCACGGCATCCCCTTGGAATGCCTGGGAGAGTTGGGGATTGGAGGCACTGCACTTCAGTGTCTTCCTTCTTATCCTTCCTATCAGGTAGATTCCAGAGGGTGATGCTTGAAGACAGTTGCTCGTCAAAAATAGAGCTTAATTGTGGCATCCCTCAGGGCGCCATCCTGTCCCCGATGCTTTTTAATATCTATATGAAGCCGCTGGGAGAAATCATCCGGAGACATGGGATGGGGTGTTATTAGTATGCTGATGACACCCAAATATATTTCTCCATGTCTTGGTCATCAGCCATGACGACAGATGGTATTTCTCCCCTCAGTCACTGTCTTGTAGCGGTAATGGACTGGATGAGGAAAAATTGACTCAAACTGAATCCAGAGAAAATGGAGATGCTTATGGTGGGGGCCCCTAAACGTGGTATTGGGTTGCAACTGCCAGTCTTTGGCGGGGTCATGCTCTCCACTAAGGACTGTGTTCGCAGTTTGGGGGTGCTCCTAGACTTGTCGCTTCATATGACTGCTCAGATGAACGCGACAGTCAGGAGCACCTGTTATCAGCTTCGGCAGATACGCTAACTGCTCCCTTACCTCGAGCCAAAGGACCTAGAAACTGTAGTGTGTGCACTGGTAACCTCATGACTCAATTTCTGCAATGCTCTCTACATGGGGCTAGCCTTATACCTAGTTTGGAAACTACGACTGGTGCAAAATATGGCAGCCAGGTTAGTCACCGGGAAATTGAGAAGGGAGCATATCACTCCAATCTTGAAATCCCTTCACTGGCTGCCTATCAGTTTCTGGGCACAGTATAAGGTGTTGGTATTGTTAAGGTTGTTAAAACCTCTGCATTGTCATGGACGGATCATTTCCTGGTCAAGATGGAGCTAAGAGCCACTGTCTGCCCCACCGGTAGTGGTGGACCTATTAGAATGGTCCGCCCTCGAAGGCTAATGGAACCAATTGGAAAGCCTTGGAGGGTTTAATGGTTGGTAACGCCGGTGATTCTGTCGAAACTTTGGTTAATATTTGGAACACCGACCTCACCAAGGCTATCGACACAATCGCTCCCAAGCGTCCTTTCCAGCCTGCTCCTAACCGTAAGCCCTGGTATTCAGAGGAGCTTAGGAAGATGAAGCAGGCTGGACAACGACTAGAGCACACCTGGCGGAAGACTCGACTCTTATCCGACAAGACTCATCATAGGAATTTCCTTGATTCTTATCGAGAGGCAATACGTGCAGCGCAGAAGTCTTTCTCCTCTGCACATATTGTGTCTGCAGAGTCCCGTCCAGCAGAACTGTTTAGGGTGGTGGGGGAGCTGATGCAGATTCCACCTGCGCTGAACCCCTTACTCAACCCGACAACGGCCTGCTGTGATGCGTTTAACATCCACTTTGCAGATAAAATCTCTTGGATAAGAGCCGACTTAGATGCCAGTGTCATGACAGAATCTATAGACGAGGTGTCCAGCAACTCCGCTGATGAAATTTTATTGGATCAGCTTCAATCTGTGAGTACCGATGACGTGGACAAGCTCCTTGGTAGAGTGAGGAAGACGACCTGTCCCCTCGATCCCTGTCCATCTTGGCTGGCCACCTAAGGGGGCGATGCATCGAGAGTACTCCTTAGAGATATTATCAATGCATCCTTCAGGGAGGGGTCTGTTCCACCCTATCTGAAGGAAGCAGCATTTAAGCCGCTCCTGAAAAACCTTCCCTGGACCCCTTGGACAGGAACAACTATAGGCCAGTCTCCTTGCTGCCTTTTCTAAGCAAGGTGATTGAGAGGGCAGTTGCTTCCCAACTCCAAGCTGTCTTGGATGACACCTATTATCTAGATCCATTTCAAACTGGCTTTAGGACGGGATATGGAGTGGAGACTGCCATGGTTGCTCTGGCTGACGACCTCCGCTTGGGTCTACAGGGGTAGTGTGACCCTGTTGGTGCTCTTAGACCTCTTAGTGGCCTTTGATACAATAGATCATTCCATCCTCCTGGATCGCCTGAGGGGGTTAGGAATTGGAGGCACTGCTTTGCAGTGGTTCCATTCCTTCCTCTCGGGCAGATCCCAGAGGGTGAGGCTCGAGGACAGTTGCTCTACCAGAATAGAGCTTAGCTGTGGTGTTCCTCAGGGTGCCATCCTGTCCCCGATGCTATTTAACATCTATATGAAGCCGCTGGGAGAGATCATTCGGAGGCATGGAGTGCGGTGTCATCAGTATGCTGATGACACCCAGATATACTTCTCCATGTTTCGGTCATCAGCTTCGACTTCAGATGGCGTGAAGAAATGAGGACTGGATGAGGAAAAACAAATTGAGACTGAATCCAGTCAAAACGGAGGTACTAACAGTTACAGGCCCGAAACCAGGTCTGGGAATACAACTTCCAATCCTGGATGGAACTACACTCTCCTCCAAGGACTATGTTCGCAGTCTGGGGGTGCTCCTGGACCCGACGCTCCAGATGTCTAATCAGGTAAATGCGATGGTCAGGAGTGCCTGTTATCAACTTCGGCGGATACGCCAGCTGCGCCCTTTCCTGGAAACCAGGGACCTCGAAACTGTGGTACATGCACTGGTAACCTCCTGTCTGGATTTCTGTAATGCACTCTACATGGGGCTACCCTTGTGCTTGACTCGGAAACTTCAACTAGTTCAGAACATGGCAGCCAGGTTGATTTTTGGTGTTTCCAGAAGAGAGCATATAACACCTGTGCTAAAAGCTCTCCACTGGCTGCCTATTAGTTTCTGGGCACAGTACAAGGTGTTGGTTATAACCTTCAAAGCCCTACATGGCTTTGGTCCAACTTATCTCCGGGACCGCCTCCTTCTGTATGACCCTCCCCACACACTTCACTCCTCTGGGAGGAATCTGTTACAGCCTATGAAAACAAGGCTGTCGGTGACCTCCCAGAGGGCCTTCTCTGCTGCCGCTCCCAGATTATGGAATGGCCTGCCGGACGAGATCCGTCTTATTACCACCTTAGACAGCTTTTAAAAAGCTGTCAAGATGGATCTTTTCCAGCAGGCCTTTCCTGAATAACTATCCTGGCCCAAGACTCGGCTGTCCTTCTGAGCTGCAATTAGATTTTTTTTAACTATTGTATGTTTTAATTTTTTTCTTTCTAATTTATATATTTTAATTACTGTATGTTTTTAATCTTTTATAATTTAATATTATTTTAAGGGGTGGGTGGGCTAGGGTACTGTGTCTATGGAGTTTTATATTGTAAGCCACCCCGATTGCGTTGCAGAGGGGTGGGATAGTAATAAAATTTTATTTATTTATTTATTTATTAATTATTATTATTATTATTATGATTATTATTTTGGCCCAGAGAACTGGGAGGGGAGCTGAACATGTAAAATGCTACTGCCACCATCACGCTGGATTTATTGTCATTATCTTTAAAAGAATCTCAGTGTATTCATTCCCTAGAATCTTAGGAAATCAGGAGCCTCCAACGTCCACTCTGGGTTACTAAGAAGAGGTGAAAGTGAGTGAATGCAACAGTTTCTAGTAGCATTTCTGAATGCTTTCAAAGTAGGAAAAGGGAATAAAGCCAACTTAGCCTCAATGTTACATTAAGCTGTATTGCAGATTTTTCAAATGTTCCATGTTTAACTATGAACAGTAACATCTATATATATAATTCTCTTGGGTATGTTGCCATTTCCAGTGTTCTGATTGGCTGGTTACGAAACTGACCAACTAATCACAGCTTGGTTGGGTAGCCAATCAGCACACTGGAGGCAGGAACATGTGGAATTTTACGGCTGCTGGCAAGGAGTGAGTAGCAGGGTGTGTGTGGCATGGTGTGTGCATGGGGCTTGGGGAGGGCTGCAGGGGGTGGCGAGGGCCGCAGTGGGGGGGGGTAGTTGCCACATAGGGGGGGAGGGAGGTGGTGGGGGTGGGGGAGGGGAGCAGCATGTGTGTGCGTGCGTGCGGGGGAGGGAAGCAGGGGGCGGGAGGGTGGCATGGGGAGTAGTGTGTGTGCGCGCACATGTGAGGGGGACGGTAGGGCTGTAGTGGTGGGGAGTGAGGGGGTGGGAGGAGTGTATGTGTGTGTGGGGGGGTGGGGGGAGGCAGGGAGCGGGATGGGCACAGGTGGAGGGAGGGGGTGGGAACAGTGTGTGTGTGTGTGTGTGTGTGCATGCGTGCAAGGGCAGGGAGGGTGGCAGGGGATGGGAGGATCACAGTGAGGGGAAGGTGATGCATGGGGGAGGGAGGCAGCGTGGGGGGAGGGAGGTGGCGGGATGGGTGGGAATGGAGTGGTGTGTGTGTATGTGTGTGTGGGGGGGCAGGGAGAGCAGCAGGGAGCGGGACGGCCACGGGGGGGGTGCCATGTGGGGCAACGGAGGCAGTGTGGGGTGGGAGCAGTGTGTGTGTGTGCGTGGGGGGGGTGCAGGGAGGATGGCAGGGGGAATGGTGTATGCTACACCGGGTATATAGCTAGTTTTTAGAGTTGCTTATGATGAACATAAATTGTTATTATATAACAGTTATGCTGTTTTTATGAAATGTGCCCAGAGACTACAATTGTTTACCTTTCCCCTTAAGCCATCCTTTTAAATACTTAAATCTCAAGGAGACAAAGCAAACAGAAAAACACCTTTTTAAAAACTGTAACAAAACCCAAACCAAAGTAAAACACCTTTTCCAGGTTACATCCCATATAAACTGCCAACATATTACATTGTCTAGCATAAGCAATTAAATAAAACCTGGGTGCCAGTTACACAAGATTTTTTATCATGGGGAGAAATGGGATTCCCGCATCCCGAGTTCGTCCCTTGTTGTTTACACAATTTGTCACAGTAGCATAAGTCTCAGTTTTTAAAAGTTTTTGTTCTTGAGTGCCTCCATCCCAGGATAGGATTCCAGAGCAGAGCAGTATTTTGACTGGTCAGTCTTTTCAGGGGACGAACTTACAACAGAAGCCTGGCAAGGGTGAATCCACCATTTTGGGAATGGTCAGAACCACCCCTACCAGGCACAGATCCACACCCCGCCCCTGACAGCTTCCCCCCCACCCTTGCAGCTGCAGGGGGATCTTCTCCATGACAGCCAGGAACAGAGAAGACCCCTCTTACCCAGTGTGGCGCCCCCCTGCAGCCGCACTGGACGGGGGGTGATCTCCGTGACTCTCAGTCAGGGAGAAGACCCCTCCCACCCACTGTGGCTTTCACCCCCCCCCGTGCAGCCACACTGGGTTGGGGGGTCTCCTCTGTGACTCTCAGTCACAGAGAAGACCCCTCCCACTCAGCGTGGCTTTGCCCTGTGCAGCCGTACTGGGCAGGGGGATCTTTTCCATGACACTCAGTGATAAAAGCCACAGTGAAAGTGGTGAAAGTCATGAAAGTGGTGGTGACAGTGGTGAAAGTCATGGAGAAGATCCCCCCACCCAGCGTGCCTGCAGGGGGGGTGAAAGCCACACTGGGTGGGAGGGGTCTTCTCCATGACTGAGAGTCACAGAGAAGATCCCTCTGCCCAGCGTGGCTGCACGGGGGTGGGGGTGGGGGTGAAAGCCACGCTGGGTGGGAGGGGTCTTCTCCATGACTGAGAGTCACAGAGAAGATCCCTCTGCCCAGCGTGGCTGCACGGGGGTGGGGGTGGGGGTGAAAGCCACGCTGGGTGGGAGGGGTCTTCTCCATGATTGAGAATCACAGAGACAATGCTCCCACCCAGAGCGGCTGCACGGGGAGTGAAAGCCATGCTAGGTGGGAGGTGTCTTCTCCGTGACTGAGAGTCATGGAGAAGTTCCCCCCATCCAATGGGGCTGCACAGGGGCGGTGAAAGCCATGCTGAGCAGGAGGGGTCTTCTCTTTGACTGAGTCACAGAGACGATCCCCCCATCCAGCATGGCTGCATGGGGGGGGGAACCACGCTGGGTGGGAGGGATCTTCTCCGTGACTGAGAGTCATGGAGAAGATTCCCTCCCCACCCAGCACGGCTGCACGGGGTGGTGGTGAAAGTCATACTGGGTGGGAGGGCTCTTCTCCATGACTGACAGTCATGGAAAGATCCCCCACCCAGCATGGCTGCATGCGGGGGAAGCTATGCTGGGCGGTAGGGGTCTTTTCCGTGACTGACAGTCACAGAGAATATCCCACACACCCAGCATGGCTGCATGGGGGGGGGGAAGCTCTGCGCGGCTGCAAGGGTAAGGGGAAAGCTGTCTGAGGCCAGGGAGTGTTCTTAGTGACTGCCAGTCACGGAGAACCTCTCCCCCCGCCCCATGCAGGGGCGAGGATGTAGGAAGGGGAGAGACCTTGCCTGGCAATTAGCTGGCTGCTTTGGAGCCAGCGGAGGACCGTGGGAGGGACCCTAAGAAAATGGCAACAGCAAGGCTTCCCTTGAAAGCCTGCCCCCCCCCCCAATGTCCAATCAATCAGAAATGATCCCATGTCCTGGGATGGTTCCTGGTTGTTCAGACAACCAATAGCACGGGCTGTCTCAGACTTTCCCCAGAACGTCCTGAAAAATAGTGGTGTGGGAAGTCATGGGTTAACTGGGCTTTTTGCTACCCCCTCCTTCTGAATAGCTCGTGATGTATGTGAATTACCAGGGATCAACACTTATTCCTCTTGGGCTTTTTTGTCGTGTAAACGCCCCCTAGTGTTGTAATTCTTGTAACAAACGTATCTTCTTTCCTAAGAGTCAACAAAAGGGTTCCAATTTTGGTGGTGGAATATGGGAACTATCTTCCCAGTTTAATTTCTTTCTCCTTTTAGTCAAATAATAGAATGTGAGGAAATCACCTGAAGGCCCTTTGGCTTGAGCAAGAAGGAAAAGATCATTTTAACCCCATTTCTTCTCTACATTAGGAGTCACAAATTTCTTTCCTTCTCAATTTTCCTTTGCTTTTTATATGTAACTTGCAAGCTGTATGTAATAGTGCCTTTCTCTCACTCAAACATAGGCTGTCATTTTCAGACATGTCTTTACTCCCAACCAGATGTGGAAAGTAACACATAACAAGTAATGATGTGTCCTTTCATACATTACTTTTAAAGATAATGTTGTATTGTCTTTGAAAGTAACAATGATTGGTAATGTCTCCCCTGCATGGAATGTTACTTTGCATGGGGGAATAATGGTATTAAGAAGTTCCCACTCAATTTTCCTTCTGTTTTATATAGAAAAGTATCAAGACACTTGAAAAAGCCCCAAAGGAAACTCCTACCAATGCAATGTCTTTTTCATTGCATCAGCACAGAGGGAGGATGAAGCAAGCATCCCAGGATGACGACACATGTGGGACTAGGACCATGTTCTCATGAGCTCCTTTGGGGCTTTTTTCAAGTGTCTGATAATCTCCATAGCTTCTGTCTATCCCCACCCAAAAAAAATTGATGAAAAGCAAGGAGTACTGTGACAAGGTACTTTAAAAAACCTGTAATGCATAATGCAAGCAAGTGACTTTAAAAAATTGTAATGAGTAATGGTAACAATTCCTTGCATGAAGTCAAGTTTGTGCAGATTAGACTGGGAAAAAATGCTACCCAGAGTTCTGGCCACTGATACATTTTTCTACTGATCTCTCAACAGATGGCAACTAGTGATTTACAGTACAACTTTATGATGAATTTAATCTATATGGTAAAGCTGAAGGAACTAGCCTACCACTAGCAGCAAGTGGTTACAGGGATGCCTGCAATTACTGGAATGACTTAAGCTGTCCTCAGAGAAGTCCCAGAAGCAGTCTACTTGGAAGGCTGGGAAGTTTTTCTGATTAACTTTCAAACAACAGACAAATGCCAAAAATATTCAGCTTAGAAGATCAATTTCATAAAAAAAGTTTCATAATCATTTTATGATAAAATCTAGGGATGTAATTCTTCATTAAGTTTCTTCTTGAAGGGAGCAGCGAGTAATTTTAGCAACTCTCTTCCTGCTGCAAGAAGGTCTTAAAAAACCACACAGTTTTCGAAGTCTATTTGCAATTTGGGATTAAATCTAATTCTATTAAATCTAAAAAAAGTTGCATGTGGCTGTTTTGCGCAGAAAACAGTATTTTCTGCACAGGAAACAGCATTTTCTGTGCAGAACATAATATTCCTGTGTAGAAATATCATTTCCTACACAGAACACACTGTTTCCTATGCAACTCACCCACACACAAATTTGGTGCAGAATAGCATTTTCTGTCAGGAAACAGCTTTTTCTGTGAAGAAAACAGTCCTTCTAGGTAGATTTTTTTTAAAAAAAATTGCACAGAAAATGCTGCTCCTTGTGCAAAAAAAAAAAAAAAAAAAAAAGCCCCCAAATCCACCAACTTATTACATAGAATAAGTCCCAAACTGCAAAGATTCTCAAAGATTAGGGTTTCTCAATGCTAAAAAAATGGAAAAAGTTTTTCAACAATTTTTGAATATTTTGCAATATTCTATCCATCCCTAAACAAAATCATTATTCAATCAATTATTAATCATTACCTAAACCACATAAAACAGTGGTCTGTGAAAATGTGCAGAGTCTTTTTGTGCCTTCGGGTTATGGTCCAACTCCATAGTTATGGTCACCTTATCCTAGGGTTTTCTTGGCAAGATTTATTTAGCAGAGGTTGAGAGAGTGGTAATTGCACAATATCACCCAATGGGTTTCCATGGTTGAGCAGGAAGGATTTGAACCCTGATTCCTCAGAGTTCTGGTCTAACATGGAAACCACTATGTCACACTGCTTCTTGTACTGAGTCTTTCTGAACTGAAATCTAAAATGCTGACTGCAGGCATGCTGCTTATCCCAAATACCAGCTACTGTATGAATCCAAAAACAAGGAGGCCTGATCCACAGTATGATAAAGTAACCCACTGTGTTTGGATCGTGGCCAAGAGGACTATGTCAGTTTAAGTAAAATCAGTTTCTTAACAGGCTTATAGATCTCACACAACTAGTTATTTAGCACAACTAATTAAAACGTTTCTAATAGTTACTAATAATTATCCAATTTTTATTTAGCTGTACCCAAACTGATTTTCATCATTTATTTTACTGACTTACTTTTTACAGAACTAAGGCAAGCTGATCTATAATTTCTGACCCTTTCTCTCCAGCTTCTCTTTACCTGACTTCCAGGAGCTTTCAGAGATAATTGCTAATGGCTTTGTAATTTCTTCAGCTAATCCCTTCAGCCTCCCAAACTATACTTTATCATACCATGTTGATTGAAATTTATTAAAATATGATCTATTCATTTCCTGTTCTGAACTGTATTCCTTCCTTCCTTGGTTATCTTTATCAATTTATAAATGTATCATTTTCAGTGAAAACTGAATGTCAGGAAATTATGGGTTTTTATATGTTTTTTTTTCTTCCTCCACGTAGAAATGTTGATCCATGTTTTCTTTTGGTTTCCTCTTATTTTAGCCTATATAACCAAACACTTACAATGTGTCTGTAGCATTTGTTAATTTTAATTTTATCTATGCCTTTGCCATTATGATTCTGAATGCACACATGCGTTGTTTAGTCCTTTATATACATATTCAGAACCATCATTTTGCCCTCATCTAAAGTAGGGACATGGAGTCCACAACCACTTTGGATACTGTTGAACAATAATGGCTGTAGCAGCTCATTAACATATGAAAAGCTACATGTTTTGTACCCATATTGTACAATATAAAGTAGCAATATTCCAGTCATTATTTTTGTCATCTGTTGACATTTTGCTATGTGAAATAAACATTTAGATCCTCAAAACAATATTCTGAAGACATTAGTTGGAGTACTGGGGTAAATTTTCTTGGCAAGATTTTTTTGAGGAAGTTTACCATTGCTTTCCTTTTAGACTGAGAGAGTTTGACTTGCCCTATATAGACATAGACATAGACATAGACATAGAATCGTAGAGTTGGAAGAGACCTCAAGGGCCATCCAGTCCAACCCCCTGCCATGCAAGAATACATAATCAAATCAAATGGCTTTTAATGTCTGAGTGGTGATTTAAACCAGTGGCAGCACGAAGGGGGTGCAGAGAGGCCAAACCGAACCAGGTGAAACCATCAGAGGGAGGGTGACACTATCCTTAGTACTTCTACATATTCAAACCATGGTCTCCTGGAGTCCTAATCCAATGTTCAAACCACTAATCCATGCTGACTCTCATGCTGGATTTACTTTAAATGGTTTATATCTACATATAATTTGATTGCATTTTAACAAACACTTTGGTGTTTTTTTTAAAAAATTTAATGTCTTTGCATATCCTCTTATCTGCATTTAATTTTTGTAAGCTGCCTTAAGTCTCAATTTTGTGGAAAGGGTAGGATACAAATTAATAATACAGTATTTGGTGTTTCCATAAATAACCAGTACTTTGAAGAAACCAACCAATATCCCAATAGTCACAACAGTATGACTGCAATATTCTGAATCAGATGAATGTTTCAGAGGCAGCCTCATTACAGTACTCCACATGGGATGCACTAAGGTATGTGTAACTGTCACTAGAAAAGAGGGAATTCTTATTAAGTTTGTGGATGATACAAAACAGGGACAGGTAGCTAACACACTGGAAGACAGGAACAGAATTCAAAAGGACACATGGCTGACATAAAAGTTGGTTTGGGAAGAACTGTTTAAAAATCTTGAAGCTCCCTTAAATCTGGAGTCAAACTTTCATGCCATTGCAACACCATCAATTACCAGGACTATGGTTTTTATTTTGTGATTTAGATTTAGATGCCAATGTAAGCTTTTAGTTGCATTGAAAGGGGTATTCTAAATAAATATTATTCATTTTCAATGTAAAAAATATGCAGATGGAAGAGGAGTCTGTTGAACTTAACTTTCAATTGAGTTTATCTTGCTCTGTGCTTCCCCTTCCCCCTACCAAGCCAACACCAGGGTCACTCTCTTTTCCTGTCTCCGGTTGCTCCCTGATCTCCATGCTGTCCTGCTTTCTTCCCCTTCTGCTTCTACTTCTGCCCATCCTCATCTCCATAAGCTTACCAGACAGCAATCTCATGTTCTGCTCTTTACATATTTACCTCTCAGTCAAGCATGCTGCACAGTGAAGTGCTGGCTGAGACTCCAGAAGCCCACCATCTAAATTTCCCAAGAATGTGACTGAACCCATACAGAGAAATTCCTTAGAGGAATTCTAAGGAAATCAAAACAGGGGACAGCTGGAGCCTTGGTTGGCATTTCACTTTGCAGCACACCTTGTTGACTAGTAAACATATTTGCTTTTAAAGTCTCAGAAGGGGCAAGGGTCTTGTGGGCACCACAGGAGCTCTCTGCAGCTGTCATGCTGCACTCAAATTATATTGGGATTGAAGAACTTCTAAAGCTTTGAATACCCCATTATGCATATTTCCCCCCAATCCCCTTCCAGCTAATGCCAGCTGAACCAAGTATTCCTGATTTCCAACATACATTAGCATTAGTTTTTTTAATACCAAAAATCTTCTGAAGTTGATTTAAATATGGACAGCAGGATATGAAAATTATTTACTCTTTCACCATTTCACTATCTTTAATGACTATAAAAGGGGAGCTATTCAGTTTTATTGTTGGATAACACACCAGTCTAAGGAGATTATCAGACACCCTTAATATGGTGTTCCAGGAATGCCAGGACATCACCAGGAGATCGCCAAAGGACAAACTTTTCAGATGACATCGTCCTCGTCCTGTGCCCCTTCCGTTTCACCCTCATTCTTTTTTATTGACGGCTTAAGCCATCGAGAGACCACCCATTCTGTTTCTGTCACAGAATCATGGGCATCTGAAACTGTGCCCCATTCTGCTGGTGTGATGCCAGCCACAGTGGGCGGTCCCTGCTGAACACTTCCGGGTTCCATTGGGACATCCAGGTAAGTGACACCGTTCCCCCCCTCTCCGGGTTATTTGGGTTTTTTAAAGTATGTTTCTGTGCTTTGTTTGGTTTTTTTGGATGTGTATTTTCTTTTTTATTTTTAAATTTGCTGCATGACCATCTCTTGTGAGAATGTGTAGTATGTGGGGAAATAATTATTGTAATGTAAAACAATCTTGTGTACTCCATTCACATGCTAAGATAAGTCTAGGAATTTTTCCCTGCATGCTTTTGTTCTCCCAATTTCCCTTTCTCTTATTTCACTGGGCACTTCCAGCCAACTGGAGCAATGGGTCATTCAACACATGACCTAATTTAAATATTATTGCTCTTTGTGTGAGTTCTCTTTTAAGTTGAGTCTCCATGCGGCTGTAGCCATGCTATGATGCTATGCCATGATGTTCACCATGCAGCCTCTACCGCTAAAGGCTGGGTGAGTCATTCTACCCTAAATCCTCCTAGTTAGTTAGGAACCCTTTTTTAAAGTTTGTTTTAGTATGTAGATTAAGATTGATATACCTTCAGTAAACTTTTGATATGCATTTTAAAACTGACTCCTTTGTTTTGTAATGAGTCTAATTCATTGGGTGATCAGACCACAGAACACACTTAAATGTTAATTGAGCGGTCTGTCTCAGCATTCTTAAGTGTCACTCTGCCTAAATTTTGAAGTATAGTGATTTTACTTTTTTAAAGAAGATATTTTTTATTTCTTTTTAAAAGAGCTAGATCCCTGGAATTTTTAATACATTTTTATTTTTAGACTCATACCTCCTACAGAATGGCCAGGATTTTGTTTCCAGGAAGTGAATACAGCTCCAAGAGGGCTGCATTCACACCTGGGATGCTGGAGGGCACCATTAAACGTAGGTCTGAAAAGACTTCTTTTAAACTGCTACAGGGATGGGAGTGGGGTGGGAAATAGCTGGTGAGACAGGGCACTATATTTTGCCCCTGTCTGATAAAGTCTTCAATAAACAGAAAGTGCCTCCCTCTTATTCATTTATATAAAATAATTCATGCTAATATTTCCTGCCTGCTGCGTTAAGCTAATGTGTAATACAGGCTGTCCTCTGCACCTACTGCATAGCTGAGTAATCAACTCTCCACAGGAGTTACTTCAGATACAGCCAGAGAGAGTGAAGAAAAAATGTGGAGAACCAATGATTTCCAATGAACTACTTTGGGGAATGAGTTCTCAGGAATTTTTTTGAGTCTGTGGACAACTGCAGTTGTAGCTAACAATGTTTGAGAAGGCAGCCACATGAACTCTGTTTTCAGGATATCCTGTTTTTCTTCTTCTTGTTTGCTGTCAAGTTAACTTTGACTTGTGGCAACCCAATGAATGAGAGCTGTTTGGCAGTGGAATGCAGTGACTTGGGGTGTGGTGGAGTCTCCTTTTTTGGAGATTTTTAAACAGAGGCTGGATGGCCATCTGTTGGGAATGCTTTGATTGGGTATTCCTGCATGGCAGGGGGGGTGGACTGGATGGCCCTTGTGGTCTCTTCCAACTCTAAGATTCTATGACCTCCAAGAGCCTTAGCCATCAGCTATCCTCCACAGTGTGAAGTCCAAGTCTTTCATGGCCGGCATCCATAGTTTTTTTGTGGTTTTTTTCCAGGCTGTGAGGCCGTATTCTGAAAGAGTTTATTCCTGACGTTTTGCCTGCATCTGTGGCTGGCATCTTCAGAGAATGGTGGTGTAGGGATGTGTGGGGTTTATATACTGTGAGTCCCTGTTGGAGAGGATATGTAAACTTCTGTATTTAAATGGCTAGTTCCTAGAGTGGGAGGATATGCAAGGAAGATTAGTGCCTGTTCGGCTAATAGTTGGCTAATGGTCCATTGTCTGCTAGAAATCCCCCTGTCCCTGGGTGAAGTTCATTTGCATGTGTTGAGTTTTGATTTTGGTGTTTTTCAGGACTGATAACCAGATTTTGTTTACTTTAAGGGTTTCTTCTTTCTTGTTGAAGTTGAAGTTGTCCAGGTTTGGATTTCAGTAGCTTCTCTGTGCATTCTGACATGATAGTTGTTGGCGTGGTCCAGAATGTCAGTGTTTTTAAATAACATTTTGTGTCCAGGTTGGTTTATAACGTGTTCTGCTACTGCTGATTTTTCTGGCTGGCCCAGTCTGCAGTGTTTGTCATGTTCCTTGATTCATGTTTGAACACTGTGTTTAGTGGTCCTTATGTAAACTTGTCCACAGCTGCATGGCATGTGGTAAACTCCTGCGACTGTGAAAGGGTCTCTTTTGTCCTTCGCTGAGCGTAGCATTTCTTAGATTGTTTTGGTTGGTCTATACATTGTTTGGAGGTTGTGTTTCCTCATCAGTTTCCCTATTCTGTCTGTGACTCCTTTGATGTATGGTAAAAATACCTTCCCTTTGGGTAGCTGTTTTTCTTCTTCATTCCTGTGGCTTTTTCTGGGTCTGTCTGCTCTTGTGATGTCTGATCTGGAGTAACCATTAGCCTGTAGAGTCCAGTTTAGTTGCTTAGTTCATCCTCCAGGTGGGGGGGGGGTTCGCAGATCCTTTTTGCATGGTTTACCAGTGTTTTTATTGTGCTTCTTTTTTTTGTCTTGCGTGATGACTGGAGTTCTTGTGTAGGTATCTGTCCATGTGTGGGTGTTTTCTGTACACCTTGTGGCCCAACCGTTGGTTCGGTTTGTGGATGACTAGGACATCCAAGAATGGCAATGTTCCTTCCTTTTCTTTTTCCACTGTGAATTAGATGTTCAAGTGGATGCTGTTCAGGTGGTTCAGAAATGCGGCCAAATCTTCTTCTCCGTGGTTCCAAATGGTGAAAGTGTCATCCACTTATCGGAACCATGCTGTGGGCTTTTTTGGTGCTGTTTCCAGGGCTTGCTTTTCAAAATGTTCCATGTAAAAGTTTGCTGTCACGGGGCTCAGAGGGCTGCCCATGGCTGCCCCATCTATCTGTTTGTAGAATTTGCTATCCCACTGGAAATAGTTTGTGGTGAGGCAATGTTTGAACATGGATGTGATGTCCTCAGGAAATATTTGTTGGATGAGTACCATAGTGTCCATTATGGGGACTTTGCTGAACCAGGAGACCAGGTCAAAGCTGATCAGTCTGTCTCCAGGTTTCAGTTCGAGGTTGTTGATTTTTTCTATGAAGTGAGCTGAGTCCTTGATGTAGTGGGGGGTTTGTCCTATGTGGGTTTGTAATTGTGTGGCCAGAAACTTGGCCAAGTCAGACGTGGGGGATCCATTTCATAGCTGCAGGAGTTTACCCTATACCATGCAGCTGTGGACAAGTTTACATAAGGACCACTAAACACAGTATGCAAACATGAATCAAGGAACATGAGAGATACTGCAGACTGGGCCAGCCAGAAAAATCAGCAATAGCAGAACATGTTATCAACCAACCTGGACACAAAATGTCACAGCCCGGAAAAAACCCACAGAAAACCTATGGATGCCAGCCATGAAAGCCTTCGACTTCATATCCTCCTCAGGTCTTGCAAACTCGGGGCTGTGGCTTCCTTCTGCTAATGGGGTTTCATCACTTCTTGTGATCATGCCTGAAAATCCAATCCATTTTACTGCACAGCATCATCATGTGCCCAAATAGCCACAGTCATGCAGCTCTGAAGTGTTTGTCCAAACTCAGATGAGAAAAGGTTCTGAATAGCAATGCATTGCTATTTGGCCTCTTTTATAAATTTGTTCAGTGTTATTTACAGAGGATCTATAGATACAGCATATAATATTTAAGACAGTATATAACAAATAGGAAGGTGTCACCTTTAAGACTAGCTGTTTTTGTTCAGCATAAGGTTTCATAGACTCCAATCCCCTTCTTCAAATGCAACTTGACAAAGTGCTCCAACAGTTAATGGTAAGAAACTTAGAATCTACAACCCCCTAGAGCACAGATCATCAGTGCATATTTAGTGATGGAGGCTTGATGGATCTGACCAAACAAAAGAAAATGAGAAGTATAAAATAAAAGAGGGAGCTTTTATTCCCACCTCCCCCCCCCAAAATTATTCCCACAAAAACAAAACACAATGGCAAGGATTCTCCCTCCCCACAAGCAATGTGTTCTGTAAGCCCCTCTGGCTGGGAATTATACTTACAAAGTTAATTGCTTGATCACAAAAGTAACAAGAAAAGTGAATGTTAACCTAACCTACTGTAATTTGTTAATTCCACTCACCTTCTACCCCAAATTGCAACGAATGAACCCTGACAATTAGCTATTACATTTTTGTGTGCAAACTTAATAGAGCAACAGTGTTTATGCAGCAAAATTTGTAGATCACAAATATCGATTTTAGTGCCATGGCCATTTCAGGTAAATTGTTTGAACGATATGACTATGATGAATATCTGAAATAAAAAGCTAACAGGAAAGAAAAATGCTGACCTACAGTATCTAATTTCATTTCCTAGCTGAAAAGTAGCATATGAATCAACCTGGACCATTCTTTTGAGAAACACAAATCAATAGAGAAGATTTTATCCTTGAATAAAAAAAATCAGTTGTAGTTGTTTTACTGTTGCATTAATTCCTTAAACAGAAATGAGTAACTTTTTTAAACTGTTGAGAAACTGCCTAACCACTAATTTTATACAACACCACATTGTGTACAATATTTATAAAAAGGAAGTGTTTTGAAGAACCTTGCCAATACTATGGAATTTTATTTTATCAAATGACACATGCAAAAGGTTATTTTAACCTTTCTTGTCATGTTTCTTCATCTTCCATGTTTATCGGTATTACACCTTGCTTTCTAAAATCCATTTATCTTTCAAATCCCTTATCCTTCCATGATTCTGATTAAATCATTTATGCACTCCTTCAGAACATACACATTTTTAGAGGTCAGGCTTTAGCAGTCACACAGTCGCTAATAAAATGGTACCTCATTAATGTACCACACTGCCTCCTGAAACCTATGGTATTTGTTTTGTGGACTGTGATAACATTGAGGTGAAACTAGTTTGAAGGAAAGACATTAAGGTAGCCTTGTAAAGCAGAGCGACATGTTTACATAATAAACATATGTTCCTGAGCATGTGGACATTACTGTCAATAAGCATCTGTAGCAAAGAGTGTCAACCTGTTGTCTTCCAGATGTCATTCGATTGCAACTCTAGTAATTACAGCCAGTAATTACAGCCAGGATGATAGAAGTTGCAGTTCAGCATTTAGTATGAATTCATGAAGGGACTCTTATGGTTAAGGAAGATAATCCTATTGTCTGGATGCTACATGAAGGGTGGGGCTACACATTTATGGATGTACATGTAGAAATCTCCCTCCATAGGAACAAGAACCCTTGTGAACCAGGACTCTAAACCCCACAGAGGAACCTCTATGTGTTTACATATGTACTCTTGTAGACCCGTTTGAGAGTAATGCCAAACATGCATCAGTTGGGGGGCAGGGACAATATACGTGTTGGTGTCAAGCTGGTAGGGTAGTCATGCTTGTTCAAAACAGCTCCTTTAAAATTTTCATTTTATGCATTTATGCATAAGAGTGCTTAAGTCAAACACAGAAAGCTACCATTTACATTTCAAAACCTAGAATTATTATTTATAAGCATTGTCATTCACATAACAACAGTATAATGACAGATATTTACAGGCATTTTATACAATGAGGCTGTCATCATCAATTTACCACTCTCTCTTTTTCTCTGTATATGCGTGTGCGTGCGCACACACGCACACACACACACACACACACACACCACTATTTCCCCTGGATATTAACAACTTAGGTAATATGTTAAGCTCTTTAATCAGTGAGGTGTTTAGGTCAGATAATCTCTTTGTATATCAACCATGGGAGAACATAATGTGACAGCAATTCATCTTCCACCAACTTTTCTTGTTGTTTTTTTAAAAAGAGTGGGGACACCAGTAGTGTGCAAGTAGGACCTGAAACTAAAGGCTACAGCTCATTTCTGCCCTTTGAGAGGAATGTTCCTGTTTATACTTCTAGACAGTATACACAAGGGCCCCATAGTGCTGTTCAGACTCCATGCGATACGGCTATGAGGGACACATTTTCTACCCCAAATCCTATCCACCAGTGCTAGATGGCCGGTAGTGCAGATCTGAGTAGTTTATAGCTAAAAAGCAGGAGAAGTAGGACGTGTACTCCTTGAGATGGGAAAGACACTAGGTGGACACTATGATCTCAAATCTTTGCTAACAGGTCTAAGCATATGCATCTTCTATGTATGACAACTAGAATATTTAACATTCTTATTTTTGCCTATTGTACAAATTCCTGATCAGTTTCCAGTTCTCTGATTCTTTATCCTTTCCAAATTGTGCTCTTTGTACAATGCTCTTCATTACTTTGTTAGTAAATATACCTTTATATAATTTTGTTGTGTATGTGTATTATCGAGAGAAAGCTATTTCTAAATCCACTGCCTGACTGTTTGGTTATTCTACTGAATTCTGATTATTGTTTTGATTTGGGACTCTTGGAAACAATGAATGAAGGGTTTTGATCCTTGTTGTCAGAAGGGCCACAAGTATATCCAGTGAGGTCAAGGTTTTCTTGGACTCAGGCTGAGTTGGATAAGAAGGGTTGATGGAGGTTCTATCTTGCAGACTGTTGTTGATCCTGGTTAATATACCTACAGGGGGTTGGTGAGGAGCCTGAACCCTTGTCATTTTCCAAAACTGGCCCCAGTTAAGTTCAGCACTTTGGCTTCAGCACTGTGGACTAGCTGAGGTTGCTAAGCATGTTTCAAAGGCATTCTTAGTAATCCAGATCAGATGGAAGTAAGGCATCTGCCTAGGTCTGACATCTCCAGGAATAGGAATGCTAGGCTTTGCTAGCACACTCCTTACCTCAGTCAAAATCTAGGCATCCAGTACTGAATCCAAGAGCACACACAAATTGCAAACTTGTGTCCTTCAGAGTGGATATAATTCTATCCAGCACAAGCTAAATTATTGTTCCCTGAACAATTGTTCTGCTGATCAGAAGCACCTCTATCTTATCTGGATTAAGATTCAGTTTGTCCACCTTCACCCAGGACTTTTTCAGATGCTCTAAAAAAACCCCACAGAGGTCGGGAGAAGGACGGCACTGTCCTGCTTCTGGCGATCAATTTTGCAAAACACCGTCCTCCTCCCGTCCTTCTTTCATGCATCCTCCATGCTGGAGGGATGAGAAAGGCATCACTTTTCATTGACAGAAACTTCCGTCAATGAAAACCGGTGCTTTTCTCGTCCCTCCAGCATGGAGGAAGCACGAAAGAAGGACAGAGGAAAGACAGGAGGAGGATGGGGTGTGCAAAATTGATTGCTGTAAGCGGGATAGCACCATCTTCCTCCTGATCTCCGCAGGGTTTTTTTAGAGTGTCTGAAAATCTCAGTTGATTATTGACATCAGGTGAATGGAAGCTTGTCTTGTCATCTGAGCTCAACAAACTGTGGCTGAGCTTTAAAAATAATTTATTTCAAACATTTTAACTTCAAACCATGGATTAGGAAGCTGGTTTGTTTAAACAATCTATGGTTAAGATTCACCATTCAGAATTTAGAAAACACACTAAACTCTTGTTAACTAAAATTGGAAATGAAAGTTTGCAGCTGTTACAAGAAGTGTGTAAGCCTGTATCCACTGCGACTCAGATCTGACAATATAAAAAAAAGTACTTAAAAATACATAAGTAAAAAATATGTAAAAATAAAATTTTCTCTCCTTTGAGGAAGTGATACTTAACAAGAAAATGATGTCAGTACTGTAAGGTGCGCTCCCCACATGAATAATTAATAAGAAATAGTAGGGTAATATGGGTCATTTGATGATGATGATATATTTATATTTTCTACAGGAAAGTGACCATCTTGCCTGCTTTGAATGTAACATCCCTTTTCCTTGAATACACACACACACACACACACATACATACACTCCTGAAAGCAAAAGTAGAGTAGACTTCTCCTATTTATGGTACAGCACACTGCACAAAAATTAACCATATACAGAAATAATTAAAGTACTTCATTGCTGGCCATATTTGGTCATGTTTGATTTTGACAGTTAAAACTTTTCTCTCTTCCTTCTCTGCCCCTCCACCCGACTCCTTCTGCAGAAAACCGTAGCTACTTAAATGTTCAATAGAAAGTGCTTTTTAGAATTCATTAAATTGCTGTCCTTTCTGTGTACCATCTACTTTCCTTTAATTCAATGTGATTGCATGTAACAAGAATAATTTACTCTACATGGGGTCACTAAGTGACATGGATACCTGTAGTCTTTCAAATCTGGCTCCTCTTTTTTTGAATTAATTATGACTGAAGTGTTTGCTTTTATGGGTTTCCAATTATGCCATTTTGTATACCATCTTTTTTTATTTGTTTAGTTCTGTATTTTGCACTTAAAAAATGTTCAATAAATATAATCCATTCTCAAAAAGAAAGAAAAGATGGATCTGGACTCTTCAACAAAAGAATCATTCAGATTTACCTGTGGTATATTATTCCACAATTGGTAGAATTATTAGGACCTTAAGCACATGGCAAAAAAAAAAAAAGGAAGCATAAATAAAAATTTCACCAGCCAATAACATAGGAGGTACTGAATTCCTGAGCTTCTAGCCTAGTACCATTATACAGGGAGTTGTTGTATACTACAGCATTATGGAGGTTTTTTCCTTTTGTCCTTTCACCCCCTTTACTCAACATAAGCTGCAAAAATATAGTTTGTATTGTAACATTTACCTTCCTCACAGTTTTCTCCTTTGTAGCCAACAGAGCAGACACAGTTCCCTTCAATGCAAGAACCATGGCCCCCGCATGAAGGATCAATACACTGGCTGATGGGTACATCACACTCTGGCCCTTTCCAGCCACTGTAGCACAAACAGGCTCCTTTGGTGTATTGTCCATTGCCACTGCACAGAACTGGGCACGCAGCTGGAAAATTGAATGGGAGAAAGAAAGAAAAAAGCAGGTCATGTAGGTATACCCACATTCAAACTGTGTAAAAGGGTAACAAGACTCTACTGGTAAATAACAGACTTCAAATGGCAATTTAATAGAAAATGTAAGTCACACTGTTCTGATTTACCTTTCAGGAGCTATAGATGTGTAGATATGGGGTGGGAGAGATAATATCTTTTATTGAACCCCCTTCACTTTGGTGAAAAGAGATCTACCTGCTGCAATTTCAAAAATGCAATTCTAATGAATAGGACCACTTTCTCACTTTGCACAATACATAATCTGCAATCCATTGAACAAACAAATCTCTTAAACAACACATGCCTAAGGGTACTGAAAATTAATGACAATATTTTTCAGCTAATAGATGCAGAAATATTAATAATGAATGTTGCTTAAACATTAGTAAAATTATAATAAATGGACTTTTGAAATTGGGATCAAAATAAAATATGAAATTATATTATGGTAAACTCATTCATCTGTAACACCAAACCATGTTTTAATGCATATGGATAAGCTGGATGGGGCATGAACACAACATGCTCAGTGTCACACCCTCTTCCCGGGCTTAAAATTTTACTTTTCATGAAAACTAGTTTGGTATTGTGTACCTGGTTTAAGATAAACTCTGTTCAGTTTCTAAACAAGCAACCTTCTCTTCAGCTCATTCAGTTTCTCTGTACATCAAATGAGAACCAGCTAATTATAATGAACAACTTTTTAAAAACAGATGACCGCTGTATCCATAGGACTGGTACCCGCAATTTCACTGACTTGTGTTTGAAAAAAATATGCTTTCTCTCAGCATTATCTACGTCCCCAGCATGATTCTATGATCAACTTCTGGCTGAAGTTGACCATAGAGTTGCACTGGAGGACCTCCACATGCCTAAAGAGAACACCTGTCTAGGCATTTGTAGGTCCTCCAGCATTATTCTATGGTCAACCTCCACCAGAAACATAGGGTTCACTACTATCTGTGATTTTTGCTATCTGCTGTAAGTTTGGAAATGTATCCCCAATAGATATGGGGGTCATACTGTCACTGAAATGTTAAAAATGTAATTAATACATGTAATTAATATCCCTTTCATTATTTATATCTGTCTGGAATCTTGTGTATTTGTAAGCCTGTATATAATATATTAACATGAAGGCATATTAATAGTACATTAGTATATCTGTAGAAATATATAAGGAGTATATGCAGATAATACAATAAGGAGTAATATGCAGATGTAGGGGTTTGGGAGCAGAAAGTATCACTGATTAATCATTAAATCACAAACTAGAGAAGCTGTTTTTATATACAGTAGTATCTCAATATAGTGAATTAATATCTAAATATGGTGTATTAAAACTGGTGGAATTCAAGAGATTATTTTTCCTCCCATTAAGTTTTCTGTCAGGAATAATGCTCAAGTCACTTTAATAGGCTTTCCTATCTCGTTTCCTCTTTCCCTTTCTCAGGGCATTGGAATGGATACTGATGGCAGAACTATGCACTGAAGTCTGCTGAAGTGATGAAAACTTCACCTGAGGGCTAGTAGTTTTATAGAGCCTGTAACATTTTTCATGTTTATCTTCCTCCATATTATGTGAAGGATCCTGCAGTCACTATACAGAACGTTTAGTTGTGTAGCCAAGACTCTCCATATGTAGTAGTAATGTCAAGACTCTCTACTCCCCCCTTTCCCTCAAAGTTACAAGCTTTAGTAAATAGTACAGTATATCCCAATTTCATTAAGGCTTTTTATATTTATTCTCCATAAGATTCTTGCAGAGAATGAAGGAAAATGTAGGCTAGACAGTACTGCAGTTGGGTAGATTTGTAGCTGGTTGATAGACCTAATTCAAGGACTGCACACCAATGGTTGCTCTTCATCCTGGAAAGAAGTGACAAGATGGGTGCCAAAGGGTTTGCTCCTGCGGTTGGTGTTGTTCAACATCTTTACAAATGACTTGGATGAAGGAACAGAGATATAGTGATCAAATTTTCAGATGACACCAAACTGAGATGGTAGTTAATACCTCAGAATATAGAATCAAGATGAATTCAACAGAGCAAATAACTGGGACAAAACTAACAAAAAGTATTTCAAGAGCAAAAAATAAAAGGTTCTCCCTTTAGCAAGGGGAAACATTGATGTACAATTGTAGGATGGGTAAAACCTGGTTTGAAAGCAACACATATGAAAAGGATCTGGACACCACAATTCCAGAAGGATATGGACAAGCTAGAACATGTCTAGAGGAGGGTGACCAAAATGGTGGGAGGTCTGGAAGCCATGACCTATGAGGAACAGCTTAGGGAACTGGGTATTTTTAACCTTGGGAAGAGAAGGTTAAGAGGGGGCATGATAGCCATGTTTAAATATTTGAAGGGATGTCATACTAATGGTGGAACAAGCTTGTCTTCTGCGGCTCCAGAAACTAGAACATGGAGCAATGAACTCAAACTATAGGAAAAGAGATTCCATCTTAACATTAGGAAGAACTTCCTGACAGTAAGAGCTGTTCAGCAGTGGAATGCACTGCTTTGGGGTGTGGTGGAGTCTCCTTCTTTGGAGGTATTTAAACAGAGGCTGGATGGCCATCTGTTGGAAGTGCTTTGTTTATTCCTGCATGGCAGGGGGTTGGACTGGATGACCCTTGTGGTCTCTTCCAACTCTATGAGTCTATGATCTTAAGCTGTTTAGTAACCACAGGCTAAACATGAGTCAACTGTATAACGTAGTGGCAAATAAATAAATAAATCCAATTCAGTTATAGGCTGCATCAATAGAAGTACAGTGTCCAGATCAAGAGAAGGCCACTCTATTCTAATTTGGTCATACCTCACCTGGAATATTTTGACCAATTCTGGGTATCACAGTTTACAAAGGATATCAACAACCAGGAATATGTCCAGAGAAGGGCAATTAAGATGGTAAATTAAGATCTGGAAACCAAGTCCTATGAGGAAAGATTGACGGAGTTGGATATTTTTAATCTGGAGGAGAAATGACTGAAAGGTGATGTGATAGCCACCTTCAAATATCTGAAGGGCTGCCACATCTAAGATGGAACAAACTTGTTTTCTGTTCCTCCAGACCAGTAGTGCCTGAAATAATGGATTTGTGTTACAAGAAACAAAATTCTGGCTAAACATTAGGAATAATGTCCAGGTAATAAGAGCTGTTGAAAAGTGGAATGGACTACCTTGGAAGCAATCTCCTTTGCTGGTGGTTTTCAGATGTTAGATGCTCATTCAGCCATTGCTTAGCTGTGGATTCCTGCATTGTCAGAGACTGGGACTGGATCACTCATGGAGGTCCTTCCTACTCTACAGCTCTACAGTTTATGCAGAGGTTGCCATGCTGGTGATGTTGCAGCAACATAAACATGGGACAGTAGTAGCAGCTCAGTACTACATATCTCCCATTATGTATACTAGAGTAAAAATAGAGCAGCTACACCTCTAGTGGCAAGGGTGTGGAAATCAGGGTCCAATACATTGCTGCCTCATTACAAAGGCCTAGAAGATATTGATGAAACTCAAAGAACTGGGCTATTAGATAATGTGATACAATGCTTGCTATGTTCTTATCTCAGAAATAAATGGCTACTCTGCCAATTTAAGGCAGAGGTTCATTATTCCACAGACCATTGGGAAGTGCCGCAGAGACAGATGTGCAATCATTTTCTTACTAGTGCTCTTCTAGCTGACCCTTTGAGAATCTCTCCTCAAGAGGATAATTAATTCTGCATCTGTAATAACTCAAGCCAGAACATTCTTTTAGCAAAAATTTAAACTGCTGCTGCTGTGATATTTTATATGTTTTGCCCCATGAGAGAATTGGATTATGGTTCACTGTGCTGTAACCTGAAGCCTACAAACTTATTGTCTAGTTTAGAAATAAGTTTGGGTTGTTTATAAAGAAATACTTCACAATTACG
Source organism: Gambelia wislizenii (assembly GCA_030847615.1). Taxonomy (NCBI): domain Eukaryota; kingdom Metazoa; phylum Chordata; class Lepidosauria; order Squamata; family Crotaphytidae; genus Gambelia; species Gambelia wislizenii. The sequence goes on from JAUMIR010000002.1 coordinate 169,644,117, forward strand.
CCACCTATCTATTCTCCTTTGGAAATGAACAATAAGCAGAAAGTGAAGACACCTGGTGTCGCCATCTGTCAGAAGTATTTGTCATCTTGTCAAAAGACTTTAAAAAATAGCTGTTATGGCATATATGTACTTTCCAATCCTGAAATCCAGTACCATTTAAAATATATTTTCTGGACAAAAAACAAAATATTTTGTTCTTTGCACACATACCCACACCCCATACAGCATTAGGAATAATGTCCAGGTAATAAGAGCTGTTGAAAACTGGAATGGACTACCTTGGAAGCAATCTCCTTTGCTGGTGGTTTTCAGATGTTAGATGCTCATTCAGCCATTGTTTAGCTGTGGATTCCTGCATTTTCCAGGACTGTACTGTACTGGAATTTTCCTCTCAGTCCCCCCACCCCCATTTCAGCCTTCATACAGTTAGGCTCCCGATCATTAATGATTCCCTAGTTCAACAATAGGAAGCTTCTAGTCCTTGAGCCTAATATGGTCTCCTGAGTTCTTGAATCCAGGTCATGGAGCAATCAAAGATTGCTCCTCCCCACAGAGCCCCCCTTCCCACAAATCCTGTTTCCTTGGAAGGGAAGTAGGCTATAAGAATAACTGGGGTGTGTTTTTGAAGCTGAGGCTCATTTGCATTGCTCCTCTCTCCCACCTCCATAGCAAGGAAGACAAAGAAGGAGAGACCTTAGAGACAGCTGAGTCCCACGATCTAGACTCATTTAAGGATGAAATTAGTCACACAAAATAGGATAACTAATAGCATGACAAATATCACCTTGGTTGTTATAATGACAAACATCATTCCTCATCACTACTAATGAAGGAAACGAAACCAGAACAGGCTAACAGGCAAACATAAATAAAGCATAGATTTTCCTTGGTTTTTTTCCAGGCTGTGAGGCTATGTTCTGGAAGAGTTTACTTCTGATGTTTCACCTGCATCTGTGGCTGGCATCTTCCAGAACACGGCCTCACAGCCCGGAAAAAACCCAAGGAAAATCTATGGATGCTGGCCATGAAAGCCTTCAACTTCACATAAATAAAGCAGCTAGCAAAACCAAAAGTTGGCTGAAGGATACGATATAAACACTATAAACAAACAAACAAATAAATCTTTTGACTGGATCACAAAAAGATTACAAAGTCAGCATCAGTGACAATGGGCTTCTGATTACAGAAATCCAATATCAGGACTCTGCAAATCCAATATCAGGACTCTGTCAGTTCCTAGAGTGCTGACTAAGCACACTGTACCCCTGCTTGATCTCCTTTTGCAGGTAAAGGAAGTGGGGAGTGAAGCCACATGCACTAAGCTAGCTTTTGACATCCTGGTTCCTGGAGTGCTGGTTCTTGGAGTGCTTTACTTGCTGAGGACTGCCCATTCACGCTGTAATCTCGTGATTGCAATGGGATGTGGTTTCACATGCAGTCAATAGCATGAACAGAATGTTATTGATTATCTATTCATGGCTTGTCCCATGAATAAGAAAGAACACACTTTCCACAGCTGTTGCATGGGTAATAACATGAAGACGATGACGTCAGGTGATAGCGGGGCCCATTTGTGCTACCCTGATGTCATAATCCAATGATTTTCACCATATCGGATAATGTTCCCAGTCTTTTAAATGAAAACACTATCCCATGCTTTTATTACTTAATGTTTCTGCTCCCAAACTGTTAAGAGTTGGCCTATGTGGGGAAATTGCCCTCACAGAATGGCAATTGAGCAAGGACAAAAGAATACGGCTTCTAGTCGCTTTGAATCTGGATGATTCATTTTTTTCCTAGCAAGGTTAGGATAAACTAATTCACATCCTTCATTTTGCATCATCAAATATAGATTCCCTTCAGAAACCAAAAGTACTTCTTTAGCTTCAAGCAGAGCTGCAAACACTGTTGAAATCTACACCACTCTTGTTCTCATTCTGCTCAAACTCACATCCCTGTGTTGTCAATAAGGCATAGGTGCTGCTACAAAAGGTTCTCTTCTAAGGGAAGGCTATATTCTCATGAAAGGTAGAATTCAATCAAGTCCTTCTGTTGATGGAACTACACTCATCAATAAAACTGTGAGAGGGGATATTTGAATGGAATGCAGTTTCTGGGAATTGGAAGACCCTATGCAGATCCAGCAGGACAGGTGCCTGCAGAGAGAAAAAGTTCTGCTCATACAACACAGTATGCCATCCAGTGTATGGAAATGTTAGACAGGTTGTCCAGGTGATTTATTTATTTCCTGCAATGGTACCTGTAGCCAATAGAAATACAAAAGTAATGTAATCACATGCTCAGCATTAAAACGTTGTACTGATGTAATATTGACCTACACTAAATTTGTTGGGGGAGGGGGAAACAGGAGAAGAAAGATAGATGAAGCAAGTGGAATCTTGGGGTTGAGGTAACTCTTGGGGTGAAAAAAGCCAGTAACATCTATAGAATATGAATAACATACTTTATATATACACAACTCTAACACAAATTTGAGTATTTTCTAAATTTTGAAATGTGATTGGAATCAAAATAGTAGTAGTAGCAGTTGTTGTTGTGTGCCTTCAAGTCATTCCTGCTATCATACCATAGATAAGGCTGTTATCAACCTTGCAGTAAGGATTTCCAAACAAACAAACAAACAAACAAACAAACAAACAAACAATCAAACAATTCTTTGTCCTTACAGATGCCAGGGACAGTGTACAAAGACATGGTGAAGTAACTTGTACCAGCTTTTGCTATCTTGCTAGCTCTGACCATTCCTGGGTACATTGTCATCCGTGCTCTTGTAACCTTCGAGGTAGATTATTGTAATGTTTTATACTGTAAATGGTGCTGCTCTTGGAGATGAACTGGAAATTTAACTAGAGCAGCAACAACTTTATTTATTATTTATTTATCTTAATTTTGGTGAATAATTTTGTCTTTATTGTCATATTTGTCATATGGTGACAAATAATTGTCACCATATGACAAATATGACAATAAAGACAAAATTATTCACCAAAATTAAGATAAATAAATAATAAATAAAGTTGTTGCTGCTCTAGTTAAATTTCCAGTTCATCTCCAAGAGCAGCACCATTTACAGTATAAAACATTACAATAATCTACCTCGAAGGTTACAAGAGCACGGATGACAATGTACCCAGGAATGGTCAGAGCTAGCAAGATAGCAAAAGCTGGTACAAGTTACTTCAGAGGTACTCTGAAGCCGCCTGAGTCTCAAGTGACAAAGCTAGATCAAGGAGTATTCTCATGCTACATGCCTGCTGTCTCAGTGTCAATACAACTTTCATTAAAAACAGCCTAAAGAATATCTTCTTTTTAGAGCATGTTGTGTATACTCACATGTAACCAGGGGAATAAACAGAAAATCCCAAAGAGAGATTATTTCTGTCTCTTAGAACTCCCCCCCCCCTTCTGAGTAAAATTATTGGTCACCAGTTAGTCATTTGTTGCAAACATAAAACTAAGGATATTATTAGACACTCTAAAAACAGTGTTATAATGATGCTAGGAGATCGCTAAAGGACTTCCTTTTCAGATGACATTGTTCCCCACTCATTATGTACCTGTTCTGCTGCTGTTCCACCAGTGCTTTTTATTGACAGGATAAGCCGGCAATAGATCCCCCGTTCCATTCCTGTCATGGATTTGACAGCGACTGAAAAGGTGCCCTGTTCTGCCGGCAAGATCCCAGAGTCAATGGGAGGTCCCTACCAGAACACTTTCTGGTGAGATTGGGACATCAAGGCAAGTGACACACTTTTAAAAAAACTTCTCTGGTTTACTTGGAAGTTTTAAAGTGTGTTTCTGTGCTTGGTGTAACTTTTACTGCTTTGTTTTTCTTTTTAACTTTGAATGTCCCACACTCACGTCTTCTCGCAAGAACGGGCTGGATTTCACTCCAGGAAGTGAACAGAGTTCCGTTAGAGCTCCATTCACTCCTGGGCTGCCCTGAAGATGCTAATAAGGTAGGTCTGACAGGGACGGGACAGGGGCGGGAGAGGAGATTGTGGGACAGGAACACTTTTTTCATTCCTGGCTGATAATCTCCTCAGTAACCCGTATATTACTTTACATTATACAGTACATTCCTTGCTTTGGAAACTGCTACAGAAAAAATTATCACAATCTAACTGTAATGACCAATCTAATGTGAACTATGGCATAGATGTAAGTGCTATGAAGGTTCTTATTCTAATGCTATCAAAATACAGATTAACAAGCAAGTAAGAGAATCACAGAAGGACAAAAAACTCATCAGGTGTGTCAAATCCCCGACATTCAGAAGCCATGTGGGGAATGCAGCACACGCTGACTTAAGCACTAAAGTATGGATGCTTTAATTAATCCAGGGTGAATTTAATTGCTTTGGTTAAGTGGAAATTGGGTTAAAAATGATGCAGAGCATGCTGGGGTATGTTAAAAACATGACATATGAGTGGGGATGAATCAATAAATTAAAAGTGCACAGATGTTTTAATTAAACCCAGAGAACTTAACGAAGATCACCGGAGACTTTTAAGCCTATGATTAATTCAATTCATTTTCAATACCTGTACAGATATGAGGACGCCTCCATTTTGAAAGTTATAAAAGTTCTCAATCAATAAGCACTTAAGCTGCTCTGAAGACAAAAGCCTTTTTAGAATTACAGAAGGTGGATCACTGGATACATGGCTTGCTAGTGCAGGCAGCCTATGAATGAGTGGAATGGATGAAGGAAAATGAAGGCAAGTTTACCGAAGTGTGGGCAATTACATACAGCTCTATGTCAACTGAGAAGAGAAGCAGATACTTTGTGGAACAGCATTACTTAAACAGTGAATATTTACATTATTCTGAATGCCCATCAATCTTTGTTTGCTTTGGTTGGGCCAAGAATCTAATGGTGGTTAACATTTTCTCTATTTTGGGTGATGAGCTAAGGTGCCAGAGTGAAAGCTTTTTTGTTAGCTGTTGCACAAATCAATGAGGCTACATTTCTTCCACTGACTGTGACTGAGACACAAGCACACTCCAAGTGTGCACTTTCATTTATATTCAAGAAAAAGAATGATGTGCCCTGGAAAATACAATGAAACATAGGTGACAGGACATCTTAACTTCTAGTATCCACAGGAAGAATTTTTTTGTACTAATGAAAATGAATTTTTTTAAAGAAGAATATGGGAGGGAGATTTGAAACAAAAAATTGGAGATCATGAATGGGATAAGATTTGGAAACAAAGACAACTAAAAAATATGTCAATACGGATAAAAGAAAATTACTATAAAATAATATGGAGATGGTATTTGACACCAGCAAGATTGCATAATATAGACAAGAATAACTCTAAATATTGTTGGAGAGGTTGTCAATAAATAGGTACATATATGCATATGTGGTGGAATTGTAAATTTGTACAGCAGTTTTGGAAATTTTTTTTATAGAAATAGAGAATATTTTGAATATAAATATAGAAAGGAAACAGAGTATAGCATTGATGTCAATTTATAATGGAGAGAATGGGAACCAAGCAGAAAAGGATTTAATAACAAATTTATTAATGGCAGCGAGATTAATTATAGCAAGACATTGGAAAATGTAAATAAATGTACAAGTGGAGGAGTGGTATAAAGAAGTTTGGAAAATGGCAATAAATGATAAGTTAACATGTAGAATTAAAGTAAGAGGAAGTTGGAAAGAAAGTGATTTTGATAAAATTTGGAAAGTATTTGTTAAAAAAGTATTACAGACAAAAGATGGGAGGTTACCTCCACGAGAAGAAATGAGATTCTGGAAAGATTAGGTAAGGGATAATGGCTCCGGTGAAGGGGAGCACTGAGGTGGGGGGGGGGTAGGGGAAGTAATATTCATGAAAAGAATCATAGTAAAGAATTTATGTTAACTTTTGAAATTAGTTAATAGAAAAATTGTGATGTTTATGGTAATATTATGTGTTTTACTAAATAAGTATTGATTGGGTATTATAATGTATGATTATAAAATTAATTAAATTAATTTAAAAAAAAAAGAAAATGAATTTTTGCTGGTCTTAGCATTAAGAGATGCATCTGTGTAGTTTCTAAGAAAAGAAGTAAGAATACAAGAGCACAAGGCCAAGCCTCTTACTGGGCAATCAAAGAGCAGACAGAGAAATTATAATCCTTGCCAGATGGTAAACATATGTGGGGACATGGGAAAGAAGCTAGCAGTTGAAGGGACAAGCTATGAAGAGATACGTGTTTATATTGACTAGAATCAAAGGATGAAATATCAAATGCGCTCTCTCCTCCACCCCCATGCCTGGACGATGCCTCAGCTTGAGCTCAACACCTACATGGCAGCAGAGGTATGGGATCCGGCCATGGGGGCATGTCACAATTGCTTTCTCTGGCTAGCAGGAAAGGGTGGAGTAGGGAAGGCGATAATGACACACCTTGGGCTCCTTTGTTGATTGGGGCCATCTCTTTTGGAAAGGGCAGTTATGAGTGATTGAATTCTCAGGGTAAAGTACATATAGGAGCACTACAGGTGTCGATACGAAACTATACTGCACTATACTACTATATAGCCCAATAGTTGGGTCCAGCTACTATAGTAGTATGTATTATATATACAGTAGTCTATTCTATACAGAAATAGATCATGCTATTCATAGAATCATAGAATTGTAGAGTTGGAAGAGACCACGAGGGCCATCCAGTCCAACCCCCTGCCACGCAGGAAATCACGATCAAAGCATCCCTGACAGATTGCCATCCAGCCTCTGTTTAAAGACCTCCAAGGAAGGAGACCCCACCACACTCCGAGGGAGTGCGTTCCACTGCCGAACAGCTCTTACTGTCAAAAAGTTCCTCCTAATGTTGAGGTGGAATCTCTGTTCCTGGAGCTTGTATCCATTGCTCCATGTTCTAGTCTCTGGAGCAGCAGAAAACAAGCTTGCTCCATCCTCAATATGACACCCCTTCAAATACTTAAACAGGGCTATCATACCACCCCTATTCATTATTGTTGTTATGTGCCTTCAAGTCATTTCCAACTTATGGCAACCCTAAGGCAAACCTATCACTGAGGCTGACAGTGTCTGACTTGTTTAAGGTCACCCAGTGTGTTTTCATGGCCTAGTGGGGATTTGAACCTGGGTCTTCAGACTTGTAGTCCAGCACTTAAACAACTATGCCATGCTGGCTTCATAGATTATACCATACCTATACTTAATTTATTAAAAAGCAATAGACCAAAGAAGATAGGAGCTGGAGCACTGTATTTGTACTAGATTAGAAAATCTATCAATGTCAACATGCCTGACAGTCATTTAGGTGGGGGGAAGAGAAAAGAAAGGAGAAGGAAATAACAGTCACACACAGTTGTGTTGTGTTGTAGCTGTGTTGACCACAAGGAAAATTCGAAAATCCATACTGTGGTTATAACTTTGTTAGGCCAACCAAAAGGGGACATAATTTCAGACAAACTTTTGAAATCTCCAGATCTTTTGATCAGGCCCAACATTAGAAAAACGGTCAAACAGGGAAGGGAGGGGAAGACAGATGATGTTGAGGCCATTTTGCCTGCATGGTATCCTGAGATGGAGTGGAGAAGGAAGGACACACTGACATTCAGATGAAGCTCTGTCAGGTGATCTTCAAGTTTCAGGTTCTGCCTAACACCTAAAAGGCAGAAATGTTTGCTCCTCCATTTCTGAAAACTCAAACTCCAGCTTTAAACTCAGAATTGTTTCCACCAGGCTGAAGCACAACAGGCACCTTGATTGGTAGAAAGCAGACAGAAACTAGTACAAAATCTGAAATACCCTTTGGTGATAACTTTATTAAGCCAAACAGAAACAAAATGCACACACGTAACTTCCCACTATACTAGTTCTCAAAGCTCACTGGCTTCTTCATAAGGCAAAGATGTTAAAAATAAAATCATGTGGGGAGGGGGAGAGAAAGTGATGCTGTTGGAGCCACAAAAGCCTGCCAGTCTGTATCTTGTGGCTTTAGATGTTACAGTGAGTAAAGCCAAACTGGGTAGCTTTAGTCAGTGGACTGGGGGCATGAATCTTCAGGAAATAAATATGAGCAATTGGGTACCAGGACTCACTCCTTCACCTTGCCTTGGTGACCAGCAAAGGAGGAAGTTCCATAGTTCCGTCCTCACAACAGCGCTTAATGGATAGCTGGGGGAGGTGAGGGTTGTCCTAATATCCCTTGGATATGTACAAAGATTGGTCTCTGATTATGGATCTTTGTTTTGTTTCATGAAGTAATACATGGCTTCAGTTATGGCCATACATAAAGGGAAAGTCAGGAGAATCAATATACCCAGAAACTGGGATGGTGGGTGTATGAGGATAGGGTTGACACTAGATATTATGGCTTAGAAAAGTGCTAGGAGGAAGGAGGAGTCTATGGCTGGAATCCTGTTGGTGTACGATGCCAGTGGAGAAAGTGGAGGAGAAAGGCTCTGGGTCCCATGGCCATGAAGGAAGAAGGAACTGAGAAATAGGCTCCTGAGACACAAAGACAGATTTGTGTCTGTCTTTGCTCACAACTGCTGCATGGACCTAGCAAAAGTCCAACCACTAGCACAATGTACCAACAAGATTCCAGCCTAGGTAAGGTGTTAGGTAAGGAAACACAGAGAAATGTGAAGTACAGGAGCATGCTCCTGTAATTTCATATTTGTTTTCTCATCTGCTGAGTCTCCTACCCATGTAACCTACAGCCCTCCCTTCAAATTCATGGCTTTCTAATTTGCGGATTTGAGAATTTGTGGATTTGCAAGGTGGCAGGGAGGAGGTGAGCGGTTTTCAGCTTTTCTCCTCACAGGGAAGGAGAGCTGAACAAACCTGCAGTGAGTGCTGCGAGCTTGGTCAGTTTTCCTTCCCTGTTGGGGGAAAAGCTGAGGCCACCAGGAGGGTGGGTGGGTGGTTTTCGGCTTTTCCCCCCAAGGGGAAGGAAAGCTGAGCAAACCCGAGCTGGTAGGCTTACTGAGGAGCTTGACCAGGGAGGAGGCGAATCACCACCTCCCCGGCCAAGCTGCTTGAGGCCCGAGCCTGCATGCTTTCCGAGCAACTTGACTGGGGATTGGCCGAGCGGTGGGGAGGCTTCCCTAGCCTCCCCACTGGTTTGGAAGGGGCGGTGGGGAAGCTTTCCAGGCCCCCTGTTCTTTGTGTTTTTTCAAATTCGCGGGGATGCTCCACCCATAACCCCTGTGTATTTGAAGGAGGACTGTACTCCAAAACTGTGTCCAAGGAAAAAGGGAGAATAATGAAGCATCTGGATGTTATTTGCCTAGTCACTTCAATAGTGTTTATTTTAAAAATGAATGGCTTCTGAGCACTAATATAACATGCTAAAGCAGTGAAAGGAGGTACTTTTGCTTGGTGTAACATATGGGGTCTGTCTATTAAATAACAAGACTGATACAGCAACCCATCTTTATTTATATGTATTAAAATTCTAATGCTTGTCCCCTTCAATATACTCCTCATTCACACTCACACACCAATGCAGTCTTGTTTTCCACTGGTCAAAGGCATGGAACAGATCAGTTTCTGTCAGCTGTGTCAACACATCTGCCATTTTCTTCGTACTGTATCAATTGAATAAAAACATGTTCCTTTAGGGAAAAGAAAAAAAGTTGCATGGTGCCAAATCTGGGTAATACTGAGGATGTTCACATGTAGTTAAGCATTTATTGCCCAAAAAGTGCTTCACAGAAAGTGCTGTGTGAGCAGGCGCATTGTCTTGGTGAAGAATGAAACCATTTCCCCACAGTTCTGGCCTTTTTTTCTGACTCTCTCTCGGTTTTGTCAAAACTTCCTTATAGTAATGATGGTTCACTTCACTAGAACCCATTCTGCTGAAATTATGCCCTCGATGTAAAAACAAAACAAAAATAAAAGCCAATGAGCATGGCTTTGAATGTGGACTTGCTTTGACATGCTTTTTTCATTCTTGGTGATGATGGTGTTTTCCAGTCCATTGACTGTCGTTTTTTCTCAGGATCATACTGGAAGATTCAGGTTTCATCACAAGTGCTGGTTTTTTGAAAAAGGTTTGCGTCCACCTCAAGTTGCTGCAGAATGTCACATTGCTTGACTTTTAAACTTAGCATTTTTCTGGCACACAACAGAAAACACAGCTGCTTTAAACAATGACTGACAATTAACTGAACTGCCAAGAGTGTTGATGTTTGTCATGCAGGTTCAGACATGTCAAGGCCACCACTCAAGCCTTCACAATCAGTTCTCCCTGATTTGTCTGAAATAGTCTCGTTATTTAATAGACAGACCTTGTATCTTATCTGGCAGGAAGCTCATTTGAACACACCTGTTCACACCTATAAATGTACTCCAAGAAAAAGGAGTACAAGGAATCCAGCAATAATGAAATATCAGTCTTGGATCTTTTCGTATTGCATTAAACCAAACAAGGCTAAAAGAACAAATTAGGAACTAGGGCTTCAGTTTCATAATTTGCTTTTCAGTGAAGCAAATGTACTATATCAGGCCTTGTTTATTTCCATTATCAGTACAGCAAACCTTGGATCTCTCTCAAGGTGATCATTCCACTAGATAATGAACAAAAGAGGAAATTCCAAATTATGTAACTGCATTATTATTTACATATATGAAAGCCCTTAATCTGCCTGCAAGCACTGGAGTGACAGCAAATTTGGAGAATGCCAACCCATTTTCACTAATATATAATTAAAGCAGTCTATGTTTTGTAATAGTAAGATTGCTTTGCTTCCACTGACAGATGTAGAACAGCAGGAGTTGCCATTTCCAATAGTTAGTATCTACTTAGTTACTCACTAATTGGAAATTTGTCTTGTCAAATTCCTATACAGGAGGTCAAAACCATACATATAACATGGTGGGGGGAGGGCCATGGTATGAGCTCTTAGTTTGTCTGAAGTTATCATCAAATATGGAGAATGTTAACATGAAAAACAGATTTATTTATGGGCTTACCATAAATAAATAAATAAAGTGAACCCAAGACTATTAACCCTGGCCATTTTTACAAACCTTATCTTACATTTATACTTATTGAAATGGAACCCACTTTTGACAACAAAAATGAAGCAAAGCTAAAGTAATACAGTGAAGAAACCACACTGGGATAGAACGTGGGAAAAAGGAACCCTAAAAACAGACTGATCCTATGGGGGGGGATATACTGTACTACTTTTATAGATAGCAAAGAAAACAAAGGAGGAAAAACTTACAAATTCTTGAGCTAAAGAAGACAAAAACATAGTTCAAATGAGTCCAATTGGTAGTCCCAAACAGAATTGACTCTGTGGAGATCCTGCTTCCATTTTCCTTCTGATATTTTTTACTAATGAAAGTTCTTCATTAGTAAAAAATAACGGAAAATATTGGAAGGAAAATGGAAGCAGGATCGAGGAAGAACAGATGGAGATCGGGAGAAGGAAGGGTGTGTGTGAAACGGAGTGCTGGCAGCGGAACGGCTCCATTTCTCTCCCGATCTCCGCAGGGGTTATTTCCCCCGTGTGAAAATCTCCTGTGAATCAAAGGTTAATAATTATTTAAATGTTATTATTTCAATGGGGCTACTCTTGTGGGGACTGGTAACTGGATTTAGCCATTTGTTTTTATATTCAATCAGCTAAATGTATTTTAAGATGTTTTTAAAGTATTTTTAAAAAATATAATAGAGTGTTAATGCTGTAATTATTTCATTATGTTTTAGCATTATATTTTCTGATTGTTTTTACCTCTAGCTGCCTTATGTTTTTAGCTATGCAGTATCTCATTTACTCTTGTTGTGTGCTACCTCGTTGCCTAACCCTGGAAGAAAGGCAGGATATCAAACAAATAAGTAGATTAACCCTGAAATATCAATGGATGCCACAGAGATAGTGTAGCTTTACACGGCTTGGCTGAACGAAACATACATTACAACCAACCTCTTGAGGCTCATTTCCAATTTGTTTTAAAGGACATATTTAACCAGTGGTTATCATCTCAGTAGGATTTACTTGCACGAAAAGGGGGTAGCCTGTATGACTGACCCAACAGGGTCAGTGTGCAAAGCAGATGCCAAAGAGAACCTTGTTACCTGCCCTGATACCCCCTCCCTTTCAATAATTCATCAACTGGCTATATTTCATAAACTGGCTTATTTATTGGCATTCCACATGATTGGTACTAGACCAAGACCTTCCAAATGCAAGGATTCATGTTTTACTCAGAAAGCCTAAGGAAGAGGCCATCCCAAATTCCTAAAAGACAAGGCTGGGTAGTAATCATGTGGACCCCCCTGCCCTTGGACAGTGAGTTAGGGTAAAATGTGCTAATTCTCCTGGACATACCTTGAAGTAAGTCATTCACTAGTTCAATCAAGCGCTGGAAAACTCACTGCTCTGCAAACTCGTTTCTCTTTGGACCTCTCGCCTCAATAATAGAAGGTTGCCTGACACACATCAGTCTTAATGTCTCAGCAATTTGTGATCATTAATATAGCCAGAGCTTCCATTGTGTAACTGTAGGAACCTCCATCTAACATTGTATTCCACTCATAACACCCTTTCAGGGGGAATATCAAATATCACCCCAAAATATAGCCAAACTGTTCTCAGTTTCCCAGAGGCTGTCAGTCTGTTGGTTTGCTGTGTCACCTAGCACACATAGCTGTATTTCTTCTCTGCATGAATCTCTGTTGTCCGGACAGGTATAGTATAGCCCATCATCCTGAATTCTATCCCAATGCTTCTTTCTACTCTTTGTTAGCCCTTTGTGATTGCTTTAAGCCTGAGTGTTGATGTGAATGCTTATGAGATTATTTTTCAATATAACCATTTTTATTTTATTTCCTGGTTGAGAGTCTCATCAGTTAGTACTGGTATACATAGGCCAAAAGATTCCATAGTTACACAGCCTCTCGCTGCCATATTGAACTAATTAAAATTCCCCATATTAATATCTGATGTGAGTGGGGTTCTCACAAACCCCCAGTAATTCAGGTAACAACCTTATCCTGCAACCTGTAGCCTATATGCAGAAATACCAACTGAACATATGGGCTGTGTTAATGTGAAATGCACAGAAATGGTACTTCACAAACAAATGACAATAACAATAATAGAGATGAAACAGGAGTAGAATAGTGGAGTAGTAGTAGTAGCAGTAGAAGTATTAAACAAAAAGCCAAGCTAACAACAGGATCATTGATGCCACTGAGTTCAAGATGAATAACTACTAATGTACTCCAACCCATCCCAATTATTCTTAGGAGGTGATATAAAAATTTATTTTATGGCACTACATCTAATTTGGCAAATGCTTTCCTTTAACAGCTTCTGTAAATGACTTAAGTAGGGCAAGGAATGTTTTCAATGAAGGGTTTCTCATATTAAACTAGTAGACTGCAGCACCATTATATATATATATGTCAGTATGTAAATAAATAGCTAATTCATTCCTTCAGATCATTATCTATGCTACACAAGATTTTGTGTGTAAGTGAAACTAGATAAATCAAAGTATTCATTTCTGAATTACTAGTAAATGCTAAAAGGTTATTTATTTGTAGGGAAAAAAACCCATACTCAAGTAGATTCTAACTGCCTGTGAAATATGGCTGAAATAATCTACATTTTTTAAAAATTTCCAGTATGAAACACTGAATTTGGTGAAACAGAAATACCATTCCCCCAGATACTCAGGAACTGTGTGTGTATGCTCAGTTTTTCCCCTCCAACTCTGTTCACAGTCATTGCTTCCACTGGTTATAGCTTTTTTGAGCACCATATTAACCTGACTGCTCTTTCTTCCTTAGCATACCTGTATGGCATTCTTCCTGAAAAAGAGATTAAATAGCAAACAGAGGAGGCTACATAGACATTATGTGCCCTGATTGTATGATGCCATTACTGAGGGCCAATGAGAGCAAGTGGAGAAAACGTATGTGTTTGTGATCCCCCCACCTTCTCTCAGGGCAACCTAAAGGTCATTCAAAAAGGAATAATGCATTGGGTACTATTGAAAATGTTAGTAGAAAAACCTCAATGGAAACACCAACACCATCCCACCCCCACCCCACATGTGAATAAAGCTTTGTTCTATGGAATAAAACTGCCTTTAAGCAAGTTCCAAACTCATACTGGGTGATAGGATAAATAATCCAATGGAAACACAGATCACGGGGTGACTGAATACTAAGGGGGATACTAAGGTGTGTTTATGTTTGCTGGCTACATAAACAAAATTCTGCTGTCTATATGTACACATGTGCAGACCAGGTCACAACACACACAAATGTGATGGAAAATGTACATTATAATGCTTACTCCCCCTTACATTAATGTCAGTTTAAAAGATTCCAGGGCGGTCATAGATTTTAACCCAGTAGATTTTAAGCCAGCAATCCTATGCCCACTTAACTAGAAGGAAGCCCCACTGAAATGTGCATACCATTGTGACTAATTATTTTGGAAAATGCAAAAATGTAAACCAGAGAAAAGTTGGAAAGATTACAGCAGGATTCTGGTTTACATTTTTGCATTTTCCAAAAATAATAATTCACATACACACACTCACACACAAGTTCAATGCACCTTTTCAGATCAATATCTGAAGCACACAATTAGGAATGAATGTACTAGGCTCCCTATAATTAATCTACTCTGGTTGAAAAGTATCAGAAATTCATTTCTTTTTTTTTTTCCTGAAGCTTTATGATTTATTCCATAATTCTCTACTGAGGATCTCTTAGAATCATATTCAGGGAAATCCTGAGATTCCCATAGTTTCAAGAAACAATGGCATGGTCCTAAAGATGAATAGAAGCATTTCACTCTCAGATGTCAACATTGGTATTAGCTGCAAATGCGCTATTAAGACGTTTGTGTATATGCAGTGGTAACACCTATCCTTTCACATTGATTGATTGATTGATTGATTAGTTAATTCCTCTGATTTGTCCCATCATGTATATAAACAACCTAACCCTTTTGTAGGCACACAGAGATTAACTGACAGGAAATAGCATCAGGCACTTCTTAAACAATTAGGCCTAGATCCATTGAAAACAAATGGAGCAAAAAGCCCTGCTGGCATAGTAACACAAGACTGCTACTTTGTACATCACAATGACGGCCACTGGGAAAATGCTACTTCTATTTGCACAATGAAGTTCTGGTAAAAATGTCAAGCTGCTTGTGCTATCCACAGCATGAGCAGCTTGACACAGTGGGATTCTGCATTTTGCAAAAATAATAACCCCAATCTCTTGTATCACATTCTAAATGCTGCAATAACATTGAAAGATGTTTGAAAGCATGCTGCAACATGCAAAATTGCAGGATCAAATGCACCAGTCCATGAACTACTCTCAGAAAACAATAGGTGCATCAGTGCCAATACTTTAACCATGTTCAAATATTATCAGGTCGAATTAAAAACTAGATACTACTGATCTGTACTGGTAGCGGGAGAGGAAAAGGGAAGATGAATTTATAGAAACTGGACACTCTACATTTGCTCCCCCCCCCCAACCCATGGATAGACACAACATAGGAATTATACCCTTATTTGTAACCGTCTGCCAGGAAAACAGAATTCCAATACTGGCCCAAAGACTGCCATTCCAAGGACTGCAAAAATTACTTTATAAGAGCATATGGCCAGTGGCTAGGGGATTCTGGGGGTGTCTGCCCCCCCACACCAAAAAAAGTGATGTGTACGCACTCTGAAGTTCCTTTTAATATTACTTAAATGTGTGCAGCTTAAAAGAAATTGGTGCAGGAGAATGAAGTGGCTTTGAGGTAGAAGTCCCCAGTTCAAATCTCAACTCATCATATCAGCTCAGCCCATCACTGGGTGGTCTGAAACTAAGCTCTTATCTGTTCAAATACAGATACACCAATGAAAAATGATAAGCTTATCTTGAAGGGGTTGTTGGAAGGATTACTGAAGTAACACAGAAGTGCTTTGAACACTTCAGTAAAGTGCTATCTAAATTTATTTTCATTTCTATGACAAACAATCCCCATGGCACAGGATAAAACACATAATGAGGAACTTCTGAAAACAAAGCTAAGGAGTACCTTTAGCACAATCTGCTCCATGGTAGCCAGGAAAACAATGACAGACTCCAGACACACATTCACCATTCCCATGGCAATTACGGGGACAATCCTGCACAGAATCTGAAAGACAGATATTGTTCATGTGTTAGCTGTTTCCCTATCAGATTACATCATGTTATTTTAATATTCAGGAATTTCCTTGAAACTTTGGTCAGTCAGAAGTCACCTGAACTGAGAGGCAAATGTTTTAATATTATACAGTTTTTCCTAAATATTTCTGAATCACACAGACTGTGCTTAACAGAAGGTTTCAGTAAACTCTCCCCATTTTCTTTTTCTTTAGTTGAGTTGGTATTTTGTCTACATGGGGAAAAGGGATATTAGACTTGAAAGCATTAATGCAGCCCTATTTTCCATATGAGAAGTGAAGAGGTCCCTTCTGTCATATAATGAGTCCAAATAGGAAAGACACAGTCAGGGGTCTCCAGCGCTAATCATTAGAATAAGCTGTTGTGTCTTCAGTAGCTGACTGAAATCATATATTATGTCAGAAAGGAGGTTCCTATATAAATTATGGCTTTTAAAAACTGTATGCAGATTTTCCGTGTGGTAATTATTATACCCTGACAATAGCTTTTTATTGACAAAGCATACTGAAACATATTTTCCACAACTTAAAACATTACAGTTCTGCTTGAGAGAATGGAAACAAAACTGTACCACAAAATCAGTACAGTTGGCCCTCCGTATCCGTGGATTCTGCACCCACTGATTCAACCATCCATGGCTTGAAAAAATTTTTTAAAGTCCCTAAAGCAAACCTTCATTTTGTCATTCTATATAAGGGACACCATTTTACTATGCCATTGGATATAATGGGACTTGAGTAACCATGGATTTTGGTATGCCTGGGGGTTCTGTAACCAAATCTCTGTGGATACGAAGGGCCCACTGTAATAATCTACTTCACATGTAGTAGTATATCTAGGTAAAGGGTCTAAAATAATGATCAAAAGCTTGAGTTGTTTCATTGTTGTTTTAAATTACCCACCCCTTTAACCTTCATTAATTTTTCAGACATTCAAAGTTCTAGTAGTCACAACAGTCATAATTCTGCCATGTGTGGAATTATTAGAACATAAGTTTAAATACAATACATTCAACATTTTAAATATCTTGGCAATTAGGAAACCAAACTACATAAGAGTTGCTTTGGAATCTATAATTCTGAATATATATATATTCTTCATTCCTATACATTTACTTTGTATATCTCACTGAATTAAATGGAAATGCATTCCCAGATACATGAATTTAGGGCTACTGATTTAAACTCTTAGCAACAGCACTGACATAGGATTTTCTCTCTTTTATTTTCATGATTCATAGTGTCTCTAGAGCAGATAGACAAGGAGTGCCCATGACTATGCTCTAGCCCCCCTTTTCATGTTGGTCGGCCACTGGTTTCATTTCATACAATTTACGAGAAAGTTGAAAGTAATAGATGTAAAAGTTAGGTAGACTTCTTGATGGTGCAATGATAATAATTGTTCTGAAATGTGGAGGAAAAGTACAGTATTTTATTCAGTTCCTTGACACATATCTATTACGAGAACTTTTACCCATCAAGGTATATTTAGAGGTCTAGAATCATGACCAATATAAAGTATAAGAACAAATGCCAAAATATGTGAACCAGAATTCTCAGGCTAAAAATATGGATAAGTGTGTGTGCGCGTGCGCGTGCGTGCATGTCTGAGTGTGTTCCTTCAAGTCATCTGTTGACTTATGGCAACCCCAAGAATTTCACAGGGTTTTCTTAGGCAGGGAATGCTCAGCGATGGTTTTGTCAGTTCTTTCCTCTGAAATAGAGCCTATAGCACCTGGTATTCATTGGTGGTCTCCCATCTAATTATTAATCAGGGCTGACCTTACTTAGCTTCCAAGATCAGATGGGATCTGGTGCCTTTAGAGTATTTAGATCTGCATAAATATGGAAATATTATTTTATCTATGAAAGAATGAGAAAATGTTTATAGCTACCTTTTATAATTATAATTTTCAACATCATTTTCCCTATAAAAACTAATGTCAGTACTGTTAAAAAGTGCTGCCGGTGATTTCCTTTCCTTTCCTTTTCAGCAGTGTCCTTTTTTACCTGTATGGGTGGGGTATTTCCACTGACATTTCTCCTCAGGATCCAGAATAAGCACAGTATTAGCTTTTCCTCTTTTCCACATTTTACATGAGTGTATACATTTTACCTGTATACGTACGTACATGGACATCTTGATAAAGTACATGATATATATAAATCAAGATCTATTACATTTCTTGTTTTTCATCTGTTCCTTCTAATAATGGTTTAAAGGGAAAACATTAGGGCACAACCAATGCTCCAAAGCCCCCACAGTCTTTTTTATTATTTATTTATTTATACCCTGCTCTTTAGCCACAAGGCTATCAGAGCAGCTTACAAATTGTTT
This sequence comes from Gambelia wislizenii, assembly GCA_030847615.1. Classification (NCBI taxonomy): domain Eukaryota; kingdom Metazoa; phylum Chordata; class Lepidosauria; order Squamata; family Crotaphytidae; genus Gambelia; species Gambelia wislizenii. Next base: position 169,662,666 of record JAUMIR010000002.1, read on the forward strand.
TAAGCAATAGCTATTTACACATCTACACTGCATTAAAAGTTTCCAATGTGTGTTAGCTAATTGCCCCCACAAGCTGGGTACTATTTTACCGACCTACGAAAGGATGGAAGGCTGAGTGAACCTTGGAGCTGGCTGGAATCGAACTTGCAACGTGGTGACTTGCAGTACTGGCATTTAACCACTGTGCCACCAGGGCCCCTTCTGACAGGTTCTGCCATTGACCATCTCAACTATGCCAACCTGGTATAGCTAACTCCTGTTTTCTGCAGTAAAAATGGGGTGCAAGCCAAAGTGGCTTTGCAGGACCAGATGATCCATCAATTCACTGCTATCTTCCACCTTTATAAGAACTGCTATCAGTGGCAAAATTATTCAACTTATGATTCTGGGTGATTCTGTATTTCATCAGAGTTCACGAATGACCATTTTGCATGAAAATACAAAGTATGGAAATAATTTTTTTGAGAGTCTAGTCTTGAGGAAAGTAGTGATTTCTTCACACCCAAGAGTTGCTGTGAGGCAATGCACACCTAGCCTTGAGCACCTGCACACTTGTGTGGCTTCTAAGGTATTTATGATAAACAAAACACACATAAAGCAATGTACATATTTTAAAATGCAGATAACTGAAAAACAACAACAACAAAATCCTGCAGAAAAATACTTTAGTCTATGGTTAACATCACATAAAGAATGTACATTGCACAAACAAATGTGCAAATGAGGAAGAATGCATAAAAACAGTGTATTCAATGCAGGGTTGTCAATATTTTATCCAAAGGTACAAATTTAAGTTGGTTTGTGTTTGCAATAAAAAATCATGCTTATTTGTTTTGGAATCATTCCTGACATATCTCACATATCTTTAAGCATTCCCTGATTAGTTCATAAGAAGAGCAAGAAAAAAGTTGTATTGCAACAGCATTGCCCCAAGTATATTTAGGGCTGCACCCCAAGTATTTTTGTTGTTTTTCATGCAGCCCACTATCCAGAATTTACTGCCAAGGCATACATACCCAAGACGACTGTACTGAATGAGACTACTTCTTTATCTTTGCCATCATTGTAAAAAGCAAGGTGCCACAGTCCCACATCCAGGTACTGAACAAAGACGGCTTCATTCTGAACAAGGGTCTGAATGCTTCGACGCTCTCGAGGAGACTCTACCACACTCCATTTCTCTTTCCCATCCAACCGTTCCATAAAGTCATACTTCAGGGCAGAAGAATAGAAAAAGTGCTTTGTTATAGACTGATACTGTAGACAACGTAAAAACGAATGGATATATATTGTAAAAACTATCTTCTTATAGAAAAGCCATCCTGAAAAGCAAATATTGATTGTTAAATCTCATTTGTATTTTATCAAGTGTATATTATGTTACACAGCATGGCTTGATATTCAATCCTTTAACTTCTACTGTACCAGTTTAACCTTGAAAAACCTTTCTAATGCAGTCCACAACTGAAAAAGAAAGAGATCATAACATCTATAGAAAAGGACGGAATAGGACAACTGCATATATATGTATCTCGTATTTCCTTTAAAAATACAACCTATACATACAATACAATTTGCAAGTGTAGATGACTCAGATATATCTCACCCACTTGCAGAATGAAGAGCAATGTGGAATTAAAGCTATACTCTTCCTTCCTCCTAATTGTCTCTTGCTAGAAATTTCCTAGCAATTTCATCCATTGATTTTACCCAGCAAACACAACAGTAAGAATAATCCAAAAGGGAAATTCAGAGTAATGGAGAGGCAGATCGACTGCCACATTCCAAGCTGCTCCAGCTATTGCAGCAGCTTATTTTTTTCCTCTTTCCCAGTGAATCATTTCAGTGGGTCCTAAGCCACTGCTGATGTATTTTGCTGCAACAGATAGAGAACATCTCTCTAAAGACTGAGGCCTGTGGAACGGTAGCCCTGCTCAGTCCTAACCCCCTTCCAGAAGACTATCTTCAAGGGTTTAGGACTGCATTCTCAGTCACTAGTTTGATGATGTTTAAAAAAATTAATAAATTGGAAAACTAAAATTTATGACTCCAACAGAAGTTCAAGTGTTAATACAGCATACTCCTAAGCTTGTTTTCAGGCCTATCAGCAATGGGTTGGTACAAGGTGGAAGGAGCCAAGGAACACAGACAACTGGATTGAAGGTATAACAGCCACTACTTTATTGAGATTGCGACCATATAATAGGTGGGCATGAGGCACAAATTCCAAGTCTGAACCCAGCAATTGAACAACTCAAAGCATTCAACCCAGGCTAGCCTCCTACTTCAAAGCAGGAGGCAGTGAAGGTGGTGAGGTGGGCCATCAAGTGTTACTCTGTATGTCTTGCCTTGCAATATCCCAGAAAGAGTTGTTACTTCCCGAGAAACAAGGTTTTACTGGAACCTACTCCAAAGTAAGTGAATTGAGAATTTCAGTTTTACACAATTCTTTTTTTTCATAAATATGCTCCAATGAATTCAGAAGGGCTTACTATAGGTAAGCATGCATAGGATTTTAGGTATGGTCTCCTGCTTAGTTCTAGTTGTAAAAACATACTGTAGACACCATAAACTGTGTGAGTGTAATTCTAATTAATAACTGAGTTTTGTTTCAGACAGAGCATTCTGTTGATTGCAGAGTTCAGACAGGGCTTTTAAGTAAGGAAAAATTAATAATCTCAGTATTCCAGCCAAATCAGTTAAACTGAAAGGTGTGCCTAAGCACATGTACACTTTCAGATGACATGGTCTCCTACCCCCGCCTCCAAACTGGCTAGATATTATTTCCCTATATAGCTATTCTATTAGAAGGGGAAGGTCCAAAGTGCAGTCAATGGACTGCACATGGTCATGAAGGTATTTTTTTCATCTCCTGGCCCCCTTGTGCCCATTTCCACAGGAAAAAAAATGTTAATTTCTCCTCCTTGAAGCTTCCAATGATGTTAATTTTGCATTCAAACAAGCTGAAACCCCATCTCCACACCTTCTGCTCCCCAACACCAAAGAGTAACAAGAGTGACAACAGAATAAAACCAGACAGGGATTTCTGGGGTTTCATTTTTTACCCTTCTACGGCTGGTACAGCCTAAGATGGGTCCTTCCTCAACAGGCCTGCCAAAGTTGTGCATCCCTAAATTTGGATGTCTTTGAATAAATCCTATGAAAATATGAAGCAGCCTTATATTTTTTCAAATGTGCGTATTTGCCTATAAAGGTAGACTCATATATTTCTTCTTGCCACCCACCACCAAATTCCATATATATTAATGCAAACACGACAGTTTTTATTTTACTGACATCTCTTTTTATTGTTAATCAGATATTATACATTGTCTGAATCAGATGACCAGTCTCCTCATGAAAAGAAGTGGTCACGGTTTGTTGTGTGGATTGTGTACTGTACCTGTTTTTCAACTATAACCTCCTGGAATAATTTGAAAGGTTCTTGGAATATACAAACAGTTTTAATGAAGCTTTCTCTGACTTTCACTTAATCCTTCCATGCCAATAAAAATGAAATCTTGGTCAATAGCCTGCTTCCCCAATATATGACATAACTTTTCTAGTATCAGCTTATATAGATGCCCTCACAGTATACTGATGAGCTTAGTAACTAAAGATCAATGTCTGGACTCTCATTCTGTGTACTAGCCCTCAACCACATTGCTCAAGAGGAATTATATAATCCATTGCAACTAAATTAGATCTATCAGCAGTGATGATGTAGGATTTCTAACTGAGAATTAAGAACTGGTCAGCATATTTTCATTAATAATACATCTGTACCAATAGCCCACATTAGAGAAAGTCATCCAATTCTGATGAAACTTTACCAATGTAAAACTGATAAATCCTGACTTAACAGATGGATTTCTCTGGTTATCAGAAACTTCTTCAGACTAATAATATTTTTAATGGTTGGGGTATGATGACATTTTCACTGGGAGAAAAGTTTCTCAGAGCTTGAATGAATGAAAATGTTCTAAGTCCCCACCTCGGAATAATTCTGCTTAAAATGGAGAAGGCTGTGTGGCCAAGCAACATGAGAGTCTGGCTAAGATGGCAGAAATTATTCATGAGGAAGAACAGACAAGCTAGGAGAGGTTGCAGCAGTTTGCTTTTGCCTGAGCCTCCTCGGAAGGGCTAGATTATGTGCTCTCATTCCCTCTCCCATTCTGAGTTAACTGAGTGCAAACTACTTTAGTTCTTTGGACTCAGTTTACAAAAACTGAAATAAGCTGAGGACAAAGGATGAAAGTGGGAGCAGGACGATCAGAAACTGGGATATTTTTAAAGCCTCTGAAAAAACAGGATGACTGAGGATTAATCAGGCCTGTCCCTGTCAAATCAGGACACTTGGATTTTCCCAGCAGCAAGGTATTGTAATGAACAATCCTTTTTCTAACCTAAAGTATTTTGGAGCGGCCTGGTCTTGTGTGGGCAAGATGTACAAAAGCTGTACAAAAGACCTAGACCTGTTGGATATGACAAATGCTGAAATGTTTTCGTTGTTTTTTGTTTTTTTTAAATGTGGGTGTACCAACTTACATGTGCAGGATCAGTACCCATGGTTTCAATTACCTGGTGTCCGAAATATATGGTCTCTCTAGGCATTTCCTAGGTCATCCAGTGCGAATCTATGGTAACCTTTGCTGGAAGTTACCATAGAGGCATGCTGGAGCTGCCTAAAGAGGTGGCCTTTCTAGGTGTTTCCTAGGTCTTCCAGCATTATTATATGGGGTTTGCTATTACCCATAGTTTCAAGTATTCATGGTAAGTCCGGGAATGCATCCCCCACAGATATGGTGGGCGAACTATATAAAATACAAATCAACAGAGCTGGTTGTGTTTTTGAACTCTCTTTAAGGATGTTGCTATAAGAGACTATCATCATGAGGGCCTCCACTTCAAAATGTACTAATACATTACTGCATATAACAAGACCGCTATGAAAATGTTTCATAATTTGGACATATTTCTATTTTTAGCTGCAACCAGAAACAGAAGTTTGGAACTTCAAGAAAAGTCACCCTATGTTCAGTAAAGTTATGATGATTGTAAATGTCCCATAATACTAATATACACAAATCCCTATTAAATGGGGGGAAAAATCAGTTCTTTTTAGAAGTTATAGAAATGGTGCCTCTAGTCTCACAATTGTTGCTTTGTAAAGTGAATTTTCTGAAATATTCTTTAAACCAAGAAAAGTAGCTGATAGGGAGATAGATTTCCTGGCATGTCAGCTTTCTATTTAGATATTTATTTTAATGTTTCTTTTTAAATGTAGGTGTGTTCAGCCTACCAGTGGAATTAAAATACTCAAGAGCCAATGTGTACATAATGATATACCAAAGCATAAATATCAGGAAGTCTTTTCATTATACCAAACACTTAATCCAGTACCTTTGTAGGGGGGGAAAGTTATTTGAACTTGTTTTTTAACAAGAAGGGGGAGGAGGAGGAGGTTAAAAACATAGTAATTAGCCTTTCAGAAAACATCCTGCTTGGGATAACACCTTTGGAAAAACAAAGTTTATTGCTCCTTGGAAGATTTGCTCACTGAGGGTCAACATGAACAGTGTAGCAATAAAAGCTGACATTTCTCTCTGGCAACATGCTGCTCTGCTTGGATTGTGTTGGCAGACTCTTCTGCTTCCCCTGTGTCTGATACTGATTCTATCTTAGACAGCAGGCAGGCTCAGCGGTTGGTAGGATCGAAGAGGAACAGCACACAGAGGAGCTAAAATGGTTTGAAGTGGCTGTAGCTGCAGGGATTTGGTCTCCTCCCATGACTGAGAGTGTGACCAAGACAATGCAGGTGACTTTCACTGCAGTTTCAACCACACTGCTGCAAACAGACAACTCATTAGAGCTGACTTACTGAAAAAGCCTCTTTAATTTATGCATGGAATAGAGCCTTGAGGAAAGGTAACTTGCTGGCAGAATGCCTTGTGCCGTTTACTTCTTCCCACACTTTCATAGCTAATGCACAGCTTCCTCCTGCTTGTACTCCAAAAATGCTAGACTACAGCAGGTTAACTGGGCTGGTGGCCTGTTCTTGAGATCAAATGCTTGATTTAGAAAAGCAGCAAACAAGCATTCTTAAGGACACAAGGATCCAAAAGAAAAGAAAAGGAGGGATGCTTGTAAAATGGAAATGAGGTAATGGATGCCATTGCTCCTTCCCATTAGTAGAGCACTACACTATCAACTAATAATAATAGTAATAGTAATAGTAATAGTAATAATAATAATAATAATAATAAATGACATCTATCTGCAAAATAATTAGATAACAAGGTAAAATTAGCTATGCACTTTTCTTCAGACTATAGTGCCATTTGTACACAATTCAATTCCAAGAGATTTATGATGACAGTGGTGAGGCTTTTTTTTTTTTTTAAGAAGTGCGGCATACTGCTATCAATAAATGGAATGCATTGTATCACAACATCCAAAGCCCTCTCATACCTGGAGAAGAAGGAGCAGCCTTATGCTAGGGGTGGAGGCTGCTCTTTCTTTCCTGGATGTATGAGCCAAAAGCCAAAAAGTGCCCAGGGGGTGGAATACTGCCCACAAGCCCCCTCCCCCATTTTCTCTTCTATACCCAGGGAGGAAGTGAGACAGAGAGCTGCCTCCACCCCCCAGCTGGCAGAGACATATGTTCCACCAGCATGCTTATTGGATCAGAACTAAGATTTGTACTACAGGTTGACCCCCCCCCCTATCTGTGGGGGATAGGTTCCAAGACTTCCCTCGCCTCCATGGATACCTGAAACCATGGATAACAGAAAAGCCTATTATTTTCAATTAGATGAACACCAGAAGTTGACCACAGAATCACATTGGAGGATCTAGAAATGCCTAGAGAGATCTTTTTTTGGACATGGATAAGTGAAACCGTGGATGCTGAATCCATGGCTATGGGGGTCCACTTATATTCTTACTCCTTGTAAATATCAAGCCATGAGAACTGCTTTCTTTGATCAGTTATGTTCAAGATGCTAACGTGTCCCCACAGCTGGTCACTTGCATGTTTAACTGCCCATCAGAATGGTTTACCCAAATAAGCAGTACAAGAAGATGAAAAGGACTCAAGAAGATTCAAATTTCGGTACAATCCCTGTTTGCAGCAATCTGTAATCTTGTCTGAGTTCCGTTCTTCACTTTAGGTTTTGGAACATAGTTAAATGTTTCATCAAAGCATTCTTGTCATAAATGCCAACATTTGGAACTTCCATAGGGTTCCTTATGGAAAAGCAGAATGATGATCCCCAAAAGGAAGGATGAGCTGACGTTTTATCATTTGGCATGCCACCTGAATCTATTAGGTGAAGTTCAATTAAAATATATTTTGTCTTTGTTATATATGTAAACCAGAAATCTTAGATCTGATTCTGCTCTACCACCTGTGCAGCTGGCTAATTACGCCATATTTTTCTACTCTATTGATCTTCTGATATAATGCACTTTTATAATGAATTGTTTTTTTTAAACAGTGTTCTTGCTGAAAATATCACATTTCCCCTAAAGTCATGCAGAGATGGTTAAAAGTGTGAGATGTGGGCCACACAGAGAAAGACAGTAACTTAATTTCTGTTAATCAGGAAGAAACTGGGCAGATTCTGCCCACATACCATGAAGGTCTCTGAATATATTGAGAACTGACTCTTCTAGACATCTCAAAAAGAACTTTCAAGCCCAGACATTTTAGTTGACTTTGCTTTCTATATATACTCTACTTGCCCACATCTCTTAAATAAGGACAGGTCTATAATTCGAATGTGCCATGGTATAGAAACAGAATCACAGAATCATACAGTTGGAAGGGACCACATGGGCAATCCAGTATAAACCCCAGCCATGCAAGATTACACAGCTAAAGCACTCCTGAAAGATGCCCATCCAACCTCTGTTTAAACAATTCTAAAGAGGGAGAGTCCATCACACTCCAAGGAAATCTATTCCACTGTTGAACAGCTTTTATAGTAAAAAAAAGAAAAGAAAAGAAAAACATTTTCTTAATGTTTAGGTGGGACCTCACTTCTTGTAATTTGAATCCATTGGTTTATGGACACAGTATTCAAGGTGAGGTCTGACCAAAGCAGAATATAAGTGCACTACTAATTCCTTCAATCCTGATGCTACACAGCCCAGAATTGTATTGAATATTTTGGGTAATGCATCACACAGCAGACTCATATTTAGCTTTATTGTCTACTAAGACCCCTAGATCCTTTTCACATGTACTACTTTCAGGACATAAAACTGTATCTTTGATTCTCTAGATTTACGAGGACATTAAAGCAGTACTGAATGGATGAAATCCCAATTCTAATGTTCATATTAAGGAATATTAAAAAAAGTATTAAAATATTAAACATTAAGGGGCCATTTACATGGCAAAATAAATCCTCAAAGAATGCGACAAGAAGCCTGATAGTTCCCATGCACTTCGAAGCAACAGCGCCCTTTTCAGAAGGAGGGGGTGCAAAAAACCCATAAGTCACGCAGTATCAGCTTTCGCTAGTTTTCCAGACTTTTTGATTAAGTTCGTGAAAATGAGCATAATTGGTCATGGGAACTTAACATCGGTGTAAACTGGCATCGACCTTTTCGAATTACTGTGAGCAGAGCAGAGGGGTTGGAGAGAGAAATTCACCCTTCTTCTGCTTGCAGCCCACTTTGGGAAATCTGCTCTGGGCCCTTCCTGTTGTTTCAAAGGAAGGCTTTGGGGGTTGGGAAGACGATCGGGACTAGCCCCTGCTTGGGTGGTGTGTGCGTGTGTATGTGTGTGCATTCTTGTGTGGGGGGAAACAGCCGATCGCATGTTCGTCCTTTTGTTTGTTTGTCCTTCCCTTCACTTGCCTTTATTCAAGGGCTTTGGAGGCAGGGAAGACGATCAGGAATGGGGCTAGCCCCTGCTTGGGTGGTGTGTGTATATGTGTGCATGCATGCGAATGTACTGTAGATCGCTCCACCATGATTTTGCTTGTTCGTGCTTTCATTCACTCCTTTCTTTATTCAAGCCTTTCGGGGGCAGGGGAAGACAGGGAAGTTGACGGATCGCTCTGTCAATCTTTTGTTTGTTTGTGCTTTTCTTCCCTCTCATTATTTATGGTCTCCATGACCCCCTCCTTGCTCCCTCCCTGCCTCCTGCCTGGCTTTAATCATCTGGAGGCGATTCCCCCCCCAACTTTGCCTGTGTGAATTAAGCAAAACCGAAACTGGCTGCATCTTCCAAATAAGCCAGCAGTCATGTGATTTATGCGCTCCTGATGTGAAAGAACGGTAGTCCGGAATCTCAAGAACTTCTTCCTGTTGTGGAACCAGCTCCTAAGTGTTATCACACATCTTTTTATCCAGTTTATTGCCTGGCTAGAAGTGGTGACAGTGACCATTTCACATTTTTTCAGGTGTACACAATAGTGTCTGATCTAACCACCCTGGTTACTTTTCTCTCCCACTTTGAAACCACCCCATACTTCCTTGCCCTCATTCCCCCACTCATGTCCTATCTCAGTTCAGGTACTGGCTTGTCACTACAATTCATCTTGCTCACAGTAACTCTTACTTCTCTCTCTCTCTCTCTCCCCGAGCCAAATATATGGTATTTTAATCACAATCTTATGTCTAGTGGTCCTCACAAGCAGCTGTTGATATAGCAGAAGCAAGTGCAATCAAATGCTTCCTAGAGTATGAAGTGAAGCTGTTCTTCATGCTCCCATTAAATGCTGAGTACTGTGTAGAGGAATTACTCAGTTTTGCATTTCCTTGCTTTTTTTGCTATTTATGCCTTCATTCTGCACTTAATGGGCTCTATTGCTATTTAATTTCTCTGGGGTTTTTGGAGTGTCAAATACTAATTACAAAAGTGCAGAATACAGTGAAGTATTTCAAGGTAATGCATATTACTAAGAGGCATTTCAAACTTGTAAAGAAAAAGAAAAAGATCTGTTCCCCATGGAGGTATCTCAAGTCCCATGTTATACCAAAAGTTAAAAAAGGAGGGGATGAATGATGCCTCTTCTTTTTCAGTGCTTTCTTTGAGTAACTGAAGTGTCTCTATAGACAGGTATTATCTGGAGCTTTCTTTTTTATTTCTCTTCACTGTCTCCTGTTTTCTCCCTTGCTATTCCCCCCATCTCTCTTATTATGCAAATGTTCATAGGAAAATCACCTCAGGGCACTTCATAATGTTCTTGCTGTGCTTTGCCCCCTATAATGACAAATAAACAGTATTTAAGTTTTTAAAATGGTTATCATGTACTGTAAGAAAGTTTATATCAGAACTAATAATTAAATATCTGTTGCCTCCCTGCAGAAAAAGATGGCATTTTTGAATTCAGCATTATTGCTGTTTAGCTGCTACTAACAGTCTGTTGAATAGTACTGTAGTGATAGCTTATGTCTAAACTAGCCACTTCTTGCAATCTGACATCATTTGAAAAATGCATGGGGAGAATTGTTTGCCTAGTATTTTACATTAGTTTTTCATAAACATCTAATTTGAGGGTTGTACATATAACTAACCCACCAGACACCTGATACCTAAAAAGTCATCCAAATAGAGTTTGCTTTAAAATGTAAATGTGTGTGATTTATACAGAGTGGAAGTCACACACAATACGAAACTTGCCATGGATTACACTAGTGGAACTAACGAGCTCTTTGTAATTTTGCAATTTTGCAGACTCTTTGCAATTAGAGTCTCGTGTGTTAAAATTTCAAAGAGCTGATGAAGAAATGAGCAATTTTGCTCATTTTAAAAAAACAGCAGCCTTACTTCTAATGAAATGAAAAATGTGGTAATATGAGTGGGCAAGAGTGTGATTTCCCTTCCCAAAATAATACACCAAAAAGGGAAAGAGTGCAAGAAGAAATGAACAACTAAACATCAGTAGTTTTGTGCATTTTCCCCATCTTGTCATTTAGAATATTCTATTTATGAAGATGTTACTCAGCTAGACTGTACACACACTTTAAAATTAGCTTATTCTCAGTAAATCTAGGCTGCATTAATAGGAGTATAGTGTCTAGATCAAGGGAAGTAATAGTGCCACTGTATTCTGCTTTGGTCAGACCTCACCTGGAGTATTGTGTCCAGTTCTGGGCACCACAATTCAGGAAGGATACTGAGAAGCTGGAACATGTCCAGAGAAGGGCGACCAGGATGGTGGGAGGTCTGGAAGCCATGCCCTATGAGGAGCGGCTTAGGGAGCTGGGCATGTTCAGTCTGGAGAAGAGAAGGTTGAGAGGGGACATGATAGCCATGTTTAAATATTTGAAGGGATGTCATACTGATGATGGAGCAGGCTTGTTTTCTGCTGCTCCAGAGACTAGGACACGGAGCAATGGGTTCAAACTACAGGAAAAGAGATCCCACCTAAACATTAGGAAGAACTTCCTGACAGTAAGAGCTGTTTGGCAATGGAATGCACTGCCTCAGAGTGTGGTGGAGTCTCCTTCTTTGGAGGTTTTTAAACAGAGGGTGGATGGCCATCTGTCGGGAATGCTTTGATTGTGTATTCCTGCATGGCAGGGGTTGAACTGGATGGCCCTTCAGGTCTCTTCCAACTCTATGATTCTATGAAATGAGCTATCAGTTCAATGAATGAAAATAAAATGAGCTTAAGAACCTTTTGCTGAATAATGTTGGCTATCTCATTGCATGTGTGGTAGAGTACTTCCACACATTAATTATCCAACTATTTGAAAACACTCTGTTTTCTTTTACTATTAGCTCAGATGCCATGCAAACCAGCACTTTTGGAGCTTTGCTGTTTGGAACATTATTTCCTATCTACAGAGTTATACAACAGGTTTTCTGAACAGACATATAGCCCCATTACTTTGACTGACTAAACTAGGCACTTGAAATATTTGTTAAACAGTAATACAGAGAAACCTCAGTCTCACTGGGTTTCTCAGACAAGAAATGTATCTTCATAGTCTCCAGTTAATCATGTACCTAATTTTCTGATTATTGACTTATTCCCACAAAGGATTCTACTTCCTTTGGCATATAAGCACACTGTCAAGTGAAGTTTTATGCTCTTTTCACAGATCAAATTTTGAATCTGTAAGAACAAGGAATTTCCAACTTCAGCGTTAAGATATCACTCAATGTCAATTTTAGATCATTTCTATTAATCTACTGAGATGTAAAGAAAAGCTTATATTGTTCTTTCTTTCTGATATGGAACAGTCCAACAGTTTGTTTCTAGCATCACATTAAGCAATCTATGGATGCTACCCAGCTGAGTTACCCTATTGTCAAGGTGTATAGCTGTGCAGAAAGTTAGTGCATAATTTCTGGTTATTAAAATAGGTGAATACTATTAACTCAAGCCAGGATAAAAGCAGGATTGAAACATTTGTTTGGAGAGTGCTGGGACAGTGGGCTCTTGCAGGGAAAAGCCACACTTACGAGAAAGCTTAAGCAAAGATTTGTGGATTTTAAAACTTATTTGAGACACCATGTAAAATAAAATACCAGAATAGAATGTGTCTTATGGATTTTCCATGTTTTGGCTATGCTAAGAGGATGGGAGCTAAATTTCTGCTTGGTAATTCTGACTGCAAACTATGAACATACCAAAAAAAAAAAAAAAAAAAAAAGAACTGTACAGTAGAACAGAATCTACAGTTGGCCCTCAACTTTTGCATGGGTTAGGGGTGCAGGATCCCCACAAAAGAGGAAAACAATGAATATATACCCATGTATTACACAAGGGATCCATTCCAGGACCCTTTGCATATAGTGATTTTCATATTTAATCATGAACAGTATTTGTTTTTGCCTGAGACAACACTTTTTCTAGGCAATTCTAAGTCTTCCAGAGCAATTCTATGGTATAGTTCGCACTGGAGGACCTAGAATTGCCTAGAGAGAACATATTTTTTCAATCATGTATAAGGCAACAGAGAAGACAGCAGCAAATGCAGTACTCCATGACTAATCAAATCCACAAATGCTTAACCTGCAAATGTGGAGGGATGACTGTATCAGAATTTTACTGAGGATGAACATACAGTGAAGTAAACTAGGGCACAGGTAATATCCTCTCTCTTCTGTCGAGGCCAGAGAGAAATGTTACGAGAAATGCATTATAGATGATGAAAATAGTAGCCCAATTTCTTCTTTGATAAATTGTAGCCCTTTGCAGTAAAGAATAATAATACATGTAATGTGATGGTAGAGTACTAAAAGTTCTCTCATGCCTACAAGTAGCAGCCACTGGAGTGAAACACAGAAACTGAGGGCCCGTCTACATGGTAAAAAAAATACGTATGGCATTTGGAAGATCGATAATCCATACACACAAACATTCATATGCATACATGTCATTTGGAATGGGGGCTAGCGAATCCCCCGTAAACTCCGTGGATTCGGCGTTCGGGAGGATTAGTGAATCTTGATCTAAAATCCGTACAGCTGTTTGTATTGTCGATGGTCTGTACACCCCATTCGCACACATACGAATAGGCAGTGTAATCTGATTGGCTGGCCTGAGCACAGGGGACAGGGCTAGCAAAGAGGGGAATTGGGAGCGGCCACCATATTGGATTCCCGGCTAAGCGAGAGTCCAGTAAGTCCATGAATTTTACATTTATTCCTTTTTATTTTATATTGTAAATATGGAAAACCAACTTTCTGCAAAACAGGCCCCTTTTAAAATAAGAAAAAAAAAGTGGCGGGAGATTTAAAATCTTGGATCGCTCGCTCCAGCCAGCTGGGCAAGGGGAAGGGTTCATACGGAGTTTAGGGGGGGGGTAAAAAATCATGTAGGCGGATCGTACACATACGAATGGCTGCCTTTTTGAATTTTTTACCCCCCAAACGGATTTTTTTTTAAATCGTGTAGATGGGGCTTCAGTGAACAAATATCAGATAAGATCTCATATAAGATGTGCTGTACAGCATTGATTTATTTATATCCCAATTTTTCTTTCAATAATCCTTTCCAGCAAAAACGTTCACCATGCAATAATCATCAACATATTAATAATACATTTTTCCTACCATGAAGCAGCTTAATTACCATACCTGGACATGTGAAGGTGGGAGTCCTCTTCTTATATAAACAGCAAAAAGTGCATCCTTGCCTAATGAGATATTGAATTTCAGGAACTGTGGCTGTGTGATATGGATTTGTGATCGCCAGAATATTCCTTGTGGCACTTCCTGTGTGACCCTCCGTCCGACTTCTGCCTCCCCGCTATCTATGCTGTTGTTTCTAGTGCCCCAAGGTCCTGGAAGACAAGAGCCAATAAAAGAAATGAGAACATACCCTTCATCATTTCACAGATGAAAACTGGCACACATGTGGCCAAGCAACACCAGGTCAAGATGGCAAAGGTTCTTATTGAATAAGAAAAAAAAGTTATGAGAGGCTGCAATAGTTGGCTTTTGTTAGAGCTTACTGGGAATGGCAAGACTCCACCCCTCCTCTCCTCTCCCCTTTGTTGAGTTAACTGAATGCAAACTATGTATGCACTTTGGAACTCAGTTTGCATAATTGAAGTTAGCTGAAGAAAACATGGGAGGAGGAGAGAGAAACTGGCACATTTGAAAAGCAGCTAGAAAAGTGGGAGGACAGAGGATGACTATCCCTTCCTGATCAGGATAGTCATATGCGAGTCAGAGGCAAATGTGTGTGGTGTGTGTGTTTAGTCTCATCTAAGATGACACTGTCTGGCAAATTTGGATGTCAAATCAAAACTTAACAGATAAAACTAAATTTACCCACTAACTTCCCTAGTCTTGTTTTTTCTTTTGTTTCTTTTTTACAACATGGACACACAAAGATTTCAATACACTTCTGTCAGTGTGTGGGGTCGTCTATACGAGCCCCCGCAAAACAGTGATCCACAGTGAAGATAATTCACAGCAGCTGCAAATTATCTTAATAGTCTTACAGCCCCCATAAACTGCATGCCCTTTATCCATGATAGTGGCCATGAGTGAATTACTTGCATTTTTTTAAAACTGCCACCACTGAACTTTTTTTAAAACTCTGTTTCCACAATGTGCATGAGCGATATTTTGCCTTTACACAAAAAAGGAAAAAAATAGAAAAAACAACACTCTGTTTTCTCTCCTTAGCGATAGCTCGCTAAGGCGAAAATCCAACATGGTGGCAGTGGGCACTTGGCTTGTTAGCAAGCCCCCCCCACTTGTCCAGCCAATCAGCTTGCGTTTCCTCTCCTATGGGAAAGTGATTCAAGTCAAATCATTGGACTTGTCCCAATGAGTGGGAATGTGCTTTCTTCAGAGTTTTAAAGAAACTCCGGGAAAAACTGAGAAGGCTTTCCCTTTCCAGTTTTTGACCCCCCCCTTCTTCTGAATACAGCAAAACAACGGGGAATGCCATTAAGACAGCCTGTATTCTCCTTGCATTCTTTGAAGAGTATTTTTGTCATTTAGATAACCCCTAAGAGTAAGAATCTGTTTCATAGAAAACTATAAAAACTTGGGCATCTATAATCTTAGATACAGCTTCGTCTCCCATTTTTATATTCCATGATTGGTCTTTACTGATGAAAAATAACTAGACAAGAAAGGCAGCTAAGCATATCAAAAGCCTCTTGCATTCTGTTCAACATCCTAATGTGAACAGGATATAAAAAATAAAGCCACAAGAGAAAGTAAAGGATAAATTTGTGTGTAAATTCACAGACTGAAGACTTTTATTCATCATGCCAAATACCAAGCAAGTCCATAAACAATCAAAACATAAAAGGAGATGAATAAATAAAGATTGAAGAAAATATAAATTTTATATTGGCTACTGCTAGATATAGGGCTAGCATGAAACTAAATGTATTGTTTCTTGGAATTTCATCAGCTGGAAAAACAGCAATAACACTTTTCTTCAGTACAGATTAAATCCTCATACTGAATGTGGGAAGATTTAATTTCCTTCTGGACAAGCAATTTTGGACTACATGTGGGAAAACTGTTGTGAAATTCTGGGTGAAAGATAAAAGAATATGGGAATATCATCTTTAACCCATTCTTTTGGCAATACTACATTAACAGGTTCACCCCCCGCCCCGCTTCATTATTGAGCAGCCTATGGATTACACAACCTGCTCATTTACATGAATGTTAGTACCACTGCAACAATATAAGGATTGCTATGCTGTATCACATTCTATTTTGTGCCATTTGGATTGGACTGGCTTATGATAAACGTACTTGCCTAGCAGAAGAAGACGTGAACAACATTCTGGTACACAGAATGGAAGTTCTTGAGTTGTTCCTGGTTTTTGATTTTAGTTTTCAGCTAATACCTGTCAATAAAGCTATTTTTGGTTAATTGTTCAAAAGAGTTTTTTGTGGGTTTTTCTGGGGTGTGAGGCTGTGATCTGGAAGAGTTTATTCCTGATGTTTCGCCTGCATCTGTGGCTGGCATCTTCAAAGAATGGTGGTGTAGGGATGTGTGGGGTTTACTTACTGTGAATCCCTGTTGGAGAGAATATATAAATTTGTGTATATAACCAGAATCATCTAGCAAGGATGGCCAATATGAGTTGTAGTCAAAAAAGTAACTTTTGAAAGGTCTGACACCAACTGCTCTGTACTGTAGGAGAGAGGAAAGCCAACCCTGCAGGTTGCGTACACTTTCCCAAGGGTGTTTTTATAACCTCTCATCGAGCCCCCCAACATCTTCTCCTAAAAGTTTCTGAACAAAATTAAAGACTTAAATGAAAGCCTCCTAAGCATGCAGAAAATATCACCACCACCACCCTGGCCATTAGGCTGAGGAGAGGCCCTTTTCTAATCAGGAAGTAGAATGGAAGTTATGGTTTACATTCTTGTTACCAAAAGGCGTCTTCGGGACCTAACACAGCCCAGGGGAACACAATGAAATTACCCCCTGTGCTCTCATAGGAATAGAGAAGACATTTATAGCAAAAAAGGTAAAAATGTTCAGGGTGGGGGCATGGCAAGCACAACCAAGTTTCCCTCAGGGGCCAATGATGCCCTCCAGCCCCTGGCACTTGCCCACCCCTGCTCAACAGCAAGATGCTGCCAAAAGGACAGGAAGTGTTCCTAGAACCGTGGCTTAGATACATTTACACCACATGAGAACATACATTGGAGGTAGATTTGCACCTCTGGAAAGGAATCAATTTGCCAAAATCTATCATTTTTGGAAGGGCCAAACATTATCTTTGAGGCACAGCACTTTCAACAAGGACATGCCAACATGGCAGGGAAGTGTGACTAATCCACATAAATACCAAAACATATCCTCTGCATCCATTGTCTTTAAATAGAATTACCACCACAACAAGTTTTCAATTTTAAATTCCAAATTGCCTATGTTCTTGAGGCTTATACTTGTATGTAACGAAAAGCCATTTAAACATATTCTATTGCCAATGTCTTTACATGACAAGAGAATGCTTTGACTGAGCATTGTTAATCTTTGAATAACAGTTTTTTAAAAAGCTGTTTTTTTTTAAAAAAAAATCTAGGTTAAGGGGTCTTCAGCAATATCAGAGCACAAAGGCAAAAGGGAACATAAGAGCACGTCAGTTGCAAATAGAATAAATGGGATTTAAGTAATATCAAGTACCGGTAACATACCTATGTGGTGAAAGATTTATACGATCTGAAGAGAAACCAGAGTATATACCTATGTGGTTACAACTACTCATCCTCCTTATGAAGCTCCAAATAAAGATTCTAAATAGAACAATGGTTCTTCCTATTTTCATTTCATCCAAGAATCAATAAGTGCCTTGCAGACACTGACGAATAAACCAACACAACCAGGTACTGGCATCCTCACATTTCAAAGAGAAATATCAATTGTCAAGAGCATGATAATGGCAATGTACTTAGAAATTGTCAGATGACACTGTGGCAGTGATGGGAAGCATGCCCAGAATTCTAGCATAAATAAAAGGCCCCTCATTTCTCAATTATGCCTCACTTTTATTAACAATTAAGACTGCAACATTTAAACAATTAATCGGTTGGCAATTAGAATACACCACATTGAACTCAGTAGGACCTATGCCATGGCAAAAAAAAAAAACAAAAACAAAAAAACCTTTTGACTTACTAAAAAAAGTGCCTAGGATGTAGATAGTAAAAAGGTTTAAGAAACTACATTAAAAAAAACAACAACAGCCAAGGGTAAGGATTCAATGCTTTTCTTTCACACACAGGAAGGACTTCCTCTTATAAGGTGATACCTCCAAGACGTAACAGGCATATCCTGTTTCATAACTATTACCTTAATTCACAGATTTAATCATACAATTAATCAGCTAATCTTTCTTTAATCAAGTGACAGTCCACTTGAACTGTAGTCTCAAAACACAGTTAAATGAGTATTAATGCTTCAAGAAATGTAGTTTCTTGGAGAAATATAAATAGTGCAGCAGGGATAATCTCTCCTTCCACACACCCAGTATATGAACAAATAAAAATCCATAGCAAAACATACCACATAGTATTTTTTAAAATAAAGTTATTCCAATAGAACCACTGGATTATAAAGTTTAGTCAGCACTGGACTGGTGAAACTCTACATTGGTAGATATATTGCACTTTCTGTGCAAATGGCAATATCTGTGGGTGGGGCTCTCAGGTCTGGGAAGCAGGTAAACTATATAGTGCAGAATCATAGAGTTGGAAGAGACCACAAGGGCCATTCAGTCCAATCTTCTGCCATGCAGGAATACCCAGTCAAACCACTCCCTACAGATGGCCATCCAGCCTGTGTTTAAACACCTCCAAAGAAGGAGATTCCACCACACTCCGAGGCAGTGCATTCCACTTCTGAACAGCTTTTACTGTCAGGAGGTTCTTCCTAATGTTTAGGTGGAATCTCTTTTCTGTAGTTTGAACCCATTGCTCCGTGTCCTAGTCTCTGGAGCAGTAGAAAACAAGCTTGCTCCATCCTCAGTATGACATCCCTTCAAATATTTGAACATGGCTATTATGTCACCTCTCAACCTTCTCTTCTCCAGGCTAAACATACCCAGTTCCCTAAGCTGCTCCTCATAGGGCATGGCTTCTAGACCTTTTACATTGGTCACCTTCCTCTGGACACATTCCAGCTTGTCAATATCCTTGAATTGCAGTGCTCAGAATTTGACATAGTACTATTACATCCCCTGATTTAGACACCATACTCCTACTGATGCAGCCCAGAATCACATTGGCTTTCTAGCTGCCACATCCCACTGCTGACTCCTGTTTAGCTTGTAATCTGCTAAGATTCTAGATCACTTTCACATGTACTGTTGTCAAGCTAGGTGTCACCCATCCTATATCTCTGCATTTCATTTTTTCTGCCTAAATGTAGTACTTTACATTTCTCCTTTCTGAAATGCATTTTTTTAGTTTTTGCCCAGATCTCCAATCTGTTAAGGTCATTTTGAATTCTGATCCTGTCCTCTGGGATATTTGCTACTTTCCCCAGTGTGGTATAATTTGCAAATTTGATAAGCATGCCCTCTATTTCATCATTCAAGTCATTGATAAATATGTTGAATATCACTGGGCCCTGGACAGAACCCTGTGGCACCCCACTAGTCACTTCTTTCAAGGATGAAGAGGAGCCATTGGTGATTACCCTTTGGGTTTGGTTTGTCAAACCCAATTACAAATCCACCTAACAAGAGCACTTATCTACCCCACATTTTACTAGCTTAATTGCAAGAATATAATGGGGGACTTTTTTGAAGGCCTTACTGAAATCAAGATATGCTACATCCACACCATTCCCCCCATCTACCAAGCTTGTAACTCTATCAAAAAAAGAAAAAAAGGAAAAAAGGAGAGATCAGATTAGTCTGGCATGACTTGTTTTTCAAAAACCTATGTTTGACTTTTAGTGATATGGTCTGCATGGGATTGCACTCCCTATGAAGGAACAAGTGTATTACCCAGGAATACTCTCTTAGATCTCTCTTTGTCACTGGAAGCCCTGGTGGACTCTGTGGATCTAAGTGTTTGAATACAGCTTGGACTGATTTACAAGCTACAGCTTTTCTTGGATTGAAGTAATTTAGCAACAGTAGTCCATGCACTGGTAACTTGCCAATTAGGCCAGTGCAATGCACTCTACATGAGGCTGTCCTTGAAGACAATGTAGAAACTGCAACTAGTGCAGCAGATAGACTGCTACTGGAACATCATACAGAAACCATATTACTCTGGTTTTACAAAGCAACTCCACTGGCTGCCAATCCACTTCCAGTCTGAATTCAAGGTGAAGGTAATGACATTAAAAGGCCTGGGTGGCTTGGGACTTTGATACTTGAAGGAGTCCCTCTCTCTCTATACACCCCCCTGAGGTGTAAAGTCTGTTGAAGGGATCCTCCTCTGTATCCCATCAGTCAGGGAATTATGCTGTGGGAGAACATGGGAAAGGCCTTGCCTTCTCTGCTGTGGCACCCATTACTGAATGTCCTGATTGCTGCTACTAGTGCTGTCATTCCACTGCCAAATAAAAACATGGTTGCATACTAAAGCCTTTGGGGCCAAACTGTGGCCACTGCACTGTGCATAGTGAATAGATAAGGGAAGAACTCATGTTTTATTTGCTTTTGGGAATATATGTTTTTTCCTCCACTGTATGCCATTCATTATTATGAACCAGTGGTGGCATGGGGGGGGGGGAAGTGCAGAGAGGCTGAACTGCAGCAGGTGACACCATCAGAGGGAGGGGTGACACCAGCCTTAGTAGAGCTACAATTATGAACTATTGGCTGGTATGTTTCATCAACAGATTTTTTTTTCCTTTCAAGCAAAGTGTCAGAATGGCTGTGTAGTGTATGTACAGTGACTTAGAAAAGAGGCCCCTTAAGTACATTATATTGATATATTAAGTGAAGACACCCTATTACATTAGGTACTTTCTACATATTCTTATTTTTTCATTTTTTTAATCAAAATATATCATAAGCCTGAACTACATTCCAATGACATTAATGGTAAGCTCTTGGGGTGTGTGTGCTTTGCATTGGGCCATCATCTTGCTATAACAGGTGCTTTAAAATTCACACTTACACTACTGGAGAGACTGCCACAGAAGGCTCTTTAGATTTCATACTTGTTGTTAGTGCCATCTAATGCAATGGATAGGGTATTAATCAATCCTGTGAATAAGTGCTTTAGAAATAACAGTTTGAATTAGTAAATTGTACAAATTAATTTTTAAATCATCCCTTTCCCATGGTGAGGTTATACTGATCAGTTTTACAGCACATGCTATGAAAAGGGTGATCAGAGGTAATTAGAAATATTGAAGAACTGGGAACAAAATTCTAATGTTGAATCCAATTAAATAGGAAGTATGCGTTCAGATGATAGGGATCCATACAAGCATTAGCGGCAAATCAATTTTTAAAATGTCACCATAGTTCAAAAAATAGTAATAATAATAATAATAATAATAATAAATACACTGAAAAATAAGTACTTTAAATGAAGCCTTTACTGAAATACTTGTAAAACTTAACAAAAGTTAAAAAGCAAGCCTGCATAAATCTGCTCCAAAGATGATTCTGCATCACATATTTTTATCTGTGGCAAATAAAGTGAATACTGAATATTTCCAAAGACATTACACTTCCTTCCCATTAATTCTGTAAGCAGTGCAGCTAGCTCAGGGATCATTTGAACTCTTGGAAGGGCTCTGAAGACTTGTATTTCATTGTCTATTAACACAGTTCATGCTACACATGATAACAGTTTTGAGCTGTCAATAAATTCTGCTAATAGCACTTACTTAAAGTTCTGCTGAATCTACATTTTTCTGTGGTGGAACTTTGAAACTGTAACTACTGCTTCAATTACTAATACTAAAAAGTACAAATCTTCCATGGGGTTACAACATTAAGTTACTTGCTCCAACAGAGCACTGTCATTCGTCTGTGTTCTAACTCAAAAGACTAGAGCATTTTTCAAATTTTCAAAGGGCTGAAATAAAGGATCCAGCAATGTGTAGTGATTTGAGTGTTGGACTAGGATACCAGGAAAAAACTGCTTAAATCTCCACTTGGTCATGGAAACCCACTGGGTAACCTTGGGCAAGTCAGACTCTCAGCCCCAGAGGAAAGCAATGACTAAACCCCTCTGATGAAATCTTGCCAAGAAAAACACAGTCAAAAATGCATGTAGATTTTAAAGAAAAAACATACAAAAAGTTATGTTTAAAGCTATTTGAATCTGTCTATAGAATTAAAACCATTTAAAACACATCCAGTTAAAGAATAAAAGTATTACAGCACACTAGGGTCTGCCCTGCCCTGCACACTGCCCTGGTGGCGCAGTAGTTAAATGCCAGAACTGCAAGTCACCACACTGGAAGTTTGATTCCAGAGGGTTCTAAGGTTCACTCAGCCTTCCATCCTTTCATAGGTTGGTAAAATGAGTACCTGGCTTGTGGGGGCAATTAGCTAATACACATTAGAAGCTGCTTCTTGCAGTGTAGATGTGTAAATTGCTATTGCTTAAAACAATGTGTAAGTTGCTCTGATAGCTTTGTGGTTGAAGAGCGGGGTATAAATAACTAAATAAATAAATTAAAAATCTATGTGAGGGTGGAGGGAAATATGATCTAAACCGAATTGCTAGCAATTCACAATGCTGCAACCTGTCTTAATAATTAATAGCCCCCTAAACTTTTCATGCCCCCTAGCCAAGATGGCAGCCATGAGTGATTTACTCAGGTTTTAAAATTTGCTGCTGCCAATTTTTTTTTAAAAAACTGTTTACTGTTGTGCACAGAAGTGATATTTCGTATTTTCAAAAGAAAGAAAAGAAAAGTAAAAGATGCAATTTTATCGACTTACTGATCTTTCGCTTAGCTGAAAATCAAGCATGGGGGCAGCACACACTTTCCCTGTTTCAAGGCCCCGCCCCCATACTCATTCAGCCAATCAGCTTGCACTGCCCAGTCACAGCAACATGAATGCAAATGTCCTAATGATCGCACATTCGCATTCTCTACGGAGCTTTTTAAAAACTCCAGGAAAAGCCCCAAAGGCTTCCCAGGTGGAGCTTATCGTAGATTCAGCTGCCCCCCTTCTGAATGAAATGCATCGATGTGAATGTCCGTATGTGCAGATCACCTTCCATGTGCATTCTATGAGGATTATTTTGACCATATAGACAAGACCTAAGAAAGGCCCTTTTCTTGTAAACCAATCGGCTATCAAAAACCTGTTGGGAGAAAAAGATCCTCACCCACTGACAAGGGCATCATAGGTTTGCCTTACGGTTGCCACAAGCTGGAAATGACATGAAGGCACACAACAGCAAAAATAAATATCGATAGTGCAAGGGAGATACTGCAACAGGCTCCTCCTCCAATCATATATTACTGTCATGTTACTTGGGCCACACTTAAAGAATGTTCAGAATCTTCTGATGGTCAAAAGAACTTACAGTTCTTCTGGTACAAAGAATCGTAGCCAGGTTGTGAACTGGGACTTACTATAGAAGTCACAACAGCTCCACTGGCTGCCATAATGTTTTCAAGCACAATGCTAAGTGGTAGTTATGACTTCTAAAGCCTAATAAAGCCCTGACCTAGACTGTGTAAAAAAAATTGGTGCCGGTTCCACGACAGGATAAAGTTCGCGAGATTCCGGATTATCGTTCTTTCGCATCAGGAGAGCATAATTCACCTGAATTCTGGCTTATTCAGAAGAATCAGCAAGTTTCAGTTTTCCTTAGTTTACACAGGCAAAGGTGGGGGGGGCATGGCCTCCAGATGATTAAAGCCAGGCAGGAGGTGGGGAGGAAGCAAGGAGGGGGTCATAGACCATAAATAATGAGAGGGAAGAAACGCACAAACAAAAGAAACAACAGAGCGATCTGTCACGTTCCCGATCGTCTTCCCCTGCCCCGAAAGCCTTGAATAAAGAAAGGAGTGAAGGGAAGCACAAACAAACAAAAGCCTGATGGAGCGATCGTACGCACGCACACACATACACACACTACCCAAGCAGGGGCTAGCCCCATTCCTGATCGTCTTCCCTGCCCCGAAAGCCTTGAATAAAGGCAAGTGAAGGGAAGGACAAACAAACAAAAGCACGAACATGCGATCGGCCGGTTGCCGCATGGACAAACGCACACACATACACATGCACACACCACCCAAGCAGGGGCTAGCCCCATTCCCGATCGTCTTCCCTACCCCCATAGCCTTCCTTTGAAACAGACAGGAAGGGCTCAGAGCAGATTTCCTAAAGTGGGCTGCTAGCAGAAGAAGGGACAAATGGCAGGCTCTGTGGATTTCTCTCTCCAACCCCTCTGTCTATTCAGAGAAGGCACAATGGTCACTCCAACCAATCAGGATTCAGCTCTGCTCACGCTAATTCGAAAAGGTTGATGTAAGTTCACACAGACGGTAAGTTCCCATGACCAATTGTGCACATTTTTGCAAACTTAATCAATAAAGTCGGGAAAACTAGTGAAAGCTGATACTGCACGACTTATGGGTTTTTTGCACCCCGTCCTTCTGAAAAGGGTACTGTGGCTTCAAAATGCATGGGAACTATCAGGCTTCTTGTCGCATTCTTTGAGGATTTATTTTGCCATGTAAACGGCCCCACTGTTTCCTTCACATGAACTTGTTCAAGCTCTGAGATCTTTGAGGGAGGCCTTCCTCTTGGTCCTGCTACCCGCAGGGCACATTTGGCCAAGATGTGGGAGAACACCCTCTTGGTGGCTGCTCTTCCTTCCCCCACACCTTTGTCAGTGGGTGAGGATCTTTTTCTCCCAACAGGCTTTTGAGAACCAATTGGTTTACAGGAAAAGGGCTTATCTTAGTGTACTGTACTACTTTTATCCTTTAACTGAATGTGTTTTAAATGGTTTTAATGCTACAGACAAATTAAAATAGCTTAAAACATAACTTTTTGTAAGTTTTTTATCTACCTGTGTTGTTGTTTTTGTTTACTTATACTTCTGTTTAATCTCACAAGCTGCCTTTTGAGTCCCAATTTTGGGAGAAAGATGGGGGTAGAAATAAAACAATACAATGCAATACAATTATGTTAAAAACTCAAAGCACTTCTCAACTAAATCAAAGTCCTGGAGAACATGAGCAGGAACTAGATGTCTTCCATTGTGTCCAACCAGAGGACAGTGAGAACCACAGAAGCAGAACTCCAGCTCATATTCTCCCGCTATTGTTATTTAGAGCCATCCTGGCTCTGATCCTGGCAACAACAGATATTCTTTGCAGTGACTCATAGTCCCATCCTCCATGAATTCATTAGTCTAAATCCCTTTTCAAACTATTTGGGCTGCTTGCTATCACATCTTGAGGGGAATAAAAGCAGCATGCAACTATGCATTGAGTGAAGAAGTCCTTTATTTTGTGTGCCTTGAATCTCCCACATTCAGTATCAGTGGTAACCCTGGGTTTTAGCATTATATCAAAGGCTGACAGAAAACCTCTTTCTTTACTTTTTCTCCCCACACTGCACATAATTTTATTTACATCTATAATATTCCTGCTTATTCATCTAAACAAGCATAAAGCTAAATTTTCTGCTTAGAAATACTTACGAAAGACAAACAGCTGCAAACATAACTTGTGTAGGTGATTTACTTGAACCCTCTGATCATTTCAGCTCTCTTTTCCTGCATTTTTTTCCAGCTGCACAATATCCTTTAGGAGGCTTAGAGAAACCATATTCCAAGAGTGTCTAGATCATAGGGTTGTATAAAGGTGTTACAATCCCATCAGTTTTACTTTTGATCCTAATGGTCCCTTAAAAAGAATTCACCTTTTTCACGGACTGCTGCACACTGGGTTGATATTTCATTGAGCTATCCATCACAACTCCAAGATCTCTTTCTGTTAATCATTACCAGTTCAGCTCCCATCAGTGCATATGTGCAATTGAGTTTTTAGGTTTTTGCCCTAATATGCATCACTTTGCAGTTATGTACACTGCACTGTGTCACCTCTTTCAAACTGATTCCTTTTCACCACACCTGGGTGAGAAAAGACTGTCCACAGAAAGCAGAACTGGAAATTACAGTGGACACTGATGTGGTTGGGAGGCAGCTGGAAGAAAGATGAGGGCCTAGGTTGCTTATCCACACTCTTGTGGTGTATTTCGCTGAGGGTAAAATAGAATGGGAAGAGGGGGTACAAAACAGGAAGCTGGAATTTCTCTTCCTCTCCATCCAGCCTGGAAATGCAGCAGGCTAGGAATTACTTTGTCCCTCATCTGGCAGCTTCATGTTTCAGTGTTGTCTGCAAAAGGCAAAAAAACAAACAAAAACAAAATCTCTTTGTGTGTAGCTAGTGTAGAAACCAAGTATGCAACTTATTGTGCTTCACACTGAACCTTTCTGCTGGCTAAACAGAGTGTGTGTGTGTCTCTTCCTCCTCAGACAACCCAGAAGATGGGACAGAAAACATGGTGACGATGTTTCCCCCACCTTAGATCTATAGCTTTTATGTAAACTAAATCATATATTTAAATCTATTGACAATAAGTTACATTCCATTTTAAGGATGGAGAGCAATAATATAAAAATACAGGGAAATTACAGTCAGAAGATTCTACACCTTGAGTTGCTCACTCCAATGCATGTAACTTATCTGTAAAAACACATTTTAAATCTGAAAAAATCTTACTTTTAGGAAGTTAACATCTACTGCATTTGTGGTCATTAAATGCATGTATTTTTTTATCACACATATTCTCTACCTGCTTAAGAGATGTTAGAAATACTGTTATTAATCACCTGCAGTACCTGCTTATGGCTGTTTTGGAAACCCATGATTCAAGTATATAATTTCCAGGGATTTCAAGTATTTTATAGCTTAGTTGCACTGGCAGAATGCAAAGTTTTCATATTGTAAAAATTAAGCAATTTCCATTTCCATAGGGATGGGGCTTTACTGAGTGAATGAGAAAGGGAGGGGCAGTTGGGAAGGGTGTGTGTTATGAACAGGGATGAGAGAAAAGGAGAGGAACAGGGATTTGGAGGGACAGTTAGGAAAACACAGCTAAGTGTGACTACATATGAGATAAGGTGAAAGCATATTTACAGGGTATCATACAAATCTGTAGTTGAATGTGGCTTATTAAATATAACTTGAAAACAAGTATTTATGTGCTGCAGGCTGGTGAGGAATCAGACAAAATTTACTTAACATGCTGAGGTTGTAAAAAAACAAGATATTTTCTTTGTTTCTTTTAATAAACTTATTATGCTTGCTGTTTGGTCACTACCATGGGAGATATCCTACCATGGCACTGCCTTTCCATGGTGATGAGATTACATGCTCCTGTGAGGCAAAAGGCTGCAATTATGGTAGCAATGATGCTGGTAAGGTCTCCCATGTCAGACAGGCTTTTGCTGTGGAGCCAGACTAAATGTACCAAACAGCTACTAGGCAGCAGTACCAGCAGTGTGTGTGTAACACTGGTGGAGGGTCTTTCAGAAACAATGGCAGTGGCATTATACCCAAAACTTGTTAGTACTGCCCAGAGGAAGGCAATGGTAAAGTACTTCTGAAGCCTTCTGCCTTGAACACCCTATGATGAGACAGTCCAAAATGAAACAAGAGACAGTCCTGGGTCAGAAGGCATTCAACAAGCTATTGGGGAAGAGAAGAGGACAAGTATGAGTAGCTCTGTAGCTAATGATGCAACTGGACTCAAACCAAAAAGACCTTTAGCTGGTGAAAGGTGAAAGGAAAGCCAAAGCTACACAACACAGATGAAACTCTTTAGGAAGTTAAGGACAGACGAGAAGCAAAAGCAAAAGGTGACAGAAATAGGTTCAGAACTCTGAATGCAACTGTTCAGCGACTTGTGCAGAGGGGCAAGAAGAACTACTATAATAGTCAATGCAGAGAAATAGAAGATGACAACAAAAAAGGAAGAACAAGACACCTCTTCTACAAAATCTGAGAAATCAAAGGGAAATTTAAACCAAGACTTGGGATGCTCTATTACATGACCAAGTACAAATAAAAAGATGATGTAAACAATACACTGGAGAACTATATAAAAGAGATGAAAGGATTGACAGACTCATTGAAGGAAGAGCCCTTTGAAGAGAAACCCACAATGCAGGAAAGTGAAGTAGAGAATGCACTCAAAACAATTAGGTGAAACAAATCACCAGGAACAAATAGCACACCAATACAGCTGTTTCAAGCAACAGAGACAGAATCCACTCAAATTCTAAGTAAAATATGTCAACAAATATGGAACACAAAAGAATTACCCACAGATTGGAAAGGCTCAACATACATTCCAATCTTCAAAAAAGAGGATACCTGGGATTGCAGTAACCATAGGACCATTGAGTCCATCTCCAATGCAAGCAAAGTGATGCTCAATATTCTACAACAAAGACTTTTACCATAGGAGTGAGACATTTCCCAAAGGAGTGAGAAATGTCAGATGTCCAAGCTAGGTTCAGAAAAGGAAGAGGAACAAGGGATAATACTGCAAACATTTGTTGAATAATGGAGCACACCAAAGAATTTCAGAAGAAAATCAGCCTGTGCTTTATTGATTATAGCAAAAACCTTTGATTGTTTAGATCATGGAAAGCTATGTATCACTCTTAAAGAAATGGATGTACTAATGGGCCATGCTAGTAAAAAAGGGTTAAAGGAGCTAGCAAAGGTTTGCCCTAGTCTAAATATGAAACACTGCCCAAGGTTTTTAGAATGTGCCGTGTGTAGGAAAGTTAAGGTGAAGGCTTTCCCAGTTGCCAAAAAGACCAAATGTGTCACCTAAAGACCCTTTGAGGTTGTGCATGCCGACTTAGCAGGCCCCTATAAACCCACTGTAGGTGGCAATCATTATTTGTTTGTAATTGTGGACAGACACACTAGGTACACCTATGTGTATTAACTAAAGGAGAAAAGTCAAACTGCAGAGAAATTCTGTGATTGGGTGAACATGGTGGAACAGGAATTCCCTTCTCTTAAGGTTTCCAGTCTAGTGACTGATAGAGCAGGTGAATTCTTATCTAACAATCTGCAGAACTGGTTGTGTAGGAGGAGCATCAGGCATAAGACCACAAACCCAGCGTCTCCAGGGAAGGATGGGCTTGCTGAAAGAAAAATTGGCATGTTAAAGAGTATGATGGACTGCATGATGGAAGATGCACAAGCCCCAGCTGGGCTGTGGGGGGAGGCAGTGAAGACTGCTGCTTACCATTAAAACAGACTGTCGACGTCCAGTGTCAATCAGACCCCATATTGTCTATTGTATGGTAGAGCACCAAACCTCAAGCACCTGAGGATTTTTGGGCAGTTTGCCAATGTACTTAGTCACCCTAGCCTAAGGAAGCCTGGGCAGCCTAAGACCAGGAGACTGCGTTTTCTTGGCTATGAAGGTAATAAGTACATATTTTCCCTCTCTCCTGGTATGGTGACATACTCTAGGAGTGCAAAATTTAAAATACACGCAGGGTGGGATAGATTGCACTGCAATCAGGAGGTTTTTGTTCCCTTAGGGAGGGATGTGCCAACAACTTCCGAAAGTCCCACAAACAGAAGGGTGGTTGAGACTGATGAGGATGAAGGGGAGGCTGAGGAAGAAAAGCCTAGTACTTCAACACACACACAAACACACATTGAGCCCAAAATGTTTTTGAAGAGGGTACCTGACACAAGGAGAGAAACTAGCAGTAGTGCAAGTGAAGATGAGTCAGGGAGATCTAGGATGATCATCCCCAGAAGGTCAACGAGGATCAGAAAGGCTCCTGACAGATTTGTAGTTCAGGAGGCTAGGCTGTGCAGTTTTATAGCAGAGGAGCCTGCAAGTTTTCAGGATTTGCTAAAACTTTCCCAAGAAGAGCAGGAGAAGTGGAACTCAGCCATGGACTCTGAGTTCGAGTCACTGGTGGAGAGGAAAGTATTCCAGGTAGTAGAGAGGTCCAACGACCAGAAGGTTGTTGGTTGCAGGTGGGTCTACAAGCTGAAGGACATGCCTGATGGGACACAAAAGTATATGGCATCTTCTGCTTAGCAAGTGGACTGATAATATTATTGAAGAATGGGGCCCAGGTTATATGAAACAAATTTTCTTTCTTAGAACAAAATGTATGTGAAACAGCCATCATGGAAGCCTGGAAGGTTTAACACCCCCACCAATTATCTAGAATTAACTTTAAACTTTTAATCCTCACCACCAAAAACAAAAACAAAACAAGCCTAAGAATGTGTGTGTATAGCAAGAGCAACAGCACTTCTATTTCTATACTGCTTATCAGTGCCAAAGCACTCCCCAAGCAGTTTACAATGTGCTAGCTAATTGTCACCAACAAACTGGGTACTCATTTTACCAACCTACAGAAGGATGGAAGGCTGAGTGAACTTTGGAACCCTGTAGGATCAAACTTGCAATGTTGTGGCTGCAGTACTGGCATTTAACCACTGTGCCACCAGGGTTCCCTATACACATGATCACCATCCATTTCCTGATGTGCTAGCTTCTCCTGTTTTACTCCCATACTCATCCTAGCTGTGATTGCCGCTGGCCTTGGGCCTAGAGTCTAGAGTCTAGAAAACTCCATTTACTGTGATGTTGATGAAAGAATACCTAACACCACTGCAATTGCTAAAAACAGGTATAAAAAATAACAATATTACAAATGCAGGCTGTTGTAGAAGACACAAATATTAATTTGAAACAACAGACTGTAATTTTGGTTTACTCTCTTTCACTCCATAAAAATGATTAAAAAATATCGCTGCCTGTGAGGTATGCAGTAATCGTTTTAGCCTGGTCCCCTCATATAGATACAATCCTGACCTACCTTCCCAAAGATAAGATAACATTTTATTTTTCGTTGTACCTATTAGAGCCTATAAGTGAATATATCACAGGTAAAGCCAAACAGATTTTTGTTGACCATAAAAAAAAAAAAAAACAAACAAAATAGCTATTGGAATAGATATCTTTCATAGATAACTTTGGATGAAAATGAATAAACAAATATCAAAACATAACTTTGGAAATAAAAGTATTGAATTCTAGGCCAATTTATATAGTATTTCTCTTAATGCCTGCTACAGCAGGAATTACAAATAATCTGAAGCAATACATAAGACCTAATTACTATTGAATCATTTCCTCTATTTTGATGTTCAGGTCCAAGTGTATCTTGATTTCATTAAGGCTTTTGACAAGGTCCCCCGTGATATTCTAGCAAAAAAGTTAGTAACCTGTGGAATAGACAATGCAACTGTTAGGTGGATTTGTAATTGGTTAACTGACCGAACCCAAAGGGTAGTCACCAATGGCTCCTCTTCATCCTGGAGAGAAGTGACCAGTGGGGTGCCACAGGGTTCTGTCCTGGGCCCAGTGCTATTCAACATCTTTATCAATGACTTGGATGAGGGAATTAGGGGCATACTTACCAAATTTGCAGATGACATCAAATTAGGAGGAGTAGCTAATACCGTAGAGGACAGGATCAAAATTCAAAATGACCTTAACAGATTAGAAAGCTGGGCCAAAACTAACAAAATGAATTTCAACAGGAAGAAATGTAGGATACTACACTTGAGCAGTAAAAATCAAAAGCACAGATATAGGATGGATTGGTGACCACATGGCTTGAGGACAGTATATGTGAAAAGGATCTAAGAGTCCTAGTGGACCACAAGCTGAACATGAGTGATGCAGCAGCTAAAAAAGCCAATGCAATTCACAACAGCAGAGTGATGCAGCAGCTAAAAAAGTCAATGCAGTTCTAGGCTGCATTAATAGGAGTATGGTGTCTAGATCAGGGGAAGTAACAGTGCCAGTCTATTCTGCTTTGGTCAGACCTCACCTGAAATACTGTGTCCAGTTCTGGGCACCCAGGGCCGGTTTAAGGCATTTTGGGCCCGCCTGCAATGCTTTATTTTGGGGTCCCCATATGTTTATCTCAGGTCAATGTAACCTAACCTATTCACCGTACAGGATGTTCAGATTACAGTAGGACCCCCGTATCCATGGATTCATTATCCATGGGCCACAAAACAGCACACCTACCATACAGTCTTCCTAGAAAATGTGTCCTCCCTAGCTGTTTTCTAGGCTCTCCAAGGCAACTCTATGGTATTTTAAACGAGAAGTCCATTATTTTCAAAGGCATTCACTATTATTCATGGCTTTCAGAATCCACGACCCCCCCCCCACAGAACCAATCCCCAGTAGATAGGGGGGGGGGCTACTGTATTACATAATTTGCCACCAATAATTTAGTTTAACAACTATATTATAGGCACTAACATAATATTTTTTGTTTATTAGCAATTAACGTAATGGTGTAGATTTTCCTCAAAGAAAAGAACGAGTGGACTGCAAGTTGAACATTAGTTAGCAGTGTGATGCAGCGGCAAAAAATGCCAATGCAATTCTAGGCTGCATTAATAGGAGTAGTGTCTAGATCAGGGGAAGTAATAGTATCACTCCATTCTGCTTTGGTCAGACCTCACCTGGAATACTGTTTCCAGTTCTGGGCACAACAATTCAAGAAAGATACTGAGAAGGATGGTGGGAGGTCTGGAAGCCATTATGCCCTATGAGGAACGGCTTAGGGAGCTGGGCATGTTTAGCCTGGAGAAGAGAAGGTTGAGAGGTGACATGATAGCCATGTTTAAATATTTGAAGGGATGTCATACTGAGGAAGGAGCAAGCTTGTTTTCTGCTGCTCCAGAGACTAGGACATGGAGCCATGGGTTCAAACTACAGGAAAAGAGATTCCACCTGAATATTAGGGAAGAACCTCCTGACAGTAAGAGCTGTTTGGAAGTGAAATACACTGCCACCTTGGAGTGTGGTGGAGTCTCCTTCTTTGGGTTTTTTTAAACATAGGTTGGATGGCCATCTGTCAGGAATGCTTGGATTGTATATTCCTGCAGGGCAGAAGCCGATCGGATGGGATGGCTGTTGGGGTTCCTTCCAGCCCTATGATTCTATGATTCTAGGCTGCATTAAGAGCCTGGGAAAGTTACTCTTGGATTACACCTCCCAGAATCCCCCTGCCAGCACCCTTCTCAAGGTCTGGTTG
This sequence comes from Gambelia wislizenii, assembly GCA_030847615.1. Lineage (NCBI taxonomy): Eukaryota > Metazoa > Chordata > Lepidosauria > Squamata > Crotaphytidae > Gambelia > Gambelia wislizenii. The sequence continues at coordinate 169,695,706 of JAUMIR010000002.1, forward strand.
CATTGTTCCTTTTCAACCATTCTCTAGCCCAGTGGTTCTTAACTTGGGGTCCGCAATGTCCTCACAGGGGGTCCACAGAGGCTTGAAGGCTGCTTGGCCCACCTCCTCCCTGTAGTGGAGCAGCCACGTGACAGGAACCAAAGCAAAGGCTGGCTGGCTTGGCCTGCACATTGCCATTCAATCCACTCTAGCCACAAACTTGCAGGAAGAAGCAAGAGTGCCTCTGAGGGAAAGTTTAATGGATGGTGTAATTGCATTGTTGTTGTTAGCTATTATTATTAGCTATTATTATTAGGGTTTTATATCTTAGTTAAGTCTTGGGGCAACAAAAGATATTTAAAGGAGGTCCCTGGTAAACTAAAGGTTAAGAACCATTGCTCTAGGCCAATGCCTCTCACATAACACTAATGGGATACTGGTGTTTTAGTGACAACAATAAAACCATTGTTCCTAGTAATATTACTCCAAATTTTAATTTATATTCTTTATATTCTTCTGTTAAAAGAGCTAGAGTGTTGTAGAAGTTTCAGCATTGCACTATGACTATGGTGACCAGGGTTTGAATCCTTACTCAGCCATGAACACCCACTGGCTGACCTTGGGCAAGTCACATTCTCTCAGCCTCAAAGGAAGGCAAAGGCACACCCCCTTTGAACAAACCTTGCCTAGAAAACCCCATGGTAGGTTCACCTTAGTCAGAAATGACTTGAAGGCACATAGGCAAACACACACAAATTTCTTTTGCAGGCTGAACTCAGTTGGCAGCAAGGGAAGAAGCTGAAGACCAAGGGGTGAAGGGAGGGAGGGGAGAGACCCCACATGTTAAGAGCAGCTGGAAAGATGGGCTGGAGGGGATCTATGTGGAAGGAAGGAAGGAAGGAAGGAAGGAAGGAAGGAAGGAAGAAGCCCTTTCTGAGGGAAAGAGACAACCCTCAAATTCCCCCTCTCTTTCTCACACGCACACACTCACCCCTCTCCGACATGCCTGGCTGGCTTGCATTTTGCAGCAGCAAACTCCCTCCAGCTTCTGCAATGGAGGGCTGCTGCTTCTTTTTATTTCTCTTTCTAGTTTGGGAGATGCTGGTTTTTTGTTTTTTTTAAAAAAGTCAGCAGGAGGTTTTTGGAGGAGGAGGGTAGGAGGGGGCTACAAAGCAGTGGCTCCTTCCGGCTATCTCCTGGCTGTCTCCTTCATCAGATAAGGAGGTCAGCAGGGGGCCCTCCTTGACCTTGCCCCCCCCCGCCAATGCTGATTTGGCAGATTGGTTAAACCGGCCCTGTGGGCACTTCAACTCAGGAAGGATATTGAGAAGCTGGAATGTGTCCAGAGGAGGGCGACCAGGATGGTGTGTGGTCTGGAAGCCATGCCCTATGAGGAATGGCTTAGGGGGCTGGGCATGTTTAGTCTGGAGAAGAGAAGGTTAAGAGGGGATATGATAGCCAGGTTTAAATATTTGAAGGGATTTTGAGGATAGAGCAAGCTTGTTTTCTGCTGCTCCAGAGACCAGGACATGGAGCAATGGGTTCAAACTACAGGAAAAGAGATTCCACCTAAACATTAGGAAGAACTTCCTGACTGTAAGAGCTGTTTGGAAGTGGAATACACTGCCTTGTGGTGTGGTGGAGTCTCCTTTTTAAGAGGTTTTTAAACAGAGGCTGGATGGCCCTATGTCAGGAATGATTTGATTGTGTAGTCCTGCATGGCAGGGGTTGGACTGGAAGGCCCTTGAGTTCTCTTCCAACTGTATGATTCTATGATTGTAAGTGCTTATTTAGCCAAAACAGTGCCCACACATCCACTTATGTGTCCACATATATAGAGCCCAATGAAGACTGAGCATGCTGTTGCCACAGACTTGTGTGTGGCTCTTTTCTCTGTGTGTGCGTGTGTGGAAGATGAGAAGGAATATTCTGGAGGATGAGATGGCTAACTGACTGGAGTGGTAAACAGAATTACTCCATTCTGAAACTTTTTGGTTCTGGCTCCAATTACATAAAGTACAAAGCATACTGCTCAACTGTCACAGGAAGAGTAAATTCCTATATACAAAGTGACACATCTTACAGAAAGAGGCATGGGATTCCCACCTGAGTAAGTCATGGAACTACTGAAAAGAGTATAAAAACAGCCTCTGTAATGTAACTATATACCCAAGTGTCTTTCTAATTAAGTAAATTTAATAATTACATCTTGCCCCACACCAGCTTATAAGGATTAAAACAATTATAGCTTAAAATATATTTCAACCAAACCACCCCAATAAAATATAAAAGTTGTCATTGTTAAACATAATTAAACAATCTGTATAATCATTCAAAATCCACTGCAAAGAAGAACATAATCAGAAATCCTTGGCTGATCATAGAATCATAAATTGCAACTCACCCATGTACTAACTAAAGCCTTGGGAATTCAGTCAATTTATTCAGCCCCTGACAACTGCTTCAGTTTGCTATCATTGAAAAGGAGGGAAATCTGACATATCACAGAGAGTTTATGAGAGGAAGATGAAGGATTTTCAAACCCTTGGCCAACCAAAAAAATGTAATGATAAATAATATGGATTAATGGTATGTTACAGTAATAGTATTGCTGTATTCATGACATTATGGTAATTTAAATCATACACTGAGTTGATGGACATCTCAGGTGCTCAGAAAGCAAATCTTTACCAATGTTCAATCCTGCATGAATTCACATTACCTTTTTTCATTTGCATCTTAAACACTCCAAAGGTATAATTTTCTCAGTATAGTACTTAATAAGGTTAAATATCCCAGAAAACATTGTGTATCTTTATTAAAGCACAACCTAACTCAGTTTTTAAATACAAAAAAGGCTGCTTGGTACAGGGCCTGGTGATATGGCATTTGACATTTTGTGTGTTTCTATTTTATATGTCACAAAAATAAAAGATGCAAGAAAAGAAGAAAAAAGTATGTGGCTTTCATTGTTTACTAGATATGTAGTTGTAGATTACAGTTCATTTCTGCAACATGGTGCATGTTAAATTGGTTGGCAAGTTATTTTTTTCAATACATTCTGCCATTTGGAACCAAAACATATACATATCACATCATACTGTTATAATATACACAATATCCTGAGTAATTTTTAGAAGTGAAGCCATCTTGGTATCAAAAATTTCAAATGTGAAAGCATTCACTTGGTTGTGCTGCAACTTCTCTGGCAGGGTATGTTGCATGCTGTCATACAAAAAGCATGTACCATTACAAATATAATGGTACATTATAGCCTCTAAATAATGGTCCTACAACACAGTTACTTTCATCCCTAAAATGCCCAACAACATTGTCTGAAAAGGTCCCTTCTTCTTCTCTGGTGTTTATCCTCTTGAGGTAAACTTAGACCACTTTTCAGATGTGGGACCCATTATTAGTGATAGAGAGGACATGCATGTGTGCAGTGGTCAATTAGAGACCTGGTCTTAAGGAGCAAAGACACCAATGGCTTTAGAGAAACAAAGTAAGAACTCCATTCTAAGATAGGAAAGTTACTCAAGGTGCAAATCTAAGCTAGCTGCATCTCTAGGGATCGTTCAGAGAGTTCTGGGTAGGAGAAGAGGGGAAACATCCCTAAGAGTATCAGTATACATCACAGAGGGAGCAAGATAGGTAGACAAGCAGGGAGGACTTGTGGGTCACTCAGACTATCCAACCCTAATTCTACTGCCCACTCTGAGGCATTCTTGACTCTTCAGACCTAAGTGTTGCTGCACTTCTAACAATTAGTTCAAACATCCAGTTTGGAATCCATCTCTTAAATTTTGGCCAGGTATTAATATGGTGACAGTGCTGTTCTGATATATCTTTTGTAATATTGAACCCAACAACTGAAAACCAATGTTGTAGATTACTATTGTGTATCCTTCCCTCAGTTTTTCTATAGCTGTACCATGGTTTGTTTATTTTTTTCCTAGGCAGAACATCTGTGATTGTACTGGGAAATACAAGCTCAACATTCTGTAGAATTATGCTCCTCTTTTGGTATTGCTCTGGATAAAAAAAACACAAAGCATTTCAATTACAAGAGGAAAATCTGGCCGTTCCTCAGTACCAGCATGTGTACCTGCTAATGCATACCCCGAGACTATGCTTCTTTATGCCCTGTGCATGCTTATTCAGACACAAGCTAATTGTATTCAGTGTTGTTTACTCCCAAGTGAATGTGCACAGGATTGCATCTGAAATGATTTCTTTCACTTCCATACACCATATTGCTACAAAATAGTATAATTTAAGAATATCTCACTGTTCATATTGCAAGGGTTAACATGAGCCTCCCTCATTTCAGAAGGCCATTATTATTGTTGTTTAAACTATTTGCTGGCTTTATCCTGAGCACTGTCAATTATGAAAGGTCACTCTGCCCAGCCAAGGGAGGCAAGACCTGAAACAGCTGGTGTGTGAAAAGCTTGACAGAAGACTTTTTAAAAACCGCCAGGCTGGCACTATTAGCCTTAAATTAAATGAATCAAGAGGAATAGGCAGCAAAGCTTTCAAACTTGTTCTGCCAACACACCCTGCATTTTTGAAGTTTATTTTAGTTCACTATTGCAGAACAGAAGCATATACGTTCAAGGTACTATATCCTTCAGAAGTCTTATAAGGAGTGACACTTAGTAAGATATTTAAGTTATTTACCATTTATGAGCTCTTAAATCATCATCTTTTCTTTCCAGCTCACTCTTGGACTGACAGGAAGCATTAAATGTAGTAATCCTCTTCTCTCTGTTTTTTTTTTTAAGTAGGACTATTGTGTCTTCAGCATCTGACTATCAGACAGAAATGTAACAGGCAAAGAACCTCTCAGCCTTGATGACTCTAAAGTCTAAATGCTGAATTTCTGTCTGTCAGGCAGTTGTAAAGGCATTAGGACCCTATGGACTTTTTTGGATGCTGAAAAATAACGCAAGCAGCCTTGTGAGCTTGCGAGGCTGCTGCGCTGCAAAGCGTCCGTTTTGTATGACGCTCGCCCCTGCCGGTACTGTTGTGGTACCGCGGGGAGAGTTGAGCGCCATATTTTGTTGATTTTTACTCACAATCAACTTTCATGAGTAAAAAATCAACAAAATATGACGCTCAACTCTCCCTGCGGTACCGCAACAGTACCGGCAGGGGCGAGCGTCATACGAAATGGACGCTTTGCAGCGCAGCAGCCTCGCAAGCTCACGAGGCTGCTTGCGTTATTTTTCAGTGTCTGAAAAAGTCCTATGACAAACAAAAACATTATTAGAGATTAGAGATAATGGAGTATTAAAGATAAAGGAGCAAATGAGAAATCCTTATTTTTATTGTGAACCTGGTGTTGACTCTTTGTTATTAAGACTGCCAATGGAACTGATGCTAATGTTAATGTTAGCTAATGTTAATATTAATCTGTTAAAAAGATAAATGTTATGGACCAGCTAATGTCTACAGATCAAGCCCATGAACAGCTATAGAGGCTACCTGAAGTTGGCAACCCTATATTATGTTGCTGACCAACTTCAACTGAAATATGAAATATGTAGATCTTCAGCAAGATCAAAAAATTACCATTTCCACACTTATTTGAAAATCCTCAGAACATGTGCTATGTGAGTTATGATAACATAAGTCCAATGCTATTGTAATTCAGTGTTGTTGTTGTTGTTGTGTGTGTGGGGGTGTCATTGTGGAGACTGGAATTTTTTACTGGCCACACATGACCCAAAACTTCCCCAACTCAAACTTTTAATGACATAGTGCAGCAACACGGCCATGCTCATGTTGTTGGGAGACTGAGGGATCAGTGAACACATACTCCAATATTTTCCAGTAGCTGGATGTGCTGCAAGGATGTCATCTGCAGGGACTTCCCAAGGGCCCCCATAGTACCAGGAGACATAGCTGTGGTGTAGCTATTTGCCAGACATATGTCTCCTGATGAATAATTCCAGCTGAAATCATGAAACTTTCTGATGGTTTGGTGGAGTGGGTTTTATAGTTCTACTTTCTTTTCTTTATAATCCTTCTTTATTTTTAAATATCAGTGTTCTCATTGATACAAGAATGGAAATCATAATCTATCTATTCTAATACAAACTATGGAAAAAAATGGTGGTAATGTCAGGGTTCTGCTTTTAGACCTGGATGTTTAACTGTCCACCTGTATGGGGTGTGGAGTGAAAAATTCCATGCTTACTAACACTCTGAACTTCGTCACTGCAAGCTGATATTCTTAGATAAAGAATCTTTTAAACCATCACTTTTAAGCAGGTTATTTGAGAACTCACGACGAACAAGTCTTGAAGAGAAACGACAACGCAGAAAGAATTACAACCCAAAAACATCACCCAAGGAGACCTTCTGCTGTGCTTTTTGCAACTGGACTTGTTTATCTCGGATTGGCCTTTTTAGTCATCAGCGCGCTTGCAGAAAGCGCGGGATGAGTCCTTCCTGAATCTTCGTTTGCGAAGAAAAGCCAGAGAAGCAGGGTAGTTAGTGGTAGGTATGCCATAAAAAGCACAAGCAGCATTCACAGGAAAGTACTGCTGCAGTGGAACAATGCAATATAGTTGGCAGAGGATCGTGAATGATGTGTTTTATGCACCCAAATTAAATACACTTATTTCAAAACTTTAACTACAAGCTGGAATATGTGAACGACAGGTTTTATATTTCAGAGATGCTGAAGAGAAAAAGATAGAGCTGCATCACCCTCACCTTTACCTCCAGATGGCATCGTTGCTACATCATCAGAGCCTGGCAATCCAGTCCTTATCCCATTGTTAAAGGTGTGTCCATCTGCTGGTTGTAGCTGCCAGTTTAGCCCAAGCATATGCATTGCTGCAAGACACATAAAAACGGGAAAATAAACATGCAGTGTGTATATTACAAAAGTCACGAGGGAAAAGGCAACTGTTTTAAAACAGAATTAAAGAACACAGACTAAACTGAATAAACAGAATAACTGAAAAAGCAAACAGCTTTTCTCAGGGAAAAAATTATAATACATCAGACTAATGTAGTTTCTATTTGTAGTGTAAAAATAGAGAGGATTACATATATTATAATTATATAAGTGAGCCAAGGAAAAGTTGATTTCTTTATCAGGAGTTACTATAATTGCTTTTTTCATTATCAGGTATGAACACAAAACATTCCTTCCAAACTTAGAGCATGGGAAGTTACTTTTAAAACAAATGAATATAATGGCATATTGAGACTGTTGATAAGTGAGCATCATTTTACCAATCATTAGCTATGGGGTGTCTTCAGCATTTCTTTATATTCATTTTACTTAAAAGTAACTTTTCAAGCTCCACTCAAAATATTACCTTTCCTATTCTTTTGTTGTTTAAAAGCTGAAATATTATACAGTTGTCCCTTCACATTCGCTGGGGTTTGGTTCCAGGACCCCCCGTGAATACCCAAATCCGTGAATACTCAAGTCCCATTATATGCAATGGCAGAGCAAAATGGTGTCCCTTATATAAGATGGCAAAATCAAGGTTTGCTATTAGGATTGTTATTTTTTTAAGAATATTTTTCAAGCCGTGAATACTCAAATCCGTGAATGTCAAATCCGTGAATGTGGAGGGACAACTGTATACTCCTACTCAGAAGTCAATCCTGCAACATGGATTACAGGGCAGGCTACACTATATAGGGTGTGAATGAAGAGTGGTGCATATATTATGTGTGTGTGTATATATATATATATATATAGAGAGAGAGAGAGAGAGAGAGAATATGGAATAGGGGGAGGGATGTGTGGTCCTTCTGTGTTGTCAGGCAACAACTCCTATCAGTGTTTGTAACTTTTGCCAGAGGTGAAGGAAAATGGGAGCTGCTGTTCAGTAACATCTGAATCATCCCTGAACACCTTCAGCTTCTCTGGTTTGGGGCTTTCCCAGTTCCCCTACAGTCTTCAATGGAATTTGTTCCTAATCTGTGAGTATGGCTTGGATAAAGATCTAAATCTTTCCAACAAACATTTCCCAACATGTAAAACAGAGCTAAACCAAACTTGTCTTAAAAAATATTTTTTCTACATCTTCCATATTTTTGAATAGCTGAATAATAGGAAGCAATTAGCAGATGATTTTTTCCCATCACTGAATCTCCAGGCCAGTCAATGTTCAGTCTACTGATTTTTGCCTACTATATAGCTTTAAACGGCTGAAGGTCCCTGTCAGAAGAAAAGCTAGCTGACAGTAATTGATAGGATAGCGGCACTTTATTAATACAGATTTTAAAAAAGAAAAAGAAGCAAACCTGTATGGGTTTAGCTACCTTAGCTCCCATGTCTAGAGAAACATGGATCAATCAGTCAATTATTGGTTAATAAACCCACCCTGTCTGCTTTTGAACTGCTCTAGTGGAAACTTTTATGAGAATCTTATGTCAGGTTTGGTTCAGCAAGCAGCAGATCACAGATTACAGATGCTGACCATTTTACGTCACCACCACCTAAGGACTGCTCGGTCAACACAGAAAACACACCCATGACTTCCATAGTATTCTCTGCTCACTCTTTTTTCTGCACCATCCCTTCCCAACAGGATTTCAGACATACCATACAGCCAGTGAGGGAATCAGACAGGTAAACGAAGCAGAGTGGGTTAGAGAAGCTGTGACTGCCTCACTGCATCAGGGAGTTTAAGTTTATATGCACAAACTTTAGGTTCTGACCTGACTTCCCTAATTTATCTTCCAATATTTCTTGCTTGGTCACTCAAAAGGCCAAAACTTCATGGCCAAGTAGGCAAAAATGTGTAGCATTGTGTCTCATTCTGAGTTAAGATATACTTGAAAAGTTAGAATAATTACAAGCACTGTGATCATTAAGTGTGCTTTGAATTCCTAATACTTGAGAACAGTTACTGACTTGAAGGAATTATACTTCACAAGAATGACTCACACTCAATCACTTTGTTCTTAATCTCTGCTAAGTACAAAATGATTTTATTGAATTCACATTTATATTACATAAATGACCAGTCAGCCGTTGAAGAACTGGAAAGAGGATACAGTGGGTTAATTTTTAAAACGGTTTTGTTTTCCTCAAAGGAAGGTGGGTTCAAATGTGGCAGAGGTCGCAAGTGAAATGAATTTGGTAAGTCTAGTCCCCAATGGTCCTTAAGTCTATAGTTCAGAAGGAATGCACAATTCATCACCAGTGACAGTCCCTCCTCAAGAGAGGCCTACAAATGGAATAGCTGGGTCTTGGGGGTCAGGATTCAGGGGCAATGGAGCAGCTGTGTGCTAAAATAGACCCACAGCCTGACAGCATTATATTCAATTCTGCTTAGGGCAATCAGTCATTTTAAAACATATGAGTACCCAAGTGACAAAATGCTAGGGGAGTGGATTCCACAGGCACATTAGATTAGGCAAAACTACTCAATAAGCTTCCTGCACTAAGTTTCACACCTGCATTTGGGACAAATGGAGTATAACTAAACCAAATGTCAGCACAGATATTGCTAACAAGCCACGTAATTGCAGAGAAGCTGAGCCATAATAAAGGGAGATGCTCAGGAAACAAGAGATCATATCCTTCATGTACTAAGGTCACTGCAGCTTGCGGGGCATCACTAAATTGTTCTCACACAAAAGTGTCTGGTAAAGGATAAAGAGTCGATCGATAAGTATTAGATGAAATATGTGGAGTGACATAGTCATCTGCTTGTGTAAACACAGTAGACAGCTACATCCTATGTTTAGAGAGTGTTATGAAGAGTTGGAGATTTTTTTTAAGGATCAACATTGTCAATACGTCGCAGGAGCAGGAAAGACCCACTTCTCATCTTAAATGAAAGACAATAAGTTTGCTAAGACCAGTTCAACAAGACACCAGAGTTTTAAATGGAATATAATTCATTTTATACAACTTCAGCAGTTCAAAGGGACCATCTTTAAAAATGCAAATCAGACTGTAGAAGAAAAATAATTGGCATGACAAGTAGTTACAAACAAAACAAGACAAGCTTCAAACAATGAAAGATCTTCTCAATACGTTGCTGCCAAATAACATTAGGAATGGGAAAGACTTGAATGAATGAATATGGTAATTTCTCATACATTTTTGCTGTTCAAATGATAGGCTGGCACTGATGGTTAGACGAAGGTTAAGAACTGTAAGTGCTAACCAGAACGGTCTGTGGTTATTTGCCTGTAAATCCATATCACACCTGCTTAGAATCCACTTCTCTTGGCCACCTCTAAGGCTCAAACACCCCTAAGCATCAATATTTTCTTTTAATATATTCACCAATTCTCATGTCTCCTTGGGGTGTTTTTATTATAGGCAGTGTTAAAATATTAATCAAATTTTCAGTTCAGATGCCTCAAATACTGTTCATAAGACACCCAGAAGATCTACAGGATCTAATAATACCCCAAATAAATTCTTATAGATAACCTGTCTGCCTATGCCTTGTAGACTTGAAACATCTACTAGGTCTCCAATTTCAAAATGAAAACCATGCACTCCTTTGATTGTACTGTATATTCTGCACATACTTCAGTAGCATGTTCTATACACAGTTAACAAATGGTTGAGGACCAGCTTTAATTATAGGAATGGAGGAGGATACATAATGTCAACTTTGGTGGCAAAAAGGATAGTCTTTACTGCCTAAATACCCTAAAGGCACCAGATTCTGTCAGATCTTGGAAGCTAAGCTTAGTCAGCTGTGGTTAAGACTTGGATGGGAGACCACCAAAAGATACCAGGTAGGCTATATTTCAGAGGAGGGAACTGGCAAAGCCACCTCAGAGTATTCCTTGCATATGAAAACCTTATGAAATTTCATGGGGTTGCCATACATCAACAGGCGACTTGAAGGCATGTTCACACACACACACAGTATGCTGAAGAGTTACCATTTCACATACCTCTGGTAAAATTACTGTGGTACTAGTATACAAAGCAATCAAATTAGGAAATCTAATGTCAAGAAAGCAGTCAAGTTAATCCGTACAATAAACTAAATCACTAGACATGTATAACATTACTCCATTCTACAAATAACAACACAACTTTTTTTTTTTACTAATAATGTTTTCCAGGGTCATGTCCACAAACACTTAACAGAGACTGTGTCCTATTTAAATCAAGTTCTTCTCCTGAGGATTTATGATGTTTTAATATGTGCATTAAATCATACTGAGTCAATATATTGTTGAAACATGTAAATATTTATCTGTGCCAGTAAATGTGGCCTAACTTTTCTTAATTGCTTGATATGTAACCTCAACTGAGTCAAGTGGGCTTGGACAAAAGGTAATGGAATAAGGAATCATTTTCATTTGTCTGCCATCCATCCACCACTATTTCTGTCACTAGGTTGGGAAAGATCGGGGGACTAATGGCTGTTGGCATGGATATTGTTGAGAGATGAATGGCATAATCAATGGCACTACAGAAACTAGAGAAGTTTAATGTGTGTATTGCTATTCTTTTGCATCCTTGATACTAGAGCCTCTAAAAAGAGAGGAAAAGTAGGAACATAAGTCATCTGATGACTTGTAGTATGCTTGTCTGTAGAAGAGGTTTTTGTAGAAATAAACACAAAAACCTCTTTCAATACTCAGTCAGTGATTTTCCTTCTCCAGGCCTGTACTGCGTGAATAGAATGGAATGAATTTTCAAAGCATTGCACAACAGATACGCCCACAAATCCCATTAGCAGTAATGGGATTTGTACGCCTATCGCCCGTGCAATGCTTTGAAAATTTACCCCTCCATGTCCAATTCCAGTCTTTCTGCTTCCAAAATATTGAAAAGCTTACACACACTTGGAATTACATTACAGTTAAAAAAAATGTATAAGATCTGGCTACAAATTCCCCAAAGCGCCTCCAGAGAGTACATTTAAAGAGAGCTGGAACAATAGTAACAACCTGTCTTATCATTAGTTTCCTATCTACTGTTCTGACAGCAATGAGAACAAACTTCTGTTCTCTTTTTGCATTTTCTCCCTTCCTTCCTCCTTGCAGAAATGTTTTGATTTTATGCCACTTCCTGAATGCAGTTTTTGTTACAGGAATGATAACAGCCCTGCATGCTGCATTCAGAATATGAAATCTCATGACAAAGGCTGTGCAAGAGAAACATAATGCAGTACCACCATCCATCCATTCTCATGACAGACCTTAGATTGTACAGAGAGCAGAAAATTGGCACAAGATTCATCAATCCCTGAAACCTTATACAATGAGCCTGCTTTGGTGGGAACTTTAAGATTCAAAGTGTAACTTTCTTTACCAGGAGCCCTCTTTGGATACAGGACCTGAATAAAGAACAACAATAATAGTTTCTGTTTCACATGGAGAAGGGTAAGTGTTTTAAAAAGTGTCTACAATCCACTTGTACACAGCCAGTATCTCTATTCTGTACCAAATCCCCATGTGAGATGTTCAACATCCAGAATAATTTCAGTCATTCCAGATTCTGAAAGTAGTCTTCTGCATCTGCTAAGGCACTCATTTGTTTTAATACCTCTCATTATACATATTATTCATATATACAGTGACCTTGAATTTTTTTTAAAAATCTTTTTATTCAAGCATTTCATTTAACAAGATATAAGAAAAAGTAGAAGAAAGTCAAAATAGAACATCCAGTGTCAGCATCTTCAATATCTTCTTAACAAAACAAAACTAAAACTTTAAAAAGTGACTTTGAACAGGTAATACATCATTGAAAAACCAGTTAAAAAGGTATAAACAACCCAAGATTGTACCAGCAACCAAAACCAAGCTGAGGTCACCATATGGCTGAACAGACTTGACCCAAATCAATGTGGAGTATTAGTGCTACAAGCAGAATGAGTATCAAATTTACTTCTATTGCAGAATGGCTAGAGTAGTGTTGCTTATTCATTTTTTTAAGCCATGAAATCATTCTGATAAACGTAAAAATGTCATGTTCCTCCTTCAAACCTGGCTTCCTCAGTATTTGAAATCTATGTTATTGCGATTAAACACTAATCAACACATTTGGAAAATCAGAAAAACAATTTTAATCCTTGTGGGGTTTGTTTTACATTATCAAATAATATATTATTGGCTTTAATTGTTTTTTTTTAATTTTAATTTTTTAAAATGTTTCATACATAAGAAGAAAATACAAATCTTGACAATCTTAATCTTGGTATGATCTTCTTTAAATCATTAAATTTCCAGTATTAGACAAGCTTTCATTTATAATCATTTCTTACATATAATTTTTACAATATCTTTACAATTTCCTCATTTTCGTATTATATTATCTATATAATTGTACTATTTACATTTGAAATCATACCTCTCCTGATTGTCGTATCTTTCATTATCTTATTTACTTCCACTCCCTAACCTCTATTGGCTAGTTCTCATTGTATGTATTGTAATCCTCTTTTTTTATCTTTACTCGTATTACTTTATTTCCCTTTATTTCTCCAAATTTATTGTCATGTTTTCTCCATGATCCTTCTTTATATAATCTGCAACCTTACTCCATTATTTATAAAAATGTTCAAAATCTTTTTCTTGTAATAGGACTTTTTCAGATGAGCTTTTAGAGCGCTAGCAGCCTTGTCCCCGTTGCAAGTCTGCTGCGCTGGAGGGCGTCCCTTTCGGATGATGCTCTCCCCTGCCGGTACTGTTGCGTTACTGCGGGGACACTGCAGCATTATATTTGGTGGTTTTCTAATCATGAAAGTTGATCGTGATTAGAAAACTGCCGAATATAACGCTGCAGTGTCCCTGCGGTAACGCAACAGTACCGGCAGGAGAGAGCATCATCCGAAAGGGACGCCCTGCAGCACAGCAGCCTCGCAACGGGGATGAGGCTGCTAGCGCTCTAAAAGCTCATCCGAAAAAGTCCATAGTCTTTAAATAGGCTTTAATTGTTATAAAAGTGGGGATAGAGGCTGCTTCCTTGGATTCTGAGCACCATGCATGTAACATGAAGCAATAAGCAACACACTAAGAAAGCAATCAGTATAATTCCTGCCCCCATTTTTCATGTTTTTTTTTAAATTGGAATATTCTCCCCACCTCCCCAAAATACATATACCACACCCAAATTCCTAATATTCCCCACTGGTTAAAATTCAGTGCTGTAGAGCCACACAGCTGCCAGGACTGTAATCCCCACAAAACAGCACAGATCTCCTCCATGTTCTTGAGAATTCTAGTATCTCAGGATCTGTGCAGAAATAAAATCCTCTGCCCATCCTAGAAAATATGAGTGCCCAGGCGCTTTCTCTCCTACAGCTAGACAAAATTTTAGCTGTAGTTATGGTGAGTTTAAAATGCATCTAAAGAGCAGAAGAAACAGCTATACTTTTACTTGACAGTTTTCTCTGACTGTTCTCAGCAGGAAAGAAATTGGCTAGGAAGCAAGAAGTGTCTAGAATCGTAAAGGAGATATTTTTAGAAAAACATTGTAAGAACATCTGAGGTAGAACACCTTTACTAGATGGGCATTTGTGGCCAAGATAAATTTGGAACCATTGTAGCATACTCAAGACAGGATTAAACATTAGGCTAAGTATGTGGTAAAACAGCATTCCTGCTGTTGTGTAATTATCTGAGAGCGCCTGTGGGTGAAGAATGGTATATGCCTGCCTTGTGCTAGCTTCTTTTAAAGCTCCTCACATTTCAATATAAGTTGGCTATTTTGTTATCTCAAGAGAAGTGCACGAGCTAAGTTCTCAACTGTGGGAAGTTTAAAATACATGAGAGACCAAATGACCATGCATGTTCTATCACAGTATTTAATTAGTGTTGTTAAAGAAAAAGATAACTGCACATACTCGTTTAGTGTAGATATAAAACTGGCTGCTTGGTAAACACGGTATGCACATTAGGAGCCAATGCTTGAGACTTTGGATACTTCTTCAATTCTCATTTCTTCTCCCCTTGACTTTTTTGGTATCAATCAAGGTTGTAGAGGTACACTGGCATTGGTGCAAAACAATGTTTAATCATAAGCAAGCATTTCAGATCAAGGTTGGAAGTAGGAAAACCCATAAGTTGAAAGAAGGTGAAACATGAGAAAATCTGGTAAGTGTGAAATAAACAATCATTTGTGTCTATTTGTAGGTAAATATAAGTCATACAAATGACTGGCCAAACTCAAAGGGAACCCATGACTCCTCTTCATTCTGGAGAGAAGTGACTAGTGGGGTGCCACAGCGTTCTGTCCTGGGCCCAGTGCTGTTCAACACCTTTATAAATGTCTTGGATGATGATGGAATAGGGAGCATGTTTATCAAATTTGCAGATGACACCAAATTAGGAGGCGTAGCAAATACTCCAGAAGACAGGTTCAGAATTCAAAATAACTTTAACAGATTAGAAAGCTGGGCCAAAACTAATAAAATGAATCTCAAAAGGGAGAAATGTAGGATACTGCACTTGGGCAGTAAAAATGAAATGCACACATATAGTATGGGGAACAACTGGATTGATAGCAGTGCATGTGAAAGGGATCTAAGAGTCTTAGTGGACCACAAGCTGAACATGATGCGGCAGCTAAAAAAGCCAATGTGATTCTAGGCTGCATCAACAGATCGAGGGAAGTAATTGTGCACTCTATTCTGCTTTGATCAGACCTCACCTGGAATACTGTGTCCAGTTCTGTCCAGTTCAAGAACGATATTGACAAGCTGGAACATACAGTCATCCCTCCATATTCGCAGGGGTTAGGGTCGCAAGACCCCACAATGTAAAAAAAAAAACTCAAATAAAAATGTATGCAAAGATTGGACTGGATAGCCCTCATGGTCTCTTCCAACTCTACAATTCTATGATTCTATGTCCAGAGGAGGATGACCAAAATGATAAAAAAAAAGTCTGGAAGCCATGCCCTCTGAGGAACAGCTTAAAAGGCTGGGTATGTTTAGCCTGGAGAAGAGAAGGTTAACAGGTGACATGCAAGCCATGTTTAAACATTTGAAGGGATGTCATATTGAGGGTGGAGCAAGCTTCTTTTCTGTTGCTCCAGAGGCAAGGACACAGAGCAATAGACTAAAACTACAGGAAAAGAGATTCCACCTAAACATTAGGAATAACTTCCTGACAGTAAGAGCTGTTTGGCAGTGGAATGCGTTGCCTCAGAGTGTGGTGGAGTCTCCTTCTTTGGAGGTTTTTAAACAGATGATCATTTTTCAGGAATTCTTTTATTCTTTGTTTATTCTGGCAGGGCAGGGGGTTAGACTAGATGGCCCTTGTAGTCTCTTCCAACTCTGTGATTCTATGAGTCCTCTGAGTCTGAGAGTGTATGACTTACCTATGGTCGTCATGCAAATTTCCAAGGTTGAGCATGGATATGAACCCTGGTCTCCAGTAGCCCTAGTCTAACATTCAAACCACCATGGCGTGGCTCCATAAGAATTGGGATTTTTATGAAATCCAGTATATGTCTGGGGGATGGCACAATAATTTTTATGGAGACGGTCTGAAGAGGTCTTCCGTGCTTTAGCAGCCTGGAGTGCTTTTGTTCAGATTTGACTGGTTCATTGAAACAGGCAAAGTTCCCTACCCTTCTCTCTTGCAATGGACTCAAAGTACAGGAAGAGATTCACCTAAAGACTAGTTAGAACTTCTTGATGGTAAGTGTTGTGCCCTGCCTCTCAGAGATAGTGAGGAGGAATCTGAAAGCTGGGATAGCATGTCTGAACTAGAGAAGAATGACCAGCAGCCACCACATGCTGCGGAACAGAGTATCCAATAGCTACAAGTCTCTGAAGGACAGAACACCCAGAAGGCTCACTCATCTGAGCAACAGAATATTCCACCAACAACAACCCCAGAAGAACAGGATCCAGACTTACCCAGCTTTACTCAGTGTTGTCAAGAGAAGTAATTTCTCTGATGAACAGAAAGGTTAAACAGAAAGGAATCAGGCAATACCTGTGAGATGCAGTTGGATCCTAAATAGCCAGTACCTCCTCTGGAAGAGCATGGCTGACAACCAACCTGTGTGGGTGAAAGCCACACCAGATTGCAATTCTTGACTGACTACCTGCTATCTTAAACCATGCTTTTGCCTTTGTGACTTTGTCTCTGGACTACCTCTTTAGACTGTTTACTCGGCTTCTTGGCTCTGTGTTTTGACTCTTGGACTGGAATGTGTATACTCTCCGTGCTGGTAAGCTGAATAGACTCAGCTACTCCCTTTGAACTGTGAAAGCTGATTCATTGGGTCTCTGCAGCCTGCCCTGAAAAATACAGGACAGTAAGGGCTGTTCACAGTGGAATGTGCTGCCTTGGAATGTGGTAGAGTCTCCTTCTTTGGAGGTTTTTAAACAGAGGCTGGATGGCCATCTGTTGGGAATGATTTGATTGTGTATTCCTGCATGCAGCAGGTTGGACTGAATGGACAACCCTATGATTCTATTTTATGATTCTATGAAATGCCAACAAGGCTAGGTGGAGGGAAGGGAGCACAGATTCCAGAGAATAGTTCTTGATTTGAAAACTATGCTACATAATGAGACATCATTACTACTTTCTCAGATATATTACTTTTGTGTGGTACTTTTAGGCCAAAGTCCAACACACACATTAGCAAAATGCCAAGTCTCCACCAGCACCCTCAGGCATTGTAGGGGGAAGAGGGTAGAAGCTTCTCCCTCTTCCTCACTTCCACTTTGAGTGCACAACAGCACCTTTGGAAAATCACAGTTACACATCTGTCCCCAGCCTAGTTCTGGCTGCCATGGTTTACCTCAGGAAAGAGAGCAGCTTTCTTCCCCAGAATAAAGCTGTTCCTTCCACCCAAGTTATGGGAGGCAGCTAGAAAATGCTAAGCAGTGGTTGAATCTATAAGCTTCTTGGCTTCTGTTGCATATCCTGGACTGAGGAGCAATGCAGAAGGAGATACAAAATACCTCCTTCTGCAATGTGATGATACAGATGTAATCACTGGTAACCAACAGGACTCTAGCCAGAATTGGCTCAACCTGAAATTGATCAAGCAGTTTAAGTATGAAAGGTACATGATGTAAGTGGAATCCAAGCAACATTCACAGCACTCCAATACAGCAAACAAGTATGGTGGAACAAACATGCACAACATAATTCAGATCAGCTGAACCTGGCCTCAGTATTTATGTTTTCCTCCACTCTGCCCCAAAGGAAAATGTCAACATTGTGATTTTATTTTAATTTTAAACAAATCCCTCTCCCTTGCCCGACATGAATATAAAAGTCATATCTTATAATAGGCTTAATTGTTCCATAATCAGTTTTTAACTTTTAACCTCAGTGGCTGCTACCAGGTGTTCAAACAAAAGCTGATGTGTCATAACATTCCTGTTGGAAGTGACGAAATGCAAGTTGTTCCCGTCCTTTAATCATTTAAATTCTCCTTTCTCTTTCTTATCCTTTAATCATTTTAGTTCTCCTTTCTCTTTCTTTTCCAGTTCAACAACTTATTATTAACATTTATTTATATAACATCATCAATATACATGGTGCTTTACAACAACACAACCAGAAACAGTGGGTCTTACCAAAGGCATACAATTAAAATATATGTGTACAATGAATTATAAAACTATACAATCTCTATATATAAAACTCTTGGGTATATTGCCTTTCCCAGTATGCTGATTGGCTGCTCAGGAAACACACCCAACCAATCACCACCCAAATGCAAATTCCCTTTCCATCTCACAATCCATTCCTGCCATTCAATCTGCACCCAGTCTGCATCCCAGAGCCTCACAAGGGCCCCTCACTCCCCTCATTCCCTTAGACACTCAACAGTCATGGGCTGCGAAGGGACCCAGTCAACTGGCAGCAGCGGTAGGACACCGTGGCTGTCACTGTGACAGGACCCAGACAGGGAACTGGTGGTGGCAGCAGGATGCCGCCGCTGCTGCTGCCACAACAGGACCTAGACAGTCAACTGGTGGCAGTGGTGGCCACCTGCAACAGGACCCAGGCAGTCAACGTGTTGTAAGGTCTACCAGGTGATTTTGGGGAGTTTTTTAATGGTGTACATTACACTTGGTACAGCTAGTTTCAGAAAAAATTATATAGATACAATATAATATAAAAATACAATATAATATAAAGCAAACTGATCAATACATGTAATCAAAATATAAAATATTATAAAACAGTATCAAATTAAAATTCCAAAAGTTTTGGAAAACAAAAAAAAAAGTTTTCAATTGAGGTTTAAAGACAACAAGGGAAGGAGAAGTCCACAAATGTTCAACGAGGCAATTCCAAGTTTACAGAGCAGTGAGTGAAAAAGGATGAAGCCAAGCCAAGGAAGAGGAAACCCTTGGTTGGATGAGAAGCTGAGAATACCTAGAAAGTAGATCTTGAGCTGGCCAGTAAAAAGAAATAAGGGCAGGGACAGGTGGACACGGTAAGGGAAGGCAGAGACAAGGAGAGGGAGACAAGAGAGATGGTTGGGAATAGGAGGGAGATAGGAGGTGGAGAGGGCAGAAGTGAGGGACAGAGAAGCAGCTGGCTTAGCTGAAACACCAGCAGGTAGGATGCTCAGGCCTGGATTTGGGAGGATCCGGGGGGTGGGCTCTCTGGAAGGGAGAGAGAAGAGGTGGAGTTGTGTCTGGAGTGTTAAACTGTTTGAGAAGTCTGAATGGGAGGAGATGGAGAAGGAGTTGAGTCCCAGGGATAGTTTGTAAGGGGATTGAGAAGGTGGGGGAACCCAGAGAAGAGAGGGTTGCCTTATTCTGATTGAGAGGTTCTTTTTCATTTGATATCTCTGTTATGTTTACGATAACTATTACCTTTGTGTTTAAGTTTTTAAGAAGTGGGACACACCCTTCTGCTTCTGTTATTTAAACCCGTTACCTGAACTAATAAAGCCTACTATCTATCCATCTTATTGGTGTCCAGAACTTAGATACTACAGATGGATCTTCAGGGCACAGTGGGCCTGACTCCCATACAGGGGCGGGCGGGGGGCTGGGAGGCAGAGCCACATTCATGTAACAAGATGGTTGGGGGGAGAGATAAAAACACAGAAGAAACAAATATTTGATATGTTAGTACTGAGGAAGGTTCAGGAGCAGCAAGATCAGAACTGTTAATTTCAACATCAGTATTAAAGAAAAGTGCAAAATCATCAGCAGAGAATGAAGGAGGGAAAGGTGGAGGGGAGGGCTTTAAAAGAGAATGAAAGGTAGAAGAGAGATGCTGCTGGCACCATGAGTTAGCATGAATCAATGTAGTATTTCTGTTTGTCCAAAGAGATGGCACAGGAGAAGGAAGAAATAATGTATTTATAATGAATGTTGTCTGCACACTGCCTAGTATTCTTCCACAAATGTTCAGCTGTGCAGGAGCAGGAATAAAGGCACCAAATAAAAGGAGTAAGCCAAGGCTAAAGTTTGGTGGAAGGGACCATACATATTGACAAAGTGGCAAAATAATCAAGAGTTGAAAAGTTTACTCAAAATCATCAAGTGTTCAGTAAAGAAACAGTTGAATCCAAGGAACCAACAGAATTAAAGGAAGACAGAGAAGAGACCAATGCTTATGCAAAGGTCTCAGAATTAACAGAATGAAGCTCTCAACAGGAACAAGCAACAGGATACCAAGGAGGTGGACTATGAACAAACACAAAAGAAACAAAATGATGATCAGACCGAGAAAATTCAGTAACTGAAAAGGAAGAGATAGAACAAGTCTTAATAAGAACAAGATCAAAGCAATGGCCAAGGGAGTGTGTAGGTGAATCAGAACAAAGCTTGAGTCCAAAAAAAGACAATAAATAAAGAAAATGTAAGACAAACGTATCTTTGGAATCATACACATGAATATTAAAACCACCCATAATAAGAGTGGGAATATCATCTGAAAGAAAGTCAGCCAAGAATCAAAATTAGAAATAAAAGTTGAAAATTTGTCGGGTAGACAATAAATGGCTGCACTCCACAGGTGCAGAGGTGAAAAGAGTCTCAAGGCATGGGCCACAAAAAATGTGTAGGAGTTGGTGAAAAGGAGGGGGAGCTGAAACTGGCATGAGGTAGATAATAGAAGACCCACTCTCATGGCAATTGTATGAGAAAAGGAGAGTCCTCCAAAGGAGAGGGCAGCTGAAGTAGCAGTATCATGGGCAGGGAGCCAGATTTCACTGAGAGCAAGAAGGTGAAAAGGAGAGAAACAAATCATGAACAGTAGTATCTTTAGGAACAATTGAACAACGGTTCTATAAGGAGCAAGAAAAGGGAAGCTGAGAAAAAGGAAGACAGCAGAGCAGTATCAGATTAGAAGAAATGGAAGACATAGGAGCCATAACAAAGAAAAAAAGGAGGGAGGACTTTAAAATAGAGTTATTAATGAAAGGATAAACACAACCAAAAAAAGAAAGCAGATACAAAGAAAGTATGAAACACTGACATCACTAAGTAATGACATCACTAAGTAAGCCCGCTCCCAAAACATATGCTACAGTTCCTTTTGCCGCCAACAGCCCCAGATGTTCACTCCCATTCCCGTCTTGCCTACATGATGCCACAACCAGATTGTCAAGCCCTTCCACACTGATCCACCTTTTCCCCCCGCCATTTCTTGCTGTCTCCTCTCCTGCTAACCACACCAACCCCTCACTCTATAGCAAACAGAAATCAATTTCCCTTCTCCTCCCTCCTTCCAAAGACAAAATCTGATGGCTGGTGGGCTAATCAGCCCTTGGAAGGGGAGAAGATAAACCCCTTTCCTTTCTCTTCACTCCTTCTAAAGGTAGAAACCGGTGGCTGGCAGGCTTACCAGCCTTTGGAAGGAATGAAGATAAACTTATTTTCTTTTTCTTTGCCTCTTCCAAAGGCTGGTGAGCTCACCAGTCATTGTTTTCTATCTTTGAATGGAAAAAGGAAAGGGGGTTCTGTTCACTTTGGAGTGAAGGGAAGGCAAGGTGGGCAGGAGAGGAGATGGTGTGAAGTAGGGGGAGCAGAAGGAGTGTGGTGAGGTCAAGGTAGTCAAACAGCAGCTAGAAACTCGCAAAAAGTCAAATCCATGAAAGTGAAACCCATGAAAGTGGATGGCCAACTGTACTGTATTCCAAAATCCAAAATATACCCAAATACCTCTGGTCCCAAGCATTTTAGATAAAGGAGGCTCAACCTGTATGTTTTTATTTCTAATTTTGCTCAACATAGAAATGTCCTTGTTTTAACAGCAGACACACTGAGGTGATGTATTAGATTATTTTACCATCATGACTCTGTATTCGCTTCCTTGTTCCAAGCTCAGATCCCATCAAGTTATATGTGAAGCTGGGATGTTTTGACCCAATGAACATAATTTGCTTTTGCTTACTGAACTGCATTTGCTATTTGCAAATCCAGCTCTTTGCAACCCAGTTTTGTTCTGTTTGTTGTCGGTCATTTTACCCATCTCAGTGTTCATCCCAAACACCAGATCTTTTATCAGTACATTTAAAAGCATCAGTCCCAAAGGATTTCTTGAGAGATCCCACTGTTTTCTCCTACTACTTCAAGAACTGGAATTTTGAGATCCTCAGGGGAAGGCTTTCTATTAGGCCTACCACCTTCACAGGCAAATTTGGTGAATACACAAGAGAATCTTCTTGGTGGATTCTCCTAGGCTTGGAACTCCCTCCTATGGGAGGCAAAGGAGATTATCAGATGCACTAAATATGGTGTTACATGAACACCAGGAGATCACTAAAGGGCTTCCCTTTCACATGACGTCATTCCCATGTCGTCATGCACCCATGCTGCTTCTGTTCTGCCGGTGCTGCTTTTTATTCACAGGCAAAGATGTGGATAGATCCCCCGATTCATTTCTGTAATGGAATGATGTGCTTCTGAAAAGGTGCTCCATTATGCTGGTGCGATACCAGTGGGAGGTCCGTGCCATAACACTTCCAGGTGAGAGTGGGACATCCAGGTAAGTCAGTTACTTTTTTGTAATCTCCCTGGGCTACTTGGGATGTTTTAAGTGTGATTTTGTACTTGCTTGTCACTTTTTGATGTGTATTTTGCTTTTACTTTTTGAATTTCCCACACACTCTTCCTCATGCGGGAACAGCTGAGATTTCAAACCAGGAAGAGAATGGAGCTCCATTCAGGCTGCATTCACTCCAGGGCTGTGTTTCCAAGTTGAGACTCTTTCTGCATTGTCTTTTCTCTTCAAGACTTGTTTGGCGTGAGTTCTCAAATAAGGCTGCAGCATTGTGGATAGTGTGTCTCCATGCCTCCCGATGTGAGGCCAGGGCGGACCATTATTGGTGATCAGTTTGGCCGAACCTGAGATGTTATTTCAGGGAGTCCTTGTATGAGAATTCTGTTAATAGAAGATCAGCAATTCCACATCTGAGTCCTTTAAGAATTCTCAGGTGGATGCCATCTGAATCCAATGATGTGTTTATTTGTAGTATTCATGATATCTCTTGTTACCAATGATTGCATCAGCTCCTCAGCCCCCTTTCCTGAAAATATCAGTTCAGACACTAATATCTGACTTGCATCTTTTGCACTGGAGACAGATAAAAATTAACTCAGCTTCTATGTATTTTCTTATTCTCCTTTAGCACTCCTTTAACTATGCTGTCTGTTGTTAGCTCCCTGATCCTTAGGTGTTTAAATAATTCTTTATTGTTGTCCTCTATGTAATTAGTTGAGGGCATCTAGAAATCTTATTCTTTCTTGTGACTAGAACATGCTGGATTTGGATCAGAGATCTACAAAGGACACAAGATCTCTTGACCAGATAATATGTTACAAAAAGGGTAAGCTGCTTACTTTTAGCATATAAACCTGTGCTGTTGTTGCTTTTAAACTCCATTCATCTCAAGATTTTTGCAGTTTTATCCTTCTTATATCCAATAGTGGGTATGCTTAGAGATATTTAGATTTAATATTCTGCAGTCTATGGCAGCAGTGGAAGATATACAAGTCCATGTGGAGGACTCACTTAAATCTCGATGTTCTTAATGGGATTAAGTTTTGATAGGTAGTACTATGGAATCTCCTCAGAATACTGGAACAAAAAAAAAAACAAAACACCCTAATGGCACCCACTAATCTATATGAAATCTAACCTTGCCCATAGAAAAGGAAACAGTAAGGTAACATGTTCCCACATTTAGAAAGCCAAATGCAAAAATTAGAGTCAGTGCACATTTCCTATTAGTAGGGATTACTTTTGCTAGGACGTTTTCTTGGTTCTTTTAATCTAAAGCAGCATTACAAATTTGATTCTCACTAATTTTAAGAATCACTCTGTAGTATTTCAGTCCTCAAAAAGTCCATATCTCAGGATTCAGCCTCTCTCTACAGCTTAGTAGTACTAAATTCCCTGACACATTGGTTAAGGCTGAAGGTTTCTGCCATCTGTTTTAATTTGTGAAAAATTGTATTTGATTTCATAGTCTTAACAAAGGAAATGGCTTACTGACTACTATAAATGGCTGTCCATACTAATCTTATCATTTTCAAGTGAAATTCACTGCACTGGTACCTTCCAGGAGTGGATAAAGTGAAACTGAAGATCCACAGCTGAACACGAATGTCTGGCCATGGACCAGCAATTACCACTAAGTGCTTCCCTTAATGTATGGCCCAGATCTGACTTCCCTTCAGTTTCCACCCATTGTTCTAATCGTGGTCCTGAAGGCTGGTTCTGAAAGGTGTGGGGGATGAAGTTAACATTTGGGTTGGGGGGGGCAGCTGCCCTGTCATATACAACTACTTCCATCTGCTGCTCCCCAACTCCTTTATCCCTTATCATTCTTTCCAGACTGTTTCTAAATCACTCTATGAAGACCAGAGCCAGATCTTCATCACAAAGGTGGGACTCTTGAATCTTCCCAGAAGGACTGAACTGTTCCTCCTAGCATTTCTTGCTACTGGGTATGCTAGCAAAGGCTTCTGAGAGATGCAGTTCAACTACCACTGGAGGCTGCACTTCTTCTATTCTATGGCGGTTGTAAGTTGGGCAGGGAAGGGCTGAAGACTGGTGGAAAAGGGTGTGTATATTTATAGCTGTAATGTAGGAGTGCATTATCTGGGGCACCTAAGGGGGGAAAACATGAAAGTGAAAGTATGGGGGGGTGTTATTACTCTGTGTGTGTGATATAGTCAAGTTATATATTTGTACTGCTAATTTTCCATTGAGTGATTTTGTATTAATTTTCAATAGATAATTTTACATGTACAAATTCTAATTCATACTCCCCCTTTAAAACAACAGTTTAAAAATTAACATAATGGTTATGTAAGAGAACCTTTCTCTTCAAAAACACTGTTTTGTAAATTTGCTTACATTAACCCTAGGGCTAGGGGATGGCAGCTCTCTAGATGGTATTTAGCACAACTACCACCATTGCTCACCATTTGGCTAGGCAGGCTATGACTACAAGGAGTTGTAGTCCACCACCATCTGCAAGGCCACATGATTCCCACTTCAGTATTAAACAACAGCATTCCATAAACTAGAGGCATTTTCAGATTATCATGTGGTATTGAACAGTGCTCTCTGTGGGGGACTGGTATTTTACTTCCAAACTGGCAGGGATTGGCACTAAATTCTGCCCATGGGGTATAATGGCTTCTTTTTTTTCAGGATCAGCAGCCAATGGCTCAGGCCATTGGTGAAGGGACTACCACTTTGAGTAGCTCTGCTAGAAAATACACTATCACACAAAGTTACATTTTAATATATGCTATTGGACATCTGTTTGTGCAATGGGACCTTCACTTCCCTGCTACTCCCCTGCAGTCCTCAGCTCTCTACCAAAATTTGTGGTTATTATGGACTACCCAGGCAGATTTTGGGGGCAGAAGTGGAGGACAAACTTACCCCAGTGGCAAATGCCATACAAACAATATTCGTAGCATTTGGGGGAAGGGGTGGTGAGGGAATTCACATAACATAGATGTCAAGTAGAATCATAGAATCATAGAATTGCAGAGTTGGAAGAGACCATGAGGGCCATCCAGTCCAACCCCCTGCCACTCAGGAAATCATGATCAAGGCATCCCCGACAGATGGCTGTCCAGCCTCTGTTTGAAGACTTCCAAGGAAGGGTATGTCATGCTAGCAGGTAAGACGAGGCCAGTGTTGGACAAGTGATATTTCTGAGTCATAGTAATGACACTAAGTACTGTGAACAGAAGCACTTTCACTAGAGTGCTAAGCAAGAACCGATGAAAAATGAATTGGACATAGCTCCCACTTTGGAAGAGACCCTTAAGGCCATACAGCAGATGAAAAATGGCAAGGCAGCTGGGATTGATGGAATCCCACCTGAAGTTTGGAAACACGGAGGTCATGTACTCCATGTTAAATTCCACGAACTCCTTGTGAATTGCTGGGGAAAGGGGCATCAGATCTCCGAGATGCAGTCATTATCACCCTGTACAAGAAAAAAGGAGCAAAATCCGATTGCTCAAACTATCGAGGCATAACACTGCTCTCTATTGCTGGAAAAATCCTTGCAAGGGTACTTCTGAACAG
The DNA here is from genome assembly GCA_030847615.1 of Gambelia wislizenii. Lineage (NCBI taxonomy): Eukaryota > Metazoa > Chordata > Lepidosauria > Squamata > Crotaphytidae > Gambelia > Gambelia wislizenii. The sequence continues at coordinate 169,722,154 of JAUMIR010000002.1, forward strand.
TTAGTTCCTGCCATTGCAGAAGAACTTCTTCCTGAAAGCCAATGTGGCTTCAGAACCAATAGGAGTACTATAGATATGGTATTTGCCCTTAGACAACTGCAAGAAAAATGTAGGGAGCAGAACAAGGGTCTCTATGTAACATTTGTCGACCTCACCAAAGCCTTCGACACTGTGAGTACAAAAGGTCTGTGGCAGATCCTAGAAAGACTAGGATGTCCCCCCAAATTCCTTAAAATGGTTATCTTGCTACATGAGGGTCAGCATGGTCAAGTCAGATATTAGAAAGGGCTCTGAAAGAGCATCTCCATAACTAATGGAGTGAAGCAAGGTTGCGTTCTTGCTCCAACTTTATTTACAATCTTCTTCAGCAAGCATGATGCTCCAAAGGGTTATGGCAGAGATTGAAGAAGACGGCATCTATATACGTTACTGTACTGATGGTAGCTTGTTTAACTTAAGCCATCTAAGGGCTCGCACGAAGACTCTGAACTATCCAGTCCATGAGCTGCTCTTCACTGATGATGCTGCCCTTGTCCACACAGAAGAAGCTCTGCAGCGCCTAACATCCTGCTTCGCAACAGCTGCAGAGTTGTTCGGGCTGGAAGTCAACCTTAAGAAAATGGAAGTTTTTTACCAGCCTGCACCACAGGATGAACACCATCATCCCCACATTGCCGTCGGCAAATCTGTGCTTAAGTCTGTTCAGCAGTTCACCTACCTGTGAAGCATCATCTCCTCAGATGCCAAGATTGACAAAGACATCAATCACAGACTAGCAAAGGCATATAGCGCAATTGGAAGATTTTACAAAAGAGTCTGGAGTAATAAACACCTGAGGTGAAGCACAAAAACCAGTGTGTATAGAGCCATTGTACTGTCTATTCTCCTTTATGGGTCTGAAACATGGGTCACCTATTGCCACCACTTACGACTCCTCGAACGCTTTCATCAGCACTGTATACGCACAATCCTAAATATACACTGGACTGACTATGTGACGAATGTTGCTTTTATTAAGGAGTAGAAGTTTATATACTTATTGGAAATTAACATTGAACATCTGACACTATTAACATTAGAAAGGATATTAATAGTGGGGAAATTATTTACCATTTGAGGCCCCAAATTATACTATTGACTTCTAAATTCCTCAACACTTACGAGTAAGAACTAACATTCTTTTGGATTTAATGTCACTAGTTTTGTGTTTGTTGTTATTGTTATTGTTGTTGTTGTTGTTTTGAGGATTTTCCAAACAGCAGCAGAAGTGAATCTTACATTTTGAGACTAATATTTATTTATTTATTTATTTTTGAAGATGTGAGCCACAAAAATCTGAAGAGGCTGTGGAGTAGCAATGTAGTCTTAACTGTATTTTAAATTTTGTTGGAGCATAATTTTAGATTTCAGATTTTATTGGAACATAATGTCAGCTTGCAATAGGCATATTTTAAAATGTTCTTTTTAAAAAATAATAGATAAGTCACAAGTAAAGATTCTCTTAACCATCTAGGATTGCCTGAACTGTACATCAAACATTTATCAAATCCCTTCCCCTTTTTTGAATTTCCTGCCATTATACTTGTGTTTCCATGATCAGTTCTTTTTTGCAAACTTTCAGCCACACTGGAGAATGTAATGAGAAATTACAGTTTATATAGCCACTTTATACAGGAAAATGTCATTCCAGAGCACAGTTCTTCTATTTCTTTTCAAGTTACTTCTTATTAATGGCTCCCTATGTTGTTAACATCATCTCCTCAGATGCCAAGATTGACAAAGAGATCGATCACAGATTAGCAAAGGCATATAGTGCATTTGGAAGACTTCACAAAAGAGTCTGGAGCAATAAACACCTGAGGCAAAGCACAAAAATCAGTGTGTATAGAGCCATCGTACTGTCTATCCTCCTTTATGGATCTGAAACATGGGTCACCTATCACCACCACCTACGACTCCTCGAGCGCTTTCATCAGCGCTGTCTACGCACAATCCTAAATATACACTGGACTGACTATGTGACGAATGTTGCTGTCCTTGAACAAGCAGGGATCACCAGCATTGAGGCCATGATATTGAGAACACAGCTGCGCTGGGCAGGTCATGTTTCTAGGATGGAGGACCATCGCCTCCCAAAAATACTACTCTACGGTGAACTCGCCACGGGTCAGCGTAAGAGGGGCGCTCCAAAAAAGCGATACAAAGACTCCCTGAAACAACATCTCAGGCTTGGCCAAATTGATCACCAACAGTGGTCCGCCCTGGCCTCACATCGGGAGGCATGGAGACGCAATATCCACAATGCTGCAGCCTTATTTGAGAACTCACGCCAAACAAGTCTTGAAGAGAAATGACAACGCAGAAAGAATCACAACCCAAAAACATCACCCAAGGAGACAGACCTTCTGCTGTGCTTTCTGCAACCGGACTTGTTTATCTCAGATTGGCCTTTTTAGTCATCAGCGCGCTTGAAGAAAACGTGGGATGAGTCCTTTCTGAATCTTTGTTTGTGAAGAAAAGCAAGAGAGAGGGGGGGGGGAGGGAGGGAGGGAGGGAGAGAGAGAGTGCTAAGCTTTCTGGGGCCAGAATTGCTTCTGCATTGTGTGTGCTAAGGTGTAGAGTGCTCTGGTTGAATATTGTTTCATGGTAGAAATAAATTTGATGGAATTATGGGACAACATATGCAAACGAGTAAGACTACAAAGTACATGTTATCACAGGTAGCATTCCTGCTCTAGAATGTGTCAAAAGTATTTCTCAGACCGCTCAGGTAAACAAAGAAAAAGATACCCTCCAGCCGTAAAATATATTCACAATCATCTTTTCCTTCATTCCATCTAGACAGACTCCACACTGTTCTTTGCTGCCAAGGAGTAAGGCTCCTGAAAGATTAAGCATGTTGTAGCATCCCTACCCCTGAAACTGATTGTCCTGGGAGGCTAGAAAGGAAACAAGAGTGTGTGCTGACAGCTTAGCTCAGCTTGAACTCTCATTTTTCACATGGAGCTAATTAAAAACTGAAATTAGTTAAATATGGAAATGACACTTGCAAGCACTTTAGCACAGTATTGGTAAAATCCCTCCAGAGTGCTCCAGCATTACCTGCTGCTTCGAAACTCCCCAACTGAATTTCACAGTTAAAAGGCTGAGCAAAGGGAAAGTTATTACTGAGATTCCCAATTCAAAATGTGACTGTAAAATTCCAAATTAAATTTCATGGTTGCCCTTGGAGTAAGCTAGGGATGTTCGGTGCTGTACACTGATACGGTGCATGAATAATGTCCCTATGTGCATGCACTGATTATCTCACCTTTAGGCACAGGACTAGTTCTGCAACCCAGAACACATGTGCTTCTTGGGAAATTATGGATGCAGGAAGTCTCCACTGGTGAAAAATTAGGCTAGCTAAAGGATGTATTTTTGCAATTTAATAGCAAGCACGTCTGAAGCTGAAGCCCAGCAGTTGAAATATATTCTATGCTTCTTAATTTTAATGTAGGTTTGTGATAATCCATCAACTTCATAACAGATAGGAGAAGGTCTGACAGTGCAATAAATTATGTTGTAGGTAGTATCACAGGGCAGGCAAGGTAACTATTCGAACACATCCTTTTTGCTCTGATCCAGAGAAGGCAATCCAGGGATAAAAGGAGGTTTCCATATGTGCATCAGGAACAGCAAATATAAAATCACATACACATTCAAATGTGGAAAATGTCCATCGACGCTGCATTATTCTTGATAGGAGATAGACCCATATCAAAATGTAGATGGAATTTGCATTCTCATGTGCACCGAATACATAATCCACTAAAATAAATAGATGACTTCTGCATTTGAACACTCATTTCATTTTGGCTTGTTTTTTTCTTGATATACATACGGTAGCCTGCTTCTGCATATGGATCCATTTCTCTGGATCACTGCGCTCTCATTTATATCAAGGGTCTAATAGATGCAACAGGGCCCATGAATGACATCCACTTTTTGAACCAAGAAGCATTCCTAAAAATTTTACTTGAGATTATGTGACTGGTTTGATCTCACAAAAGCAAGGATGGTTGCCCAAGGACAAACTCTGAGTTTTGCATGCAGTTTCAATAAACCTCCCTGCAGAGTGGAAAATTTGGGATGTGAATCAAGATTTTCAGGATGCCTACTGGCTTCCAAACAAACCAAATGTTGTGATTTTTATTGCTTTTACTACTTAGCTTCCATTTACCCTTTAGGCGATCCCTTCCCACCAGTCCTCAGTGTCTGTTGTGCCAACAGATTCCATATGTAGAAGAACTGACATGGGAAGCCACTTACAGCAAAATCCACTTCTATGGCACACACTCATTGGCAGAGAAGACAGAGCACCAATAAAGGAGCCAGAATTATTTTTCTGGCTTTGATCTGTATAATCGGTACATCATACCCAGCTTTGCTAGTCCAGAACCTCAAAATCACCTCAGCTCACTCAGCTGGGAGCAGGAGCTGCTGCAGCTGTGGCATCACAACCTCTTATGTTTCATTTAGATTGTGACATTTCAAACTCATGCAAATGGATTTGCCCAAGGCTTCAGATTATGAAAAACCTGGACACTGACTACAGACATCTCCATCTCCCTTTGACACCCACATCTGGTAGCAGTAAAAGCAGGTTTGAGGGTGGACACTTTTATTGTCAGGGCTGATATTCTGAAGGGGGGGGGGAAAGACAGCTACAGAAGAAGTGGGCTTTAAAACAGGGGAGGGGGGGAGAGCTAAATGGCACCAAGGCCAGATTCAGCAAGAGCCTTGGTGAGTCAGGAGCATTCCATGCTCATTGGGAGAAGATTTGAGCTGCCAAAATTGCCCATAGTTGGATTTTGTAAATTGCTGGGTAGATAAACAGAGTATAGGAGAGAGGAATGATGTAACAAACAGATCACTGCATTTTGCAAACACTATTTTCAGCACATCACACTGTTTTTATGATTTAAAATTTGTTAATAAACATTAAAATACATTGCTTCCATTCCTAGCACATTAGAAGGACACAAGAGCATATGTCACAAAGTCTGTCCTATCAATACACTACCACTTGGTATTCATATATGTGTTTCATCCCTCTTTATAAAGATGGTAGTACTTTACACCCTGTATGGAAATAGAGGCCCTGTGATTCTTTGGCATTAATGTAGACAGGGGCCAGTCACTGTGCACATAGATACAACCATGAATGGCCATATTTTTTGCTAGACTTAGTACAATAAGCTATTAAAGAATGCGTGATTATTTACAGCTTGTACTGTAAGATGTTTTCATAGAGATATTTTCAACAAGGGGGCCTGCTGGTTGCCGGTGGGCCTTTTTGCGGCCCAGCCGGCGCCCCCATGAAGCCCTCTAAGGCGATCCTCCCCCCCGGCCCAGTGGTGAGGGGGGTCTGGGGGACTGCATGGTCACCCCCTGGCAGCCGCCATCTTCTCTCCCCCTTCCCAGGCTGCCTTGCGACTGGAAGGGGTGGGGCAGCCATGACCGGCCAATCAGGCAGGGCCTCCTGGCTCCCGATTGGCTCGCAGCTGCAAGGGGGGTGGGACATCCGGCCGGCCTATGGTGCAGCCTGATGACGTCAAAAAGGGAGTGACAGAGCAGATTAAAGGCTGCTTTGTTGCCTCTCCGCCCATTTTGGCTCCAGAGAGCCGAAGAGTGAGGACATTGGGGGCAGCGGAGCCCTGAAGAGAGGTAGTGCAAGTGCTCCTTCCCCCTCCACACCTGCACCCCTCCCCTCTGGGTAGGGGGGAAGAAAAAAAGCCACATAGTTGGGCTTGGCGTGGGCGGGTGGTGCTGGGCCTGGAAGCAGCGCGGGTGGCGGCGTGGCATGGGGGGGTGGGAACCCCCCTCCCACTGTCCGCCTTGGATGGTGCACATAACCCCCTCCCCCCACTCGCAGCAGGGTAGGTGGCATGGAAGGGGCTTGGGGGAGCAGCTGTGGCACATGGCTGCGTCGAACAGCGCATTTCCCCCCCACACACACGCAGTGGGCAGGCAGCACAGCAGGGGCTTGGGGCACGGCAGCAGCGCCCCTGGCCAGATGGCGCACCTTGCCTCAAACTTCCCCCGATGCAGCAGGGCGGGTAGCTCCGAGGGAGCTTGGGGTGTGGTCGCAGCGGCCCAAGGCCAGACAGCGTACCTCACCCCCATGCAGTGGGGCGGGCGACACAGGGGGGTGGGCCTGATCCATGTTGGCATGGGCTGCATGGCCACAGACTCCCCCCATGGCTCAATCAGACGGCAGCCCCCCACACACAGTGGGGCGGGTGGCATGGGGGAAGCCGCCCCAATCCGTGGTGGCGCCGGCTCTTCTGCGGGGGAGGGCTGCAGCATTTACAGCACAGCCGCGTGCTGGTGTACCTCCCCTCCCTCTGCTGGGCACCCCCCCAGTGGTTCGGATCCTCAGCGGGGGGGGGTGGCCAAGGGGGGATCAGGCATGATTCCTGCCTCCTCCACCACTGGGGGGTGCCATTGGCTGGCAGTCTTCGCCCCCCCCAAGGGGAGCCTGGGTGCAGCATGGCCTGGGCAGCACTCCCCCTCAAAAAAAAGATAGCATGGTGGGGAGGCAACAAAACACAATTGCAGGTGCAGCAGCCGGGGAGCAAACAGTCTGGCACCTCTCCTCCCCTCCCAACACCCTGGCAGGCGGCCCCGGGCCTGGGGAAGGGAGCAAAACAGCACAACATTCAGGCAGCAGAGGCTTCAATTTGTTTTACAGGGTTTGGACCGCAGGACGGTGGTCGGCGTAAAATAAATAATTATGTTTCGAGTGCTCTGTGCACAAAAATAGTGGCAGCTGAACCTCGGGGCACATAAAACACATATCTACAAGGCCTTGGTGGGGAGATGGGACCAAAATGCATGGCGAAGCTCCACCACCTGCAGGACCATCAACCCCTGGCAGAAGAACAACCCACCGTGGGAGAGGAGCCAGCTTCGGGGGATGGGGGGATTGGCCTGCCGGCTTGCAAGCCTGGGCCCAGCAATGGAGTAACTTGGCTGACTTCCCAGGTGGCGCTGGTTGGAGGTTCACCACTCCCCAATTGAGGCTTTTGGGGCTCCAGCGCCCACCTTAGGGGACATCATGGGAATGTTAGCCATCCTGGTCCAGAGGGACATGGACAGGGAACCCCCTTCCACAGCACGGGAAGAGGTCTGATTGCTGCCCGTGGCGGTGAGCTCTGAACCTAGTACATCCAGCAGTGGCGGTCGATCTGGGCGATCCAGATCCAGAGGGAGGAGTGGTCCGAGGGACTCTTCATCGGGTGACTCTTCCGATGAGGACAAGTACAGGTACTGGGAAAAAGGGTCTTTCACACTGGGTCTGCCGGGGTGGGCCCTCCGGCTCAGAAAAGCCAGGCAAAAGGCCAGCGAAGAGCAGAAGGTGGGGGGAAGCAACACTGAGGGTGAGGAGCTGCGGGAAGCCAAATCAAAGGACCCTCCAGGGGTCACTTGGATCACAAAGTGCATTCCAAGATCTTGCAGGGCTATTACGTTGACATTTTCTCTTTGGACCCCCCCCCCCCCCCCCCCGGGGAGGAGGCGAGGGTGCATCATAGTGACAAGAAGGAAAGTGACAAAGCCAGCTCGGAGATTGTGGAGCGTACTTTTGCCAACTGTCTCAGTGGCTATGCAGTCTTCATGGGTGTAGTGGCTCTGGTTTTCCCAGAACGGGCCTGGCACCTAATCAACCACCTTTGGCAGGTCATCAGGGTACGGTCTCAGGCGGGGGATGCCAATGCCATCATGTATGACATTGAGTGCAGGAAGAAAGCATCCAGGTCCCCCATGCACAGATGGGAGACCATCCATTACCCCACTTGGCTGCAGGCTACTGGGCCAGGCAGGCGTGAAAAGGGTGATCCTCCAAAACCAAGTCGCAAGAAGGATGGGAAGAAGCCGGTGTGCTGGGAATACAATGGGGGTAAGTGCTCTCGGTATAAGTGCCGGTTTGACCACTCCTGTGACAGCTGTGGGGGTAGTCATCCAAAGGTCAATTGTTCTCGGCAGACTGGTGGCAGCCAGTCCTTTCGGAATAGCCACCCTGCCTCAGGAGGTGCCATCAGGGTCAGGCAGTGGCACCAGCAGCAGCTCTGCAAAGTGAGGGGCTCCTGGGACTGGGGGGTTGGGGCGCATGGCTGCAACTCCCATCAAACTGTAGTCGATGCGTCCTCTTTTAGCAGCATACCCCAAGAAAGAGGCAGCGGCTTACCTGGCCGAGGGCTTCGAAGTTGGTTTTCACATACCTTTCCAGGGTCCGAGGGTGGCATCCATTTCGGGCAACCTCAAATCAGCGGCGCAGCTGCCGGAGGTGCTGGCTCGCAAGATTGGGAAGGAACTGGAGGTGGGTTGCATAGCCGGCCAGTTTGACCAGCCTCCCATGCCCAATTTGTGAGTTTCTCCACAGGGGGTGGTTCCCAAGAAGGCACCCGTGGAATTCCGTCTCATACACCACTTATCATATTTGAAGGGTGCTTCAGTCAATGACGCTATCCCTCAGGAACTGTGCTCAGTTTGCTACTCGTCATCGGACCATGCGGTCCGGCTTTTGCAGAATTGCGGCCATGGTGCCCTCATGGCCAAGTGTGACATCCAATCGGCATTCAGGTTGTTACCTGTGCATCCAGACGACCATTGCCTGCTGGGTTTTAAATTCTGTGATAAGTGGTATTATGACATGGAATTGCCCATGGGTTGCTCCATCAGCTGTGTGGCCTTTGAGGCTTTCAGCACATTCTTGGAGTGGGCACTGCAGCACAGGGCGGGATCCCCCTTTGTCACTCACTACCTGGATAACTTCCTCATGATGGGACCTGCTGGGGGAGAGGAATGTGGGTTCTTGCTCTCTTCCTTCCAGGCTCTGGCAGACAAACTCGGAGTTCCTCTGACGCCAGATAAGACGGTGGCCCCACCACGTCCCTGGTGTACCTGGGAATACAGCTGGATTCCATGGCAGGAGTGTCCAGGCTGCCCGACAACAAGATCAGGGGATTGAGGGACATGCTGGACAACCTCCGGCAGAGGGAGAAGGCCACACTGAAGGAAGTCCAATCGGTGTTGGGGCATCTGAATTTTGCATGCAGGGTGGTTTCCCCAGGAAGGGCCTTTTGCGCCCACATTGCGAGACTCACTGGGGGTGTAAGGCCACAACACCACCGCATCCGTCTGACCAAAGGGGTCAAGGATGATATGGGGGTGTGGTTGGATTTCCTGCAATGATACAACAGAGTCTCTGCCTGGCAGGGGAGATTGGACCTGGAGGGTGGTCTGCAGGTACACTCCGATGCAGCAGGCAGTTTGGCATTCGGGATGTATTACAATGGCCATTGGTGCGCTCAGCTGTGGCCTCAGACATGGGCAGCCTCGGGTATTGCCAGGGACCTCACATTCCTGGAATTTTTTCCCATTTTGGTGGCCATCACGATCTGGGGAGAGGATTTCAGGGACAAGAGGGTCTGTTTCTGGTGTGACAATCAGGCAGTGGTTAGAATCATCAACAGGCAGTCCTCCAGGTTTGAAAGGGTCATGAGAGTGGTATGCCAGTTCATGCTGGTCTGCCTCAAGGCCAACATCGCTTTCCACGCCCGACATATCCCGGGCGTGGAAAACGAGATTGCGGATGCATTGTCTCGATTTCAGGAGGAGCGGTCCCGAACGCTGATGAGACGGCGGCCCCCTTCCCGGCAGACCTCTGGAGCTTTGGGAATGCGTAGTGCTCCAGGGACTTGCTGACTCATTGGCGCCTTCAACGCAAGCCAGCTACAAGAGAGCTGCCTCCCAATTCATGGCGTTCCACAGGTAGCAGGGGTATGGAGCACCTTGGCCGGCATCAGAACGGAAAGTCTTGCACTACCTGGCTGCACTGAAGGAGAAAGGGTTGGCATCCAGGACAATCGCAGGCCATGTGGCGGGCATTTCCTTCTCCAGCAAGGCAGCTGCCAGGGGGACCCCTGCGACACCTTCATGGTAAGGAAGGCTCTGGAGGGCTGGAGACGGGCAGCGCCACGGGCAATGGACTCAAGGTGGCCTTTGTCCTACGAGATGCTTTCCCAGCTGGCAGGGCTGCTGTCAGCCATTTGCCACTCCACTGACGAGGTGTTCCTCTTCAGAACGGCATACACCACAGTGTTCTTTGGGGCACTGAGAGTAGGGAAGGTAGTGTGCTCCTCCAAGCGGGACATGTCCGGCAGGGCGCTACAGATGTGTGGTGTGATGATCACGGGCAAGGACATGACTCTGTGCATATGCCAATCGAAGGCAGATCAGCGCGGCCGTGGGGCCACTATCCACCTGCAGAAGATCGGGAGTTCCTCCCTATGCCTGGTTACTTGTATGCAGGAGTTTGTACGGGCACGGGGGGTCTCGGGGGGCCCTCTGTTTTGACACCAAGATGGGACGCCACTCACCAGGTATCAATTCGTGGGTGTGCTGAAGAAGGCCTTAGCCCAGATGGGCTGCCTGCAGAAGAATTTGGCAGTCATTCATTCAGGATAGGGGCAGCCACGATGGCAGCGAATGGGGGCTTGTCGGCGGATGCCATCATGAAGGTGGGCTGATGGAGGTCCAGGGTTTACGCAGCATACATACGGCCAGGGCGGTTGTTACCTGCCGGGCAAGGGCCCTCAGCGGGCCTATAGGGCTGCCTGTTGATAAGGAGGATGGTTGGCGGTAGGCATTCCCAGGGGGAAGCCTTGATGGCGGATGTCATGGGTTGTGATAGGTCATGGGGTCTAGGGGTCTCGGTCAAGTGCAAGTTCAAGCACTAGATCAAGTTCAAGGGAGACCCCGCCCCCAGCGATTAACCATTTTTTTACAGGGGAGGAGAGGGAGTTGAGCGGACGGCTCGGTGATCATTTCTCTCCTCCAGGAAGTCGGTATGGATCGACATGGGGGCCTGGATAGGTCATGACCCATGCATTGCCGCCAACCATTCAGCTTGCAAGTTGAGGCCATTTTTTGCCAATAAAACATGTATTTACTAACCTGTACCTAACCCATGTTTTCTGAAGATGTAACCAAAATATAATCTGTGTAATGCTACAACATGTGTGAGTGGATCATTCAGGAGGGTGGTGGGGATTGTCCGGTCTGGGTTCGCAATAACATCCCCAGTTTGTAGCAACCTGTCTCCTTGCGCTAGCTTTTGCAGTGATTCTGCACTGCATGCAACCACATACGACCTGTCAACTTTCTCCAGTCCTCAATACTATCTAATGTGGATGCTATCTGGCAGGTGTTATAGCATTAAAATCCTACCAGGGCATATATGATTGACAGGAAATGCTTCTAGGCTCCGCAGCTGGCTAGCCATCAGTCTGGTGTTGTAGTAAACTCTCAGTCAGACAAAGCAGAGTGTGTCAACCATGATTCTTTGCAAAGCTGTATTTGAGTGGAGGTGGATCCCAATTTGCTCACTACACTCTTTCTACTTAAGTCAGGCAATGAGTCAGGGAACAAAATCTCCCTCGCTTCTACGTATATGCAAACCTCCCCGCCTGAGGAGAAATGGTAAATAATTCTGTATTATCTTTTCATAAAGGGGAGTGCTATTTTTCTGGACTAGCTTTGATTCTGGCTCTGATTCAAGGGTTGATTCCTGCCCTCTCTGATAAATTTAGCTTATTTGAAGGCAGCTGAAGCCTGATCCTGGGGAAACCTCAGTGAGGGTAATTTTCACTCTGCTCTCTCTTCTTCATTCTCCCTTAGCAAACTGTCACATATTCAGCTGCAGGAAAAGGAGGATGCATACCCTAAAGGCACTGGATCCTGTCTGATCTTGGAAGTTAAGTTTGGTCAGCCCTGCTTAGTACTTGGATGGGAGATACACCAACAAATACCAGGTGCTGTAGGCAATATTGCGGAGGAAGGTACTGGTGAAATCATCTCTTGAGTATTCTTTGCTTACAAAAACCCTATGAAATTCTTGGGGGTTGCCATAAGTTGACAGGCAACTTCAAGGCACATAAACACACATTCAAAGAACCAAGGAGCTGATAGAAGGGAAGATGAGTCTTATTTCAGAAAGCACATGGATAATTTACACTCTCTCTCTCTCTCTTGCTCACTCTCTCTCTCTCACACACACACACACCACACAGCCACAGTTCAGGAACTTCGAGTAACCTCAAATTTTGTATACAGAATATCTCATTTTAATATGATTCTTTCAGATCAGATCTAGGGGCTCCTTCAAGCTCAGATTGACAGGATACCTGACAGGCATGACATGGAATGAAGATTCCCGAGAACCCTTTCTGAGGATACTTTTTGTTATTGTGCTACGTGCTGTGCTGAGGAAAGTTACTTTTGGGTGATAAAACTCATGGCTTGGAGATTTGGGGGCCTGTAGTCCAAAAAAGAAAACTTCCCAAAGCTCTGGCTATATACATCCTTGAATAAGAATGTTCCTATCTTGTTCAATACAGATTCCACACTTACCTTGAAATTTGTGTGGTTGTTACCCATTTTCATATCTAAGAAATTCTGTAAATATGTTTTCCACATATGTCCAGACATATGTGAAATTAAGTAGGGTCCATAAGGTCTGCCTTCAAAGACTTAAAATATCTTTGCAAGAGAGATGCTTGAAGGCAAACAAGTTTAACACAAGGAATTTAGTATGCAATTTTATATTCTCATATCTTCTAGTCTTTGTATATGACAAACATTAACCCAGGTAGATGGGGGGAGGCTAACACAAATAGAGAGTACAGAAGTACACAGGGGCTCTTCTGGACTGATCCAAAGAAGCATGAGTTCTCACAATATAGCTCTTTGGATCTAGCCAAGTTTGGCCAGTTGCTGTCATATCCACATCCATTTATTCCATTCTTTTTGTTTTGGGGGGGAGGGTTTGCAGTGATTATTTGGATCTCCACAAGGTCTTGTCCAAAGTTTATTTTAAAGACTGTGGCATGGTTTGCTGAGGCAGACCTTTGGTTTGAAGGACAAGTATTCTCTTGTCTGATACAGACATACATGGGGGGGGGGGGAGAGAGAGAGAGCATGTGAGAGAGCACAATAGTGTATGACTTCCGTATCTGCAGGAATGGTACCTGCGGTTTTATTTACCTGCATGTGAAAAAAAATGTCCTCTCTGTCTTCTCTAGGCATTTTCTAGGCAGTGTGATTCTATGGTATATTTACACTGGAAGCTGATCATAGAGTCATAATTGAGGGCCTAGAAAATAACTAGAGAGGTGTCCTCTCTAGGTATTTTCGGTATTTTCTAGGTCCTTCAGCATGATTCTAGAGTATGCTTCCATTGGAAGAAGAACATTTGCTATTATCTGCAATTTTTGCTAACTTAATTATGGGAATGTATCCCCCATGGATACAGGGATAATACTATATATAGCTGATGTGGTTTTGTGCAAAAATGTCGTTTTACTGATGCATTATAGCACTGTAATACTAAAAAAGAAAATCTTTAAAAAATTTAAAAATTTTTTCAAAGGACCAAAAGCTACTTTTTCATTTTGATACACTGGGATAGGGAAAAAATACTTGAGGTGAGAATAAAATATTGCAGCTCCTATCAGGAACTGCTAGAATATGAACTTTGACAACAGAAACATTGTTTGGATATCCCCTCCCCAAGGCTACAGAAACAAATACTGCAATCTCTAGCAACCCCCCACCCCATTTGCCCCAGCTGGAGCAGCCCAGTGAGTCCCAAACTCATAGAGCACAAGTTTCAGAGTTCCGGTCCTTCCTGGATCGCCTGAGAGGGTTAGGAATTGGAGGCACTGCGCTCCAGTGGTTCCGGTCCTTCCTCTCGGGCAGGTCCCAGAGGGTGCGGCTTGGGGACAGCTGCTCCAGCAGAAAGGAGCTTACTTGTGGTGTTCCACAGGGCGCCATCCTGTCCCCGATGCTGTTTAACATCTATATGAAGCCGCTGGGTGAGATTATTCGGGGTTATGGGGCTGGGTGTTATCAGTACGCTGATGACACCCAGATCTATTTCTCCTTGTCCCGATCATCGGCCTCGAATCCCAATGGCATCTCTCCTCTTAATGACTGTCTTAAAGCTGTAATGGGCTGGATGAGGAAAAACAGATTGAGATTAAATCCAGACAAAACGGAGGTGCTCAAGGTAGCGGCCCCAAAACCAGGAGTTAAGTTGCAACCTCCAGTCCTGGATGGGGTCACACTGTGTTCGCAGTCTGGACTGTGTTCGCAGTCTGGACTGTGTTCGCAGTCTGGGGGTGCTCCTTGATTCATCGCTTCAGATGACAAGTCAAGTGAATGCGACAGTCAGGAGCGCTTGTTATCAGCTTCGGCTGATACACCAGCTGTGCCTTTTCCTGGAAGTAAGGGACCTTGAGACTGTGGTGCACGCGCTGGTAACCTCTCGTCTAGATTTCTGCAATGCACTCTACATGGGGCTACCCTCGTGCTTGGTCCGGAAACTTCAGTTGGTACAAAATATGGCAGTCAGAGTGGTCTCAGGAACATCTCGGAGAGATCATATAACTCCAATACTAAAATCTCTCCACTGGCTGCCTATCAGTTTCCGGGCCCAGTAAAAGGTGTTGGTTATTACCTTTAAAGCCCTAAATGGCTTGGGTCCAACTTATCTCCGGAACCGCCTCCTCCCATACAATCCTCCCCGCATGCTCCGGTCCTCTGGGAGGAATCTGCTTCAGCCACAAAAATCTAGACTGTCTGCAACCTCCCAGAGGGCCTTTTCAGTAATCGCCCCCAAATTGTGGAATGGCCTGCCGAATGAGATCCGTCAGCTGACGAGCTTGAGTAGCTTTAAAAAAGCACTAAAGACGGATCTCTTTCGGCAGGCCTTTCCTGATTAGATCCCGGCCTCAGGAACTCAGTCTCCTGGCTTTTTAAAAATTATGTATATATTTGTTTTTAATGTGTTTTTTTAGCTAGAAGGTTTTAATCTTATTGTGTTTAATGTCTTTTTATGTGGGAGGGTGGGGGTGGGTGGTGTTTTTAGTCATTATTATAATGTTTTAATTGTTGGAAGCCGCCCCGATTGTTTTTAGCAGAGGGGCAGGGTATAAATAAATTTTATTATTATTATTATTATTATTATTATTATTATTACATCAGAAAATTTTATTGCTAGAAATTCAGGAAGCATACAACACAAAGCTGTTGCTGTAAGTGGGAGCCTAATGGATTCGCTCTAAATTAAAAGCATTTTACAATCACCAAAATCCGGCAGGCTACAAGATCATTGGTCATCCATCTTCCACTGACACAAGCATTCCTTAAACGGAAACCACCTTCTTCCCAAGCTTTAGCAACTGTTAATTGCAGCTGGATTACTTATTTCTCCTTTGCCAAGCAAAATCCAAACAGTTACACATACATCACCCACATATACTTCTATGCCCATTATTCACCAAGGCCACAGGAGCCAAAGGATCCAATCCTGACATCAGCAAAGGAGCCATAACCGACTTTCTTTTTTGCTTAATCCAGGGATCAAGCAAGTACATACAAACCTTTCTAGAAAAATGGGAGTTACTAAGTGTTTTGTAAAAGTAGACTGATTTTGTTCCCTTCAGAACCAGGTAAAGAGAGGGAAGGAGGCAGGGAGGTGGCCACAGTTCTGTCCTCAAATGAAAGACTAGTGGATTGGAATGATCCCAAAGCCAAAATAAAACAATTTTAGCAATCTCAGCCAGGGCTGAAATAATTCTTTACTCCTTTAGCAAAGGGAGGGGGTGTAACTGAATTCAGGAGCTGAACTCCCGAGCTGTGAGGCATAATGTCTGGGTTGTACCCAGGAACGCATGATAGGTGACACAGAAAACACCAGCTGCACCCATTGAAATATTTACAATTTAAATTGAAAAAGCAAGCCTGAGCCTCCAGTGCATCTATTCTGGGCTTGGAAAGGCCAGGCACCACAAAATATATTATTTACATAGTAAGAATACAGTATATATGCTCTGCGGAGAGCAGGTGAATTCTCTATGCACAAAGCATATAAGACTGCAGGCTGCAGTCACACACACACACACACACACACACACACATTCTCACACAAACACCATGCCTTCCCTCTCCTTGTAAGGAAAAGGACAGCTGCTTGCTTGATTTGGCATGCACAACAAAGCAAGGTAATTGTGATGGTGTTAAGCAGTCTCTGTGAGGAGAAAAATCAACATAGCAAATAGTATTCCCCAAGTCATGATCAATAAAGAGCTGCTGGCTGCCTGAGACTAGTGGCTCAGCTATTTCAGCTGGTTTCCTCAGCTACAGGCAGCCCAAGGCAAGGGTTGCCTTCAGTTTCCCCAAAAGGACTTAAGAATTCTTCAAGCAATCACACCATTGGTTGTGTAATTTATCTACTAAGAAATCTACAATGATCAAAATCCACATTTTGCACAGCATGCCCTAATATAATCTTTTAAACCCTCATCATTCAACATTCACTTTATGATTGAAAAGGAGCTGACTTTCTCATTTAGGAAATTAAATTGTCCAAATAGCAAAACCTTGGTTGCTGTCACTTAACAAACTGAAAATATAATTTTAATAATAAATTGTGCATATATGCATTATTATTTCATTAGTCATTTCATTATTCTTTTATATTTTTAAAGAAGCCTCCCCTCCCTGTCCTCTAGGTATTCATCTTAAAATTTGGCACTTATGGGAAATCCACTTCTCAGGCCTTTGAACAGCAATATATTTTACCACATGTGAAAAAAAACAACCCAAAGGAAAGACATCCCTACAAAAATATTTCCCTTTCAAAATTCTGTGCTAATTTAATGTAATTTTCCCCCCTTAGATTATACTGTGACTGCTAGGACAAAGCTCCATATGGCAGAGTAAGAAAGAAAAGGTGAGAGGAGATCATCCTTCAAAGCAAGAGGATATGTGGTCCTACAGCAAAGACTCATTCCCTTCTTCAAAGGTGATTTTGGATTCCCTATGAATAAAGAATGACCAGAAACCTGTTAGGGTGTTGTGTGTTCATAAGTGGACCTGCATTTGCAAGAATTAGAATTGTGCAGTATCCATAGCCAGCAGAGGGCCGCTTTTACATTACAGTACTACATAGTAGAGCCAGCAAAGTAAATGATGCTCATTGGTGCTTTATGCAGAACAGACCGAAGCACATCAGTCCCAGTGAGCACTGGACACCAATGTTTATCAGGCATTCTTGCAAATGTCACGTTACACATCTTCACAATTCAGTAACTGGGTTTCTTAGCTCCTCTGCTGTGTACAAATGACCACCGACATTCAGGGGGGTTAGGGGTGCTAGGCCACCACAAAAGTGAAAAAAAACATGATTATGTTAAGCCATGCCCCAAACATGCATACTACAGTACAGTACAAACTCCTCTCCAGCACAGTATAAACTACCCACCTGCACTGAGGGTACCTCCCTTTCCTGCCTTTGCACAATGCCTCAGCCCAATTTGCAAAGTCCACCCGCCTCCCTTCACTTCAAATTGAATGTTAGTAGCAGCAGCAGCAGCAGCAGCTACAGCTTCAACCACCATTGGGAGTACAGGATCTGCCCTCACCCAACATATCCTCCTCTCCCCCTTATCTTCCTCCACTCCCATCAACAACATTGCCTGTACCTCCCTTTCCAGCCTTCGAATGACAACACCTCCACCAGATTTGCAAAGTCCCTCCACCTCCCTCCTCTTCCAGTCCTCCTGTCCTGAACACAACCTGTCACTAACACCGCTTTGCCACTTTGAAATACTCATTAAACTCCCCCCTCGCTAAACCTAAACCTAAAAGCACCAGCCACAGCAGCAGCCATCACCAGCACACAAATCCCACTCCCCTTGCCTATCCATCTCCTTTTCCCCATGCTGGGAGAGGTTTGGGAAAAAAAGTGACTTTTTTTCTTTGCAGGAAAATGTATTTATACACAATTTTTGTTTGTGAAATTTTTGCAATTTTTTTGGTGAAATGTGAAAAATGGTTTTAAAATACACTACAGCCCTCTGCTCAGATGGGAGAAATTTACAATTTACACAACTGAGAACAAAATAAGTGAAGATTAACATCCCTGCTATGCTAGCATATAACATGAAAGACCACAGCTTGAAAAACATTTTTTTTTTGGACTCCCAGAATCTTCCAGCCAGCATCGCAACCTTTGGGTTCCATTGATTTCAGTGGTTCAACTCTAGGTAATACTGAGTGCAGATTTTACCCCCTGTGGAACATTTCTGATCACCAAAACATGATTTCTAGTGGTTCATTTCAACTCAGCCACCACAGATAACAACTCTTTTTTTTGTTAATTGCCCTGAGTATAAAGAAGACAGGCCTAAGAGTGATGCTGATTCCTTAGTTTCACAGTGATTGCCATTTGTGTAATTCTTCTTGCTTACACCAGAGATTTTCTCCACAGTAGGTTGTAAATTCATTAACAAATACATACTAAAACTTCAAATTACCCACAATTTTCTTTCAGGAGAATTCCTGGCTGATTTCAAGGAGAGTGCTGCAGCCAAGAAACACAGAAGTAAGCCTGCAGGGTTTGGCATCACTTTGGGTATTAGAAGATTGCCAAATAAACAAATCACAATACAGATCTCCTTCTATCTTGCTCCCCAAACTTGTATGCTGTAACTGTTAGAAAACATATCTTGTGACTGGATGGAAAACAGCTAGGTAACTCAAAGGCCTGGTTCTAAACATCAGCCCTGGGTGCTGGTAACTTCTCTAGTGATGTACGGATAGACCATCACACAAATTATGACATGTGTGAATCAGATGAGAATGTGTACTTCTAATCTTCCTAAGCGGCATAATACTTTCCATGCCCACTTTTGCTCACACATTATATCATGGTGCTGAGTCAATGCCCTACCAAGCTTACATCAACATCCATACAGTATAAAATATATTACTATGAGAACCAGTATGGTGCAGATTGTTTGATTAGTACTAGTTCAGGTTCCCTACTTAGCTATGAAATTCACTGGGCGACCATAAGCCAGTCACTCTTTCTGTGTGTAACCTATGTCATGGACTTATTGAAAAAGATAAAAATGTATGTTGAGGGGGAGGAAGCTTGAGGTGTACCTGCAGTGGAAATAATGCAGTTTGACACCACTTTAACGGCCATGGCTCCATCCTACGGAATTCTGGGATTTTTAGTTTTGTGAGGCGCCAGCACTCTTTGGCAGAGAAGGTAAAGACCTTGTAAAACTATAAATCCAAGGATTCCATAGGATGGATCTACAGCACTTAAAGTGGTGTCAAACTGCAGTATTTCTACAGTGTGGATGCACCCTAGGTTACCTATCCTAAGCTTACCACAACAGCTTACCCAAAGGAAGGCTATGGAAAAAACGTAATAAATAATGACTCAGTCACAATGCAGAAAACTTGACCAAGGCACTCAGATTATGAATTTCATCTTGTAAAATCGGACTGATTGTTAATTTCCTCACAGAATTATTGAGAGTATAAATGACACAAATAAAATCCACACACATTCACAGAGATGTAGGAATTGTATACAGTATTATTACAATGCATATAGAGTTTTAAACATCATTCTCCATCTGTTAAAAAACAATTCTGCCAAAAGTTTTCCCCCACTTAAGGCTCTGCAGATTTTCTGAAGCAATATTTTGAAAAACTTTGGAGGCACAAAGAGTATGACTGGGTGAAAAACTATTTCAGAGCCATATATGATAAATATAAGAGCGAGAACAACTGAATTTTGATGGAGTAAATACAAATATGAACACGGCAAGCATGTAACAAAACACTTTAAACACATCCTTTGTAATGCACTCTTACATATGATGTGGCTGTCACAAACACTGCTGAATGCTATAATGGAAAAGATATCTGAACAATTATCAGGCAGACACAGCAAGGCTACTCTTGGCAGAATGAAGACAAGGATACTTCACTATGAGCTGGTGCAGGGAAAAATAAGATAGGATTTCACGTAATATTCTTCCAATAGTTTTAGTTTGCTTCTTCACGGAAATAAATATATTGCAGATGTAGCAGTATTATCACTTTTGTCTCAATTTCCCAAAATCACTAAAGCAAATGGCTAGTAGGAAGAAGAAGTGATGAAACAAGCAGGACCCAACTTATTTCTAAAGCTGCTTAGAATATTTTTTTCTGCTTTTGAAAAATATTAGAGTGTCTGCGTATGTGGAAACTCTATATTGGAATTTGCTCCAACCCCATCAAAGAATGGAGTAAGATTCTGCCCCTTGGCTTCTTCACGAAAGAATTGGGCCTTAACGTTTGCTAGTTTAAGCACTATGTTCAGAATGCAGACTCTGAACTGCAACATAATTTGATGCTTCATCAAAGGTAAAGAGCAAAGCAACACCTGCATGGCTACAAAGACACAAATTATGCTAGACATGGATGAGACAAAAATGGTTGCAGCATAGTGGAAGCCAAAAATCAGAGCATGGGCCTCTTGATTTCCAGACCAAAGACAATGATATTCGCAAGTTTAGGTGAAGTTATTACCTAACTCTTAGGCAGCATTAATCTAATTTGTGTAGATTTTGTTGCTTTCTGCTTTGACAGAGTCACTGAAAAACAAAGTCAAAGGTGTCAATTTGGTTCTAGTGTCATGTGTTGTACCAACACACAAAGTCATTAATAAGCTGTAAAGAGAAGATCAATATGAATTTGTGGAAAATAATGTTAAGTGGAGGAGTAGGAAACATATAACCTGTGGGCTCCAGGTTGCCCCAAGTTTATTTGGGGGGGGGGGTTTAACACATCCCCTCAAAAGATTGCTGCCATATTTCAATGGCAAATTAGAAAAATAATTAAAAGAAATACTTTTTATTTTAAAGGGGATATTTTTGGAAAACCTGTTTAAAAGAAGCAAGAAATGCTTGTTTAAATTGTTTGCCACTGGAGCATGATATCATGATTAACCACTGAAGTTTGGCAGCACAGCAAGCAAAAGGAGAGTGTCCTGCCGTTGGTTCTAAGGTAGTGCCTTGGACCTCAGACCTTTCAAAGTTGCCCATCAACACTCCTTGTTAAGGTTTTTTTTGGGGGGGGGGGTTTTAAAATGTCAGTTTCCCTGTTTTTAATAGATAAAGCTTATGCATTAATGAAGAGTCAGTTCCACCCTGCAAATGAGAGAAAGTCTGCAGGAAAACTGTGAGCAAAGGATGAATATTTGCTAAGTTTAACATCCCTCTTACAGTTCTACTAGGGTAGTGGGTAACTAAATTTCAAACAGGATGCAATTTTCTTTGTTTATATCCATCAGATGATGAGCCTGAGTAACTTTAAAAAAGCACTGAAGACGGATCTCTTTTGGTAGGCCTTTTCTGATTAGTTCCCGGCCTCAGGGGCTCCTGGCTCTTTTTAGCCTGCTGGCTATTTATTATTTATTCTTTTAATGTGATTTTATATCAGTTGTTTTAATGTATTTGGTTTAAAATCTTTTTATGGGGGAGGGTGGGGGTGGGTGTTGTCTGGGGATTTTAAATTGTATTGGTATTTTAATTTTTGTAAGCCGCCCCGATTGTTTTAACAGAGGGGCAGGATAAAAATAAATTTTATTATTTTATTATTATTAGTAGTAGTACAGTTTCACGCAGGACCATGCAAAAAGCATACAAACCTAAACTTTCTGATAAACCAGTTTAATTTTTTTCCAGCTAAGCAATCTTATTTCTGATTATTAGTTTCACTTCATGTGGTAAGCCAACTTCAGAGACTTAAACCAAGCCACCACCCAACACTGCCATCATCTCTCATAGCTCCACATGGGAACAGGTCTATGACTGCACAATTTCTGGCACACTCTGGACAATGAAGTAAAAACTCAATGTCTAGTAATCTAAAGTAAGCAATAGCTAGAGAAAGGAATTGTCTGATCATAGCAAGTCAGTTTTAACTTTTTTGTAATTAATGTATACTGCGTTGTTAATTAAATTGAATCACATAAAATTTAATTCCCCTGAGTGAAAATTGGTGCTTTAATATGGACAATCCACAGTAAATTGCTTTGGTCTACAGGTCAGTAACATCTAAATCTTTCAGTGTAATTGGCAAGACTTTCTGGAGAAGAAAAGTTTATTTCTAGATGCTGACAAGTGTTCTTACACATAGACCAAACACCAGTTCATAGTTAAGGACAAATGAACTTTCTTCTAATATCTCAATTTCCCTGCTCCTATTCCAGCATGACTAGGGGCTTGTCTACATGGGCAATATCTTGCCCCCATCTCAGACCCCTACAGTCCTGACAACACAGGGCATTTGCCCCATTTTGCCCCCAGGCAGCCATCACCACTTCTGGGGCAGATATGGTGCTCAGACCATGGGGTAGGAAGGTGGGACAGGGGGAAACAGTGTTCAAAAATAATACCTGTTTTTTTTCCATTTCTGTTGGGAAGAAACAGATTGGGCCCCACATGTCTGCAGAAACCCGTCCATATACGCCTGCCCTTGCTGCTACCACATCTCCCTGTCTCTCCCAGGATGCAGGAAGGAGTCCTGCAGTGTATGACCAACATGCAGGGGGCTTTGGTCATATGTTGTGGGCCCCCTTCCTGCCTTCTGAGACAGCAAGGAAAATGGCAGTGGTGGCAGCTGCAGCAACAGGCTGGCTTGCCCCACAAGACTTCCTCCCATTCTGTGGAGGGCATGGGGGAACAACAGGCCTGATCTGCAGCCAGAATATGCCAGCAGGGAGCAGGTGCATCCTAGTTCATGTAGATCAACCCTATGAGGAGTTCAGAACCTTTTTTTCGATTTCAGTTTAACTGCTGTTTAGCCGGTCATGTAAACCCAGCAAAATGTGATCAATTTTAACTGTGAATGGAAATGAACCATCATTTCCACCCATCATTTACAATTAGCCACAAAATAGGTTTCAGGCAACACTCTGAACTAAGAGTAATCTAAAATAGAAAATGTGAAATACAAAGAGCACCCAAACTGAACCAACATAGAGACACTTCTCAGGATGCTATGGAATAATCTAGTTATTTAAAGGCTTTAAACTTTTTAATGACCTTCCTTCCTTGCATCTGTGTTTTTTTTACTGTTGCAAAGAACATTTATACTCCAGGGTTGGAAAGACTCATGATCACCATCGAATAGTTTAAAAAATCTTATTGTTTTAGCTATGAATGTGTATTTTATAGGCATCAACTTCAAGAAACGGTATTTTTGAAAATAGGGTCAGCTTATATCAATGTGTATGCCTAGCCCTGGTTCATATCATATGTACTTCCTCTTCTTCTCTTCTCTTCTCTTTGTTTTTTCACCTTATCATTCTTTTCTGTTTTTTTCTTTGTAATCAAATTTAAAATCTAATAATACATTTTTGTAGAACTTCTGAACAAGACTTCAAAATGTTGAATAGGAGGATATGACTTTTAAATAATAAACATCATTAAATATCATCCTGAGGAGATTATCAGACAGGGAAAACATCCCAGGACAGGGACAACAGGAGACTGCTAAAAGGCTTTCCTTGTCAGACGACGTTGTTCCTGTCCTGTGATACTCCCATTCTCCTCCTGTTCCACCCCTTCCTCCTATTCACGGGGAAAATCCATAAATAAGAAGCCCGTTCCGTTATAGAAATGGAATCATGGGCGAGTGAAAAGATGACCAGTTATGCTGGCGTGATGCCAGCATCATGTGACATCACCAGGAGGTCCATGCCAGAACACTTCCGGGCACGATCTGGAAAGCCAGGTAAGTGTCACCCTTCCCCCCACTCCCCAGGTTCCTTTTTAAATATTTAGTGTGTTTTCATGCTTGCTGTCACTTGTTTTCTTTTCCTTTAATTTTTACTTTTTAAATTTCCCACCACCCATTCCCTCACGAGAACGGGCGGGATTTGCTTTCCAGGACGTGAATGGAGCTTTGCTTCCAAGCTTTGCAACAGCTCCATTCACGCTGGACTGCCGAAGGGAGGGAGAGCACTCCAGATCATGCAAAAGGTAAGTGTTTGAATTTTTTCTTTCTTTCGTTACAGGGATGGGAGTGGGGTGGAAGTGTAGTGGTAGGAGGGTAGCAGGACAGGAACAGTTTCTAGGGTACCATGTGATAATCTCCTGAGATATGTCTTAATATAAAATAGAAGGAGAAGTTTCAAATTCTTTCCTCACAGCTGAGCATGAGCTGGAGAGTGAAAATAAAACTCTAGGGAAAGCCTAGGTTTGTTCTAATAACACTAAACCATGGTTTAACACTACATCTAAACATAGCCAGTGCATTGGAAATTGTGGAGGTGTATTGGTGGGGGAGGACACACTGCAATATCAAAATTGTAGCTTGCGACACAGAATTCACAAGCAGCAGTTCCTCAAAATGGATACAGGCATATATTTACCCACTACCATAGGACATTTTTGTTCCACAGAAACAGTTTTTATTGCAGAGTTAACATAGAAGCAGATCGGCGATGAAATCCTTTGAGGATACCATTGCTTGAATATTAGGAAACAATGTCCCTAACTTTCAGTCAATTGCATTTATGTTTTTCTGTTTTATCTATATGGGCAGGGCACGTTTCTAGGATGGAGGACCACCCCCTCCCAAAAATAGTACTCTACAGTGAACTCACCACGGGTCAGAGTAAGAGGGGTGCTCCAAAAAAGTGATAAAAGGACTTCCTGAAACAACATCTCAGGCTCGGCTAAACTGATCACCAACAATGGTCTGCCCTGGACTCACATCAGGAGGCATGGAGACGCACTTTCCACAATGCTGCAGCCTTATTTGAGAACTCACGCCAAACAAGTCTTGAAGAGAAATGACAATGCAGAAAGAATCACAACCTGGAAACATCACCCAAGGAGACCTTCTGCTGTGCTTTCTGTGACCGGACTTGTTTATCTTGGATTGGCCTTTTTAGTCATCAGCGCGCTTGCAGAAAGCGCAAGATGAGTCCTTCCTGAATCTTCGTTTGCAAAGAAAAGCCAGAGATATCTGTGTCTAACCTATCTCTATATCAACATATCTCAAGGACGGGAACTGTGTGACCCTCCAGATATTGTTGTTGTTGTGTTCCTTCAAATTGTTTCTGATCTATGGCAACCCTAAGGCAGACCTATGAAAGGATTTTCCGAGGGCTGAGTGTGTGTGACTTGCCCAAAGTTACCCAATAGGTTTTCATGGCCAAGGGCATTCAGACCCTGGTCTCCAGAGTTGTAGTCCAACACTCAAACCACTACGCCATGCTGGTGTAGAAACTGAACTGCAACTCCAAGCATTCCTTACAGTTGTCTATGCTGGCCAGGGCTGCTGGGAGCTGGAGTTGAACAAACTTCTGGAAGCCACACAATTCCCATTGCAATCTATATACACTCATATTTATCTATATACACACACCCAAAAAACAGGGGCACCCCCCCAAACATTTTTTGCGTGTATGTTCCTTAAACTCGCCTGTCAACTTTGGTGACCCCATGAATTTTTCATAATGTTTTCTTAGTCAAGGAATACTCAGAGGTGGTTTTGCCAGTTCCTTCCTCCAAAATATAGCTTACAGCACCTGGTATTTATTGGCAGGCTCCCATCCAAGTAGTAACCAGTGTTGACTCTGCTTTGCTTCCAAAGTCAGACAGGATAAGTTGCCTTTTGATATTTAGGTGGGTGGCATTCCAACAAGTTATAATATTTAATTGTATTTATTTTTGGCCTCTGGGTTACAAAAATTCCTCACGCTTTTTTTGGCCTCAGTTTCAGAGAAACTGAAATGAACTGCTGTGATTGTTCATTAGGTTGGCAAAAACTATGGTCTTTCCTGAGAAGAACAGTTACCACACCCGAGACAGTTTTGTTAATGGGACAGAAAAATGTCCCATGGCCCAAGTCTTGTAATTCGTCTTCCCCCTCCACGAAAAACACACATAAGTCACAAGTAAGTGTGTTTTCTATTTCTGGCTACATTTTCTGCACCTGGATGTGGCCTTGGGTGTTTGAATAGTGTAGAACATTTTTTATTCTGAAAACTGTAAAACTGTATTATGGGACATTTTTCTATTCAAAAACATAATACAATTCGGTGTGGGGGAGAATTAATGTCTCATAATAATAGTAGTGCAAACTTTTTATTTTTTAATGTGATAGGTTTATTACAGAAGAATGGTTTTCCTCTGACTATACTCCTTAAGTATTCCTCTATACTCATACATGTATACACACGCGTGTGTGCGTGGGTGTGTGTCTTAGGCAAAACATCATATAAAAAAATCCTTCACACATCAGAAGAAATGGCCTCTAGCCCATAAAAGCATATGTTATAATAAATCTGTTAGGAGCCAATACCATTCAGACTTTCCAGGGGACAAGTCTCACAGATGTAAATTGGACTTAATGCTGAGTAGACGTGTACAGAGTTGCACTGTTAGTTTTTAAGGTGTCACTTGTTTTTTTTTTTTTTTTTTGTGCTAAAGAATCCCATATCTGCCTCTCCTGAAAGTTTAACTATATTGCTATTCCTGGAATGGTAATGTGTCTATGGCAGGCAATGATAACAATCATTTCTTCAGCATGCCTCATCTTTTTAAAATTCATTTTGGAAATGGGGAACAATTAGTTGCAATCAAGGAAGATGTTGCCCAGACACATGGCAGAGCTGATTTGTCTACAGTAAGTGCAAAAGAACCTGTCATGTTCATGACCCTCCTTCCATTATCTTGTCCTTCTACAACAGTTCTTCTATAGTGAAAGTATGACCTTGACTTATACATGGTGTGAAGCGAATTTGGTTTGGAATCTCAGCAGTCTTGCTGCCAAGCAGAGAAAAAGGCAAACACAACAGGTTTGATTGGGTTCTGCTCCTAAAAGAGCAAGGAAACAAATCAACATTTGTGATTTATAAAAAGGAACTGGTTGGTTTCCCTTGAGTTTTCTGACAGATGGCAAAAGAATATGAACACATTTAATCAGGTTGTAGACAGCAGTTCCCTGCCTGCAACACACTAAGAATGAGAATAAAAAGTGCTGAAACTTATGCCCAACATTATCTTAATTCATTTATTATAAATGGAATAAAGTTGTTTAAACTAGCAAATTACTATTATAGGAATCATTTTCAACATATTCAATTTTATTTTCAACAGTATCTTTAACCAGACATCTATATTGATTTTGATGAGCAGGTATAACTAAATAATATACATTGAAGAGTGAGCAGCATCTCAAAAATGCTCCTTCGTCTTGGGAAGGCAAGATTTAAGACAGGGCAACCTGGAATGGTAACTGAGTTAGGAAGTGGCATGGGGGTAGGAATGGGGGACTCACATCCTTCTGTCTCTACCACTTCTTTGCACTATATCACCCCCTCCACAGCTTGGTTGTTTTTACTGAGAAGGATCTGGTGGAGTTTTGTAATATGTTTGTGCGTACAGTACTTTAGACTCTAATATGTGATGTTCAGTTCTGAAAACTAAGATCATGTCCACATCTAATGCCAAACCATAATTTGGTTCCATGTGAATGAACAAAGCCCTGGAGAACAAAGCCTCAAGCATACAGGATCTTCCCTCTCATCTCTTGTACACTTAACCCTCTTGTCACCAAACCATAATTGTCAAGGAAGAAAGTACAAAAACAATGACAACAGATGATTTACATAAATTAAAGTAGGCGGTGATGACATTTTTCAAGGTTTTCCATACCTTGGCTCAGTCATTAATCAGAATGGAGACTGAAGTAAAGAAATCAAAAGAAGACTAGGACTTGGAAGGACAGCTATGCAGGACTAGACAAATCAATGAAGTGTAAAGATATCTAATACTAAAGTTAGGATTGTCCATGTCATCATATTTCCCATTTCTATGTATGGTTGTGAAAGCTGGACAGTGAAGAAAGCAGATAAGAAGAATATCAACTCACATGAAATGTGGTCCTGGAGAAGAGTTCTACAGATACTGTGGACTGCTAAAAAGACAAACAAATGGGTCCTAAAGGAAATCAAGCCTGAACTCTCCCTAGAAACCAAGATGACTAAACTGACATTGTCATACTTTGGCCATATCATGAGAAGACAAGATTCACTAGAAAAGGCAATAACGCTTGGTAAGCTAGAAGGCTAGAGGAAAAGAGTAAGACAGAATTCTAGAGGTATTGACTCAATCAAGGAGGCCAAGATCCTAAGCCTGCAAGACCTGAGCAGGGCTGCTGATTACAGTGTGACTTGGTGTTCTCTTATTCATGGAGTGGCCATAAATTGAAATTGACTTGATAGCAGTTAACATCAAACAACAAATGGATAGCAACATGATTGCCTCACATTTAACTATGGTTTATTGCTACATGTTGGAGATAAAAGCTTAGACCTGTTGTCCAATATGTGGGCATCTATTCCACATATGAACCATTGTACCTCTAACATTACTCCCACTCCAGCACAGGAGCGGCAGTTTTTCTTTATGAATGACAATCTATATGGTGTATAATGCCATCTGTATATAACCTTTAGAACATTTTCCTTGCTTGAGGAGGATGTGGACATATAGGGTGAAGAAGACCAACTACTGCTCCATTTATCATTGGGAATTGCTATATTTAAGTCTACTTCCCATATCACTTAGGCTCCATTTCCCATTCTATATTAGTTAGTTTGAGATCATGATTTATGAGCAAACTGGGTTTTGACAAAATCATACTTGGCCACATGCAGAAACAATGGCAGTCAATTTCCACCAAAACAGGAGGTTGGTATACAAATTCCTGACCTAGAAGGGTAGAATGGAGTGGCTCTGCTTATGCATATTATGTCTGAATACAATCTAGGAAGCCTTTATCTTTCAGGTTGAAATTCCACGTCTTAAGGTCCAAACTTTATTCATTTATTTATACAATGGTTTATGCATTTCTCTTTTAGCACCAACACATCAGTGAGGGCAACTAACAGTTAAACCCAACTAAAAAATAACTGCAATAAACAGAACCAGCTTGGGCAGGAGCCATGGACAGATGGCTATCTGTTTGTTAGAACAAGCCCATCCCAATGGTAAAGTTTTCACTATCTTGTGAAACCCAGTGTGGCTGGGGTACAAAGGAGCTTCTTGGAGCAGAGTTCCAAAATTTGGGTGCAAAGACAATAAAGGGACTTTCTCTTGTCTCAATCAATTGAGCCTCAATATTTGTATATATCTGGTACATAAGGAAGGATTATTTATTTATTTATTTATAGCCCGCTCTTCAGCCACAAGGCTATCAGAGCAGCTTACAAATTGTTTTAAGTAATAGCTATTTACACATCTACATTGCATTAAGCAGTTTCCAATGTGTGTTAGCTAATTGCCCCCACAAGCTGGGTACTCATTTTACCGACCTACGGAAGGATGGAAGGCTGAGTGAACCTTGGAGCCGGCTGGAATCGAACTTGCGACGTGGTGGCTTGCAGTACTGGCATTTAACCACTGCACCACCAGGGCTCCTTTTCCCACCAGTTCATGGAATATGGGCAGGTTGATAGAGAAGAAGACCACCCATAATATATATTGAATCCAAACTATTTAGGGCTTTAAGGACCAACACCAACACTTCCAATTGCACCTGGAAACATACTGCTAACAAGTACCACCCTGGCAGTACTGGTGAAATATAATGCCATATGCAAACATCTACTAACATCCTTGCTGTTGCATTCTGGATCTATAGCAGCTTCTGAAGACTCTCCATGTACAGCAATTGTAGTACTTCTGTCAAGGTATAACTAGGGCCACATCTGATCTTGTCAGAATAGAACCCAGGAGCTAGAGTATTAGAGGCATTGAATCTAATTTTTGGAGAAAGGCAGAATATATATCCAATAAATAAATAAAAACAAATAAATAAATTGCCTCAAGCTGAGCAAATGTAGTTCTGCCCAGCATTTTCTCTCTCTCTCTTTCTCGACCAATGACATCTCTGTCATGTCTGGGGAAGTCTGAGTTCACTAGTCCTCATTCAGCCCAGTTCCTTTTCCAGGCACTGTTTCAGAATATTGGCAGCTTCCTTAGGGTGGGAAGAAAAACAGAAAGACCTGTGTGCCAAGTACCAAAACTCATTCAAGGGTTGTCTTGGAATTCCACAGGGGACAAGACTGATCCCTCTGGAAAGCTAAGCCAAGCCGTTGAGCATGATTCACCCAGTAACACCTTCTGTTCCCCAAGGAAGACCGAAGATGTTGTAAAATGATCCCTGGCTAGACACACCCTCACTAAGTGTTCCAGAACAAATTCACTGTTGGTGGTAATAATAATAATAATATTTATTCATACCCCTCCCCTCTGCTATTGATGGCTGCTGAGATAACTTGCATACTATAGATATATCTCCCTGTCTAATTCCCAATACAGATCGTCAACTGTCGTGAACGATGTTAAAACCTACTCACACATTCAACAGGCATCGGTTAAGGTTGCTTTATTGTCAGGATATAGATGCATATGGTAACACTGCATAGAAAGTTCTGAGGCTTGGGCAGCAGAACTCCTTCAATTAATACATTCTGCCAGTTTCGGTTTCTTTCCCACCCCACAAAACCACCTGGTCATTACAGTTATCTATAGTTATGCCGAGCTCCTTAAACATTCCCAAGCATTCTACAGCAGCCAGTGAGCTTGGTACACTGCTGAGACATTTCTCCAAGACATACCAGCCCCAGCTCCCAAAATGCCATCTACTCATGTCAGGTCACTGGTAGTATGAAGCATAGGCCTAGTAATGCTAACTACTGCATATCCCAGCCACCTAAGCACTACAGTCCTCCCTCCACATTTGCGGAGGTTAGGTTCTGCAGACTCCCGCAAACGTGAAAATTCTGCGAATAATGACAGCCGTCTCCGCCCTCCAAAAAGTGGCAACGGGGCCTCCGGAGGTCCTTGCTTTTCCCAGCCTCCCCGCTCCCTCCCCAAGCGACCATGGGGCCTCCAGAGGCCCCATTCTCATTTTCCCCAGCCTCCCCACTCCATCCCCAAGCGACCACAGGGCCTCCGGAGGCCCCGTCCTGGCTTCTCCCGGCCTCCCCACTCCCTCCCCAAGCGACCATGGGGACTCCAGAGGCCCCATCACCCCGGCCTCCCTTCGCGGCAAACCGTAAAAATGCGGACCCACGAGTGTGGAGGATGCGAATGTGGAGGGAGGACTGTAAACAGCAAACAGCATTTTAATTAGCGAACAGCACCAGGGACATGACCTCAACCAAGACAGCCCATGCTGTTTCAGTTCCAAAGCACATTGCATATCCCAGAATTCTGTTGTAAAAATCCCATGTTTCTTAAAACATCAGCTCTCTTTGCACCCATGTGTCAAGAGTATGCTATATCTCAGTGTGGAAACTGAACAATTATTGTCTGTCCAGGAATGCTGAAGTGGCTGGAACAACGTAGGTGGCAACACCAATGTTATGCTCCAGACTATTCTCAAACAAGCCGCTGATCATTTTTTCCCTTCTCAAATGCACACCTCCCTGGCAGAATATTTCTATAGTGCTTCTAAATGTGTGTGTGTGTGTGTGTGTGTGTGTTGTGGGCAATAGCTGTGAAGATACAGAGTGGTTTGGGGATAAGCAAGTCTAGTGATCCATGCCTGACAGTGCAGTTTTTATAAGCAGTTACTGCCTGCATGGACATTTATGTACTTTGCTTGCCCTGCAAATCAATATATATATAGAGAGAGAGCAAGAGACCGCACAAGCATCTTAGCTAACACACATTGTAAACTGCTTAGAGAGTGTTTAGTGCACTATAAAGAGGTATAGATTTGTAAGTGCTATTGCTAAAACAATTTGTAAGCCGCTCTGAAAGCCTCTGTGGCTGAAGAGCTGGGTACAAATACTCT
Organism: Gambelia wislizenii; assembly: GCA_030847615.1. Lineage (NCBI taxonomy): Eukaryota > Metazoa > Chordata > Lepidosauria > Squamata > Crotaphytidae > Gambelia > Gambelia wislizenii. The sequence goes on from JAUMIR010000002.1 coordinate 169,753,933, forward strand.
AATAAACAAACAAATAAATAAGCACAGTGTAGTGGTCTGAGTCAACACTTATCTAGGGGCTTATCTAAACAGGTGACTTACCCTGGCTTGCCCCTGTTCCAGAGACCTGCAATCCAAACAATGCATGGCATTTACTTCAATCTGCCCCCAGGCAGTCCAAATGAACCCCAGGGCAAATATGGGGCTGGAACAGGGGCAAGCCGGGATAGGACCCAATAAACCATTCTAATATAATATCCGGTTCACCTAGATGTACCCAGCAAAAACCGGATAGAGCTCTACATGTCTGCAGGAGACTGTCTGGCACGCCACTCCTCACTGCCACCGCCAGCTCCCTGGCTCTTCCAGAAGCCAGGCAGGGATCTCTCAGCATGTGAACAAGGCTGGTCACATACAGGGGGCCTGCAGTCACATGTTGTAGGATGTGTCATATCCAGGGGGCCTGCCTGGCTTCCATGTTACCAGGGGAAATGGTGGCGGTGGCAGCTTCAGCAACAGGCTGGTGTCCTGTTTGGACAATGACTAATTTCCTCTAGGTAATGAGGGAGGTGGAATGGGCCAGCTCTGCAACCAGGATATGCTGGCAGGGAGCTGGTGTATCCTTGATAGTGCAGATGAGCCCTAGGACTCCAGTAGACTAGGGTTGAAATCCCTGCTCAGACATGGAAACTACTCAGTAATCTTACCCACTGTCTCAGTCTAACAGGAAGACAATGGCAAACCTTCCCTGAAGATACTTTGCCAGGAAAACCCCTTGTTAGGGTCATATTAGAGTCATCATAGGTGAAAGTTGACTTGAAGGCACACAACAACAACAAATAAATAGAGAATTCAAACTCTGCACAGTTATGCCCAGCTACACATAGTTGGGCAATAATTAACAACTTTAAACAGTGTACAGTAATTTGCACAGCTGTGTAGACTATGCACTAGAAATATACCCTACAAGAAACGCTGAAAAGAATACGTTACTCTGAAAATTTGAAGTTCAAAAGGAAAATGATGGGTAAGAATATGGTACAATGCTTGCCATAATAAGAGGTAGTGGAGACTCTTGGAAGAAGAAAATAGGAAATAGTGAAAATCGACCCCATGGGTGGAGGTGTGGCAGTTAGGTTGCTGAAACGTTTCTGCAGGTTATGCATCATCCCCAGCATTCACATGCAACAACAGCATTACACCTGTCTGCAGTGGAAAGGCTAGCATAGTAATAGCATGCAAATCCAAACCCTTCCAAATATTAGGTCAGAAAAATAACAGGATGGGATTGGAAATGATCAGAAAACAATTGTCAAGTGTACTGTGTGAATTCTTGGATAGTTCTATGCCCATTGCTCTGCAGCTTCAATACTTACTTTAGATAAACAAATAGATCTTTTTGTTTCTCCTTATATTAAAACAATTTGTGTACTGGACAAAATGAATGCACACAATTACATTAGATAAGACTGTAAATAGGTTTGGTTCAATATGGCTTCGGATGTCACAGCATTATTAACCTTGAACCTACCTACCTCCTGCAGTAAATGGGAGTCTACCATTTCAGTGGCAAACAGTTTATCCATTAACGTATCCTTTTGATTGCAGGAACACTATTTAGAGTAACTACTGCTATTATAAACGTCATGGTTTCCTTTTGACTCCTATTTGCTAGCATTAATCACAAACAGCATGGCTCCATGTGTAATTTCAATCACAGCATCTATTTTTCTCAGAGAAAAAAAATTAAGTTCTTATTAAAACATTTAACCCAGGTAGTCTGCATTACTCTTAATAAGAGGGGGGGGGGTTAAAGGGGAAATGTCATTATACTAAAAAGTTTACAGCACATCACTTGTGAATTTTTTTATCATGTTATTTTTAATTAATGTAGCAACGCCTGGAGACTCGTGTGCTTTCCAAGTTTAATAAATGAAAGGAAGTAAATAAAAATAAAACAAATAAAAATGTGATATAAAAATCTGCCTATTAGTCTTTAATGGGAAAATATCAGAGAATATAATGTTCCCCCTTTTAACACTGTGATGTCAAAGGAAATGTTTTTCCTTCAACCTTGCAACTTTTGATTACAAACGTAGATTTGCAACTTTTGATTTAAACAACAGCCTCTCAGATAGGGATGGATGAATTAAGAAAAATATCTTGAAGAAATTAGATAAATCAGGCCACGTAAAGAGCACATTTAGAATGGAACGTAGCAGCCTAATAGGACAGAATCTGTTAGCACAAGAATGGAACCACGACAGAATCTGGTGTGTTTTTTCTCTTGTGGTCATGTACATCCACACCTATCGGCAAGAAACATCTGGCAGGATCTTCAAGAAAGCTCTGCAGTACTGAGTTAAAAGAAAAAGTATCATACACAGTACCATTTTACAAATGAAAATAAGGGCATTCCTGGTTATGAGCACTTAAGTATATCATCAAAATCTTTGATTTAAATGGTTTTAAACTATTTTAACTCTCTTGTTTTAACTTGTAAAAGTGTTTAATATGTTTTTAGTCTGCTTAAATTATTTTTCCTGTTTTAATACTGTTTAAATAGTTTACATTTATTTTACTGTATGCCACACTGAGATCATATGATATAATATAGGATAAAAATATTGAGAAAGAGAGAGAGAGAGATTTTATTACACAATATACTGCCAGTTATTTTTGTACCTGAGCTGTAACCAAGCCTGTTCATAGAATCATAGAATTGCAGAGTTGGAAGAGACCACGAGGGCCATCCAGTCCAACCCCTTGCCATGCAGGAAATCACAATCAAAGCATCCCCGACAGATGGCCATCCAGCCTCTATTTAAAGACCTCCAAGGAAGGAGACCCCACCACGCTCTGAGGGAGTGTGTTCCACTGCTGAACAGCTCTTACTGTGAAAAAGTTCCTCCTAATGTTGAGGTGGAATCTCTGCTCCTGGAGCTTGCATCCATTGCTCCGTGTTCCGATCTCTGGAGCAGCAGAAAACAAGCTTGCTCCATTCTCAATGTGACACCCCTTCAAATACTTAAACAGGGCTATCATATCACCTCTTAACCGTCTTTTTTCCAGGCTAAACATACCCAGCTCCCTAAGTCTCTCCTCATAAGGCATCGTTTCCAGACCTTTCACCATTTTAATCACCCTCCTCTGGACACGCTCCAATTTGTCAATATCCTTTTTGAATTGTGGTGCCCAGAACTGGACACAGTATTCTAGTTGAGGCCTGACCAAGGCAGAATAGAGCAGAACTATTACTTCCCTTGATCTGGACACTATACTTCTATTGATGCAGCCCAAAATCGCATTGGCCTTTTTAGCTGCCGCATCACATTGTTGACTCATGTTCAACTTGTGGTCTACTAGGACTCCTAGATCCCTTTCGCACGTAGTCTCATTCAGCCAGGTCTCCCCCATCCTATATCTATGCATTTCATTTGTTTGCCCTAAGTGCAGTACCTTACATTTCTCCGTATTGAATTTCATTTTGTTAGCTTTGGCCCAGCTCTCCAGTTTATCCAGATCATCTTGAATTTTGATCCTGTCCTCCAGGGTCTTAGCTACTCCTCCTAATTTGGTGTCATCTGCAAATTTGGTAAGTATGCCCCTAATTCCCTCATCCAAGTCGTTGATAAAGATGTTGAATAGCACTGGGCCCAGGACAGAACCCTGTGGCACCCCACTGGTCACGTCTTTCCAAGACGAAGAGGAGCCACTGCTGAGCACCCTTTGGGTACGGCCGGTCAACCAATTACAAATCCATTGAACTGTTAACTTGTCTAGCCCACATTTTACAAGCTTGTTTGCAAGAATGTCATGGGGAACCTTGTCAAAGGCCTTACTGAAATCAAGGTATGTGATGTCCACAGCGTTCCCTTCATCTACCAAGCTGGTAATTTTATCAAAAAAAGAGATCAGATTAGTCTGGCATGACTTGTTACTCTGAAACCCATGTTGACTTTTTGTGATTATGGCATTGCCTTCTAAGTGTTCACAGACTCTCTGTTTAATGATCTGCTCTAGAATCTTCCCTGGTATTGATGTCAGACTAACTGGATACGTCATCAATTGTACAGAAAAATATTCCAGAACATGAAAAGTAGGTGTAATGTAGTTATTTACTGTATTTTTATAATTGCACACTTAGTTTTGTGTAATATATACAGCCACATGAAATTCTTATGTTGCAAATGAACAGTGCCATTTCTCCATTGATATCTTAATTTAACAACATAGGGAGCCATTAATAAGAAGTAACTTGAAAAGAAATAGAAGAACTGTGCTCTGGAATGACATTTTCCTGTATAAAGTGGCTATATAAACTGTAATTTCTCATTACATTCTCCAGTGTGGCTGAAAGTTTGCAAAAAAGAACTGATCATGGAAACACAAGTATAATGGCAGGAAATTCAAAAAAGGGGAAGGGATTTGATAAACGTTTGATGTACAGTTCAGGCAATCCTAGATGGTTAAGAGAATCTTTACTTGTGACTTATCTATTATTTTTTAAAAAGAACATTTTAAAATATGCCTATTGCAAGCTGACATTATGTTCCAATAAAATCTGAAATCTAAAATTATGCTCCAACAAAATTTAAAATACAGTTAAGACTACATTGCTACTCCACAGCCTCTTCAAATTTTTGTGGCTCAGAGCTTCAAAAATAAATAAATAAATAAATAAATATTAGTCTCAAAATGTAAGATTCACTTCTGCTGCTGTTTGGAAAATCCTCAAAACAACAACAGCAACAACAACAATAACAACAAATACAAAACTAGTGATATTAAATCCAAAAGAATGTTAGTTCTTACTCGTAAGTGTTGAAGAATTTAGAAGTCAATAGTATAATTTGGGGCCTCAAATGGTAAATAATTTCCCCACTATTAATATCCTTTCTAATGTTAATAGTGTCAGATGTTCAATGTTAATTTCCAATAAGTATATAAACTGCTACTCCTTAATAAGAGACTAGAATTATGTTCAATATGTGATATACATTAAAGCTAACTAATAAAAGACTTACATCCTACCTATATATATAATTCTCTTGGATATGTTGCTGTCTTCAGTGTGGTGACTGGCTGCCTAGGTGTCAGGATCTGCCTCTCCTCGCAGGACTAGGCCCCTGGCTACAGCAGCCAGCACAGCCTCTTTGCAGACTCAGGCCCTGGCTGTGGGAGTCTTGGCAGAACCAGAGTCAAGCTATTAGACGCAACTGGCTGCAATAGATCATGCAGCACACCTGAAGCAGCCAGGGGAACTGCTATTTAAGAGCGGCATTCAGCCCCTCAGTCTTGGCCACCACAACATGGTCTTTTGTGCTGTCTGTAGTTGCTCTGTAGCTTTTGCGTTGGAGCCTTGGGCCTTCTGTGCTGTCTATAGATGCTCTTGGGCCTTGGGGTGGAAACATGTGGAAAGCTTCAAGTCCATTTTAAACATGGTGCTGGAGAGCCTCTTGCATCCTGGCACGTGTGGTGTGTGTGTAGCTGTGTCTGTGTGTATACGTGGTTGTGAAGCTGCAGTGGAGGGGCTCTTGGCATGAAACTAGTCATTATAGTTGATTTGAAAGGTTATACAGTATATTAATGCATCAAATGCTCGTACTGTTGATATGTTTCCTAAGAGGACAGTCAGGAATGGAAATGCACCAAAGCATTTTATATATGTAGATAACAGTGTATATTACTCTGGGTAAAGCTAGTATTAAAAAATAGTGCCTAAAACTATTTAGCCTGGTCAATAAGCAGGGCACTCAGACAAGGAAGGGACAACTCTGAATTTGCAAGACCTGAGCAAGGCTATTAATAACAGAGTATCTTGGAGGTCTCTCATTCACTGGGTTGCCATAAGTTGAAAGTGACTTGATGGAACATAACAGCAACAAGACCAGAGGAGGTAAAAAGAATTCTGTCTGTTAAATGAGAAGTAATCCAAACAAAAAATTCATCTGTTTCCTTCAAAGTTAAGTAAGATGTTACTTTTAACACAATAATATTATTAAACAAGGAGCACCCATTTAGAGTTCATTGCAGAAAATGTCTAACATGGCAACAGCACCAAAACATATCCCACTATTAATTAGCTGTACTCTTTATATTATGCACACTTGATTAACTGTGGATTCAATAACCTGCTTACTGGCATCATGACAACTCAATTTCTTTTTTTCCATTCAATATCAATTTGTAAATATATTTCAGTTCAATATCAATCTGCAATTGGCTTAAAACATATATCTGCATGATTTTACATATGTTTATGTTAGTAGGAGATAATCATTCTTTTATACCACTGCAAAATTCAACTGAAAGTGTATTGCATAGGTTGCACTGGCTTTTCAGCCTACACGAAGTCTGCAAACCAATATATTAACATGCTTTATTGTGCCAAGCTAAAGTTTACTCCAAGAATGAAACTAATTGCCTTGTAGAGTAGGTGGGTGGTTACGCAGAACCACTCTCTTGTAAACATTAGAGTATTCAAGTGATTTTGTTCACCCTTTACCATGTTGATCTTGGCATAATATCAGATTCTGTCTCCAGTTTCTCTGCAGCCATTCAAAGAAATCTCACCACATACTGAGAATTGCACATAATCTTTCATGCCATACAAAGGACCAGCAAAACAACATCTAGGGATTAGGAAGCAGTAGAAAATGAGAACTTCCAAGTCTTATGCTGCCTAAAGTATATGATTCACATTCAAGCAGAGAAAGCTCCTTGAAAAAAAGAAAATAAATCTGATCGGTGTTTATAAATAAAACTACAAGAATATCTTTCCCTAACACACATGCCAAATAGACTGTGATCAGGATAACTTACACTCCAACAAATTCATAATTTTAAGTTGAATTAAAGAGAAAATAAGGGAACGGAATATGCTCTATATAATATACAGTTGTCCCTCCGTATCCACGGATTTGGTATCCATGGATTTAAGTATTCACAGCTTGAAAATATTCATTAAAAAATAAAAATCCTAAAAGCAAACCTTGATTTTACCATCTTATATAAGGGATACTATTTCGCTATGCCATTGCATATAATGGAACTTGAGTATTCATGGATTTTGGTATCCATGGAAGGTCCTGGGACCAAACTCCAGCAAATATGAAGGGACAACTATAGTTAGCAAGGTGGAATAAAAATGTACAGAGAAGCACACCAGATTTAATTTGAATGAGCAGCAGTTTAAGTGCTGAGGCAGATACCCAGCACCTAAAAGTTATTACCTCAAATCTTGTAATCTTTCTTAATGTCTCCTTTGCTAGAATCAACACAAATGAATCAAGAAGGTCTGCTGAACTTAAACATTTCGTTTACTTCTCTCTATGGCTAAGTACTAATGTCAGTCCAGAGACCTAAAGATTTTATGAGCCCCCATCTTTAGATGGTAATGTGCCCCCCCTTCATTGGGAGCTACTGGAGTGAGTATATAGGGTTGTATTCCTTGTTCTGCATATGTTAAGTGGGAATGCTTTCCGTGTTGCAATGCCTAAATTTCTCACTGAATTCTGATCACATGGGACCTAGGGCTTTGGATAGGATGAGACAGACCCAAATCTCTGAAGCAGGAACTTGCTTTTCATTTACTGTTGAAGTGGCCATGTCTATCTCTTGGCCATGGGGGGAGGTGGCCCAAGTCCTTTCTGTTTGCATGGGCCCCCTCTCTATAACACAGCAAAGGAGATGTAGATCCACTTGTTCTCCCTTGCATGTTTTTTAACCATCTTTGCCTGACAAAGAAGCCAGTGGACTTCAAAAGCTAGTACAATCATTCATTATGTGATGATAAAAGTTTTATCAGAATGAGTACTTATTTTTCAATGCTTCTCCCCCCACCCCCATTGCTAACATATAATTTTGCAGAGAGTACTAAAATATTTTTAAAGTTCCCGAACCAGGTTGCTCCTAAAAATGTTCCAGATTTACCATTAAGGATGCCATCATATGTGCAGTTACCTGGGAGTAAATCTCACTGAGGTCTACATGATTTAAATAATACGTACGGCGTGCAGAAGTTTGCGCTTCGGTACACACAGCCGTTTGGATTCACATGCATCCAAAAGAGGGGGGCAGTTTTCTACCCTGAAATACGCACATACGGCGTTCAGGAGGGAAAGCAGATCGCGATGAGCAATCCGTACGCCGTTCGGATGGCTGACGAGTCTGTACAGTCCATTTGTACACATATGAACAGGCGGTGTAATCTGATTGGCTGGCTGAGTAGAGGGGGCGGGGCTAGCATGGAGGGGAATTGGGAGCACCCGCCATGTTGGATTCCCGGCTAGTGAGAGCCTGGTAAGTCCGTGAATTATGTTTATTTTTATGTTATATTGTAAATAGGGAAAACCGACTATCCGCAAAGCAGGAAACTTTTTTTTAAAAAAAAAGCAGTGGGAGATTTTAAACCTCCGCTTGGCTTGCTCGCTCCAGCCAGCTTGGGGAAGAGGGAGTCATATGGAGTTTAGGGGGGTAAAAAATCATGTGGGTGGTTCGTATGCATACGAACGACAGCCTATTCGTATTTTTTACCCCCCAAATGGATTTTTTTTATGATCATATAGACGCACCCTGAGAAGGGTGAAATTAAAGTGTAAGAACGAGGAAAGATTCTTTGCTCCTGACAGAAGAGGCTGTGGAAGCCAGGGAGCTGTAAGACCTACTTACTTGGCTTTGTTTGGCAGCTGGGAGTTGAAAGAGCAACAGCTGAGGACCAGGAGATAAGTGAGGAGGAATGATGAAAGAGGATAAGAGGAAAGAGGAGACGTTGTGATTGATTTTTTAAAGAATATGTGAGTTTCTAACACAGCTGCAATGTCTTCCATTACGGTTGGACAGTGACCACACTTACTATGTTTATGGTGCACTCATAATCAACACCATTCTCACAGTTTAACCTCTATCCCTTTATCTACATTAGCGCTATTGGTATTGTTATTATGGAATGCTCACGCATTAGTTTCAAAAGTAGGATTTTTGGCCAGCTAAATTTGTTAGATCACAGAATATCTTTACCCGTTGTCACTGAGATGACGACTTCTTATTATTATGATTATTACTATTATTATCATCTTTTATTTCTATATTGCCATCAATTTACATGGAAGCTTTATAAGAACAACAAAACAGTTCCCTGCCCTCAAGCTTATAATCTAATGAAGACATGATACAAAAGGAAAGGGGATGGCAGTAGGAGAAGGACTTGGTTATCAATAGACAGTTCTGTTCCTTTGGTTACTCTTAAAGCACGTGGCTTTTCTTGTGTGCACTCTCCTCAAATGGTAAGCCTGGGAGGAGGAACTGTGATAATTTATAGGACATCTGTCCTGTCTTTTCTCACAGGTTCCCTTCCTCAAACCTCTGCTTGAGAAGGATGAGACCCCCCGAGAATACAGGTAGACTGCCACCACCCACTGACTTCAGTTTCCCCTTCAGTGTAACCCAATGGGAAGTTACAGGGTTCTACTTGTACCTTCCACTCTGACTCCCTTCATCCTCAGACAGCTTAGTGGTTAAGAATGATGGGAGTTGTAATCCAAGCCAGCTGGGGGATGCCACAAGGCAGATCTATCCTGCAAAACCCACTTCAATCCTTCCTTCCTTTGCTTAAGTGTGTGTGAAACATAGCAAAGTCCAAAGCGGTTTGCTTAAAATACACAAAATCACATACATAAACCAAGAGATAGACTGAGATCAGAGCTCCCATTCTCCAACTTCTCCCACACGTTCTCTTCTATGAGAATCCCTTTCCCCAAAATCTTTAGAATGGGAATGGGAGGGAAAGGTAAGAGGAAAAGGTGGAGGAGAGCAATTCTATTGCATTGTAAAGATAAACGCGTAAGAGTTTTATGGTAGATAGGAGCAAATGGATAGTATTACTGCTCATAGACACTACTAATTTCAGACAATTTAGTGTTTTATAGGACTATAGCCCTCTCCTGGCATCCTCCACCACAACAACTGTGAGGGAAGAGATGGAACTGACATAGAACTCCCTCTGATGTCCTACCCATAGGCTACAGTACATCCTCTGAGCATGTGCAGAACACCTTTCCTTTTGCAAATGGGACAAAAACTGCAGTATAAGGCATATTCCTTGAGGGCAGAACAGTTTGTACTTTATGTATACTGAATGGGACACCTAAAATCCTGTTCAGGTATACCTGAGTTACCATATCCTGTTGCACTACAACTTCCATCAATGTAGTTTGATGCTACGCTTTAATGTAGCTGCCCTCAACCCATGATGACCTCCCAACAGTTGGATTTCAATTTCCATTATCCTCAGCCCTGGGAAATGCTACTTTTTGAATTACAGTTCGAAGAACCCTGGCCACCCCCCATGCTACCAAAATGTATAGTGTAGCACCTCTCCTCTCAGGAGACCCTCTAATATTCTATGGTTCTATATTGTGTATTCTTGCATGTCAGGGGTTGGACTAGATGGCTGTTGTGGTCCCTTCCAGTTTTAGGATTCTATCATTCTATATTGTGTATCCCTACATGCCAGGGGTTTGACTAGATGGCCCTTGTGGCTCTTCCCACTGTAAGATTCTATGTTGTATATTCCTGCATGGTAGGAATGGATAGGAGACCACCACATAATAACACGCATTCTGGAACCATGCTATTCCCATCCCTGGGTTAGATGGTTCAGCTGAGACTTGGGAGATCTCTGTGGAAGGAGACATTTGGTCAGGACACAAGCTGAACATGAGTCAGCAGTGTGATGCAGCAGCTAAAAAAGCCAACGCAATTCTAGGCTGCATTAATTGGAGTCTAGTGTCTAGATCAAGGGAAGTAATAGTGCCACTCTATTCTGCCTTGGTCAGACCTCACCTGAAATACTGTGTCCAGTTCTGGGCACCTCAACTCAGGAAGGATATTGAGAAGCTGGAACGTGTCCAGAGGAGTGTGACCAAAATGGTGGGAGGTCTGGAACCCATTATGCCCTATGAAGAGTGGCTTAGGAAGCTAGGCATGTTTAGCCTGAGGAAGAGAAGGTGAAAAGGGGACATGATAACCATGTTTAAATACTTGAAGGGATGCCATACTGAGGAAGGAGCAAGCTTGTTTCTGCTGCTCCAGAGACCAGGACATGGAGCAATGGGTTCAAATTAGATTCCACCTAAACATTAGGAAGAACTTCCTGACAGTAAGAGCTCCTTGGAAGTGGAACGTGCTGCCTCGGACTATGGTGGAGTCTCCTTCTTTGGAGGCTTTCAAACAGAGGCTGGATTGCCATCTGCCGGGAATGTGTTGATTTTTTATTCCTGCATGGCAGTGGGTTAGACTAGATGCCCCTTGTGGTCTCTTCCAACTCTATATTTCTATGATTGTAAGTTTCTATGATTCTATGATTGACATGTACTTTGCTGAGCAGACCCATCCCTGGGGCTTATTTACTTGCAATTCACCTTCTTCCTATAAAAGGGGGTTTGTGTCCAATTGGACAGAATGGGCACAACTTAGGTTATTTTTCTCTCTTCTTCCTTTTTTGGATGGACTACATCTCCCAGCATCCCTATCCAGCACAGCCACTGAGCCAGTTGGCTGGGTGATTCTGCCACCTCTCCTCCCATCTCTGCCAGACAATGCAGCAATTTGCACTTAGTGGGATTTACTTGTGAGTAGACTCAAACCTTTTTCCTGCCTTTTCTCAGTAATCCCTAGACGCTACCCTGCAAAGTAGGCCAAATTCACACTGAATTTGACAGGTCAAAAACAAAAAACAAAAAACAAAACACAGTGGGATGCCACATCTCCTCCCACCTCTCTAACCTCTGCCAGACAATGCAGTAATTTGTGCTTAATGGGATTTACTTGCGAGTAGACACAAACCTTTCAAGGAATTGAAATGTAAGGTTTAAATCCAAATTTCACCATAAAGCTCATGTGCTTAGCATGAGCCAATTGCATTCTTGTAGCTTAACCTACCCCACTGGGTTGTTGTTAGGACAAAAAGTGTTGGAAGTGAAGAAGCATCAACGCTTGTTTACAGGAGTTGGGGACCAGAGGGAGAGTAGAGTTGCATGCCTATTTCTTTGTCTGTTCTCTCTGTGTGTCACTGACCTGTGTTTTCAAGGTTTTACTTCCTATTTGCATGCAGAGGTCACTTCCCCAATTACTACAAGACATTTTAGTGTTTTACAACTCACTGCTTCAGAAGCCAGAAGCTCAGAAGCCATCAGATATGAGGCAGCTCTGCCTCAAGATGTCTTGCATGCACTTAGGGACTCTTCTACCCAAGTTAGATAACTATCATCTACCTATCTATCTATCTATTTTTCCTATCTAAGATGTATTCTCTGTCACAAAAAAATGTAAGTTTTGTTTTTTAACCTTATTGGAGCATCCTGCATGTTTCTATCCTGTTGTATACTAGGAGCTCATATTGCACTGGAGCTATGCTGCATTCTGCTTAATATAAATACCAATAACTTCCTACAAAAGGTAGTTTTTTACATGCATGCCAAAAACAGAGCTCCCCCTCCCTCACCAGGGCACTCATCAAAAGAAAGCTAGTTTTTAATGCAGAGGAGAAGCAAACAATAAAACTCCACTTGTGTTTATTCTATGTCTTCTCCCCTTCGGCAGAACCCTCAAGACTTGTCACACAGGAAGCAAAACAAACTGCTCATATTGCACATGCTGGCTCTGAGATTCAGAGAGTTGTAGTAAAAAAAATGTAACTTTTATAATCCTGAAAAGCATAACAGAGCATTTTAACTTCTTATCTGTACCTCCTCTGAACACTGAAATATCCTGCTGTGATGTCAGATTGCATGGGAGTAATTCAACCCCACAGGCAGAAGTAAACAGAAGGCTTGAAAGAATTATTTTTTGGAGTACAGGTCTCATAATCCCCATTATGGCCATTAGAGGGAGGTAAAGTTTTTTTTAAAAAAACCTAACCTCAGCATTAAAATCACCAAATTCCCTTTCCCCCTCTAAAGTAGGACAGAGGGTAGGCACTCTGAAATGAGGAATTATGGCTGGAATTTTAGCAAATATAGTTGGATGTTGGTTTGGATTAATGAGGAGCTAAAGCACTTAATGCCCATAGAAATCAATCCTTCATCAGACCTCACCAGGGTAAAAAAAAAAAAAAAAACTTTTAAAAGGAATTGGGAAATGGGAATTGCTTTAGCTAATACCCCCACCCCATATGAAAGTTACTGGAGCCACCTAGGGGCTGGTGTTAGAAACACAATTTGTGTAAATGTTTGGCTGTCCGGAATTTGTCAGAGGAATATATCACTTCACGGTGAAAGATGAGGCTCTTTAATACTTCGCTTTTCCACATAGCGGTGAGAATAACGATCACATTCCCCACCTCCTTGGACGGAGGGGCCGAATTACATGATGAATTCGAACCCTAGTCACAGACATCTCCCAAGAGGTCCCATTCTAATAGCCCCATCATAGGGACTTTTGATTTAGGGACTCAAAGCCCCTATTTCTTTCTTCTTTTTTTTTTTTAGTGCTTATGCAGGGCCCCAAAACAGTCCAATGATCACAGAAGGCTAATAGGAGGGAAATCTTGTTAATGCACCTAAAAGAGGAAATGAAATGGAGTGGTTGGAAAAGGCAGAAAAGGGGTAGAAGCACTTACATAACTGAGAGCTGCTCAGAAAAATCAATGGAAAAGCCCAAAATTTGAAGTAGGAATATACAAATCTGTCCATTTTGTTTTCTTTCACACATGTTTGTGTTTTAAATTATGGCTGGCATACTGTTGGTGAGTTATAGTGGAGTACGTCCAACTTAACACCATCACAATCCACTTTCTTTCATTGTCGCGGAAGTCAGAATTCTGTTCCAACTGCACAATGACCAAAATCCCCCCAATCAACTTTTCTCTGCTACAGACGTCTCCCCCCCACACAAGATGGCTGCTTCTATGTTGGCAATGAGCAAGGAAAGCAGCAGATGACATCACCAGGGACCTCCCAAAAGTCCCTAGAAGTGCCACAGTGTATGCAGCTGAAGAAAAATCTCTGCTGCTCCTTCCCCCCGACTATCCTGCAACATTGAAATGGACATCTTGCAGGGGGGAAGGGAGGGGGAGCTGCAGCGGGGAAGGGGTGCTTGAAGAACATGCATTGATGTATCATAACTATGTGCCAGAGATACATCTCCCAATGCAGGATTGTAGCCTATCCTCCACCCCCCCCCTGAATCACCCATCTTCACTGATTATATTCAATAGTCTCAGTCTCAGAATGAAAAAGATCCCATTGTACCTATGTCTGCCTGTCAAGAAAAGGAGATGGCAGCCCCAGCTGATGTCCACAACCATAACTGAATGCACAGAGATCCAGAGCCAGCGTTTTAAGAGGTAGGCACTCTGAGCCATCTGCATGAACCAAATATCCCAAATGAGCATATGGTCCACTGGAAATTTGAATATATAGCAAGGGTTGGGAATTAGTATGCCTACTGTCCTGCATACAAATGGAGGGGGTAAGTCAACTCACAAACGGACATGCTTAGTAGCCACAGCATGCTGGCTTGGGTGATTGATGAGCAGAGAGGGTGGGATGGAAGAAAAGGTGAGGGAAAAGAATGGTATAAGGTAGCTGGAACCATGAACAGAAGCACTTCATAATGCAACAAAGATCACCACCTCTTCCATTGATATTTTGTTTATAACAGAGGTCCAGAGGTCCAGAATCGATGTGGGCTTTCTCAGGAAGCAGCTCTTAGATACGACAATATGGAAACAAAACCAAGTAAAAATCTTGAGAAGTACCTTTTATGCACAGGGGAGAGGCTGCCAGATCCAAGTGCAAAACACCAAGTGGAATTCCATCTTGCAAAGAATAAAGAAAATAGCAAACCATGTTCTACTTTTACATAGGAGGAAAGGAGTGTATAAAATGGTTCATGCGCAACTAAAAAAACCCACAGTGTGACATTATACATTTCTACTGAGAAGTAGATTCCACTTGACTGAATGGGACTTATGTCCCCATAAGCATATAGAGGATTGCAGCCTGAAGAGCATTTGGCTTAAAAATATTCAACACTACTTTTTTTGTACTCAACAGGAACCTGTTAAAAGGAAAACTGGGGTAGGTAAGTGTGGGCTTTGTGATTTTGATGTTGTGGAATACTTCACAATGTTTTTCAGGAAGGAAGGACATGTAAACCTGAAAATATGATCATGTTAGCAAACTGCCAGCAGAAATATTAATAGTTACTTACAAAAGGATGGGAGACAACAGCAAATAAATGTGTGACACTGTCACCAGTTTTCTGACAACCTTTAAGGGGCACTCAAGCACATTAATTTACAAACTTGCTGTCTATAAATTGTAGATGTTGAGTGTACACCACAAGAGTAAACACGGCAATTCAGGCTAAAGAAAAAGAGAAGTAACTCTCTGTATCTCTGAGATCAAATAGCTGTTTCTGGCATGGCTTCATTGTTTCACTATTACTGGTTAATATAGCAGACAAACTGCAGCTGTGGTCCTCAGAATATTCTGTACTTCTTGTCTCAGCATAAACCTATTTTTGCTTCCTCACTACTTTTCATGGCAAAGGGCCATATAGCCTGTTTTACTGAAGCTTATTCTTCATGCAGAGAGTCAGGTTAGCATTAAGAGCTGGCTTTTAACATGCTGCTTTGCCAATATTTATTTTAGGACTTGCCTGATAAATTCCAAAGATTTAAAAGGACAAGGAGCCCAAATATTTTAATATTCTAAACTCAAATCTGTGACTTACACTGAGGAACTTCAGTGACTTTTAAAGAATAATTAGTTGAGTAAAGATATAGTTAGATGGCATATACAATATTGTCATAGAATCATAGAATCATAGAATCATAGAATTGCAGAGTTGGAAGAGACCACGAGGGCCATCCAGTCCAACCCCCTGCCACGCAGGAAATCACAATCAAAGCATCCCCGACAGATGGCCATCCAGCCTCTGTTTAAAGACCTCCAAGGAAGGAGACCCCACCACGCTCCGAGGGAGTGTGTTCCACTGCCGAACAGCTCTGACTGTCAAAAAGTTCCTCCTCATGTTGAGGTGGAATCTCTGTTCCTGGAGCTTGCACCCATTGCTCCGTGTTCCAGTCTCTGGAGCAGCAGAAAACAAGCCTGCTCCATCCTCAGCGTGACATCCCTTCAAATACTTAAACAGGGCTATCATATCGCCTCTAAACCGTCTTTTTTCCAGGCTAAACATACCCAGCTCCCTAAGTCTCTCCTCATAAGGCATCGTTTCCAGACCTTTCACCATTTTAGTTGCCCTTCTCTGGACACGCTCCAATTTGTCAATATCCTTTCTGAATTGTGGTGCCCAGAACTGGACACAGTATTCTAAGTGAGGTCTGACCAAGGCAGAATAGAGTGGCACTATTACTTCCCTTGATCTAGACACTATACTTCTATTGATACAGCCCAAAATTGCATTGGCCTTTTTAGCTGCCGCATCACACTGTTGGCTCATGTTCAACTTGTGGTCTACTAGGACTCCTAGATCCCTTTCGCACATAGTCTCATTCAGCCAGGTCTCTCCCATCCTATATTTATGCATTTCATTTTTCCGCCCTAAATGCAGTACTTTACATTTCTCCGTATTGAATTTCATTTTGTTAGCTTTGGCCCAGCTCTCCAGTCTATCCAGGTCATTCTGAATTTTGATCCTGTCCTCTAGGGTATTAGCTACTCCTCCCAATTTGGTGTCATCTGCAAATTTGATAAGTATGCCCCTAATTCCCTCATCTAAGTCATTGATAAAGATGTTGAATAGCACTGGGCCCAGGACAGAACCCTGTGGCACCCCACTGGTCACATCTTTCCAAGACGAAGAGGAGCCACTGCTGAGCACCCTTTGGGTTCGGCCAGTCAACCAATTACAAATCCATTGAACAGTTAACTTGTCTAGCCCACATTCTACAAGCTTGTTTGCAAGAATGTCATGGGGAACCTTGTCAAAGGCCTTACTGAAATCAAGGTATGCAATGTCCACAGCATTCCCTTCATCTACCAAGCTGGTAACTTTATCAAAAAAAGAGATCAGATTAGTCTGGCATGACTTGTTTCTCTGAAACCCATGCTGACTTTTTGTGATTATGGCATTGCCTTCTAAATGTTCACAGACTCTCTGTTTAATGATCTGTTCTAGAATCTTCCCTGGTATTGATGTCAGACTAACTGGACGATAGTTGTTGGGATCCTCTTTTTTCCCCTTTTTGAAGATGGGAACAACGTTTGCCCTCCTCCAGTCTGCTGGGACTTCTCCTGTTCTCCAGGAGTTCTCAAATATTATTGCCAATGGCTCTGAGATTATATTTGCCAGCTCTTTTAATACTCTTGGATGTAGTTCATCTGGTCCTGGAGATTTAAATTCATTTAGATTAAGAAGGTATTCCTGTACCACCTCTTTACTTATTTTCAGCTGGATTTCCCCTATTGTGTCCTCTGTTCCATTTTCCTCAGGTTGGTCCTCCTTTTCCTTTTCTGAAAACACTGAGGCAAAGAAGGTGTTGAGTAATTCTGCCTTTTCTCTGTCCCCTGTTAGCATTTTGCCATCTTCTCCACGTAGTGGCCCTATCATTTCCTGCTTCCTCCTTTTGCTGCGGACATACCCAAAAAAACCCTTTTTATTGTTCTTAACCTCCCTAGCAAGCCTGAGCTCATTCTGCACTTTAGCTTTTCTGACTTTACTCCTACACGTGTTCGCTATCTGTTTGAATTCTTCTTTGGTGATTTCCTCCCTTTTCCATTTCCTATACATGTTCCGTTTAAAACTTAGCTCCATTGAAAGTTCTTTAGTCATCCATCCTGGTTTCTTGAGACACCTCCCATTTTTCTTCCTCAATGGTACTGTTTGAAATTGTGCCTTCAGTATCTCCCTTTTGAGAAAGTCAAAACCGTCTTGAGGTCCCTTCTCTTTTAGTATTCTTGACCATGGGATCATCCCCAGTATTTCCCTGAGTTTATTGAAATCAGCTCTCCTAAAGTCAAGAATGCGTGTCTGACTATGCCTGGCTTCTCCTTTCCATTGTATAACAAACTCCAGGAGAACATGATCACTCTCACCTAAGGATCCCACCACTTGCACCCCATTAACAAGGTCGTCTCTGTTGGTTAGGATCAGATCTAAAATAGCTGACCCCCTTGTTGCCTCTTCCACCTTTTGGACCATGAAATTGTCTTCCAGGCATGTAAGGAATTTGCTAGACCTTGTAGTTTTGGCTGAGTTAGATTGCCAGCAAATATCAGGATAGTTGAAGTCACCCATCACTACTACATCTCTCCTTTCTGCATGTATGTTCATCTGTTCTAGAAAGGCAACATCCAATTCCTCCGTCTGATTTGGGGGTCTGTAGTAGAGTCCCACAATAACATCCCTGTTGTTTCCCTCCCCTTTAATTTTTATCCAGATGCTCTCCACCTGGCTTCCAGTATTGATGTCATGGATCACTTCACTGGTGTAAATATCCCTGACATATAATGCTATTCCTCCTCCTTTCCTGTTTGGCCTGTTTCTCCTATAAAGGTTATACCCCTCTATTCCTACATTCCAATCATGAGACTCGTCCCACCAGGTTTCAGTAACGCCTATTATATCATATTTGTTTTGTAGTGCAAGGAGTTCTAGTTCATCTTGCTTATTTCCCATGCTCTGTGCATTAGTGTAGAGACATCTGAGACCATGTGTTCCCTTTACTTGCTCCCTGTGCAAGTTTTTTTGCCTCCCACTGTTGGGTCCTTGCGCTGTTTGCCTTGTTCCCTCTATGACAGTTTGACTATTTTCTCCAGCCCTTTTGCCTTCCAGAATACTGTCTCCCTCCCCCATTTGACTCAGTTTAAAGCCCTCCTGATCAAATTCTTGAGAGTGTTGGCAAAAATGTTTCTTCCAACTGTTGTAAGATGCACCCCATCTCTTGCCAGAAGTCCCCCTGCATGGAAGCGCAGTCCATGATCCAAGAATCCAATTTGTTCTCGGCGACACCATCTACGGAGCCAGTTGTTTACGTCGGCTATTTTCCTCTCCCTTCTTGGACCATGCCCTTCAACTGGCAGAAGAGACGAGATGACCACCTGTGCGTTCATTTCTTTCAGCTTCCTCCCCAGGGCCTCATAATCTCTTCTGATCTTGGGAAAGCTGTGCCTTGCAGTATCATTGGTTCCCACATGGACCAAAAGGAAGGGGTAATGATCCGTAGGCTTGATGAGTCTTGTCAGCCTCTCGGTCACATCACAGATCTTTGCCCCAGGGAGACAACACACCTCCCGAGTCATCTTGTCAGGCCCACATACCACTGCTTCTGTACCCCTCAGCAAGGAGTCCCCCACCACCACCACACGCCTCCGCTGAGGCTTCGCAGCTGCTGTTCCTTGCGGTGGTCCTCTCAAGGTCCTCTCAAGGTCCTCTCAAGGTCCCCTGCTCTACCCCTGAAGTCTTTCCATGCTGTTCTTCCTCATTGTCCTTGATAAGGGAAAGGGCTTCAAATCGATTCTGTAGCTGCAAGCTGCTGGAAGAATCCCTGGATTTTCTTGTTCTGTGTGTGACATTCCTCCAGCTGTCTACTTCCTGTGTCCGTGAAGTGACCCTCTCCTCCACAGCCACTTCCTCTGTGCGGTCCCCATCCAAGAGTGTTCGTTCTGTTCTGTCCAAAAACTCTTGTCAAATCAAGAGTTAATATGGTTAAGATCAGGCTCAAAAATAGAAGTTACCAATGCACTCATGTTAAGAGTAAGAATAATCCCCAACACCCTGAGTTACAAATGATGTTTTTTGCCTTTACAGATTTATATCCTGAATACCGAAGGAAAGTGTTTTGTACTAATGGATCTAATCATACCTCAATCATTATTTTAATTATACAATACTGAATGTGACTGTACAGGACTCTTATTTTGTTTTAAAATTTCTCAAATAGTCAAGCAGTTTTGATTTTGTAACTCTTTAAAATCCATTTCCACTTTCATGGTTTCCAAGTATCTCTGATCTTTAGTAAATTCCCCCTGCCTCCCAACAGATACATAAATGCACTAATGAAAATAATTATACCATATACTACATTTAGCCTTGTCAGAGTGGAAACTGGAGAGGACTCCTGTACTATTAATGGTTGTGTAGAGGGAATTTCAGCTGGCATAACTTTTTGCATAATTGTGTGACAAGCAATACCTGCTGAAAGTCCCCCTTTTATACAACCATTAAAGTACAGGAGCCAACTCCAGTTTTTGCTCTGGCAACTTTAACTATGTTATAGTCTTCATGATTGTACATCAATGATGCTTGGGTCTAAATTATTGCCATAGGCAAAATGTTGAGGTATATCCAATAGTCTAGAATTCTGAAATGCCTCAATAGTGCAAAATGACATAACTCAAAAGGCAGAGTGTGAAACTCACTTCATAATAAAATCAACCATTTAAGCACAGACCAAACCACACTTAACATAGAATGGAATATGGCACTTTTTCATTGCCACTTCAGACTTTCCAGTTGCACCCATGCAGTCAATTTATTTGATTTATATTCTGTCTTTCTCCCAGATGGGCCAAGGAAATGGTAGTTACACATGGACTAAAAAAAAAAACCCCAAACCAGAAATTTATTAACATTTGATAAAATGCCAAAAATTCAATTTTATTACAAAAATCCCCAAACAGCAAGTGTATATATAATTTTCTCAAAACATAACACTTGAATTGTGTGTAAGAACTTGGATTAAAACCATGTCTCTTGTTGAATCTCAAACTGTCTAGATATTAAAAATATATATTTTAAAAATTGGAACCTTTAGCAATAAGCAGTTGTATTCAGAAAATAAAGTCTGTCTGAAATTTTGATCTGGATACAATCTGCAAAATACTTTTGTGAAAATTGTTCGTATTCATCTGTAGGGTTTTCTCCACACATACCCTTTCTTTTTTTTCTCTCTGTCATCTTTTTTGGTTTACTCATCTTCCTTCCTTTATTCTTATTTTCCTATGTTGGAACTGTTTGGTACCGTCAAAAATTTAAGTACATAATATTATATTTGAAAATAAATTGTGGGATTGGTATTGGGCTAGGTCCAGGCTAAGCTAGTGGAATGTAAATCAAAGGCACATCTTAATGTGGATCCTGGATCCAGCTCATTCTTTATTTTGCATTTCCCAGACAAGATCAAAGGGACAAGTTAGTTGTGTCTTAACTTAGGACTTTTTCGGATGGGGTTTTGCAATGCTAGCAGCCTTGTCAGGGTGTCCGTTTCAGATGACGCTCTCCCCTGCCGATACTGTTGCGTAACTGCTAGGACGCTGCAGCGTTATATTTGGCAGTTTTCTAATCATGAAAGTTGATCGTGATTAGAAAAGTGCCAAATATGGCGCTGCAGCGTCCCAGCAGATACGCAACAGCATCGGCAGAGGATCGGCAGGGGAGAGCATAATCCAAAAGGAATGCCCTGTAGCGCGGCAGCCTCACAACAGGGACGAGCCTGCTAGTGTTGCAAAACCCCGTCCAAAAAAGTCCTTAGTTTGGAACTTGGCTCTACTCCATTCTTTATTTTGCAGCATACAGACAAAACAGTAACAACAAATATAGTTGTGACTTAACTCAGTCTTGAACCTGGATCTAATTCTTTATTTGGATTGGTGTTTTTTTTAAAGTCACAGGTAAAAATCAGTTTGAGTACAAAGGTATGGGATAAGAAGGTGGGGGAATGAATCAAGCAATGGATTCTTTGCCATTTCCAAACTCCTATCTGTGGGGACCCTCTAATGCACTAATATTGATACGGGGAAATAATGCACTCAACTTGACAATGTGAGAGGCAGGTAATGATCAGGATCTTGGAGACCTATATATACCAGTACTAAGGAGGAGACTTCCAGCTAGATATACTAATTAAATTATCTTTATTGAGAAAACAACAATAATAACACTCTCACACACTCAGGCTTCAAGCAGTCACAAAAGGCTAACGAATAAAGTAGGCAATATTTGGATGGAGGAACAGAGGAGATGATGGGTGCTATGACACCTGTCTTGTAGAACAGAGATTCCTGCAGCAACAGGGTCTCAGAGTTGTGTTCTGAGGGCACACAGCAAACCGGCAGCATGGAGGGAGGAAGTGGAACTGTGAGCCTGGCAATACAGACTGGCATGGAGTTGGTAGGAAGGGAATCTGTGCAGAATGTGGTGATTTGGGGATGACATTTATAGGAAATAATTCCCCTGATAGGATAGGCATTTGTGTGAAATATAATGGTTCATTGGAGGTTCCTAGGCCAAAGCAAAGAGTACTCTGGAAGATTTAGGAATCGTTAATGTTCAACACTTTTGGAATTGAACAGGAAACAGGCAAGGTCTTTTGTTGGAGGAGAGTAGGAAAGGAAGGACCCGTTTCACAAGTGTTAAGGTTTCACGCTATTGTTGAGTGGATTAGTGATCATCTCACCTCCAGGTGTTGAGTCCTAATCATAGCATTTGTTTGGGGGAATTTCTAAAGGCCCTTCCCTTGGTCTTGCATGAATCCCACTTTGGTATTTGGGGGTCCCTGTTTACCTGTAACCATGTGAATGACCACCTTAGTCAAATTATTAAATATAGCCAATTATTTGATATTCCAAGATGGGGGCTATCAGAGCATGTAACAAGTTCATGAAGAACAAGGTGGGATGTGGGAAATGCAATTTTTTCCAGCCTTCCTACCCTGGGGATCTTTTAAAACTCCACTGAGAAACAAAGGGGGCTATTAACTGTGCCATTTCAAAGATAAAATAATTGAGGGAGCTCATCCTGAAGCCTCTTAGGAGACTGAAAAGGACTTGGAGCCAGCAAATCTAGAACTGCCTCTGCCCTTCCCTTTCTTAGGACTTGCTCCTGGTGAGAACACAGAAAGCAGTAGCCCTGTACCCAGAAAACTTCCTGTAGGTGTAACTAGACCCATCCAAGATTAGTATAATCTACTCTGACATACTAAACTACACCAGCAGAGAATCTGAGTGTTAAAATTACTTTGTTTGCCAAGAATTACTTAAGTCTCATTGACTTTAATAAAACTGAGTTGTGACTAATTTTACAAATACAATGTAATTTGTAACAGCCTCAATTTAATAGAGACTATGAGTTTGTTACTAGTGCTGAAATAAATGAATTAATAGTAAAATGTAATTTTTAGATTAAAAAAAAACTATATCCAAGCTCTTGTGTCATCAGACAAAGCTACGATGACAGACATCATCACAGCTACTGCTGCTGAGGTCAACCCCCCACTCCACAACCTATCTCTTAAGCCAGGCAGCAACCCAAGAGATTCCAAAGAATCAAGCAGATTAAGATGCTGGGAAATGATGACTGATGTCCAAGGGAAATGATGTCCAAGTCATAGGGTACATTGAGACAAACAGATGGAGAGACCATTTGGGGTCCTGCCCCATTTGCTTGTCTCAATGCGCCACATGACTAGGAAAGCACTGTAGTTATCATTTCCCAGTGTCCGGATATGCTGAGTCTCAGAATCCCGTTGGTTGGGATGGGGCCTGGCTTAAGAGGTAGGTTTTTGGGGTCATGTTCAGTCATTAACAACCAAATGTGAATCTCCAAAGTTTCAAGATCATAAATCGGGTTTATAATCTTGTACAGGGCGCTAGTATATATTCCTATCCACCTCTGGAACAAGGCAGGCTAAAACTGACTAAATGAATAAATGAAGGTAAAATAAGATAGCTCTAATCATGGTGTTTCAAATAAAAATACAGATTTTTATGAATTTAGACCTATCAACATAAAAAGGTAATATAAAAATATATACTAAAGGCTTTTTGTTTCCATAGAAATATAGAGAACTGCATGTCCTCAAGACTGAATAGCTTGCTTGACACATTAACGTTTCCGAGAAGTATCTCTCCCCCCCTCTCCACTTTTCTTTTTCTTCTCCAAGTAAACATAAGACCAAACACTTCAAAAAGCTGCATACTGCAACCTCCTTCAAGGTTATAAGCTATATTTTTTTCACTTCAAGTTATATTTAAAGCAAAATGTTTTAGCTTTTGTCCATGCTTGTGCCTAGCTACTTCCTCCAACAGAACACATTAGTGTTTAAGTGCAGTACCTCTATTAGCAGTAGACCAATTGACCTGTTGGAAAGTCTCTTCTAAACCAAATCAACACCAGGAAAGCAAAATAAATATCAAACTGAGCATGTGTACAACTGGAAACCTATCTCACCATTAAGGATATAAGGAATGTTTCCATTTATCTTATGAAGGAAGCACAGAGTCTTGGCTTTATTTTTTACTGTGCTTTGTCTTTTGTTCCTCACATTGAGGCTGTAGCAAAGTCATGGCACTTTTTTCGTTATAACATTTCCAAAATCAGATTTTTTTTCCTGCTTCCTCTGCTAAGACCTTCGTTCATACCTTAGTAATTTCCCACCTTTTGCAATACCGCAATCTTCTTCTGATTGGTCTTCCATTATCTCATTTTAGGACTTTTTCAAACGGGGACCTCCCCTGCGGAGGTCGGGAAGAGGATGGTGCTGTCCTGCTTACAGTGCTCCGTTTCAGATGCTGTCCTCCTCCTGACCTTTCCCCGTGCTTCCTCCATACTGCAGACACGAGAAACGCACTGCTTTTATTAATGGAAAAACCCTATCAATAAAAAGTGTAGTGTTTCTCGTGCCTGCAGCACAGAGGAAGCACAGGGAAAGGTCGGGAGGAGGATGGCATCATCCAAAACAGAGCACTGTGAGTGGGACAGCACATCCTCCTCCCGACTACTGTGGGGGGGGTTCCCCCCATTTGAAAAAGTCCTTAGTCCTTTGGTATCCATTCAAAATTCTGCTGCTAAGATTATCTTTTTAGCCCATAATTTTGATTATGTTGCCCCACTTTTAATATCTCTGGTTACCCATTTCTTCTAGGATTCAGTATAAGCTTCTTGTTTTAACTTTCAAAACCCTACACAACCTAGCTCCCCACTATCTTTCAGCCCACATTTCTTTTTGCCAGCCTTCTCGAGATCTGCATTCAGGAGCTCTAGGCTTTTCACCCAACCAAAGGTTTCTTCTTCCTTGGCTCGGCTTCAACCTTTCTCACTAGCTCTCCCATAGTCTTGGAATCTCCTGCTCCATCTTTCGGTGTTTTTAAATTATTGAAAACAAACACACATACCCCGGCAAATGAGTTTTCATATGAGAAACATGGTTTTGAGAGGAAAAAAAAGCAGCATTAAATAAAAAAAATCTCAGTATTTTTGGAAATTTGAGGACTCATTGGCTAGTATCCTCTTGTTGACGTACATGACATAACTCCCTGATCATGCCATATGTACTTTTTGGAGAATTATGGAATTAGGTGTCCAGCAGCCTTTTGCATACCCCTTGCACAAGCTGCACAAGAACATCAGGATGGACATGAGATGCAGCTCTGTCCCCCTCCCTCCCAGTAACTCACAAGCTGTGGAGATGTATCTGGATGCAACTTGGGGAAGAACAATGCACCTTAGGGATGGAGGTTGTTCCTTCTTCCCCAGGTGCTCAGGAACAATCTTCACAATTGATGAGGGGGCTGGGGGTGTAAGCAGGTCCTCCTAAATTCTGTAATGCACCATAGGGGCAAGTGGGGAAAAGGGAGCTGTCTTTGATCTGGATGATGATGTAAGTACACTGGCACTATTCCCTGAAGAAGCTTATCATCCTTCAAAGAAGAAGCAAACCTCTCAACTCTCCCCAGTCTTTTCTGAAAATTTAAAGTTCAAGCCAGAGAACTCCCAGTTTATCCACACCAACTCATCTCCCAGTCTCTATCCACCTATCTCTCCAATCCTTCTTCCACTTCTTTTCAAGCAGTTACAGGGTGGCTCTCCAGCCATGAGAGTGTGTGACATCGCAGCCAGGGGTTCAGTTTGACAAGAAAAGAAATATAATTTATCAAGACCAAAATATAATTTATCAATTCTGCCTTGGTCAGACCTCACCTAGAATACCGTGTCCAGTTCTGGGCACCACAGTTCAAAAAGGATATTGACAAATTGGAGCGTGTCCAGAGGAGGGCGACTAAAATGGTGAAAGGTCTGGAAACCATGCCTTATGAGGAAAGACTTAGGGAGCTGGGTATGTTTAGCCTGGAAGGAAAAAAGACAGTTAAGGGGTGATATGATAGCCCTGTTTAAGTATTTGAAGGGGTGTCACATTGAGGATGGGGCAGGCTTGTTTTCTGCTGCGCCAGAGACTGGAACACGGAGCAATGGATGCAAGCTCCAGGAACAGAGATTCCACCTCAACATAAGGAGGAACTTTTTGACAGTCAGAGCTGTTCGGCAGTGGAACACACTTCCTCGGAGCATGGTGGGGTCTCCTTCCTTAGAGGTCTTTAAACAGAGGCTGGATGGCCATCTGTTGGGGATGCTTTGATCATGATTTCCTGTGTGGCAGGAGGTTGGACTGGCTGGTCCTCCTGGTCTCTTCCAATTCTATGATTCTAAGAACACCTGTCTACTATAACACTAACACACACATTCACTTGCGCGCTCTCTCTCCACACAAACACATACACACACGGTATTTGTCCCAGCCCCACTGTCTTATTTGCAGCCTCCCTCCTCCACTTTGATTACTTTCTATAAGATTTCTGTGAAAAGAAACCAACTGGGTTCATAATGCAGCAGCATCATGCCTCTTGGTTCTGGATTTCATTTAGAAAAAATACCCACATGAGTCCTGCATGAGGGTGGGACATGTCCTTCATCCAGTTCAGTTTCAGATATCATCATCATCCATATAGATCTTATGCATGGCTCCCACATTGTGAAGTGGGCCCCCATGCCAGGATCTTTGGCATGCACCCTACCTACTGCTAAGGTTAAGAGCAGTGAGATGCTCTACAGGATTTAGGATAAACATTAAAAATAGATCAGTTTAAATGATGACACCAAAGTAATATTTATATTTATTTTTAAAAAAAACGGATTTACATAATAAAACCAATAATATCACGCCAGGTCCACATCCTAATCCTGGGCCCTCGGGCCCCCAGGCTAGAGCCCTGTCATCCCCTCCCCGTGTGAGCTTCTTGATCTTATGGTTCCTGCCCAAACACTAGCATCTTGTGGCTGAAATGCACATTTCCACATATTTTTTAAAAACTTCAGGAAAAGCTACAAATGCTTTTCTTGTGTAGTTTTTGCAGGTTTTGTCTCTGTTCCTTCTGAATATGGCAAATCACTGTGGGTTCTCGTTAGGACAAAAGGTATTCTCACATTCCACGAGGAGTTTTTTCACTGTCTAGACAACACCCTGGAAAAGCAAAAACCTTACTGCAATGTGGCACCTTATTTCCACCCTTTTGGACAACCAATTTGCAGTGCAGCACATTCCGGAAGTCAAAAGGTGATTGGTCAGATGTGCGTGGGGGGTGGGCTTGCCAGCAACAAAGTGGCTGGAACCGCCATTTTTTTTAGTTTCGTAGTAGTGATTGCACACAGTTTTGGAGTGGTAGGGCATCAAAAAAGCTTCTTTAAGTGGAAGGTTGCACTTCCGTAACTTGGATTTAATGTGGAAAAAGAACCACTGTGCTTCAGCAGCAACCTTTGGAGAATAATAACGTGAATTATTCACTCACAACCACCATCTTTATTTGAGGGCATGTGAACTTCAAACACAGATAACTTCCCATATCAGGGATCGTCCTAAAACACTGTGGAGACAAATGAACACTGCTGCAATTGTATTAATGCACAGCAATCTACATTATATCTTCTTATCTAGACAAGGCCCAGGACCTCCAACAGATCCTTATGGAAAGGGAGAAATGAACAAGGAGGAGACCATTCTCAGAAATATCATTAGAACATCCTGCCAAAACAAAGTTCTATTGGCCTCCTGGACTCCTGCCTGTCAACAAGCAGCCATGACTGTCTCTTTTGCAGCAGAATTTTTAAGGTATTGTTTTTTGAATTCAATCTTTTGCATGCTGGTTTCTGCATTGATTTGTCCTTTCAATTATACTTTCAATACATCATTTATTTTTAATTACATTTTGGCTATTGTTTTTAAACAACTTGTCTTTTGTCACCTAAGATACAGGGGAAATGGGATAGAAATGCCAACCAAAACCATAATGCAACTATTCTTTTCTAACAGAAACTGTCACCAAATGAAAAAGTAAAATAAATGGTAAAAATGTGAAAATAACACATTTCCAGTAACAATGTCACCTGGGCTGTAACATATTACTTTAATGAGACCACTCTTATTTTTCTAAAATAATAGAATAATAGTAATTGTTACTTTTCCCCATGTAACAAGCAGTAAATTACTTTTTACTTTTTCATGCCTCCTCCTCTTCCTCCCCCCCCTTTTTTTTTTGCCGAAAGTTGCATCGGAAATGTTTTGGGTAGATTTTTCAGTGACATTTTGAAGACGGTTTTCCCCCTCCCAAAACTCTAGACTATTTTCTTTATAAGGATGGATTCCTCCCTCAACCAAAGAGAATTATGAAAAACTCATAAAAACAAATAATGTAATGATTCATGAAATGAATGACTGAAAATGATAACAAGTTTGGGTTTGTTTGGTTTTTTCCCACAAGGAATTACAATAACTTTGCTTTTCAACAGTAACTTCCAAAATGTTCCATATTTTTTTTACATAGCTTTGAAAATATATATAATTAAATTTGTGACAATACCATGGGAAGAAAAAACACATTTTCAAGCCAAAAATGTTAATCAGTTAACTTTCAGTCCACCACTGACATAAATATATTATATATACCTCAAAGGAGTGTATCCTCAAAAGAGGAGAGGAAGAAAAAATGCCAATGCACAAAGTTTTTGGCACATTTTCATGTGAGGGAGATGTTACCACATTATTTGTTGTTATTTGACTGCTGTAACTTGAGCACCCTTTTTTCTTGTCTCTAATTATTATTATGCTAATTAGGAGTTCAGCCATAAACAAGATAGAGATGAGACACTATACTAGTGTTTTATTTGAGGAGAGCAGTGAGCAAATCCACAGTCTTCCACGAAGCTTACTTGCTAATGTTGGGCAAAAATAATTTTTCAGGCTAAGCAACTTGACAGGGAAAAATGGAATTAAGCTATCAAAATAGTGTTAAAATTTCTTGGGTGCCATAAAAAGGGCAAATTGCTTTAGAGCCCCATTTGCAAAAAGATGGGTCTATTTCTTAAAGAGTCAGGAGAGGGTGCTTCTTGCTTCCAAACCCCAAGGATCAGGACATGGTTGCAGTCTGAATGATAGAATATTAGAGTTGGAAAAGACAGCAAGGCCATGTAGTCTAGCCCCCTTACCATTCAGGAATATACAACTAAGGCGTTCCTGAAACATGCCCATCCAACCTCTGTTTAAAGACTTCCAAAGAAGGACAGTCCACCACCCTCTGAGGCAGTCTATTTCACTCCCAAACAGTTCTTACAGTAAAGAAGTCCCTCCTAATGTTTAAGTGAAATCAATTTTCTTGTAGTTTGAATCCACTGGATCATGTTCTAATTTCTGGAGCAGAAGAAAACAAGCCCACTCCATCT
Source organism: Gambelia wislizenii (assembly GCA_030847615.1). Classification (NCBI taxonomy): domain Eukaryota; kingdom Metazoa; phylum Chordata; class Lepidosauria; order Squamata; family Crotaphytidae; genus Gambelia; species Gambelia wislizenii. The sequence continues at coordinate 169,783,429 of JAUMIR010000002.1, forward strand.
TCCACATGACATCCCTTCGGGTATTTAAAGACAGCTAACATGTCATATCTCAGTCTTTTCTTCCTCAAGCTAAACATACACAGCTCTCTAAGTTATTCTTCATAAGGCTTAGTTTCCAGACCTCTGATAATCTCTATTGCCCTTCTCAGAACATGGTCCAGGCTGTTGATATCCTTCTTGAATTGTGGTTAGTGATCACAGTATTCTAGGTGATGTCTGACCAAAGCAGAACAGGGTGGCATTACTACTTTCCTTGACTGGACACTATACTCCTGCTGATGTAGCCTAGAATTGCATTGGCCTTTTGGGGGGCTAACTTTGTTGACTCATGTTTAGCCTGTGTTTCACTGAGGCTCCTAGATCATACTCCCTTCTAACATTTCTGCACCAGATATCACCAATACTATATTTGTGCATTTCATTTTTCCTGCCTACATGTAGTACCTTACATTTATCCCTGTTGACATTTATTTTGTTAGTTTTGGCCCTGTCACCAATCTGTGAAGGTAATTTTGAAGTCTGATCCTGTCCTCTGGGATATTTGCTAGCCCACTAATTTGATGTCATCTGAACATCATATTAGGCTCTCACATTATTTCTGTTCCTCTCAACAATGTATCACCTACTACGACCATCTGTCTTTTCCTCCTCTGGGACTTGAACAGAGTCCTCTGGGACTTGACCAGCTCTTCTATCCAAACAGCCCTCCACAGTGCTCTGAGCAGATTCCCCTATGAAATTCATGGGGTCACAGTAAGTTGACAGGCAACTTGAAGGCATGCACACGCACACACAAAGGGATGGGCAAGGAATCTACAGCTCTTTAAGACTGATTTATATTTTAGCAGGAGTTTCTGTGAATAACAATTCACTTCCTCAGTCATTCCATCTGAGGAAGTGGATTTATACCCACAAATGCTCATGTTAAAATAAAGATCAGTTAGTTTTAAAGTGACTGGTAGATTCCTTTTCTCCCTCTCCCTCCATTTCTCCTTCTGCTGCAACACGGACTAGCAGAACTACTGCTTTGACAATGGACAGTTTCATTTTCAAAAGGAAGCTGCACATAGTATCCTCCCACCCCAATCTCCTCCCTTCTTTTCTGCCTTATTCCAGAAAATTCCACCGGGAAGGTGAGGGAGGGGAGGAAATCAGCTTGCTTTGAGGCAGGTTGCAAGTGTCTGCTGGTCAGTCTGCTGTCCCTCACAGTCATTCTTCCTTTTTCTGACACCTCAGTGAGGGAGGGGAAAGTGAAGAACCACCATTGCACCCTCTTATGTTTTGCTCCCAGGGCAGCACACACCCCTGCCCCCCTTTTGGTCCCCCATTCCATGTCAGTCATCCTGCTTTCCTCTTCTTATCTGACAAGCTCCAAAGACAAGGGCAGAAACTATATAAAGGTAGCAGCTGCTAGTTCCATCCCAAACGAAGTCAGTGACTCAGTAAAGCTCAACCCCTTAGATCAGTGGTTCTCAACCTGTGGGTCCCCAGATGATGTTGGATTATGAGGTTTATAAGGTAACTCTTCCAGTTTGGAAATCTCTGAAGAGAAACAAGAAGGTGAGCTTGTGTTTTGGGGGGTCAAGGTTAATTGTTTGGCTGTGCTGTTTGGAGGCTTTTGTGGGTGTTTCTGTTTGATTTGTGCCATGTGCTCTCACTGAACACATAATCTAAGGCAGTGGTTCTCAACCTGTGGGTCCCCAGATGTTGTTGGACTACAGTACCCAGGAGCCCTCTGAGGTCTCATCTTGACAACCAGGTGGTTCTCCCAGTCATTAGTGAGGCTGTGAGTTCAATCCTACACCCTCACTAATGACTGGGAGGACCACCTGGCTGTCAAGGTGAGACAGAGGGCTCCTGGGAACTGTAGTCCAACAACATCTGGGGACCCACAGGTTGAGAACCACTGCCTTAGATTATGTGTTCAGTGAGAGCACATGGCACAAATCAAACAGAAACACCCACAAAAGCCTCCAAACAGCACAGCCAAACAATTAACCTTGACCCCCCAAAACACAAGCTCACCTTCTTGTTTCTCTTCAGAGATTTCCAAACTGGAAGAGTTACCTTATAAACCTCATAATCAGTTATATTTATCGGGCGGGTGTGTGTGTCATGAACTTAGTGCTAGTGCTTTTCTGCCCTATGTGGTCTGCGAGATGATTCCTTCCTCATGTGAATCTTGGACACATGGAACATGCAGACTCTTCCTCTAAAGGACCGATCATTTTAATATGTTGTTATAACTTTGGGGGAATCACAGTTATTTAGCAATAATATCAATGTCTATATATTTATGTCACCAAAGCCAGTTTGTATTCAGCTACAAAGGAACTGCAGGAGGGGAAAGCCCTCTATAGAAATAAATTTCAAATATCCAGAACTAGAAGATAACAAGTGGTTGTTGTTGGTTTTTTAATCATTGCTTTGACAAACACAGAATTTACTGTGGAGATATTGATTCACTTTATTACAGAAAACTGTGCATAAAATCTGATGTAATTCTATATCCCTCTGCCACTTCCATTCCCACATTTGACTACACATTGCTACTTTACAACATGTTTTATTACCTTTTCCAATTATTATTTTCACACTTTTTATATCATACCTACATTTTACACTTTGTTTGCCTTCTCAGCATTTTTTCACTTACTTTTTTGCTGTTTTGCATATTCTTCCTCAGGGTACTTGTAGCTTTTGTTGAATCACTAAGATAATACATTGTGGCTTTAATTCATACATAGCTAAATAAGACCATGTAAGCATGATTTTCAAGACACAATTGGTTCTAAAGACGGACTGAAGTTTACAATTATCCAAATATTTCCTTAAATTTGAAATCTACCACAATATATATTTAGAACTGTGCAGTTAAAATCTCCACCACCACCATCATCCTACTGTATTAGCCACCTTGAACCCCATCTTGGGAGAAAGGTGGGATATAAATTCAATAAATAAATAAATAAATAAATCTGCAATGAGGAACATATTCTGCTTATTGTTGGTTTGTACTCTTTAGATGTATGCCTACCTGAGAAGGTCTACCTAATTCCTATATAGGACCATAGTCTAGAAGCTTCTAGAAATAAATCTACTGGAAGAATAGACAAAAGTTAGGTAAGGTTACCCGGTAAAATATATAGAGAATGGTGTAAACTGGATGAAATCCTTTATTATTGATTAATGCAAACACAAACATACAGACATCTGTCTTCCAGTCCCCCCTTCTCACACTGTTTCTGTCTGTCTCTCTATTCTCACACAGACACACTCTTTATACCAATTGGAGAGTTCAGTTTTTGTCTGCAGCTGTGCCACCAGTCTGGGAGTGTTTAAACCAGGCCTGCACAACCTGCAGCCCTCCAGGTGTTCCAGCTTCCAACTCCTGTAAGCCTGAGCCAGCTGGTCCAATGATCAGGAATTCTGGGAATTGGAGGCCAAACCATCTGGAGGGCCACAGGTTGTGCAGGCCTGGTTTAAACCCTTCCCTGCACACTTTCATCTAATTCTCTGTCTAATTCTACTGTGAGGGGAAATCCCACCAAGTTCTTCTATCATGCCACTAGTTTTCTGGATGTAGGTCTAACAGCGGCCTTGCCATGGGTTTACATTGAGAAAATGCCAAGAGAAAGGGGATAAAAATGTATCTAAGTATCATTGTTCCTGGTGGCACAGTGGTTAAATGCCAGCACTGCAGCCACAACATTGTCAGTTTGATCCCACAGGGTTCCAAGGTTGACTCAGCCTTCCATCCAGTCGGTAAAATGAGTACCCAGCTTGTTGGCGGCAATTAGCTAACACATTGTAAACCACTTAGGGAGTGCTTTACACCGTAAGCAGTACAGAAATATAAATGCTACTAGCTATATACCCGGTGTAGAATACACCATTCTCCCTGCCACCCTCCCTGCGTGTGTGTGCACACACACACACTGCTCCCACCCCACCCCGCCTCCCTCCGCCAAGTGGCACCTTCCCCCCACAGCCCTCACCACCCCCTGCCACCCTCTCCGAGCCCCACGCACACACCATGCCATGCACACACCATGCTACTCACTCCTTGCTGGGCGGCCATGTTTACACTGGAGGTAAAACTCCATATGTTCCAGCCTCCAGTATGCTGACTGGCTGCCCAACCAAGCTGTGATTGGTTGTTCAGTTTCCTAAGCAGCCAATCAGCACACTGGAAACGGCCTCAACTACTTTAAAGTAAAGGGGAAGTGACATCAGATCATGGATCTCCCATACCACATCTGCTTCAGCTTTCCATGGTAATGTGTATTTTATTTAAGAAAATGTAAATATTAATGTACAAAAGATAAAGTCCTGATCTTTCTAACAATCCAACACTTGAAAGAAGAACACCATTCAAAAGGCTACAGTTCTCCTTGAGGGATGAAATTGTGAGTCTGGTGACTACCCATCAACCCATGTTGAGGTTAAAGAAACATTTAAGAATCTGGATCTGAATTGCTTGCAATGAAGAAACTGGAGAACAGAACCTATGTGCCATAAAACAAGGAGATTGGCTCCTGCCCTTTGGCCACAGGAAGGGTAAAGTTGTGGATGTGTGGAGGCATTGAGGTCCATGGTTAACAAAGAATCTTAGAACTGGAAGGGACCATAAGGGTCATCTATTCCAACTCCCTGAACTAAAAAAAAAACCCTAATAAAAAATTCAAATAAAACGACAGAGGCTTCAGCTAGAATATTATTAACAGCCTGAGGGCCAGAAAGCTAAATCAGTGTAACTTTGCAAGATTGTGGATAGGACTGAGATGATCTGCCCAATGCAGAACTGGGGTGCTGTGCACCGCTTCCCCAGTTCTACACAATTATTAGGAAATGAGTTGTGTAAAGGACTCTTGGAGACCATCTTACACAAGCCTGTCAAAAGTTTCTCTATCACTGCAAGTAGCAGTTGTGCTGGCATACAGCTGCTGTGAAATCCTGGCCTTAGATGGCCTTAGCAGACACTGTGATTGGAGTCAAATCACACATGACACTACACACGCTGCAGCCTGTTATAAATTAATCACTAAGTCAAACACTTGTGTCCTGCAGGCTGCCTGCTGTGCAACCTCTATAGGAAAGAAATGAGAAATTTTGAGGGCTATTGAATACTGACTTTTCAAAGTGAATTGCTACACAAATCATTTAACATAGGTATTTCTGATTGGAAAAGGACCTCAAGCTCACCATTCTTGCCAGGAAATGGCTATTATGCAAGGCTATGATCTAATGTAGATTTTATCAAAGTGTCAGACCATGGGGACACGAGTATCCTTTAATAAGATGATCCCTATAGTGACTTAGGTGGCTAGAAGAGCTGGTACCGGTACTCCTGGCACAAACTGCAGTTCTTTTATACCCTATAAAACTTCATTCCCTGGAAGTTACAGTATGCTGCCTTACTAGATAATACCGATTGTATAATAAACCATTTCAATCTCATGCCCTTTGTCTCACATCCCACATGGACCAAAACATAGGAGTGGCTTCTGCTTGCATGAGGTCCCTCACAACACAAGCAACATCTAAGACAACATGTAGTTCTGTGACTCCAACACCATCACTTTTCTTTCCTTAATTTTTAACATCTTTTGCCTGATGAAGAAGACAGTAGAGCTTCAAAAGCTTGCATTATGTGGGCTTTTTGTTTGTTTGTTTTTTGTTTTTGCATTTGGGTTGACCAATGATGGTATCGCTCTTTTGTGGATTCTGGATTTCCTTTTGTTTTGCTGCATAGCTAACATGGCTACCCCTAAATATGTTTCTAGAAAGATTCGGCACATCTTAACCATGCAAGAGGTTAATAGAAATATGTTTATTTCTTTTGTCCATTTTTACTGGAAGAAATGTTGTAATGTAAAAAGTACTTAATGGCTCTTACAATACTTTTTGAACATCCATTTCCCCCTTCACTTGTAAACATCCCACTACTTCAATATGGCTTATTTTGGTGGGAGTATACACAGGACTTCGGCCTTCATTATATAATTAGTTTTATGCTGCATGAGATCAGGCAGGCTTATAGTAGGAAAGAAGTGTTATGTTTATCTATAACAATACAAAACAAGGAGCACTGAAACAGAGAAAAAAAGTTTGACCCTCATGTATTAAAATAAACAGCTGCTATTAAGAGAGCCAACATGGTGTAGTGATTTGAACATTGGACTACAATTCTGGATACCAGGGTTCAAATCTCGACTTGGCCATGGAAACGTACCGGGTGACCTTGGGCAAATCACATACTCTCAGCCTCAGAGGAAGGCAAAGGCAAGCTCCTTCTCAACAAATCTTGCCAATAAAACCCTGTGATGGGTCGCCACAAGTCGGGAATTACTTGAAGGCACATAACAACAACTCAAATATTACACCATGGCAACAAAAGTCTTTAGAGTCTTTTAAAAACCTTTCTTGGAGAAAAAAAATATATCCTTAGCATTACTGGCAATTTATCAGATAATGACATGGAGTTGAATATCAACAATATTATGGACTTATTTAGTTCAATTGTTCAGTCAAAAATGTAGTAAGGTCATAACTGTTCTGCTCTCATAACAACTGACTTGCCCAGTCCAAACACCCAAACCCCATAACTTTACCTGTAATAATTTAAAATCAATATGGAACTAGTGGAGAGAAATAGTGGAGATGGAGGGAAACTGGGATTAAATTTCCAACAAGTCATGAATCAATGTTAGTTTAGGGTAGACCATGTCCACAAGTCATACACATTCATTTCTTGCCTCTCCGCTTACATGACTGGGAGGACTTTGGAGACGTTATTTATGCCTTCTTGTTTCATCTGAGCTAGGAATTGTGGTTGAACACTAACTATGAATTATGAAGCCAACTTTTTTAAAAAATGGACCAGAGATAATGTTAAACCACAGTGCTCAGTTTGGATGAATGGGAAGGGAAGCTATGGTTAGACAAAAGCATATACAAATGTTTTCTAAAGCCTCCTGCCTCCTCCTGTCCATGCAAAGGAGAATACATGGTAAGAAGCCTCATTTGGTCATGCATATCATGCTAAACCATGGATTGTGCAAACTAGCTCATTATCTTTAAGACCATTAAAAATCAGAGATGTAGCATATTGATAAACTGGATTTTCTTGTAAACTGGATTTTCAAAAAATTCCTTGAAGTTCCAAACAAAATTACTGCCTGGGCAGCAGGTCAATTTGGAAAGCAAATGAAAGAAAATATCAAGTTACAAACACCTGAAAGGTATAAAAAAAATCCCAAAGAGAAAGAAAGGAAGAGAAATAAAAGAAAAGAAAAAAGAAAAAACTTAAGTCATTGGACAGAACCTGCATGTGAAAGAGAACTGGCTAAAAAAATGTGATGGATAAGAGCACTTTTTCAGCCTTGTTAGTTCTTTTACTTCTTATCTTATCAAACAGCAATGCCAAAAAAAAAATAAAAAATCTTAGATTTACTGTTTAATTGGCTCATTCACCTTGACCTTCAACTAAATCCAATTGCAGTCCTTGTCATACAGATACTAGAAGTGGCAGTCAGCCAAAAGCAAATTGTTTTCTGTTACACAGCTATAGTTAGCCATTTTTCACAGATCTTGAAACTCTTATTGTTTTAGTGCCTGTATGCTATTCAAATGTTCTAGTGAAACATATTCCATTTCATGAATAACAAACTCAAGCATTAATGAATTAACGTGCTTCAAATTAAGGATGTATGGCTGAAAAATGTTTATATAAAACAAGAATAACAAAGTAATTATTACAAGACTTGGGGGTAAATCCAATTGTTAATCCCAACCAGAGTAAACTAGTTGAATCAATGGCTCTTACGTAACAGTCCCATTCGTTTAACGAATCTAGTATAGTTGAGACTAGATATTCCAAAACAAGTATTTGGTCCCACTGATTCAATTCCAAAGCAAATACAATAGCACCCCCATATCTGCGGGATATTGTTTCCTCCCACCATGGATGGTGAATTCCACTGATAATAGAGAATGCCATCCCGGGGGAAAGGGGAGGGGAGGCGAGAGCGCTCCTCCCCTCCCCTTCCCTCCCACCATGGCCCCACTGCGGCAACAGGAGCCATCCCGGGGGAAGGTGAATCGCTCCTCCCCCTCCCTTCCCCCTTCACCCCTGCAATGTCCCCACTGTGGTGGCAATTGCAGGGGTGAAAAGGGAAGGAGAGGAGGCAGGATCACTCCTCCACCTCTTCCCCTTCACCCCCGCCATGGCCCCAACACAGCAGTGATCATGGGGGGGAGGGGGGAAGTGAGATTGCTCCTATCCCTCCCTTCCCACTTCACCCCCACCATGGCCCCACTGCAGCAAAAGGAGCTATTCTGGGGGAAGGGGGGAAGTGAGATCTCTCCTCTCCCTCCCTTCCCCCTGCCATTGGCAACTGAGGATAATTGAATCCGCAATTGGCAAATAAGCAGATAAGAGGGTGCTACTGTATTATATTTTATATAACAGAGGACCTCAAAAATACAAGTGTGATCTCTAAGAATATTTTTTATAACATTGAACATTTAAATAAAACAAGAAAAGTCCATCGATGTGCCCATGTTTTCAGTTAAGAGGAAGAGGTTAATCCGTGGTCCAAATTTCCTTGCCTTTGGAGAATATACCACAATTTTTTGCTCCAAAGAAAGGTGTTTTCCCTTCATCTCTTTGTGTGTATATGTTAAGAAACACACAGGTCCATGTGTAAAATACAAAACAACAACACTGCAAGTATGGCCGGGTGGGGTGGGGTGGGGAGGAAATATGTTTTGTTGGTGACTTGAATCCCATCAGGTGTATACAGCATTTACTAGGCCAATGGTCTTCAACGCTGTACGAGAATTCACTTTTTCACCTAAACATGTATTTGGACACCCATTTCTTCATTTCCCATCCCCCTCCATAAATGTGTATGGTGCTAGAGTTCTTGCAATGCACCTGAGGTTGGGCAGTGGGTCCTGATCCCTAGCAGCGGGTCCCAATCCTCAGTTAGGCAACAGCATGATCCATGAAAAAGCATCTCCCGTTCTCTATGCCAAAAAACAAAATCAGCTTACAATGTCACAAATAATTGGTCATCTCCTGTACAGTGATGCTCTATGTGCCACGAAAATAATTTAATACAAAAACTATAAGGGTGTGGCCATTCAAGTGTCTTTTAGAATACAGGCATACATCGACTAACAAAGCTTCTGGAAAAAGAAGCTCCTTTTTACAAAGTGTTTTTCTGTCCACCCAGCCTGCTTCTTTTCTTCCTTGTCCTCTGTCTAGCTGGATTTTTTTTGTTAAACATAATTATTATATTTATTTATTTTATGACTATCCTGCTTTTCTCCCGAATGGGAATCAAAGCCGTTTACAGCATAAATTAAAACACAGCAGTTAAAACAGTATGAAGTACAAAAGTTTTTTTTAAGCATTAAATAATACATTGGATTAAAAAACCCCTATTTTTAAAGCATTAAAATTTTAAACAAATAAAAACTCTTAAAATACACAATACATATCAAAACAGCACACCCAGTTACACATCACTCCACTCTGGTCAGCCAAGGCCTGTCTACACGAAGGGAAAAAATATGAATTGATGCATACTCACACAAATTCAAAGCAGGATTGACTTGTCTTAACAGTGTTTGGCAAAATTGCAAGCATAGGAGGCTATCCGTTTTTTGCTGTCCCAGCAGGCATGCCTGTGATTCAAGATGGTGGGCACAACTCACATTTTTATTTTTGCCACTTGATACCGCTAACCGGTATTTTTTTTTTTAAAAAAAAGGAAGGCATATCTAAGGTGTGAAAGTCTGACAGTGTGATATTCCATCTAAATAAACATTAAAAATAACATAAAAAAGCTATTTTGTTGCCTCAGAACATGATTGCTAAGGCAAAAATCCAAAATGGCAGTTGTGGGGTGCTTGCCTTCTTAGCAAGCCTTGCCCTCTGCTCCCATCTGGCCAATTAGCTTTCTACCTCCACTTTTCTGGGGCTATGCAAATAAATTCTATCACCTGTCCTAACGATTGATCATGCACATTCCCTATGGAGTTTTAAAAAAACTTTGGAAAACCCCCGAAGGCTATTACCTCAGGTTTCATGGTGGATTTTGGCCCCCTCCTTCTGAATAAGGCAGAATGATGCAGGATCCCATTAAGACAGGTAGGATTCTAAGCAAATGAAGGATTATTTTCACTGTTAAGACAGGCCCAAGGGCTTTGCCTGCCAGTGAAAAGAGAACAGAGAAGTTGCAAATAGAACCTCCCTGGGGAATGAGTTCCAACGCCTCGGAGCAACCACCGAGATCTTTCCTGTGTCCCTACAACTTGAGCCTTAGAGGGTGGTGGGATGGAGAGAAAGCCCTCCCCCGAAGATGATAAGACATAGGTCCCGTCTACACGGTAAAAAAAATACGTACGCCATTCAGAAGATCGGTGTTCCGTACACACAACTGTTCGGATTCATACGAGTCATTCAGAAGGGGGAGCTAGTGAATCCCTGTAAACTACATGGATTCGGTGTTCGGGAGGATTAGCGGATCTCGACATAAAATATGTACAGCCGTTTGAATGGCTGATGGTCTGTACACCCAGTTCGCACACATATGAACAGCCAGTGTAATCTGATTGGCTGGCTGAGTAGAGGGGGCAGGGCTAGCAAGGAGGGGAATTTGGAGTGTCCGCCATGTTGGATTCCTGGCTAAGCGAGAGTCCGGTAAGTCCATGAATTTTTTTTTTTACTTTGTATTTTGTATTTATTTTTATTTTACTTTGTAAATAGGGAAAACTGAATGTCTGCAAAGCAGACACCTTTTTAAATTAAAAAAAAAAAGCAGCGGGAGATTTAAAACTGCTGCTTGGCTTGCTCGCTCCAGCCAGCTGGGGAAGGGGGCTCATATGGCGTTTAGGGGGTAAAAAATCATGTAGGCAGATCGCATGCATACAAACTGCTGCCTATTTGTATTTTTTTCCCCCCAAATGGATTTTTTTTTTAATCGTATAGATGGACCCTCAGGCAGGCTCATTTGGAGAGATACAGGCTTTCCAATAGTCTGAGCCTAAACCATATTGGGCTTTACAGGTCAAAACCAACACTTTGAATTGTGCCCAGTAATGGACCTGTTGAAGCTGTTTCAGCAAGGGAGTTATATGCTCCCTATAACCATCCTCAGTCAGCAGTCTAGCAGTCTTAGTCTTATTTTTTAAACTGATAAGTTTTAACTGTTATGTGTTTTTAAGTAATACTAGCTGGACCTGGCATACCATACACCATTAAAAAACTCCCCAAAGCACAACCAGTAGACCTCCCACCTGGTTGCCTGGGTCCCATCGCAGGGATGGCAGCGGCTTCCCACCACTGCCAGTTCACTTCCTGAGTCCCGTCACAGTGGCTGATAACTCTAGCCAACACTGTAGCACATTGTTTGGTTGCTCCCAGTATGCAGATATGGCCATGAGTGGCAGGAGTGGATTGTGAGGTGGAGAGGGAATTTGCATGTGGGTGGTGATTGGCTGAGGGAGTGACAGGAGTGGTCAGTCAGCACACTGAAAGAGACAACATACCTAAACTCATTGTACATACCCAGGAGGCAACATGCCTATGTATCTAAGGCCATTGTGCATACTCAAGCATTATATAATACATATATACTAGTTGTAACCAGTGTAACATACACCATTAAAAAAACTCACCAAAAAGCACCCAGGACTTTTTCAGATGCCCCTTACCGCAGAAGAAGCCTCCGTAACAGCAACGAAACTGCTGCACGGCAAGAGGTTTGTTTTGGATGACGCCGTCCGTCTCTTGGCGTCGTCCATGACTGTTCCGGGTAGGATTGAGGGTGGCTGCATATTTTTTATTAATGGACAACTTCCGTGAGTAAAACATGGCGTGGCCACCCTCAATCCTACCCGGAACACTCACAGACGATGCCGAGAGAGGGACGGCGTTGTCCGAAATGAACCCCCTGCTGCGCAGCAGCTTTGTTGCTGTTACTGAGGCTTCTTGCGTGGTAAGGGGCATCTGAAAAAGTCCCCAGTTGACCTCATGACAACCCTGTAACATAGGCTGGTGGATTTTTAAGTTCCTCCTCCCCTTTCTCAGCATTCTACACTTTTCCCAGAATTGCTGAGGGTGAATCGTTCTGTTGCCCTGCTGCCTCTGCCGCCAGTTGACAGCCTGGGTCCTGTCACAGGTGGCCTGCTGCTGCCTTCATCGCTGCCATCTGGGTCCTGTTGCAGCGGTAGCAGCAGTGTCCCACCACCACCACCAGTTGACTCTCTGGGTCCCAATCTGGGCCACAGATTGAGTGGCAGGAGTGGATTGGGAGGTGGAGATGGAATTTGCATGAGGGTGGTGATTGGTTGGGTATGTTTCCTCAGCAGCCAATCAGCACACTGGGAAAGACAACATACCGAAGAGACTTATATAGGTAGATAGATTACGTTTATATGTTAATGTGTTGTTCCCCGCCACAATCCACAGGGAGAGGCGGCAAAATAAATAAATAAATAAATAACATTATTATTTTGAACCTGAAGTTTCCAAAAGTTTTTCAAAGGCACATCCACATAGAGGGCATTACAGTAATCCAGCTGGGATGTAATCAAGGCATGTGTTACCATGGCCAGATCTGGCTTCTCAAGAAGTGGGCACAGCTGGTACACTAGTTTTAACTATGCAAACACACTTCTGGCCACTATCAAAACCTGAGGATGCAGGTTGAGGGATGAATTGAAGAGTACACCCAAGCGAAAAACCTGAGATTTCAGAGGAAATGTAACCCCATCCAACACAGATTGAATCCCCATTTCTTTATTAGCCTTCTGCCTGACCAGGAGCACCCCTGTCTTGTCTGGATTAACCTTTAATTTGTTTGCCTTCATCCAGTTCATTACTGACAACAGACACTGGTTGAGCATAAGACAGCCTGCTTGGAGTTAGATTTAAAGGAGAAATGTCATCTGCATATTGGTAATACTGAACCGAAAATCTTTGGACAACCTCTTCCAGCAGTTTCATATATACGTTCAAAAGCATGGGGGGGGGGATTCAAAGTCCTGAGGGACGCCAAAGGCCAATGGAAATGGTGCCGAACAGGAGTCTCCCAGCACCACTTCTGGGGTCACCCCTCCAGGAATTAATGGAGCAACTGTAAAACAGGGCTCCCAAGACCACCCCAGAGAGTTGGCCCAGAAGGACACCATGGTTGATGATATTGAAAGCTGCACAAAAGTCCAGAAGAACAAACAGGGACACACTCCCCCTGTCTTGTTCCCTGTGTAGGTCACCCACCAAGGCAACCAAAGCTGCCTCTGTCCCATAGCCAGGCCTGAAACCAAACTGAAATGGATCTAGATAATCTATTTCATCCAGGAGCTCCTGAAGTTGTGAGGCCACAACATGCTCCAGCATTACCCTTGGAGGCTGGTGAAGGAGTGAAGAAACACAGACATTAAATTGTGAAGTTGTAGCAGCATGTCTGCTGTAAACAATTCAGTAAACCCTGAGCTGGGAAAGAACAGGATATTTCTCAGCCAATCCTAACCTAGTTGTTGGTACCTGCCTACAACAGGCAAAGTAACAGTAGATGCCTCTAGAAACCTTTACTGGGCATGAATGAACAGCAAAACAGAAAGGGGGAAAGTGAATGAACCTGTCTCACTAGCTATTCCTGGGTGTCAACAAAAGCATAGATCTATGAGTTTGACCAGCAAAAAGGAAATCATAAGAAAAGTGGGGGCAAATGAATGACAAATTGGATGCATTTTTTGGGAGACATTTTCAAGTTGTCTGTAGAAGGTTCAAAATATTGTTTACTTATGCAAGGCTTACCTGACCTGTTTTTTTCCCATTTCACTTATGCATGCTGTTCGTTTTGGATAAAAACTCTGGGGAAATATACTGAACTGTTTTTCCTTTTTTGTGGTATTGGAACCTATACCTATCCTTTCCATATTATTTCTATCTCTGGTACCAAATTTTCTGTTAAAAGAAATAATGTCCAGGAACACATCTATTTGTTAACTGAGGTATACCTTTACTGTATGTGGCTGGTCTTGATCTGCTGGGGATACATAGCCACAGCCTAGGTACAGTTGTGAAAAATCTTAGTTTTATAACCTCCTATGCTAGCATAACAGACTAGGAATGGGAGGTATGGATGTTTTCTTGGTACAGATACATTTCCGAGGCAAAATATAGACCGGGGAGTTTTATATTTCATAGAATCATAGAATTGCAGAGTTGGAAGAGACCACGAGGGCCATCCAGTCCAACCCCCTGCCACGCAGGAAATCACAATCAAAGCATCCCCGACAGATGGCCATCCAGCCTCTGTTTAAAGACCTCCAAGGAAGGAGACCCCACCACACTCCGAGGGAGCGTGTTCCACTGACGAACAGCTCTTACTGTCAAAAAGTTCATCCTAATGTTGAGGTGGAATCTCTGTTCCTGGAGCTTGCATCCATCGCTCCGTGTTCCAGTCTCTGGAGCAGCAGAAAACAAGCTTGCTCCATCCTCAACGTGACATGCCTTCAAATACTTAAACAGGGCTATCATATCACCTCTTAACCGTCTTTTTTCCAGGCTAAACATACCCAGCTCCCTAAGTCTCTCCTCATAAGGCATCGTTTCCAGACCTTTCACCATTTTAGTTGCCCTTCTCTGGACACGCTCCAATTTGTCAATATCCTTTCTGAATTGTGGTGCCCAGAACTGGACACAGTATTCTAAGTGAGGTCTGACCAAGGCAGAATAGAGTGGCACTATTACTTCCCTTGATCTAGACACTATACTTCTATTGATACAGCCCAAAATTGCATTGGCCTTTTTAGCTGCCGCATCACACTGTTGGCTCATGTTCAACTTGTGGTCTACTAGGACTCCTAGATCCCTTTCGCACGTAGTCTCATTCAGCCAGGTCTCTCCCATCCTATATTTATGCATTTCATTTTTCCGCCCTAGATGCAGTACTTTACATTTCTCCATATTGAATTTCATTTTGTTAGCTTTGGCCCAGCTCTCCAGTCTATCCAGGTCATTCTGAATTTTGATCCTGTCCTCTAGGGTATTAGCTACTCCTCCCAATTTGGTGTCATCTGCAAATTTGATAAGTATGCCCCTAATTCCCTCATCCAAGTCATTGATAAAGATGTTGAATAGCACTGGGCCCAGGACAGAACCCTGTGGCACCCCACTGGTCACATCTTTCCAAGACAAAGAGGAGCCACTGCTGAGATTTAATTCATTTAAAGACAGGCTAAGCAAATTTATTTTACAAAAGTATTTCCATACTAAGATGAGGTGTGAGAAGATTTTACAATCTCCTTTTCATCTACACTCTGAAACTGATAAGAGAATCGATTGCAGGTATTCTTCCTATTCTGTACACATAGTATAGCTGTTATATAAGCATCTCATCTCCAACCATATCCTTCTGTCATTTCCCTTTTATTTTTCCAAGCTGAGGTCTATTTCACATGATGGAAGGAGACAAAATAGTCCCAGCACTCTAAAATTCATCAGCATGAGTCTCAACATATCAATTTTCAAGTAGAACAACTTTAAATACAGTACATGGCAGGCTTTTAACTTCCCCAGAAAATAATACTTCTATTGTTTCCAAAGGAAACCCTAAGTACCCCAAATTACCATGCTTTTAACATACTGATGTGTTGATGGCCTGATGCTTTTCCAAGCTGAGAGTCAGATTGACAGAAGTCAAAGTAGTTTAGAGGAACACTTAAAACATGGCATTTTACATTTGCCAAGAATTACTGCAGTGAAAAAAATGACAAGGTGACTTTCTAATTCTTTAAGTTTGGCATGGAAAAAAAGCACTAAGAATGAATTTAACTGGCAAATAATTTCATCACTGCTCTAGCTATAAAGAGGAAAGATAGGAGAACAATGGGACTTGTGTCATATGCTTTATTCTTACTATTAACTGTAAAATGGGCTGGGGTTTTTTTTGGGGGGGGGAATGGGAGGTATCATCGGACCTTACAGAGGACTGGTTTGACACTAAACCCCAGCCTCAGAACTTACACAAATAGTAAACAATTTATGTATTAGTTTAGGAATTTCTGAAATACCATGGCAAAAGTTTTGTTACAATGTGCTGATCCTTGCAGGTGGGAAAATTAGACAATATAAGTGTGCAGTACAGATGTCATATGATAGCAGGACTGGCAAATCCAATCACACTGGGAAATCCCATGCATAAGATGTTGATTGAACCAACGTGCCAGCTTTCTTGATGCATACTTAAAAGTATCACAAATATGAGCTCACTGCAGATGAAGAGGAGAAGATAGGTGGAAAAAAATAAAACACATCAGTTATTGAGAAAAAAACCGAAAACCTGCTCTATAAATGTGATTTTGCTTTCACAGCTTTAGTATTTTTTTCTCTTGGTCTGTTTTTTAAAATTTTGCTTTGAATTTTCTAATTACATTTGTATACAGATGTATTTTTGCTTGTTCAAAATACTGCTTCTAGGAAAGCTGGAACAGGGGTCCAACATCACCAGATGAAACACCTCTAAGAAAAAACAAGTTCCTAAAGAACCCCTGCTTGAGTGCCTTAGCATATAGGTGATAGCTTGTTGTTGTATACCTTCAAGTGACTTCTGATTTATGGTAAACCTAAGGTAAAACTTTCATAGGTTTTCTTGGCAAAAATTTGTTCAGAGGGTTTTTCCAACTTGTCCTCCTCTAAATATGTAATAGTATACTGTATGTAACATAATATATTCCATATTCTTTGAAACCTTGGCATGCACATAACATTTGCTCTTTTGTAGTTATTAATATGAGTTTACACGTTAAGATTATGAGAACTGAAACATTATAGAAACAATGGGTTATCTTAAAAATTAACAAAGGGGCTTTGGGTGTTTTGCTGGCTGGGGGTTCTAAGATGGTGAGTTCAGTGGCCTGAAATAGTAATCAAATTGTCCAACTCCTACAATGTTTTATTTCTATCTAATGTGATAATGAAATATGTCAAGTGTTGTGAACTGGGGCCTGACCAACAATGAACAGATTCAAGGATGTTCATGAGGCAAAGCCATTGGGTAAATAAGATTTATTAATGGATGCAGAAGGCATTTATGGCACAGAAAACCTTTCTGACTGTGCCAGCACAGCTGGACCCCACAAGCTCAGAGGCAGGAGCACTCTAGAAGCCTCTCCCGACAAAAAAAAGTACCCAAGTATGTGGACACAACTTCCACCACTTGGTCTTAGTTTATGTATCTGTGCTTGCCTCTTTTGCTGTTCTAGAAGGTGCTCCAAAGTGTTGGCAGGTAGGAGGACAGGATGACACGACTGCCAGCTACCTAGTAAGAGAAGAGTAGCTGAAATAGTCTAAGGAAAGTGGATCTACTAATTGTCCTGACACCTGCTAAATATTTGTATACAAAGGATCATGCTTAGAGAGTCTGTGTGACTACTACCCATATACAAAATACACTACCCATATACCCATATACTACCCATGTAGAGTTGGAAGGGACCTCAAGGGTCATCCAGTCCAAACCCCTGCCAGTGCAAGAATCAACCTTGTGCATGCCTACTACCAGAAGACAGGCTCAGAATCTAAAATGACCTGAACAGATTAGAAAGCTGGGCCAAAACTAACAAAATGAATTTCAACAAGAAGAAATGTAGGATATTACACTTGCACAGTAAAAATGAAGTGCACAGATACAGGATGGGTGACACCTGGCTTGACAGCAGTACATGTGAAAGGGATCTAGGAGTCTTAGTGGACCACCAACTGAACATGAGTCAGCAGTGTGATGCAGCAGCTAAAAAAGCCAATGCAATTCTAGGTTGCATTAATAGAAGTATATTGTCTAGATCAAAGGAAGCAATATTGCCACTTTATTCTGCTTTGGTGAGACCTCACCAGGAATACTGTGTCCAGTTCTGGACCACACAATTCAGGAAGGATATTGAGAAGCTGGAATGTGTCCAGAGGAGTGTGACCAGGATGGTGGGAGGTCTGGAAGCCATGCCCTATGAGGAGTGGCTTAAGGAGCTGGCATGTTTAGTCTGGAGAAAAGAAGGTTGAGAAGTGACATGGTAGCCATGTTTAAATATTTGAAGGGATGTCATACTGAGTATTTGCAATTGCAAGCTTTTTTTCTGCTGCTCCAGAGACTAGGACACGGAGCAATGGGTTCAAACTATAGGAAAAGAGATTCCACCTAAACATTAGGAAGAACTTCCTGAAAGTAAGAGCTGTTTGGCAGTGGATTACACTGCCTCGTAGTGTGGTGGAGTCTCCTTCTTTGGAGGTTTTTAAATAGCGGCTGGATGGCCATATGTCCAGAATGATTTGATTGTGTATTCCTGCATGGCAGGGGGTTGGACTGGATGGCCCTTGTGGTCTCTTCCAACATGATACTCAAAACTGAGTAATGGTGTAATGTACCGGTAACAGAAATACTGAGTGTTGATCAATTTAAGGTTCAGCAGTCCTGTACACACTAGAGGTGATGACTAAATGTGTGTGTGTTTTATGCTACGTGAAAAAATGAGCAGTACAGTCTTAAACGTGTTTATTTAAAAATACTTTCCTCTGTATTCAATTGGGTTTTCTACCTAGCAAGGATATCTAAGATTAGAGTTGGTTCTAGAGATGGGATGCAGATTATGTATTTTTTTGATTTATGGAAAATTAACTCTCTAATTTCAAATGCCATTCTATATCGAGTCTTCCTCCTTTTATTTGGCCTACATGTCTTAGCCCACATAAAAGCTATTTTGGACTTATTTCTCCACTTTTCATAGATAAACTGTGTCAGAAGCAAATTGCATAGGTAATATATGTGGAGCTTGCTGCGTGTAGTCTAACATTTGCACATTTTCAATAACTGGGACAGTTTCCTACTATGTAATCAAAGAATTAAAATTGCTAGAGCTAAAGAAAGCTATAGAATTTGCACATTTATGGCTGTCATTAAAATTATGGTGGAGGTGGGAAAAAATCCCATTGACTGCCAGATTGGCTTGATATAGTAGACTTAACATCTAAAAGAAAGATCAATACTAGGACCAGACAATAGTACAAGAAACAAGCTGATTCAGAAATAAAGACAAAACACATGCTAACAATGAAAGAGTAGGGAGCTGCTAAATCAGTGCCAGAGATCATGACATGATGGCATAAGAACAAATGTGAAAGAGAGGCTTTATGTATGTCGAGTTTATCTGACAAATTTCAGATACTGTGTGGAGAATAAAACATGACAGTAACAAAGACATGGTGACTATCCTCCAATGCAATGTGAATGCATGTGTCAAGCAGCCCAACTCTGACTTGAAGCCAAAGGAGAAAGAATGCAGTTTTGCCCATGGGAATGTATAGGAGTTATACAGTCAATATTCACACAATTTTACTCTTGCCACAAGTCTGCCATCCATGCACTGGTGATCTTATGAGACACTAAACTATGGGAGTTGGATGAATCCAACACTTTCTGTAATTCCAAAATAATGCAGATACAGCAAGATGAAGGATATTTTATCATGAAATATCTGACAGCCATGCTGTTAGGAAAAATGAACGGAGACGAGAACAAGCAAATACAAAATATTGTATTAAAATTAAATTAAAACTAAAACCCCCAGCCAGGTCTCTATCCTCAGCATCCTACCCAATCCTTTGAGAAAGGGATTTTGGAAACTATACACATGTTAGCTTTATAATGGCATAGTTGAGGGGGAAATGCAGAATAAGCAAAGTAACAAGAAGATGACACATTTCTTCAAAGCTGGACTTACCTATGAAATAGGCCAGCAGGATGGCAAGCAGGATTGCAGCAGCAATAGCTGATAAAGCAGCACATTTCCAGCTACAGTACTTGGAGGGCTTTTTTAGCTTGAATGCATTTCTGGAGAAAGTATTTCTAGGTAGCAGTCTGGGAGGTGGTGTGTAAACTGTTCCTGAGGTCAAAGGGTATCCAGGGGAAGAACTACTGAACAGAGGAGTTGTTCCAGAAGATGTCTTAAACAAAAAATGCCTGAAATGAAGATATATTTATCATAGTTAGCAGAGGCAGGGCAGTATAGTAACTTAACTATTTTGCAATAAAAAAAATAAAATAGCGACAAAAGGAAAGAGAAAAGGAAGTTTCACTTTCTCTTTATACAGTTGTCGCACCAGATTTGAGGGTTAAGCATTCATGAACTTGATTATTTACAGATTGCTAAATATGTTCTCTCTAGGCATTTTCTAGGTCCTCCAGTGAGATTCTATGGTCAACTTCCACAAGAAGTTGACTATAGAAGGTGGAAAACCTACAAATGCCTAGAAAAGTTTTATTTCCAGTAAAAATAAAAAACATAGCAGGTCTACATTCATGACTTTTCCACTTTCACAGGGGTCCTCCACCCCTAATCCCTGAGAAAATTGAGGGCTGACTGTACCTAAGTTTTAAAAGTAGAGTATCTGAAAATTATTTGGAGGAAATATACAGATCTTCAAATAAATCCAGGTATTTCAAATTGATTTGAATCAGATTCCCATACAAGATGTTTGGATTCTCTGATTGAAAAACTGACATGGTTGTTGTTGTCACTGTTCTTGTTGTTCTCGTCATCATCATCATCATCTCCACTTACATATCTGGCTACTAAATGTCAACCCAAAGGAAAAAAATCTTGATCTGAAATATACTCAGACTTGAGCACTGGCATACTTCCAGAGGAAGAGAGGGACATAAAATGGAAAGAAACTGAAAACACATAATCTATATTGCTGAAATTCAAAGTGGTTGAACAAATGATAACTTTCAAATATGGTTGTTTCTTAATACCAGCTGGCCCCCATATCCACAAATTTGATATCCATGGTTTTACTTATCCACATCTGAAAAAATATGTTCCCCCTGGCCCTCCCAATGTGATTCTATGGTCAAGTTCCAGCGTTTGTCTCATTGAAAATAACAGGGTTCCCTATTATTCATGATTTCAGGTATCCACAGGGTGTCTTGGAATGTATCCCCTGTCAATACAGGGGTCAACCAGTACAAAGCATGAGAAGCAAAGACTGACTTTCAGTGGAAGTCTATATTGCATTCAAAGGCTTAGAGAAGCTTATATGAAACTAGTTCAGACTCTGGAAGGTCAGTGTGATGGGTTACCAATGATTTTAGTGCCTAGGCAAATGTAATAAAACAAAATAATGTTGAATCCCAATGGGTCATTTGTGTTGAAACATTCCAGTAACTGTGCCTATCTCAACTATTTCTGAGATCCAAATGATATTTCCCTCATCCTGAGGCATTCCTCAGAAACGTCATGAAGTACTCACACCTTTTCATTATCACCCATTACAAGCCATTCCTCCGCCATTCTGTGATGTCCTCGAAGCAGTTGGGGAAAGATTGCCATGTATCTATGTGTGCCTGTAGTACATTCTGGCAGTACACCACACCCACTGCTACTGACAAACCTCACCCTGAAATGGGGTAGGTTACAGGGCCAAAATCAGGTTTGAATCAGAGGCAGCAGGACACTCTGCTCCAACCAGCGATGTAAAGGAGAAAGAAAGGCTGGTCTGATGGGATTTGGAGGCAGCACCATCAAAGACCACCTGGTAAATCCATCTGTATATGTCCTGGCCCTTCTGACACACGTGACAGTCTGGATTTGCCCAAACAAAAATATTAAATTCATTCTGTGTGTGTGTGTGTGTGTGTGTGTGAGAGAGAGAGAGAGAGAGAGAGAGAGAGAGAGAGAGAGAGAGAGAGAGAGTTATATATGTCGTTCAATCACAGTGTTCTCCAGGCAGCTTATACCTCATTAAACATTGTAGCATCCACAGTCTTTGGAACAATGATAACTGTTCTTTGGGCATTAAATTTAATCCATTCCTTTTCTCAAAAACAAAAAAACAAAACAAAACAAACAAAAAAACAAAAAAAAACCCAACCAACCAAACAAACCCAATGCCTATGTCATGATACTTTGCACTTCAGACAAAAAATGTTGGTAACCAAGGATGTCAGATCTGAAGTCGGAATGAAAGACAGGAAAGGAGTCAATCTGTGTAACAGCACACTGAAAAGGAGTACTAACTATGAGTCATCCAGCAAGCAAGTAGCCCACTTGGGAAACTAGCAGTACTCTTTGTACTGCTAGAGCTGTAATTCTTTAGGATACAGCTTTTCTTTGTGAAAGTGAGGCGATTGATGTCTTGGTTATTTTGGCAAAGATGCAGTAAACTGCATATTAACCAGTTTTGGCCGTGTCTAAAAGCAAACAAGCTTGTGACAATGATTTCAAGTGGGATACAGCATTTTGAAAAATGGTAATTCCAGCTAGACAGCACAACGTTTCCTGGTCTGCAATAAGAGGCAGAAAGGAAAAACAAAATTGCTATACTTTTTTAAGAATTACATGAGCAGAACCTGATTTTAATGAAGAAAGAGTCTTTTAAATATATACATGTTTTGCTATTGCTTCCCTTTTTCCTTGAAAGAGCTTTACAACACTGAACATTGCATATTCATTTAAGCCTTGTACAGCCTGCTGGCTCCTGGCCAAACATGGCATGCAAATCAGGAATGAGTCATATGAAGACTGCTTCCCTCTTTCTCTTTTTTTTGCTAATCAAAACACATTTTCTATCTTACCTACCCTTCCAAAGAATCAGAGTTTAGCATTATAAACGCATTGTATCTATGGTTTATGACTCCACTTTACATTGCAATTCCAATCTCTGGTATATAAGGCATTTCTTATGACAATACTCCTTTTGGGAGAATGTCCTTTATGTCCTGATAAAAGGAGATGTCCCCCCTCAGGGCAGGGTGGGGGCATTATCTAGGGCAAGGGTAGGCAACTGTGTGGAAGCCAGGGCCAATTTTTCCCAAAGACCCCTCCCCTCCTAACAGGCCACCCCTGTACCAAGCCCAAATGCCCTTGTTTTCCCTGCAGCCACTCTAAAAATGGCAACAGGAAATGAAAATTGTAAAACTTCTTGTCACCATTTTAGCAATAGCATTGATATTTATATACTGCTTACCAGTGCCAAAGCACTCCCTAAGCGGTTTTACAATGTGTTACCTAATTGCCCCCAACAAGCTGGGTACTCATTTTACTGAAGGATGGAAGGCTGAGTCAATCCTGGAGCCCTCAGGGATTGAATTCATAATGTTGTGGCCTGCAGTACTGGCATTTAACCACTGTACCACCAGGGCTCCACCAGGGCATTTTGAGAATGTATAGAATAAAATGGAGGTATTTGGAGCAGTATGAGGCTTTGGTGTAGTTGTGGGTTGGACATATTGTTTTGCACCTTTTCCTTCATTTGGATGGTGTTTGGCATGATTCTGCATGCACTTGGGTGGTTTTCTGCAAGTTTGCTTTAGAATTGCACTGAACATTTTTTTAAAAAATGTGGAGGTTGTTGGGGAACTGGTGGGGTTGGGGGCCCTACTTTGCCCACTCTAAGGGCTTGTCTAGATGGTGAAAATAATCCTAACAGAATTCATAAGGATTCTTTTGTCCCAACAAGATCCCATGGTAATTTACCTTATTCAGAAGAAGGAGGGCTGAAAACTCCAATACACACACACACACACACACACACACGGAGAAAGCTTTATGTTTTTTTCCTGAAATTTAAAAAATAATGCAATGGAAATGCACATTCCTGTGGGTTTGGACAACTGAGTTGCATCACAACACATTCTCGATGAGGGCAAAAGTGGAAAACTGATTGGTCAGACGTGTGCAGGGGGGTGGACTTCCCAACAATGAAGTGGCTGGAAGCACCATTTTGGAGTTTCGTGTTGCTGATTATGTGCTTTTTCATTGAGCTGAGGTGACCAAACAGCCTTTTTAAGTGGAAGGTCGCACTTACGCACTTTTGATTTTCAGTTAAAAAGAATTACTGTACAGCAGCGACAACTTGTTGTAAATAATAACGCAAGTAATTCACTCTTGGTCACCATGTTGATTTGCAGGCATGGCTGCGTGTGAACATCAAACACAGATAGCTTCACATGCCAGCAATTTTGCCAAAGGACCATGGAGACAAAAGAATGCTGCTGTGATTTTGCGTTAATGCGCAGCAATCAACATTATATCTTCTCATTTAGACAAGCCCCTAATCTAGGATAATTGTTACACTCCAGTTATGAGTGTTCTGACCTTAGTAACTCTGTAAGAGTTACAACCAACTGAACATGTTATCATCATTACTGAGTCACAAAAGTATTTGGATTTATTTTATTTTATTCTTTGAACTGCCTTCTTTATTGATGATGTTGCTTTTCCATATTTGGTCAGTTTAAATGTTCTCCAAGCTCATGTAGAACTAATTGATGCTTAAGTAATTAATGTTATTTGTCAGATAAGGGTGGGTGATGGAATATTAAAAAGGCCTTACAAGACTATCCATAAGAGAGTGTCTCCTACATTATCTTTCAAGAGCTTCCTATGTTAGAAAGAAAAAGCAATGAGTGGGTGGTAGAGAAGAGGTGCTCAGAGCCCTGGAGAAAATTGTGGTTACAACTCATAAGAATCTCTCATAAAGATGATAAAATTCCCTAGTGAAATCATTCATGACAAGCAGCAGGCTTTCAAAACAAGACCTGAACCCAAAGGTTTCTAATGCCCTGCAAAGCTGACACTGGATAAACTGATGAGACTCACAGATATTCCCATCAATTGTTGAAGTCCTATTTTGTAAAAAGAAGACGATAATATAGGTAGAGACACGAATGCATTTCAGGACATTCGTTTCAAATCTGAAAGAAAAAAAAATATTGATAATGCCACTGTGCTGCATCTTCATTGGCTCATGCAGCATGAAGAAGTACATTGAGAGGTCATGGAAAATGGGCTATGCATTCTATTTCCATGTGACCCATTTAAAAAAAAAGAAGCTGCATTATCTCACATCATAGGCATCTCACACTGTTAAGTGAATTGGCATTACACTAGCCAGTGCAAAGAAGACCAATACAAGTGTAACAATAGGAAATTTTTTAAAAATCGCACTACTTTATGAAATGTTAAAATGCAAAATAAAAAGTTGCTGGCTTTTTGATGAAATTGTTGTACATAATATATATAACTGAAGATTTCATGATGTGTGACATTTTTCCTGTTCTGGGATATAGGAAATAAAGCATGTGTACCATAATGAGTAAAGACTGTACACAAGGCTATGCTTTTACACTATATGTATTGGGAATCTAAAACTGGCAATGTTTCCTCAACTTGTATGTATATGTTTAAAATTATCACCATCCATGACTATCTATAAGTCCCAACCTGGCACTCCAGGAGTGCTAGATTATATCTAGCAATGGCCATCCCTGACCATTGGCCATACTGTTTGGGAACAATGGGGAACACAGTCAAAAACATCTGGAAAGTTCAGGGAGACTGACATAAACACCTGTATGCTTTTCCTATGATTACTTATGGAGTAAATTGTCATATGTGAAGCAGCTTGAATGCAGTAAAAAGAGGATGGGAATTTCACTTCAATTGCATGTCTCTAGACAGATGAACATATGCCCAAATATGCTGTTAAGTACAAACATATGGAGTTGCCTGGCCTTTGTCCATACAAGGATATGCCCCAAGGACACAGATAGACATAACTTGCTGTTCCAATGGTTTTGCCAGTTCATTGTTTAAGAGCCAAGGATATGCAATTAAGCAGGAGAAATGGTCATTTAAAATCAACATGTAAATATATTCTTGACACTTAATAACTACTCAACCACATTCTGAAGCTTGTGAGGAGCAGCCAACTTTCTAGAAAAGCATTATCTAAAATGCACTGTACCAGTCCTCTAGTAGTTTATTAGCTCCTAAATGTTGGCTAAGTAATGCCCAGAAGCAAAGCTTTTTTAAAAAATAAAAATCAAGTGTTAAGACAGACTGTCATGTGCGGTGCTTAAAATTCCAGGATAGCTTGTCATTGTCATCTTGGATCTCTTAACACAGACACAGTTGGACACCCAGAAGCAATGTCAGAAAACTGCCTGACAGGAAAGTAGCATGTTGGACTAAAAGGCAGGTGCCAGCCTTTAGGCGCCTTGTTCTGTCAAAGCATTAAGCTAAACCTATAGGGACATGCACATGTCAAGAATAGATCTTAAAATAGGTAGAGGAACAATACAGTTGCTGTTGTAGTGTCATACAGTTACATGAGTGTAACACTTCTCATAGAACTGGTTTGTGTTCCACTGTACTCTGTTTTCTTTGCAGTGGGGAAAATGCTGACACAGGGCATTCTTGTGTAATCTTCTTCCCTAAGTCTCTATGGGAATTATCTTCAGAGATCAAAATATATGATTTTTGCCTCAAGGAAGGTTCAGGTATATTGTCACATATCTTTTGGCTCTCTATTATGTCCTGCAAGGTGTGCAGCAACAAATACAAGAACTAGGCCCACTAGAGAAGCCGATTATCAGCACTGTCTGAGGTGCTTGTCCTCAACAGTAGCCATTACAGCAGAGTGTGGAAGCACAGAACCCTTTAGCAGTATTTGGCAATATGGCACTGACCAACCTTGAAATGATGCACAAACAGAGTTGGCTTCTTCCAAAGTCCTTGGAGGCTCTTTATCTCTTGTTGCAAGATATATCACCAACATACAAAATGTCTGAAGTAATGCAAAATTCTCACAATAGTCAACCCACTACTCTCAGCAAATTTAGACAGCAACTACTCCAACCCACCACAATCCACTCACTACAACCCACACCTGTTTTGGGTCTTAGCTCACTTATATACTGTGGTGATTACTCAGGGTTGACACCTGGCGTTACACACCCTTCACAGCCATACAAAATATTTTACCTAGTCTTAAAAGGAACCTCGTTCCCAACAATAGCAAGGCCTGGAAAATCATCAAAGGTAGACACTTGTTTTTCTAATTCATAACAAAACACATGCTTCAATTGTTTGGGTCATGTGGGCTCTAATATTGAACAGGGATGATGTATACCCCATGCACGGCTACCTTTATGAGTATGCTGTAACGTGAATCAAGTTGTCACTGACCTACACAATGTGTATATTAAAGTCATGTTAACCTTATATCCAGAATCAATTTGCTAGAAAACATCT
Source organism: Gambelia wislizenii (assembly GCA_030847615.1). Lineage (NCBI taxonomy): Eukaryota > Metazoa > Chordata > Lepidosauria > Squamata > Crotaphytidae > Gambelia > Gambelia wislizenii. The sequence continues at coordinate 169,810,540 of JAUMIR010000002.1, forward strand.
AGATGTGATGTATGTTACAGCAGGTATGATGTTCCTGGTGTGTGATGAAACATGTGGTGAAAGCAATCTCATTCTGTACCTTTGGACCACCGTCAGACCACCAAAATTATTTCAGCATTGAATGCTGTGAGCCAGCAAGCCTGCACATACTTACAATGAGTAGAAGTGTTCCAGTATGTGTTATAGGCACAAAACATCATTAAGCTTTAGACAAGTCTCTCTTTAAACTCAAGCTGAACTTCTACATCTGAAGGAGAAAGATTGTTTTTTTAAAAAATGAGCTGTTAGATTCCTTCTGAATTCACAGTTGTGAGGGTCAACAGCTATTCCATACATTTGTTATTAACGGTATCAATAATGCTAATAATATGTTGCCCTTCAGGGTTTTTGTTTGTTTTGCTTTTGAATGAGGAGAATGTGAAAGCTTCTCATGTTAATTAATGAGTTAAGCCTCATAACCTTCCCTGAAAGGAGGGCAGACTCTCATACTTGTTTACATCTTGAGAAGGACATGCCTTTCTTGACTGTAAGAAATATTCTCAATAAGTAAGGCAAGCCTTTCCACCTCTAATATACTCTTAACATTCAAAAGCTCATTGTTAAGTGCCTGAGACATAAAGGCCAACAGGAAGCCAGTTAATCCAGAGACAATATGGTTCCTGACATCCCCACATGCAAAAAATATATAGCTTATGTATTCACCCTGAATAATATGACCGGAACATCTAACAAATTTTAAGTAGAAAACAGTAATATCAAATTTCAAATTGGTCAGCTAGCCACTTTCACAGAGCTATGCAGGGAGCCTAGATTATGGCTACTGTTTCTAGTACCAAACTATTAGTGCTTTAGGACTACTTCATCACTGTTTGTAATATCAAGAAATGTTGAAGTCTTAAAACATTTTTTTAAGAACAAGAGCAAATTACTTTAATTAGCAATATAATTAATCATTAATTAATTCAAAAAACATATTTTTAAGAATTTTTAACTATGCTAGACAAGGTTTTTATAGATGTGAAAAACTCTCTGAACTGTTCTCCTTGACTTGTATCCTGGAACACCATGGTCAGCCCACAGATATTTTTGTTCTTTTTTTTTTTTTAATAAGGAAGTTAAAAGAGAGTAACAAATACCATACGGTGGTGGTGGTAGGGAGAGTTTATACATACACTTACTTAGTAGGCAGTAGGCTAATTATCTGAGCTTCATTGGCATCATGGCTGACTAGATATTTAACCATTACCACATAATAGCAGATCAGTTGACCAGTCTGCTGATACTACTTGACCTGCTAGGTCAACCAGTGTTCTAGTCCTAAGATAAACCTACTAAGGTCTATAGGAAAGATTTATACTGACCAACTAAAAGGTTCAAGTTTCTAATGGAATGATGACAGGTACTTTTGCTTGTTTGTTTGTTTTGATTATTCTTTTGTCTCCCCTGTGGAGCTGTCCATTTATGATCTGTCTGGTTAATACAGCAACAATCAAGTAACATTTGGCAGCTTCCAAGTGAGTAGGAAAGCAATCGGCTCAGGGTTTTAGTTTGACTTTTAAAAGGCCTACCCACGCCACTGATATCTATTATCCCCAAAATAGATATAGCACCTTGGATAACTCCTTTAAAGTTCATATTAAAACCCAAAGTAAATCCACTGTCCCACTGACATGGACGCCACCAGGTACCACAGGAAACAGTTAGTTACAGAAACTGGTCTGACTGGACTAAAGGAGAAACTGCAAACTAATGAGGCTATGGAAAGACTCATAAGATTTTGTTCTGGAGAAATGGAAATCTAGAATATTGACTCTCATTGACAAATTAACTCAACACATAAAAGGTGTAAATAATACAGTATCCATGAATACTTTTTATAACAAACACAATCTGTTTATTGAACATGTTAGTGAAAACTCAAAGTTTCTCTTTCTAGTTAAACTTTATGCTAATTTGTAGGATGGTGGGTTGTTTTTGTTTTTGGTTGGTTTGTTTGGGGGGGGGCTTAAATAATATTAGTATTATTATTATACAGTATTAGTAATGAACACCCAGGCCAGGATCTTGGATCAGGAAATAAAATAAAAACCATAACATTCCTCATAGGCAGAACTATAAAATGTCTGCCCTCTTGCTCCCTCAAAAAAACCATCTTTTAGCTGCTGCAGCCCCCGTCCCACCAATTTTCTGGGCAGTGGAGAGTGGGGGAGCAGCAGCCAAGCATCTAGTTATGTTCCTATAGCTTGACACACAGCAACAAATCCTCTGTGACTTCCCTGGAGGATGAAGTTAGTGCATGCAGTGATAGAAACACTGCCAGACATACCTCTGTCACTCTCCACTGGCCACTAAATTGATGCTTTGGAGGGCAGCAGCAACTAAAAGTTGAGGTTGGGAGGGGGAGTGAGATTGGTGTTGCATGAGATCAGAAAATACTTATGCAGGCATAAATTAGTAAAATACTAACAGGATGCCAGTCTCAGATTTGAAAGGGTATACCTGAACTAATGGGCCTAAAGGAGTACCTACAAACAAACTGACTGTATTTCCCCTATTTTTGTATAAGGAATCCCCTTTTATCTTTTTACTATGCTAAAAAAATTAACTTATCCTACAGTGGTTGTCCTGCATGATATTTCTTCAATTACAATAATCATATACTCATGAATTAGAGATAGATCAGGGGAAGGAATTATGCAGCTTTCCAGATGTTGTAGGACAGCAACTCCCAGCATTCCTCATCATTGCCTCGCTGGTTGGGGCATCTGAGAGTTCCAGGCCAAAACAATTGAAGGGCCACAAAATCTCCCACCCCAGTTTAGAATATACTCCATGTTGAAATTATGAGAAATGGTCAGCTTTCCCCACCTTTCTGTTTTATCTTCACAATAATCCTATAAGGCAGGGTAGGTTAGGTTAAGAAATAGTGACTGGCTAAAAAGCAGTTTCAGATTCATAGATAAATAAGGATTCATGGTTGGTACCTTAAAAAAAAAGTGTGTGTATTATTCAGTTTCTCAGTGAAGGTTTAAGTTTAAGTCAGGACTCCCCTGAAAGCTTAGATGTATCTGCTAACTGTCTGAATTTACTGAAGAAACAAATATTTCAAAATATGGAAACCATTGCCTAGTTGCAAATGGAGTTGGGGGGGAATCTTGCAGTGCTCAAGAATAGCTCTAATTTCTCCTTGCTATTTAAACTTTTCTTCTTTCTTTTCAGACTAAAGCATTGCTAATTACAGCAATGGAGACTTAATTCATACCAATATAAATAACACCAGGCAGGCATCAGAACTGGCATTAGGACATACTGCAATCTTTGACAAATACCCTTTCAAAGAAAATCCATAATAGCTTTTGGGTTACCCTAATTTATGAGCCATTATGCCTCTGATTGGCATCTGCAAATGGCCCCATGTGTGGTTTCCATAACAAAGGAGCTTAATACACTGAAGGCAATGATATAAACTTGCACTATAAAGAATACTACCATCACTATAGCGCTCATGAAGAATCTCTCAAAAATACTGAAGCCTTTAAATGGAAAACTCTTTATATACTTAGTGTCCGATTATGCTATCTGAATCTGAATATTAGGTATCAGGCTGCGAAGTATTCACCTCAGCAACAATAGTTGTTTAGCATGCAATAAACTGGAAAAATTTAATCTTTTTTTTCAAAGAGGAAGTTGGTTTGAAACAGATCACAAGAACATATTTTTTTTAAAAAAACATATCTTTTGATGAAATAGCAAAGTACTGAATGTGAAAGACCATCTTGGTTGTATAACTGCAAAGCTTTAGATAAAATATGCCACCTCTTCAAACTTTCAAGGAAATAATGTCATAATTACCAAGGGCTAGCAAAACCAAAACCAAATGCTAGATGGCTTGGGGGCAATCCTATTTGCCTAATTTAACTCTTTGTGTCAACTGTTACATTATATTTCATTGCTGATATAATTTGCAAAACCTAACTGTAGTTGTCATGAAACTTTAGGGGTGAGAGCAAGCATGGTGTAGTGGTATGACTGTTGACCAAAGAGACTAGGGAGATTATCAGACGTGTCAAAAATAGCATTATGATGATGCCATGAGATCGCAAAAGGGCTTTCTTTTCAGATGTTGTCATTTCCCATTGTCTCCCAAATGTTCTGCTACTGTTATTGGGGCATTCTTCTAGATTTGCCTGTGTGCGACAATGTGCCCCATTTTGCTGATGAGATTCCCGCATCAATGGGTGGTCCTGCCAGGACACTTGGGGGTGAGATTGGGACATCTAGGTAAACTACCCTCTTTTTGTGCCATACCCGGGGTACTTGTAATGTTTTTAGTGTGTTTAGGTGCTTGGTGTCACTTTTTAGTATTTGTTTTTATTTTTATTTTTTTAATTTCCCACACTCGTGTCTTCTTGCAAGAATGGGTGGAATTTCACTCCAGGAAGTCAACGGAGCTCCGTTAGAGCTCTGTTTACTCCTGGGCTGTCTGAACAATGGGAGAGAAGGCAAGTGCAGTGGGGGGGGTTTATTGTGCCAGGACAGGGGTGTCATGATGGGCAGAAGACACTCAGGGAAGCCTGGGTGGCCGCAAATGAGAACTTCCAACTGGCTCAACAACAACAGACTGCAAAGTAGTGAGTAGGAATGTAGGGCTCATTTAGTTCATGTTAGGGACTTTCTTTTAATTTCTCTACTTTGGTTGGATGTAGCTAAATTTAGTAACTGAATGTAATTTCAAACAATTGAATGCTCTGATTTTAATACCTTGTTATTTCAGCAACTTTAAGAATGCCTGGGGTATAGGAATACCCTGTCTCACATGAGATTGCATGACTGGAACTCACTTGAATAAAGTAAACTTATTAATCTTCCTATCACTGATGTCTACATGTGCCTATCTCTTGATCATGCTACTCTAATTCTTTCTCTGGGGGTAGGAGGAAGGAGTTAGTTGATTCTATAGTGGCTAGTTATCAGAGACTCTGCATAGTTTCCCACTGCACTGTGCGTGGAAAGGGGGGGTTCCAAGGTGAGAGAGCCCCAGTTTGGACTCAGTGGGTGGTGGCAGCATTTTGGCCTGTAGGGGCACTCTGGAGTGAGGCTACTCAGGGTTACCTCTACAGGGGAGCTAATCTGGGGTTCCAAGGCAAGAGAGCCCCAGTTTTAGCATATCACAAGGGGCAGGATTGGAGATTGTGGGGGAGGAATGCTTTTTACATTCCTGTCTGATAATCTCCTAGGGTTCAATCCCATCATAGAAACCCACTGGATGACCTTGAGCAAGGGACTTTTTCTGAGTCTTAGAAGAAGACAATGGCAAACTTCTTCAGAATAAATATTCCCAAGAAAATGTTATGATAGGGTCAGCAGAAGTTGGAGTCAACTTGAAGGCAAATTTTAACACAACTGCCTGGCAGAAGTGAAATACACAAAACTTCATCATTTGGTGTTAATAAGGGCAGGGAATGCAGAATATAATACAAATAGGGAATTCTTCTTCCTAATACACATACAGCACAAACCATAGGTGGAGGACTATCTATTGAGGAGCCTCAGTACTGAAATTATTAAAATGCCACATTTCAAGGAGGACTAAAAAAACAGCAGGATTAAAGTGCAGTGCAACATGAAAAGTCTGTAGCCAGCTGAGAAGAGAATGTTCATGCAGAAAGGTAAAGCCATAAGGCAAGATTTCAGGTGAAAGAGTTCAGTTGTTTCCCTGCTTCTGCTGAGCAGGGAAAGTGGAGACAAACTATACTGGAAAGCGGAGACAAACTGTAGATTAATATTAAAAGATGTGGGATGGCCAATATAATTTTAGTGAAATTTCCTCTAATTTGTTTTCACTCTCTTACTAAACTATTTGTAGTCATGTTGATGTCCCACGCCTCCTTCCTCCAAGTCTAATCTTCCTTTACCTATGATATGTTCAGCATAGAAGTTAAACAAATATAGGGGAGATTTAAAAATCTCACACATTTCAGGTGAAAAGACTCAATTGTTTCTCTGCTAATAAAAAATGTTTAGGTGAAGATAGCAAAAGACAAACAAAGTATGGATTAATTTTGTAAAAACGTAAAAATTATGACCATTCACAATATTTTAATGAAATTCACAAGATCACTTGAAGGTTTAAAAAAAGATTTTCAGCTCTTACTAAACTATTAGTTGTTGCATTGGGTTTTTTTTTTAATTTGAAAAAGGAGGTGGATCAATCAAGACTTTAACAATCTTAGAAAACTACAAAGCATCCTAAGAACATTTTCTGGTAAGATGTTTCTTGATGAGAAAGTTCTCTTCTACCTTAAAATGTTGACAGAATATGTCATCTGTTCATGTTTACCAGTCATCCCATTTCATCAGCTTTCTTTTCTCAAGTGATACTATGTTTTACTATAGTAAAAGAAGGGGTATGTAGTTTGTCATGCAACTGGAGTGAAAGACAGGTAGATGGAAAATTAGGAGGAAGGATGTGAAAATGAAGCTTGGTCATTAAGTAAAAGGTAATCTTTTTCATAGGCATGGAAAGAATATTTGAAAATATTAAAAAAAGGTCAAAAAGCAGGTGTTTTTTTTTTTTAGTGTCAAGAAACCTGGATAAGAAGAATCTTGGACTGACGAGAAACATCACAGTTTGGGACTTATTCTGTGCAAAATTCACACATTTCTGTTTTGCACAGAAAACAGCCTTTTCTATGCAGGAAACCACATTTTTATGTGGAAAATAATATTTCAACATAGAAATATTAATTTCTGTGCAGAAAATGTACCTGTGCAGAAAAAGCTGCAATTGGGAATTTGTTCAGCATAAAATTTGCACATGGTTTATTTACATAGAAAACAGCATTTTCTTCACAGGACTTAATATTTCTGTGTTAAGATATTATTTTCCACATAGATAATGCTGTTTCCTGTGTGGAAAATACTGTTTTCTGCACCAAACAGCCATGTGCATATTTTGCACAGAATAAGACCCTCATTGTGAACAACCTTCAACAATTGTGTATTTTTCAAAGACATTCTCACAGCAGGGGAAAAATTGCTGAAATTGTTCATTGCTACCTTTGAGAAGACACTTAGTGAACAATTACATAGCTCCTTTTTTAGTCAATTTAAGGAATATTCATTAATTGCAGCAGTCCAATGTACATACAGAGCATCTGTGACATATGGTGTCTTCATTCTAGAGGTGAGAAATTTGTCTCATTGAATTTATTTGTTTGTCACAAATTGAGCAAGAAAGTCTTGCTGCAGTTGGATATTTCCAAGTTTGTGCTATGTTATGAAAAAGAAGGAAAAATATGTGTGACAACATGGAAACATTTGAAAAAATATTAACAAAACCATACCGAAAGCCACCAACATGCATATAAGCACATTGCAATTAATTCAGCATGTCTATCAATTCAGTCATTGAAGTTTCAGTGTGAAAGATTGTCAGGAATTGGTTACTGAACCCTAAGTTTTAAAATGGCCAAACAACTGCAGAAATCATGTTGAGTCATGATGACTGACTCCATGACCTGCCCAGTCATGCTAATCATGCTACAGCTGCATGAGAAGGATTGCATCAGAAGGGTTATTACAGTACAAAGCCATGTAAGGTGGAAATCTGATGCAATGTAACCATGTGCTTGGGTAAGCCAATGGTGTGCTGAGTTGTATGTAAGAGAGCCAGATCAGTGTTCATTCTCTCCCTATGATCCTCTGATGCCTGGCATAACACTTTGTCTTTGTACATACTGAAACTACTTTTAAACTGAAGATTAAAAGCACCTCCTGTTCCCTGGATGCCAAACACTCTGTGTGTGTGAGTATTCATGGGAAAGGGTTGCTACCTAGTCTGCTGAGACAGTTTTTGCTTCTTCCAGAGATTGAATGTCCTATCATCCCCTGACAATGGTTATGGGCCCAGCTGATTGATCTCAATTAGATAAGGTGCACCCGGGAAGTTTCCCAGAAACTCTTTTGTTTTGAGTGTTTTTGGCTAGGTGGCTGAGAAACAGTTAAGTTTTTTTTTTTTTACTCAGCTCTGTTTCAGCCAGGCTTTATCTTATTCAGTTAACATTGGAGTATTGCCAGCTGCAGGCTGTTTGAGTTTCACAGTTGGTGAAGTTTTTTTTTTTTTTTTTTAAGACAGCACCATGGCAGAGGCTGCAAGCTCCATACGCTTTGAGAAGCTGAATGATAGCAATTATCCAGTATGGAGAATATACATGCAAGCTTTATTAATTAAAGACAATTTGTGGCATGTTTTGGAGAATGAGAGCGTAATCCCAGAAGGCTCTGAAAATGAGATTGCTGCATTCAGACTGGCTGATCAAAAAGCTAGGGCTCAGATTCTTTTATGTCTAAGCCCCTCCCAAATGATTCATGCTGCACAAAAAGTCACAGCTTTTCAACTCTGGAAGACACCAGAGGAGAGTCATCATATTTCATCTTGCTTATCAAAGATGATTTGGTCTAAGAGACTGTATAACACAAAGCTGTGCCCTGGAGGCTGTGTAAAGGCACATTTGAAGGAGATGAGACAGCTTCTCCAAGAGGTAGCCAAGAGGGGGTTGAGATTCCAGAAGCCCACAAGTGTTTTATCTTATTGGGCAGTTTGCCAAAGGAATGGAATTTCCTGATCTACAGTCTGCAAAGCGCCTGAGAGCATGATTTATCTGTAGACCTTGTGACTGGGTGTACTCTGGAAAGAGGTCCAGCACAAGCAATTTGATTCCTGGACGGAGGAGATTGTGGAGGAAGGAGCCTGCAGCTATGTCAGATGCTGCTTCAGATGTAAATGACCTGGACATTTGCAAAAGGACTGTAAAATGCTTGCATGTGAGGAAATGAGGGGCAGCAGAGATAAAGGGAAAAGGAGGGGTGCATCCTCTCAGGCTGGAAGCCATGCCTTAATAACAAAGCACTATCCTGATGGTAATGAGGGGAAAAGTTGGTTATTAGATAGTGGGGCAACTCACAATATGATAAATGATGTGAAAATGTTAAGCAATGTTAAAAATGCTTCTATAACCAATATTACACTTGCAGATGGTGCTCCCAGCAAGATGCAGAAAATGGGCACTGCATATGTCCCATCTTTTGACAAAGGTTTTTATGATGTGTTATGTGTTAACAAACTGAAAAATTGCATATTGAGTGTGTCCCAAATTACCACAGAAGGTTATAAGGTGATATTTAAAGGGGATCAATGTACAATAACAGAAAGACATAACATGAATAATGTCTGTGCAAGAGGGATAAAAAAAAACATGGGTTGTATAACATGTTACCTAAAGGGAAGGTGGCAAATGTGAATCCTGCAGACAATGTGCCCCTACATGACAAATATGTTCATTATTACCATAGACTAATGGGCCATGCTAGTTACAAAGGGTTAAGGGAGCTAGCAAAAGGTTTGCCCTAGTCTAAATATGAAACACTGCCCAAGGTTTTTAGAATGTGCCATGTGTAGAAAAGTTAAGGTGAAGGCTTTCCCAGTTGCCAAAAAGATCAAGTGTGTCACCCAAAGAACCTTTGAGGTTGTGCATGCCGACTTGGCAGGCCCCTATAAACCCACTGTAGGGGGTAATCATTATTTGTTTTTAATTGTGGACAGACACACTAGGTTCACCTATGTGTATTTACTAAAGGAGAAAAGTCAAGCTGCAGAGAAATTCTGTGATTGGGTGAACATGGTGGAACAGGATTTCCCTTCTCTTAGGGTTTCCAGTCTAGTGACTGACAGAGCAGGGGAAGTATTCTTGGGAAAGGGTTGCTACCTAGTCTGCTGAGACAGTTTGTGTCTTCTTCCGGAGATTGAATGTCCTATCATCCCCTGACAAAGATATACACAAAATATGTATGGAATGGACTTGAAGGTGGGAAAAGGTAGAAGTCTCTGGAAATGGACTTAGCAGATCTGCCCAGTCTTGCATTTACTTCAACAGAGAGATGAACATGCCATACATGCCCATTGCATGCACAGAGCTGACTCCTATGTAGATATGCAAACTCTTATTATTTCACTGCCACTTCCATGCCTCCAAAGGAGCAACAGATTTTCACAAGGCAGTTACAAAGTTTTAAGCAAATAAATTAATATTTTATCATCGTACTTCCCCACAGCTGCTACTTTTTCTATGGTATCTAGCTACCTCTTCTGAAGTTAAATTATTCATATCAATAAACAATAACAATTTTGTATATACAACACAGAATGAGTTCATAAGGTTAAAATTGGGCTACCTTGATAAACTGGGGAACAAGGATTTCCAGGATTTCCCCCCATTCCAAAACCTGTTGGTTTTGTTTGTTTGTTTTATAAAAATATATAGCAATAACCCCATTAATGGAGGGATTGGTTGTATACAAAATTTAATTAAAAGTGGAATTTGTTTTTTTATTAAAATTTTCAAATAATTAAAAGATATGCATTCAAAGAAAGTAAAGGAAAGGGAAAGAATATTAAGACAGGAGAAAAACATAATAAAGAATAACAAAGAGGTTTTAAAAAAGGAAAAGAAAAAAATCTATTTGACTTCCAACCTTCCTAACAATTATTATAGAAAACTAAGTAAAACAGCTTCTTCAGATATTATTACTATTTATACAATTCTACTGCTTCTATGTAAATGCAGTGGGCTATAACTTCATTTTACTCAAAGATGAATTCCACTTTTAAGCAAAAGTGGAATTTATTTTTGAGTAAAATGAAGTTATAGCCCATTGCATTTACATTTGTAAAAATAAATACTCCAAGGGTTCAAGTATCATGAACCAGAAGAATTCAGCAAATGCCTCAAGAAAAGAGTATCCTGTGCTTTAAGAGAATGAATCTTAAAACTCAGTTCACAGGAACTCTTTCTGACAGTTATGCTGTATTCACAGAAAGTAGGCTAAAAGTCAACACCATTCTGAAATAGTTGGATGCTTTATAAGCCTTTAAAATCTAATTTTATAAAATGGTAACATGGAGAAACTTGGAGGATTCACTGTGTCCAAATAGGATAAGAATTTTCATCTGTGCTGTTCTCAACAATAAATGCCAGATCCACTATACTATCTAAGAGTAAGCCACAAATTGTAGCTGACTTATTCTCAACAAATTTGGCAGCAAAGGACAAGGCCTGGATTGTTAGCTCTACAACCCTCCTGGCTTCTTTAGATTCAGTAACTGAGACTATATTCAGTTACTAACTACTTTGTTTGTAGTTTAGTTTTAATTTATTTTTATTTTATTATATCCTGCATTTCTTCTGATATGGTACCCAAGGCAATTTAAAATACAGATTAAAATAAAATACAGCTAAAATCAATCACAGTATTAAAAGAAAGAATTAAAAACAATTAAGCTATCATGTTAAAACAGCAATAAATTAGAAAATGTTAAAAAAACATTTGAAACATAACAAATGAGGCAAAAGTGCAGCACTCTTGATTAAGAAACCCTTCCTAATCAACTAGAGCTAAAAGAAGAGGAAGTACTGAGCAGAAGCACCTCTGTCTTATCTGGATTAAACTTCAATGTGTTCCCCCTCATTCAGTTAATTATTGGTACCAGACAATGATTTAGCAGATAAATGGCATCCTTGTAATTAGGTGGAAATGATGGACAGAGTTGGTTGTCATCAGCATAGTGGTGGTACAAAACTCTCATAACCTCTGACGTTCATGAGGTTTAAAGATAGACCAGGGCAAATCAAACTTAGGTTCGAGTGAAGGTCACCCAAAGGCCTAATGAAGTTGTCTTGGAAATTCCCAACAAACACACCCAAGAAGGAATTAAGCGAAGCCCCTTAGATTAGGATAATCAAGGTGGAATGTGCTAATCCCCTCTTGGACACATCTGGCAGTGAGTCATACTCTAAAGCAAATACTGACCAGAATCCCCATTATCCACAAATGTCCTTCCCTCACACCTTTTCTTCTCTACAATACAGAGGCTGACATAAGCCCATTAACTTTAATATCTCAACCATTAATGGCAATCAACAAAGCTGGAGTTTCCCTTGTTTAACTCTGGGAAACTCATCTAAGCATTGTTTTAAGGGTATGATATTGGGCATAAATATTACCTTCAAATCATAGCCATGTGTACACAGTTCTTCTCATACTGTCACTCTGCTGGACTGCTGTCACACCCTTAGAATGAAGCCTGAGTTTCTTGGCTGCATGAATCTCTGTTCCTTGGACAGGTAATTATAGCCCACTTCTCAAATCTCTTCCTCTATCCAAGTTTTTCTTTTTGATTCTTCATTAGTTTTGTGTAGTTCTCTTGAGTGTGTGCATGTTTGTGTGAATGCTTCTGTGTTTATTTTCCAGTAAAAAACATTTTTATTTCATTTGGTTTGGAGTCTCATCGGTGAGCACTGGAATACACGGGTACAAAAGATCTCGCAAAGTTACCTGGCCTCTCGCAGCCATACCTTTGAGCTAATTAAAATTCCCCAATTTAATATCATAAGTTTAGTTTCACGAATGGGTCAACCCCCAGTAATTTGGTAATATCCCATCTGAGAAAAATGGACCTGAATGACACCATGGTTGATGCACCAAAAACTGCTGAGAGGTCCAGAAGAACCAACAGCACCCTATCCAGCTTGTGGTGCAGAACATCTACCAAGGAGACTAAAGCTGTCTTTGTTGCATAACCAATACATAAGCTAGACTCAAAACCTAGATAAGCCATCTCATTCAAGAATATCAATTCTTAGTAATTAACACTGGCAGTGTTTTAATTACCAATGTTGTACAGATCAGAGAGCTGAGTGGTGTTTCCCCCCCGCCCCATTCACCACTGCTCATTGGAGCAGTATCATCCCCAGCTGCTTTTATGGACTAGAAAAGGCATAGAATTTGTAGCTTTTACCTCTCCGAGGATCTTGTCCACACCTTTGGGCTGCACAAACTGGAACATATCCAGTAACACAGCACAAGCAGGGCCCCAAATTACATCAACTACAGACTCCAAGTCAGAAAAAGTATGAATAATTTGTTCCACAAAATGTCATGCAAATTCTTCACAGTGGCTGTCAGATGGTCTGCACTGTCCTCTTGTACTGTATCCGTATGTGAGATGGTAACACAATACTATATATGTGGAGCTAGACAGAGAATGAAGACTCTTGGTTTGCATGCAGAAGAAAGACTTACATGGAAAAGAAATCCAGAACTTAAAACTGCAGCAGTATTGCTACAAAGAGCCTTTATTTTCATTTGCTTTTATAAACTCAGGCTGAGTTTAGAATAAAATAATAAAACTCAGAAAATCCAGTAATAATGGAGAACATTTAAAAACAGTACACTTTTGAAAGTTTCTTTTTTTCGTTTTCTTTCTGTCACCAGTTAACAAACACAGCACCTCTTAAAACATTATTGTTTGCCCTACAGGCATCACACTGACAGTATGTACAAGAGGGAATAAGTGAGTCTACGTGCTGGATGAAATGTAAATTAAAATGATAGCTCTGTCAGTCTTGAATCAGGGATTGTTTCTTCAGGTCTCCCAAAACACTTAGTTTCAAATTAGTCCTGTTTATTACTTCAGGATGGGCCAGATGCATAATTTATCAGTAATAATTAGTCAATATACTCTTATAACACCCAACTGTGTTTTATAATCTACTATGTCACATGAATTCTGTTTGTTGGATGCAACTGTCTGATGAGAATTCTAAGAAAGCAAAAGTTAAGTTGAACTGACTATCTTTCAGTAACTAAATGAGTAGCTTAGAAAGGAAATATTACTTCAAATGAATAGTTAACAGGGTGCTGTATGCACAATAATAATTCATTTTTAATCCACAAACATTATTTTATTCCTGCTTAACATTTTATTCATTTTATTCACTACAACACAGCCAAAGTGATACATTGTGTATACCACTGATGACGCTGGAAGAGTAATCAGCGGATGGACTGGATCATATCTATATGTTTACAAATCTTCTACATATAATTTTGTAATCTCTAGTCATGAATATTCAAAGAATACAAATCCTTCATGACTGGAAAGGGGAGTTTAAAATGTTAGCTGGCTAACCTAGAAATCTTGTCAGATCACAAGATTTATGGACTGTCTCAATGATATTAAAGAATACAGTGTCTTTAAGACAATTCCCCCCAAAATGAACCTTTTCTTAATAGCCTACCTGGTCTCAAGGGGCACATTGCTATTAAGCACCCAGCTGTCTTGTAACTGAACAGATTCAGGAGTCGTGGCCAGATCATTTGGTGCTGGAGCTGGTGCATGGATCTGATTCCGTCGATTGGTAAGGGAATTCCTGTTGAGGGAGTTGGCAGAGGAGTGATGATGGGACAGTGTGTGATTGTGTGGTGGTGGAAGAGGTGGTCTCAGAGTCGACTGGCTGTGATGATTTGAAGGGCCTAAAAGGAAAAAAATAAAAAATAAAATAAATATCTCTGGATTCTCCAATATTTGGGGAACAATAAAACCTAAATGCTTCAACTCAAAACTATGCTTCACTTACCATAGCACTATATTACAAAGGAATCAGATTACAGTTGGCCCTCAACTTTTGTGGGATTTACTTCTGCAGATTTGATTATTTGCTAGCTTGTAGCTGCCTTTGCTGCTGGTCTCCAAGCTTTCCTCCCAACATCTCATAGGATGATGACAGTGTTGCAAAAGTCTCCAGCAGTGTCATCACCCTTCTCCTTTCCTGCCAATGGTACTATGATGCCTCTGTCTCCCTCCGAGACAACCTGCCCCCTTCCGCCAACTCCCCATTCTACTTCTCAGCTGCCCTCCTCCTCCCAGATTTCGAATGGGGTGCAGAGTTCTCACATTGCCATAGCTTTTCATGGGTGGAACCACTCGCTTGCTGGGCATGGAAAGGAGCGAGCACATGTGCGTGAGTGCAGCTGTCCACAGAGGAGCCCAGCCAGTAGCGGCGGGTTGCTACTGGATTGCGACCACCTCCTGGGACTTCTTTTGAAGAAGCAAAAGCCCCTCCCCTGGCTGGCCTTCTGTACTCTGTCCCACTTCCAGCTCCCTGGCTGCACTTGCCTGCCTCCACTGTTTCCTCCCTTTCATGGCCCAGGATTGTGGGGAGAGCCCTGCTCTTAGCATTCATCCCACAGGAGGATTGCATGGAATTATGGCAGAAGAACCAGGAAATCTGCAGCCTCTCCCCTTGAATTCAGATTAGTAGAACTGTTTTTCCACTCACCCTGCTGTCCATGAGAGAAAAGAAGCCGCCAGAGACCTTGGCTGAGGAGTGGGAATGAATGGATAGCAAGAAGGAAGACCCCTCAGGGTGAACACCCTGCCACCAATTCCCACTGTCCCTCCCTCCTTTTTTTCAAGCCAAACTGGGGTGGGTGTCAGGTCACCCAGTCTTTGTTTTTGGTTGACTCCTTTATTTTTCCAGAGGATTATAAGATGGGGATTGTGGAAGCCAAGATGCAAGACAACCCCACCCGTCCCCTAGCTGGCCTTCTGTCTTCTCTCCTCCCACCCCCTCAGTTCAGCTTTACGGGTTGTTTTTCCACTACCCCTACCCATCCAGGAGAGAAAAGAGGCTGCCAAGGAAGAGACCTTGGCCAAGTGAAAGGGAAGCTCACCACTAATCCCCCACCCCCCGCCTTCCTTCCTGTCTGCCTGTTCTCCATCTTTTCCTCCCTTTCTTCTGAGTTGAACTTGGGCAGAAGGGGAAGGAGGCCAGAAGGTTGTCTTGTGTTGTGAAAAGAAATCCCAGGAGACAGCCATGATCCAGTAACAACCCTCTGCTACCCCTGGGGATCTTCTGCAGGTATCTGCACTCACATGCTTGCTTGCTCCCTTCCATGCTTCTCCAGCTGGCCTGGCCAGCGAACAAAGCCACCTATGGGAAAGTTGCACCACCATGACAACACCACCCTCAGGTATGCTATTGAAGCCATCTGCAATCACCCAACACTGCTCTCCAGTGACCATCCCATGTCCCTCCATCTTCAGATTCAAAACCAAATAGCCTTTGATATATCAAGACTGGCACAGATTGCCAGAGTCCTTTTTAATTATCACTCTATCAAAGCAAGTACACAAAGGTACAAAGGTGGTAAATGCATTTCAAAGAACATAAAGTTCCCCTAGGATGCCTGTCTGTCTCCACCATCACTCCCTTTCATGGCCTAGGACAGTGGGAAGAGCCCCACTCTTGGCATTTGGCCTGGAGGAGATTTGCTTGGAGTTATGGCAGAAGGACCAGGAGAGCTTTGACTGCTCTGGTTTGGTTCACAACTTAGTGGTGGGGGGGCTTGGCAGCAGGTGTCTCTTTCACTCCTGAGAGACCGTCCTTCCTGCTTCCCCTCTGAGCTCACCTCTAGGCCAAGGTGTCCTCCTTGGTGGCCTCTTTTTTCTCCTGGACAGGCAGGGGGAGCAGAAAAACAGTCCCACAAAGCCAAACTTGGTTGGAGGGGAAGGGGGAAGAGATGGCAGGCCAGCCAGGAGAGCAGGTTATCTTGGCTCCCACAATCCCCATCTTATAATCCTTTGGAAAAAATAAAGATGTCAACCAAAAACAAGGGACTGATGACCTGTGCCCACTGCGTTCAGATCAGAAGGAAGGACTGAGTGAGTGATGGGGGTTAATATCAGCCCTCCCATTCACCCTGAGGGACCATTCACTTCTTGCTTCCCCTCTGCTCTTACCCCTCAGGCAAGATGGGTTCTTCCATGGTCCCAGGCTGAAAAAGTGGATGCCAGTGGAGGCAGGCAGGCATGGAGGGGTAAAAATGGATAGAGGATGGAAAACCAGCCAGGGAAGGGGAGGGAGTACCTTCAAAATAAATTCTGGGAGGCAGCCACGATCCAGTAGCAGCCCATTACAGCCAGTGGGGCTCCTCTCTGGGTGTCCACACACACACATGCTCATTCGTTCCCTTCCATGCCTCTTCAGCTGGCCTGGCCTGTGAGCAAGCAATGCCACCCACAGAAAGCCACAACAACTTTGGACCCATCTCCAAATCGGGAGGAGGAGGAAGAAAGCTGAGAAGCGGAAGTTGTGGAGGGGGGAAAGGAGGCAGGGGGAGATGGTCAGATGGCCTCAGAGTGAGGTGGTGTCATTGGTGGGAAAGGAAATGGAGAGTAGGAGGGGGATGAGGAGAATTATACTGATACTGCAGGAGATTTTTGCAGCAGTGTTGTCATCCTAGGATGCAGAGAGGGAAGGCTTGGAGACTGAAAGCTCAGGGCCAACTGTAGTATCTTTTGGAAATATATGCCCCCCCCACCAAACAATAGCAATCCTCTGTGTGTATGTGTGCGCGTAACATTATGAAGTTATTTTCTCTCCACATTATCATCCATCATTAGAGAAACCCAGGATTGGACAAAAAGGAGACAGCTCCCAGAACAGTTGTGAATGCATGAATCAGACCTGACAAGATACGTTGAAACTATACTAGTCCAAGGACATAATCCAAAGGTACATGATACAGCAGACTTGCTGAAACTAATGTGGGTTGGGTCTGTTCAGTACCTGCACAAAAAACTGTCTGGGAACCCAATATTTACCTCCTTGAGCTCAATGACAGAGGAACAGAATGATATACATGTACTAAATAAAACAACAACAGTAGCACCCCCAAAGAATATACAGCTATTCTCACCAAAACAATCAGCAACATTTGTATGTACATGGTCATCAGAACAAAAATATGTTAGTTTGCAACAATATCTTTCCCAGTAATAAAGATAGATGATATAATTTGTTATATATTAATATATTCCTATGTTATTTAAGTCTTAACAATGAATGCAAGACAATATGAGAAAACAAACACAGCAGCTAAGTGAAATATTAATTGCCTGTTTAATCATTGCACTAATTTGAAATTTCTAGAGAACAATAATTAGAAAAAATAACATTAGCAAAATTATAATTATACTGATGTATGTTTGTTTTGAAAAACTTGAAAATACATTTTGCATTTAATGAATCAAATAATGAAACAACAACAACAACAGAATATCAGTGGGGAAAGTGTTCAAGTTAAATTGATCTATACTCTCATGGAACTATTTGGTATGGCAATGTGTATTCCAATTAACAGGAAGTTAATTTAAGATATTTTAAAATAGGAATCTATAATCAAACATTTTTGTGGCCTCTTTAAAAACACTGAAGATAAGATATCTGTGGTTTAGGGGAAGTACAAAAAAATAAACAGGTAAAATGTTGTATGGACAGTGGATTAGAGCCAGACAAATGTGCAAAAAGGAGGCTGGGGAAAGTGGATGTCCTTGCTCACTTCTCCACCCACCACCATCCACAGGCCCCCAAGGCTCCAAGCCAATGGTCAGAGACCCTTACTGAATAGTGTGGCAACCTGTGCTAGAGGGAAATATTAAATTCCTGAAAACTGGGTAAAAGTATCAGAGCAGGAGCTGGGGGTGAGGGCAGGTAGGAATATCAGCTTCTGCCAGTCCCCCTGCACACATCCCTCTCCCAGATGCAACTCATTCTGCCTACCTATGTCTTAAGCAAGTTAGGTAGAAAGAGAACAAATGATAAACTTTTCCTGCAACTTTAAATGATAAAAAAGATTTCAGACAACTAAAAGGTAAGTGCCCCCACTTCACACTTTCATTGTACTTACTAGTGGCTCCCATCTTCCCACTCCAGGTTCTAAGGATAACTAGTGAAAGTATATGGTAAGGTTTGGATCTTAAATATTTGCAGCCTTTTTCTATGTCTCTTTCATACAATTGCAAAAGCAGAAAACAAGAAGTAAATTATTAGTATTCATATTATATTTATGCTATACCTCACTTTTCCCCCAAATTGGAGACCCAAGGTGGGGAAATGAATGGCAGCTTTAACTTGGATTTTTTATTTGTATTTTCCCTTTTGTGAGCCATCTGATGGGCATTTTTGACTAAAAGACAGTGGAGCAGCCCTTTTCAAACTTTTTACCCAGGAGGAAACCTTGAAATATTTTTCTGGTCCCAGGGAACCCCTGCAAAAAATATATATTCTAGCTACAGCTCAAAAATAACATTCCCCCCCCCCCACCATCACAATCTCTCATGGAACCCCTGTGAACCTCTGTAGGGTTTGTTTGTTTAATTAATTTATATTCTGCCTTTCTACATATACCTATACAGTCGTCCCTTCACATTCGCGGGGGTTAGGTTCCCCAGACCCCCACGAATGTGAAAAATCTGCGAATAATGATTGCCCTCCCTCTCCCCCACCAAAACGACCTTGGGGCCTCCGGAGGCCCCATAGTCGCTTTCTCCGGACTCCCCAGTCCCTTCCTAGGCCTTCACGGGGCCTCAGGAGACCCTCCTGAGGCCTCGTGGATGCCTCCCCAGCCCTCTCCCCTCCCATCCAGGGCCTTCACGGAGCCTTCAGAGGCCCCGTGGAGGCCTCCCCGTCCCTCCCCCCTCCCACCCAGGGCCTTCACGGAGCCTTTGGAGGGCCCGAGGAGGCCTCCCTGTCCCTCCCCCCTCCCACCCAGGACCTTCACGGAGCCTTCGGAGGCCCCGTGGAGGCCTCCCCGTTCCTCCCCCCTCCCACCCAGGGCCTTCACGGAGCCTTCGGAGACCCTGTGGAGGCCTCCCTGTCCCTCCCCCTCCCACCCAGGGCCTTCACAGAGCCTTCGGAGGCCCCGTGGAGGCCTCCCCATCCCTCCCCCCTCCCACCCAGGGCCTTTACAGAGCCTTTGGAGGCCCCGTGGAGGCCTCCCCATCCCTCCCCCTCTCACCCAGGGCCTTCATGGAGCCTTCGGAGGCCCTGTGGAGGCCTACCTGTCCC
Source organism: Gambelia wislizenii (assembly GCA_030847615.1). Taxonomy (NCBI): domain Eukaryota; kingdom Metazoa; phylum Chordata; class Lepidosauria; order Squamata; family Crotaphytidae; genus Gambelia; species Gambelia wislizenii. The sequence goes on from JAUMIR010000002.1 coordinate 169,830,291, forward strand.
TCCCCCCTCCCACCCAGGGCCTTCACGGAGCCTTCGGAGGCTCCATGGAGGCCTCCCTGGCAATACCCCCTCCCTCCCAGGGCCTTCATGGGGCCTCCGGAGGGTCTCCGAAGGCCCCGTGGAGGCCTCCCCGCTCCCTCCCAGGGCCTTCATGGGGCCTCCGGAGGGTCTCCGAAGGCCCCGTGTCATGGTTTTGGGAGGGTGGGGGGGCCCTCCCAAAACTGCGAATATCCACAACCGCGAATGCTGAGTTCATGAATGTGGAGGGGCATTGTATATGTATATGTATATGTAGAACCTGCCCTAGGGAACCTGATTGAGAAACCTTGTAATAGAGAGAAAAATGATAATACATGGTAACAAACTAGATGTAGTATTGATTAATGCAATAAACATGTGCAAATATTTTTTTCTATGGAAATGGCAGCCGCAAGGAAACTTGAGCAGTTGGGGACTGCAGACAGTAAACGAGGAAGGTTCACTCTTTCAGTTTTTGTATCTGTGATAATGGGCTCTCCCCATTATCTGGGCAGCACAGCCAACCAGGTAAACAAAGGGTTAACTAGGTATTGAGAGTAAAGTTGCAGTTTATTGGGAGCCAGCATCATGAAGGAGTCAGAGGTCATGAGAGATAGCTGACCAGTGAAGATGTCCAGCAGAAACAATCTTCAAGATGCTTCTGAGAAGAGGTGATAAATACTGCCTTGGGGCCACAAGGAAGGGAGAAGGACAAAGAAGAACAAAGAGAGGCCTGAGCCAGGGGGATTCTCTAGCAGCTATGGGGGATGCTTGGCAGAGGCTGAGCAGAGGCCCAGACTCCCAGTCCCCATGAACATCCAGCACATCTAGACTGCACCCTTGTAAGTAGATCAGGGAACTGTCTAGTTTATTTTTTTATTTTTTTATTTAGTTATTTATACCCCGCTCTTCAGCCACAAGGCTATCAGAGCGGCTTACAAATTGTTTTAAGCAATAGCTATTTATACATCTAACTGCATTAAACAGTTTCCAATGTGTGTTAGCTAATTGCCCCCACAAGCCGGGTACTCATTTTACCGACCTACAAAAGGATGGAAGGCTGAGTGAACCTTGGACCTTAGTTTGGTCACATTAGGACTTATGCTTATTTTATGAACATGGCTGGAATGACTAGACTTATATATAACTTGTAACTTCTAAGTGTACCTGGAAGGAAGGAGTCTTTCATGGAAGAGATGCCCTTTCTTGCTATGTAATTTCTGCTTAGAAAAACTTCCTTTAAATCTCTCCCTTCTGCACACTTCATTTCATGTGCCTTGCTCAGTTTTCCTTCCACAGGGGTCTGGGGGAGGTGAAGCTCTGCAGAGTCAGAGTGGGATACACAAATTGAACTCTGTAACTTCCCACTGGGTTACACAGAAAGGGTTAAAGACAATGGGGGATGGTGGTGAGTTTTAGATTAACTCTGGAGTTCTCAGGGTGTGCATGCATAGGTGACCTCCAGAGCATTACAGTATCTCAAGAGAAATATCCATTGATGTTGGTGGGAACTTATCTAGAAATTCAAGTATTAGCTCAGGAGAAGTATTTGGGGGCTTTGTTTTGGTTTTTGGATTTTTATTTTTTATTTTTTGGAGGGAGAGGGGTGAGAAAGCATCAGACAAAGAGAGGGGAAAAAAAACCTTTTAGCCTCACAATCTCTAAAAAATACCTCTTTACCTGTGACTGCTGTTTACATAATACAAACATGCCTGTTAATTGCATTCACATCAGTAACATCTTGTCTGGTTTGCTCCTGTCGCTGCCATTTTCTTCAACTACAGTAGCACCCCCATATCTGCAGGGGATTGGTTCCAACCCCCCTCCCCAGATGCTGAAATCTGCAGCTAATAGTGAACACTACCCACCAGCACCCCACAGCCATCGCAGGAGCCCTCCCAGGGGAAGGGAGAAGGGAGGTGAGCTCTCCTTCTCCTCTCGCTTCCCTTGCTGCTGCTGGGGGGGGGCGGTGAAGTGGAAGAGGTGAGAGAAGCAGAGGGCTTTTGCCCAGGCTGAGCCCTGCCACCACCACTGCTGCCGGGTGATGGCTAAGGGAGAGGAGGCCCCTCCCCACTGCCTCCACCATTACTGGAGCCCTTCTGGGGGAAGGGAGGTAAGATCCCTCCTCCCCCCTTCCCCGCCACCATTGCCAACCACGGATAATTGAATCAGTGGTTGGCAAATGTCAATATGTTCAGAATAAATATACAAGGTGCACAAGAAAAAAGAAACACTATCCACTATTCCTTTATCACAATAGAAGTTTTTCTTTTCTTTGTGTCTGTATCTGTTAAGTTCTGTCTAACCACCAGCTTTGTGTTCAAGTTACTAATTGGCAGGATTCACCCTTCTTCTGTTGTTTAAACTCCTGTTACCTAGGCCAATAAAACTAGCAACAATCCAACCTGTTGATCATAACTATTGCAAATGAATCCTCAGGGCAGAGTGGGTGCAATCCCCTTTCAGTAGAGGGACTCACATTGTGGGTTTGGGTTTTGTGGCCTAAATGTAGAATTTTGCATTTGTTTCCACTGAATTTCCTTTTATTTAATTTCTGCCCAATTTTCTAATTTACCTAGATCCTTTTGAATTCTGTTCCTATCTCCCAATGTGTTACCCACCTCTCCCAGTTTTGTGTCATTTTGAAACTTGATAAGGATTCCCTCCACCCAATCATCTAAGTCACTAATAAAAATGTTAAAGAGTAATGGCCCTAGAATAGACCCCTGAGGCATTCCACTCGAGACCACCCTCAAGCTTGAAGCATAGCCACTGATGACAATGCTTTGAGCACGGTTTTCCAACCACTTATGGATCCATTTGACAGTGTTCCTGTCTATCCCATATTTAATTAGTTTGCTAATAAAAAAATTATGGGGGGCTGTATCAAATTCTTTACTGAAATCCAGATAAATGACATCCACAGCATTCCCGCATCTATTAAATTAGTGACCTGATCAAAAAAAGGTAAAAGATTAGTTTGGCAGGATTTCTTCTTGACAAATCCATGTTGGCTGCTACTGATTACTGCAGTGCCACAAAATACTTGCACACTAGCTTCTGTATAATCTGATCTAATATTTTTCTTGGTACTGAGTTTAGGCTGATTTGCCTGTAGTTTCCTGGATCACCACTCCTCCTCCTCCTCCTCCTCCTCCTCCTTCTTTTTGCTGTTTCTGAAGAGAGGGACAATGTTTTCCCTTCTCCTGTTCTTTGGCACCTCAACTGTTTTCCAAGATTTCTCAAATTTAGAGAAAAGTGCTTCACCTGCAAATCTTAAAACTCAAGTAGGCTTATATGGGAAGATGTAGTCCTTCAAACAGCCTAGGTCTTCACATTACGAGTAAGAGTGTACAGTGGGCCCTTGGTATCCACTGGGGGTTGGTTCCAGAACCCACCATGGATAACATCTTGGATGCTCAAGTCCCATTATATACAATGCCATAGTAAAATGGTCTCCCTTATATAAAATGGCAAAATTAAGGTTTGCTTCTTGGAATTTCTAAAAAAATATTTTCAAGCCATGAACAATGCCAAATCCATGGATGCAGAGGGCCGATTGTACAGGATATTGGACTATCTCTGCCAGCACCATCAGTTGTAAAATGTGGAACCTAGTTGAATCTTTGAAGGTGAACCCCCTGCACCCCAGAATTACCTACATCACATTGTGACCTCTCAGTGACAAAGCAACCACGTATTCTTTCGTTGGACATGCCCCAGTTAAAATTCTGCCATGTGGTGGCCATTCTTTTAGGGTGGGGTGGCCAACCATAGTAAGTTCAGGGTCTGATTTTGTGCCCTTAGGACTCTCTGGGAACCACAGAAGTTGCCAAAATTGTGACAAGTCCCCTCCCCACCAATACCTGAAAGTGGCTGGCAGACCACTTTTGAAAAATGGGTACTTCTCCGTGACATGGTCTTCCATGTTATGTACCTGCCACAATGAGATTTGACAAGCTGGACCGGATTCTTCGTTGGTGCATGCACTCAACCACTTGGTTATCACTGGGTGGTACAATATGGCTTCTTGATGCCCTTGTGGCTGGCAGAGCTGAACCATGCTGTGAGGGTGATTTCCCATGCACACACTGCCCTGTATCTTCCACAAACAACTATTGACTTTAGGTTCTGTTGGGCTTGGGCTCTGGGAGTCCTTCTCTTCCTTCCTCCAACATTCCTCTCTCCCTGATGTAAACCCATTCTATCTCATCCCACGCAGTGTGGGCTTTGTAGCAGCAGTTGCATAGCCTCTGACAGGACTGGTTTAAGGAATTTTGGGGGCCCTGCAATGCTTTATTTTGGGGGGCTCATATGTTTATCTCAAGTCAATGTAACCTAACTCAACCTAAGCTACTCACAGCATAGGATATTCAGATTATTATTAATAATGTTTTTGCAGGAGGAGGGTTACTACGGAGGCCTCCACAATGATGCGGATGCTGACGCCACTGGTGCCTTAAACCAGCCCTGGCCTCTGATGTAAGATCTTCCATAAAGGCATACATGGGGGGATGGGGAGTTCTTAATATGCATGGAATCTTTTACCTTGGCAAATGCATCCCCCCATTGCCATTAAGTTTATGTGGGAGGTGGGCAGGCTTTTCACCCGGAGCCCTGGTGGTGCAGTGGTTAAATGCCGGTACTGCAACCACAATGTTGTGAGTTCAATCCTGCAGGGCTCCAGGCTGACTCAGCCTTCCATCCTTCCGAGGTCAGTAAAATGAGTACCCAGTTTGTTGGGGGCAATTAGCTAACACATTGTAAACTGCTTAGGGAGTACTTAGTATTATAAAGCAGTATAGAAATGCAGGTGCTATTTCATTTCAGCATTCAAGGCCAGATAGATTCCTTGATGAGGTTGTCAGATTTTAGTGGAGATCTATCCTGGCTGCTGCTGTGATTTTCTGAGGCCAAGGCATCACATACAATGATCTGTGCTTTGTCTTTTCTTAATTTGGGCTCCTTTCAAAGTAAATTCTGGAGCAGGGCACCTATAGCACTATTTGGTGGGTGTGGAAGCCCCGTGCCCTCCTCTACCCTGCTCTCTGCAGCCACAGTAGCTGTTGACCTCCCTAACTAGTTGCCCATGCCTTCTCTGCCCTCACCTCCCTCTCCTTATGGCAGGTTGATTTCCCCTCTTCCATAGGGGCTGCTTGGCAAATACTTTAATTGTGTCTGTCCCCTCTGCTATTGCAGGATTCTGCTGCTCTGTCATGTCAGTTGCTTCCTCTACATGTCCCTGGAAATTTGCTCTGGAAGCTTGAGGGACTCTCTGGAACAGTGGGAAAGTGGGACTGAAAAGAGAGGAAGGAGAGGGTGAGAGGAACAGACAAAAATATCTCTTCAGCTGCAGCCCAGAAGGATTCTGAGCAGAACATGACTCAGAGGATATTGGAGGAAATCTGGATTCAACCCAGAATAATTAGATCTTGTTTAGCCTGTCCCTTTACAAATTGGCATTTGTGTGTTGCTTTACTTGAATGGTTTAAAAGAAAGAAATGTGTTTCTTTGGACTTTTTCGGATGTCTCAAATACACCGCAAGCAGCCTCCTCGCGTTGCGAGGCTGCTGTGCTGCAGGACGTCGCTTTTGGACGATGCTCTCCCCTGCCGGTACTGTTACGGTACCACGGGGACATTTGAGCGTTATATTTCGCTGGTTTTTAATCACAACCAACTTTCATGCTTAAAAACCGGTGAAATATAACGCTCAAATGTCCCCGCGGTACCGCAACAGTACTGGCAGGGGACAGCGTCATCTGAAAGCGACGCCCTGCAGTGCAGCAGCCTCGCAAAGTGAGGAGGCTGCTTACGGTGTATTTGAGACATCCGAAAAAGTCCTTTGTGTCTTGAAATGACATGATGGTGCTTAATATTAATGTAATAACAGACATATTTTTAGATTGCAAGCAATGAGTATATAGAACGTAAGTAAAATTAGTGCAGATAGCTATGGTAAGAAGCTCATTTAGAGGGGGGATGAAAACACCAGGTATATTATAAGGGAAGAATGGATTCGTCACCATCTCATTATGTCTCTCTCTCTTTGGTGCAGAACTTCTTATTTATGATTTCACTGTCTACTCTTAATGAGATAGAAATATTCATCTTTTTATATAGTTCCACCCTTTACTTTGCTCTACATACTAGGTCAATCTCCTGGTCATATCATCTTCCTCCATATACAACTCTGTAGCACAGCATCACTTCCTCTCATTTCCTCTGGAGAAAACCTCTCATTTCTGCTCTGTTCATGTCCTGCCTTGTCTACTGGAAACTTTTTCTTTCTGGGTTCCTGTTGACACAGATTTGCCCACTCACATCTATTTAGAATTCTGCCAAAATAATTCATCTCAGCCATCAGACCATATGCTTCTCCACAAGTCTCTACACTGCTCTGTATCTATTCACAGATCTTGCAAATACTCCTCGTTGTTCCTTCCAAGCCCCTGTGCTATTGTCCCCTTTTCTCTGTGCCTTCATATATATCCTTGGCCATGTCCTTTTGCTTCTTTGGCTTCCCTATTTTCAGTCATAGGAAGATCACCTGTTCCATTAAATGATGAAAGCCTTCCCCTATGTGCCTGGAAATTTTACTAGAACCTGCATTTGGCTTTCCTGCAGTTAAACCCTTCCTGAGTTTTCATAATTGCATTATGGACATTTTGTTAAGGAAGATATAATTGGCTTTCTATCTGCTTGTTAGAACCGAATAGACATTTGACTTCTATGCAAAGGTGCCAATATTGTGTGGATGAGTGGCTGGAAGTGGGAAGACTGGGGAACCAGATAACAGTGAGTCCTAGCTATGTTGCACAAATAAATGTTGGACAGAGGCCCAAAGGCAGCAGGACCACTCAGGGGTCTTAAAACACTACTGAGGGGGCACATGTGCGCTGGCAGGTGCCCAAGGACATCATGGGCTGAAACTTGGGACTTGTTCATACAACACAGTTACAGTACTATTATTCTACTTTAGCTGCCATGGTAACATCCTATGGAATCCTGGTGTTTGTAGTTTGTTTAGAATTAATGGAGGGAGTCCTGGTGGCTCAGTGGTTAAATGTCAGTACTGCAAGCCACAAGGTTGCACGTTCAATCCCAAGAGCTCCAAGGTTCATTCAGACTTCCATCCTTTTGTAGTTCAATAAAATGAGTATCCAGCTTGTGGGGGCACATAGCTAACACACATTGGAAACCATCTGAAGAGTGCCTAGCGCACCATAAAAGCGGTGTAAGTGCTATTGCTTAACAATCTGTAAGCCACTCTGAGAGCCTTCGTGGCTGAAGAGCGGTGTATAAATACCTAAAAGTAAAGTAAGTAAAGTAACAGAGGAACTCTATGGCTGAGAATTCTAAATGTCCCTCCCTCCAAACTGCCAATCTCAGGAATCCATCCATAGGATGGAACCATTACAGTTAAAGTGGAAAAACAGCACTATAATTCTATAGTCTCAATGGATCCCAGGACTGGTTTCATATAGTCTATTTAATCTAATTTTATTGTATGCTACCCTGAGATCCTTGGAGACAAAGCCGGATATAAATATTTTAATTAATAAATAAATACAGTCATCCCTTCCTTTTTGTGGCTTTCCATTTCATGGTTTTGTGAATTTGCAGAGTTGGCTTTGCCCAGCCTCCCTGGGACTGTGGCGGTGACAGCACCAACACCAGCCACACTGCCATCCACTCGCCCTTACCCTCATGCACCTTGCACCTGGCTCTCTCCTCCTGCTCCTGCTGCTGAGACTTCTCAGTACTAAGCCTAGGAGGTAGAAGGTGCCACAAGGGGCAGCTGGGACCCTCAGCACCACTGAAAGCACCACGAAGGCAGCAAAGAGCAGCAGCTGGTATGGCTTCCTCATGGTGGCGACGGCCTCCCTTCATCTCCTAATCTGTGTGGGTACAAGGAGCTGGCGGTGGCTAGTGCCACCAAAAGCACAACGAAGGTGGCAAAGGGGGGAAAGCTGAAGATTGAGCAAAGGCTCCCTGCAAAGCTGCGGGGGGGGGGGTGATCGGCATTTGGTTTTTCACCCCACAGGGAACAAAAGCCAGACAAACCCATAGCAAGCACTGCAGGTTTGCTTGGCTTTCGTTCCTTGTGGGGGGAAAGCTGAAGACCGAACGAATGATTTTGTGGTGAGTGTGGGGGGTTTGCTCAGTGGCAGGGGCATAGTGGTGGAGGCCCTGGCGGCATGGCACCTGCAGCAGCAGAGGCCCCGGGGGCATGGTGGCAGTGACAGGGCGAGTGACAGTGGTGGCAGCAACAGAGGAGGAGGAGACCTGGGAGGCCTAGGTGGGCAGGGTTGCAGTGGCAGTGGCCTGGGCTACGAGCCTCTCTCCCTCTCTTCCTCCTCCTCCAGGGCTTTCCATCTGCACCCCCCCGGAACCAATCTTTACATAAATTTTTATTTGCATTTTTTTTCATTTTGCAGGGGTCTTGTGCCCCAAACCCCCACAAAATTGAAGGGACAACTGTAATCTGCATAGGTTTATGCTAGATGCAAATGAACTTTTCACAGTTAAAGGTACCACAGAAACTGAATATCCATATTCAAATTATAATTGATAGACCACTTAGTGGTCAGCAAAATCTACATTCCTAAGTATGAATTACTCACCCCTGATTTCAGAAGACTGGCGGAAAACTCGACTCTTATCTGACAGGACTCGTCATAGGAACTTTCTTTGGTCCGATTGAGAGGCAATACATGCAGCGCAGAGATCCTTCTCCTCTGCACGTATTGCGTCTGCAGAGTCCCATCCAGCAGAGCTGTTTAGGGTGGTAAGGGAGATGACGCAGGTTATTCCTGCGCAGAACCCGTTGCGTAACCCAACGACAGCCTGCTGTGATGCGTTTAACAATTTCTTTGCAGATAAAATCTCTCGGATAAGAGCCGACTTAGATGCCAGTAATTTGACAGAAACAATTGACGAGGTGTCCAGCAACTCCATTGATGTAAGTTTACTGGATGAATTTCAATCCGTGAGTACCGAGGATGTGGACAAGCTACTTGGTAGGGTGAGGAAGACGACCTGCCCTCTCGATCCTTGCCCTTCATGGCTGGCCATCCGGAGGGGGGGATTCCTTGATGGTGTTCCTTAAGGACATCATCAATGCATCCCTCAGAGAAGGCTGTGTTCCATCTTGTTTAAAGGAAGCAGCCATTAGGCCGCTCCTGAAAAAATCTTCCCTTGACCCCCCTGGACATGAACAACTATAGGCCGGTTTCTATGTTACCATTCTCGAGCAAAGTGATTGAGAGGGCAGTTGCGCTTCAACTCCAAGTGGTCTTGGATGAAACCGATTATCTAGACCCATTTCAAACTGGCTTTAGGACGGGATTTGGAGTTGAGACTGCCATGGTTGCCTTAACCGACGACCTGCATCTAAGCATCGACAGGGGTAGTGTGACCCTATTGGTGCTTTTAGATATCTCAGTGGCTTTCGATACGATAGATCATAGCATCTTCTTGGATCGCTTGCGTGGGTTAGGAATCGGAGGCACTGCGCTCCAATAGTTCCAGTCCTTCCTCTCGGGCAGGTCCCAGAGGGTGTTGCTCAGGGACAGCTGCTCCAGCAAAAAGGAGCTTACTTGTGGTGTTCCGCAGGACAGCATCCTGTCCCCGATGCTGTTTAACATCTATATGAAGCCGCTGGGTGAGATTATTTGGAGTTATGGGGCTGGGTGTTATCAGTACGCTGATGACACCCAGATCTATTTCTCCTTGTCCCGATCGTCGGCCTCGAATTCTGATGGCGTCTCTCCTCTTAATGACTGTCTTAAAGCAGTAATGGGCTGGATGAGGAAAAACAGATTGAGATTAAATCCAGACAAAACGGAGATGCTCACGGTAGCAGCCCCAAAACCAGGAGTTGGGTTGCAACCTCCAGTCCTGGACGGGGTCATGCTCTCTGTTAAGGACTGTGTTCACAGTCTGGGGGTGCTCCTTGATTCATCGCTTCAGATGACTAGTCAGGTGAATGCGACAGTCAGGAGCGACTGTTATCAGCTTCGGCTGATACGCCAGCAGCGCCATTTCCTGGAAGTAAGGGACCTCGAGACTGTGGTGCACGCGCTGGTAACCTCTCATCTAGATTTCTGCAATGCGCTCTACATGGGGCTGCCCTCATGCTTGGTCTGGAAACTTCAGTTGGTACAAAATATGGCAGCCAGAGTGGTCTCGGGAACATCTCAGAGAGACCATATAACTCCAGTATTGAAATATCTCCATTGGCTGCCTATCAGTTTCCGGGCCTAATATAAGGTGTTGGTTATTACCTTTAAAGCCCTAAATGGCTTGGGTCCAACTTATCTCCGGAACCGCCTCCTCCCATACAATCCTCCCCACGCACTCCGGTCCTCTGGGAGGAATTTGCTTCAGCCACAAAAATATAGGCTGTCTGCAACCTCCCTGAGGGCCTTTTCAGTAATCGCCCCCAAATTGTGGAATGAACTGCCGAACGAGATCCGTCAGATGACAAGCCTGAGTGGCTTTTAAAAAGCACTAAAGACAGATCTCTTTCAGCAGGCCTTTCCTAATTAGATCCCGGCCTCAGGGGATCCTGGCCTCTTTTAGTCCACTGGCTATTTATTGTATTTATTGTTTTTAAATGTGATTTTAGACAGTTGCTTTTAATTTATATTTGTTTAATTTTTTTTATGGGGAGGGTGGGGGTGGGGGGGTGTTTAGGGATTTTTATCTGTATTGTATTTTCATTTTTGTAAGCCGCCCTGATTGTTTGAACAGAGGGGCGTGGTATAAATTATTATTATTATTATTATTATTATTATTATTGAAGATAAGTTATAGTAATGCTGAAAACACCTGAAGAAAAGAACCTTAGGTTAAAGAGTCCTGAGAGGCATATTACATTGAGGTTGATTGCAAAAATTACAAGTTGTAATTACAAGCTGAACATGAGTCAGCAGTGTGATGCAGCAGCCAGAAAAGCCAATGCAATTCTAGGCTGCAGCAATAGAAGTATAGTGTCTAGGTTGAAGGAAGTAATAGTGCCACTCTATCCTGCTTTGGTCAGACCTCACCTGGAATACTGTGTCCAGTTCTGGGCACCATAATTCAAGAAGGATGTTGACAATCTGGAGCGTGTCCAGAGGAGAGCAACTAAAATGATGAAAGGTTTGGAAGCCATGCCCTATGAGGAGTGGCTTAGGGAGCTCGGTGTGTTTAGCCTGGGGAAGAGAAGGTTAAGAGGGATCATGATAGTTATGTTTTAATATTTGAAGGGATGGCATACTGAAGATGGATCAAGCTTGTTTTCTGCTGCTCCAGAGCAGACACAGAGCAATGGAATCAAACTACAGGAAAAGAAAGCCCACCTAAACATTTGGGAGAGTTTCCTGACAGTAAGAGCTGTTCGGAAATGGAATACACCGCTTGGGAGTGTGGTGGAGTCTCCTTCTTTGGAGGTTTTTAAGCAGAGGCTGGGTGGCCATCTGTCAGAAATGATTTGATTGTGTGTTCCTGCATGGCAGGAGGTTGGACTGGATGGCCCTTGTGGTCTCTTCCAACTCTATGATTCTAAGTTATCTAAGCATAAAAAGTTTGATTTCATCCTATTTGGTTGCCTTTTTCAAAATAACATAAAGTATTTTTTTTTATCTACTAATTCTTATCTGTGAAGGAAGACTCCTTTGCCCTGCCACCTCACCCCCTTTAAAAAAACATTTACAAAAATGCTTTTCATTTATCAGAACCTTCATATTTCCTCATCAGGTCCACTCAGCAGCAGCAACTGAATACAATTTCCCTAATTCCTCTATGGTACTAGGGTAACTGTGCATAAAAGTTGTGGAAGACTTGTTTAGATTGTCCCACTATTCAAGGTACTGATTCTGGAAGATTCCAAGGCCACTTTCTATTTTATCACCAGTTTTTGAAAAAGTAGGGAATCTTTTGTGGGTGGGCGAGAGTGTTTTGATGCAGAAAGCAGCTCCATACTGTGGTTTCAAGTGTTTTATGGGTAATTTTTTTCCTTAAAAAGGTTTTTGTTTTGAGGGAGGGAATCTGTGGGCTTTCAATGACTCAGGGAGGGGATTTGGGGCCATGGAAAGTGGTGAAGGCTGTATGTTTCCCACCCTGTCCCCACACCTGCTCTAAATATTTTAATTCTTTTAAAATTGTCCTTCTTCCAGCATTCATTTATTCCAGTCTTGTGGGGGACAGCGATAAAACTGTGTCTTTTTGCTAACAGATTTTTTTTGGTTAGCAAAAAGATGCGGTTTTACCTCATTCCCCATGGGACCAAAACAAAAGAACATTGACATCATACAGTAAGGTAGCATGGAAGACTGATACTTTTCTTTGGACTGTGGTAAGGCCCAAAGTTATAAAGAGAGAGTTGCACCATTTGAGAAGATTCCTTTTGCCTGCTGTTTGTCTTATTTTCATTTTTATTTTTCCATGTAGCAAAACACAGGATATATTCAAGGACTAGGCACAAACCAAACCCCCCAGGAGCAAATGATGTTAGTAAATGAGAGTACAAGGAGACATAATGCATTTGCTAACTATTCCTAATAAGATATCTCCCTGCAACCCAGCATGGTTTTTGTAAGCATTTACTGTTTTTATTTTAAATCAACAATGGTTTTTAAAATAATCTGTTATCTGATTAATAAGGGGCAGTTTTTTAGCTGATCAATTTTTTTAGTCAATACATATAACTAAATATTACATCCCTATGTTTTTTTTATCAGATATATTTTGGCAAGTAATGAACTGTAATTTTATACATTGCTCTTAAACGTAGGAAATCTGTACAACATATTTCATATCTAATGCATTAGCCCATGTTTTCCAAATGATGTCAATATTCTATTCTATAACCATGAGTTTTAACACATCCAAACAAACCTGTATGTAAAGTCCATGGATAAGCAATACAATTATTTGCTTCATAGTATGATAATGGATTTTAATAACTAGCTCTAGAAGGTTAAGAACGGTGCTTTGCACAGGGGCATAACACCACTTCTGTAAGTCACAGAGAACACAAAGCAGAATTATACGTTAAGCGGTTGTCTAAACAGTCAAAATAATCCTATTGGAACTCACTGGGAATACGATCTGTCTTAATGGGAACCCACATCAATGTTCTGTATTCGGAAGGGGGTCAGCAAAAATTCCAAAAACCACTCTAGGAAAGCCTTCATGGTTTCCCCCAGAGTTTTTAAAAAGCTCTGTGCGGAATGCACATTCTTGCTCATTGGGACAAGCAATTCAATTTGAATCGCTTTCCCAAATTAGAGGAAGTACAAACCTGACTGACCGGACAAAAACAGGGGGTGGGGCTTGCTAACAGGGCAAGCGCCTGCTGCCACCATGTTGGATTTTAACCTTAGGAAGCGATCAGTAAGGTGATAAAATGAGGATTTGTATTCTCTCTCTCTCTCTCTTTTTGTAAAGGTGAAATATCGCTTGTGCACACCACGGAAATAGTTTTTTTTTTAAAAAAAGTTTGGTGGTTGCAGATTTAAAAATGTGAGCAATTCATTCACGACTGCCATCTTGGCTAGAGGGCATGCAAAGTTTATGGGGGCTGCAAAACTGTTAAGACAAGTCACAGCTGCTATGACTTGCTATTACTGCAGAACAATCTGGTTTTTTTGTATAGAAGAGCCCTAAAACTACAATGGCTCCAATTCTTTCCTCTTGGAATTCCCTGGAAGATGTTTCTCATTTACACTGTTAATACCTATCTGTACAATCAGATCCAGATCTGTTTTTATCTTATCAGTTTGTAAATACAGGCACACCACAGTTAACAAAGCTTCTAACAAAGAAGCTTCTTTTTACAAACTCTTCTTCCCAGCCACTCCTCCTTTCTTCCTTGTCCTTTTGTCTAGATGGAAAGGGTTTTTAAAAAACAGCATTACAATTGGAAGGGTGGTGATGCACTGGAGAAACACAGGCATTCAATTGCCAAATTGCAACAGTATGTCTGCAATACACACTGCAACAAAGCTTGAGCTGGGAAAGAATGGGTTACCTCTCAGCCAATCCTAGTCTATTTGTTTTGTCTGCCTACAACAGGCAAAGTAACAGCAGCTGCTTCTAGAATCCTTCAGTGGACATGAGTGAACAACAAAACAGAAAGAAAGGGAAAAGTGAATGAGTCTGTCTCACTAGGTATCCTCAGGGTGTTAAAAAAAAAGAGCAGAGCTTTTTCAAATGCTGAAAAAGCTTTTGATAGTATATATTGGGACTTTATGATAGAGGTGATAAGAAGATCTGGATTGGGAGATAAATTTTGTAGGAGAATAGAAAGAATATATACAGAACAATCAGCACAAATCATTGTAAACAACGAAAAAACAGGTACATTTAAAATTCAAAAAGGCACTAGGCAGGGTTGCCCAATCTCACCGCTTTTGTTCATTTTGGTACTGGAAGTTTTGAATAGAGAAATAAGAAAAAACAAAAAAATTCCAGGTACAAAGATAAAAGGCTTCACATACAAGCTAAGGGCATTCGCTGATGATATGATTATTTTTATGGAAAATCCAAAAGACCAAATACAAGAGTGCTTAATTTAAATGAAAGAGTTTGGAGAATTTTCAGGGTTTAGAATTAATAAAGATAAAACAACAATACTAACCAAAAACTTGAATAAACAAGAAGAGGAAGAACTGGTAGAGTTGTCAGGATGCAAAATCAGCAGCAAAGTAAAATACTTAGGTCTATGGTTAACAAAACGTAATGTGGAGCTATTTGATAATAATTACAAAAACACTTGGCTAGAAATAAAAAAGGAGCTGGAAAGATGGAGCAAGTTAGGCCTATCATTGCTTGGAAAGATATCTGCAGTAAAAATGACCATCTTACCCAAAATTTGTATCTTTTCCAAAATCTACCTATTTTGAACAACGACAAAGCTTTCAAAATATGGGAAAAAGACATCTTAACATTCATATGGGGGGAAAAGAAGGCAAGATTTCAACGGTCCTACCTGATAGACTCAAAATCTAGAGGTGGCTGTGATCTTCCAGATTTAAAAATACACTATTTAGCATCAGCACTGGTATGGATAAAGGAATGGGTAAAATTAGAAAATAAGAAGCTATTAAACCTGGAAGGTCATGATGCCAGATTTGGCTGGCATGCTTACTTATTTTATGGAAAAGAGAAAGCCAACAGAGGATTTACTAACCACTGTGTGAGGAAAGGCTTGATGAAGGCTTGGGAAAAAATTAAGGAGATGTTTTATTTTAAAATTCCATTATGGATCTCCCCTCAAGAAGCCTTCATGTCAAGGTGGTCCAAGATGGATTCCTGGTTAAGATACTCTGATATTGGAAGGAAAGGGGAGGACAACGTATTAAGATTAGAGAAAAAAGAGTTACTGCAGGAAAAATACAATCTAAACTGGTTCGCCCATATGCAATTAAAAGATAGGTATTTGGAAGATTTGAGAACAGTTGGGTTTGAGAAAGAACATAACGATTTGGATAAATTACTGCTAGAAGAAGGCAACAAAAAAGCCATTTCAAAATTCTACAAATTACTGCTGACAAGATTTACAGAACAAGATCAAATAAAGGAATATATGATAAAGTGAGCACTGGATATTGGGGGCACCATCTCTTTAGAGGAGTGGGAAAAAGCAAGGAAAAGATCCTTTGCCTTCACTGCATCCCGAAATCTAAAAGAAAACTATATTAAAGTAGCTTTCAGGTGGTATTATACGCCAGTTAGACTAAATAAGATGAACCAAAAGGTTTTGAGTAACTGCTGGAAATGTGATAGGAATCAGGGATCCTTGATACACATGTGGTGGCGATGCCCCCAAATCAAGGATTTCTGGAGACAAGTTCATGAAAGTATACAGGAAATTCTACAAATTAACCTGGCCTTCACTCCTAAGTTGTATTTATTAAATATCATAGAAGAGGAAGAAGAAGGGAAAAGTAATGTTTATTGGAGGGTAATACTTTATATGATCACGGCAGCTAGACTAATTATAGCTAAAAAGTGGAAATTGAAAGATCGCCCGACTATCAATGAATGGAAAAATAAGTTGATTGACATGATTGAACTGGATATGTTGACAAATAAGATGTGAAATAAAAAAGAGAGCATATGGAGAAAAGAATGGAAACTGATTTTGGAATATTGGCAAAAAAAGGGTGAACTACAAGATTTCAAACTGATATAGGTAAAAATCCCCAACAGAACAAGGAATAGAGTCCTAACATATAGGTAAATAACTTAGAAATAGACAAAGTCCTTTATGGTTGTGTATGTTTTTTATTATGAGTCTGATAATTGTCAAATGTCAACCAAGTAGGAAGTCATAGAACAATTTTTAAGGTTTAATACAGGAGAAAAAACTGATATCGATATTTGTTATGGATATTTGGTATATCACAAGATACATTGTAAGATGATTACTATGTATATATTACACTGATATACAATAAAAAATAAAATATAAAAAAAGAGCAGAGATCTATGAGTTTGACCACTAAAAAGGAAATCATAAGAAAAGTGAGGGATCATGAAAGACAAATTAATCCCTGAATGCATTTTGGAAGACACT
The DNA here is from genome assembly GCA_030847615.1 of Gambelia wislizenii. Taxonomy (NCBI): domain Eukaryota; kingdom Metazoa; phylum Chordata; class Lepidosauria; order Squamata; family Crotaphytidae; genus Gambelia; species Gambelia wislizenii. The sequence continues at coordinate 169,846,877 of JAUMIR010000002.1, forward strand.
CTCAAGTTGTATTTAGAAGGTTCAAAATGTTCTTGTTTATTTATGCAAGGCTTATTTGACCCACATGTTTCATTTCACATATGCCTACTGTTAGTTTTAACACCGGTTTTTAAATATATAGCCAATCTCTTTATCCAAGTGCATGAGGCATTGATGGTAGCAGATGTGGTGAGTTAGGACAGGAAGCATCATTGCATGCTGGCAGACATCAGAGCGGTGTTTATTGCAGCTTGTAATGACTCATCCAAGTCATCACTTAAACTTTGGGATGAATCCTGACCATGCAAGAAATTCTTTATCAAACTGTGGGATCCGGCAACCCAAATATGGAGATAGGAAAGTCCATCACATGCATATGAGGAAAAAAGGTACTTGTACTATCCTTTCTGACACCATTTTTTGAAATCGTTGGAAACTGTTTCACATGCTGCTTTCTTTTGATCACAATGTTTAATCTTTGACAAAGGATTTTTCAGACGCTATAAAAAAAAAACCCTGCGGAGGTCAGGAGGAGGACAGCGCTGTCCTGCTTCCAGCGATCAATTTTGCACAATACTATCCTTCTCCCATCCTTTGTTCATGCTTCCTCCGTGCTGCAGGGATGAGAAAAGTGGCACCTTTCTCATCCCTCCAGCATGGAGGAGGGATGGAGGAAGGATGGGAGGGGGAAGGAGCATGCGAAGTCGATTGCCGGAAGCGGGACAGCACCATCCTCCTAACTTCAACAGGAGTTTTTTAGAGCGTCTGAAAATCTCCAAAGAGGTGGCTTGATTAGAAGGCACAGTTCTGATAAGGTAAAAAAATTGAACAGTTAAAAACTGTCTCAAGAACATAAGGGTGAAAGGATTTACTTGTTAAAGCAGAGTTTCTAAAATAGAGAATCTTGTGCTTTTGAGTAGGATCAGGACAGATATTTAAAAGATGCCAAAAACTAGAAACAGTGAGTAATGGCAGAACTGAGATGGGACAATGGATTGCAACAGAAAGAAGCTTCTGCGTAGAATGGAAGTCTTTTTCAATACATCAGTTCAGATTTGATTTCTAACATGGCATTGTTTGTATTTCATAGGCATAAACACCTTGATCAATATTATGTCACGTCTTGGACAAGATGATCCAGCCCCTTCAAGGTACACAAATAACTGAATTTGTTGGTTGTATGTGTGTACCGTATGTCTGTGGTCAGGGGAAGCCTCTCCATTGACTCCCCCTTGTCATGGGAGAGAGGCTTGCGTACCCTAATGATGTTTTGAGCTATGCTGGCGGTGGCATAATAGCCACCGGTAGGGTCTCCCATGCCAGACAGGTCAAAACTGAAGGGTCTGACAAAGAGCGTCAAAGGGCAGGATGGGCTCTATAGTCTTATGGCAACCATCCTAGGAGAAGGAAAACTCTAATCCCAAACCTGGGCAGATGGTGCTCGTCCAACCCTGTAAGGTCAACCATCTAAGAGAAGGAAACTCTAATCAAACCTATGACCTGAGGACCTCGCTGCTACCATCCATGTTTGCAAGGCCACAGCAGATGAACCTTTGGTTTAAAGGGTGAGGCCAGTTGTGTGCACGCTGTGCTCCACCAGAAAAATCCATTGCACAGGCTTGACGGACAAAACCAATTCCGAAAAAGCCCTGTAGCAATAGGCGAGGGACGAAACGACAGGTGTAAAGATGCACTGGAAGCCACAGACCCAACCCTGCATGCAGGTGGTTCAGGACTTTGGTCGCTTGAGGCTGACCCGGGAGATGACAGTCTTGTTCAGCAGCATCCTGAACGACCAAGCAGCCTTTTTTAAGGAGAACACTGCTGGCTCCATATGGAAAGGGGCCTAGAAAAGGTGGCCTAATTGAAAGCTCATATCCACCTACCTGGTTGGCTAGCTTCGGCCAACGGGCATCTTCTGATGCGGTCAAACCAAGGCAAAGAAACAAAGGCACACACTGGCCTCCAAAGGTGTAAATAAACTGACATGTGCATGCTGGAACATCAGAACCATGCGAGACTCTGCAGATAGTGGGTGGCCTGAGCGTTGTTCTGCCCTAACAGCCCATGAACTATAATGACTTAATATTGACATCGCTGCTCTTAGTGAAGTTCGTCTCCATGAGGAAGGCAGCCTTTAAAAACACGGCGCCGGCTACACACTTCACTGGTCTGGCAAACCCAAAACCGAAAAACATCTTTCAGGAGTAGGCTTTATGATTAAAAACTCCATTGCCTCTAATTTCAAAACCTGGCCAACAGGACACTCTGATCGCATTAGTTCCCTATGCCTCCCACATGTTGTTCTCTTTAGTATATATGTCCCAACTATGCAAGCCGACCCTGTAGAGAAAGAAAAATTCTATGCAGACCTACGCCAACTCATACAAAAAGTCCCTGTAGAAGATAAAATTATTATCCTTGGTGACCTCAATTCCAGAGTAGGAAAGAACTCCGAAGCCTAGAAAGGTGTCTTGGGCAAGCATGGTGTTGGAAATTGCAATGATAACGGAACCTCCTGCTAGAGTTCTGTGCAGAACAACAGCTGACTATTACAAACACTATCTTTCAGCAGAAATATAGCTTGAAGATAACCTGGATGCATCCCCGATCCAAACATTGGCACCTCATTGACTATGTTCTAGTCTGCCAGAGAAACATTCACGATGTCCGTCATACTCGGGTGATGCCCAGTGCAGAATGCCAAACAGATCATCGCCTCGTAAGATGTAAACTAAATCTTCATCTTAAGTTCAAACTTAAGAGGGGTGGCATCTTAAAGAAGAGACTCCAAGTCAACAATCTTCAACAAGCTACCATGAGAGACAACTTCCAGGCAAATCTGAAAACAAAACTTGAAGACCATCCTACAGATCCTTCTCCTACAGTGCTATGGCAACATATCAAAAATAATATCCTCCAGTCTGTGGAAGAATCCCTCGGGTTCTTCCACAAGAAAAATCAAGACTGGTTTGATGAAAACAACCAAGAGATCCAGGAGCTGTTGGCAAAGAAAAGAACTGCTCACCAGGCATCCTTCGCCCAGCCAACTTTCCATGTAAGAAAAGCAGCTTTCCGCCTCACATGTAGTAAACTTCAACAAAAACTTGGAGACATGCAGAACAAGTGGTGGATCAATATAGCAGAAAAGACACAACGCTGTGCAGATCTGGATGATCTTAGAGGATTTTATGAAGCTCAAAGCAGTGTTTGGACCTACTTATAAGGTCCAAAGTTCCTTATACAGTACAGATGGTCAAACATTAATTACTGATAAAGCCTCCATCCTGAATCAATGGGCTGAACATTTTCAAAGTGTCTTTAGTGCCAACCGAGTAGTTCAAGGCTCAGCTATTCAACACATGATACAAAAACCGATGAAAAATGAATTGGACATAGCTCCCACTTTGGAAGAGACCCTTAAGGCCATACAGCAGTTGAAAAACGGCAAGGCAGCTTGGATTGATGGAACCCCACCTGAGGTTTGGAAACACGGAGGTCATGCACTCCACGATAAATTTCACGAACTCCTTGTGAATTGCTGGGAAAAATGGAACTGCCATCAGATCTCCGAGATGTAGTCATCATCACCCTGTACAAGAAAAAAGGAGCAAAATCCGATTGCTCAAACTATCGAGGTATAACATTGCTCTCTATTGCTGAAAAAATCCTTGCGAGGATACTCCTGAACAGATTAGTTCCTGCTATTGCAGAAGAACTTCTCCCTGAAAGCCAATGTGGTTTCAGAGCCAATAGGAGTACTACAGATATGGTATTTGCCCTTAGACAACTGCACGAGAAATGTAGAGAGCAAAACAAAGGTCTCTATGTAACATTTGTCGACCTCACCAAAGCCTTCGACACTGTGAGTACAAAAGGTCTGTGGCAGATCCTGGAAAGACTAGGATGTCCCCCCAAATTCCTTAAAATGATTATCTTGCTACATGAGGGTCAGCATGGTCAAGTCAGATATGGCGATGCTCTTTCAGAGCCCTTTCTAATAACTAATGGAGTGAAGCAAGGTTGTGTTCTTGCACCAACTTTATTTACAATCTTCTTCAGCAAGATGCTCCAAAGGTCTACGGCTGAGCTTGAAGAAGAAGAAGACAGTATCTATATACATTACCGTACTGATGGTAGCTTGTTTAACTTAAGCTGTCTGAGGGCTCACACTAAGACTCTAAACTATCTAGTCTGTAAGTTGCTCTTCGCTGATGATGATGCCCTTGTTGCCCACACAGAAGCAGCTCTGCAGTCCCTAACACCCTGCTTCGCAACAGCTGCTGAGCTATTTCGGCTGGACGTCAACCTGAAGAAAACAGAAGTTCTTTACCAGCCTGCACCACAGGACGAACACCACCATCCCCACATTGCCGTCGGCAAATCTGTGCTTAAGTCCGTTCAGCAGTTCATCTACCTAGGAAGCATCATCTCCTCAGATGCCAAGATTGACAAAGAGATCGATCACAGATTAGTAAAGGCATATAGCGCATTTGGAAGACTTTACAAAAGAGTCTGGAGTAATAAACACCTGAAGCGAAGCACAAAAATCAGTGTGTATAGAGCCATTGTACTGTCTATTCTCCTTTATGGGTCTGAAACATGGGTCACCTATCACCACCACTTACGACTCCTCGAATGCTTTCATCAGCACTGTATACGTACAATCCTAAATATACACTATGTGATGAATGTTGCTGTCCTTGAGCAAGCAGGGATCACCAGCATTGAGGCCATGATTTTGAGAACACAGCTGTGCTAGGCAGGGCACAAAAAATAGTACTCCCAAAAATAGTACTCTACGGTGAACTCGCCACGGGTAAGCATAAGAGGGGCGCTCCAAAAAAGCGATACAAGGACTTCCTGAAACAACATCTCAGGCTTGGACAAATTGATCAGCAACAATGGTCTGCCCTGGCCTCACATCAGGAGGCATGGAGACGCACTATCCACAATGCTGCAGCCTTATTTGTGAACTCATGCCGAACAAGACTTGAAGAGAAACAACAACGCAGAAAGAATCACAACCCGGAAACATCACCCAAGGAGACCTTCTGTTGTGCTTTATGCAACTGGACTTGTTTATCTCGGATTGGCCTTTTTAGTCATCAGCGCGCTTGCAGAAAGTGCGGGATGAGTCCTTCCTGAATCTTAGTTTGCGAAGAAAAGCCAGAGAGAGAGACTCTTAGTTTTGAGTAAAAACTTGAATGAAATATATTGAACTGTTCTTCCTTTTTTATAGCATTGAAACCTGTCCTTATTCTTGCCATGTTATTTCTACCTCTGCTACCAATTTTTCAGATAAAGAAGTGATATCCAGGAACACATCTACTTCATTAACTGAAGTAGAACTGTATTTTAATTATATATTTTATTTTTCCAAATAAACAAATGTATAAATCTTTCCAACAAAATAGATATAATACTGTCAAGGCAACTGTTTAGATGATACACTATTATATAACAGAAATATTATATAGATATATATTATCTTAGAGAACTCGTATATCTCTATTATTGTCATTCTCTCACTATACACACACAGAGATTGTGGCCAGTTTCTAACTGAAACAGGGTTGAAGGTAATTAAAAAAAAGCCATTGTTCAAATACTCCAGGACACTGTAGAGGTCTCAAATGAATTGGCAATTTTACCATCTTCATTTTGGATACACCTAAGGATGAGCAACTTTCTTGATCTTGGAACTTCAAGGGATACATTGTTCTTTATATAATCAGGGATGAGCAGTTTCAAGTACTGGAATACATATCTTACAATATGTGGTTCTCTGTTGGTTATTCCTATCGTCTCAGCAGTTGGAAACCTAAAGATGATAAATAACATGATGGGATACCAATAACTTTTGTACTCTGGAGAAGTGAGGGAAGTGTGCATTAAAGTTGCCATGGTGGTATATTTATTCTGAAAAGTCATCAGGTTCCACAAGAATGATTTCTTTGGAAATAAACAAAGCTATGGGGATGCACTGTTTGGAGTTTATTTATTTTACGAATGAACAGGAATTCTAGTCTTGCTGAGGGGTCCTTTATGTAATACAGCAATCCACGGACAAATGCACAGGATGCTCCATTAAAAGACCCTTGCACAACATGAATTAAGGACCAAAGGCCTGCCTCAATAAAAAGCTCTTTGTCTGCTGGCAGAAAGAGAACAGAGGAAGGGCCATCCAAATCTCCCATGGGAGGGAATTCCATAGCCTGGGAGCAACCACTGAGAAGGTTCATTCCTCTGATGGTGGTGGGACTGAGAAAAAGCTCTGCCTTGATTACTCTCATGTCAAAAGTTGTGAGATAAATTGCACAAGCCTAAACATGTATCAGTGTTAAAGCACTAACCTAGTGAAAGCCAAAATTGAATGCCTGGAATCGGTTTTTCTTTCTTTCTAAAAAAGGCTATTTTAGCCCTGAAAAAGCCCCCTTTAAACAGAGAGTGAAGCATCTGGGGTGCATTTCAGGGCAAAAACTTTGTAATTTGGGGGGTGCAAGTCCCAGTGAGAAAGTGAGGTCCTCCCAGGTCCCTCCAATGCAGCATCCCAAGTACTGAGAGGAAGCTACTCTGCTATGGGCAGGAGACTTCCCACTGTTGTCTTCTCATGGCCTTTCCATGTAGGTTTCTAGCTGCTTGGGAAGTAGAGGAATGGAAGGCAGCAAAATATATACATATATATTTTTTATCCAAGGTCTTTCAGAGGCACAAGCCCTTTCAGGGTTATTTACAGAGATGTGCTTCCTGAGGCTGAAATAACTATTTCTGTGACTATTATTCTTCAGATTGACATTGTCATTGTTAAATGTAGCAATACTGGAATTTAAGGGAAAACAACAACCTTCCTTTGGTTCTCTTTAACCATAGCTTATCATCATCATTATCACCCCCACCCTTATATTAAAACAGGGGGGTGAGTGATGCCTTGGTCAAGGATACCTAGAGGCCAAGAAGGGGGCTTGGCCGTTCACTGGTGGGCATTTTTGCAGCCCGACCGGCGCCCCTGGATGCCCCCTTTGCACCCCCCCCACCGCCAAGGAGCGGGGGGGGAGGAGCAGAGGACCGCATGGTCCTCCATGGTGGCCGCCATGCCACCTTCCTCTTCCCAGGCTGCTTTGCGGCCGGAAGGGGCGGTGGGAGGGCAGCCAGCCAATCGGAGCGGGCCTGCTTGCGTCCGATTGGCTGGAGCCCTCCCAGGTAGGCGGGTCATCCGGCCAGCTCTGGCACAGCCGGATGACGTCAGAGGGGAGGCGACAGAGCTGATAAATAGCAGCTCCGTTGGCACTCTTGCCTCTTTTGGCTCCGAGGAGCCGAAGACCCACCCACCCTCCCTCAGGGGACTTCTTTCCTTGTCGCAATTTGTAGGGCGGCGGATGTCATGGGTCGTGATAGGGCGCGAGGTCAGGGGTCTCCGTCAAGTGCAAGTTCAAGCACTAGTTCAAGTTCAAGTTCAAGGGAGACCCCCACCTCTAGTGATTAACCGTTTGTTTTCAGGGGAGGAGAGGGAGGAGAGCGGACGGCTTGGGCAGCAGCCCTCTCCTCCAGGGTGTCGGTATGGACCGACGGGTGGTCTTGGCCCACATGGGTGGGCTCAAGAAGGGATCACGACCCATACATTGCCGCCAACCATCTAGCTAAAATTGTGGCCAATTTTATTGCCAAACCATGTATTTACTAACCTGTATCTAACCTATGTTTTCTGAAGATGTAACCAAATATATCAACATTATGTAACCAAGTGTGTAAGTGTTTTATTCAGAAGGGTGGAAGGGTCATACGGTCTGGGTCCGCAAAGGCAAGATTTGAACAAGTAACATCTGAACTAAGAAATTCCTGACATACAGCCCATTATCTTAAGTACTTTGTTCATGTGTGGTTATTGCTGTGCTAATGAAGCATGAAAACTTTAAAAATCCAACACGTCCCCCCACAAAACAAGTCCAGCTGTGTACACACATGCACACACACACACTAATGCACACACACACCAGCACACATAGAGGTTTGATATAGAGTACTGGCCTCAGGGTAAAGATCTGTATCATTTTGATAGAAGGCAATTGATATTAACACAATTCAATACTATTAGCTTTACTTGAGACAGCCATTGAAATGAAAAGGCAATTAATTTGAATTACAATGTCTTAATGAGGTCTCCAGTAGGGTTGTGGAAAATATTTATGTTCTCACCCACCCACACACACACACACACATGTACTGTAGTACTCAAGACAGGTCACTGAGGTAAAGTGGGCATTGATAGAATAGCCTCACTTACTACACAAAAAGAAATGTGCAAAGTACACATATTTTTTCTGTGCATAATACATATTCTTGTTGTTGTTTTGCAAAGAAACTATATATTTGATTTAATAACTTTTTAAGGGGGGGAAGGGAGTATATTGTTTTACTTGTATGGTTTTTTAATGTTGTGAGCCGCCCTGATTGGATTACCAAAGGGTGGTATATTAATAATAATAATAATAATAATAATAATAATATGCTCAGGAAACAGTATTTTGTGTAAAATACACTAATTCCTATGCAAAAAGAAAATGCTGCTTTTTGCACACAAAACAGATTTTTCTATACAAAACACCCAAGAGTATGTTTTCTGCACAGGAATCATGGATTACATAAATTTTTGCAAATTGTGTAAATTCACTGATCTGAAATAGATTTGATCCAAGACATTGAACTGCTTTACAAGTTAAAGCCCACAGACCTTATTTATGCTTGTAGTAGACAGAATTGATTGCCCAAACTCTGGAAGACTGATCTCATTAGCAATCCCAGCTAGAGAACTGAATCTTCCTGTGATGTTTTGTAAAGCAGGGGTTGATTTATTTACCAGCTTCCATGCATGATTAGCTCTTACTACTTGATCTAACAGATCTTCTAGCTAAATTCCCTAACCCACACAGTTATCACTTGATGTGCCTTTGCTTAATCTGCCTCTTTCCCAGATTCCACCTTGCTGTGTTGATTCCCCCAGAAAGGGCTTCCACCCAAAGTGTAACAGTGCCTTAAAGGGATATCACCACACTTCCAAGAAGTAATCAACACAGCCACCAAGTAATTTTCACCAATTTATCTCTTGGCTGGAAAGGCAAGATGGATAATAAAATAGCTTTCTCCATGGATAAAGTTAAGGAAAACATGTTGGGTGTTACAAGCCCCAGTGACAGACTCCCAAATCTGGGGAAGGGGCATGAAGAACCTACACAGATCAAAATTCTTCAAATTTATAAGCCATACTAGAAGCTGTTACCACTCTCTGGTTCAGACACACAGAAGGAGAGCAAGGGCCTTTCCTTCTTAACAAGATGAATAATTTGATCTTCAAGCCTGAAATTGCAAAACAAGACTAGAAGAGTAGCTGTGGAGAGTTATTTGAAGTGTACATGGACTTAAGAGTCTGGGCATTCACTGTGCAGCCTGACTAGCAATTCTAGTTCAATGCTTGCAAACGAACACTGGGAATTACAGGTCTACTATCTTATTCCATATGCTATCCTAGTTAGGTTGGAAATACTTGGTGCCTTTTCAGTTGCTTATAGATCTCTGCTAAAGCCAAACACCATCTCTAGACTATTGTCATTCTTAATTTTCTGCACCATTTTATGCAAGAATCCTGACCTACCACTTTACTGGCATTATCAAATCACTTTGCAAGCTGAGATACTCTGGCATGTGCACTATAGACTCTTGCTAAAACTGTGCTACACAGGGATTTCAAAGATAGCCTAGTTAATCTCTCACCTCAAAGCTTCACTTAAAATCCTGCTGAAATCAGGAAAAAACATCTGTGAGCACAGTCAAATTGCAGAGCAATCTTATTCTGTATCAAAGTTCCATACCAACAGAGTCTCTGAAATGCCACATTGGCTGCAGCTTACTCATACTTACTGACAGAATGTGATGTGAGCTTTAACACCCTTCATTAAATAGCAGCAAGTACAATGACCAGACACATGGCTCCATTTCTAAAAATAGTCCAGGACATAGAGCCAGTGTTGGGGAAATGAGACAAAGGTATATATTAAGCAATTCACTGAACTCTAGTATTCTTCCTAGCTAACTTATTATCTTGTTACTTTAGAGCACACTCACACAACTGCCTTTAACAAAATAATAATTACCACAACTCCAAAATCTGGTAAAATGGAATGCTTCATTCAAGCTAGCTGTGTACCAACAGTATTTATGTTACATGTGATCTCAGCAATAAGGACACAACATTTTTTTTTGTCTCTCAGCTCTGGTAATTTAAGCAACTCCAGACACCAAACAGAACTTTTAAAAACTCGTAAAGTTTGATCCCCAAAGTGGATGCACTTCAAAACAATAAAAAAGTAATATCCTCCCTTTAACAGCTTAAGAGTGTTCGTCTACAAAAACCGTTTTGGCTAAAGTTCCAGTCTGTTGACATTTTTCAGACAAAAAGATCATTAGCTGAGCACAGCTTGAAAATCTGATTGCTCTCTAGATGGTTCACAAGGGAGCCTGAAAATTGTCACAGTGATGTAAGAATAATTGTGTTAGAAGGTGGTATCTCTTCCAGCTCATTCTGAAAACGAGCAATGGTGCCAAGCACATGCCATCCAAGATGAAAAATTCCAAAATCAGGTGCACAACATAGTTTTCTCACAGAATTAAATTTCAGCTACACTTCAGGTTTATGTAATCAGGCTATCATACACATCTGTGCAGCATATGTAGCAGAAACACTGTCTCTAGGTTCTTTAACACCATACTAGGGATATTCATCTCCCTTCACATTTATCCCCAAACGCTGCCATCCTGATTTTAACAATGATGTTAAATATATGAATACAGTTAATTTGTATGTTATTTGTAACATAAATAGCTGCCACATGGTGATGCATTAGAGAGGAGTCTTAGTCAGGGTGTGGGTGTGGGTGTAGTGGGAGTTATCACTGGTTGCAGTGCTGTTCTAATGTTGTAATATATGGACAGAATCACATCAGGGAAGAGAGGATTAAGTATCTCATGTACCATGATCTTAATTATCAGGCCTCTGTACAGCTGCTAGCTACATTTACATTTGCACATTAATTTTCTTCTTGGTTTTGGCTTTCAATAACCTGTTTCTTAGGGATTAATTGCATGTTTAAATAAACAATATGCAGCTCAATCTTATTTCCTTCTTACTCTAAGCAGGCACAGGCCCAATCTGGATCAGAAATACCACACTCCAAAATGGTAGGACTAAATCTTGCCTCTTCAGATCTATTTTCCCCTTAAACCCCCTTCCCCAGTTGGGGTAAGTGGGCAGAGGGACATCTGCTGGCATTGAATGGGAAATGTTCAAGTGCCTATGCTATTGAGGAGGAGAATAGGAAAACAATCAGGTGCAGTGGGGATGGTTTCACTCCAATCTGCACACAGTGGTCCCAATTTAGACTGGGTGTGCAATCCAGAGTAAGAAGAGAAATAAAGCTTAGTGGTATACTATGTCAGTAATGCAGTGTGTAGTTTAACCCTTCTTACTTGAATGCATCATAGAACAGTAGAACTGGAAGGGAGTCCAAAGGTCATGTAGTTCAAACCTTTACAAAGCAGGAATCTATAGCTAAAGCATCTCTAACCAGCAGCCATTCAACTTTCAATGGTCTCTCCTACAAACTAAACAAACCCATCTCCCTCAATTATTCTATATAGGGAGGGTGATTGAGATGTGCAAGAATCAGCCAAAGAATGGCCACAGCACATGGCAGTAGGTGAATATATTGGTCTTCTCATACAGTTGTCCCTTCATATTCACTGGGGTTTAATTCCAGGACCCCCTGTGGATACCAAAATCTGTGAATACTCAAGTCCCATTATATGCAATGACATAGCAAAATTATGTCCCTTATATGAGATGGCAAAATCAAGGTTTGCTTTTTGGATTATTATTTTTTAAAGCTGTGAATACTTAAATCTGTGGATACCAAATCCATAGAAGTGGAGGGACAACTGTATATATATTTTTTAGAACAATGGTTCTCACAAGGCCCCAGAAACCTCACATGAACAAGTGAGATGTGAAATCCCTCTACCAGAACATCATGATCTGGGCCACTGTAAGACTGCACATCCCCAGGTCACTGTAGAGTCAGAGACAGAGCTTGATCAGTAATGGCTGCACAGCACTGACATTGTGCCATAGATGTCCTCCTCCATTAAGCATGGCCAGGGGCACATCCTCCCACTTTTTAGTATGGGGAGAGCATGTGCTCACCTCACCTGTTCTCCAAAAATTCTTAAAAAATATTATATTATTATAATGCACAGATGTATTACTTAACCCCAACTGCTTCTGGCTGGACTGGAATCAGAGTCATAATGACTTGCTCTGTCACTTCCCATTCTATTGCTCAATGTTGTTTTTCTTCTGCAATGAGGACAAGAAGGATAGTTTGCATCATTCTGCCCATATACTCACAGACAGGGTTGAATTACTTCTGTCTCTAGTATATGAATGAAGTACAATGAAAGAGGGAATCATGATCTCATTGTGTCAGGGAATTGGACTGCATGGTCCTTGTAGTGTCTTCCAACTTTATGATTCTATGATTGTTTAGTTCTCAACAGCATCATAAAAGGAACCTCATAGGCACTTGGAATTAGTCCTACACTGGGTAGAGTACTGAGGGTTTTCAGAGTTGCACATAATCCTCATTGACCACCTGAAAACGTGCAGGGTGAACAATGATGAGCTTGTCATGGCCTGTTCCATCACATCATCTTCCTTAAAGACAATGAGAATCATGCCAATCTCTTTATCCTGCCATTATTCTACTGTTTGGAAGGCAAGCACTTAAGGTTTCAGAAGGATAAAAAATCATTTCAGTTGCTTGCACACTCAGTAATGAATTGTGGGGATAAGAAGAGAATCAGAAAATGAATATTTTTTTGTAGTTTCTTCCAGAAATTATGCACAGATCAGAAGTGGTAATTCAGTTATGTAGGCTTCTGTTTCTAAGGGCCCGCTACACGATTTAAATAATATGTATGGCGTGCGGAAGTTCGCGCTTCGGTACAAATGGCCGTTCGGATGCACACTAATGCAAAAGAGGGGGGGCAGTTTTCCACCCTGAAATACGCACACACGGCATTCAGGAGGGAAAGAAGATCGCGAAGAGAAATCCATATGCCGTTCGGATGGCTGATGGGTCTGTACGGTCCGTTCGCACACATACGAACAGGCAGGGTAATCTGATTGGCTGGCCGAGTAGAGGGGGTGGGGCTAGCATGGAGGGGAATTGGGAGCAGCCGCCATGTTGGTTTCCCGGCTAGTGAGTGTCCGGTAAGTCTGTGAATTTATATGTTTATTTATTTTTATTTTATATTGTAAATACGGAAAACCGACTGTCCACAAACCAGGAATCTTTAAAAAAAAAAGTGGCGGGAGATTTAAAACTGCCACTTGGCTTGCTCGCTCTAGCCAGCTTCGGGAAGAGAGAGTCATACGGAGTTTAGGGGGGTTAAAATTGTATAGCCAGTTCGTATGCATACGAACGATAGGCTGTTCGTATTTTTTGCCTCCCATACGGATTTTTTTATGATCGTATAGTCGCACCCTAAATATATACAAAATGGCTTGGAGTCAGCATCATTGTCCTGAGGATGTAAGGGCTTCTTCCATCAAAAGGAGGTTTTTCATCTAGCAGAATTTTTCCACTGAATTAAAAGGGGAGAGTCCATCTTTACCAATTCTTTCAACAACCTGAAACCCCCTGAATTCGTTGAAAATCTGCTCCAGAGGCTGGGGAAGTGGGGTCATTCAGAATAATGTAAAAGGTGGCCCCTGGAAGATGCAGAATCAGAGAATCAATGAAACTTCCCCCGCTTCTGTCACTGAGAGCATTATCAATCTAACCATTCCTAGAGATGTCCCAGACAGACAGACAAACAAAACAAAACAGAACTCTAAAGCCAACCAAACACCTGGTATTGATAGAAACAATATTGAAATTCTTGAGGAAAAAAGTGAAGAAAGTGAGTTTTCAAGAGTATGTTTTCTGAAACATCCCAACCAAAAAATTCCTCCTCAAGCATCTTTCTTTGTTCTATTCCTCCCCCCTACATTATCGAATAGACTCACCTCCTGATATTGTGCAGCAATCAGGCACAGGAGAGCCAGGAAAAGATCTTGAAAGGCCCCCCACACTTCTGATATCACAGTAGACAGATGAGAGAGAAAGGCAGCCAAGATTCTGGAAGGCTATATTCTCCCAAATCACTGGCTGCTTTCCCCCCTGCCCTCCCAATGCCAGGTGGGATAGGATGGAGGGCTCCCCTCACCAATGCTGGACACATCAAGACCTCTTCAAAAACTACATAGTTTTCAAAGATGCCTGGCATCAGTGATTAAATTATTCATTCTCCCTTATAGGAATGAATAATTTAACACAGCACATCCCTAACACCTGAACATGTTTGGAAAGAAGGTACCATTGTCCCGCCATATCCATGGATTTGGTATCCACAGATTTAAGTATTCATGGCTTGAAAATATTCTTTAAAAATAATAATCCAAAAAGCAAACCTTGACTTTGCCATCTTATATAAGAGACACTATTTTGCTATGCCATAGATTTTGGTATCCACGGGGGATCCTGGAACCAAACCCCAGCAAATATGAAGGGACAACTGTAGTTGCTTGAGTTACAAACAGATATCCCTATCTGCACTGTAACTGTGAGTTAGCTTTTGGTAGGATGTGGCCTTGCTACCTAGACTTTTCAATGATACACACATGTGTTCCTGTGGATTGTCACACACTAACAATAGTAAGAAGTCACTGTTTCAGTTTGTGCAATCATGGGAGCTCATGATTGCCTTGAGGGGGGGGGAGTAATACAAATGAATGGAATCAAGTTCTAAGATAAATTAGAAACTGTCTGTATGAAACTGAGGGACTTAACAAAACACATGGCAGACAACTGATAGAAGAAAACCTGTTTATTCAAGTGTAACTGGGGGATTCTGCTCATCTCTATCTGCATGTATCACTTCTATTTTTCTAGCAGCTGTACTGCATAACTTGAAAATCATTATTTTATATGGCCTATTGAAGCATTATATTTTCCCACCTGTACAGTCTTTTTGCAAAATAGAGTGGTACCTAAACATTTCAATAAATCAGCACCATCTGAGATATTTTCCCACCCTGTGAAGAAGGAAACCTATTACTGTAAAATAACACATTTTCTTCTTCTGATTACTATGGGATCTCTACACCACCATTAAAGTCTACAAAATGCCTACTGAAAAGTTTGTGAAATTACTGATAAACTTTGAGGTGCTTGTCACTCAATGAGAAGAAATGATTATGTATGAAGCATCATCATCATCTTCCACCACTTGGCTTCATCAAAAATTTAAATTCTTCTTATTTAAACTTTAGCTACGTTATTACAAGCTTGTCAAACATAATTTGAGTGGGATTTGTGCAAGGTAGTGGTCAAATTATCCATCAGAAGGGGAAATAATTAACTTGGATTTGTTAGGAGGTGATGCTCAAGATGTGGCCTTAATACCCTAAAGCCACCAGATCCCATCTGATCTTGGAAGTGGGTTCTGGTTATAAAGTTCCTCAGTTGCTGCCAGGACACTTCAGCACAGCTTCCACCTGCTCTTTCTTCTCCAACCCCTCATGAATGCTCCCACTTTTCCCATCCCTCCCTCCCTCCCCCCCCCAGTGCAGCTCCTGTGGCCTTTAAAAACTTTTCCACACTTTATATGGCATATGTGTGAGGGGCCAACTTTTCCCCCCTTAGCTTTTTCTCACCTACCAGGCATCTCCCTCTTATTCAACAGGTTAGGGACCCAAGGACTTTAAGTTCTGCATTTTGGTGATTTCTACTTTTTGATAGTGCTGTATAACCTAACCCTTTAAATAAGTGGGGGATGCCTGTAGTGTAAATCTCTCAGATAAAACTTTTAACTATAAAAAGTATCACTGGAGAGTTAATACATTTTAGCAAAATCACATAAACTCTGGCAGGGTTTATGCCCTGACTTCATTTTTATGTGATCTACTTACATATTTCTAGAATCCCTGTGTGATCTACCAAAGAATATTAAATTTACAAAAGAAGTGTGACTGATAAGGATCTCTTAAACATTGTGTGTATGTACCTTCAAGTTGCTTGTTGACCTATGGTGACCCCATGGATTTCATAGGGTTTTCCTAGGCCAGGAATACTCAGATGTGTTTTTTCCAGTTTCTTCTTCTGAAATATAGCTTGCAGCACTTGATATTCATTGGTGGACTCCTATCCAAGTACTAATACAAAGTGTGGTTGAAAGAGCAGACCACACGTTGAATATACGGGTTCTGGGTATTATTTAGAAAAGTCAAAAGAGCAGGTTGTTGAAATGCAAGTCATCGCAAAGAGGGATAGGACTGTATAGTTCCTTGAAAACCAGAAAGGATTAAAACAATGCTGAAATGCAGCTTTGATTTTATATAGTGCTTTCCCTGAATCAAATGTTGGGAGACAAACTCTATGTAACAGTTATAAATGCTTAGAATGACAGAAGCAAGCTAGAAAATGGCAACAGCCATCAAAGAAATGATCATAGAACAATTCTGCTTCAAAGTACACTGGAAGCTGACACTGCTTACTTGTTGACATGAGCTTTATCTCAAAATCACCCATGAGAACTAAATAATTCTTAGATTATATAAGGAAAAATCATATGATGTCACACTCATATGGCATCATACAATGACATGGGATATTGATATAGTATGATGTATATGTCATATTGCCTCAGCCCCCCCCTCCATATCCTATCTCTTAAAAATCTTGCAAGAAATAGGAAGATTATTTGTGGGAAGAACAAAGAAACTATACTTCCCAGAAGAGAATTCAGCATAAAGTATTACTGACAGCAGTTTTTAAAGGGCTATGGGGGTTCTGTTTTCCCTCTTACTGCACTTAGAAAGGGGGGGGGATCAAAGTCTTTGAGTGATAAGAAACAATTTTTTTTTTGAAATTCTTATTTTTTGCAGACTTAGTCAGGAATTTTGACTAAATCATGAGCTGTAGGTTAAAAACATTACGGTTGCCATGAAAATGTCATACTTTCTGAAGATTCCTGATAACACTCTCTCTACTTTTGTTTTGAAATAGATAAGGTAGCAGCAACTGTAAGGTCTCAAAAAACTTATTAGGTTGGCCTAGGGATATAATTCTTCACTAGTTTCATTCCTGAAGGAAGCAATAAGTAATTTTAGCAATTTCCTGCTATGAGGAAGTCTTCAAAAACAGACTATTTGCAGTTTAGGGCTTATTCTGCAAAAAAATTCATGTGGGTTTTGGCACATAGAGCAGCATTCTTTACATAGGAAACAGCCATTTCTGCACAGAGATATTACTTTCTGCACAGAAAGTGCTGTTTTCTGCACACACAAAAATCCACATGCAAATTTGCTGAAGAATAAATTTTGTTAATAACTGCTAAAATCCTAGGAAACACATTCAGAGGTAGCTGTGTGGGCCATGTAGTAAAAACAAAATCCTTGTCAGTCCAGGATTCTCCTTGTCAGGGTTTCCTTGCACTCATGAAACATGTTTTCAACCAGCTTCCCCGCCCACACTCTCTCTTTCTCTCTCTTTAACATTCTTGCTATCCCAGCACTAGACCAAGGGTGATTTTTCATATTACTGGATAAAATTGAACAATAATTTCACATACATAAAAAAGAATATCAACGCTTCACATCCTTAACAACCATGGAACGGGACTTTTTTTTCATGTTCCAGAATGGCAGTTTCTGATGGTTCTTCTACTCCAAGTACAGTTGTTTTTGGTTTAAGTTATGATTTTATTTTATTTTCCAGTGGATCTAAGAAAAAATATAAGTTATAAACCATAAATGAATGAGGGGAAAATGTTGAATGTTGTAGCTGGCCAAGCTAAATAGAAACGGTTTATGTAAAGTGCCTATTCAGAGTGCAGAGAACATACCCAGTTTGACGGGATAGTGAACATATTCTAATTCATACTTCTAACCCAGGGATAATTTAGGTTTAGTTGAGAGTCTCTTTACTGGAGTGCAGGAGGGAAACAACATAAAAGATCATCATGGATGCAGCACTATGTCAATGCATTTTTTATGTGTGAAAAGTATTAGTGTCAGCAAAGTGTGATCTCGCTGCTTTCCATTTATAGACATGGTCTCTGATCAGAAAAATTGCATTATTTCCCCCAAGAAATCACATGTCGAGACAACCCATAGGCTTCAGGGGCAATTTTCTATCCACAGACATTTAGATTACCTCACAAACCAGTAACTTCTCTGGGTACTCTTTGATATATTCTGGAAATACAGTGTTCCTTTGGTATCTGCTAGTGTTTGGTTGCAGGACCCCCTGTGGATACCAAAATCCATGGATGTTCAAGTCCCATTATATACAATGGTGTAGTAAAATTGTGCCCCTTATCACAAAAGCTAGATTTGCTTTTTGGTATTTAATTTTTTTCCCAAGTTGTGGATGGTTGTTTCCTCTCCATTGACGCCCCCTTGTCGTGGGAGAGAGGCTTGCGTACCCTAATGATGTTTTGAGCTATGCTGGCGGTGGCATAAAGCCACTGGTAGGGTCTCCGATGCCAGACAGGTCAAAACCAAAGGGTCTGACAAAGAGCGTCAAAGGGCAGGATGGGCTCTCTAACCTTGTGGTAACCGTCCTAGGAGAAGGAAAATTCTAATCCCAAACCCGGGCAGATGGTGCTCATCCAACCCTGAAAGGTCAACCATCTAAGAGAAGGAAACTAATCAAACCTACGACCCGAGGACCTCGCTGCTACGTCCATGCTTGCAAGGCCACGGCAGATGAACCTTTGGTTTAAAGGGTGAGACCAGTTCTGTGCACACTGCGCTCCACCAGAAAAATCCATTGCACAGGCTCAAGGATGGTTGAATCTGTGGATGCAGAATGTGGAGGGCTGACTATAACAAGGAACATGTCCTGGAAGTATCCTGGAGCTGTCCCTATGCTCAAGATGTCTAAATAAGCAGATACTGTATGTATTTCAGTTAGGGTTGAAGCAAACACATATGTATTAAATATGCAAGTGTAAGTGTGTGTGTGTGCTACTTTTATAGCCAAACATCCACATTTAGCAAGACAAGACATTTCATAAAATCAATAGGTTCATTATGTACATGAATTCTTAGGTGGTGAAAATTGTTTTGCACAAGGATCTTTCCCCTATACACAGAACTGTGCATTCCTATAGAAGATACCCATGATTTAACTTTGGCTTACCCTTCAGGATTCTTTGGCTTGTCCCATTAGAGGGGCTGTGCATGAAAGCAACACTTTGTATTAGAAGCAATGGGCAGAAATTAACAAAAACCTAAAAGAATTTCCATAGCAAGAAAAACCAATGAAGCACTGCCAGGTGGGGGTGGAATGAAAAACAACCCAAACTGTGACAGATTATAGCTGAACCCTAGTTTGGGCAAACAATTGTTCTAAAAAACCTGAATGTGATATACAGTATTTGCATAAGATTCAACATTGGTCCTGAATATGTACATTAAAAACTCCCAATTTTCTTTTATAGGTTTGATGTTTGACAGCAGCCTTCAATACATCAAAAATATTTTTTTAATAAAAAATCTGTAAGATTTGCCTCTTCAACTAGGGACCAGCACAAGGGAAGAAATAATCTTGCTGAAATTTCAGCTCATCCGGGGAGTTACATCTCAGTGAAGTTCTATTCTTGATTAGCTTTGCAAGAATTCTAGAACAAGATTTTTTTAAGTCAATTCTTTTTTTTCCCTTTCCTTTTTTTGTCAAAGCATGTAGTCAAGCATGAAACTAAAAAGAGAGGGGAAGAAATGCTGTCATTGCTCAGCCACTACAATCATCTTCTTCCTATTTTTCATTCCACTATTTGTTGGATATCTATTGTCCAGTTCAAATTGACTCTTCTTGGGACTTTGCAGTCATAATGTAGAAAGAAATTGGACCCTGAGACTTACAAACCTTTACATTTTCAGCATGGGAAAGTAGAAATGCCATTTAAAATTGCAACAAGCAAAATTTGACTTCTAGCAGACGTCCAGTGCTGAAGCTGCCTGATAGCAATAGCATGAGTAGAACAACTGTAAAGGCAAAATAGTGGCTCGCAGCAGAACTGGTTCCAAAGATCAAGAGTAAACTGAGTGTTATTGTGGGAGGAGGGAACATTATAGATTGGGGAAGGATGTTCTTCATATAGAAAGCACAGGAAAGAATGCTGAAGGCCAGATTTCTGTTGCGCCACTAAGCTAGCACAATATTCTCTTACACTAATAACCACACTTTCTAGACATTGTAGAAGGTGTTAGCATTATCATTGGGGATGGGAGAAAAGTCTGAACTGCCAATTCCCTGTTTGCATGGCTTCCAGGGAGAGGGCTCCTAACTGGCAAGGTGCTTTGGGACATGGATACATGGTCTGCCCTCTGAGGACCCCTACAAGCCCATAGAAGCCATGCATTGGAGAAATAAGTGGTTCAGAGAAAGTAACCTTCTCTTCCTGATGATAATGATTCCTTCCTTACCACAGCCTTTTTAATTGGGTTGCTGATGGCTGCACCAGCATGGCTATGCTGGCAAAGGAAATGAACAGAAGCTTGGCTAATCCCTTTCCTGATAATGATGATGATGATCCTGATGATAATTGGTGACGATGACCACTGAAAAAGCTTTGAGATGTGTCCTGTTTTGGTGCCAAAATGAGGCCAGGTCCCTGAGAGAGTACAGGAGGCAGCCAAACATGGGGAGAGTCCCAGAGGGAAGCATGGCTCACCAGGAAGGATGAAGAAGCAGTGCAGGTAGGCCAGTCGGAACAAACACAATCAAGCAATAAATCCAAACGGAAGATCCAAAAGGAAGATCCAAAAGCTAGTCAGTAAACAGAACAAGGACTGAGGTTATCAAGCAACACAAATCAGGAACATCAGTCAGGAATGTTGCTTCCACCAGAGAGAACTGTTGTGAGTAACAAGTTTCTCTGAGGGAGGGGCTGGAATTTATGGTCTGTTGTCAGCACACACCTGTTCCCTGATTAATGAGTGTTTGATTCTTAAAGCCCTGACCTCTGCAGCCCTTCCTTTTTCCAGTAACAGTAGATACTGTTAGCTCTGTGTCTTCTTGTTCAAAAACTGTCATGCCTTCTTGGTTGTCTGCCTTACTAGCTTGGCATTCTTCCTCAATATCTTGACCCTCATGACTCACATCATGTCTGAGTCATGAGGGCAAGGCCCAAGAAGATTATTCTGAGGAGAAAAGATAAAAGCCTCAGGATGTCATGAGGCTGAGAGAGAGAACAAAGAGAGACAACAGATAGGAGGGGGGGTGGCCGTCCCATATAAAGGGGTGCTTGGCTGAGACTGAGCTGAAGAGCCCCAGGTTCCCAGCCCATCTGCACATCCACAGAATTACATCTCTCCATGAGTAGACTAGGAAATGTGTTTAGGTAGATGTGTTAGGAATTATGTTTCTTCTGTAACCATTTGCTGAATGACCTAGGCTGTTTGTAACTTATAACTTAAGTAACTGTCTGAAGGAAGTGCCTTCATGAAAAGACACCTCTTCTGATGTAGATTGCTAGCTAGAATAAAACAAATTTTCCTTTAAAGTTCTCCCTTCTCTCCACACCCTTTCATGTGCCTAGCTCTGTTTGTATCTCTGCTCAGGCAGAGATGGACAAGTGCAAGCTGAAGTTTTCCACCAGTAACTTTCCAATGAGGGGTTGTCCACACAGTGAAAATACCCCTCACAGAATTCGCTCAGAAAATGAGTTGCCCCACATTGTCTCATCCTATTGTGAAGAAGGGGGGGGTCAAAAAGAGCAAAAAGTGTGTGAGAAAAGTCATTGTGGCTTTTCCTGACTTAAAAAAACAACAACATGAGGGTGCACATTTTTTCTTGTTAAGACAAGCTATTTGACACGTCTTGCTTCCTCATATAAGAGGAAGCACAAACCTGATTGGCCAGATGAGCACAGGGGGAGGGGCTGGGTTACAGGGCAAGTGCCCACTGCTGCCATTTTTTAAACAAGAGCTATAGGGAATTAGGGAAGGCAAGAGGGGGGCTGCCATTCTTTCCCCGGTTCCTCCCGTGCCACAGCCGCCGTTGTCCTGCCAACACAGAGAGTGAAGGAAAGGAGGAGGGCTTGCTCACTCTCCTCTCCCTTCCTCATTCCCCCCCCTGTGCTACCCCCATTGCTGTTACACCACTGCAGAGAGTAAAGGAAGGGAGGGGGGATCACTCACCCTTCCCCATTTCTCTCCCCCCCATGCTGCAGCTACCACTGCCATGGGGATTGGGGAAGGTAGGAGGGCAGCTGCCATCCTCTTCCCCTTTCCCTGGTTACCCCCTGTGCTGCAGCAGCCATTGTCCACCACCACGGAGAGTGAAGGAAGAGAGGAAGGCTCACTCACCCTCCTCTCCCTTCCCCGTTTCTCTCCCCCCTGCCATCGCAGTCCCACTGCCCCCGCACCAGAGATGTCATCCATGCAAAGTTTACAGAGGCTGCTGAGCAAAAATCCACCGTTAAGAGAAGTCGTAACTGCTGCGACCTGCTTTTTCTGTGGGGCACTATGGTTTTTTGGGGCTTGTGTAGACAGTGGGTGGTGGCAGCTCAGATAGATGGTCTTTAGAGGTACCATCCTACTCAACAAAAGGAAGAGAGGACACTAAAAGCACCACATTTGATGATCAACATGACTTCTACCACATCAAAGGAAAAACATTTGCTGGGATGTGTGGAAATACATCTCTGCAGCCACATGGAGTCATTGCTGCCAAGTAATTCATGAAGTCAGGTATGTAATATCCTCTCCCTCGCTAGCCCAACAATATCTATGGGCATAGTAATTTATATTATTAATTGTCCAGTTTGTGGTTTATTTCACTCCTTGCAGTTCTCAAATATGATCAGTTTGCGTGGAATACAGCAGTACATTGTAATAATGGCATACTCGTCACATAAGGAACTACATATTAACTTAGAAAGAGAAAATGAAGAAGCAGTCATACTAAACCTACTTATACTCACAAGGGATTAGAGACAGACCAAAATGCAGTATGGCTGTAACCTCTACAACAATATCTGCACTCTTGGATAAGTGATATAAACCTTTTAATGACCACAAATATGCAATTGTTTTACATCTTTACTGGGGAAAAAATGTTTTGACTAGTTATGTCTAATAGAGAGGGGAAGATAATGATTGTGTGATGTGCTTTAATGTGGTCCGTGGTTTTAAAATGGTGGTGGAATCATACAAGAAATGTAGAGTTGTGTTGTTAATAATATTTCACCCAAATAGGTAATAATCCATTGAGATAAATTAATAAGAGCCTGTATTAAAAGGGCTAGAGAACTCATGGATGGCCCAGACTCTATTTTTCCCTGGATGGGAAATCCTACCTGCTCTTGTTTCAGAAACATCTAGGAGGGAGCACATCACTCCGGTTCTGAGGTCCCTCCACTGGCTGCCTATTGGTTTCCGGGCCCAGTACAAGGTGTTGGTTATCACCTTTAAAGCCCTAAATGGCTTGGGTCCAAGCTATCTCAGGGACCGTCTCCTCCCTTATAATCCCCCCCACACACTCCAGTCCTCTGGGAGGAATTTGCTGTAGCTTCAAAAGTCGAGGCTTTCGGCTACCTCCCAGAGGGCTTTTTCTGTTGTTGCCCCCAAACTATGGAACGGCCTGCCGGATGAGATCCGCCAATTGACATCTTTGGACAGCTTCAAAAAGGCTGTCAAGATGGATCTCTTCTGGCAGGCCTTTCCAGAATAGATTATCCTGGCCGCGGGACCCCCCCCTCCTTCAGGAGAATCCCCACAGCCTCCTTTGTTAACAGAACTGAATATCGCTGGGGACCTACTGTTATTGCCAAATGTAGGTATGTGTTTTTATCAAATGTTTTAATTGTTTTAATTTGTAATTGATTTAATAACTTTAAAGGGGGGGAAGGGCGTATATTGTTTTACTGTATGGTTTTTTAATGTTGTGAATCGCCCTGATTGGATTACCAAAGGGCGGTATATAAATACATATTATTATTATTATTATTATTATTAATATTATTATTATAGGAGAAACACTGAGTGAACTGAATCATAGAATCACAGAAACATAGAGTTGGAAGAGACCACAAGGGCCATCTAGTCCAACCCCCTGCCGTGCAAGAATACACAATCAAATCATTCTCGACAGATAGCCATCCAGCTTCTGCTTAAAAACCTGTAAATATGGAGACTCCACCACACTCAATTTCATGCCACTATAATTCCCTTCTTAAATTTATCACATTAAACAGACTGTGGAGAGTCAGACCATGATAGCTAAGGTCCATGGAGACACATACTTTTAAACTATACAGCAGGTGCTCCCTTGGTTTACCATAACATATAATAAAACTCATTGTGTGACCTCATTTACTGGGAGTTTCTCTGCCCTCTCAGTGTGATGGCATAATTTCATATAGAGAATTTCCCTAGTTATTATGGGTGAAAGGCAGTACTGCCACGCCATAACAAAATCATGTAAACACTCCTTCATCCATCTGGCAAGAAGGTATACTTGAGGCGAGATACTTTGTGCCTCGCAGGAATGTTCAACAGAGGTTGCCTGAAATGGCTGTGGAGTTGTACAAATCCCACAGGTATGAATACAGCACATGTATTCATTCTATTTATATCTGCTGACTCAACTGCTCCTTGAAAATGCAGCACAGTGTCAATCATATGAGCCAAGAGTGCTCCTAGAGTTTACAATCTGCACAAGCAAAATCTATTTATTATTTTCTTTGAAAATGCATATGCTGCCTTCCCTACCTTTCAAGAGCCTCAAGGCAGCAAATATATAATGAAAAGAAAGGAAACATCATTCTAACAATGAAACAGGTTGCCTTGTTCATAGGTTCTCTACCTGAAGGTTGGCTTGGAGTTGTTACATGGCACAGATCACATGTTGAAAAGCCAATACATAACTAACGCAGGAGAAAGTACCGGTGAGATGTCACGAAAGAAGGCCTAACTTAATGTCAAAAACTCCCATCCTGAAGGAAAAGAATGCTGCTTCTAGCAATTGAGAAAAGGTCATGGGAGAGATGATATGAGAGATCTTTGCGCACCATGGCAAAATACTAATGTATACTGATATTAATCTTGAGGGGGAGGGGGAAAGTGTATTTCACCATCAGAATCGTCTCTAAACAAGGGAATTCTTAATCTTGTCAGGTGTGCATTCCTGCTTTTATTTTTCCTTAGCTCTTTACTAAGCTTCCAGTTGAACTACACTGCAGAATACAATGACTATCAACATGAATGTTAATTGCTACCACTTAGAAACACTGTAGCTGTTTGACTAATCTGTGACTTGAAATTTACTGGCATGCATTTGCCTGAAAAACCAGAACACATTGTGGATTGTCACTCAGAATGTTTTACTCTTTCCATTTCAAATCCACCGACTGTTTTACTATGTATAATTTTATGTCTCCTGCTCATACTTACCTATCAACATAAGAAAAGCTGAACAGTGTTGAAATTCTAGCATGAATAGTGCATAAGCACAGCGTTACAAAATAGGGGTCCTTGAATGAACCAAGAGTCCTCAGAAGAATGTTCCACAAGAATTGCAAATTCCTACTTCTGTATTGCATAAATAATTAATATGCCTCAGATTTGCCTAAAACATTTAAATGGAATCAGACATTTTAAAGACTCTTTTCATGCTATTGGAAACTAAGTGAGTGATCAGCATCCATATTTTTACCCTGAAGCACTAGCAAAGCATTTGAACTTATAACCACTTTAAGGCAAGAACTGTGTACACACAGACATACTCACAATAGATCTCTTTACATAACTCTAATATGTAAAATGAATGTGCATGAAAGAGGGTGGGGTTCACAGTGGCAGCCCCCTTCACCTGTGGCCTATGGTCATTAGACTGTTTGTGCAGTTCCTATGCTGTATATCTCTCTGCACATTAGGAAGCCTGATTTTCACAGGGTTCCTGACTGCATATACCAGTACACAACCCACAGGAATGTACAGTATATTGCACGTGTGTGAGTCTGTGCAAACAGCCTGGTGAACCTGGGTACTTTTGAAACTGGGTTCATTACCTTTATTCTCCTCCTTCATCCACACATTTTCCACGTTGACTGAATATCTAAAGACACTCAGTAAGAACATTCGACAAAGGGTAAAAAACATCTCTTTTACTCTAAAAATCTTTGGTGCTTAAATGTACCTCATTAATTGTATTTATACAGGACTAAAGATATTAAGGCCATAGATGTTTTGCTTGCCCAACTATGGTGGAGTGCCCTTGCAGGGGTAATATTCCACTCATTTTTTAAAAGGATGGGGGATGTTCTGTATCTAAGAAGAAGGAAAATTTACCTTTAAAGTACAATCTTTGAACATAAAGAAATGAACATTGGTTTCCATAAGGATCTATGAGTACTGTGCTAAATTAACTTTCACTGAAATTGTTTAGATTTTGCAGGTTGTGACCTTACTTTCTATACCAGTAGGTGTTTGGGAAAGGGCTGTTTTTGTTAAATGGGTTTTCTGTTTTAGTGCCACACAGTTTTAAATCTATGCTTTTAAATTCATGTTTTACATCATTTTAATTCTATAGACAGTTTAATATTTTAATGTTATTAAAATATTAATCTTATTTTAATATTATTATTTTAAACTTCTTTTAAGCTTTTAGTGATGTTTAGTTCTACTTGTATTTCTTTTTATTCTGTAAACCTTCTTGAGTCCCACTCTTGGGCAGAAAGGTAGGAAATAAACAAAGTAATTGGTTGGGTGGGTAATTCTTTCAGCCCCATTCTGAAAATAAACATCTTCTCCAGTCCCTCACACCCACATTGGAAGAGGGGGGTAAACAGTTGAGGGCTGTGATACAAATATGCCATTTCTCTCTTTCCCCATGGTTATTTAAGAAGTAACACTTTTAGAAACAGCTCAGAGTTATTGCTCTTGAGAGTCTATGCTATTGCTCAGAGAATATTCCCTGGAGATAGCAGGGAAGTATAACTATGACTCTTGTCTCATGCCTTTGGTGCAGGACTCATAGACACAGCTGATCTGGCAGGGAACATCTCTAAGCATTAATAGAAACAGGTATTGTCCTTTCCTACCTCTTTCAGTTCTAATTCTATTCTTTCATACCGCATATTCCGGTGTATAAGACGACTTTTGAGCACTCAAAAATGCCCTCCAAAATTGAGGGTCGTCTTATACGCCGGATATACTTTTGCTTCGCCTGCCTACCTATCTCCTGCCTCTTCACAAACGGAGCAAAGAGGCAGGAGATGGAGCAGGGGGGGTGAAGCAAAGTGTTTAGCAGTTCATTCTCCCCCCTCCTCTGCCTTCTTCCCCTTTGGGGAGCAATGGAAGACAGAGGAGGGGGGGCGAATGTTGCAGTTTGCTGTGGCTGCCGCTCGATCGCCTGTGCAGCGGCTGAGGCAAACCGCTAGATTCACCCCTTTCCCCCACCTTCCTTGAAGGTGGGGGAAAAGGGCAAAAATGCCCCATTTTGCTCCACGGCCCCAATCCCTCCTTCTGGGCTACCTTCCGAAGGGAGCCAAGGCAGGGGAAGCGGGGCCGCTGAGCCAAACCCCTAGATTCGCCCCCTCTCCCCACCTTCAAGGAAAGTGGGGAGAAGGGGCGAAGATGCCCCGTTTGGCTCTGCAGCCTGTATCTATGCAAATGGGGCATCTTCTCCCCTTCTCCCCACCTTCCTTGAAGGTGGGGAGAGGGGGCGAATCTAGGGGTTTGGCTCCGCGGCCCCGTGTCCTCCTTCTGGGCTAATATAAGACATATCAGGTAGAACTTCTTTTAGGTATGGATCCTATGAAAAAAGGTGTTCCTCTAGGTGTACAGTTTTTTTCTGTTTTGTTTTGTTTTTGGCTAAATACAAGTGATACATCTTTACATTATTACAAATATCTGAATTAAATTATTTTTCATGTAAGGATTTGAATGTGTTTTAATATAACATTTAAAAAGAACTAAAGTAGATAACATTATTATTTTCTACTTCTACTTTTTACAGAAAACCCACATTCAAATCATGGAATCATAGAATTGTAGAGTTGGAAGAGACCACAAGGGCCATCCAGTCCTAGCTCCTGCCATGCAGGAAATCACGATCAAACCATCCCTGACAGATGGCAATCCAGCCTCTGTTTAAAGACCTCCAAGGAAGGAGACCCCACACACTCTGAGGGAGTGTGTCCACTGCTGAACAGCTCTTACTGTCAGAAAGTTCCTCCTAATGTTGAGGTGGAATCTCTGTTTCTGGAGCTTGCGTCCATTGTTCCGTGTTCCAGTCTCTGGAGCAGCAGAAAACAAGCCTGCTCCATCCTCAGCGTGACATCCCTTCAAATACTTAAACAGGGCTATCATATCGCCTCTAAACCGTCTTTTTTCCAGGCTAAACATACCCAGCTCCCTAAGTCTTTCCTCATAAGGTGGGAGGAAGGGGCGAAGATGCCCCGTTTGGCTCCGCAGCCGGATTGGGCCTGTATCTATGCATTTCGTTTTTCTGCCCTAAGTGCAGTACCTTACATTTCTCCATATTGAATTTCATTTTGTTAGCTTTGGCCCAGCTCTCCAGTCTATCCAGGTCATTTTGAATTTTTATCCTGTCCTCTAGGGTATTATCTACTCCTCCTAATTTGGTGTCATCTGCAAATTTGATAAGTATGCCCCTAATTCCCTCATCTAAGTCATTGATAAAGATGTTGAATAGCACTGGGCCCAGGACAGAACCCTGTGGCACCCCACTGGTCACGTCTTTCCAAGACGAAGAGGAGCCACTGCTGAGCTCCCTTTGGGTTCGGCCAGTCAACCAATTACAAATCCATTGAACAGTTAACTTGTCTAGCCCACATTTTACAAGCTTGTTTGCAAGAATGTCATGGGGAACCTTGTCAAAGGCCTTACTGAAATCAAGGTATACAATATCCACAGCGTTCCCTTCATCTACCAAACTGGTAATTTTATCAAAAAAGAGATCAAGTTAGTCTGGCATGACTTGTTTCTCTGAAACCCATGTTGACTTTTTGTGATTATGGCATTGCTTTCTAAATGTTCACAGACTCTCTGTTTAATGATCTGCTCTAGAATCTTCCCTAGTATTGATGTCAGACTAACTGGATGATAATTGTTGGGATCCTCTTTTATTCACTTTTTGAAGATGGGGACAACATTTGCCCTCCTCCAGTCTGCTGGGACTTCTACTACTCTCCAGGAGTTCTCAAAGATTATTGCCAATGGCTCTGAGATTACATTTGCCAGCTCTTTTAATACTCTTGGATGTAGTTCATCTGGTCCTGGAGATTTAAGTTCATTTAGATTAAGACGGTATTCCTGTACTATCTCTTTACTTATTCTGTGCTGTATTTCCTCTATTGTGTCTTCTGTTCCATTATCCTCAGGTTGATCACCCTTTTCCTTTTCTGAAAACACTGAGGCAAAGAAGGTGTTGAGTACTTCTGCCTTTTCTCCGTTCCCCGTTAGCATTTTGCCATCTTCTCCATGTAGTGGCCCTACCATTTCCTTCTTCTTCCTTTTGCTGCGCGGACATACCCCCCCAAAACCCCTTTTTATTGTTCTTAACCTCTCTAGCGAGCCTGAGCTCATTCTTCACTTTAGCGTTTCTAACTTTACTCCTACATGTGTTCGCTATCTGTTTGAATTCTTTGGTGATTTCTCGCTTTTTCCATTTCCTATACATGTTCCATTTAAAACTTAGCTCTTTAGTCATCCATCCTGGTTTCTTGAGACACCTCCCATTTTTCTTCCTCATTGGTACTGTTTGAAATTGTGCCTTCAAGTATCCCCCTTTTGAGAATGTCCCATCCGTCTTGAAGTTCCTTCTCTTTTAGTATTCCTGACCATGAGATCACCCCCAGTATTTCCATGAGTTTATTGAAATCAGATCTCCTAAAGTCTAGAATGAGTGTCTGACTATGCCTGGCTTCTCCTTTCCATTGTGTAACAAACTATATTGTTACCTGCCTTTACACTACCACCCCTACAATAATTCATAAACTGACAGTAATTCATTAACTGGCATCAATTCATAGATTTGGCACTAAATGGCAGTTCAAGTGGATCCCAGTTTACCAGGGCCTCTGCAGGAAGGTTCATGTAAAAGGTCACCCTTAGACCTAATGGAAGTTCCTCAGAAAATTCCCCAAACTCAGACACACCCAAGAATAGTTATGCAAAACCCCCTGAGACAAGCTGTTAGGGAGGAATGTGCTAATCCATCCTGGTTGCATCTGGGCCTGAGTCATACTCCAAAACAAAAAAAGGATCAAACAACCCATTACTCTGCAAAGATCTCCTTTCACATCTCTGACTATCCAACAATTCAAGGTTGCCTCAAACCCATCAGTCTTAATGTTCCAATCATCAACAGCAATTAACGAAGTCGGAGCTTCCATTGTCTAAGGACTTTTTCAGATGGGCTAAAAACACTGTTGCATGCACGGAACAGGGTCAAGAAAGGGTTTCCTTTCAGATGACGTTGACCCTGTCCCGTGCTACTCCTGTGCTGCCCCCATGCCGCATCCATGATGTTGTAATCATGGGGAAACATTGTTAATAGACCATCCATTCCATTTCTGTCACGGAAACATGGGTGTTCTGAAAGGTGCCCCATTCCTTTCCCATTATTTCTTATTTATTAGTTATTTATACCCTGCTCTTCAGCCACAAGGCTATTAGAGTGGCTTTCAAATTGTTTTAAGCAATTCAATTTACACATCTACACTGCATTAAGCAGTTTCCAACGTGTGTTATCTAATTGCCCCCACAAGCCAGGTACTCATTTTACTGACCTATGAAAGTATGGAAGGCTGAGTGAACCTTGGAGCACTCTGGAATCGAACTTGCAATGTGGTGACTTGCAGTACTGGCATTTATCCACTGCACCACCAGGGCTCCAATGCTGGTGCAATGTCAGCTGTGGGGGGAGGTCCATTCTGAACACTTCTGGTGGAGATTGGGACAAGGAGGTAAGTGACACAGTTTTTTCCACCTCCTGGGGTTACTTGGTTTTTTTTAATGCGTTTTTTTGCTTGGTGTAATTTTAAACTTTTTTTAACTTGTATTTTTAAATTCCCCATGCAATATTTCTCTCGAGAATAGGAGAGATTTGCTTTCCGGCTCGTAAATGTAGCCTTACAACGGCTGCATTTACTCCTGGCCAGCCAAGGGGAGGGGGAGGGTGGTCTCTTGCGCAAGAAGGTAGGTGTCTGAAAAAATTATTTTTATTCCATGGCAGGGAGGGGAGTGGAGTAGGAGGGTGGCTATCGAAGCAGAAATGGGGTATAAATCCCCATCTGAAAATGTCCTAAGCTCTCACTCAAACATTGTCTTCCACTCAAAACACCCCTTAAAGGTACAATATTGAATATAAATATTACCCCCAAAACACAACCAAAGTGTGCACAGCTCCATACACCTTGCTACGCTGTCAGTCTGCTATGTGATCCTCAGCTTCAAGCCTGAGTATTCTTTCACTGCATGAACATCTGCTCTTCAGATGGGTAATTATACTCCATCACCACCTGAATCTATTCCTCTATCCCAAAACTTCCTCCCAATTCTTCACTAGCCTTGTGTGATAGCTTATATATGTGAATGCTTCTGTGATTATTTTAAAATAAAATCAAGGGTGCAGCAGCATCAGGTGGACTCAGGCATCTCTCTATGAAGAAGAGGCCCCTGTGGAGCAGTGGCTACTGCTGCATGCTGTGTGTCTCTGTTTTGCTTGGGCAACCAGAGGTAGCATGCTGCCCTCCATGCCTCAATGTCTTCCATGCCTCAGTTCCAGCCAACCACCCTTGCCTGCCTCCACCCACCCACCACCTCTACTGCTGCCCTTTGCTATTTTTAATAGGGATTTACAAGCCTCTTGCATGTTCCCAGTCTCTCTCAGTCTTGTGAGGTTTGCTGTCCCAATATAAAATGGCATAGGACAGAAGCCGAGATGGCACCAAATAATGCACAGATAATCAAATTCATGAAAGTTAAACCCACAAGTGTGGAGGGCCAACTATATTGGTAAAAGTACCTTGATTCCCTCCCTGCAAAACAGCTGCATAATTAGGCAACCAGCCTGGAGAAGGAGAATAGGCCAGTGAGGAGGCAGTTGATGTCCTCTTTTGATAGCAAAGATGGCTCCAAGGGGCAGAGGATGAGAGCCCAATTGCATTAGTAGATGTCCACAATGCAATGTTGGATTTAGGATGTAGCAAGTGAGAGACCAATCCACTTTCAGAAGCGGGACTTTCTCTATCAGATGGGATTGTGACAGCCAATCAGTAATGCTGCCCCCATTCTCTAATCTGCTTCCCAGAGAACTAAAGAAGGAACTGCTAATTGTTAGCCTATTAGGGCCACTTTACACTGCATGTCTCAGGAGGGAGGCAATTCCTCTCAAAGCCGCCAAAGTGAATTAGCATTAAGGAACAGCAATGGGACAAGGGGTGTTCTGGTGCTTGGCTGACAGGTGCTAATTAACAAAGGGAATGACACACACATCCAAATGAATAGGCTATTCCCAGTAAGACATTTTAGGCCTCAGCTGATGGTCTTTGGCTAAGGAATAACGGTTGATGGATTTTACATAGGCCTCATAACTATGAAGAAAAATGGTGAAAGGTCTGGAAATCATTCCTTATGAGGAAAGACTTAGGGAGCTGGGTATGTTTAGCCTGGAAAAAAATGGTTAAGGGTTGATATGATAGCCCTGTTTAAGTATTTGAAGGGGTGTCACATTAAGGATGGAGCAAGCTTGTTTTCTGCTGCTCCAGAGACTAGAACACGGAGCAATGTATGCAAGCTCCAGGAACAGAGATTCCACCTCAACATTAGCAGGAACTTTCTGACAGTAAGAGCTGTTCGGCTGTGGAACACACTCCCTCGGAGCGTGGTAGGGTCTCCTTCCTTGGAGGTCTTTAAACAGAGGCTGGATTACCATCTGTCAGGGATGCTTTGATCGTGATTTCCTGCGTGGCAGGAGGTTGGACTGGATGGCCCTTGTGGTCTCTTCCAACTCTACAATTCTATGATTCTATGAAGTTGGAGAATGGAGCCTGCTGCCAGGAGGCAGCAAGAGGTCTGTGAAAGTGTTAGTGAGTGTCTCTTAGGAGATTTTCACACGCCGAAAATATTGCCTCCAGAAACCGGGACAGAAATATTTCTGTCCCGGAAGCAGCACCACGGTTCGCACGCTCACCTCCCTCTTCCGTTTTTCCGTCGTCCTCGCTTTGGGTTTTTTCCTCTCTCTTCCGGAATATTTTATTAACGGCAAACTCCCGTTAGTAAAATATTCCAGAAGAGGGAGGGAAAAACCCAAAGCGAGGACGACGGAAAAACGGAAGAGGGAGGTGAGCGTGCGAACCGCGGCGCTGCTTCCGGGACAGAAATATTTCTGTCCCGGTTTCTGGAGGCAATATTTTCGGCATGTGAAAATCTCCTTAGTCAATATAAAAAGAGTTGTCACTGATAGGTGAAGATGGATTTTCCTCTTTATGAACCACTCAGAGGATAATATAGATTGTGCTAGGGAATTAGTTGACACCTTAAAGTAGGGGAAGATCTTATTGTGTGTTTGTTCTTTTTCTGATTTTTTTCTATGTGCATAGCAATGTTTTAGTGATGTGTTAAGGTGCATGTATAACGTGTGAAGGGTTTACTATTGTTTTTTTGTATGTGGTTAGTTTAGGTTCTAAGTATGAAGTATTTATGAAGTATTTATGTTTTGTATATTCATGTTTACTCAATAATGTTAATAAAGATAAATGACAAAAAAGATGCTCTTCCTTCACTTTGCTGAAAACATAGAAGTATCAGGGTCAAAGCAAAACATTAAAAAAAAGAAAGATTAAGCCAGAATAAGGTACTCAGGTATAAAAGAAAACCAGAGTTAGGAGCAAGCCAAGATTCATTTCATACCATCTCTTGTTGACTTCAAAACAACCATAGCTAAAATATCTGTCTACGCCTCACATCCCACAAAAAAGCACAGATTATTTAATATTTTAGGAAACAATATTATGTTTCCTAAAACTAAGCATCTCCTATTTCCATTTCTAGTCTTTTTTTTTTATTACCTATGGTAACTGTTTTGAAGGTAATTTGTGATCCTGTAGGATACACATAGCATTTACTCTAAGAAAAGAATGTTCAGCCTGATGACAGCCCATCAAAATTGCATATAACACGGAATAAGTACTAGTAATTGGACCGAATTACTTTTTAAAATAAAACAGTCTAATTTGCACATGAGGGAACTGAGACGCAGAAGCCAAAACTATTCTTTATGGAACAAGGGAGAAAATCAGCTACAAAGTGAAATGCATTTTTAAAAGAAAAAAAAATATTACCACTAAGCTGGAATAAAATTCTAGCTTCACATCTGTGTTGGATTCCTAAAGGCATATATACAATGACTTCTATATTTCAATTTGTTTGCATTTTTAAAAAATGAAAGCTCAAGAAAAAAACGGCTACACTAAGGCAGGCAGAAACGTGAATGAGGAAGTGGTGTATATGAGTGCTATGAGTATGCATGTATGTGTGTATGTATAAATTATCCATTGAAAAGGCAGTCATCTCCTATTATTCTATTGATCTCAATAAGCATATTATTAATTGCAATAAGCTGGGGTTCGTTCAAATTTTACACCTCCAATGGAAATATACCCCTGAAGGGGTATATTTCCTTTCATATAAATATCATACAAAGAATCAGCATCTTAATGCACATCCCAAGCACATAATAATAATAATAATAATAATAATAATAATATTTCTATAGCAATTTACATCTGAGTATGGATCTCTGCATATGAAAACAAAATATGGCAATTAGATAGCAGTAACAATTCTCAAACACTGTTTATAAATTATATACAACAGGATTGTTGGTTTTATTATTCTTAGAGAGGGGGAAACTAATTATCACTTTTATATTGTTGCTTGAGAGGAAAAATAATTAGCAAGTAAAATTGTTAGATTACTTTGTTCTATTCTTCTTTTCTTTTCTTTCTTTTTTTTGGGGGTGGGTGGGGGGTGGGGAGGAACCATTCTATGTTCACACACCTGAGACCAAATCTGATCTAATTCTTATGCTAATCTACATGGGTAATCTTCCCCCAAATCAGGTGAGGATCAAAAGTGTGCTTTCTATATTAAAATATCAATGAGTCTGGAATTATTTTAGCTCTGAGAACCCAGAAGCCTCTAGTGTGTCCATGACAAATTACAGTACAGCCCCTAATTATTTGAACCTCTTTTTGTTACAACTAAGAGAGAGAAAAATTCACCCCACTGTTTCATTTCTATGTGGGTCCCAAATTTTGTTTTTGACTAGAGAATCTAAAGTAAGCCGAGGCTTGGTTGCAGAGTAAACCTAGGTAAATCTAGGAGTAAATCCTCCAAATTTATGTAACAGCAGGGACAAAAGGAACGCCTACTATTCAGCAACCATAATAGCAGCAATAGTAAATGGCCAACTTCTTTCTTATCTTAAATGTATGGATCATCATCGCATTACCTCTTAAATTGGTCACAGATGGTTCTAAGAAAAAAACAGGAACCGAACTACAATGTCTACTACCAGCATACACAAGTGCAGGAAAATTATCTTATTCCTGCATATTGGAAATTGCCCTCCCAGGAGCACTCTATTCTTTCGTAAGACTCGACTTCATAATTGGACAGAAAAAGCTGTAGTTTGGAATGTATAATTATGTGCAAACTTTTGCACACAGTTTTTTTTGTATGTGTGTACCGGTATGTGTGTGAAAACCCCAGCATTTTCTGTGCAGTAAACAGCCTTTTCTACACAGAAAATACTATTTTTGTGTAGAAATGTCTGATGAAAATGCCATTGCTTGCACAGATAATGCTGTTTTCTGCACAAAATGCTGTTTCCTGCTAAAAATAACAATGCATGTGTGAATTTTGTGCAGAGTAAGTCTTAGGAGATTATTATACGATGGTTGTACAGTGTTGGAGCGGTACAGCAATGCCTATGACCATACCTTATTGCACAACACTTTCCTCATCCTGCTGCTAGCTTGTAAACAACCCATTACTGGGGCACACCTTCTCATTGATGTGGAAATCCCATCAATGCCTTGCCAATATCACCATTCATTTGAGGCTACCCCAGTGTGATAAGGCTCTTCCGGTTCAGCTCTAGAATAAGTTTAGTCACATGGCATGAGTGGGGATGATTTTCCTCCTCTCCCCTTTCCACTTGCTATTCCCAAGCAGGCTGATGTCCTGCTGCTTTGGGAAAGTAAATGGGAGGGGGAAAGAGGGGGAGAAGAGGAGAATAAAGGCTGCACTCATTCCGAGACTGCATTTGAACTTACTGCATGAGAGGCAGTGGGAGAAGTAGCCAAAAAGACTGTTGTGCTATTGGAAGAGAGGTGTGATAATGGACACTGCAGAACTGGTATGTTCCTATTTCCTTTACAAACGTTATTGAAGTGAGACACAAGGCTGGTGTGATTATCTCCTTAAACACAAAAGAATCTTGTATGTCCAGGATTCTCCTCATTAGGGTTTCTTAATACTTATGAAACATGTTTTCCAGCCATTTTTAGAGGGGATATTTTCAAATATTCTTTCCATACCTGTTCTCACATGCCAAAGTTTTGTGAATTCCAGATATATCTTCCCTGTTCTCCTCAGCATTTATGCCACTTCTTTAAATTTGTGAGCCCTGAACTGGTGTTTATCCTACAAATCCCTGAGTATTATTGCTCCCTCTTCTAATCTTACATAGGCCAGCAATGAAGACCTGATAATACCTTTATTTCCTGTCTCTTATTCTCTTCAACACCTTTTTCTAATTTTTTAAAAATGAATTAGGTATTTATATCCCACGCTTTAGCCACAATGGCTATCAGACTGGTTTACAAATTGTTTTAAGCAATAGCAATTTACACATCTACACTGCATTAGGCAGTTTCCAATGTGTATTAGCTAATTGCCTCCACAAGCCGGGTTCCCTCTCACTCCACAACAGCAATTTAAAGAATATTTCAAAATATTTCTATCCTTGATGAGAAAGCTTATCTTGACATTTCTTGGATCATGTACAGAGAAAGGCAGGATATAAATCAACTAAATAACTAAATAAGATACCACATTGGGAATTATTTTTAACTGTCACAAGTTTCTGGTCCTATTTTGGATTTTTTTGTGCATTTTCAAGTGAAAAATGTATTTTCTGTGCATGTTTTACAAAAAAAAATGTTTTTTCCCCATAAAAAAACTGAAATGAAAAAAAAACACTGAGAAACTGTTGTTTCTTCCTGTCATGTGCTAGAACACAATAAAAGAAGATCTATATCGCTGCTCTACATCCCATCCCTCTCCCTTTCCTGTCTGTTTGGAAACTTCACAGTTAACTTTAATTGCAATTTGCTATTGCTTCTGTTTCTTCTCCTTCTCTTTCTCCTCCTTTTTTATTTATATCCCACTTCCCCTACCCCCCAAGACTGGGATTCAAGGTGAGCTACATATTTAAACAATTACATTTGTTTTAAAAAAATACATTAAAACAGAATTAAACTTAGAACCATATTTAAAGCACACTCTAGAAGACTTTAAAAACATAAACAATACAATTTAAAACAAAACAACACTTACAACCCATTTTCAATCCTAAAAACATGTCTGAATAAAAAAGTTTTGGACTGCCAACTGAAAGACAAGAAAAGAGAGGGCATTCTAGCCCCCCTAGGGAGGGAGTTCCAAAGTGTATGTTTCCCTGAATAAACTCTCAATCTTTCAACCTCTGTGTCTGCTTTGGAAAAGCTCTGATTTTGTCTCCATTTCCTCCCCAGACTGTCTGATCCCAGTGAAGCTTGCTTGTTCTCTATCTTTTGATTAAAAGGGCCAGCTTCACTCAAATGACAGCAGCCTATCCTCAGACAGAGGAAAGCGAAGGTCAGGTTGAGAAACAGTTTCTTCAGCACACACAGGAGTTACAATCTCCCAGCCATTCATGGTCTGGAAGGGTTTATCCTCTGAACACAGTAATATACAGACATGTTTTAAGACTTATGTCCTGAGCAAACAAGGTAATGCTGAATAACTGCCTCCATTTTCAACCAAATCCACAGTCTGTCAGGAAGTACTACTTACTGCAAAAGTGTCAGAGACCACACAAACAATGCCAGAAATATATGAAAAGAAAGTTCACTGAAATCCAGTTATCTGTAGTTCCATTTTGATTCAACAGTGTATCAGAGGCTGCCTTTGAAAATTCAATCTAAAACATAAAAGGAAGCGCTTAAATTCAGTTTGAAAGACAGGTAGCAGCAGATATAATGGATTCCCCACCAGCTACACCTTTTTACATCCTTTTCTGCTAGCATGCTAATCTACATGGCTGGTGATACTAGAAGATATTCAGACATTGTTCATTTTCTATTGTTGCTCAAGAAAATTGTAGTCACCAGGGTATGGATGGAAAATAATTTCATTGGATTTGACATTCTCAATGAAGGTAGCATTTTTGCATTTCTCAATACTTGTTGCAAGAAGAAACATATCTCCCTTGAGAATATGCATATTTAAAAGACTTACTTGGCATTTTGGAGAAAAAATGTGCACACAAAACAATGCACTCATTTAAAAATGGAAATGGCTAAACATGTACACAAGAAAATACTCATACACATGTTCCAGTTAATGAGAAAAAATGTATCACTCAGTAAAATCAATCCATAGGGAGAAGCAAATAATAATACAGTTGTCCCTTCCCATTCACAGGGGTTAGGGGCAGAGCACCACCGTGTGAGTAAAAAAAAAACTGAATAAAGTAAAAAGTAAGTAAAGTAAAAACTGCACCACCGTGTGCCCCCGCCTGCCCACTCTCCTCATCCAACACACACACACACTTTCCCCTCCCCCTCTCTGGAAGAAGAGCCAAGGCCAGGTGGGAGATAAGGCTGAGCAGCTCCTGCAGTTCTGGGGATGGGGGGGTGGCCAAAGCTGCAGCAGGGGCAGGAGAACCCCGCCACCATCGCCACACTGCCACCCCCCCTGCCTGCCTGCCGACCTGGCAAATAGATGGCAGGGTGGCTGCTGCTGCTGCCTCAGTCTCAGGGAGGGGGAGGCTGGCCAAAGCCACAGCGGGGGCAGGAGAGCCCCATCACAATTGCTGCACCACTGTGCACCCCCACCTGCCCGCCCTCCTCTTCGAACACATACACACTTTCCCCTCCCCAGGGGAAGAGCTGAGGCCGGGTGGGACTCTGCAAATACACAAAACCGCTAAAGGGAAAGCTGCAAAAAGGAAGAGATGATCGTAACAACAACAACAACAACAACAACATAGGGGGGTTATGCAGGATCAGTGCCCATGGTTTCACTTACCCATGGTTGGGGGGAAATCTCTCTCTAGGCATCTGGAAGACCATAGAGTCACTCTGGATACACAATGACTTTCTAGGCATTGGGATGCCCTGCTGGATGTTGACCACAGTCATGCCAGATGCCTAGAGAGGCATTCTCTCTAAGCATTTTCTAGGTCTTCCACTGCAACTCTATGGTATTCTATAGTGGTTCACTATTATATGTAGTTTTCTGTATCTGCAGAAAATCTGGGGGGCAACCTATACACACATTAAGGGGATGCAGGTGAGATTTGGAGAAACACAACAAAGTTATGAGTGTGAGATTTTTCACATCCTGACACCAGGACTATTGCTTGCTTGAAGAAATCATACAAGAAAAGCCCCCAAACAATACGATCAATTAACTAATCAATAATTAGTTGTTAATCTCTGCCTACTTTTACTGAAACACCATAGAACAGCTAGACCAGACATAGATAATTGGGTTGAATTGGGGCTACTTTATTGAACCTAGAACTTATTTAATTGCATTGAACCTGGAGAGGAGCAAGAAAGGAGTTGATGGCACAGTGTTAAATGCCAGTACTGCAGCCACAGTGTTGTGAGTTCAATCCTGCAGGCTTCCAGGTTGACTCAGCCTTCCATTCTTCAGAGGGCGGTAAAATGAGTACCCAGCTTGTTGGAGGAAATTAGCTAACACACTGTAAACTGCATGGAGAGTGCTTAGTACTAGAAAGCAGTATAGAAATGCAGGCACTATTGCTATTACTATGGGAGGAGCAACCCAGTGCGGGATCAGCTGAGGTAAGCATCACCCCTTGACTTCCTCCTCAGCCTTCCCCTGGGTGAAATGCCTAAGCCCCGAGGGCAATCCAATAGATGGGTTGTTCCCCATCTAGCAACATAATGGAAGGCAGACCGAAGGACCTCCTCCAATACCAAGACCCAGGCCAGCCCCAAGGGTGGGCTTCTTCCCCATCCTCCGAGTTCCAGATACAAAAAAGGCAGCTCCAGAGCCAAACTCTTCACCAAAAGGCTGCCAAGGTGTTTACCAAAACTCCTACTTTTTCCTCCCACTACCTGCCAAGTGACCTCCTATTGAAGGACTTCATCCTTAACCAAAAGTCCCCCAGATACACAGGTAGGCCAAAAAGAAAAAAAAAACAGGTAAAAGGAGGAAGATTCCTACCTGGTCCCAAAGCGACCAGTGAAGGTCATACTGTACGGGAGGCAGGAGACTGGGTCAAGTTTAGCCTCCAAAAGGGAGGACCTTAAAATATCCTATGGTTCCACCCCACACACTCACCATCCAGGAATGATTGCACCCAACATAAAAACACCTGGCCTCTCTCCACTGGAGGCCACAAAGCCAGTGCCACCCACACAGCACCTTGCACCTCACAGGCCACCCACATAGGCCACAACCTCTAGGTAGGAATAAGTGAATCAAGTGAGATTTACCTCTGAGCCAACATGCACAGGATTATACTGTCTGTCTTAATTTAAAGCAAGAATGTGTAAAGTGTAGCCCTGAGGGTGTGTGAAGCCACCAAGGTTCTAGTGCAGTCCCAAACCACCACCTCTCACTGCCTTTTTTTTTTGTGGGGGGGGGGGCGGAGAGTTGAATTGCTTCTCCTGGAAGTTAGAATAGAAGCAGTCTCCGGTAACCTTCTAAAGAGGTTGCAGCACATGTAAACCCTTAAAACATTTTTTTTAATCCAAACTATTTTGTAAAGCCAAAAGTCTAGCCTCTTTTGGTTTTTGTTTTCCACTCCTCACTTTTGGCATTTTCAATTATGGCTATGTGCATAGGATTGTATGTGTGGACAAATCACACATACAACTTTGATGAATCAGGTATATAGAAACCAAGTGAAATTTCATGCATTTGTGAAAGTCTATGATTCAGTTCAGACATAATGACAGACAATGGTTGAATTTCTCCTTTGTGTGCAAGAAAACAGGAAAAAAATGATTTACTGTGGTTATCTTAATGGTTTTCGTGTCTAATGCACCATCCTTTTTTTAAAAAGTACAATAAAAACTGTTTTTAGTAATGTTCATTAGCCATCCTGAGAACTATTTTTTTAAAATATATACAACACAGGATAAAATGTAAAATATAAACAAATAAAGTTCAAAGCTTCTATTGCAGCATGGAACAAGCTATAATTTTCCACTAGGCCCAAATACAAGAAAATTCAGCCCTCCTCCTCTAAAATGAAATCACAGTGTTGCAAAGGACTTCAAGGGTCATCTAGACCAACCCTCTTTCAGTGAAGGAAATCTGCAGGTAAAGCAGGCCATTCAACGTCCATGTAATACCTTCCAATGAAGCAGAGTCTACCACTCATCAAAGCAGTTTATTCTACTATCAAAGGGATCATCTTCAGGAAGTCCTTCCTAATGTTTAATCAGCCCTTCAGATACCTCCAAAAGGTTATTTTCTATCGCCTTACAATATTTTCTTCTCCAAGCTAAACACACTCAGCTTCCTCAATTGTTTCACATTGGGCTCAATTGCCAGACCTTTTACCATCTTGGTCAACCTACACTAGGCATGTCACAGCTTCTCAATATCCTTCTTAAACTGTGGTGCCCAGAACCAGACCAAAACAGAATAGAGTGGTGCTATTATTTCCCTTGATTTTCAGGTCCAGGGCAACCACTGGAAGCTAAAAGAACCAAATGACATATATCCCCTCCCCTGTACTGGAAAAAGCATGTGTGGAGAGTACTGGACAGGAGGGGAAGGCCAGAAGAGAGAGTGTGGCCTTTCCTCTTGTTGTCATTGTTGTTGTTGACTTTGACTTATGGTGACCTTCTGAATGAGAGACCAAGAAGACACCCTGTTATCAACAGCCCTGCTCAAACCTTGCAAACAGAGAACCATGGTTTCCTTTACTGAGCCTATCCACCTATAATGTGGTCTTCCTCTTTTCCTACTGCCTTCTACGTTGCCAAGCATTACTGTCTTTTCTAATGAGTTATGTCTTCTCATGATATGGCTAAAATACATCAGTCTTAGTTTAGTCAACTCAGTTTCTTCCTCTTACTACCCCACTACTTATATTTGAGCTTCCTGAATAAATATTGAACAGGCTGCATTATGTTCATAGTTTTGATTTTATTCTCTGTAAAACTCTCATAAAATATTAGTTTTCAATGTGAAAATACGTCTCTGTGTAATGTTAAAAGAATTCTGTCTAAGCTTTAATTAAGACACCAATTATATTTTTAACAGTCCACACAATTCAGAATCAGTAAAAAGGGAGTCTTCAGTAGAAAAACCTGCTAGTGAATGTTTTCAATACTCCTGAAAATAAACACTGCTATCTCCTGAGGGCTCAGTGAACAGATCTGAGCATGCTTCTTTTTAAAGCAATAACCATCAATATGGCTTCCACTTGTACTAGACATCTGTAATGCTTTGAGCTGCATTTTCTCTGGAGATAACAGTGTTGTCCTGAGAACCAGAGCATGAAGAGGACAGAAAGGCAGAGCTGAACTGTTCACTCGTACTCCTATCTAAGGAGCAGCATTCTTATCTTTGTACAAAACAGAGCCTTAAGCAATAAAAGGAAAGTTTCCTAAATCTTTTTTTCTACCAGTATTGTGAGCTTTTCTACTACTGCATTTGATGAAAATCAGTTTTTGTCACACAAGAATCACAGTGATCCATTGTAGAATGACAGAACAACACTCAGAGCTCCCCCTGAGTTGCAGGAAATTTCCAGCTGCTAACATTGCTGATAAGAACTAATGATTCCTAATAGTACGAACACAACACTATTTTCACAGTGGGTATTACCATGTTTCTTTTGTTTTGACAATACTTAAGCAGTTGTGTGGATGCTTGATAAGTGCAAAGATGCTCCATAAGTGAAGCAATCTTGCAACACCTAATAGCAAATTGCACCACTAGGAGAGATCATGCATTATTCTGTTTCCCCTTTACAGGACCTAAAATTTATAATGCCACCAAAACCTGCAGCCTCAATAAAACACTGCTACTGTACACAATTACCAAAATGTGTTAAGACAGAAATGAAAATGCATTCCTTTGTTTCAATACACTGCATTTTTGTTTTTTGTTTTTATGGCAGTGGTTAATATTACTAATTTTCATAAGAAATCCAATAAAAGCAAATAATAAAAAAGTAAAGTAAGAAACAAGCCACTAACTTTGCACACAGTCATAAAATGGGCATGATAGACTGAATCTATAAAGCATAATAGCATATGCTACGGGGGTAAGAAGAAAAAAAAGGAAGGGAGACAGCATGGCCTGGAAAGGCTATGACTGTTGTTTTGATCTTGCAACAATATAAAACCCACTGATTATTACACACTCCAACACTTCCCAGACTCAATTTAGTAAACCAGAGCTGAGGGAAGAGAAGGCAAGCAGAAGCAACTTCACCTCCATGTGATTCTCTCTGCCTCCCATCTGGCTGAGGAAGGAG
Organism: Gambelia wislizenii; assembly: GCA_030847615.1. Taxonomy (NCBI): domain Eukaryota; kingdom Metazoa; phylum Chordata; class Lepidosauria; order Squamata; family Crotaphytidae; genus Gambelia; species Gambelia wislizenii. The sequence goes on from JAUMIR010000002.1 coordinate 169,890,793, forward strand.
ACAAACTGTGGCGGGAGGGAGCAAAAAAGGACTGCAACAGCTGGCTCGGGACAGCTGCATAAATACCTACAATCCTGGAAATCAGCCTATGAGCCCAGATGTTACCTCTTCACAGAATTTCACATGCCAGTTCCAACACTGAATAGTGATACCCTTTGTTGCATTTGCAGCGGATGCTGGGAGACAACTCTTGGCCTCTGCTGTTCAGGATAATGGAAAGCCACACTGTTGGAGCAGGGTGCAACTAAAAGCAGATTCCTCAGATTTCTCCAATAGGGTGGCTTTGGGCAATTGAAAATGGAGTTGGAATCTGAACACCTGCACCACTACGGCAGACTGATTAAACAGTTCATAGAAAAAGGTCCACTCCTCACCCAGCTGTATTTACAATTTGGCAACTAGTAGAATTTCCCCACAGAATAGCAAGGGATACCTTGGTTGCATCATTCCTTTTGGTAAAGACAACAAGAGCGACTGCCAGTGTTATGCAGTGCCAAGCATCATCTGAACATCACTGCTCTGCAGCTGGGTAAAATGATTTTTTGTAAAACGGAAACAGCATTGTTCACCACATGTGTGAAAGCACTGCTTGTTGAATGAAGCAGATCCCTAAATATTCAAGAGTTGTTGTTCTTGTATGCTTCCAAATCATTTCTGACTTATGGTGACCCTAAGGCAAACCTACCACACAGTTTTCTTGGCAAGATTTGTTCAGAGGGAGTTCTCCTTTGTCTTCCTCTGAGTCTGAGAGAATGGGGCATGCACAAGGTTACCCACTGGGTTTCCATGGTTGAGCAGGGATTCAAACCCTCGTATCCAGAGTCACAATACAACATTCACACCATACAACATTCTGGCTCTTTATTTAAGGGTTACTGCTATAGATTTTGGTTCATTTTAAATCTTATTTTAAAAAAATAATGTTATTTGTACTAAAATACAAACTGTTGTGCATTGCTTTTGAATCTTAATAGGATAAAGAGTGGTATAGAAATCTTTTGAGTAATGAAACTACTAGTTAAGGACCTGTCTCTGTAGACCTTTTTTACAAGATGAATACTCCACTGAAATTTGACCTGACTTGCAGAGAAAAAGAAAGAAAGAAAGAAAGAAAGAAAGAAAGAAAGAAAGAAAGAAAGACCTCTTCTTGTACTGTCATTCCCTGCTACTACAGTTTGCCAGTTTGCCTTACCACAAAGCATCCTGATGGTGGTGGCAGCAACAAAGGAAATTTGAGGTGTTCCTAAATCTTGAAGAGGAAGTTCACTCCAATTAGGAGATGTGGCCAACTCAAATGTGACTGGGACTGGTTGGGAGACCAGTGTAGAACGAAAAGTAACATTGGAGACTGTTTGTGCACTACAGTTGACAGGTGTGTGTTTGCCAGTCCTTCTCTTTAGTACACATTCTTTTTCATGTGTTTGTTTTTGCCGGGCCACTGACTCCATCTCTACTTCTAGAGACCAACTAGGAGTGGGTGGATATTGACATGAAGCTCGGCTATTGAATTCAGACAGTGAAATGGTCTTTTTCACCATCAGTGGTATGGAACCTGGCTCAATCAGGGAACACTTAACCACAATGTGAGTGGAGGAGATCAAGGCTAGCACGGACTATGAGGAAGATGAACCTGAGATCGGTATGGACTTTTAATGAGCCTGAAACTGATATAGACTTCAAGGAAGAATCTGTCCAATGGATCCATCCTGACAGCCAGAAAGCCAAGACGATAGCATCTGAGGCCTCAGAGACTGTTCATACAAGAGTGCTTTCAAGCGCAACTCTCTGTTCCATCTCCTGAGGCATGAAGGCTCTACAGTGGGCAGAAGAGGCAACCCCATAAGCTCCTCTGAGGCAGAGAAGGCACTTCAAATGTCCATCTTTCTTCAGCTTCTTAGTGCTACATGACACATTTCTTGAAGGATGTCAGTGAGCAAGGGGACTGAAGGGTGAGCATGGCCTTGAACGCAAGCACAATCCAATGAACAGTGAATCACCAGGAGTTGATCCCGGTACCAAAGAATCCAAAAATGTCAATCCTGGTATTGAAGAGGTCAAAAATGGCCAAACCAAAGAGAGTTAAAGAACGCAGTTCCTATCAATGCTGTTTCAGTGGTGGCCAAAAAGAAACTGGCTGTTTCAGCAGGAAGACCCCCCATATAGTGGCACTGGAGGTTGGCAGAGCTATTGCCAAAAAGCTTATGTAACACTCTAGAAGGTTCCAAAAGATGCACTGAAAAGGATAAGCCATTTGTGCGAGTCACAGAGACCACAAAGAACCTATAGTTTCCAGAAAAAAGATATACATACATAGAGTTTAGATGTTCAACAGAATTGTCTTTTGCAGGGTCTTTTGAGCGTAAAAAGCTTCTCTTGTGAGATCTGATATGTGGGAGGTAAGAATGGAAACCTTTCTGTAGCCATCAAGAAATGGAGGATGGGAAGATGATGTGAAGCAGAAATCATGGGTGAGCTGGAGAAAAGTGTTTCAATGTCATATGCCTATGTAATTTTCCATTTATTTTCAAATCAAACAAAACATCAATCCAAAGAGAACTCACCCATTACTAATGGATCAGAAAATTTAATCATGGCAAAGTTACTTGTCAGAATGGTATTAGATCCATGTGCTAAAAGCAGTTCTTTGATGATTGAGTACATCATCTTTCTTTGTGGCTTCAAAAGCTGGAGAAGCACTTTATCACAATAGAGTCAGTTTAAACTAGTATAGAGGATTGCTGTAGTAGTGTGAGTGTTGGACTAGGGCTCTGGGAGACCAGGTTCAGATCTCCACTCAGCCATAGACCCCCTTTGAAAGCCTCTTAAGAGGCTCCAGATGCAACTATCATATGATCATGATGGTAACTAGATCCCTCAAGAATATGTATACTTGGATAGCTTCCCTGTCAGTCAGGCAGTGAATCTACTCTGAATTTTGCTAGAATGTTAAAGTAACTATCCAAGGTACTGAACCCTATTTCCCAAACAGATACCTTGAATAGCTTCTTCAAATTTCAGATTAAAACCTGCAGCAAGATTCATCATCCCATTGGCACAGATGCAATCAGCCACCACTGGTACAGAGGCTGCAGGCTCAGATCTTCTCTGCTATGTAAAACCACAGACACATCAAACACAATTCTGTTGCTCCACCTCTTTACAACACACATGTTCTAGTTTGTTGGATACATTTTGCAGTACAGTAAAACTGCAGGGAGGTGAATCTGTGCATGCCGCATCACTTATAGTAGGATGAACAACTGGACCTCAACAGAAAACTGTAACACTGGATAAGAGGTGTCCCTTAATTCCAATTACGTCGACAGTCATACACTTTTTCATCTGGGAGTAATGGCTTCCCTATTCCCCTTAATCTCCTTGACTCCCACTTTCACAGCATGGCTCTCAAAAATAAATCCACCAGAAGATGGCATTCCTACATGAGTAAGACACTTCACAAGAAAGGGAAACAAGAAAAGAAGAATAGCGACTCCAAGGAGAGATACTTTTATTACTTTTGTATTATTTTCTATTTTCAAATAAGTCTGAGATTTTTTAACTACTCTATAGATTTGTGCATCCTATATTTCCCTATTGATTGATATGTACTGTGCTTAACTCTGTCTTTTGTTTTGTTGCATTCCACACTGCACATTTTAAAAGAAAAATAAGCACCTACAATCATACACAAGCCCATATTTACCTTGCAACTCTAGGAGATATCAACATTCATACTGAGGCTGTCCTGGTTAGGCCTTTCCAGGACTTCAGGGCTACCACAGCAATCATGGGGCTCTTTCAGTATATCCTTGGCCTGACAGCTGGGGGAAGGGGTGATCATACCTTGGATTGTTCAGGGGACACAGCAAAAGCCCCCTGGGTTTGGGGAATTCTCAATAACACAATTGTTGTGGACAGATAATATCCTTGTGAAATGTGAACTGATAATAGCAAACTGCCCAGCAGGGGTATGGGATTCATTAAGATGGCAAACTGCCTGGAATCAGATGGATTCCTGGATGTTTTGGATAACATCCAAAATCAGTCAGGGCCTTCTCTTGCTATGAAACTGTGACATGGGAAGGACTAGCAACATTTGTATGCCCACTGCGGCACCCTTGCAATGTTTTGATTTGCAGAAGGTCTATGGGAAAGGAAACATGATTTACAGAAGATCTATGGGTGAGGATATCTAGATAGCAGTGAGACAACTGGTGGCATAGACCATGGAGCAAGTCTGACAGAAGACTGATGAAGACTCTTTCTTGTACCCACTATGTGACATTGAGGAAAGCAAAATAATAATAATAATAATAATAATAATAATAATAATAATAATATCTTGCTTCTTTCATATATATCTTGCTGCCCAGCAGAGCTGTTCTGAGTTGTGAAGATATTGTTGGAGTCATGGTCAGAATAGTGAGGGGGCTGGGAATTGAAGAGACAAGGGGGGGGATGCAAAAGGTGTTTTGAGATGATTTTCAAGCATCTGAAAACCACAAAGAGGTTACATGGGTGATAGATTATGGATGGATGGATGGATGGATGGATGGAGCCAAAACAGAATCCTGGAAAGGCACACCCTCCCAATCCTAGCCTGCCCCCCCAACCCTCACAATGTTGTGCAATGTCACTACAGCCCTTCCCAATTCTCTCTTGGAGTCCCCCTAGATGACATTGTTGGGGGGGGGTCAAGCTAGGAATGATTCTCACAATTCATCTCTCTTCACCACCCTCCCAATGTTACATAGAGGCAGGTGTGGGAGAGTCCCTACTGCTGTGCTACTAGAGACTTTCCCTGCCCTGCAAGACCTCTTGAAAACTGCATTGTTTTTGAAGACATCTGGCAGTTGAGGAGAAAATTGATTAAAGTATTTGTTCTCCTTTACAGGAACACATAATTTAACACAAAAGATCCCTAGCTCAGAAAGGCCAGGACTGAAACCCTCTACCTACCTACCTACTGTGATAAATTTATGGCAGTATTTGGGCCTAGATACAACACATTCACTAATAATAGGTTCTAGATCAGTAGCGGAAATGTTTGGAGGGTCATTTTCAGATGCTTTGTGACACACTAAGGCTAAACCAAACCACTGAAGACATCATTTTGGATGAGCAGAAACAATGTTCTGCAACTCTCAGTCATTCCCCCATTTCAGGGTTACATTTGGTCAAGACAAAGTTGCAAAGCAGAATCTGGTTCCAAGCAGTGCTTTTTCAGCAAAAGGTATTTTTTTTTAGCTAAAAGGGGGGGGGGTATGCCAGGGGGTTGGGGAGTCTAAGGGAACCAGGGGTATCTAAGAGCTAAACAAAGCCCACAAAGGGCCACATGTGGCCCACAAGCCAAGCAATTCTCATGCCTCTTTTAGCTAGGACTGAAAATATTCCAAGCTTGATCCAAAGGGCTAAAGACATCTTGGGTACAGCGTCTTAGTGTCTAATTAAATACAAACAAAACATATTTAGCTTTCCAGATTTTCTAACTTTTCAAAAGCAGTTGGTGGCTTGATACTACTTGCTTCATCAAGAATTGTCGGTAAAAGCTTGTGCACACTTCTGGCATGTGGAAACATAGCACAATTAACTAAGAGGTTTATCTTTGAAATTATACATAGAGCATATACAAAAATCACCATGTTTTACCCATGTGCCAAGCGGTATATACCAACACTACAGAGCATACTGTCTTCTTTTAGGCACAAGCAATATAACAATCATTCATAAGAAAGAGTGACTTTACAGTGTTTAAGATTCACTGTAACTCCTATATATTTTCAGATCCACCAGCTTGGTTCATATAAAATTAGAGATAAAGACATCCATAGCCCAAATGTGCAACTAGGTCCATTGAGTTTGCATTTTCGCAGCTTACTTTGCCCAACTGCAATATAAAATATTGAATGGGCTTAGCCCTTTCTTAACATGTTTATAATAAATAAAGAAATACTGTGCAAGAAACTCTGAACCCCTTCAGTTTTTAGGGCAGAGAAACATCATTGTTCCAAGGGGAGCTATCCAGTATTTTCAGCATGTGGAGAAATGTGTCATTTCCCACAGCAGGGAACTATTATGTTTAGAATATTTGTTACTTATTCAAACAATCTGTTTGATTGGTTTTAAAACAGAAGCATTTAGCTACAGTATTCACGCCTGGGTGATGAAATAAAAAATAAAGCCAGCCACAAAGGGGGAGAGAGAGAACCTATAAGAGCTAACAAATACACACATTAACTTAGGAAAGTATGCCATTTCCCCCCTTTCAGATCTAACTCTCTCTTCTATTAATCCCACATGCATCATTCATACATTAGATATTTTAAGCTAAAGGCATTTTAAAAGGGTGGGGGGAAATAACACTGCTTCAGTGTCTTTTCAACTAAGCAGGAGAGACAATAGAGAGTAGAGGTTCTTTAATGCTAGAGCCGTATCTCTGAAGCATTCAGCTTAGCCAAGCCTATGCTTTCCAAGAACAGTGAATAACTCATCTTTAAATTATAATTTTCTGCATTCTATGACTTCCTATCCATTGCCACAATATTCTTTTATGGAAATCAGATTTATTTATTCATAGGCAGTAGCATTCCATTACTTTGTCAAAAATGTTTTCATGCACTCAGTCATCTCTACATTTTTATAAACTAAGCAATTAACACCCACCAGCATTTTAGATGGTAGAAGAGGGGAGGAGTAAAAGAGAAGGCGGGGGAACCCTCTCCACCCCACTGTTACTAACATAACCTCTGGAAGCATATAGTAGTGTAAAATGACTGCATCTCTGTGTCCGGGGAGATAAGAGAAGTGACACAGATTAAAACAAATTGTTGATCCACACCAGAGAGGAGTGAGGCAAACAATAGAAGTAAAAGCATAAATGTCAATTTGGGATGATAAAGGATACAATCTAAATGTAATACGAGAGGCCTCCAGACACAAGCAAGAAATAGAAATTACACATTACGGAAATAGCAGAATGTAATAAGTGCACGCATGAGCACATGCACACATACATAAATATGTACACACAGAAACCTGCACAGCAAAGCTAATTGTTTAGTAACATAGATTACAGATCAGCACAAATTATGTTGACATATCTCTAAAAAAAAAACCCAATCCCCCACCCCGCTGGTATGGTAATCATATACAACAATTTTGCTTACACACTTGGCATACAGGTCATAATTTTCAATAACCCACATATTTCACCAATTTCCCATCCCTCTTTCTGCTTCCTCTGCATTAGCGTCTCAGAATAAGTGGCCATGGGGGAGAGATCTGTGATGTCTCCCCCATGACAGGGGAGCACTACAAAATGGTTGCTGTTTATCCAGTGGAAAAACTCTCGAGCAAGGGTACTTTGACAAGGTCAAACTCATTTCATGTTTATAAATGGGCCTCATCCTGCTTTCTTCTTCCTCCATTCCATTCAAAGCAGGCCTGTAAAAATCCAATCCATTTGGTCAATAAGTCAACTCATTTCTAATAACTCTATTGTCAGTTCCCAGGAACAGCTTTTATGGGGTAAAAATCAAAGTGCAGCCCCAAAGGCGAATGTCTTAACTATCTATACACTAGCTGACTTTCACAGTTACAGGCTATATAATTCTATCATAGTTCCCATTAACGATGGTGGTTAAAAAAAAAAGGCTGAGCAGAATAAAGATTTCCAGCACAATAATTCATCACTGTAATAAGAAAAGACGGAGTCTAACACAAAATGAAACCAAAATTGTCATAGCTCTATAAACCCAAATTGACCAGTTTCTAGAACGTTGTATCGGCAGCTGCCATCATGTCATGATCAAACTGGAATAACTCCCATTAACGTATTAAAGCATATTTTCCTTATAGTGTTGTTGTGTCTTGTCTTGAGATGTATCGGTTACTGAACATAAACTGCGAGGGAATCACTCAACTGGTGTTTTCTAGAACCCTAGCCTGGGTCAGGAAACAGACAAGCAAGTCCATTTCTAATTCTACTGTTGCGTCATACTTCAGTAACAGGATAAAAGTGGACTGGAATGGGAACTTCTCATTTCAGTCAGGAATTCAATACTAAATCATACAACATAGAAAATAAAATAAAAAAAACATGAATAAAAACTGCAAATATATGGCCACCATTTGGTACACTCTCTCCTTTTGAATGAACTGTGTGATTATTTGGACAGACATATAGCAATGGGGAGGTAGACTAGATGACAACCTTCTAGTGCAGCCTTTCTCAACCTTTTTATCTTGGAGAAACCCTTGAAATAATTTTCAGGTCTCAGGGAACCCCTACATAAACATTATTCTATATACTTATATTGTTTCCTACCACAATCACAGTCCCTTAAAGAACCCCCAGCAACCTCTTGGGGAATCCTGGGGTTCCAAGGAACCCTGGTTGAGAAACACTGTTCTAGTGGGTTCAACCTCTAAATCTTTGTTTCTATTCCATTCTGGGCAAGTTTTCCATGATATATGTTTTAGAATGGTATGCATCTGATAGAAGAAGAAAGTATAAGGGCTTTATCAGACCAGACAAATATGCCATCATAACGGCACTAAATTAACACAAAAAGGTGCACATATCAAATGACGTTGTCCTTTCATGTTAATATCCTGTCCAAACCCCGTTCCTTCAATAGATTGGTTGTGGTGTTTTTTTGCCAGCATTGCCAGCATTTGAAACCTTGCAACATTGTGCTCAGTACAGTGTAAATTGTCAGAACACTTCCAGGTGAGATCAGGACAGCCAGGTAGGGGACGCTCTTTTTTTTTTTTTTTACCACCTCCTTGGTGTACTTGGGACTTTGTGAGTGTGTTTCTGTGCTTGTGTGTACCTTTTGTGAGGGGAGGGGTTGGATGTATTTTTGAATATGCCATGCTAGCGTCTTCTCATGAGAACTGGAGAGATTTAGAACCTGGAAGTAAGTGGAGCTCTGTTCATGCTCTGTTACTGCCAGTGCTGCCTTTCTAACGCAACTCAAGGTCAGTCTGGTGGGGAGCGGTTTCTTTCGCTAGTATAAAAACATTTCAAAATATGCTGGCAAAAGAACATTTAGGGGGGTATGATAAAGTCCTCAGTGTTCGCAGTTTTATGCCAGAATAATTGGTCTGTTCCACTTATGCAAAATGTTTGTTGCCATTGTTGTTTTCTAAAAACACATATATTTGTATTGATGTGTCGTATTGTACAGGTTGAGTCTCCCTTATCCAGAATTCCAAAATCTGAAATATTCAAAAATCTAAAATAGTCCACTTGGGTGGCTGAGACAGTGACACCATTACTTTCTGATGGTTCAATGTACACAAACTTTGTGTCATGCACAAAATTATTAAAAATATTGTGTATAAAATTACCTCCAGGCTATGTATATAAGGTGTATATGAAACATATATGTATTTCACATTTAGACTTGGGTCCCATCTCCAAGATATCTCATTATAAACAGGCAAGTATTCCAGATTCTGAAATAGTCCAACATCCAAAATACCTCTGGTCCCAAACATTTTGGATAAGGGAGACTCACCCTATATCATCATTTTAGTTTTGATGAATAGTACAGTCTTTCCTTCCCATTTGCAGGGATTAGGGGTGGAGCAACACTGTGAAAGTGAAAAATAAATAAATTAAGCCCCACCCTAAACATGCTGTATTTGCCTCTCCCGCCAACAGTACCACCAGAACCTCCCTTTCCTGCTTTTGCACAATGTCTCAGCCAATTTGCAAAGTCCTTCTGCCTCCCTCCACTCCAAATTAAATGTTAGTAGCAGCAGCTGCTGCCATGGCAACCACCAACAAGACCACAGCTCTCTCTAGCCTCCTATACTTGCAACAAAACCACTCCAAATCTGGTGCTGTCCTGGCAATCAAATCGACCTGCACCACCTAAACAAAATTTATTCCACCCCATCTTCCCCCCAAACTGAAGCAAAAAAGCACAGTTCTCAGGCACACATAACTTTCACACCCTCGCTTCCCTCCTTTTGCCCAGCCAGCAACAACACCCCATGTCTCATGTTTTCCTGGCTCCCAAATCGACTTGTGTCACCTTAATAAATGTATTCCACCCACTCTCCCCCCAAACTGAAGTAAAACGCACAGCAGGTTTTCCGGGGTTTTGTTCCAGGCTATGAGGCCGTGTTCTGAAAGAGTTTATTCCCGACGTTTCACCTGCATCTGTGGCTGGCATCTTCAGAGAATGGTGGTGTAGAGGTGGGGGGGGGTTTATATACTGTGAACCCCTGTTGGAGAGGATATGTACATTTGTATATTTGAATGGTTAGTTTCTGGGTGGAGATATGCAAAGAGGATTAGTGTCTGTTTGGCTAATGGTCCATTGTCTGCTGGAATTCCCCCTGTCCCTGGGTGGAGTTCATTTGCATGTATTGAGTTTTAATTTTGATTTGACCATGACCATGGCAACAATTCTCGGGCACACAAAACTTTCCCACCCTCGCTCCCCCACCCTGTCTGCCCAGCCAGCAACAACACCCCACATCTTGTGCTCACCTGGAATCCAAACCAGTATGAATTGTGTACCATGATCTAGAGCTAAAGATTGCTATGCCACCTTAAAACTGCATTGTCATTCAAACATGGGAAAGGGAGAAACAGGCAATGTTGTTTGCTGGAGTGGAGGAAGAGAAGGGGGAGGACGAGGATAGGGTGGGTGTGGGGGCAGAGCCAGTCTTCCTGGGAGGCTTAGGGACTTTGCAAATCTTGCAGAATCATGGTGGTGCGGAGGTTGTGTTTTTTCCAGACAGGAGGAGGGGGAAGAGAAGGAGGACAAGGTCTTGCGATAACAGTACTGTTGACATAGTCCAGCAGTAGCTACAAACTGCAAATATGCAAACCCATGAATGGGAAAGACGAGAATGGGAAGGGACAATTGTTTTATAAGTTTTCATGGATTTTAGTGATATGAATAGTTGCTTTTTTCTGATGTTTGATTATAATTCAACACTGGACCATGGCCTTATTTTAAGAAACCATAATTTAGAAGGGATGAGAGAAGAGTGGGAGGAGAGAAAGCATAAATACAACCTTTGTATGCAAGTAACAGGCTGTGGGGAGTGAAGGAGAGTTTTTAGTGCTTATTCATTGTACATAAGTTTATTCTGCTACTATTGGTAAGTAATGTATATTATTTATTCATATTTATATGTTTTGTTTTTAAGGTAACAGTGACTATGTGGTTTTTATTTGTTTTTATTGTTGAAAGAAACATTGGATAACTTGAAGATATATTTGCCGCTGATGAAGACAGTTGTCGAAACGGGTCTAGCTTTATAACAGATGAAAGACTGAAATACAATTGAAGACTTCTGTTTGAGTTTTTTTCCTCCTTCTGAGGACTTCAGCCCAATTTACTTTTTTATAGTGTGTGGCTTATACACTATATCTACTTGAATGTATACTATGGTTGTATCATTTTAGCTTGTAACAATTTTATAAATTTACATATTTATATGTATTTTCTTCACATCCTAACTTTTGTTGGTCAATTTCTCTTGGTATATGTTAGGTTATTTTACCCCCTTTCCTCTGTGGTGTACTTAAATTGAAGAAGTATGGAGAAGTAGGACCAATATTCCATTCCTGGCCCTTGTCCCCTCTTGCATGTAAGAGTAAGAGAAGAAAAGACTCAAGTGTGAGACTCAGCATCTCTTGCTGGAATGAACCCAGCAGGATCAGTGCTTAATTAGCACTTTTCCTTCTATGAAGTCTGTCAGAGACTTTCTAAACAGAAGAATGTACTTTATCCATATATCTCTTCATCAGATACATGATATTTTATCCAAAGTAACAGGCAGAAATATAGTACATAAGGTGGGTGGTGAGACTGTAGACATTAAGGTTTTCCCTCAGTTTCCACTTCTGATATCTCAGAATCAGATCAGGTGTGCAGAGGTCAGCCCCTTTTACATAGTGCACATACTTCTGAATTTCAACACCAGTTATATGTGGGGATGTGAAAATCTGACTTTTTTTTCTAGTTCTGTTTCCCAGAATCCCATCTCATATCAGGTTGTGAGTCTTTCATCAACATGTGTGTTTATTTTGGTAGGCATTTTTCCACAATGTTTTTATGCATTTCTCCCACTGGCCTAAATGTGTTTGTGCACATTTCCCAAATATATGCATTTGTAGTTCTATACATTTGGAAAATGTAGGTTTACTCACATTTTATCTTCACTGAAACGCACTACAAGCCTAAACAATGTACAGATTTCAGAAGTAAAATGCACTTTGCCCTATAAGCTGCCTCAGAAGGTGCAACAGTGACATTTTCATAGGGAAATGCAAACCCAGCCAATTTCTTTCCATCTCTAACTATATATGCTGATATTGTAGCTGTTTTAAAGTGCTTCAAGCTTCTTAATGAATTTAATTCTGCCAACCATTTTCTTTAGCTTCCACTTAACATTCAAGCACTGAATATTCCCATAAGCCTCCACCTTTTAATAACTCAAGAGGCACTCTCTCCCCTCAATATTAGAAAATTAAACCCAGAGGCAAGTGACAAATTCACTACCATAAACAAAACCAAGCCTAAAAATAGGCAAACTATACCATCCTCAGTCACACTGCACACTGAGAAACAAGCTTTCAAACACTTTTAATGCCAGAGGGAGAATGGCTGAGTGAGTAGAGAACATGGTCAATGCCTTGCTAAAACAAGGCAGAGTTCCAGCATGCCTGAAGATGGCAGCTATAAATCCACTGTTGAAAAAGCCCTCCCTGGACCGCACCATACTGCATATCTGTTGGCCACTTTCCAACATCCCATCTTGAGGCATGGTACTGGAGGATGTGGTGACCTTCCAGCTCCCAGGGTTTCTGGATGAGATGGATTATCTACATCTAATTTATTTTGGTTTCAGACCTGGCTTTGGGACAGAGACAGCTTTGGTCACCATGATAAGGCTGACCTATGACAGGACTAGAGGTGTGTGTGTGTGTTGGTTCTGCTGGGCCTCTCAGCAGCTTTTGATACCATTGACCACAATATCCTTTTGTGCCACCTTGCTGGAATGGGACTTGGAGGCACAGTTTTATAGCGGTAAACCTAGAAGGTGGTGGCCCCCTGGCTGTTGGCCAGTGGGGTCCCTCAGGGCTCAATTCTGCCTATCAACCTATTTAACATTTACCATAAAATTGTGGGGAGAAGATATCTAGAATGTTGGGGTGATGACACCAAACCACGACTCCTTTTGATCTCAATACAAGGAAACTGTTTTGGTTCTCAACCAGTGCTTGTCATCAGTAAAGGATTGGATGAAGGCAAACAAATGGAAATTTAATGTGGAGAAGACTGAGGTGGTCCTGGTCAGTCAAAAGGCAGATGAGCTTCCACTTCCCCTGAAAATGCAGGTTCACAGATTGGGTATATTCCTGGATTCAAGCCTGAGCCTGGAAAATGAGGTTTTGTTGGTGACCAGAATATCAGATCTGGCCATGGTGACACATGCCTTAGTTACATCCTGTTTGGATTACTGTAATGTACTCGATGTGTGACTGCCTTTGAAGAGTGTTCAGAAACTTCAACTGGTCCAAACAGCTGCAGTCACATTGTAAACTGGGGATGGCTACGGGAAGCAAACAACTCTTTTGTTGCAAACAGCTCCACTGTCTGCTGGCTTATTTTCTGAAACAAAACCCAGGCTATCTGACAGATCATATCTCCACATATGAGCTGGATGTGTTCTGAGCTCTTGCGAAGAGGTTCTTCTCTTTGTCCCACCCCCGTCACAGGTACATCTGGTGGGTACCCAGGAGAGGGCCTTCTTGATGGCTGCTCCCAGACTCTGGCATTGCCTCCCAAAAGAGACTAGGCAGGTGCCTTCCTTGCTATCCTTCTGGAGGGAAGACCTTTTTGTGTCAGAAGCCTGATTATTCAGAGAAAAGGGGCCTTTAATAATGAATTGCCTATATGTTTTTCCTTTTTAATGGGCATGTTTTAAATTGCTTTTAATTATATTGATAATTTAATTATATTTTAACTTTTGTAAGTTATATACGTTTAGCAGTTTTAACTTATATAAACTGTTTTGAGTCCCTGGGCTGGGGAAAAGGTGGGACATAAAGGAAAGAAACAAATAAATATTTATTCTTGATGTCACACACTTGAGTCCAACTAAGGAATAATTTAATTCCCACTGCCTTGTTATTCCACAGCATATGTATGTGGAATACGTTATTTCTTCATATAACTGAAGGCATGGCTAAATAATACAGCACAGCACACACGGAAGAGTCTTACAAATTGGATTAATTTAAGATAAGTACATGTCCAATAAAATCTTCTGCAAGTAGAAAGATTATCAAATCCATTCATTATATTGACAGCATAGTGAAATTTCCTCCATAAGCAACTAAAAGAATCAAGAAATTACCAACATTAACCAATCCAACTGCCCTCAAAGACTGCAAGTAATGGCCAACCAATATATATTCTATTAAGCAGAAGGTGTGAATGTAAACCTCTAAGGACATCCACACACCCTATTCCAGGCTTTAGCACAGTTTGGTACTTGCTAACTCAGTCTTAAAGCTTAAACAAATTACTACTAATTACTGTGTATTCAGTGCTTGACAGGCACACATGGTCATTCTAAAACAGGGAAAGTAAGCAATTTTTTCCTTACAAAATAAAAGACAGACATTTTTAAAAGTACTGAAAACTGATGACAAGAAGAGTGCTGGATTTGTTCTCAAGGACTGGTGGTTTTTGCTGACCCACTAAAAAAGCTGTTGTGTGGAAGAGTAGGTTTAGGTGATTGACTCATTCATCTAATCTGAATTTCTTACAATGCATCCTTCTGTTCCAGTTCACTAAACAACTTCAAAATAGGAAGCCACTAGGAACTGAGATAAAATCTGATCATCTTCTTAGAAATCTCATTGATAACACCAGGTCATAATTATAAAGGACAAACCCAGGCTAGTATGACTGGAAGTAGGCTCTGCCATAGAGCTCTCACAGACATGTTTCATAGACAATCCAATTCCAGAAATGAATGTATGCTTATAATGCACATTTTACTCACTTTTAGTACAAGAGAACTCTATTTTAGGGTTATCCCAGATGGACAGCTCCTAGTGCTGCAATCAAAAGACAGTGTAGAAGTAGACTTGCTTGAAAATATTTTTGTGGTAAGAAACAGAGGGAAGAAGCAGTCAGGAAACAAGGGAGAGTGATGGGGGAGGCAATTGTATCTCATGCTTCCCCCTAAAATTGTATGAAAGGGGCAGGACAACTGCTTGAAAAAAAACTTGTGTTAAAGAACCCTCAGTTAACTCTCCAAATGCCAGAGTGGGAAAAATAATAATACTACGGTGAAATTCTTGTTAAGAACACAATAGAAATCATAAATTTAGAATGTGACATGTATCTGCAGGCATATGATTTATAAAATTTCTTTTAATATTATATTTTTATCAAAGATTATCTAGGTTTTGGGCTTCAGTTTCAAAGGATTCAGAAAATAATCTAAATATAGATATAAAGCTAAAGTTAAAATAACAAACCTAGCTCTCAAGTCTACTATGAACAAAACATTGTCCATCAAATTATCTTGTGTACACTAAATATTGTTGTCATTGTTGTAGTTAATTACTTGACATACAACCTGCCCTCCCTTATATGAGTCCACAGCAGCTATCAAGCCACAGAAAAACATACACTTTCATAAGATATTTCATGACAATAACCTGACAAACTACACATATTTCTTTAAAATGCATTGCTATGCATTGCAATGAGCAACAAAAACATGGTGGTGGTGGTGATGGTTAATTGCCTCCAAGTCACCTTCAACTTATAGTGACCCTATGAATGAGAGATCTCGAAGACATCCTGTTATTAACAGTCCTGTTAAGGCCTTGAATGCTCAGGTCTCTAGCTTCCTTGACTGAATCTATCCATCTGTAATGTGGTCCTTCTCTTTTCTTCCTTCCTTCTGCCTTGCCAAGCATCCTTCATCTTTTCTGATAATGTTATCTCATATTGTCTCATGAGAAGTTTTTTTTTTTAAACTTGGTGATACAGGTTGAGTATCCCTTATGAGGAAATCTGAACTCCAAATTCAGTTGTCCTTCTGCATCCACGGATTTAAGTGTCCATGGCTTGGAAATATTCTTAAAAAAAATAATAATCCAAAAAGCAAACCTTGATTTTGCCATCTTATATAAGAGACACCATTTTGCTATGCCATTGCATATAATGGGACTTGAGTATTCACAGATTTTGGTATCCACGGGGGGTCCTGGAACCAAACTCCAGTGAATATGAAGGGATAACTGTACTCCAAAATCCAAAATATGTAAATATTAAATGATAAAATTATTTTAAAAATATTGATAAAATTACCTTCAGGCTATGTGTATAAGGAGTATATGAAACATAAATGTATTTTGTGTTTGGACTTGGGTCCCATCTCCAAGAGATCTCATATGCGTATTCAAATATTCCAAAATAAAAAAATCCAAAATTCAAAACACCTCTGATCCCAAGCATTTCAGTTAAGAGATATTCAACCTGTACTCCTAATGTAGAAATGGCTTACTGACAGTCAGTGCAGAGATTTAAGAACAGTTGCTATACACTTATGGAACCAGCATGGTATAGTGGTTTGAGTGTTGGACTATGACTCTGGAGACCAGGGATTGAATCCCTACTCAGCCATGAAAACCCACTGGGTGACCTTGGGCAAATCATATACTTGCACCTCAGAAAACCCCATGATAGGTTTGCCTTAGGGTTATCATAAGTTGGAAACAACTTTAAGGCATGTAACAACAACAACCATATGCTTGCTTCCCCTGTCAATACTGGGGAATGGCATTCTACACCCGCTGCAACCTCTGAAGCATCTTTAAGGGAAGCTTCAGCTGCAGCACATTGCAGTTGTTCACTTTATTCTGGCCCAGAAATAATCATATCTGTTGAACCAACAACAAGCATTCCTTGTAATTGTGGCCATCTGGTCTTTAACGGACATCTTTGAACTGGGAATGGTACTCTCTTTTTTGGGGAGAGCTATTCCATCCAAACAGGCCATCTGCCCAGTTTCCAGACCTGAGGACTATCTAATAAAGAGGAAAGATTATGCAGTCATGAATCTATTTTCCATCTTTATGGGTAGATAGCATGCAGGTATTTTCATCAGCACAGCCTCCGATTGGTGAACTTTGATAGAGGTTTACAGGAATGCTGGGAGTATGTCTGATATTTTACATTGCTCTTGGATTTTCTGTGTTCTTTGTTTCCTTTGCCCTTCTGCATTGAGCATGTACAATATATGCCATGCACACTGCCCCCAGAAAGAGTATACTCTGTTCTCCCCTCTCCCCACGCACACTTTTACAGAACAACTGGCATATAAAATCATTGTGTTAAACATGTTGATTAGCTTAGTGTTTTGATAATGTCTTTTAGTCCATGGCTTGTAAACTACATATCACCAAAAATTATTTTAACAAAATAGGTATTTTCAGTGCAACCCTTAACACTTGCTGTGGTAGCAAAACACTAAATATGAGTGACATACTAACAGATCGTCAATGGTATATAGAAATCTGTACTTGAACACTGAAAAACTCCCTCTAAAACTCACCAGATTTCTATAATAATAGAGATCCAATGGAAAGAAAGTGATTATTTTACGCAGCACAAATGAACCACAGTTAACCTGTGGAAAGGAGATAGAGGTCATCCTATTATCTCTTTCAAAAAAAATAATAATCCTATCCTACTCCCTTTGACAGAGCACACAGTGAAACTTTATTTTCTACTTCTATACTTTGACATTTTTTTTCATGGGTTTAAAAATTTATGGTATTCTGACCTCCAAAAAAGCAAGTTCTTAATGTTAATGACAGGCTTAAGGCTTCATTTAAACATGTATTTGAAAATGGATAGAACTAGGGAACCATTTCCAAAGGAAACTTCCAGCTTTAGCACTCCGAAGTTTGAAACCTATGATCTATTCTCAGTTTAACACCATGAATCAGGAGGATGTAGGCTCTGAAGGTTAACAGAGATACTGCAATTTTATAGCAGCTTAATAAATCAGTGAGTCTTTCAAGAACATTTGATAATAATTGTATGGTGATGCAATTTTGAAAAGATGTACCCCTTATCCAAAGAACTCAGGGGCAGTCTAAGGCTGGGGCTACCATACATGACAAGCTGTAGCTGGATAACAATTTTGCTTCTCAGCCTAGGGAAAACAGAGTAGTGAAGTAAACAGCATAAGCAGTGCAGAAAATAAACACTTTACTACTATTATTGCTGCAAAGTACTGCAGTAATAGAAGTAGGAGAGGTTCTTTGCAAACTCTGATAGTCAAACTCTGCCAAGTTTGGAAGTCACACTCTGCCAAGAATATCAGGTTCAACAAGTTCCTCACTTGCCTTGCAGACAATTTCATTGTCCAGAAGGTGGAAGAGGCAATGAGGGTATCCATTTTTTTAGATCTAATCTTAACCAACAGCGATGACCTGGTTAATGAGGTGGAAATGGTGGGATCTTTAGGTGGGAGTGACCATGTTCTTCTGGAGTTTGTTATACAGTGGAAGGGGGAAGCTAAGTGTGCTCAGACACACATTCTAGACTTTAAGAAAGTGGATTCCAGTAAACATAAGGAAATATTGGGTGTAATCCCATGGCCAGGAATACTAGAAGAGAAAGGAGTTCATAATGGATGGGTGTTTCTTAAATGTGAGCTATTGAAGACACAATTTCAAACAGTTCCAATGAGGAGGAAAAATGGGAGGTATCTGAAGAAACCAGGATGGATGTCTAAAGAACTTTCTACTAAGCTAAGATTTAAAAGGGACAGCCAAGAAATGAAAAAAGAGAGAAATAACAAAAGAGGAACTGATCAGATTGAGCTTCACACATCCCTGCCAGTGGCATCATTGGTGTTGCCCATGTAAAAGAGACACACATGACACATAGCAGGAAGAGGAGGAGGAGTAGACCCCATGTGTCACCACCACCAAGCTTCCCCACCATGCTTCCCCACCAGTCCTGGGTCTATGGAGGCTTGCTTCTCCACCTCTCCCTCTTCCTGTGTGCCACATTTGTCTTTATTTTGCCTGGGCAACTGGTGGCAGCATGCCACCCTACATATTTGCAACACTTGAAAAGGACTGAGAAAGCATTTTTATGATGTCTAGTAGTGCACTGTGTCCACTCAATATAGGCTCACTGAGAGGTGACTGGCACAGCCTGGGGACAAACTAAACTCAAGAGTAGCCAAATAGCAGATAAACTACACAGCAGAACAGGGCTTGAAAAACAAAGGATTCAGCTAGCAGGCTATATCACTGCTCTGTCCCACTTTCACCCACAATAAGAAGACTTACACAAAGCAAGGTTCTTCCAAATATATCTGGAAGCTTTATCTTCAGGTCTAGTAGAAAACAAATGTAGAATATATACAGCAAACACTGATAGCAATTCCCCCACAATACCAACACTCCTAAACACCAACCCACAACAGTAACTCACACAGAGTGTATCTTAATAGGAGTGTTTGGCTAGTCACCTTCTGCCTAGCTACAGCTGTGCACATACCCACCACGTCAGCTGTGCTAGCAGAGTGGTGTGTTGCTTCAATATTTTCCTTCTGCACTTAAAGGGATATTATCCCGACATGCTGAATGCTGTATTATTGCAGATTAGGATCCTCTTGAATTTTTGTTACTCACTTAACTGCACAGAGCAACTTATAATATGAATTTCATGTGCAGTAGTTATGTAGGGAGATTATTTAAAACAAAGATTGAGCACTACGTCAGAGCAGTGTTGTGTGCAGTTGCATTTTCCTTATAAAAATAAGTGTACACATGGCTGCCTCCCAGTATGTGTTGACAGATTATATGAGAAAGCTTGGGAGCCACATGCATTAGATACTCCTTCCTGCAGGGCTGGCAGGTGTGGGCTATGTCAAATAAATTTATTATATTCTTTGTTAATAACGAAGATCCTAGGAAAGCTGGATGAAAGCGTTCTACATCCAGCTAATGAGAAGCTACCTTATGAGACAATAACAAGCTTCTAACAGATTTTTTTATTATTATTTTAAAATATACACTAATTATGCTTAATGTTCCCTGTTGCATTAGCTTTCATGGTAATTATATTTCAAAACTTTTGCAATTAGGGTGTAGTTAATATTGTGGAATATTGCAATTATTTTTCATTGTGACACCTCTATTGAAAACTGGTGGCATAATGATCACATTGTTCAACTAAGTCAGAGCTGTAGAAATATGGCAAATGAACCAATTACAGATTATTATTTCTAATTACAGATAATGCCATTTTCTATGCCTTTGTCCAAAAGAATTTCTAAATGCATGCATGCGCGCGCGCGCACACACACACACACACATGGGGTCATGAATCAAAGCCAAAGCACACTTTTTTTTCTTTTTAAAAAAGTGCCCCAAGGTAAAACAAAAAAAAAAGTTTTAGGGAGTTGGCATAAACATTTTTGTTAAAGGGAAATCTGAGGGGAAAGATGATGTGTTCACAGGTTGTGTCTGAGTAAAACTATACAGGTATTCTGAACTCAGTGACATCAATTTTACTTGATTTATACTAATATTGTACCACACTCTTCAGTTGTGCAAGAGCTGCTCCCAAGTTAAAGATGTAACACTGTAGTGATCAAAAAATTTAAACAGCCACTTAAACACAAAACAAGTACTAGAACACAGAAATTTAGTACCATGTTGGGAGGGGATCTCTACCAAAACCCAATATGGTAAGTCCCAACTAGAGTACACCCATTGAAATGAATGGAACTTACATCTCCACTTATGGTACATTAATTTCAATCGGTCTATTTTGCTTGAGACTAACATTAGTTTTAGCCCCAAATATCTATGGCAAAATTGATATTTAAGAAAGTTTAAAATTTTAAGAGCACAATGTTTACACACAAAGACATTCATATAAACATACACATACACAAATTCTTTAGAACCTATGCATGAATTATGCCTCATTAGTGCCAAATATGAATGTCACTTAAAGACAAATCAAGCATCTGGACATAAGTGGAAATACAAACAAAATTTCTTCAGTCATGCCTTAGGAAACAAATAATAATCATTTTGGCTACTCCTATTATTTAATAACTTCTTGCCCTATGGAGGAGGGGACACTGATTCGAGTGGAAGGAGCATGATCCAGCTTAAGTACCCAATTGGATCCTGGCCTATAAGCGGATGGGGCTAATAGAAGTTTTTAAACTGAAGAGTTTGGATTAAGCCAATTTAACCTCATTAAAATCAATGGCACAAATATCAACCTTGTAATACAGTTGGACCCCCATATTCACAGGGGATTGGTTCCCAGACTTACCACGGATACCAGAAACTGCAGATGACAGCAAACCCTATTAAGATGAAGGACTTTTGGTAAAAAAAACCCCACATAAACAAAACAAAAACATAACAGAGTTGCTTTGGAGGACCTAGAAGACGGCTAGAGAAGATGCCTCTTTAGGCATTTTCCCATATGACTCTATGGTATGTGTCCCCTATTTTGTGTCCCATGGATAACTGAAACTATGGATATTGGTTCTGCAGATACAGGGGTTCAACTGTACTTTAGATTAACTCAGTATGGGCTGAAACTACAACTGAAATGAATCTCCACTTTAAGAAATAAACAAAGTGCACACACATTGCCATGAACAAAAAAATATGTTTAAGCAGCAGTTAGAAGAGACCACAGGGGTCATCCAGTCCAACTCCCTGCAATGCAGGAATACACAATCAAAGCATTACCAACAGATGGCTTTCCAGCCTATGTTTAAAAACCTCTAAAGGAGGAGACTCCACCACACTCTGAAGCAGTATATTCCACTGCCAAAGAGTCTTACCAGCAGGAAGTTCTTCCTAATGTTTAGCTGGAAACTCTTTTCCTGTAGTTTGAACCCATTGCTCCGTGTCCTAGTCTGTGGAGCAGCAGAAAACAAGCCCGCTCCGTCCTTCATATGACATCCCTTCAAATATTGAAACATGGCTAACATGTCACCTCTTAACCTTCTCTTCCTCAGGCTAAACATGCCCAGCTCCCTAAGCCGCTCTTCATAGGTCATGGCTTCCAGACCACCCACCATCCCAGTTGTCCTTCTCGGGACATGTTCCAGCTTCTCAATATCCTTCCTGAATTGTGGTGTCCAAAACTGGACACAGTATTTCAGTTGAGGTCTGACCAAAGTACAATACAGTGGCACTATTATTTCCCTCGATCTAAACACTATACTCCTACTGATGCAGCCTAGAATCGCATTGGCTTTTTGGCTGCATCATCACACTGCTGACTCATGTTCAGTCTGTGGTCCACTAAGACTCCTAGATCCCTTGTGCATACACTGCTATCAAGCAGGTGTTCCCCATCCTATATATGTGCATTTCATTTTTACTGGCCAAGTGTAGCATCCTACATTTCTCCCTATTGAAATTCATTTTGTTAGTTTTGGCCCAGCTTTCTAATCTCTTAAAGTCAATCCCTAATTTGGTGTCATCTGCAAACTTGACAAGCATGGCCTCTATTCCCTCATCCAAGTCATTGATAAAGATGTTGAATAGCACTAGGCCCAGGACAGAACCCTGTGGCATCCTGGTAGTCACTTCTCTCCAGGATGAAGAGGAACCATTGGTGACTACCCTTTGGGTTTGGTCAGTCAACTATTAAGTTGCTATTATGTTAATCACCAATGTTGACATTACACACTGTAAGACTGACAGAGAAAATGGCATATAAGACTTTGGTTGAGATCATTGTCCACATTTTTGGTTGTCTCTTTTCAAAGTATTTGAGCATTGGACTATGACTCTGGGAGACCAGGGTTCAAATCTCCACAAAATAATGGAAACCCACTTGGTGGCCTTGGGCAAGTCACACTCTCTCAGCCTCAGAGAAAGGCAAAGACACATCCCATCTGAACAAATCTTGCCAAGAAAACCCCATGACAGGTTAAACAATAACCTTTTTGCTCTTTAGGAGTTTGTGCCTTTTCTAAGCAGACATGGTCCAGATATGTACAGATCACACAATACAATTGCTGGCTTGGAATGTAGGCCAAGTCATCAGAAAAATGCCAGCTTATTCTAAAGTATAGTGCCTAGTAAACTGTGCAATTAAGTTTTGGCACAGCTCTGCTACATCTCTTCTTTCCATCCTTGCATTCCAAAGGACATGTATGCTTTTCTCTCATTCTTCAATGGGGAAATAAATGTTTGTTTCTCTTGTTCCTGACAGTGATCAATAACACATTTATTCATCTCAATACAATTCAAGAAAGTGAGGTTTGTGTTTGTGTGTGGGAGGGGGGTTGTATTCATCTGGATGAAAAACTGTGCAGTCTATTGGAGAAAAACAGGAGAGAAACTCAGACTGTGTGAAGTACATGCTAGACTCTCCAGAAACACACATTCTTGTTGCATAGAGCATCCCTTACTATATAGTTTCTACATCATTTTCATTGCCTACTGCAAACTTGACTCAGATAGCACAGTACCAGCAACACAAAATGTCTAAAAACAGTGTCAGTAATCAAGGCATTCATACAAAGAGTCTGTTAGATTCTATTCAGACTTTCCCTTAGTCTATACAGGTTATGGACAAGTTTAAAAGCAAACAAACAGCAATCTTATGTGCCTCTTTCCACAACTGTTGCAGGAACTTTTGAGAAGACATGGATTTTCAGGGGGAGATTTCACATAGAAATGAGAAGCCAAATTCATTGAAGATGAGTAGAATGGTAAAATAGATCAAAAATTCCTCTCAAAATACCTCTAAAAATTCATTTAAAAGTAACTTTAAAAAATGACTAGAATAAATTAGTCATTTGACTCTCTCCCTCTTTCACACACACACACACAAAACCCTTTACTAATAACTGTAACTTCCAACTCTTGGTTTGGTTCAATTTGGCTAAATTTCAAGTTTTCTCTTCTTTACTTTCAGTGTATGATTATTCCATCTGAACCCAATGTAACTTGAAATGTCTCCCTTCCTCAGCCAGATGTTCAACAAATCCTGGTTCTCCCCACCACGGAATCATGGGACATACATATAAGTTCTATCTCATCTTTGGAAACTGGTAAAAATCAACCTTCATATCAGTCATCATAAACGTCTTCCTCTCCTCCATCTCTCACCACTTAAATATGGCATGGCTTACATTTTCCAATATCTTTCTGAGGTTCCTAGGGGATGTTCCTAGCATGTGCCAATTTCTGCATATGCTGCTATGTAACCTTTTAATATATTCCCTAAAAAACATACTTGTACCTCAAATGCTTTCAAAACTGAGCAACTAAAGAAGACAAAGCCACCAGATATTTTCTTTACAGTGGTGTCGATCTGAAAGACAGATATTCCCTCATGTCAATCATGGCACACATAACACACACACACACACACACACACATATATGCATGCGTGCATATAATTTATAAACTTATCTGTGAAATTATTAAGACAAACCAACAATAATGAAGAATATCACTTTTAGAGTTCAGGTCTGTTTTAGGCTAAAGAAAAAAGAAGTACTTGCCGAAAACCAAGTGTGTACGATACATGAAAAACAAAATAATATACCTTCCAAACACTGTTCTTTGATAGCTACATATCAAATTTTTCCAGATAGGAGTGTAGTTTACCAAAAACCTCATAAGCCAATGTACATATTTTCCTGGATTTAAAATGAAGGTACATGTTAAGTTCATAATGAGAAAGGTTTACTTTGACCATATGAAACAGTAACAATTATGTGTTAACAGACTAGCCAGCCCTGTGTGTTCTGTTTCCTAACAGAAAAGAAACAAGACCAAATCAGTGCCTGGTTCCAAAGAACAATGAGAATTCATCTGGATCAGGTCCTGTCTACATGATGAAAAATGACAAGTATGTATTTGAACGATCGGCGATCTGTACAGACCATCATTCGAATAAATATGTGTTATTCAGCGGGGGACAGCAAAACTCACCTTTTGATCGGTGTGTGGCAGATTCAGGGCTTCCTCCAGATCTCAACGATTAATCCAGAAAACATTCAAAAGGCCAGCCATCTAAACACTCCTGTTCGCACAGATACGAACAGGGGTGCAACCTGATTGGCTGGCCGTGTAGAGGGGACAGGGCTTGGAACGAGAGGAATCAGTGGCGGCTGCCATTTTTTTAAAGGCATGCGATGAGATGATGGCACCGCTGCTATCCTCCCTCCTCTGTCCTCCTCCTCCGTAGGACCCTTGCCAGATCCAGACCCCTTCGCAGCCCCACTGCCACTGCTTTCCTCCTCCTCCCTCCTCTGTTCTCCTCCTCCTGCATCGCCACTCCAACCGGGCACCCTGGAGCACCAGTGCCTCGCCACAGGTAGAGCAGCCCTCGTGGGGAGGGCTGGGGAGGGCAATTGAAAAGGTGGTGTGCAGCCTTGGCCACGTCACTCAGTGGGTGCAGAAGAGGCCAGGGTGGCTCAACCCTCCTCTTCCTGGCCTCGCTCCCTCTCCCTGGCTCCCAGTCCCCCTGTCACTCCAGCAGCCGTGGACGGTGTGGGCAGAGCCCCCTGCTCTCTCCTTCCCATCTCCTCCTCCATCCTCTTCCTCCAGAGGACATGGCCCTGGTTCTGGACCCCTTCCCAGCCCCATCACTGCCGCAGACTTTACGGGGGGGAAAAATTCATTTAGGCAGATCGTTCACATACAAATGCCTGCCTTTCCAGATTTTTTTACCCCCTGTACGGATTTTTTCCTCTTGTGTAGACAGGGCCTCAGTCAATTCTGTTTTACCTCTTCAGGCCCTCCTTTATGACCCACCACCAGTGCTTGACAGGCACGTTTGGCATGGAAGCATGTTTGACAGGGATGTAAGAAAGAGCCTTTTCAGTGACAGCCTCTTGGCTTAGGGATTATCTTCCTCAGGAGACCTGTCTACTCTAGATTCCTTTCTTCTAGCCTTTGGTTGGCAGGTGAAGACTCCCTTTAATGGGTGGGGTGTATGTGCTGAGAACCACACTTTTTCACAACACTCATCCAGGGAGATGGGACATTTTCGTCCCACAGCGTGATGATGTTTTGTTTATTTCCCCAGAACTACAAGGTAGGCCTTTAACCAATTTTGTCAAATGAGTAGCTATAAACAATGTCTTAGTCACCACCCATGGGTTTTTTTAACAGATAAAAGTGCTTCCTTGATGCATCCTGGAGGGGACCTGTTTGTGCCAAGCCCCTTCAAGGATGGACACTGCAGCTTGGAACTCCCTGTGCAGACACACAGGAAGCCATTGCAAGACTACTAATGTGATTTGGTGTGATTTTTGTGCCAAATCTCATCCAGAGTCTCGTAGGATACTAAAATCCTATAAGACTTTGCATGCAACTGGGCAGATATGTAAGTGTCTGCCCATGTGGTTGTCAATCACTGCTGACCGGACCTCTGTGTGAGCAGGTTGTGTGTTGCAAGTCTTGCTGCTGTTCAACTTTCCAGGCCTTGCTGCTGTTCAACTTACCCAGGCAAAATATACAGAGGTAAACAAGGGGATTGGGGCAGGAGGGGGGGTTCGGTTGGTGGCCTCCCTCTTTTCTCTTCTTTCCCTTTCCGTTCCTCACCCTCCCTTTTCTGCTGCTTCTTTCCTGGCTGTGGGCTGGCCAGGAGATGGGATTTCAACATGGTGGGGCAGAGTGAGATCTTGGTCTGCACAGGCCCCCATGCTTCTTCCTGTGGGTGGAAGAAGCAGGGCTGGGACCCCTCCTGTAGCAGAGGTGGAAGGGAATAAGTGGACATCAGGCATGGGTTTTAAATGGGGGGAGATAAGCCTGGGGGGAGAACAAAAAGTACAGTGGGTACCTGTAGTTGTGGCTGAGGCCAATGGCTACACAAAAATTGTCCCAACAAATCTACTGCATCTATATTGGTTAAATTTTTAGCACACAAGGACTGACTGCTACTTTTTTAAAAAATGTCTCAACTTCTCAGTACATTTGGAGGTTTTGCCTCTGAGTGTTTAGGTATTGTGAAAATACCCACAAATTTTCCTGTTGGAATGGGTTTTATGCTTTCTATTTTTTACTGGAATTCTCACTGGTGTCAGAATATATCCCAAATAAAAAGCACTCAATGTAAGTTTTCAGGAATCGGGTCACGTTGCTTTTTTGTTAGTTGTGTTTTAATATGATAATTTGCTGAAGTTTTGTTATCATAATATTCAGTTTTTATTTTGCCTTGTGATTTCTTGTGAGCCACTTTGAGCCCCATTGGCCGTGGGGTGGGGAAGGGCAAGGTAGAGCATAAATAAATTAATAAAAACCAAAACTAATTAATCATGGTTCAGACAGAAATCTGACCAGGCCTAAAAGATATATTTTCCACTAATGGTGCTTAATTTGCAGTTTATAATATTGACAAAAGAGAAGAAGATAAAGAGACCCAGCAGATTTGAATGAACCCAATGAAGGTTAACTGGAAACATGAAAGGCCAGAAAAGTGACTCACTTTGACAGTAAAGGGGCAGTTGTTTCTCAAGTGGATGTTCTGGACTCACAGTGCCTTGTTTGTTTACATCATCTGATGCACCAGGAGCTCTGTTGGGGCACACTAAATGTGAAATAGGAAATCAATGAAATAGGGACTATATTTGGAACTAGCTCCCACAACTGCACTGCATTTAAACATTGAATTATATCCTGTGTTATGAGGGAAATTTACACAGCAACTATCAAGCGCTCTTCCCAAAAGTACTGTGAGCAGCCAGAGGGGTTCAGCTGCTTGCAGGGTCTCCGCAAGAAGCCACAGTTTTGAAGAATCACATCACTCTGGTTAAATTATTAAATTTATGTTTCAGAATTAAAAAGTAACAAGCCAATTTTTCTCTTTATCATAGGCTCTATATTGGTTTCTGAAAGGACGTGGACCTACTGAAGAAGAACAGAAGAAGCAGGTACACATAGCTGCAACAGGAAATGGGCTGGGATATAGTCTGTGATATCCGGCTGACAAAAACAACAATACAAAAACTCACAAGCTGGGAAAAGAGTGCTGGGAAAGGAAATATAAAAGCATAACTACTTTGCTGTTTTATAGAAGGAAGCCTGCAGCTTAGCACAAAAAATCCAAGTTTGGGGCCTAAGCAGGAATATCTAGGGACTAATTATGCTAAAGTCAACAATCAATAGCTCATACGTGCCATTTTGCAAGAAGTGATCAGTTTCAGCACTGCTACTCTTTGACCTTGCCTTTTCTCTCACTTCATTTCTTCTTTATTTTTGAGAAGTACAATACGTTGGAAATATATATTGGAAAAGCCATAATCCAAATGGAATGGAGCATATCACTGCTCTCAACTTCTCTACCTTGAAACTGAGTCATGAATGGTACACCAGCCAAAACTAATAAAACTAATAAAGAAGTGTTTAGTGTCTGGTCAATTACTATACACTTGAGCAATGTGTCCAAGATGGAAGATTCCTAATGGCCCATAATCATCCAAGACCATTGGTAGTTTCTTCTAGAATGCTGGCATGACTGTCTCCTTTGACTGTAACTCAGCCGAATGTCATCTCTTTGACAGACCATACATGTATAATAAAAGATAGGTACAGTATTATAAAGAGTGATTCATTCTCCCTTTATTTAAAAGATGGAGCTTCTTATAATTTTAATTATGTTGTCCTCATTCATGCTGAATAATTTTCAAGAAGTTATGAGCGTTCCATTTTAGCCATTTCAGCTGCATGTATATCTTGTGAAAATGTTTGTTACAAAGAAAAATATGCATTAGAAAACAGGATTATTGCCTGTAGCTTCAATTACAAATGGTTTCTTCTTATTTCCCCCCCAAACACTATGTGTTTTCTTAATCCCCTGTATGGCCTTGATTTATTGACTGGAATATCTAAATAAGTGAAAAGTCAGAAAGTGAAACTTTGTGCTTGCTAAGTTCTTGACACCTATTAAAATACAAATAGAAAGCATCCTCTATGTTCTTTCTTTGATTTCAGCAATTAGATAAAAACCCAGTTCTTCTTTCTACTTTTGAAAAGAGTTCACTTAATTCCTTGGCTCATTTGCTCCTTTTCTTTGATGTCCATGTCTGATGGTTGTCTGCAACACTTCTAATAAGGGTACTCCCAAATTCTGTTTTCATCTAAAGACATGACCCAGTCTTATTGATTCTGATTAAAGAGATTTAAAGATGTGCTTAAGTATTCCACTAAAATTGGTCAATGCACCTTAGTTCTGCTTAATTCTTTTTTTTTTTGAACAACAAAACAGGAATAACATCTGATGCAAAAGGTGTATGTATATATTAGTGAAACAAATATAAGGAAAGCATCACACACACACTTCAATTCAAATGTTAAAACGTCTGTACAAGTTTAGTCTTCAAGGGAAGCTTCCCCTTTCTATGTTTTGAAGCCAAAATTGAAAATTGTATGAGGATCAATGGGCAAAAACATCTTTACACATCCTTACAAATTTTTGACCTTTTGGCCTTTTATTGTTTGAATTGTTAATACCTTTTAATAGGCTGTGTTGTACTTTTAACTTCTTTATGATGTTTTAACTATGTTTTAGTTGTGTGTTTTTTTAATTAAAACACAATTACTCATTTGTTGTTGTGTGCCTTCTTTAATTTCTGACTTATGATGACCATAAGGTCTCCCCCACAATTAGGGGGTTTTCTTCACAAGATTTGTTCAGAGGGGGTTTGCCGTTGCCTTCCTCTTGGGATGAGAGAGCATGTGAGTTGCCCATGGTCACCAATCATAGAATCATAGAGTTGGAAGAGATCACAAGGGCCATCCAGTCCAATCCCCTGCTATGCAGGAATACAGAATTAAAGTACCCCTGACAGATGGCCATCCAGCATCTGTTTAAAAACCTCCAAAGAAGGAGACTCCACCACACTCCAAGGCAGCATGTTCCACTGCTGAGCAGGGATTTGAATCCTGGTCTCCTGGAGTCCTCTTCCAGTATTCAAACACTATACTACACTGGCTCTCAATTACTAATTTATTGTTCTTTAAACTTATTTTAATTATTCAGTTTGTAGTTGTACTTTGTTTTAACTTATATTTCAAGCTACCTTGAGTCCTCTGCTGGGAGAATGGGGACTATAAATAAATTAATAAACAATCCAGTTTTATAAACAAATTTAATTTTATTTACTCTTTTAAAAGTTGTTTCTTTATGTTTGCTTATGTGGAATTTTAATTTTTAAGTCCTTTTTATATAGGACACACTCCTATATTATTGCTTTACTTATCTTTTTTGTGTAGTTAGTATCTAAAGCTTTTTTGTGTCATACATTAACACATCAGTTGCCAACAATGGAACTTATTCTTTAGAAGTGAAATGTCAACTAGAGATGCCATAAAGCCTGTCATATAAGGAGCATGGAGAATGCTGTTATCTGTTTTACACGGAGGGGGCATCATCAAAATGTCTCCAAATTTTATTACCCAGAAATGGGAAAATGAAACGAAAAGGTCATTTTCACTGCACTTTCCTCAAAATATCCTAAAAGATGGTATTTTCTCATTGTTTCATTGAAATGGGAGATGTGAAGTATATACCACATATTACCAAATAGCTAACAGATTACTGACAATAACATCACTTTGCTCATACATAATTCAACACACTCTACATATTACTACAATCCAAAACCAAGTGTTGAAGATAAAACTTGTATCTTCTTGAAAAGGAGCACACAGTGGCAGCACTAGAGGGATGTGGTGAGGCTGAATGGCACCAGGTGACACCATCAGGGGAAGAGGTGACACCAGCTTTAGTGATGCCACAGGGAGCAGGTGAATAAAGGAATGTAGGAAGCTGCCTTATATTGAGTCAGACAATATCTCTATGTAGAAAATTCTTCTTTCTGTTGCTCTGATCGTATGGACTGCAGGACTCTGAGATGGGAGCAAGATGGGGTATTTAGCCTGTGTAGACAGACCCCTTATCTATGCTGGTGCTGTGCCACTATTGAATTATACTTGGGAGATCAAACCCCATTCAAGGAGCAATGGTGATGATTGAGTCTCTGGAGATTATCAGACATGACATGACCAAAAAAACAAAAACAAAAAACAAACAAAAACAAACAAAAAAAAAAACGCAAGAAGACCAAGCAAGGACAACATTACTATCCTGTGAACGGGTCCCAGTTTCAGACGACGAATATGTCCTCATGTGCTGACTCTGTGCTGCACCTGTGAGTAAGGCATTGATCTTCATTGACAGGACCTCCCCATCAATGAAAAGTGACACCTTGCTGGTGGCTGCAGCATGGCGTCAGCACATGAGGATGACAATGTCTGAAAGTGGGACCGATTCACAGTAATGTCGCCCTCACATGCTCCTCTTGTGTTTTTAGGATGTGTCTGACAATCTCCTATGACTTGATCACTTATAGCATTAATGAAGATATTGGCAATTAAGATGATTAATATCTGGGAGACCAGGATTCAGATCCTTATTCCCTAATGGAAACCCACTAGGTGACCTTGGATGAATTGCACTCACCCACCAACCCTTTAGAGGAAGGCAATGATAAAATTTCCTCTGAACAAATAGTACATATATGTTACATACCACTTTGTCTATTAATATATTATTTTGATCCTCCCTAAGCATTTTGTTGAAGCTAAACACCATGACATAAATGAAATAATTACATAAATTATTACATAAATGAAAATTTAGTTCAGATATACTTCTAAAGACACTAGATCACAGTCATGTATTTTCTCTCACAACCCTGAACATTTCTCTCCCTTAGTCTTTTGTGTGTTAATACAGGTACTTCAGGTTTTGTTCCTTCCTGTGATAAAGGAACAAGTACAACTATCAAACTGTTGAAATAAAAATCTAGGACTATAGCACTTCATTCCAGAGTTGAAACAAAGATGCTTATGGCAAAAAGTGACTAAATCTCATGAGATCACCTCACTGAGCCCTAAAGGGCTTTGAACTCTAAATGAAATGTATGAGCATAGCACATCTGCCAGAACAGTGATCGTTACAAAAGGGGGGAATCTATGGCATTCTTTTCTTACATGTTAAAAAAACATTTCTGAAAAAAGCCTTTGTGATTTCTAAGAATTGGGCTCAAAATGAATATGAAACCCAATTGATCATACATGAAAAAGCATAGCTAAATGCAATTCTAGGTTATTTTATAATCCAGACCAACTGAATTAAAAACACAAAGAGGTAAACTAATGAAAACACATGTAGGTCTCCCTCATATGGACAGGCTGCTTACCTGTAACCATAGATCTTCGAGTGGTCTTCAGTGAATTCACACAGTGGGTTACTCCTACACCTGCACAGAGCACTCAGAACCATCTATAATTGCTAGGCAGAATAGACTTTGCAACATTTTGGAGGTAACTCCGCCCATCCCAATGGTCCCTTTAAAGGCGTTCCCCCCTAAATCCCCTCAGTTCCTTAAAGGACACCGCAATGAGCAGCACCAGGAACATTAAAGCATATATGCCATAGTAGGACATAGAGGAGAGGATGGGTGGGTCTGTGTGAATTCACAGAAGACCACTCGAAGATCTGTGGTTACAGGTAAGCAACCTGTCCATCTTCTTCATGGTCTCTGTGAATCCACACAGTGGGTAGATTAGCAAGCTTCACCTGCAGGAGGAGGGTGTCATGCTCAAGGATTGGACGGGGACATTAAAGTAGCAAGTGACAAGTCCTCAAAGCATAACAATGAATTCAATCATTAGAAACTCCAGGAGCAACAAGCTCTCTCTGGCTTTTCTTCGCAAACGAAGATTCAGGAAGGACTCATCCCGCACTTTCAGCAAGCACGCTGATGACTAAAAGGCCAATAGAAGATAAACAAGCTCGGTTGCAGAAAGCACAGCAGAAGGTCTCCTTGGGTGATGTTTCTGGGTTGTGATTCTTTCTGCGTTGTCGTTTCTCTTCAAGACTTGTTTGGCGTGAGTTCTCAAATAAGGCTGCAGCATTGTGGATAGTGTGTCTCCATGCCTCCCAATGTGAGCCTAGGGCAGACCATTGTTGGTGATCAATTTGGCCGAGCCTGAGAAGTTGCTTCAGTGAGTCCTTGTATCACTTTTCTGGAGCGCCCCTCTTACGCTGACCCATGGTGAGTTCACTGTAGAGTACTATTTTTGGGAGGCGATGGTCCTCCATCCTAGAAATGTGCCCTGCCCAGTGCAGCTGTATTCTCAACATCATGGCCTCAATGCTGGTGATCCCTGCTTGCTCAAGGACCAATCTATAGTGTGAAATAAAAGTCAATAGTGCAGGACTAGCCTGAGTCCAGCGTTGGCATCGGTGCTGGGATGTCTCTATAATGACTGTATTTCAGAGAGGATGTTCCTGTAGCCAGCCGATGTCATCCTCAGAGACCCGATATAGGTGGTTGATTCTCTTGCACGTAGACGGGATGGACGAGGGGTTCTCCCAGGAGCCCTGAGTGAGTTTGAGCAGCGAAGGCAGTATCAGAATCTCCACAGTTGGTGGAGCTTTAGATTCAATCCGGCAGTAAATAGGATCCATTGGATCAAACTCTCTCTCCGCAAGCTGTAAGTCCTGGGCGTGGGCCATGTGGACCATTTGTTCAGCAAACGCCCTGACATCGTCAGTTGGGGATGAAGAGTCAACGTCCAGTAGCTCTGGAGGCAGAGAAGGTGCCCTCGGTATGTATGATACTGATGTACCTGACGAAGCAGATGTAGAAGAAGAAGGTGAGAAACTACAGACCCTTGGAGATGGACTACGATGTCCTTGGTGAAGTGAGGACATCCACACAGGTGGTGTAGGTGGAAGAGAAGGTAGCGGTCGGGAGTCTTGCCGTGTGAGTGAAACCTGGCTACCCGCATCCCGCGGGATGGGCTTGACCGGAAGAGGCACCTCTTGATGAGCACAGTCGAGGCCATGGAATGAGAGTCGAGGTGGGAGTAGTAGGTCCCATGGGCTGAAGAGTCCTCAAAACAGAATTGTGGTCACTGCGCAAAAGCAGAGTATGGGCCCTGGGAGGAAAAGATGGGAACTATAGTTCGAATGCAGAACGTGCCACCTCATAAGCCCCATAAGAATGCTCGACACCTAGGGCCTGCCGGGATGGAGTCAGCATGGGGCCTGGACTTTCTGTACCTGAGATGTCGATTCCACATAGATCATCACAGCCTTGGTCCTCAAGAGCTCATCCCTGGATACAATCAGTACAGGAGATTGTGCCTGAATTGTTATGGAAGTCATCTCCTCCTCAGAGATCTCACCCTCTTCCACCTGGACGATTTCTAGAGAGTTGGGGTCACTTGCTGTGACTGGACGTGGCCTGATGGGATTTCTCCAACATCTGAAGAGGCGGCCTGCACCGAGGTTGATGGTGGGTCCGAGACGGTAGCAGTGGAGGCAGATGGTTGCTCATCCACCTCCAGCCTCTGTGCCACCATCACCACTGGGGTGGATGCTGAGTGCTCCTTGTGCTTAGGAAAAGCATGCTTGGCCTTCTTTTTCTTCGGCCTGTCTCTGGAGAATGCAGATGAATCTCTCTCGCGGCTGGAACCTAACGGCTTCGAAGAGCCACCGTCCCTATTCAAGGAATAACGGTCCCAACTCGAAGTCGAAGGTTTTGAAGGACCACGATCCTTCCTCGAACTCGAAGCAGTAACGTGCTTGTGTGACTGGTAAACCACTTTGGGATCCAACGCCACCGATTTGCTGCTCGATGGGCTCGACTGTTGGTGCCGCTTCTCGGTCAGGCTAACCGAAGGGGATCAAGCCCTCTTCAGAGGCAACGGTACCAGAGCCATCAATGTTGAGGCAGAGGGAAACAGCATTTTTTTTCATAAAGAAAGGACTTCAGATTTCATGAACACTGCTTGCGGGCCTTTGGTGTGAAATTATGGCAGTGCATGCATGCATCCACATTATGGGCCTCACCAAGGCAAATGAGGCACTTGAAATGCCTGTCCAAGGCAGGGAGCTTTGCCTGACAAATGGAGCACCGTTTGAAAGTGGCAGATTTTGAAGCCATTATTACAATGGGGCAGACGAAAGAAGGGTCAGACCAGTCCAAAGTCATTGCCAAATCAGAGTCCAAATCCAAATCCAAACACAAGATGAGAGAAAAGCCAAGAGACAGTCTGAGGTCGAAATAAGCCAAATTCAGAATAAGAACAAGAGCCAAGGGAAGTCCAAATTGAAGTCAATAAGAAACAGTCCGAGTCAATCCATGTAAAACCAAAAGCGAAAGAAGCACTAGTGACTAGCGGCTCCTACGTGCTGCTCATGCGGCGGACGATAGGAACTGAGGGGATTTAGGTGGGAGCGCCTTTAAAGGGACTGTTGGGATGGGCGGAGTTACCACCAAAATCTTGCAAAGTCTATTCTGCCTAGCGATTCTAGATGGTTCCGAGTGCTCTGCGCAGGGGCAGGAATAACCCACTGTGTGGATTCACAGAGACCACAAAGAAGATTATAGTTTTGAACCTTATTAGGCATTTTGTTCAAGCTAAATACCATGACCTAAATGAAAGAAAGTAGGAACCGAAAAGCTTGATTCTTTCAGGTACTGGGATGGAGTAAAAATCATAGAATGGCCCTCAAGGATCTTGTAATAAAGAGCAGCAGATATCTTCATTAATACTGTGAGTGACCCAGTCACAGACTCAGTTATCACCATTGCTTCTGCAGTGGGGCTTAGTTTCTCCAAGCATAATTCCACAGTGGCACAGCAACTGCATGGATGACAACTACAAAAGCATGCAGACAAGTTGTTCTGAAACATGTGAATCAATGATTACTTTGGCCCAACTTTTCAATACAGAAATGTTCAAGATGACATCAATTTCATGTCATAAATATTTACTAAAACACTTCGTTCAAACTTTTGATTAATGTAATTTAATTTAATTCACACCTCACCTTTCTCACACCATGGAATCAAAAGTGGAACTATGTTTAGCAAGACAAGTTTTTCACACTGTATTTTTAGTAAAAGCCCTTCTCATCACCTACTCATTCTCTTGAAGTCAGTATATTAGATACATAGGCCTCCAAATCAACATCTCCAACCACAAGTCACCTACATTACAAACACAGGGAATCTGAAATTAGCTGGTGAAGCAAAAACTCAGAAAGGTAAATCTGTTCCTACTGTCTTGAAATCATTTCATAAAGGAAAAGTGAACTCTATACTATCAATCCAATAAAGCTTCCTAAGTGCTAAATGTGTTATAATGAGTATTATATGCTACAATTGAGACTTTTATTTGTTTTAACAGCACAAGATGATTGCATATTACCTTGTGAATTTTTCTACACAGTTGAGAGTTAAACTATGACTTGTCAATGAGTAACACTGATATTCTTTCAAAGGAAAACAGATGAAAAGGGCAGGCAAGCGCCATGTCTTGCTCATTACAATAGGATACTGAGATTTATTTAATAAATAGATGTATTTCTTTGCAATTGCGGGGGGCTGATTTCTAAGCTCCTTCTCCAGCTATCATGATCTTAGCACAGAGACAGAAGCCATCTCATCACTGGCAATAATGAGAAAATGTTGAAAAAAAAATTATCTGAAAGAAGGTATCCAGAATGAGGATTGCAATTCATTCCTACAACCCCAAATTTCTCTCTCTCTCTCTCTCTCTCTCTCTCTCTCTCTCTCTCTCTGGCATTTCTTCGCAAACAAAGATTCAGGAAGGACTCATCCCGCACTTTCTGCAAGCACGCTGATGACTGAAAAGGCCAATCTGAGATAAACATGTCCGGTTGCAGAAAGCACAGCAGAAGGTCTCCTTGGGTGATGATTCTGGGTTGTGATATATCTAAGATCTCAAGAATTACTTGGGTCTCCTTCCTCCTTATCCCTTTCTACCCTCTTCTTCGTTTCACCATGCCTCTACTTGCTTGTTTCCCACATCATGCCCTGTAACACCAGCAAAATTAATCCTTTCAAAGAAGTCACTGTGACAGATGGCTGGATGAGTGAATGGGAGAAGTGTGTTCCAGGAGCCAATCCTATGGCAGGAGACTGAAAGGGGAGGTGCTTCTGGATATTTTAAAGGTTTTGTGACAGTTGGAGAGAGTCACTTAAGCTGAAGTGAAGATCTGAGTTCTGAGTGGAAGGGAGTTGATGACAGTTGACTGGAGCGGAAGGCTCCATATGTGTATGAGAGGCTTGGATGAGGTAAAATTGTGTGCTGGAATAAAGGAGTGAGTGGACAAAGAGCAAATGAGGCTGGGAAATAAGGAATGACATTATAAAGATATAAGTACTGGCTAAAACAAAAAAATTCCACCCTGAAGTATGATTATTCCCTTTAATAAAATTGTTCTTTGTTAATACAAATACAGACTCTGGCTCATTCCTACAGAATAAAGATAATTAAAGGCAAGCGACCATAACACACTATCCACACATTTAGGTTAAAGGTATAATCTAGGTTCAAAAGAAGGAACTAAGGGAACCTTATAGGAATTTAGGTGGGAGTAACAGAGGGTAAAGAGGCGGTCAGGATGAACCCTGAGGTAAAGTAAGGCTGGCGCTTGAAGATTGCCCTCAACTACCTGGGGATGACTTGTGGTGGTGGCATCACAGTCACCATTATGGATATCTATATATCTAGAAAAACTGAATCCTGGACAGCCCACACTTTGGCCAAGCGATCACCAATGTGAAATTTCACAGGGTTGTGCAATGAAAAGTACAGTTGTCCCTCTACATTCACAGATCTGGCATTCACGGTTTTAAATATTCACGGCTTGAAAATATTCTTTAAAAAAATAATAATCCAAAAAGCAAACCTTGACTTTGCCATCTTCTATAAGGGACACCATTTTGCTATGCCATTGCATATAATGGGACTTGAGTATTCACAGATTTGGGTATTCACAGATTTGGTCCTGGAACCAAACCCCAGCGAATGTGAAGGGACAACTGTAATCCTGACCTAGTGTTCAACAGATGGGACACACTTTGCTTTGACCTATTGCTGTTATCCTAATCCCTCAACTGCCATCCTCTCAATAAGTCTGCTTGCCAAATATATGCTTCACTTAAACCCTGCATGACTACCTTTCTGGATTTGTTCCTATGTACGCAGAAGCCTACTATGGGGAAAGCATTGCTCTGAATGAGCCCTGTATTGTGCTCTGTAGCCAGGCAAGCTGTTAGACAGGTGATCTGCATTGTTAATTCTAATCACAACCACTTGAGAAGCAAAAGAACTGAAGACAGTTCCAGACATCTATCTTTCTTTCCTCTCCTATAGGTGATCAGAGTAGCCGTAGTTAAAAAGGAAACATGGAAAACACTAATAATCAATGGCTGAGATCCTGCAGAACATCAGCAGAGCAGAAAGCCCCACTGCGTAGTGACACTGGATAACCCGTTGCTCACTGTTATATGTGGGGTTTTATCACTGGGAAAAATACGGCTTCTGCCTGTATAGCAAAGTTTAGGATGCCTTGGTGTACCAGTAATAAAAATGCCAATCTGCTCAGCTTGGCAGGATCATGGGTCCTATCCAGGAGCTGGTGCTGCAGCAACTAAATAAAAATATTCAGGAGCAAGAAGATCAGAATAGGAATATGTATTTGCAGCATCACCACTGAAATTTGTCTTGGCCAGCAACCTCAGTTCTAATGCCAATATAAATTTTTAAAACTTCTCAGTACTCCAGAGATGTAGCCAGGACTAAGATCATGCCCTGTATAAAAGAAGTGAAAATATTAAGAATGACTATCGCTAGAGTTCAGAAATGTCTATTTTTAATGGCTGCCTGATAAATATATAAATCCAGCACCACATCCTGTACACTAGATACCTTTTTCTGACAATAACTAAAAAATGTAACATTTTAAAATGCTCCAGTAAGGCATAGGAGGGGAGAAAAAAGACAAGCACATGTATCTTTTCAACTGCAAAGGCTCTGCCTTTAATTTCAGTAACAAGTTTCCAGCCTAAACATATTTTAAAGAGTTTTTTGATTTAGCAGTGGAGGGAAAGGCAGAAGGTAAAGACAAAACATGTAACAAAATAGACACTCTTTGGAAATAGCTACAGCTACCAGAAATTTTGTGAAGCACAGGGCAATCGATCTATGTCCTGCCTGTTGACTAATGTAAAGTCTTCACTTCAGATTGCTTCCTGGAAGAATCTACAGGAGGGCAGGAAATGGGACCCATATAGGTTGAGTCGCTACTTTATCTTCTGAAAGCAAGGTAGGACTGATACCCACTGAGCTGTGCATTTCTCTGAATTAGGATGCTAAATTGAAAATTGGAGAGGGCTCCTGTACCTTTAGTAGTTGTTTAAAAGAGGGAATTTCTGCACCACGTAGCAAGCAACATCTGCTGAAATTCCTTCTTCTATACAACCATTATAGCACTGGTGTCCAACCTTTGGGTCTCCAGGTGTTTTTGGACTACAACTCCCATAATTCCTTACCATGGGACAAGCTGGTTCAAGCTTCTGGGAGTTGTCGTTCAAAACACCCAGAGGGTAAAACATTGGACACCACTACACTAAAGGCACAGGAGCCATCTCCAGTTTTCACTTTGGCAACCCTATTCTGAATGCTTCTACCCCCAGGGCACCTTAAGGGAATCCGCAAACTGGGGCAGACAGGCAGGTACATCCTGTTCCCCTCCCCTCAAATTGTTCTGGCTGAAAGACAAAAAAACACCAGCAATAAAATTGTGACAAAAGGAGAGACAAATCCACGAAAAAGACCATCTATAATACTGCATAAGCCCAGAAACAGCCTGAAGCAAGGGTGGAACACTGAAGAAAATCAAAGGTGACTGCCACCCAGCTGTGCAACAATAAATGTTTGTATACTCCCCAGGCAGACCTGAGAGGACCCAGCACCAAACACTGAGGTCCTTGGCAGAATGCTGGGCTGCCAAAGAGAAGGTAGCCTCTATGTACATCATACCACTCTCACAGCTAGCAAGCATGGCCCCAGGTGAGTCCATTTGGAAACTACTTGATGCAGGAATCACTTGGCTCACTAATATCAATCCTGAGTGGCAATGAACCTTGGGCTGAGTATTTTTGCTTTTTCTCAGTAAGGATTCCAGATATAGTCATTTTTTTTTCTTTTTGTTTGAGTGATATTGACCACATTTTCACCAAGTCTACAAAGTTGCTCGCTATCCAACCATCCCTAAAAACCTTTTAACTTAAACATACCAAAACAAACAAAACCAGACCCACCACCTTTGTAGACACATTTGGTGAGGGCTTAGGAGACTTCTCAATGGCTGCTTCCAAGCCGTAGAACTCCCTTCTGCAGGAGGTCTGGTTGGCCCTTTCCCTGGTTTCTTTCCACCAGCAGGTGAAGACATGTTAATTCAGGGCAGGCCATTGAATTTTAATTATGGAGCAGTGGTGTATGTGTGTGTTTGGAGTGATTTAACTGTTTTAATATTTTTTTTAAATAATATGATTTACTTATCTTTATCTTTTTGCTAACTAAAGCTTTTTAAGAGAGCCAGCATGATGTAGTGGTTTGATCATTGGACTCAGGAGACCTGGGGTCAAATACCCACTCGGCCATGGAAACCCACTAGGCGACCTTAGACACAGGACCAGTTTAAGGAATTTTGGGGGCCCCTGCAATGCTTTATTTTGGGAGCCCCATATGTTTATCTCAGGTCAATGTAACCTAACTCAACCTAAGCTATTCACAGTACAGGATATTCAGATTATTACTAATAATGTTTTTGCAGGAGGAGGGTTACTATGGGGGCCCCCACAATGATGGGGCCCCCTAAGGATGCTGATGCCGCTGGTGTCTTAAACTGGCCCTGCTTAGACAAGTCACACTCTCTCAGCCTTAGAGAGAGGCAAAGGCAAAAACTGCTCTGAACAAATCTTGCCAAGAAAACCTTGTGATAGGTGAGCCTTAGGGTTGCCATAAGACAGAAACGACTTGAAGGCACACAACAGCAACAACAAACTAAAGCTTTAGATTAATCTTTTAAAATTACTGTAAGCTGCTTTGAATCCCATCTTGGGAGAAAGGTGGATATAAATTCAATAAATACATAAAATAAATAACCAAAACCAAATCAAAACCAGCAATACTCTCACAACTCTATGAATCCAAATAACAGTCTGCATGGAGAAATGCTGGCATTATTCCTCTCTGGATAACTTCTCCCTTTATCACCTCTGTTGGTTAACTGCTTGTAGTCAAACCAAAATGAGGCTAAGTTGAGGTATTCTTTACTGACAAAACAAAAACAAAACAAGTTTGGAGCTATGTATGCTAAGACTATTAATTTACAACATCCTACAAAGAAGCCTAAAGGACAAGTGGCACGCCACTGCTCCTGGGTAGAAGACAGCATGGTGAAGTCTTACTGTGGACTCTCACTGGACAGATGTCAGTAGAGGGAGAATGTGCTGCTATAATCATAGGAATAATTGCTGAAGACCAAGAATGCTTATTTGGTAGAACCAAGTTCACACAAACTTTTCTCAATATGTTACCCATACATATGTGGGAACAATCACATGGAGAAAACAGGAAATTGAAATAATTGGTTTAAGTCATGAAATAATTCATTTAATCACGTTACCCATTTATTTCAAGATGGGGAAGTATGCCCAATAACTTGGTTTGTATAGCAATTTAAAAAAACATACTGGTTTATTATTACTTCATGCAAACCAGGACCTCAATTGAAAACCTTGGCTATACAGTTCATTTCTAGTTTACAAGACAACTGCAAACATAACTACTCAACCTCAGATCAATCTGGGTTGGACTCAGACATAAAGGAGGGGCACTGAAATCAATGGAATAAGTTAGTCATATTTCAAAAATGGGTCTGCTCTAAGCATGATTCCCTGGATTCAGTCCTCTGAGCATGGGAAGATGAGAGTGCAAGAGCCTTAGACTCCTATAGCTCATTCTTAGGACTTTTTCATATGCAGCAAATATGGCATCATGACAACACCTAATGAATGTGAAAGGTTGTGCATACCAAATGACATTGTCCTTTCGCAATCATGTATTGTGAAAGGCCATTCTATTTTATTGACAGCCCAAGCCGCCAACAGATCTTCCCTAGTGCTTTGTTGCCAGCACTGCCAGTGTTTGAAACTGTGCACCATTGTGGTCATGTGAATACAGTGTCAACAACAGAACACTTCTGGGTGAGATTGTGACAGCCAGGTAGGGGACACTGTTTTTATGAAACACCCCTCCGGGTTCACTTGTAAGTTATAAATATGTTTCTGTGCTTGTGTGTACTTTTTGTGACTTTGTTTTTCTTTTCTTTTTTAAAATTTACCATGCCTGCATCTTCTCGTGAGAATCACCAAGATTTGGAATCCAGAAGTGGAACTCAATTCCTGCTCCATTTATGCCAGCATATGACTGTCTTTCTGACGCTGCTAAAGATAGGTCTGATTAAGGGGGGTTCTTTTGAAAGCATAAAAATGGTTCAAAATACGCCAGCAAAAGAACATTTCTGGAGGGTGGTCTGATAAAGTCCTTATAGTGCAAATTATGTGGGCTCATGTCTGAACCAATTGCTAATCAGTTATCCCACTATTATGCTTCAAATGTGTATCATGGTATAGTTTGAGTTCAGCGGAAAATCTACGCTGTATTATAGAGAAGGGGATCAAAGCCCATCAAAATAACTATTGAGAAAAATGTAACTCTTGGGAGAACAAAGATGAAATTAGCAGAGCTTTGCAAATTGATCTAATAATGATGAATTGTTTTATCTCTAGAACATACTTGTGTTTCTTTCTTTCTTGACATGACTCTTCATGATGACATTACTTCAGGATGCATTGACTTTCCATGAGACATGTGCGTGTCTGGATAGCAGCTGGGGGTCTCTGATGGTAAGGGCCTGGGATTTCCAAGCCATAATAAGTTGCCAGTGATTTTATTTATTTATTTATTTTGGAAAAATTGACCAGCTTGCTCTATTTTGAAAAGTGTCAGGGGGTCTTTAATGTCCTCACCATTGAGCCCTCTTAAATACAGAGGAAAAGTCCGGCAGCTAGTGAAGTCAAGCTGGGATGGATATGCATGTCTAGGTTTCTTATCTACAGCTTAAACCAATGTCCTTCTGGCAAACAGATGAAGGTGC
The DNA here is from genome assembly GCA_030847615.1 of Gambelia wislizenii. Lineage (NCBI taxonomy): Eukaryota > Metazoa > Chordata > Lepidosauria > Squamata > Crotaphytidae > Gambelia > Gambelia wislizenii. Next base: position 169,933,944 of record JAUMIR010000002.1, read on the forward strand.
TACCCACTGAGCTGCTCCAGCCCTTTTATTTAGTCCCTCAAATAAGTCAAAATCGGTGCTTTGTTGTAGAAAAGAAAAAAAAATCCAAGACCTTTGGATTTTTGTTGTTGCTACTATATTTTCTTCCATGTAAGCTGAAAAATATAGAAAACGCTTTTTTCCAGTAAGGGTTGATACTCAGCCATCTGCGGGAGACTCCGTTTTGCATCTGTGGGATTCCATTTTTAATGATTTGTCATAGAGCTTTAAAATATACTGTTGGATACTAGGGATACCCATTCTGAAAACCCAGATAGCAGAATGTGACAAAATGGAAGAAAACCACCAAGAGAGATGTAATAAAAAACAAAAGAAAACAAGACCAATAAGGGCTCCTTAAGGGAACCATTGGAATGGTTAACATTAACTCCTGACTTATCCATAATGAATCACTTCTGAAATAATTCAATACTATAACTGCACTACATGAGAATCCATTTTTATGACTAATTAACTAACTAACTATATTGTATAAAATATATACAATACTATAGCCCATAGATTCAATCTGTCAGGATCGGCCCTTGACAGGGCCTGCTCCTGCAATTTTTAGTTATTTTCCTGTAACTTTGACACGATTTGCGTGGGGGTTTTCTTGGTACCGTATATTCCGGCGTATAAGATGACTGGGCGCATAAGACGACCCCCCAATTTTTAACTTAAAATATAGAGTTTGCCCCCCACCAGCCAGCCAGCCAGCCAGCCAGCTGGCTGGAAAGCCTGTCCCCCACCAGCCAGCCAGCTCAGTGCCTGTAGATGATGGAATAGTCTGTGAAATTAAAGGACTGAGAACAGCTAAAAAAGCATGAGATATTTTGAAAAATCTCTGTGGTGTTCAATCTTTGGAAAGTAAGGTTGCATTAATACTGTAAGTTGGTTAATATGAAGCTATCAAATCCCAAATTTTTGAATAAGCACATTAATGAATGAGCACATTAATGGTTTTAGAGCCACATTGGCAGACAAGAGAATTTCACCATAGACAAAACTTGATGCAAAATGAGAAGTTGAATCCAGATATTCTAATTTTAGGCTAACTTGTCCTGAAAAGAAACATCATTTTGACTCTCCTGAGCTAAATAGAGGCCATTTAACTCTTCAAATGCAAAGCAGTAATTCTCACAGCAGGAGGAAGGATCTGCTGGGAAAACTGCCCAGGCCATTTTACACTTCAATCATTCTCACAGCAGGGGAAAAGGTCTACTGGGGTATAAGACCCCCCCCCACTTTTGAAGAGATTTTCAAGTGTTAAAAAGTAGTCTTGTATGCAGGAATATATGGTACTTGCTAAAAAGTGTTCTTTGCTAACTAGGGAGGGGGGTAATGGTTTTGGCTACAAGAATGCAGCTGGAAAGTCGGCCTGGGAAAAGGAAGCTGGCTGGTGTAAGAGAATGTAATGTCAGGGGATGGTGGTCAGCCAATGGTGTTAAAGCCTACCAGATTTTACAGTTTGTGATATGCTTTCAATATAGTGTGTATCCCTTAAGTTTCAGTTCTCAGCAACAACCTTGTATATTATGGTTCTTGGATTTCTGACAATAAAGTTTTCTGAAGAACTCAAACTGTTGTTCAATGAGTCTGGGAATACAAATACATGATACAATCAATTCTCTCTCTCTTTCTGGCTTTTCTTCGCAAATGAAGATTCAGGAAGGACTCATCCCACGCTTTCTGCAAGCACGCTGATGACTAAAAAGGCCAATCTGGGATAAACAAGTCCGGTTGCAGAAAGCACAGCAGAAGGTCTCCTTGGGTGTTGATTCCAGGTTGTGATTCTTTCTGCGTTGTTGTTTCTCTTCAAGACTTGTTTGGCGTGAGTTCTCAAATAAGGCTGCAGCATTGTGGATAGTGTGTCTCCATGCCTCCCGATGTGAGGCCAGGGCAGACCATTGTTGGTGATCAATTTGGCCGAGCCTGAGATGTTGTTTCAGGGAGTCCTTGTATTGCTTTTTTGAAGCACCCCTCTTACGCTGACCCGTGGCGAGTTCACCATAGAATACTATTTTTGGGAGGTGATGGTCCTCCATCCTAGAAACATGCCCTGCCCAGCGCAGCTGTGTTCTCAATATCATGGCCTCAATGCTGGTGATCCCTGCTTGCTCAAGGACAGCAACATTCATCACATAGAATCTGAGGAGATGATGCTTCCCAGGTAGGTGAACTGCTGAACGGACTTAAGCACAGATTTGCCGACGGCAATGTGGGGATGATATGGCACCCCTTAAATTAAATGGTGAATAGCAAGGTTTGCTTTTAGCATTTTTTATTACTATTTTAAAGCTGTGGTTAGTTGAATCCATGGATACAAAATCCATGGATAAGGAGGGCCAACTGTAGGACATTAATAACATTAAAAAAACCACACCCTGTCATGAATAGAAAGCAGTGCATAGAATTTAACGAACCCCCTTCTGTTTCTAAATAGCTTCTGTCAGCTGAATGGGGAAGAGGAAAATCTTAATCTGTAGTCCAAATATGTATTTGGAGACTCGGCACTTGATTTATATATTGGGATGGTGGTATACTTTCTGAATATGGTAATGAAAGCTGGACATCAAGTCACTTGAAATGTGGTGAAATAAGGAGATCTATGTGGATACTACGGTCTGTTAAAAAGACAAATAAAGAGCTCTCACTTGAAGCAAAGATTAGTCCACTGAGGCTGTGGTACTCTGGACATATCATGAGATGACTCATTGGAAAGACAATAATGCTTAGCAAAATGGCAAAGGCAGTAGGAAAAAATGGAGACCGCATTGCAGGTTGATTGATTTAATAAAGGAGTTTCCAAGACCTCAGCAGATGAGTTGATGACTTGGAGTCTTGGAGGTCTCTCAGTCATAGGGTTGCCATAAGTCAACATTCACTTGGCAAATAACGATAGCAACAACAAATGGTGGTAGCACATGATGTAGGTTGGGATGTGATTTTAGTTGTTGGCCTTCTTTAGCCTGTTCTATCTATCTATCTATCTATCTATCCCATAGTACCATGTTTGAAAATGTTGTTGCACATTATCATTTTGTCACAAAGTCTTGGAGGCACACTAGGGGGTGAGGAAGGAATTGGGATTGTGTCACCTTGCTTCCCTAAAGTAGGGTCTCTATAAGAGATCCTGTGGAAGGGCTGTAAGGCTACACCTCACTTGGGGGCTGACATTAAAGCTTGATAAAAGAGGCCTACATAACCAAAGATTAGCTAGTGAGTCGCCTAATGTGTTACTGTCAATTATATTGCCAAGCAAAGAGGCTGGGTTCAAAAAGTGGGGAGCCAACAGGTGCTTAACAACAGAATCCTGGCCTTATGCCACAGCAGTCTAAGTAAGATGTGGCTGGTGAAATTTAAACTGGTAACATCTGGCCATTGCCTCTACTGCCTTGCTCATGAATAGGTATTAGGCATGCAACTAAGATATATTTTTGCTTTCCTACAAATCTGTGCTGAATACAAAAGGTATCAATAAAAAGTATATAAAATAATGTGTTTGATTAAGACCAGCATATATTAGCTGCATAAAAATGCAAGATAAATTGGGGAATAATGGAAACTTCTACATATTATTAATTTACATATATTGTAATTATTAACATTTTATTCAAACTAATTTTAATAACACATCCCATTAACATATACCATATATGGGGGAGGGAGTGTACTGTATTATTTTACTTGATTCCTGGCTCTGAGCAATTACAATATCACTATTCTTCAGTAAAAAAGCTGAATTCATTTGCTATGTGGTTATGCTAGTTATGATTGATGCCACTTCTCCAAATGATAAACCAATCACCCCAATGATGTAATGTCATTTTAAGAGTGCTATAATCTCATTTCTTTCAGACTGGAAGGTCTGATGAGTTCTAATAAAGATTTATTGTAGATTAAAGGGCTTCATAATATCAACAATGGATTGCTCATTTGATGGGCAATTTGATTAGGTTCTTTTTTTTGAAAAAACACATATATTTTTTTCACATATATGAAGAGTGGCTAGCAGGAATGACACAGGGCATGTAATCAAATAACTACCACCTAATCTTTGGAAAGACTCATTGTAAACTAATTTAGGAACTAAGATCTAACTGAGACGTTTGACATAAACATAAGCATGCATTTATTCAAAAAGCATCACTGATTCCTGTAAGTGCTGCTTTATTAAAGGAAACAAGATAAACACATTAGTTCATGCTTACACAATTGTTTTAAACCTTCACCTAACAACTTTATCTTTTAGATTAAAGCAAAAAGAAAGTGTTTCAGTGAACATGATAGCTGTCACCTAACACCCTCACCCTCGAATCTTGAAATCCAATAACGAATCCTAATCCGAAGTATTAAATAAACTTTCTCTTATCACTAAATCCATAACAGTGATTAATCTGGACTCTATAGTGTTCTAAGGGCATTAATAAATAGGATAAAAATGTGAACTTTGTTAAAACTGCCGTAATCCACAGTGCAACAGCCAGGTTTTCTAAGGACAACAATTTAACAATGAGCTTACAACAAAGTTTAAAAACCAGATAAAATTTTAAAAGATGGTGAAACATAAAGGTTTTTTTTCTTTTAAAAGAACAATTAAATTAGATATCATGTAGGATTGTGAAAGCCAAGAGAGCTGCAAAGAACCCAGGAAGGAATTCTCCAAACTGAGTGAAAGGTGTGTGTGTGTGTGGCAAGGTAAAGAGATGGATACAGTGGCCAAACCAAACCAAACAAATCCCCTCACCCTAAAAAGACCTATAATTTCACAGAAACACAGAGGGAAAGTCTTGAGGATGTGGTAGATAATGAACTGGAAATAAAAACCTCAGTTTAGTATGTGACAGCTGTAAAAAAGGTGAATTAAAGACTAGAAATTGTTAGGAAGGTGGCTCAGAACAAAACTGCCACTAGTATTGAACTGTGAGGATGATTGATAATATTCACACACTTGACACAAATACACATACACACACGTTTGTTTGTTTGTGCATGTATGTCTATATTTGAAACTCCCCACTGAAGAAAAAGACCAGCCATGAGTTTCTTCCTTCTTGTTGATTTTTTGAGGTAAATTCATTTGTGCAAAAATACACATCACTTTCCTATGAAAATGATGTATATGTGTAGGGGCAGAAAAAGTAGTTTTGTTTTTCCTTTGCAAACTATGCTGATTGCTGCACAAACACACACACACATAAATGTTCTAAAAGCTTGTTGCGTTTTTCCTCACTGAAAACACATGCAGGAAATCTACATGTGTTGCTTCTGTTCAGGAATCCATGTATATGTACAAATTGCATGAATTTTATTTTATGTGATTTGCACAAATATACAGAGTCCTTTGTGCAGAAAAACCATGGGTGATTTTTCCTGTGTGCTTTCTGTGGTGAAATCAGTGTATTTTGCACAAAGTATCCATTTCCTGCCCCCAAAATACGTCTTCTGTGCAGGGAGAACTGCTGTTGTTTTTGCCAATTAATTTTCCCTAAAGAATTCCCAAAGTACAAATATTACTCAAAAATAGTACAGAAACCCTCATATTCTTACAGAATGGAGAAGAAGTTCCTGAAATTATTTGTTCTTGCATAAAGGCACAAAATAAGTGAAAATTAACACCCCTACACAATACATTTATTATTTATTTTGGGCAAATACAACTTTTGGTATGGCCATGGCAGCTGTGCAACCCCCCTTAGAATACTCCCTGGCAGGCAAAGACCATTTTGTTTTCCTATGCTTTTAGTGTCTTCAATATTTCATTGCTGTTTTATGTACTATATTTTATTGCAACCAGCTAAGAATTTTATGAAAGGTGATATACCAATGTCCATAATAAATTAAATCACTTAACACACTTTTCATTCCTATTAAAAAACAAAAACAAACAAACAAAAAAACAAAGTAAAACTCTAGAGCTGTGAGCTGTGTGGTGGGGAGGAGGAATCAAAATGATCAGAGTTGAGCCCCTGTGAGAAAAGGCTACAGTCATTAATGCTCTTTAGATAAAGATGAACGTGACAGGTTTATACACAGTACGGAGTGGTTGACAGAAACAAATGTTTCTCCATCACTCATAAATCCCAAACTCAGGTTCATCTAATGAAATGGGTTGGCAGGAGATTCAGGACATTTCTTCATACAGCATATGGAATTTGCTATTTTATATCTGCTTTAAATTTTATTTATTTATTTATTTATTTATTTATACTCCGCTCTTCAGCCACAAGGCTATCAGAGCGGCTTACCAATTGTTTTAAGCAATAGCAATTTACACATCTACACTGCATTAAGCAGTTTCCAATGTGAGTTAGCTAATTGCCCCACAAGCTGGGTACTCATTTTACCAACCTACGAAAGGATGGAAGGCTGAGTGAACCTTGGAGCCCGCTGGAATTGAACTTGCAATGTGGTGACTTGCAGTACTGGCATTTAACCTCTGCGCCACCAGGACTCCTTGGTAACTTGGGAAAATTTATCAGGGGTGGGAGAGAGTTTTATCACCTGCTATTAGTCAATGGCAATATCCAAGTTCTGAAGAAGTATACCTCTTGAGTACAAGTTGTTGGTAGCAGCCATGGAGGGAGCTACTGCCTTCATGTCTGCCTCATGGGTTTCCCAGATGCATCTAATTTGCCAATGTCTGAAAGAAACTGCTGGCCTAGATGCCTTTAGGTCTGACCAGCATGGGCTCTCACAGCACCCTGCTGAACTTCAGTCTGAGACTTATTTGCAAATATAGACCACATGGAAAAATTCAAATTTCTATGTAAGCATGCTTAGAACCAGAAATTTAGATATTAACATCTTATTTACATGAGTGGAGGAGATATTCAGAGAAGAAAATGACATGTGTTTTCTGGTTCCTACTTCTGTTTTTCAGTTAAATAAAACTACTGCTGTGTCTGTCTCTAATCTTACACTTTGTAAATGATCATCAATGATGAACATTAAGTTTACTGAAATAAGTGTTTTAACATACACACAAAAAAACCCTTGGGTAAACGATTGTTGTTATTTACTAGTTATGGGCCTTACATCTCCATCTATCATGTCTATTGTTATATCATAACAAGAGTACTCTAAAAGGGAAACTAGAATAATTTGAACCAGAAATACCCAGTAGATCCATAACTACAAGGTACCAAGTCCACCCATGATTTTATTGCCACTCCTCCTGCAACTGCTTTGAGCAGAATGGGAGCTTTTGCCAGGTATAGGCCCTAGTTTGGCACTGGTGGAGCTCCAGTAGCATATGGAGAAGTGGCATGAGTTTGTTGTTGCTGTGTGCCTTCAAGTCATTTCTGACTTATGATGACCCTATGCCAAATCTATTGTGAGGTTTTCTTGAAAGAATTTGTTCAGAGGGAATTTGCCCTTGCTTTCCTCTGAGGGTGAGAGAGTGTGACTTGACCAAGATCACCCCGTGGGTTTCTATGGCCGAGAGGATTCAAACCCTGCTTTCCTAGACCCCTAGTCCAACACTCAGACCACTACACCATGCTGGCCTTAGCTGCATGAGTAGAGGCAGAAAAATCAAGGGTGAATTAAACCTCCAACCTCCCATTATGGAAAATCCACTCCCTATTCCAGTTTCAACCATTTTAAAGGGATTTGTAAAGGCCTAGGTGTAAAGCGGTTTAGCTCCCAAAGATCTAATGAGTAATGACCCTGCCTGAAAACCAGCCTCAAGTGAAGGACCATCATCTGTTAATTTATGTGTCGAAAAGAGTTGAAATTCCTTCCTAAATATGGTATTGTCTTACTGTTTGCAAGTGTCTCACTTTAGTGGTGCTAGAGTGAAAGGAATGTTCCAGAAGAACTGGATCAAAATCAGAACTGACTTTTTCATTTAAAAACAAACAAACACAGCCCACATGTTTAACATGTGATAAGTCAGCTTCAGAGGGCATCACTAATACATGAAGCCAGAAAAGTCGGATTAGCTGTACCATTGATATGGGAATAGTAAGAAACATAACAGGGCCAGCTTTACATTTTGCATTTAAAAAGGCAAAGCATTATTCTATAAAAATGCAAAGCAGTGCAATACCTCTTGGATATATTTTGCCTACAAATACATGAGGATTTTCATCAAATAATGAAATGCATTCATGGTTTCAATTTTGCACAGATAACTACTAATTTAAGAGAAATGGTCTAAAATACAATGCTGGCATTAAAACATCGAATTAATATTAATTCATCAATATATTATGAATCTAATAATTCTAAAAACCTCAAAAAATAACAGTGATAAATATATGTCAGTTTCCCATCATGTTCATGTTCAAGCCATTGTTTTCACGACAATTAGAATTTCTCAATTTGATCTAAGAATTATACATATCAAATGCCACATGTGTAATATTTCCTTACCACTGCTGGAAGTCTGCTGTGGCCCTGAGCATGCTCTTAGCAGATATGAATTTGGGGAGAACTCCTCATCAGGGTTGGTATCCATGATTTGATGGGAAGTATTGCTGTCTAGCAAGGGCATCTGGCAGCTAACTGGTGGTGGATTATGGGAACTGGGCAGCTGAGCGGATGGAAGAAGGCTAGACGAGGATGTAGGTGGAATGGGACGACCTGGGAAAGAGGACAGAGGGATCAAAGTTCAGCTATGAATGTAATGAAAGAAACCACAAACAGTAACATTGAAATTGTTTGTCATCACATATGATTACACCTGGGGCTGAATCAAAATACCTGTTGCCGACTGGTACCGACTCTCCCCCTTTGCATCATATTCAAGACATTATGATTAGCTATGTTGACAAGTCATTCCAAGAGAGGTGGTGAGACTCTCCTGATAATGTCTTTGCAGCATCAGTGAAGATATACATATGATCTGATGCTGGATGAATGAAGATAAAGAGCTATTTGTAACAGAATTGGATTTTTATTTTTATTTTTTAAAAAAATATCATCACTACTTTTCTAACATGAAAAAGTACCTGTTTAAAAACTATGTATGAAATGACTGCTAAATCTCTTCTTAACCATGAGTTGATTTGGCATCAGCATTATGTCCAAGGAGAATCACAGAACCAAATGTATAACAAAATGTAGGTCATGTTTGGAAGGATTTTGCTATCTGTTATCAGTACTGAAAAACAACCATCACTCCTCCCTTCACTGATTTCTGGTCTGCTAAACCAGAGTTTCTGGATGTTGCACAGAAAAAAAATGGTATGAACTGGACTCAGAGAATCTGACTGATTTATTGAATCCCATTAAACAAACAAACAACAACAACAACAACAAATCATGCATGTAAAAGAATCAGTCTGTATCAACTTAAGAGGTCAGAGAATATGCAGAAGGCATTCTTTCGGAAATGTAGGATACAGGCTATTTTGAGGTCAAAAGGTAATAATCTGGACTAAAATTGGATCCAGAAACTATTCAATAAGCTATGAAGATGAGCAAAAATAAGAACAGCAATATTCTCTGGACCATAGAATTCTGCCCCAGCTGCAGCTTCCACATCATGTTCAAGAGCAATCCCATGTAGAGCACCCTGCAGTAACTTAAACAGGATGTCACTGAAGCATCAGTTATGTAATAGGATGATACAGAATAGGGATTTACATCTTTGTGTTCTTCATCTTTACAGGTAAATACAAATATTTCCAGCAATAGTCTCCCTGCTGGATGAAAACATGAAGATCTCTGTGCAGTTCCCAATCAATGCTTATGCTTCGGGAATTATTCATTTGTAGAAAAAATACATTTTTTCCTATGACAAAGTATGTTTTTGTACAGAAAACATGCTTCCTACAAAAAAATAAATATGGGTTTCTTATGTAGAAAACACATTTTCTGTGCAGTGATCATGTTTTCTGCATAGAAATAGGTGTATTTTTTTCTCTGCAGAAAACATGTTTCTGGTGAACCCTTGCAATACAACCTATCCAAAATGTGACCCAAACAGTCCAGAATACAGTGTTTCCTCAGTGAAATTCCAGATGACAGGAAATGTTCCAGGTGATGTGAGAAACCCATTCTGTTGTTCTGCTTCCCCCAGTTATATGTTCAAGTAGCATCTTTCACCAGCAGAGTATTAATGCAGAAGATTTTCTACAGTCAGACCCCTGTATCCATGGGAGTTCGGTTCAGTTCCCAAACTTACCATGGACACTGGAAACCACAGATAACAGAAAATCATATTAAAATAAAGGACTTCTGGTAAAAACATACCATAGAGTTGTGTAAGAGGACTTAGAAGATTCCTAGAGAGTTGCATTTCCCAGTGCAACTTTATGGTATGCGTCCCTATTTTATGTCTTGCAGATAATTGAAACTGCAGATATTGGTTCTCCAGATACAGGGGTCTGACAGTATATTGAACTATGACTGTAAGTTGTACATAACAGGTATCAGAAAAAGCAGAGTGTGTATGATATTTTTCTCAAAGGAAAAAAATGATACTGCCATCTGGAATATCCAGTACATTAAAAGTCATAAAATTTCCTTCAGGTGTTGAAAAACACAAAATAAATATTAAAGAAGGACCAAGGTAATTCTAATTTGTCTGACAAAATAAACACTAAACATGATTTAGACTCATTATAGCTGCATTCCTACCTATTTTTGTTTCTTACTGGCTTTTCCTACCAGAAACAAACCATTCATCATAGATGAAATTCTCCTTCTATGCTTCAGTTATGCTGACTTCTCTACATTACTAAACTCTGCTCATTACACTAAGCAATTCACCCCACAGAATTGGGAGCAAGTTTATGCACTTCAGTGCCTCAGCAAGCATTAAAGGGTGGGTCAACAATGTCTCACTAACACTTTGGATTTTTTTGAGTGTCAGTAAATACATGGACAGAGCTGATCTGCCAGACATTTTTTTTTACAAGTTCCCCCCTCCCCACAAATTCCCTTACCAAAGACTTCTCAGATGTCATGATAAGAGCAAAGAGGCTCCCTCTTGATAGCTAGCTAAAGGAAAAGCAGCAAGCAGACATAAATGGCCAGTTCTAACATTAGAGGGATACAAACAATGAGGTTCCCAAGGATCTGCACTGGAGCACGTTCTTTTAAACATGTTCATAAATGAACTGAAGTTTGGGATGGGCTTTCAGGTGGCTAATATTGCTAATGACACAAAATTGCTTGGTGGTTAGAGGGTGGGGGATTGCAGAGAACTCCAAATGGGTATCTTCAAACTAGGCAAATGGCTTTAAAATTTTCACGGCAGCTGGTTCAGTTGTCCCAGCCAGTTACGCAATGATGCCGGCTCTTATGTTGGGAGTTCGGCTCTAAAGGAGCCTGTTCTCACCGCCCTTGCCTTTTTCGCTGTGAGTGCTCCATCTGTGGCAGAGGACATTCCTTCCGGAACTGTCCAAAAGGGAAGGGCCAGTCTAATAGGGACCAGCAAGGGGGAAAGAAGGGTGCCAACAACCCTGCTCCTCAGGGAAAAGGGCCCCAATCTAATTAAATTGGACAGTATTGCTGCGTGGCTGTGCGTATACCCGGACCAGTCAGCAGCACGTTACTTATGCGATGGGTTTCAAGACGGTTTTCATATCCCTTACAAGGGTGACCGCAAGCCTTACAGGGCATCAACTCTAAAATCTGTGCGGGAATTAGAACATATAGTTAGACAAAACATTCAAAAGGAAGTTGATGAAGGCAGGGTCATCGATCCATTCATTGTCCCACCTTCACCTAATCTTAGGGTACCACCATTAGGTATTGTCCCCCAAAAAGTTCCTGGTGAGTTCCACTTAATTCATCATTTATCTTACCCAAGGGGTCAGTCAGTTAATGATTTTATCCCGCCAGAATTGTGCACTGTCCAATACACCTCGTTCGATATGGCCATTAGAATTATTAAACAGCATGGCCCTGGGGCAGAGTTGGCGAAGTGTGATATCAAATCTGCACTTTGCCTCCTCCCTGTTCACCCTGAAGATTTCGAATTACCGGGCTTCTCATTTGATGGATTTTATTACATGGACCGGGCAATGCCTATGGGCTGCTCTGTCTCGTATTCAGCTTTTGAGAAGTTCAGTACCTTTCTGGAGTGGGCTGTGAAGCAATGGATAGAGTATGAGGGGGTGGTACATTACCTAGACAACTTCCTTTTTATTGGCAAATTTGGCTCAGGAGTTTGTCGCTCTCTCATGGAGCAGTTCCATTCCCTCATGGAAGAATTCAGAGTCCCCCTCGCGCACAAAAAGACACAGGGTCCCACTCGCCAATTGATTTTTCTGGGTATCGAAATTGACATGATTGACCAATTTTGTAGACTTCCTTTGGGTAAGAGAGATGACCTAATGGCCAGATTGACATACTTTCGGGGCCGCAGAAAGGCCACACTGAAGGAATTCCAGGAGTTAATCAGCCACCTTAATTTTGCATGTAAAGTAGTGGCTCCTGGAAGGGCTTTTCTTTGTTGACTGTGTGATGCCACCACGGGGGTTTCTCAATCTCACCATCAAATTAGGATCACCCGCAAAATTAAATTGGACTTAGACACATGGTATAACTTCCTAGAGCAGTATAATGGTGTTTCCTTTTGGAAGGAGGAATTGCGGGTGCGGGATGCCCTTAAGGTTGTTGTCCGATGCATCCGGGTTCTTCGGTTTTGGAGGTTACTATGGTGGAAGGTGGTGCATGGAACGTTGACCGCAGGATTGGTTGAATTCTGCCGTCACATCTGACCTGACATTTTTAGAACTCTTCCCAATACTGGTTGCAGTCAGATTGTGGACAGCGGAGTTTGACAATTCCACGGTGCGATTTTGGTGTGACAACAGGGCTACAGTACAGATTGTTAATTCATTAACCTCCAAATCTAAACGGGTTATGGTACTGGTTAGGGCATTCATGCTACATTGCTTGAAGTATAATATTTTGTTTACTGCTAAGCACATTGCAGGGGTGGACAACGGCATTGCCGATGCTCTCTCCCGCATGCAGATGGAATGCTTCAGGCAATTAGCACCGGGAGCCGCCGAGATGCCAGATCTGATGCCAGCTGATTTGTGGGAGCTTGGATGTGCAAAATAATTAAGGCCATCAGCCACTTTATCTCTCCCAGCACAAGGAAGGTGTATAAGAGGGCCATCCTGGAGTTTTTTGAGTTTCGAACCAGTACGCGGCTTGCCAACATGTGGCCAATACATGTCCCCCATCTGCTCCATTTCTGTGTCGTCCTGAGTGACAGGGGCCTTGCCCCTCAATCCATATTGTCCAGGTTGGCAGCCTTGGCCTTCTGGAGTAAGGCTCAAGGTCTGCCTGACACCACATCAGATTTTAGGATTAGGAAGGCGTTAGAGGGTTGGGCGAGGGAGCGGGGAAGAACTATTGACAATAGGCAACCCCTATCGCCAGCAATTGTAAAGGGACTGTTCCAGGTTTGGCCCACCATTTGTTCAACGCCCTTCGAGGCATTGAACGCCACATCCCTCGTTGCTTTCTTCGGTGCCTTACGCATCAGTGAGTTACTGGCATAATCAAAATGGGACAAGTCTGGCCTGGCCCTTAGTTTGGGGGACCTCAGCATGGGTGCTATAGAAGTTACAATTCGAATTAGGCACTCCAAAACTGATCAACTAGGAAAAGGGGTAAAAATTGTGCTCAGGGAATGCCAGGACAGGACCTTATGCCCAGTGGCAGCCCTAAGAGAATATTTTAAACTGCGGCTTACCCAGCCCTGACCCCTATTTTGTCATGTGGATGGTTCTCCCCTGACCCGTTATCAATTTTGGGCACTCACTAATAATGCTTTGGCACACTTAGGGTTGGGAGGTGTGTGCTTCTGTACACATTCTTTTTGGATTGGGGCTGCCTCAATGGCGGCAGCGATGGGCATGTGGCCAGAGGCAATCAAAAAGCTGGGCAGATGGAAGTCGAGTGCTTATAAGGGATATGTCCGACCAATTTGCTACTGACGTGGGATAAGTTTGACCTCTATGTGTTCTCTTGCAGATGTATTAAGGTACCGTGTATTGATATGTGGCCACAGCTTTGTTTATTGGGCGGCACGCCATGCCAGAACCAGCCACCTGAGTCCTCATCTGGGTCTCGGAGACATTGCCACGGTCGAGTGGCTGGACAAGAGGGGTTTGAAGTGGAATAGTCTAATCAAATTTGCTGTTTCAGGAGCATCGTGGACCTCCTCCTCGTCTTCTGGTGTTACATCTTGGAGGAAATGATCTGGGCCTGCTAAAAGGCAGGGTGTTAACCCTTCAGGCTCTGGCTAACATGCGGTACATCAAGGCGGCGTGGCCGCATGTGTGCTTGATCTGGTCGGACATCATTCCGCAGCAGACTTACCCCAGGGATGGGGACACCAAACAACTGAATATAGCCCGTAAGGTTAACAGGGCGGTTCACCTGGCAATGGATAATGGCCTGGGGCATTTCATCCAATATCCGGGAATATCATACAGATTCCTGGATCTCTACAGGGTTGACGGGGTCCACTTGTCAGACAAGAGGATCCAGTTATTTCTTGAGGGTATGCGAGCCGGGGTGAGGGCCGTTTTGGCCTCCCTGGTGGGGGATAGGGGCTAAGTAGACACCTGCCCCTTATCTGTGGTGGGGAGTGGGGAGACAAGGACTCAGCATTCACCTATGGCAACCTCATTTTGAGTGGAAGGATGGACCATACTGAACTGCACCGGCATCTGAATGGATGGGGTGCAGTGAGGTAGGCTATCCTTGGGGCCAGCGTCAGGTTGTAATCCTCTTCAGAAGCTATACGGCTTGAGGATTTGTGGCCAGATGTGGGGACTCCCAGCAGATGGAACCCAGGGGGCATCCCAGATACTGGGATTCCCCTTGGGGCTCAGGTGATTCACCCAGGGAAGCTGGTGGACAGGTCAGGGATGACCGTCTGCTCCAGCCAGTCCCGCACTGGGTCTCCTCCTGTAGGTTCTCATACCCTAAGAAACAAACAACTAAATAGGTAATATAAAGTGGCCCGTATTTCAACCCAATCTCCTGTGTCTTGTCTCGTTATTCCATGCGTTGATCATTAAATGGCCAGTTCTAACATTAGAGAGATACAAACAATGTGGTTCCCAAGGATCTGCACTGGAGCAAGTTCTTTTAAACATGTTCATAAAAAGTTTGGGATGGGCTTCCAGGTGGCTAATATTGCTAATGACACAAAATTGCTTGGTGGTTAGAGGGTGGGGGATACTCCAAATGGGTATCCTCAAACTAGGCAAATGGCTTTAAAATGGCAAATGAAGTTCAGTGCAAGAAAGTGCGAAGTGATGCACATTAGCCTCAAAAGTCCCAACTTCACATTTATGCTGATGGGATTTTTACTGGCAGTGGATGACCAAGAAAGATTTCTTGAAGTTGTAGTAGAAAGCTCAATGAAAATGTTGGCCTAGTTTGTGGTTTCTCTAAAAGAGCAAATTCCATGTGGGACATAATTAGAATGGGATTTATAAACAACTTGACCATATTGCTTTTATACAAATCTATACACTTTTATGCAAATCTATACATCTGAAATATTTGGATACTGTTTTATACACTTGGAAGACTATTAAACACTTGGAATATTTGCTTTCATGTATTTGGAATACTATATACAGTTGCATTTATCACACCGGAAAAAGGATAATATAGAGCCGGAAAAGGTGCAGAAAATAGTAACCAAAATGATTAAAAGCCTGGAAAAATTCCGTTTCCTTATAGTACTAGAACTCAGTCATCCCCTGAAGCTGAAGGGTGGCAGATTCAAGACAAATAAAAGGAACTTCACATAGTACAAAGCTGAAAGGTGGAATTCACTTTCAGAAGACATAGTGATTGCTACCAACCTGGATGGCTTTTAAAAAGGGCAGGACAAAATCAGTGAAGGAAATGCTATAGATGGATACGAGTCATGATTAGGGATATGATTCTTCCCAAAATACATCCCCACAGGGAGGATGCAATAATTTACTCAGTGTTCTCACTGCTATAAGAATGCCTTTGTTAACTCTACTATTTTTGAACACATTCTCACAATGGGGAGAAAGTCTGCTCCACCTGAGATTCACCATTTTCTCCCCCAGCAGGGGGCAGCCAAGGATGACATGGCTGTTTCTGATTGTTGGCATGAAGGTATCCTCTGGGGACTCCTTGGGATCCTCCAAGGAGATCCCAGAAGATGATGTTATCAGGGGCTGGCTATCAGAACATCCTTGGCTGCTTCCTGCCACTACCTGTTGGGCAGGGGCAAGCAAACTGTGTCTCTTGGGGGGAAGGATAGTCTTCTAGAACTATCCAGAGACTTGGAAGCTTTGACCAGGATTCACTTCATTGAGGTTTCCCAGTACTCAAGAAGCCCCACTTTAATTCTCTTGTTAAAATCTTCACATATTCTTTTCATCCTTACTCATGATGACTATATAGTAGCTCAACCATCATAGAATCATAGAGTTGGAAGACACCACAAGGGCCATCCAGTCCAACCCCCTGCCATGCAGAAATAAACAGTTAAAGCACTCCTGACAGATGGCCACCCAGCCTTTGTTTAAAAACCACCAAAGGAGGAGACTCCAACACACCCCAAGGCAGTGCATTCCACTGCCGAATAGCTCTTATGGTCAGGAAGTTCTTCCTAATGTTAAGATGGAATCTTTTTTCTGTAGTTTGAGTCCATTGCTCCGTGTCCTAGTTTCTGGAGCCACAGAAAACAAGCTTGCCCCATTCTCAGTATAACATCCCTTCAAATATTTAAACGTGGCTATCATGTCCCCTCTCAACCTTCTCTTCTCCAGACTAAACATGCCCAGCTCCCTAAGCCACTCCTCAGAGGGCATCAGAATCAGTATGCTGCTATGTACAAGTTGTAGAGGAAGAAAAGTGGAAGACAAGCTGTTGTACTCATATCCTGCCTCTGAACATACCCACAGGCATCTGTTTGGCTTCTGGACTAAACAGAAGGCATTGGGTCAGATCTAGTATAGAACTTATGTTTTGGCCACTTAACTAGAGTCACAACATGTCTTTGTAATTAGTGTTCCTAATGACTGAAGCACCCAGATGCCCACATTTCTTTCCTCCTTTAGCACTCAAAATATGGATGAAGTTCCCATGTTTGCAGATTCCTGAAGATCAGGAGATTCTTTGCATTATACCTATTCATCATCCTTGTCAGGAGAGGAGAAAAGAAAGACATGCTTTTTGACTGATTTCTGGGAGGAGTAAAAATGGCCTGGGTCTGCTGAAATGGGAGAAATTGTTCAGGAGTAGCTTAATATTATATTATAAATGCACTGTTGACAAATGCAGGTTTCAAGCACACTGAGAATGGGATCCCCCACTCCTTCTTAGTTTGCAAAATATACCACGCAAGATGTCAGATCTGAAATATCAGAGATTTCTGACTCATTAAAACAACCCTACTAAGGTTATGTTGTTGTGTGCCTTCAAGTTGTTTCCAGTTTATGGTGACCCTAAAGTGAACCTATCATTGTGTTCAGAGGGAGTTTGTCTTTGCCTTCCTCTGAGGCTGGAGAGTGTGACTTGCCCAAGGTCAAGCAGTGGGTTTCCATGGCTGAGCAGGGATTCAAATCCTGGTCTCCAGAGTTGTAGCCCAATGCCCAAACCAGTATACCATGCTGGCTCTCATACTAAGGTCACATTTCAGTAACAAGTGAAGAAGGTCTTCAGCTAAGAATTTTGGCAACAGTGGTTGTATTAGAGAAATAGAATTCAAAGTATACAGCCAGTAGCTGCACCATAAATTCTACTGCCCATTGCTGTTGCTATGCATGATGCCATTTGCTATGAACCCCTCCACACCAGCAGATCATGGTCCATCCATTCATTCTTTCATTCAATTTATATACCATCTTTCTCCCACCAACGGATCTCAAGGTAGCTTACAGAAGTTATAATAGAAGCTGGTTAAAAAGTTATACTACAAAAGTTAAGAAAAACAATTAAATAACAATACTATTAAAAGCAGATAGTTAAAAACCATTAAAACATTTAAAACCTAATTTTAAAAACATACAGGGGGAAAAATACAACAATCAACACTATTCTACTACATGATTTAAAAATCAATCAAAAAGCCTGCTTAAATAGCCTGCCTAAATAAGAAGGTCTTAACCTGCTGGCAGAAACAGAGCCAGGACTGGGCTAACTGGACCTCCCATGGAAAAGATTTCCACAACCTAAGCACTGCCACTGAGAAGATCTCTCCTGTGTTCTTACCAAATGTATCTGTGATGGTGGTGGGGGTGAGAGAAAGACCTCCCTTGAGCTGGGCTGGCTTATATAGGGAGATATGGTCTTTTAGGTAGTCTGGAGCTAAACTGTATTGGGCTTTATGAGTCATAACCAGCACTTGAATTCTGCCCAGAAACACAGAATTCAGTGAAGCTGTTCAAACAAGGCAGTTACATGATCCCTGTAGCCAGCCCCAGTCTGCAGCCTGGCCACAGCATTTTAGATCCACTGAAGTGTCTGAACAATTTCCAAAGGCAGCCCCATGCAGAGTGTATTATGGTAATTCAAATAGAATGTAATCATGGTATGTGTGACCATAACCAGATCTGACTTCTCTAGGAATGGGTACAGCTGACCTACTAGTTTAAACTATGCAAATGCACTAGTTGAAATCTAGGCATCAAGGCTCAGTTCTGAGTCCAGGAGTATGCTCAAGCTGCAAACCTGAGATTTCAGGGGGAATGTAACCCCATCCAGCACAGGCTGAATTCCTATTCCTCAACCAGAAGCACCTCTATCTTGTCTGGATTAAGTTTCAATTTGTTCACCCTCATCCAATCCATTACTGACAGCAGACACTGGTTTAGTACAGAAACAGCTTTCTTAGAGTTAGGTGGGAAAGACAGATAGAACAAATCCTGACAGTCTAATAAGGCCTGCAAGCACCATTCACATTCCCAAGCAGGAATTTTGGCTCTGGATCAATCCCATGTGTATTCCCCAAACCAGTCCCAGCAGTGTCACCCGGTACTGAGGTGGTGCTTCTGAACTCCATAGCTCTGTAGCAAACAGGGATAGGAGCAACAATGCTGATGCCTGCCAAAGCGTCTTCTCCAAGGTAATGGCATCACCTTTTTATTTTCCCCAAACTTGTGTCATTTCTGCAAACTGCAAAGCCGCAATGCTGGGATAAAGGAAAAAGGTTTCTATGCTTTTTTCCTGGCAAAAAAATTTAATCCACGGTTCTACAGAATGATGATACCTAGATTGCTGCCTTTTAGGAAGACTAAGACAGCAGCACCAACCACAGCTGCCATAGCAGTCTGCTAAGAGCACCCCTCAGCCATGGACCTGGCCCTGATAAAAAGTAGTTTTGCAGTAGTGACAGATAGGTAGTGAATTGTGTGCTTAAATTACACACACACACACGCACGCACGCACACACAGAGTAATCCAGAGCTTTTGGAAGAAAAGTATAACAAAAACAATCTCAAGGTTTGATAGAAGAGTAACCAGGCACTCTCTCAATACTTCTCACTATTTTTCATAATCTTATCTGACAGACATGTTACCAATGATAACAAGTTATTATTATTGTTGTTGTTATATATCAATGGAATGTAGCATTTTGTGAAATATTAAGGTGTATCTCAGGAATAAATAGTATACATATTCAGCTTTATGATTGTTTCTGACAAAATGTATGCATCAAGCATAATATTTGGCACACCTTGTACAGACAGAAGGCTTACACTTACACACACACACACTATATGAGGAATTTTAAATGCATTCCATCTCTGTTGAAACTTTGTATGTGAAATGAAAGTGAAAAAACAGGAGAGATATTCATATTTCTTATTTTACATACGTTCTGCCATATATGAATAGTACTAGAAAGACTCCCCCAAATAACACTGAGTGTTTTCCAGCATGACCTCAAGTTGACCACTTTTAATAGTGAGGGGTAAAATGACCTTTTTAAAGTGATACATCAATTCTTATAATTATTATATTACAGAATTATGCGGAGGACAAGTATTGTTATCTCCATAATTCAACTTTAGAAATGATATATGAATGCATCATTATACAGGACTAGGGAAAGAGCAGAGAGATGCAAGTTTCTGCCCTTTCTAGTATTTGTCCTATCTCTAAAAGTCATAAGAAATAATATATTGAGAATGACAAGAGAACAAGCTTAGAAAAAAAAATTATCAAGGGATTTTCAAGTGTTTTCTATGAAAGCCTGAAGGCACAGTTTAGCCATTGCTTCCCTTCTCCTTTTTTCTAGCTCATATTTTCTACCAAAAAAAAAAAAAAAAGAAAGAAAGAAAAAGTCACCTGGGGTGGAGATGCAAAAACTTCTAGAAATGTTGAAGCTATGGAGGAAAATATATTTGTTTTTCCTTTTTGGGGGAAAGGGGAAGAAATTTTGGAAAAGATTTGTGCAAAACTTATTTTCATATTAACTACATTTATAACTTAGCATAGAAACATGTACTATTTTGCCTATTTCTTGAATTTAAAAATATGAAGCCTTAACTGAACAAGAAAATTTTGATTATACCCTATGCCAGTGGTTCTTAACCTATGGTCTGTGGACCCCCAGGGGCTACAATGTCCTCATAGGGGGTCCGTGAAGGCTCGATGGCTTAAAGGTTGCTCAGTTCATCTGCTCCCCAAAGCAGAGCAGCCACATGACAGGAGCCAAAGTGCTTGCTGGCCGGCTGGCTGGCTGGCTAGCTAGGCCTGCATGTTAATGTTCAATACACTCCAGTTGCAAACTAGCCAGAAGCAGGAGAAGCGCCTCAGGGGAAGGTTTAACAGATGGTATAATTATTAGTTAAATTAGTTAATGGTTCAGTTTTCAAGTATTGTTGTTCTTGTTTTAAATCTTGACTTAAGTCTGGGGGTCTGCTGCAACAAAAGATATTTAAAGGGGGTCCCTGGTAAAGAAAAGGTTAAGAACCACTGACCTACCGTATACTACAGAGATAGGTACTAAACGCTGGAATTTCAAAATGTGAAAGCCCAAATTTGTACAAGCAAATTTTGATTATACACTGTACTAGAGAGATAGCTACTAACTGCTATATCCTGTGTTACTGAATAACATTATCTTTGTTTCTGCCATCTGAGAAGTAGAAAAATAATCAAAATACAAAGCACACATTTTCTAATAAGCAAAATAAAAAGTTTTATTTCCATAGATAGAGACACAACCTTATATATATGGAAGCAAACTTTAACTCAACATTAAATATATTTAACATTGTTATTATCACAAACCATGAACCTCCCCCTGCCCCGTATACTCTTACCATGAAGACTGCAGCATCCACTGAGAAGAGATATGTGCCTTGGATCCAAATGTTATCTATCGCTTATGTACATAGAGGAATTTTGTACACTGATCCCAAAGACTGTCTTATATATAAAATCTTCAGACTATGCAGTCCCAAAATCATTTTGCTGATTCCAAAAGAGTAAATGGGGTTGGACTGGATGGCTCTTGTGGTATCTTCCAATTCTACAACTCTATGATTCTATGAAATGTTTCTTCAAAGTTCTTTCTGTGTTTCCCTTAAATCTGCAATTTTTTTGCACAGGAAAAACTGAAAAATTGTGCTGGGGGGAACAGTAAAAAACATCCCCCTGCATACTTCTGTTTTTCACGAGGCCTTTCCCTTGGGAAAGGGATAGTGGTAACAAGCAAGAGACATCCCCATTAACATCTCTGGGTAATTTCTTCCTATAATTTCTTCCCACAGATCAAACCCAAAATTTTTGTTTTGTTTTGTTACAATGAACCACACATGGAACAAACAACCCAGAAGAGGGCCACAATTACTCTTCTGTTTTAACAGAGTCCTCTGCTGCCTGTTGCTGTCCCTTTTCACATTATGAGAGTTTTCTTGTTTGTTGACAAAGGGGAGTCTAGCAAGATGGAGGAAGTGCTGTGTGTGATCCCCTTATCTGTCTCACGTCATTTCTTTTCCCCTTGGTAAGAGGAATGGGAAATGAAGGGGGAAACAAGAGAATGATGGAGGCAGGGGGTTGGGATTAGTTCAGTTTGACTCAGGCCCAGCTTGAACAGATGGTTGGACCAGATTTGTTTTAGTGAGAGGACTCTGCACTTTGAGATCTCCCACTTTTCTGTCCCATAACTAAGAACAACTAGAAACATAGACATAAATACAGAGAAGGGCAAGAGGACAAGCTCTCTCTAAACCCATGGAATATTAGCAGTTAAAGCAAAGTAGTACATGAAGATCACATTGCCCAAACAAAGACCAAGTCTAACTCCTTTCAGCTTCTCTAAATCAAATTCTACACCAACTCAAAGGAGAGTGAAATACAAGTAGCCATCCGTAAAGATGAGATTCATTCATACCTACAATCTCCAATGTGGACTAGCTATTAAATGTCTTATCTTTGTCACAGCAATGACCATTAGAAATAAGTACTCATGAGGCACAACAGTTCACAGATGGTATTGCTTTGGACTTTCAAATGTATCATCATGGAAAATCTGTAATCCTGCTTATTGAGAGAGAAATGAGAGAATGAGAAAAGACTGGTTATATGCAACTCACCATGCATGCCCTTATTGCTCAGGCATCAAGGAAAGAAAACAACTTCCTGACTCCTGGAGAGCAAATAGAGCAAGATAATATGCAAGTTAACTTCTTCAGGCCTACATGAGAGTCAATTCCCATGACCACTTCTGATGTGCTAAAGTTACTATGAGGTGATGTTTACATTTTCACATCATAGGTTTCAGTGATAGCACTCTCAAGTGATAAAAATAAAGGTTACTGAATCTTGCAAGTTAATCATGAATTTCAGAATGTAGCTAACCTACATTTTTTTAACCATTCCCTTTATACCTGTGGCCCATAATATTCCATATGGCTAAAAGCATCTATCCAAATAACTGGCTGAAATACCCATTTACTTTAGTGAACATACAGTGCTTTGGTATCACATAGAAATTACAAGAGGTAGAGTTTCCAGGAGAAAGAAATTATAACTTCTAGAAGTGCTGGAACACTCTGGTTGTGTTTGAGCATGAAAATGAGGTATATGTATAACATACTGTATATCCTCTTCTTAAGCACCATGAAAATTATGCTCTGTAACTAGTCATCTTCTCCCAATGTTCTCAATGTTCCTCCTTCCTTTGGGTTATTATTCCTTACTCTAAATGCTTACTCTGGAGTTCCTCTGCCTGTATGGGGAGAGTACCTCTATCTTACATATATCCTAGGATCTCACCCTATCCTTCATCCTAGCTCAGTTTGTGCTTTTAATGATAGACAGAACTGACAACTATCCCTTCTCTCACAGAAACTAGACCTAAAAACTGTTTAGTTCCCTCCACATCTGTTATTCTATGACACTTCATTCACACAAGCAGTGTCAGAGGATTCACTGCCACAATATAGAATTCCCATTTGAAGTCTCTTATGAATAGGGTTAAGAAATGAAATGTCTTTGCTGAAAGCAAGCTTATATCTTCAGCCTACTTCACTAAAACACAATATAATTTAACACCCCATCATTCATTTAAAAAATACTTTACAAAGAAACTTATAAAGTAGAATGCAAAGCCAAGGACATTTTGTCAACAAAATCAAATTCCAGAAATCTAACATAGTGAACTTCTGAGAGCTTCTTCTGAGAACGTATGATATCACTGATTTTTTGTTAAATTTAACAAAAGATGGTCTAACTTCCCATTACTTTCAGTTAGCAAATTGGGCCTTAGCCCAATCACTCTCCATATAGCCACACAATGGAGAAAAATTCCTTACCACTTTACTAACCACAGTTAAACCATCCACTGTAACCACAGTAAAACCATCCACTAGCACGGGCATTAATGATGATTATGACTAACCAGGATTTCACCTGGACCAGGATTTGAATGCATGATTCAGAGGATCCCAATTAAGCTTTCATTGTGATTAACTGTTTGTGGATGAATTGGCTCTAGAAAAGGGGGAGGTGGTTAAGAGGGATCTACTGCATATTCTTGACGTTGGCTCCTACTTTTTAATATCACATTAGGTCTGCACTTCTACAATAATAAAACTTTGTGATGTGCATTTTACATTCAGTCAGGAAAGGAGGGACTCTAAAATAATCCTTATAGTCCGGCATTCTATACTGCAGTTACTAATTCAGAACCTAGAGTTATGAATCCATAACTGCTTCATATTCACCACCTCTACATAGTCATGATAATGGCATGATAGTAAATGTCTTCCCAAACCTCTTTTACCAGGCAACAACCACATTGAGAGATGGAGTTATGTTCAGTTATCTGGAGGAGGATGTTTCCACCTCTTCCCACAAGTGAGCAAGGCTGTTACAATCAGAAGCAGGATTTGTTGCAATTCCTTGTCACAGCCTCACTCACTAGTGGAACCAGGTAGAAACGCCGTCCTCTTGAGCTCCAGTCACCAGCTGAACAGACCTCCATCTGTTGGTGCACCTGCTGCCTGGTAAAGGAGGTTTGGGGAGGATCAGGCCAGGAGGCATGCCTTAATTACAGAAATGTAACTAAGTAAATGATGTACAGTATAATATGACCCATCATTATTCACATGGCTTGTCTGCCTTTTTATACGTAGGCTAAATTCATAGAATCATAGAGTTGGAAGTGACCACATGGGCCATCCCGTCCAACCCCCTGCCATGCAAGAGACTGAGACCAACATATGTATGTGAGAAGAAAAATAATAATTCTCCTCAAATAGCTATACTAAGCAAACTTTCTGCAACTGAATACCTCAACCCCCCCCCCCACTGGCCTTATAACCTAGGGATGATGAGAATTTTAGTCCAACACACCAGGTCAGGGTTGACTGTGCCTTAGGATTTTGTGTCCACTCTTTTCTCCTAGGGAAGTACATCAAGACAATAGCTTACCAAAACAGGAGAAACCTGCTTCAGCAACCACAACCCCAAAATCAGGACCTTTTTTGCACTTGTGTTTATTGCTGGGGTGGGTAAACCTATAATTCCTCAACATTGACTGTGCAGGCTAGGACTGAACCTAACCACTTTATTCACAAAGGAAATTGACAGAGACACTTTGGAGAATGCCATACCTAAGAACACAAAGGCAAGCAACTAAACATAATGTGTTTAGAAATGGGATGGGTGGGACTGAGATAGATCTATATCTTGTAACAGTAACAGAGAAAGAATAGAAGAGAGTAAATGAAGAATGTGGACATTTAATACTATATCCCTGTCTGTGCTAGGAATAAATAATAAAGCAAAATAAATTATCTGATTAAAACACAACATTAAAAAAAATCATTCAAATTATCTAATGTCACTAAAAGTCACCCCAAAGAGAAAGATCTGATAATACTTCAGTAAAAGCTAAAAGTTTAATTTTGACAATTTTTCAAGGGAAGAAACATGATGGCCACTGTGAATAACTACTCTTATGTTCTTCCTCCTTAGATTCTACACAAGTTGCCTTGAGTACCATACTGGGAAAATAAGCAATATATAATAAAACAATGCATTATCCTTGACAACACTATCAGACACAACAACCAAATAAGCAGTAATTTCCTGACTCCTGAAATCAGCTGAAATGTCCAAGAATATTTTCCTCTTTTTTGCTAGGCAAGCAAATGGCCTCTGCTTCAGTGATATAACAAAAAAATCAGTGAGAAACCTATTACTGTGGAAAATAATAACTTCAAGAATGTAAGGATTGACTATTAAAAGGCCACATACATCTCCATGTAAATCTCACTGATTTTAGCTCCTTTTTCTGTGGCACCAAATGGCCAACTAATGGATTGTGGTGAATTTGAAAACTGCCTGCTGAAGAGCTCTGACTGTACCCAAAGTGGCACTGTAGGGTAATTGCACCCACACTGACAGTTAAATAACATTATGGTTAATTTAGTCACATCAGTGTGTATTTTTTTTTTAATCATTAGCATAGTAGAAGAATCCTCATTCAAAACAGTCACAAAGAATTTTTACATTGCAGAGTAGCCCAGTAACTAGAAGTACCTAAAAGAGTGTGCGTACAGCCCTTCCTAAGAAAACACAAAGGAAGTCAGCAATATAAACAGAAAGCCACATTTAAATATTGTCTTAGCTCTCACTCTAATGAATAATGTCAAATTCTCCTTCCATATGATTATACAAAGGGGACATTCAACACACTCTGGCTTCTATTCAAAGACAGCCTAATTGAAGCATCTATGCTGTCAGCAATATTATGCCATTTTAAAGGTGGAAATATTATTAAATATGGCAAAAAGGTAAAAGAGGGATGGTGGGACAGAACCGAATAATGCAAATGATGCAGTTGGTGGGAGAATTTTAAAGTAACCTACAATGTCTTGCAGCACATCAATAGACTCTTTGTCAGAAAGTGGTCCTGTGGCAGCTCAACCTTCACTGTGAGACAAGTTGCTCAGACAAAGGAGAGTCAGTATTTACACCCAGATAGGACTTTATTTTCTACAAGAATGACTTGACTGGGCTGAAGGCTGCAGTTCACCTGCTAATCACCTGGTTGGTGGCATCAGCAGTGCACAGAGATCAAGTGGGTAGTCCCTTCTGCCTGAAGATACTGTAGGTGGCGTGTGTGTGGGGAGGCACTGAATCCTGATGCTTACTGTGCAACTAAGAAGCTGTTTCAAAATGAATCACAATTCAGACACATAGGAAAGCAATGGTGTGTCTAGAGCCAAGTATCTGAAAGAGGGATTATGACAATGATAATGATGAAAGAGTAATAAGTAGAGGTCTATCAGTGGCCATGTGTCACAAGGGCTATATATTAGTTTTAGTACTAGAAGTAGTTTCCCTCTGAATACCAGTTACTGAGGAATATGAATGGAAAAGTGTTGCTGAAATGCTGGGAAAGCTGGTGTGCTTTCCAGAGACATCTGGATGGTCCATATAAGAAGAGGACTAGACATCCTTTTTGTGTGATTCAGGTCAGTCTGCCTTAGGTTTTGATGTAAACTATCTACATATAACATTATAACATTGTTTTTTGCGTATATCTTAAAGCAGTCCTACTCTATCTTTCCACCTAGGCTTAGAAAAATCATAATTTTGAATGCAGAAAAAAATCATTCTTTGTACTAGTTTCACCTAAAATGCCTTCATTTTCCCTTTAGATGGGAGAGTCACCTCAAAGCGAATGTGCTCAAACCAGGCTCCAAGAACCCTAGGAACAGTGTTTTACATGGATACTCTCAGCAAAGGTTGGCCCAAGTATTTGGTATTTTGCTCCCTGAAGCAGAGCAGCAAATGGGGCACCCTGTAACTCACCCAAGTCAAGGTGCAACAACACCAAAGCCAGTGAAGTAATTGTGCCACATAAGGCAGAGCATTCCACAGGGCCTGTCCTCATTCCTGACAGTTAAAATACAATAATAAAGCAAATAACGAGCACTTTGTTTCCCTTTCATAACATCCACTATCTTACTCCTGAGCTTTATACTTTACTCTTTGTAATGGTAGGGCTAGTCCTCCCCCCCCCCTCTTGTGTATTTCTACTATCTAAGGTACAAGCTAGATGTGATATGAAGCATCTCTCATTAGTCTTTGTTAGGTTCAAAATAGCCAAATGAGTTCTCAAGTTGGATTAGGGATTCGAATCCTACCCCACAGCTGATACTTGGCTCACTAGGCTAAATTAATCATACAAGCCATGGGGTTTCAACCATGAAAAGAACACTGTGATTAGAAGAACACCCCATTGTTTTAGTCCTATAGTCCTAATCCAAATGTGGGGAGAGGAGAATAAACAAACCAGAAGATTCCATGCTCAAGATCCCTCATGTCAAGTCTAGCTGAACCTTAATAGTCTCTTTCATTTTTATTATTTTTCAAAAGAAGGGGGCAGTCATAAGTGCATGCTTTGTGAAAATGACTCTTTTTTGAAAGTCACAGATTAAGTCACAGATATCTAAAAATAAATACTGCAGCATTAAATATGAGCTTTCTCACTTGGTCTCTCACTTATTTCTTTTAACTGTAACAAATTATTGTTTCTCAGCTATGAAGATATCATTAAGCATATGCCAAGTAATCAGCTTGCAACTGTAATGGTTTCAAGAAGGGAAAGAATTTTCTAATCTTATTCACTGATGGTTTTCCCCAGATAGCAACAGATTTTGTAAAATGAAGGTTATATCTTCTCATTATACTCCGAAAAAGACATTCAGCAGCTGAAAAACCTTCACATCTTTTAGTTGCAAATTATTTTTTATTATTTATCCTTCTTTAACTACAATAAAAAAAGATTATTTAACAAGACAAAAATATAATAGCATTGGCTATTGACTTTGTGAAATTTACATTTTGAGACATTTTGTGTGGTGTTCAGGTTAATAAAAAAAGAGAATAGTGATTTTTACTATTAATCTCTTTGTCTCTCAAACATCAATTACATATTAGTTATCTAATGTTCATGTTTGCAAAAAACACTACTCAGTTTCCATATGGTAAATTTAAAAACCCATTGTTAAAATGGCAAATACTGATTTATTTATTTTTAAATCCACATTTTTTAAATCCTGTGTGGCTATAAGTCTGCTCATGCTCTTTTTAGCAAAGAATTAGGGAGTGTATGGTCCTGAAGATATTCCTGTATTCCTTCATCATTAAGTGACTAGGATTGATAGGATCTGCAGAGATGTTCCCTATCTTGGGGAGGAAGGAAATCACATATAGTACTGTAGTGAAACTGAACTATGAAAATCTTAGAATAAAATAAAGTCCTTTCTGGTACATTTTTGGTAGGTGATGTTGCCACAAAAACATTGCCATGCTTGCCAACATTTTCAGCATTACAACAGTATATCATATAAATTCTGAGTACTTGCCTTTCTCGTCAAAGTCTTAGTTTTGTTCCTTAGAAACAGACTCTCAGTCAAGCAGCAAGGAATACATAACACCAACTACAGTTCATCATAACAGTAATCAAAATGCTAGTGTTTTGCATATGTGAGTTTTACAAGTAAAACAAGAATGAAGGCAGAAATGACATTATGCATGATTCCTAGCATCTCTTGAATTTCAAGAATAGCAGCATCGAGTACATAGTCACCCTATCATGAGCCTGCTAAGAGCCTTCCTCAGCTTTCATCACCTCATTAACTTAAAGAAAAATAGATTATAGGTAGGAATCTCATGGGGTGAAGCCCGCAGGAAAGACTCTGCACCCCTGAATTCCTTGTGATATTGATGGGGAAATGTTAGGATGGGAAATCATCTATCAGTTTTGCTTTGTCCTGCATTTTTTGGGGCCTTAACACCTAAATCCAATTATTTGTCCCAACCAGAATAGACCTACTGAATTAATGAAATTTATCCAGGTTGAATTACTATCCAGTAATTTTAATAGGTCTACAGTTATTATTTATTTACTATCCCACATTTCTCTAGGCACAGAAGCCAAAAAGAAGTTTACAGAATTATTATCTGAGACTGGAGTTTTAGCCAATGTTCTTTCTGTCGCCAATATGTGATTTGAGAATTTTAGGCAATTCGTCAAAATCAAATTGAATTTACATTCTCCCACAAAGTGGCCAAATTTAGTAAGGACAGATGAGCCTTGAAAAAATAAATCACACATTATCTCCCCTGCAAATTTGGTATATTCTTATCAAAACAGATTTTCTTTTGTGGATCTAAGGGGAGATACATAAACGTTTTAAATAAATGCACAATATTTGTAATAGATGTGCCTTTAAATGTGCTTAATTTTGGAATTTATCCAAGTTGTATTTATTTCATCTTTATTTATTAAAATATTTCTACCCCACCCTTCATTCTGAGATCTCAGAGAAGCATCTAATTAAATATATATATAACAAAAAGTAAAGCAAAAGCATGATGAAGAAGGAAGAGGTATGGCCATCTGTAAAAACAATGCCTTCTCCTTTTCTGTCTTACTGTGCTCTCTATGATCAGCACCCAACTGTAGCTTCCAGACACTACCCCATGCGTCTGCAACATGTGTGGGGAAAGAGCATAGACAGGGTATCCGCTGACATTGCTGATTCCTCACTTTGGAAACTTACCAGATCGCTAATCTGAATGTTTTTTGTTGGTTTGTTAGCTATCTTTTGTGAATTAAACTGGTTAAATGTTGAGGACAGGGAGATTATGACAATTGCTAGATTTCAGCTGTTATAAATGGATTCAGGTATCATTTTAAGAGGATATTTAATATTTGGTTTTTTATCAGTTGTTAATTTCCATATGCTTTCAAGATGGACAAGCTGTATATTAAAGCTGTCTCAAATTCGTCATTTTCCAAGAAGAAAGTTTCTATAAAATATCTCTTTCCTGGGTTACTTTATATTCTATATGTAGTTCAAAACTTTTGAAATCATAGCAATAATTAGTGATTAAATCAGCCAGAGTTAGTAGTAGGTGGTAAATATCACACCTTTTAGAAGTAAAATGAGAATATTCAGAGCTGTGACAATTTAGCATTTCTCAAGCTAGACAATATCAATGTCAGACAGACAGACTAATTTGAAACTTCCAACTAAAATACTCAAGACTAGATGTTAACTCCTTGTTGTCTTTAAGCATAAGCTTTAAGGCATGCCCTGAAATAAGGTTTTGGGAAATCAACTGATTCCAAATAATTTCACAGATGCGTAATGTACTTTGAGAATATCACAGCAGCATGATTCATTTCACTGCGCTGATATACAATTATTTTGATTCAAACTCTTAAACTTTGTACATATATCCTATCTGATTTCATTTGAACAGAGAATAAAACATCCTTTATATAAATACAAATGATTGTGCCATCATGTTAAACACATGTGTACATTTTGGCATAGATCCTAACTTTCCTTCTGTGAACAGGACATAATTCACACTCCTTCCTACCCTCTCCTCTCTCCAGTGCTCTGTGACCTTCTGGTTGGGAAATTAGTGAGAATAGCATGAGATATAGTTTGGGCATAGCTTAAAATTTTATTTTTTAAGGATAATTTGTTCCCATGACTTGCTTACAACATTTTAAAAACAATAATAATTGTTTTTTGTCATTTATTACAATGTTTAAAATGTAGCTTGCTGCACACTTATGACATTTTGGACTTTTTTAAAAAAAAGCCATCAAAATGCCCCTAAAAACGCCTTAAAAGCTTTTAAAGGTAACCTTAAAAAGTAACTAGAAAACATTACTTACTGCATAAAAACATTTTTTTCATCCTTTCTTATTTGTAAAGAAAGGCAGAGGGGTAAGTTGATAGACATTATCCCCTCCCACATGAATGGGTGAACATTTTGGGATTCATATTTTTCTGTATAGCCCAGCGAGATCCCCTTGCCCTACCTGTTGTTCCAGAAAGGCATATGCCCACAGGTGTGCCATACCCTTTCTGGCCCACCCCCCAAGTCCCATAGGGGACCCCTTCCCATACTAATGCCCTGAGGCAGAAGTAACCAATATACGGGAACCAGGACCCATGCCAACTGTCCCCCAAAGTTGTGACGAAACACCAAATTATATCATGTACAGAAGATAATACAGCAATACAGCAACTGAATAATACAATAATACAGCAACTGAAAACTCCCAAAGCCAAATGAACGGCAGGGGTTGGTGGGTGGGACGATGCTCCAGAGGCACCTCGGGGAGAGTGGCTGCATATATATCCCCACAGCCAACCAGAGTGAAAACTTCAAGCAGCTCACTCTGATCTGGTTCTGGTCAGGTTTAAACTCATTGGCTGAGCTACCTCCTTCTTCCCAGGGAGACCCATGCCCTGCAGCCTTCTGGGAAGAAGAAACCTAGCATGATGTCATGCAAGGGAAACTTAAAAGCTGCACACCCTGCCCCGGACTGCAAAACAGCCACCAGGTAAGTCCTACAACTTGATTATGATTAACTACATACAATGTAGGCCAACACAGTTTAGTATGTAGTTGATCTGAAATGAAAGTGGAAACTTTTGAGCTCTTGATGGCCACATCAGAGGAAGATGGGGAGTGTGTGAGCCCAGGCTCATTTTCATACTAGGGCATGATTTTAGCATTATGTTCTTGGACTTCAGTGGTTACAGTATTTGTGGCACACACACAAACAGACACACACATAGCCTTTTTTAAGGTATTATAACCACCATCTGCATCACTCCCCAAACTGGCTGTCATCCTTTGTTAGTTGTCTATACACATATGTGTTGGGCAATGGTCTACACATCACTTCACATGTTAAACTAAGTAAAGTTGCAGTGCAGCGACATTTGGAGGGTTACACATTTTCCAATCCTGGTTTACACTGTTTTGACAGGCAATGCCATATTTAGTGGCTGGACACAGAACCACTGTTAAAGATGGCAGGCAAAAATAAAAGTTGGGAAAAAGGATTTATTCTTGAGTCTGGAACACTGAGTGGCCTTTCAACATTATTTTATTAGAGGAAAAATTAAATATGGCAACACTTTTTAAAAAGCTAAATAAAATAATGTAAGTGGAAGTTTTTAGTCACAACACTATAATACCATCACCTGCATCTGAATTGCTAGGTGCTCTAATTAATGGGAACCGTTAAAAAAATGGAAAGGAAATTTTAAGGAGAAATTATGTTAGGACGGGGGAGGGAAATACTTCAGAGACTAAACACACACACACACACTCATCCCTCTCCCCCATCATTTTTATATTGAGCTATTATATAAGACTGTAGCTTTATATATTAAATATTAATATTATTAATTAAATTATATACTAAGATATATCTTTTCATTAAGCCTGTGAAAACAGTTCCTATAGAGTGATGGGGAAACCTGACTGAGGAAACTTTTTAGAGCCTATTTCAGGCTTCTCACTGAGGCACTGTTTTCTCTCATGCAGGTCTGAAGATGGACTCTTCAGTGACAGCACAGTAATTTACTGTATTTCAAGGGAAGGCTGCTCTTTAAATTAGCTACTTTCACACTCCCCCCTGCTCTCTTCTCACACATTTAATCTTAAGTCTCTCTACATTTTTTTAAAGTGAAAAATTAAAAATACACAAAGTCCATGCTTGAAATATGCTATGTACATACCCAAACTTTGTTTACACAATTAGAAGACACTCAAATGTATATCCTCATAAATGACAAGGTTCCAGCAGCAAATTAACAGGAACAATTTTCCCATCTCAGGAGCTGTCAAGATGGGTCCCGTTGGCCAATTTATCTTACTCTAGCACATCTCTGGTGCTTGTCAATCAATATGTGAAACATTTGGTGCTGATTGCCATTTTTCTATCCACTTCCTTTTGCCTCTCCTACCAGGCAATTTACTGCAAGTCAATCAAGGTTGAAGCAGACCTTGTTTAAATAAAACACTGTTGAGCTCTTTTCACACCAACAATTTCAAAGACAGAACGAGCTGTATCTTTTTACATTTACATTTATACTGGCTTTTTAGATTCTCCCAAAAATGCCACGGTCAAACTTTAAGTCAGAACTACACCTACGTAAAAACCTGAGCGATCAGAAACAACAGGTAGCCATTAAAGATGGACTGAAAATAACTCTATACATTTTCATTGTCAAAAGTACAATCAGTCAACAGAGATGTGAAGTGGAGTTTGGGGGAATGGGATGAGAGTGGAGTGCCTAAAAGAATGGACTGATTGTACCTCATATTTAACTTCAATTGGGGGAGAATAAGACAGATATCACGGCCCATATTGTGTGACTTAGCTCACTCAAAGCTACTCCCCACCGTACAGGTGTCCCCTGGTTATTCAATGGGTTAGGGATGAAGGCACTGTCAAAAAGTGGAAATGGTTGAAAAGTAGACTAAGGTCTTGTCTATATGGTCAAAATAATCCCAACACCACGTGACCATACGGTGATCTGTCCATATGGACATGCACATAAATACGTGTGATTTGGAAGGGGGGCAGCCAAATCCCCCCTTGTCTGGGGCTTCGTCCAGATTTTAAAAAAATCTCCGTATGACATGCAAATGTGTGATCATTTGAACAGTCACATTCGCACAGATACAAACAGGCAGCATAATCTGATTGACTGGAGGAGCATGGGGGTGCGGCTAGCAAAGAAGAGAAGCACCTGTGGCCTCCATGTTAGATTGTTGTCTAAGTGAGGGTCTGGTAAGTCAATCAAACAGTGTTCTTATTCTCTTTTTTCTTTCTTTCTTTCTTTCTTTCTTTCTTTCTTTTTTTTTTTTGTAAATACGAACTATCACTTGTGCACACCATAGGAAACTGTTCTTTTTTTAAAAAATGGTGGCAGCAGATTTAAAATCATGAGTAAATCACTCGCAGCCGTCATCTTGGCTAGGAGCCCATGCAGAGTTTAGGAGGGTTATTTTGACTGTGAAGACAGGTCGCATTGTTGCGAATACCTGCTTTTTCAGATGTGTTCGTATCCCCCCCCCTCGTATAGACAAGACCCATCTTTTTTTAGCTTGCAAACACAAGACTGAACACTAGATGGCACCAACTTAACTGAGGATAAAAGACATGCTGAGTAGACTGAGAAAAAAACAACACTGTGCTAAATTAACTTAGAGAGAGAAAAGGCAGTGCATGGTTGAAAGAGCGGACCAGGGGTCAAAAAATGCAGTACATGGCTATAATTTAGATTTGTCAAAACAGCAGAATATCAAGAATGAGTCATCGAAAAGTGGGGGATGCCTATATGATGGAATCAGAGATATTTCTGTTTCTTCCTATGCAATGATTTTCAGGTAATTCATAGTGCATACATCTGTCTGTCTGTCTGTATTAAGAAGTCATTTCCTCAGAGTTGAATGCGACTTACTCCCAGCAAAGGCTCCAGGACTGCAGCCTCATGTAGTTTTATAAAATTTTGCACATATTGTACAGCTCAAAATAAATTTCAATTGGCTACTATTTTGTAACATTTGGTGATGATTATTTTTTAAATATTTAATTACAAAAAAAAATGATCAGAATTGATTAAGCAGTACACCTACAAGAACTCAGTTTATCCTGGTAGTGAGCTGGCATCAGTCACTGTATTTGGAATCTTATGGTTTATTAGGATCAATATTAAAGTCCATGGCAACATACAGACCGGTATGGATTCAACAAAAACTGAAACCTTGATTCAAGCATCAAATTTACATGACTATTTTTACTGGACTATGTTTGGCTAATTTATTTATTTATTTATTTATACCCCGCTCTTCAGCTACAAAGGCTCCCACAAGCACCTTGCAAATTGTTGAAGCAATAGCAATTTACACATCTACACCACATTAAGCAGTTTCCAATTTGTGTTAGCTAATTGCCCCCACAAGACGGGTACTCATTTTGCTGACCTACAAAAGGATGGAAGGCTGAGTCAACCCTGGAGACCTCTGGGATCGAATTTGCAACATGGTGATTTGCAGTACTGGCATTTAACCACTGCTCCACCAAGGCTCCCTAGTGGATCTTCACATTTCCCTTAGATTTTGTTACTAATGAGACACCTCTCTTTTTAGAGTTTGCAAGCCAATAAAAATGTGTGCAAAACAATGCAGTCAATGTAGATTTGCTGGGAATGTGAAGGGTTAATTTTTTAAGAATACTTATAACCGGCCTTTCCACTCTAATAATATTGAAATATATTTAATATAATCTAAAACACACCATATAAATCAAACCACATCAAATCAGAGATAGACCTTAAAAATATTAAAAGCAAGGACCAGATCCTTAAAAATCTGCAGTGAAAGAGGAGTATCCTGAGTAGATGACAAAGGAGAGACCAAAATTGAGGGGGTCAGAAAACCTCTCTAAATAGAAAGTTGTACAGTCTAGGAATAGACAGTGAGACCTTCCTATCCACTCATACCTATGACAGAACATAGGGAATAACATCCAACACAAATCTTAAAGAATGAGCAGACTTGTATTGGAGGCAATAATCCCTCCAGTACCCTTGGCCAAAACCATGGCTTGATTATAGGGAGTCATGAGCTCTGAATGTATTTTCAACCTAAGAATTCAATCCTAGGGTACATGAAATCACAGACATGATCCTGAGCAAATTTAATTTTCATTTAATTCACCTTCAGATACCCACAACTGTCCTTAGTACTACTACTACTACTACTACTAATAATAAAATTTATTTATACCCCGCCCCTCTGTTAAAACAATCGGGGCGGCTTACAAAAATTAAAATACCATACAGATAAGATCCCCAAACACCCCCCACCCCACCCTCCCCCATAAAAAAATATTAAACAATTATAAATTAAAACCAACAGATCAAAAAAATAACAATTAAAAAAAATAAATACAATAAAATACTATAAATGGCCAGCAGACTAAAAGAAGCCAGGATCTCCTGAGGCCGGGATCTAATTAGGAAAGGCCTGCCGAAAGAAATCCGTCTTTAGTGCTTTTTTAAAGCTACTCAGGGTTGTTATCTGACGGATCTCGTTCGGCAGGTCATTCCACAATTTGGGGGTGATTACCGAAAAGGCCCTCTGGGAGGTTGTAGACAGCCTAGATTTTTGTGGCTGAAGCAAATTCCTCCCAGAGGACCGGAGTGCGTGGGGAGGATTGTATGGGAGGAGGCGGTTCCGGAGATAAGTTGGACCCAAGCCATTTAGGGCTTTAAAGGTAATAACCAACACCTTATACTGGGCCCGGAAACTGATAGGCAGCCAGTGGAGAGATCTTAACACTGGAGTTATATGGTCTCTCCGAGATGTTCCCGAGACCACTCTGGCTGCCATATTTTGTACCAACTGAAGTTTCCAGACCAAGCATGAGGGCAGCCCCATGTAGAGCGCATTGCAGAAATCTAGATGAGAGGTTACCAGCGCGTGCACCACAGTCTCGAGGTCCTTTACTTCCAGGAAATGGCGCAGCTGGCGTATCAGCCAAAGCTGATAACAGGCGCTCCTGACTGTCGCATTCACCTGACTCGTCATCTGAAGCGATGAATCAAGGAGCACCCCCAGACTGCGAACACAGTCCTTAACGGAGAGCGTGACCCCATCCAGGACTGGAGGTTGCAACCCAACTCCTGGTTTCGGGGCCGCTACCGTGAGCACCTCCATTTTGTCTGGATTTAATCTCAATCTGTTTTTCCTCATCCAGCCCATTACTGCTTTAAGACATTCATTAAGAGGAGAGACACCATCGGAATTCGAGGCCGACGATCGGGACAAGGAGAAATACTAAGGGCACAGGGCTTTCAGCTCCAAAAACATGAACAACAACAATAACAATTTATAATGCCCTTTCTACCAAGGGGCTGAATATCAAACATAGGCAATCAATGACAAAGGGGCTTACCACACTCCAAAGAAAAGTGGCAGTGCAGCAATTCCATCTTTCATGCTGCCTTACTGCATGACATTGTAGTTCTTTCGTTCAGTCCCATGGGGGACCAAGGTAAAACCGCGTCTTTTTGTTAACCAGAAAATCCCATTAGCAAAAAGACATGGTTTTACCTTGGTCCCCCATAGGACTGAATGAAGAATGATGGAAGAACGACAATGTCATGTGGTAAGGCAGCACGGAAGACAGAACCTTCCTGCAACACTGCCGCTTTTCTTTGGAGTGCAGTAAACCCAAAGACAATAAAACATAGCACTATAAATATACATAAAATCTCCTACATTCTACCAGCCACTACTTATCTCAGCAACCTCAGGCAGAACTCAGCACCTTAATCCAGCAAACCACATTGAGGAAGGTTTTTAACCCCTTAAGAAAATCCTCCAGCCACAGGTTGAATGAAAGACCACTCCACAGATGCGAAGGTAGGTCTTGAAAGGCTTGCAGTCTTGACAGAACTGTGTGTATTGGTGGAACAGACACTAATCCTTTGCCTGTTGATCTTAAATTCCTAGATGGTACATACAATGCTAGCCAAGCTATCAGGTACTGAGGGAGATTAGAGCACAGATCCCTAGATACACAAACCAAACATTTGAATTGGGACCAAGCCTGAACTGATGATGGCCAGTGAAGGGATCTATGGGGGGAAGGAATGTGAATATGGAGCCCTGGTGGTGCAGTGGTTAAATGCCAGTACTGCAAGTCACCATGTTGCAAGTTCGATTCCAGAGGGCTCCTAGGTTCACTCAGCCTTCCATCCTTTTGTAGGTAAGTAAAATGAGTACCCAGCTTGTAGGGGCAATTAGCTAACACACATTGGAAACTGCTTAATGCAGTGTAGATGTGTACATTGCTATTGCTTAAAACAATTTGCCAGTCGCTCTGATAGCCTTGTAGCTGAAGAGCAGGCAATAAATAAATAAATAAATAAATAAAATATTTAGGGAAATTTAAAACAACCCAGATGGCACTGTCCTGAAATAAAGCCAGAGGAAGAAGAGAACAAGAAGGCAAACCCACCAGTAGGCTATTACAATAATTCAGGCACTACATAACCAAAGCCGGGACAAGCAGATGGGCAGTTAGTTTGTTGTGACCTTTGGCAACTTTCTATTTATAAATTATCCATGAATTAACCATCTTGAAAACTATCCACATACTATCAACATCACTTTGTTTTGCTGGTAGTCTACTGAAAGAAAGAGCTGTCATGGAGCTAAAGAGATGGTGCATGAAATGAATGTTGTTTATCATCTCCTAGAAATATGATGAATTTTTAATTAAGCATATGCAGCTATGAGACAAGAGATAGCCAAAGGAGTAAACAGTATTTAGTGCTTGGGAGGTGCGTGCATGTGTGTGTAGGGAATTGACACAGAAAAATAAATTTAAATCTTTATTGTTGGGGCTCAAAAACCTTTAATTTTGATAATAGGTTGCTGACTTTTTTTTATTTAAAATGTCAACTTACCACTAATTTAAATTAAAATCCAATACATAATTACACTAGAACACCTCTCTCTCTCTGGCTTTTCTTCGCAAACGAAAATTCAGGAAGGACTCATCCCGCGCTTTCTGCAAGCACGCTGATGACTGAAAAGACCAATCTGAGATAAACAAGTCCGGTTGCAGAAAGCACAGCAGAAGGTCTCCTTGGGTGATGTTTCTGGGTTGTGATTCTTTCTGTGTTGTTGTTTCTCTTCAAGACTTGTTCGGCGTGGGTTCTCAAATAAGGCTGCAGCATTGTGGATAGTGCGTCTCCATGCCTCCCGATGTGAGGCCAGGGCGGACCATTGTTGGTGATCAATTTGGCTGAGCCTGAGATGTTGTTTCAGGGAGTCCTTGTATCGCTTTTTGGGAGCGCCCCTCCTACGCTGACCAGTGGCGAGTTCACCGTAGAGTACTACTTTGGGGAGGCGATGGTCCTCCATCCTAGAAATATGCCCTGCCCAGCACAGCTGTGTTCTCAATATCATGGCCTCAATGCTGGTGATCCCTGACACACACACTTCTTAACTACAGATTACTTTAACTTTTTCTCCAGTGCATATGGGTTCAAGATTTCCATTCATAAATTAAAATAAGCCAAAATGTAATATACATGGAATCCTCAAGGAATGATATGTTGCTCCTCTTGGTTATTCTTAATCAGTCACTGTCAATAAAATGTTTGATAACACTTACATTCTGTCGTATTGGGACCCAAATTTGGGAGAACATTATTAATCAAATGAATAAATAAATAGAAGTGATATTGAGAACACAGCTGTGCTGGGCAGGGCATGTTTCTAGGATGGAGGACCATCGCCTTCCCAAAATAGTATTCTACGGTGAATTCGCCACGGGTCAGCGTAAGAGGGGTGCTCCAAAAAAGCAATACAAGGACTCCCTCAAACAACATCTCAGGCTCGGCCAAATTGATCACCAACAATGGTCCGTCCTGGCCTCACATCGGGAGGCATGGAGACACACTATCCACAATGCTGCAGCCTTATCTGAGAACTCACGCCGAACAAGTCTTGAAGAGAAACGACAACACAGAAAGAATCACAACCTGGAAACATCACCCAAGGAGACCTTCTGCTGTGCTTTCTGCAACCGGATTTGTCTATCTCAGATTGGCCTTTTTAGTCATCAGCGCGCTTGCAGAAAGCGTGGGGTGAGTCCTTCCTGAATCTTCATTTGCGAAGAGAAGCCAGAGAGAGAGAAAGAGAGAAATAAATAGTATATTGTTTTCCATTATAAATTACCAAGGATATATTCATAGAAGAAGCAGTAACTCAAGACCTAAATTATTTGCAGCATAAATGGTTAAATAATTGGCTCAAGGCAAAAAAGTTAATTTTAAATGTTCCTCTTTCCAAGATTTTCCATAGACAGACAGAGCTGAGTCTATGGGACTTTATTGACTGGCAGCGCTGGCAAGAGACAAAGAGATAGGGGATAGAAAAAGATGTGGTTTTAAAAAAAGTTATCACATACACATACATATCACCTGAAAATGGATAAAAAGAAGTCAGTTATTACTTTAATTCACCAAAAGGGAAATAACACAATTCTCTATGAAAAAGTCAATCACATATTTCCCTCTGCCCTATAATAAGCTCAAAGGGCTAGCATTCTTTGTCTCTTTTTCCTTTGCCAGGTTGGTTAAAGCATCAACCTTAATTTTATCTGAACCTATAATTTTCGATGCTGTTAAGAGAATTGCACTTCCTTGCTTCTCCAAAGCCCTTGGGACTAATTGAGAAGATTACCTGGAGGCTCTTGGTCTAAAGAAAAAAAGAGAAACTCGTCTGAAACCATTTGTATACAGAGTGACAGAAATAGGGATGTCTAGGGTATTTGTATGTCACTGTAGTTCCTTTAAGTTTTAAATGACAGTCAATATACTGTCTTATCATGTGCAAGGGAAAAAATAACAGTAATAAGACAGTGGCTTTCAGTCTGAAAGGATAAAATGTGTCTCAGAAAAGATGGCTAACAGATGTCGTTTGTATAATAGATGCCTTGCTTACAGGCACAAAACTACAGTAACCAGTAACAGCTTTACCTATATGAATCAGATAAGAGCAGAAGTATGAGTCGCCAACCTAACTTCTAAAAAAGTTATGAAGAACCACAAACCAGTTTAAATTCTTTTATATAAACAGCTGACATCATAAGGGCAGAGAAAAAAAGCATTTTCCCTGTCTGACAATGTCTTGCCTATAGCCAATTACAAAACAATGAGTGCCACAATATTTTCCCTGGTTCTCTTAAGTACCACTTTAATTTCTCACATCTTTCAGACTTCAAGAGTTGTTAACCAAGGCTATGGAGTTGGTGTCATGGAGCAGGAGTTGGAGTTAGTAGAAATGTATCAATTCCAACTTTTAAATAAAAACTTATATTATAACACTTTATGATAAATATATTATTGTATATGTGTATTTTACCTTTTGGATGTATTAAATGCCTAGTTTGCATATTTACTTACGCAGGAATTTAGGAAAATTTTCTTGTTCAGAAATTTTAATCAAATAAACATATTTTATGTTCTATCCATCTAAGTAGCCTGATGATTCACATGGTGGTGATGAAATGCCTTGTGCTACCATTTTACTACAGTAAACTTATTTCTAATTAATGTACAATTGCCATTTATGAAGGAGTCAGAGTCAAAGAATAGAAAAATAAAGGAGTTGGAGCTGAAGGTTTGGTATACTGACTCCACAGCTTGTTGTTAACACTGAGGATAAAAAGTGAGTTTTAGAACTGCCACTTTCAGCCACAGTGGGCCATATATCCTCCAGCACAGAGCTAGGCATGCATGGACGTAACAGCTGCCTGTACTAGTAATGTCACAGAGGCAAGTATAAAAGGTGCAAGAAGGAGCAGAAGGATGAAGTCAGATGTCCCAGGGCAGATAAAAATTAAAAGAAGTAGAGATAATGGCCCAAATCTTACTGTTAGTCCGAATTTAGAGTAGAACCACTGAATCATTGGGATTTACTTGTGTTCATTCATCATCTATTTATGTTGTTGTTAATTGCCCTCGAGTCAACTTAGACTCATGGTGACCCCATGAATGAGACACCTCTAAGACCCTCTGTCCTCAACCGCTTTGCTCATATCCTGCAGGCTCAGGGCTGTGGCCTCTTTGATTGAGTCTAGTGTGTGGCCTTCCTCTCTTTCTACTACCCTGCATCTTTTCTAGCATTATTGTCTTTCCTAGTGAGTCATGGCTTCTCATGATGTGGCTGAAGTACAACAGTGTCAGTTTAATCATCTGTTCTTCCAGGGAGAGCTCAGGCTTGATTTGTTCTAGGACTCATTTATTGGTCTATTTGGCCAATGTGTCTTTTTGGTCAATCTCAAATGTGTTGGTTTTCTTTCTATCAGCTTTCTTCACTGTCCAGTTCTCATTTCTGTACATGGTTATGGGAAATATGATGGCTTGGACAATCTCAACTTTAGTGTTCAGTTTTATGTATTTGCATTTTAGGATTTTCTCTAGTTCCTTCATAGCTGCCCTTCCCATTCCTTGTCTTCTTCTGATTTCTTGACTGCAATCTCTGTTCTGATCAATCATTGATCCAAGGTATGGGAAGTCTTTAACTGTTTCAATTTCCTTGCCATCTATATTGGATTTATGTTGATCCTCTGTGGTCATTATTTTTGTTTTGTTTTTTAAATTTTCAACAGTAAGCTTGCTTTAGAACTTTCTTTTTTTCTTTTTTGATAAACAAAACTTAAAGATTGGTTTATTGCATAAACAGTATAACAGAAATGCTTTGAACTTTGTCTCCAACTTGATTAATTTTAAACTGGTTGATAGTCCCACTCTTTCTTCTTTGACTATCTTTAGTAATTGTTCC
This sequence comes from Gambelia wislizenii, assembly GCA_030847615.1. Taxonomy (NCBI): domain Eukaryota; kingdom Metazoa; phylum Chordata; class Lepidosauria; order Squamata; family Crotaphytidae; genus Gambelia; species Gambelia wislizenii. The sequence continues at coordinate 169,976,616 of JAUMIR010000002.1, forward strand.
AAGTCTGTCATTTTCTGATAGTAGTATGGTGTTGTCTGCAGATCTTAGATTGATGATATTCCTTCCTCCAATCTTCACTCCTCCTTCCTCCAAGTCTCAGCCTACTCTGTGCATGATATTTTCTGCATACAAGTTGAACAAGTAAGGTGATAGTATACTAGAATTTATTCTTATGGTATACCTAGTTTAGCAAATGACTCATTCTTCCTGAGTGGATTTATAGGGAAAATGATAAGAACTTAGTTCCTTGTTGATAATCGTCTTAAAGAAAATGAAGGTCAGGTTGCTTACCTGTAACCATAGATCTTCGAGTGGTCTTCTGTGAATTCACACAGTTGGGTAATTCCTGCACCTGCACAGAGCATTCGGAACCTTCTGGAATCGCTAGGCAGATTTTTGGCGGTAGCCCCACCCATCCCAACAGTCACTCTGAGGCGTTGCCGCCTATTCCCCTCAGTTCCATAAAGGATGCTACAAGCATCATCATCATAGAACTTGAAAGATAAAACAGGACATAGAAGGGAGGATAGGTGGGTCTGTGTGAATTCACAGAAGACCACTCAAAGATCTATGGTTACAGGTAAGCAACCTGACCATCTTCTTCGTGGTCTCTGTGAATACACACAGTTGGGTAGACTAGCTAGCTTAACCCTAGGAGAAGGGTATGTCATGCTCCCAAACGAATTTCAATAAACAAATGAAGAAATGACAAGCATGTGCAGTAAACGATAGGTTAATTGTATTAGGCAAAATAACCTGTCAAATAAATAAGCATCTCATACTCAAATATAAGACGAGACAACACAACAACAGGTTACTTGGCATCACAATAGCAAAGAAGCATCACTGAATAGCAACAGCAATGAAGCATCACTGAATGGTTGAGAGAAGCAGGGCCTTCCCAAAAGCCGCCTCAGTCCTAGGTCTAGTGTCCAACCTGTAGTGAGAAATAAATGTTAAAGGAGTGGACCAGGTTGCAGCCCTGCACACAGTCTTAAGTGGAACACCAGCGGTTGATGAAGCAACTGCTTTAGCAGAATGTCCTCTAATCCTCACAGGTAAGGGCTTTTTAGCCAGTTCATATGACAGCATGATGACCGACTCTCCCATTTGGAGAGTCTCTGTGGAGATATCGGGTCACCTTTGTTGCTATGTCCGTAAGCAACAAACAACTTTGGCATCTTCCTAAACGAGGAAGTACAATCCATGTAGAAGGCCAAGGGTTGACAAACATCAAGGTTGTGAAGAGTTTTCTCAAAGTTGTCTGAGGGATTCTGCATCAGTGTAGGCAGCACAATTGGTTGGTTGAGGTGGAAACTCGACACCACTTTAGGCAGAAAAGAGATATCAGGCTACAGCACCACCTTATGCTTGTGAAACACAAGGTAAGGGAAGTTAGACCTCAACACACACAGTTCACCAGCTCTTCTAGCCGATATGATTGCCACCAAAAAAGCAGTCTTTCACAACAACAGATGAAGCTCCGCCGTGGACATCAGTTCAAATGGGCTTTTAGAGAGTTGTGACAGCACCAATTCCAGACTCCACCCCGGCATTAGTTTCTTCACCGGTGGATTCAGGTATCCACAAAGAAACTTCTTCACCAAGGGATCTCTAAAAGGAGAGGGTCGCCCCATAGCCTGAAACTCAGTCGAGATCGCGGCCAAATAACATTCAATGAGGAAAATGAGACTCCCAAACTAGATAATTGCAGGAAAAACTCAAGAACTGAAGGAACGTTAGATCTTATGGGCTGATTCTCCATGCCAACAGCTTCAACGTTGCCAGGTCCGGTTGGCGGATTCTGCCATTTTGCATGGTTAGAAGATCCGTGCGGATCAGAAGATGACGGTACTGATGTCGGGCCAGGCGTAGAAGAGGGCCAACCAAGGATGTCGAGGCCACCAGGGATTAATCAGGATTGCATTTGACCTGCCTGGACATAACTTGGACACAGTTCTTGTGAGCAGTGGAAAAGGTGGGAAGAGGTCTGTTCCATCGGTACTGAAAAGCGTTCCCTAACGACTCCCTCGCACAGGTTCGAGTGCAGAATTGTCAGAACTATGAGTTGATTGGGGATGCAAACAGGTCTATCTCTGGGCGGCCCCAACTCCGAAACAGAACATGAGTTTCAGTACAGTGCAGCATCCGTTCGTGCACCATAGACTTCAATTGGCTGAGTCCGTCTGCAAGAGTATTTTCCTCTCAATGTAGATGGATGCACTGGAGATGAATATTCCTCTGTACACACCAGTTCCAAATCTCTAATGTGATCATAAGTAATGTGGAGGACTTAGTCCCCCCTTGCTTGTTCAGATAGTACATAACCAATGTGTTGTCAGTAACAAGCAGGACGGATTTCCCCCACAGCAGAAGATCAAAAGAAGTCAGGGCTTTTTGAACTGCTAGTAGCTCCAAAGAACTGATGTGGAGATGGCTCTCCACTGTGGACCAGGTTCCTTGTACAACATAATGGTCGAGATGCGCTCCCCATCCCATCATGGATGCATCCATGGTGACTGTCACTTGAGGATCTGGGGGATGAAAGGGAATACCGGCTAACACTTGCTCAGGCGTTAGCCACCAGTTCAATGACCTCTGCACCACTCTCAGCATGGTGAGGAGCTTGCCTGCTGGGTCCACAAGTGGGCCGAATTCAGAGAGGTCAGAACTGTTGCCTTGCCAGTGGTGTTACTGCAACCATGGAGGCTATATGCCCCAGAAGAACCTGAACGGTATGGGCCGAGATCCTCCTTGAGCGTTGGCATCGATACAGCAATCGCTTCAGCATCTCAAAGCAGGCTTCTGGAAGATAAGCCCTAGCAGTCAGTGAATCCAGCACAGCATCGATGAATTGAACATTCTGAGTTGGCTCGAGGTATGACTTGTCAAAATTTGTGATGAGGGCCAATGAGTCTAGGAGACTCAAGGTGAAGGAAATGTTGTCGATAAGGTGAATTCGTGAATCTACTAGCAGGAGCCAATCGTCTATGTTGGGATACACAACGATTCCCTACTGGCAAAGAAAATCCGTGACCACTGCCATGCATTTTGTGAACATTCTTGGTGCCACCACCAGTCCAAACAGGAGGACATGAAACTGAAAAGCATCGTCCCTGACTTGAAATGCCAGAAAGCGCTGATGTTCTGGGTGGATCCCCACATGAAAATAAGCATCCTTTAGGTCAATGGTTGCAAACCAGTCTCCTCTGTGAAGAAGTGGAAGAATAGATGCAAGAGTGACCACATGGAACTTCCTCAGTACGATGTAACTGTTGACTCCTCGAAGATCCAGAACTGGTTGGAGACCACCATCCTTCTTGATCACCAGGGAATACCTCGAGAAAAAACAGTGAAGTTTGCAATCTGGACTCACCGGTTCGATTGCACCCTTCTGAAGCAGTGTCTGAATCTCCTCAAGGAGAACTGGTGATGGCGAAGTAGCTCTGATTCTACCTGTAGGAGGGTACTCTTCGAATTCGATCCAATAACCAGTTTTGATGAGACGGAGTACCCATTGATCTGTCATTATGCTGGACCAAACTGTATGAAACCGAGCCAGGAGATCTCCGAGGAGCAATGTCTAGAGAAAGAGGGAAGGAGCAACAAATCAGAATCAACGCTTGGATTGGTCTTTAGAACATTGTTTGAGATTGGATCTGTACCGAGAAGCAGGTGCTTGCGATCTCACTAAGGAGGCAGAAGACTGCAAAGAAAATCACTGTCGGCAAGAAGACTGTTGAAAAAAACTCTTCCAGTACTGGTAGGATTGCTGAGACTCCTGCCACCCCAACTGACCTCTATACCGTGTGGATGAGGATGGCATACCATATTTGCGTGCTGTGTTGCACATTTTTGGGGTGAACTGTAACTTTTCATCCGTAGATTGATTGAAGAGACCTGCATGATCAAATGGCATATCCTCAATGGTTGTACAGGCTTGAGGTGTCAGACCTGAAGATCTCAGCCAGGCACAGCATTGCAGGTATACCGAACCTGTGATGGATTTGGCTGCACAGTCTGCAACATGGCGAGCTGAATTCATCTGTTGACCTGATAAATTTTGAGCCTCCGTTTGAATAGCCAGTGCAATTCTCTTCTGGTCTTCTGGGAGATCCTGGAGGAACGGAGACATCCTCTCCCACAACACTTTTTGGTATGCCCCCATACAGGCTGCGTAGTTCGAAGTACGAAAAGTGAGGCATGCAGATGAATAAAGTTTCTTGCCCAGAATATTTAGTTTACGACCCTCTGGATCAGCAGATGTAGACTGAGGACGCCGTTGTCTCCTGTGCTGTCACGCCTCAAGAATGACAGAATTTGGCTTTGGATGCTCTCTAAGCCATGATATATCGTCCCCAGCAATTCGATACAGATGATAAATTCTCTTTGACGTTGATGGTAATGACGAGGGGTTCTCCCAGGACCTCTGGGTAAGTTTCAGCTAAGACGGCAACACAGGAATGTTCGGTACCGGTGAGGCCTTCGACTTTATACGATGATATATTGGATCAATTGGATCCGATTGCTTCTCCTCAACCTTAATATCCAAGGCATGGGCCATTCTCACCATCTACTCTGAAAAGGATCAGATGTCATCACTCAGAGAAGGTGAGTCTTCATCAAGCAATTCTGGTGGAGGCGAGGGCATTACAGGTATGAATGGAGAATAGCTACCGCCAGAAGAGGAACAAGAAGAAGAACCTGAATGACTACGGGATCATGGCCTGAGAGACTCAGTATGGCATGGAGGTGGAAGAGGTATATTCACTGGTAACGGAGGCAATGGCCAGGATGGAGGTCAAACACCCTCTGGAATCTCTTATTGAAGAACCCTAGGTGTGAACTAGCTCTCACTGCCCCTCATCACAGGCTTCCTGAGAGAAGAATGGTCTGGAAATTTGGCATTGGGTCCATGAGATGGTACGATAAACTCAGAGGAGAATGAAAATAGTGACTCTCTCCTATAACAGGCAAAGTAAGGGACCTTCGCTGGTCAATGGCGGTAGTATGCATCCGAATTGGAGGTTAAGGGAATTCTGTCAAAGAAGTAGCCATATCAAACACATATCAAAGCTGTGGCTGAGAAGTTGAAGGAGAACACAACCTCGACTGAGAATATGCCACTATAGGTTGACCCTTGGCATTATTTCCAGTCAGAAGCTCCTCTCTGGAAACCACCAGGAGAGGTGAATGAGTTCTGCATTGAGGCAATGACAAGATCTCCCCTTCAGATAGTTGATGAATCTCAATATTCACCACCTCGACCGATGGAGTCGTGGACGGCTGAGGAGTCACGGATTGTTTGCTTTCCTGAGGCTGATGACTTGATTTAGGTTGAGCAGCCTCCGTGTTGTCTTTTGAGATATCTTTCGATGAGGATGGTCTCGGGGAGGAGTGCGTTTTCTTTTTCTTCTTCTGTTTCTCAATATGGGATGAAGCAGATGAGTCTCCTTCTTTACTCAAACCTGATGGCCTCGAAGAAGAGCAACCTTTGTCAGAATCAGCGGTCTTCCGATCTCTACTTGAAAGCGAAGCACCCCTTAAGTTGGGATCATCTCGACCCCAATCTCAGTCCCTCGATACCGACGAGTCGGTAACTGGAGGTCTCAAAACCGACACCTCCATTTCATGCACAGTTTCATGTCGGGATAGACTGACGGAATGAAGTCTACATCTTTTTGATGGACTCCTCGATGTCGACCGTCCTCTTTTCCGACTGGAAGTGGAACCGGCCACGAATACAGAGGAAGAGGCCTTTGTTAAAGTCAACAAAACAGCCATTGGAGGCGCAAGTGTAAGACACCAGTGCCCGTTCATATAGAAAGGATCAGAGGCGAGTCATCCTCTGCTTTCTAGCTTGTGGGGCATGACTCCATGTTGTGGGACTCCCCCAAAGAAATCAGGCACTTTGAATGGCCATCAGAATTAGGCAATTTAGCCTGGCATATCATACACCATTTAAAAGCTGCCAGTTTACAAGCCATTTTACCTCACAGAATTTTCAAGTCCAGTCCTGGTCGTCGACAGGCGATAGCAAACAGAGTTTGAAGATGGGGCAAAGAATCGTGAACAGTCCAGAAGGCAAGCCAAAATCAATCCGATGGAAGAAAACAAGTCCAAAACACACAAGAAGCAACCGTAGTTAGAGAATATCCAAGTCAAAACCGAAAGTCTAGCGATCCAACAAGAGCTAAGTTCCTAAGCATGCTGCTCATGTGGCGGACAAAAAGGAACTGAGGGGAATAGGCGGCAACACCTCAGAGCGACCGTTGGGATGGGCGGGACTACCGCCAAAAGTCTGCCTAACAATTCCAGAAGGTTCTGAACGTTCTGCGTAGGTGCAGGAATTACCCAACTGTGTGTATTCACAGAGACCACAAAGAAGATTTTATTATTTAAAAGTAGTTTTATACCAGTTTTCCTGGCATTTCAAAAGCAGTGTAAGTAATAAAATACACAATGAATTATAAACAACAATCAATTAAACATAAAAGAAAAGAACATTCAAGGACCTGGTGAAAGGTACCATCTGCCCATTAATAAAGTCATTTTCAGAAAGGACCTTAAAATGTTAATAACTTCAAATACCCCTTCTATTAGAAATCACTTCAGGGGAAATCAGAAAACCCACATAAATCAGTTTTGGATTCTACATGACTAATCAGCAGGCTAATCCATTTCCATTACTTCATTAAGGCCATTTAAATCCCAAGAAAGAAGGGGCATGTAGAAAGCAGTGTGTTCCTAGCATCCTTATGTGTTTGCTTTCAGACTCTTGATCTTCATGTAGCCTGAAAAAAATGATGAAATGAACAAAAATAAAATTCAATTCTATGGAAAGCAAAAGAAAAGTAATAATAGAAGCAGTAGAAAATTACTACTTCCAAGTAGCTGCTGTTTCCACAGTTATAGCACACATTAATAAGGGGGAAAGAACAAAAAGGGAAACAAGCAGAGACGTGTAGATAATGTCAGGTTTAGTTAGAAAACCCAACTAATACAAAGATCACTGAAAATCCAGTATTATTTGGCCTTATCATTTCAGTTCATTCTCCTTTTCCTCTTCTTTTCTTCTCTCCATCAAAAGGAGTCATTGTAAAATATTTAAACTGAGCTCTATAAATTGTAACAACACACAACTATCCCATAGATTGTGGAATAGTGCTGGAGAAAGGTTTAGGGAATTTTTCAGACACATACCATTTTATTTATTTGTTTATTTAATATACTACCTTTCTCCCAGACAGAAAAATTTGTATTCAGACTCATAGTTTTAAAAAAATTGTCCTGAAGAGACCTATTAATTCAACAGAAAATCATAAACTGCAATTAAAAATAATTTTTTGTACTATGCCAAAGAAAAGTAAATCTTTGCCAAAAAACCCCCAACCCAGTGACAATTAGTAAGCATGATTCGCGCGCCCCCAATTATGCGTGAAGAATTTTTTCAATTCTTCATAATCTACTACATTTAAATATATATATATATATATATATATATATATTTATAAACTAATACATACAGAGCTATCTTTGAGGGATTCAATTTGTTTAGCTGCAAAGTGTTCTTTCTCCTAAACTTGGCCAATGGTTTTCTTTTACTAAATTTAAGCTGGCTACATATGTCACTGTCTCTTTAATGAAGATTTCCCTTTCAGTTTCTTGAAAACATTTACTCCTTCACTTATGCAGCTTTCATTTCCCGCAGGATTCTAGTCAGCATTCATGCATGCCCTCACAATTCTATTCTTAGATAATGCAGCTTACTGTATAAATTGCAATGCACATGTGATGTGTGCCAGGGGAATCACTCTGACCAAGTTAAAAGATTTCAGCTTGTGATATTTTTCAGTGAAACAAACTATATTTCAAGCAGGCATACCATCCGCACCCCAAAAGTAATTAAAATGTGCAGAACATCTTGAAGATTTAACATTGTGAAACTACCCAGTTCTACTAATCCTTTAAAATCAGGAAGGCATACATATACATGAATGTGGGAAAATAAAGCAAAATTAACTTTGTAACTAACTGGCATTGGGAGGGTGGGAAATTAGTGGGGATGGCTAAGGAATATTTCACACATTCAGAATTATCAGAATTGTCTGGGTACATGCACACTGCAATGGGTGAACAAGGGCTAAGACAGGCAACCAAATATCCTGGGATGAAACAGGGCAGATCTATGGTGAATTCTGCAGTAAAACTGGTCCCACTATTTGGGATCAGATCTATATAACACAAAGCTAAATAATGTTTTGGCATTACATATGTTGAGCCACAAGATTACTGGACCAACCCTCTTGCACAGCAATGAGGAAGAGTCCAGTAGCACCTACTTGGTTTTTGTAGCAACTACCTGTACTGTTCTTTCTTACATCAAAACTTGGGAAAATGTCCAGAAACATCACCCAAAGCGACCTTCTGCTGTGCTTTCTACAACCGGACTTGTTTATTTCGGATTGGCCTTTTTAGTCATCAGCGCGCTTGCAGAAAGCGCGGCAGGATGAGTCCTTCCTGAATCTTTGTTTGCGAAGAAAAGCCAGAGAGAAAGAGAGAGAGAGAGAGATTGTTCTTTCTTACATCAAAACTTGGGGAAATGTGCCTAGTTTAAAATATGGTTTATCCTGTTTTTTTGTTTTGTTTTTGTTTAAAAAAAAACTATCCATAGTTTATACAAACCACAGCTCTAAAAGAAGGGGAGAGCGCTTAGAAGACTAAACAAATATTTGAAATTGCCAGGACATGTTCCTGTTCCAAGGGCTGAATCGTCATCCTAATCTTGAAAAACAACATGACGTCAGAGGCAAAAGGAATTTCCCAGAGGCACTCTGTACACGTTCAGGCTTCCTCCTCCTGAGGACTGTGGGAAAGCACATGCTCACAAACACCACTTCTTGAAGATGACACCTTGCACCTTCAGGAAGGAGTACCCAACTCTCTCTTCTACCTTGTTTTTCCTAATGGAAAGGCAGGGAGCAGAGGAGCATGTGTTCTTGGATACTGCTTCACAAAGGAATATGGAGCACCTTTTGGCAGTGACATACACCCCCAAAAGAAATTTCTCACTAAGGGACAACACATTCTCATAGTAAGGGTGGCAAACATATTGTCAAGGCTTTCATAGTTCCTTCAAAATGCAGACATTACAATGAATTCTAGTTAGTTTTGAAATGGAAGCAAATTCTTCAGTCTCCTCTTCAGAGATGGATAAGAAGAAAAGCAAAAGTGAAGATCTGAGGTTTGTGTAGGCTTTCTCTCCCTCTACAGCTATGTAAGGGGCAGGAAAAATGCAGCCTGTGGCCTTAGATGATTCCCATCCCCATTTTTGCAACTCTTAAACCACCATCAAAGCCCCTCCCTCACCTACCCACAAAAAGTTTCTATTTTTTCAGGTGAAAATCGACAAAATGGAATTAAAATGTGAAGCCTATGGAATTAAAATGCAGCAATTTGCCTAGTTTTGCCCCGTCAGCTCCCCCAAACATCCTCCCAACTCAGGCAACTTCATCTAAGAATGCCTGGAACCAAAAGGGGGTATGCCAACATTTTCACCTTGCTGGAGATGTGCTCTGAGTCCCATTCAAGTCCAAGGTCAAAGGCTGCCTATCCCTGTTCTAAATCATGGTTTAGTGCTATTAGTATTATGTGCAGAATAACATCCTGGGAGTTCTACTTGGTTCTGGATTTCCATGCAACATATTATGCCACTCCTAAGATTCACGCTGAGTTTTATACTCCAGATACATGTATTTTTTGTTTCTTTGTTTGTTTGAAGTGTTTCTAACAAACCATCTTCTCTCTTGGCAGAAACATTAATCAGCCCAGAACAGTCAATAATCCAAATGCATCTCCAAGATCTGTATCTATTTGCTGCTGCACTGCTGTGCCTGTGTTATGCCATTGTTGTTGTTGTATTTTTAATCCTGATCACTTTATATCTGGTGTTGAATGCTCAGCAGCACTGCTGGCCAATATTCCAGATCTCTCTGATGGTAAACATATAAGCAAGAAAGAATCAATACAGATATAAACAAAGTCTGCAGAGGGACACTCGTGGCTACATGCTCTGCTTAGCAATGACCATTCATGCAAACCCAGGAAGCCATTGTTTGGTCTGTCTTAAAGAGGATAAATTTTCATTCCTACTTGTATTTACTCTCACAGCCTTTACAGCCCACTCCTGTGTTACCAAGGCACATTCAGTCATTCTGTCTCAGCGACTAAATATCCACAATGATGCATAATATAAGAAAAATGGAGCAGTGTGTTACAATGCATGGCAGATGATGTAATCATCAAGTGGGAAACTATTTTAAAAAGGTGTAATAAGTCTGTACAGCAGCTAATGCCGATGTGACTGTAGGCTGCATCAATAGCAGTATAGTGTCTAGACGAAGGGAAGTAATAGTGCCACTTTATTCTGCTTTGGTCAGACCTCACCTGGAACACTGTGTCTAGTTCTGGACATCACATTTTAAGAAGGATATTGAGAAGCTGGAATGTGTCCAGAGGAGGGCAACCAAAATGGTAGGAGGTCTGGACGCCATGCCCTATGAGGAGTGGCTTAGGGAGCAGTGTATGTTTAGCCAGGAGAAGAGAAGGTTAAGAGGTGACATGATAGCCATGATTAAATATTGAAAGGAATGTCATACTGAGGATGAAGCAAGCTTGTTTTCTGCTGCTCCAGAGACTAGGACACGGAGCAATGGGTTCACACTACATGAAAAAAGATTCCACCTAAACATTAGGAAGAACTTCATGACAGAAAGAGCTGTTCAGAAGTGGAATGTCCTGCCTCAGAGTGTGGTGGAGTTTCCTTCTTTGGAGTTTTTTAAACAGAGGGTGAATGGCCATCTGTCAGGAAGGATTTGATTGTGTGTTCCTGCATGGCAGGGGGATGGACTGGATGGCCCTTGTGGTCTCTTCCAACTCTATGATTCTATAATTCTATACTCTCTGGAGAATGATCCTGTTTAAAAGTGAGATTTCATTCTTTGGAGGTGCTTGCAACAACAGGAGCAGCAGAACAATTCCTAGGTTTAATGGCCATTCACTGACTGAGATATTTATTTATTTATATGCCATTCTTCAGCCACAAAGGCTCCCAGAGCAGATTACCAGTTGTTAAACAATAGTACTTTATACATCTACATATCTGCACCACTTTATAATATGCTAGGCACTAAGTGGTTTCCAATGTGTGTTGGAGCTAATTGCCCTCACAAGCCAGGTATTCATTTTACTGACCTACGAAAGGCTGAGTGAACCTTGGAACCCTTGGGATTAAACTTGCAGCATTGTGGCTTCAGTACTGGCATTTAATCACTGTGCCACCAGGGCTCCCTCTGCATATATGTGTGTGTATATATATATATATATATATATATATATATATTACACACACACGGGGGGGGGGAGAGAGAGAGAGAGAGTAGCTTGCAGGGTTCCATGTATGTATGCTATAACAAGAGCCTACACTAAACTACACCCCAGGAATCAGAAACATTTATAGTAGCATAAAGAGTTCTGTGTGACAGTTCTCAACCTGAAATGTAGTGTAGACTGAGCCAGTTTGGGCTGCCTACATCACAAGCTGAGGAAGTTACAAGATTACAGTACTTCCCTACACGAACTCATAACTAGCTCAAGTTTACCACGCTACCCTAAACCTGTCCTCTGCTAATAGCATACTGACAGATTACTGAATTGTCAGATTGACATGTGAATTGATCCCATGACTGTTGTCATCAAGCCAACATTATTTAATTCATACACTCACCATGCAGTTTAACTGCATGTATTGAAACCATGAGGGGCAATAGGAGAGGTTAGGCTGAAATCCTAAGCACACTATACTCAAGGGAATTCATTCAGACTTACATCTCAGATTCAGTATTTCAGGATGTATTTCCCAGTAGCCATAATTACATATTGCTCTGTCAGGCTGCTTTCATTTGCTCTCTGGAACCCCTGCATAGTCATGGCTCGACTCTAATAGGAAGGGAGGTGGAATGGGGTAACCCCTAAAGTAACTACTGTGGCCTTTCCAAGCACTAAACTGGGGTGCAGTGCCACATTAGTTTTTGAAGGCTGCAGTGACTTGTTGGTTTGACTGTCAAATTTCCCTGGGATTGATTTTATAGCAATTCTATTTGCCTTCATCTGCATTATTAAAAGTTACACCTTGAAGAAGGAGCTGAGAGGAAGGCCATTGAAGAGTTTTCTCCTTCCTCAAGTATAAAACCTCTAGCCTAATATACAAACAACAGCTGCAAACGTACAGTTTCCACTAAGCACTGCGTGAGACAGCCATTCATCATCCAGGCTACAGAAACTGCTCAGGCTCTTTATTGCTTTGACCTCATTAAAAGCATGTGAGCCATGCACTGATGTAAATCTGTGTCTCTAAATACTTTCCTCTTTAATTTTTTAATAGTTTGCAGATGAAGGGAAAGGTTAAAGTCAATTAAAAGAGATACAAATACCATTATTATTGCCTGGCAAACCGTTAGTTATTGGATTTGGCCGTGTCACTTCAAAAAGTCATTATTTTTCTTTTTGAATGAATTCATAATTACACTGTTTATTGACTTGCCTCTTCATTTCTTTAGGGTGGCAAAATATCTTTATTTATCTTCTAGTCTATTATTTTATGGAGGCCAATCCTTTTTGCAATAGAGCCTCTTACAGTTAAGTAAGGAATTTTAGATTCAAACTCTGTACATTAATAATTCTTTTATAGGCTCAGAAGGCTCCAAGGAACACAAGGAAGCCCCACTGAAAGGAGTGAGGAGAAGATCTAGATGCATGGTTTGCTACCAGTGTTGAAATTAATGGGATCTTAATAGAACAATGAATGGGAGGTACAACGAATTAGGATGTGTGATGGCACTGATTTGTGGGCTACATCCAAACTTAGGAAGTCTGGGGAAGAGATGTCTACTAACTGGGAGAGGTATGCACACTGATCATATTATAATGGAAAAGGTTTTTTTTAAAAAATAAAAAATTATAAATCACAGATGGTCTATTTTATATGAACATTCACAGATCTCAATACCAGACTTCCACGGACACATTCTTCATTTTGGGTATGTCCATTTATATGAAAAAAGAAAATATTCACATGTCTAGGGCGTTTTATTTTTTTTTTATCTTCCATTCTCTACCAAAATAAGTTCTAGCTTATATTTTGAATGCCTTGCAGTTCACTGTAATTTCTACAGTTAAATCTGTCATAGGAAGAGCCCCCAGTTAGCATTTAAGATGTCTACATTCCATCCTCAGTCCCAGCTATCAGGTAATCACAGTACACAGTGCTTTAGTAATATAAAACGGAAGAATATTTCCTTTAACAAGACAAATAACTTCATTCATGATAATAACTCAAAGAAGTTGATCAATGAATAACCACAAGACCCAAATTATACTATAAGAAGCTGTTTTACTGGTCAAAAATGGTCAAAAACCATTTTGACTGTTTTATCTGTACTTTGTTTTAATCTGGCCCCCAAACCCCCTTGGGTTTTTCACTGTGGGGGGGAATATGAACCATAAAATAAAATAAAGGCATATCCAGAAAGGGTCATCCTGAAGATTGGGGTGGGGGGAAATAAAATCTGTGTGTGAGACATGAAAATCACCACAATCTAGCCAAAATTCAACATTAGGGACACATAAACATTACACTCCATGGGCTGAAGCAAAGTTAATGTTGTTAGATTGTTGCCTCAAGGGATTCAGGCTGCTATTATGAAGGTGTATATTCAAACACTGCTGACACGTGAGGGTTAGGGGGTTATGATTTTGGTGTATGGAAGACAGCCCTACGTATGTATGCAAAGTTAAACCAACACTAACAGTGATGTAGAAAAGAATAGATAGTGGGATTGGCCAAAGCTACAGAAAAGGAAGTGAGAACAACAGCTCTGGCCTTACCACTAGGCAGAATAAGACAACCATCTCTGGCAGGAAATATTGGATGTTATGAAAAGACAGGACATTGTTCATTTTTTAAAATGTACTCTTATTGCATTTTTTATTGTTCCAGGGACATCAGACAGATTTTTCTGCCTTATGTGCCAAAATAATCTGATAGGCTTTGTGTATTACTACACTAGGGTTGCCATGGACAGGAGATGCCCATTTGCCTTGGCAAACTGTCTTGGGACAGCCCCGGGACAGGGCTTCAGCCCTAGCTGGGTACCGTCTAACTATAACATTTAACTGCAAATAAAATTCTTAAACTTTTTCTGTGAGAAAACAGATCATGCTAAATATCGGCTACATGTTGCATGTATAAGGATATATTTCTTTAGCAGACTTTTAATAAAGAATCACTATTTTATTCATGCTCATTACATTTTGTTTTTTCCCTCATCTAGATCTCTACAATAATAAATATAATTATAGCCATCTTTAATAACTTTGGTACCTTGAGCTGCAGGTGCTAGTAATGCTGTATTTATTATCATATTTTAAGCCCTCTGAAAAGATTGCATTAATTCCTATGATAATTTAGAACCCATAATACATTCTCAGTTCTGAATAGATGTTAATCACTGTAGAATGACTGATTTTCCTGTATACTAATGAAGTCATGCAGTAACTAGTAGCTACTAACTTTCTAAATTCAATATTGCCAATGAAACAGTTGATTAAAATTTTGCTAGTATAACAATTCCCCAGGAGAGTAGCTGAAAAAAACTAAAACCAATCACAAACTGCTAGGCTTGTTGGATTCTTTCTAGAGAGGTTATTAAGACAATTACAAATGTTTATATTATCCATAACAGTGCCTGTCTTGGAAATTAATACAAGTAATTTGTGCATATTTGTCTTTTGTCATTTCCATCTGGCTAATGCAGGAGCTATATCACAGAGAGCAAGTAATATATTCCACATTATTAATACAGTGGTATTTTTTAATGTCAAAGGGTACGTGACACAGGAAAGAACAGGCCTGTATTAAACAACAATTAATCTAAATTAATGAATTTTAGTTGGCATGCAGCCTGAAAACAAGGGAACAAGCAATGCATCTCTACAGAATTTGACTATTACTTTACAGATTGATGATTCTGGATTCCTGCCTATTGTGTTATGAACTGTAGACCAGGGTTTCCAACCAGGGTTCTCTGGAACCCTAGAGTTCCACAAGAGATTGTCAGTGGTTCTTCAAGAGATTGTGACTGGGGGGGGAAACCCCAACTTTTTTAAAAAGTTGTGGATATAATAATTTTGATGCAGGGATCCCTTGAGATAAGAATTTTACTTCAAGGTTTCCTCCAGTGTAAAGAGGTTGCGAAAGTCTGCTGCAGAGAGCTGCATGGGATAGGGCACCTGTACATTTAAAGTGTCTGTCTTTTATGTTATACAAGTACACTTGATAACAGTGCCATCAAACTCGCTGTGTTATCCAGTGGTTTCAAAGCAAAATTTTGCTGTCCCTGATCTATGAACAATCTCAAGTATTTCCCAAACAAATACTTTCAGATTTCTGTATTTCCCCCATTTTGGAGTGCAAATCTATGAACCATTTATTACCAAAATGGATATTTACACTTAGGATGATATTCTAAACATTTTCATGCAAGGTCAGGACCAACTGGCAAACTCTTGATATTTTTCAGAAAATTGCTAGGTTTGATCAATTTTTCATGGGGCATGGTATGAAATGACTTTTCAGGAGCAAACATTTATTTTATTCAAATCATAAGTGAAAGCATCAAAATCTTATCTGAAGACCCACATCTAACAGTATAGTCACTAAAAAATTAATCTGAAACAGGGTGAGAGACAATGGTAGATAAATTTCCTAGTATTTTGTATTTTTTACATTCAAGATTTAAATTACAGCTGTGTTCATCAGTAATTAGAAAAGAACTTCACAATTAGTATTGAAAGGTAAAATAGCTAAACCACTGAATACCATTATGCAGGACTCAGCAACCTGGGGCCTTTTCACTGTACATTTATAGCACTTTGATACCAGTTTAATTGCTGTGGTTCCATCGTATGGAATCCTGGGATTTGCAGTTTGTGGATGGGTACTTACCATTTTCTTTGAGAGGTCTAATGCCTCTGAGCAAACTACATATTCCAGGGTTCCACAGGATGGAGCAATGGCAGTTAAGTGGAATCATAGTGCTATCATTGTGCAGTGTGAAATGGACCCTGTTTCCTCCAGATGTGCTGGACTACAGCCCCATGAACCCTGGGCATGGACCATGCTGCTGTGGCTTATGGATATTCCAGATGTTTGGAGGACACTTATCCTACCCCTTCTACTATGTATGCTGCTTTAGTTCTTGATCTCAGCTTGAGTCCTACATTTTATCTGATATATAGATATAGATATAAGCATCTTGGGCTCACAAAACACTTTTGGTTATGCTATAATCTTATGCACAGAATCACAGTGAGCTAACCACTTGCTTTCAAAAGCCATCTCAGCTGTTCTTTATTTTTCAGAAATTAAAGAGAACCTGAAATCTAAAGTTTCTGTGTGCCCAGTCAGTGTGTAAGCATATGGGATCTAAATACCTGCCAGATTTCATTCCACCCACTCCCTCCTGCATTTCTGATTAATAATAATCAATAGGGAAAAAACTGCTGTTCTGGTGACATTAGCAAGGCTGGGATAGGGATCTTGATGAGGATTGCTGGGAGGGTGGCTTTAGCATCTCTCTCTGTCAGATAGACCTATGGAAGGGTCACTATTATGTCCCTGCTAAGAGCAGTGGAAAAACAGCTTTTACCTCTCCCTCACCCACTATCCTGGTGATCTAATCCTCTAGTCTCAGCAAGTAGAGAGGAATATTTAAAACTCCTGATCTGTGCAAGCTGAGGTGTGTGTGTGTGAGAGAGAAAGTGTGTGTGTGTGTGAGAGAGAGAGAGAGAGAGAGAGAGAGAGAACATGAATGTGCAACCTCCATTTCACCTCCCAGCACACACATCCCTCAGGGCCATGAAGGTTGCCCATCCCTGTTCTAAAACAACTCTTACCAACAGTGCCCAGACATTCTGTTCCTCAGGCATCTATTACCTTTAAAAGCTTAGCTACATCAGCAGTATAAAGACAGTGGTGAATAGTCAGACAACTGCTGCCCTCCAAACCACAGAGTCCGGAGTTAAGCAGGGTGTTAATCCTGTTTGGAGCATGTCAGACTCACAGATCGCTGCCAGCTACTCTAACGCTCATTATGTGCCAATGCAATCACACTTAGTGGTTTATAACAATCAAAATGACCTGCCACTATGAACAATAATATGAATCTGGAGTGTATTTGAGTTAATCTGTTGCCATTTGATTGCTTTGCCCATCATTTCAAAGGTGAATGGCAAATGAAACAGTGAAAACTCCACTTCAGCATTATGCAGTGAATGACCGACCCTCTTAGTCATTAGGGTACAAGGAGCTTTCATGAGATTATACTACCTAGCCACATACGGATCTCACTCCAGGACCCATATCCATCTTCCTGATGCTATAGTGTACAAACACTGACAAATTTATCTGCAACACAGTGAGGGACAGCATGCTAAGCAAAGCCTTATGAGAATAGTTTCTTATTTTCATCTAGAACTCAAGGAAAGGAAAGGCGTACTTGCTAAGTTCTTGTGTCTGAACCTATGCTTACCTGCCCTTTGGGCTCAGGACGAGGGTGGATAAAAACTAATGATAAAAACACACTTTTTAAAAAAATTAAATTCAATGTTGTTATTTAATCTGTTTTTAATATTTTAAAAATGGAATATTAAATTTCTCTTGCCTGTTAAAAAAAAAGTTAAAATTAAATATCATCACAAACATGCTAGCTAAACCTATACTTACAGTCTCATTGAAATGAATTAATGGTCCTGTCACAGACACGCACATTGAATCACCTAAAATCAAACATGAAAAAGCAGGAAAACTCATATTTCTGTTTCAGTCTGGGAATAAAAATGATAGCAGGAGTGTGGAAGATGGGATCTAACTGAAGAAGTTTTAAGGACAGCGCAGAATTATGTACTATTGTGATTAAAAAAAAAAGAAACTTGAACAAATAGTTTGGGTTTTTTTTTTAAAGAAAGCAGAACGGCATGGATCACCAAGTATAGACAGGGCTCGTCTACACTTGGGATAAAAATCCAGATAAAATTTGCACTACTCTGGCCCAGAGTTAAGTGCCAGACCTTACCTGGCCAAAAGCCCAAATCTGAACCACTCGTTGCTGCTGCAGGTCTGGTGCCACTGCCTTCCCAGCCAGGCATCTATGTGGCAGAGCACTGCTGGTGCACATTCGCTCACTCTGAGGTCAGACCAAGGTGTCCATTCATGAGATCAATGGTAAGGATTGGGCTATCTGCTCACTGTTGATCACATGGCTGGTTGCCTCATTCTGAGCTCAGTGCAAGGAACTGCATGCCAGCAGTAGTGGAACTGAGGAGATAATAACCTTTCTTTAACCATTCTGGGCTGTCTCGAACATTGAGGTAAATGGTAGTGCCTCCCAGGCAGTGATCTGTCCTTCCTCTCCACCCAACCCCGAATCCATGGTGGATCCATTGTTCATACTACAGTTTTCTCCAGAGTTTTTAGCCCCCCTCCTTCTGAATAAGGCAAATCACCATGGGATCTCGTTGGGACAAGAGGTATTCTCTGTGAATTCTATTGGGATTATTTTCACCATCTAGACAACCCTCTGTTAAACTGCCTGGTGAAGCCTTGTGAAATTCCACCTCACATGTCTCTTTCACCTCCCTCACTAATGTTTTGAATTGTGTGTCACCAAGAACGCCACAGCTCCATGTGTGATCATCAGGTAACATCACTAAAACCTATTATGGATGGCTCATGCTACTATTGTGTTCCTCTCCAAGCGGTTTCCAATGTGTGTTAGCTAATTGCCCCCAGAAGCCAGGTGCTCATTTTATAGACCTACGTAAGGAGGAAAGGCTGAGTGAACCTTGGAGCCCTTGCGGTTGAACTTGCAATGTTGTGGCTTGCATGACTGGCATTTAACCAGTGCACCACCAGGGTTCCTTCAGCAGATTCCATAGCTAATGGCTGCATCTGCACTGCAGAAATAATCCAGTTTGGCACTGCTTTAACTGTCATGGCTCAATGCTATGGATTCCTGAGATCTGAAGTTTGTTGTGACTCCACAGCTCTCTGACAAAGAAGGCTAAATATCTCACAAAACTGCAAATCCCAGAATCCCATAGTACTGACCATGGGAGTTAAAGCGGTTTCAAACTAGATGATTCCTACAGTGCAGATGCAGCCAGCATGGCCAAATCTGTAATGGTTGGAATATTCAGAAAGCTCTGCTGAAAAATAACTTTTCCAGGCCCTGTGCTCCTCCATTAACACCTCAAGGGCAATTCCTTCCAACTATAATCTCTGGGATGGGCACCCTTCCTCAGAGCCTTCTGTACAGTAACTGTCCCCTTTGCTGCACAGTATTTTTTTTTCCATAAAAACTATTGTACTTACAAAGTACTACTGCTGACTGCTTTTATAAAGAACTATAATATACATTTTATTTCTGAAATACACAAGGGTTCTTAGCATAATTATTTACACTGGAAACGATAACATGCCAGGCCATACCCTATCGCTGAGATGTTTTTAAATAGATTTACCAATCTTAATATTAATAAGCAATGTCAACCTTTATTTGGGGGTGGGGAGAAGATAGTTTTGGAAAAAAAATTGCAACAAGTCAACAAAAGGAAGGGAGTTGTTTGATTTTGTGGCTAACTGGCACGCTGCCTCCACATTTATGGCTGTAAGAACTGTGAAGGTTCTATTCATAGCTCACTCCATCACTGAACTACCAGGATTGGGAGAAAGTATCTAATCCAGGAGAGAGTTGAACCTAAGCTTTAAAAACATATTTAATTAAAAGTACAGTTTGGTTTGTATAGCTTTCAAAAAATTCCATTTGCAAGGATATATGTCATTTGCCTTTGTGTGTGTGTGTGGTTACCAATTCTATGGTTTCACAGTTCACAGCTTGAGTTGTGAATTATTCAGAAATCAAAAATAATTCCTCCCCATTTCACAAGCAATTCATGAAGATCCCATACAATTATTTACTAGTATTATTCATTCACTCTTCAAGGAGTATTTTCCATATTCCACATCAGAAAAAGAAATGGCTGCCGAAAACATCAAAAGCAGGCTCTGATGAAACTGAAGTGATTGTTTACTTATCAGCATTTCAAAAATAATAAAGGGCTACTTTCTCCTTTGTTGCTATGTGAAAGGCAGAAATTCCCCCTATGAACACAGCCACAGGATCACATGACCAAAATAAGATACAGAGTTACAGTGAATCTGACAGCAGGTCCAGTATATCAAGTTAATATCTTAATATATAATCCTTTTGGGTATGTTGCCATTTCCAGTGTGTTGACTGGCTGCTTAGGAAACTTACCAACCAATCAAAGCTCTCTGTTGGGCAGCCAATCAGCACATTGGGGGTGGGAACATGTGGAAGTTTAAGTCCTTTCTAAACATGGAAGTGGCAGAGGGGCTCTCTGTTGTTGCATGCATGGTGGGTGTGGGTGTAAGTAGCATGGGCATGGGAAAGTGTGCATTTGGTGGCATGGGGTGTGAGTGTGGCAGTGGGGAGTGCATGGCAGCATGCAGGGACACTCATGTGGCAGCATGGGGGTGGGGGCATAGGGAGCATGCATCTGGTGGCATGGGGCACATGTGGCAGCGTGGGGGTGCACGGCGGCAGCATGGGGTGCATTTGGGGGTGTGGGGACATGTTTGTGGCAGCATGGGGGCACACGTTTGGTGGCATGGAGTGCATGTCTGGTGGCGTGGGGGGTGTTTGGCAGCATAGGGGCATGCATATGTGGCAGTGTGGGGGTGCATGGCAGTGCCATGGGGAGCATGCGGCAGTGGTGTGGGGGCACACCACTGGAGTCAACTTTGACTCTTCAGTCTTGTAGTTACTCAAAATTTTCCTCCTTGACTTCAAGACTTGACAAATGCTCTCTCTTCTTGCCTTACCTTTGAATAGCAGCCAGATTGTTTTGTCAGATACAAAAGATATATAAGAAGCTAGTGGATTCCTGCTAATGCTGAATATTAGAAATCTGACTAAATGCCTCCTAATGGCACCCCTAAAATTAGATTGGCTAGTAGTGCATGCCTAATGTGTTGTTTTTCCTGCTGCTGTTGTAAGACTTGTTTTCTGCTCCCCACCCTTCATGTCAATGACACAGCAAAAGCATGGGAGTCTATTCTCTGTGTATCCATGTCCTTTACTATATAGTGCAGTTCGTATTGTACAGCACTGACATGGTGTCATTAAGGTTATAAATCCTAATGTTCTTCTGTTTCATTAAATTAAACATGAAATGTTTAATGTTTTGTTAAATTAAACATGAAGCAGTGACTTTGCCAGGGAAATGCTGTGCCCTTCAATCACCTTCCAAGATTCTATATGGGGACCTCTTTTAATAAGAAAACATAGCTCCATTCAAACATGTGCCATAATCTTTGTCAGCCGTAAAGAAAACATATTATTCCCAACAGGGGAAATATTATTCCTACTACTGTTATGTGTTCTACATGGAACTGTCTTTGAAAAGTGTCTGGATAACTCTTTCTGGTGTCTTATTTCAAGCAAGGTAAAATCTGGATCAGCAGGCCAAGGCAGCATAAGGGTCTAGGCCACCAGGATCCAAACATGGAGCAAATCCAGAATAAGAGTCCAGAGACAATTCGTGGTCTAAACATGAAAAGGACCCAGAGGAGAATCAGGGGGAATGCCAGTGCAGTTTAAATCTGATACACCAATGTTGTCTAGCAATCTTCCCCACCTGCTTAAAGCTTATAAGCCTGATGTCCCAAAACCTCACCCAGAATTTGGCCACAGATAAATGCAGGTCCTCAAGAAGAAATTATACTCATGAGAAGGATTCTTGTGACTTCATACTCATAAGGAGCCCTTTACTCATGAGGAGTATTGTTCTGCAAATGGGCACTTCATGAGATCACCAATTGAGATGCTGGTACTTTCTATGGCCAAGTGATATGTTTGTATCCTTTTTTTGTTCTGGAATGGACTTCCCCACTTTGTGGGTGGCAGATTGCAACCTTTCCCCCAAATGGCCCAGGAATTGCTCACTCTTCTTCTCTCTCTTGTCTGGCATAAAGAAATCTAGTGTCCTCCAAAACAGGATCCCCTCACCTCAAGTGGGACATCTCATCTTAGTCCAAAATACTGTAGTCACTTTATTCACTATTGAACTAGGGGTGATTACAGGATGCATGTGATTCTCGTGTTATGACAGCTTAACTGACTACCAGTTTCTGGGCACAATTCAAAATGCTGGTTATGACCTATAGAACTCTAAATGAGTTGGGACCAGGTTATTTGAAATACCACATCTGCCCTTACAAGCCTTCATGGATGTTAAGATCTTCAGGTAAGGTCCTTCCCCCCATCCCACCTCCACCTGTCTTATGTTTTCTCACTGGCTGCTCCCAGACCAAGTTCTGCACCGAATCTACACATGTTCCCCCTCTCTTCTCCCTCCACTTGTCAACAACACTTTATTCAACTAGACCTTTGGGATGAAAATCTGTTGTTAGAGTGGGTTTAATTGTTTGGATGCTGGCTCTTTCTTTTATTATTGTGGGGGTTTGTGTGTATTTAAGTATATTGGCTTTTATGTTATATTTTTAAAAGGATTTTATTTTTAATACTATATTTTAAATTATTAACTGCCTTAAGGATCATGTGGAGGGGGGAAGGTGAGGTGTAAATTTAAAAATAAGCAATAAATATAATAATGTATCGTTATTATGTTAAGTCAACCTCAACTTAAGGAGACACCATCTTAGGGTTTTTCGTGATAAGATTTACTCAGAGAAGGTTTACCATTGCCTTCCTCTTAGGTTGAAAGAGTCTGACTCGTCCAACAAGTGTGGACGAGAGCAGATTTGAACCCTGGTCTCCCAGAGTCCTAGTCAAACACCCAGTCACTACAACACACTGGCTCACAGTAATGTATTAATGGGGATTATATGTGCTTTATCTCATAGCACTTCACACAGCTTATTTGATTGCTTTCCCCCTCTAGGTGGAGGTTGCCGAGTGAATGGAAAACAGAGATTGAACAAATGTAGATTCAGCAAGGAAAGCAGAGAAAATAGAGAGAGAATAGAATAGAAAAAAAAGAATAAAATATTAACCAAAACTTTTAAGAAGCAACTTGAAAATATCAAAATATGATGCAGAAATGACTTTTTAAATGGTGAAGAGTTAAATAAAATGGTTGTATCTACAAAAGTTTATAAAAGTTAAAGTCTATCTGGTGAGTTCTGCCTGGTCAGACCTCACCTAGAATATTGTGTCCAGTTCTGGGCACCACAATTCAAAAAGGATATTGACAAATTGGAGCATGCCCAGAGAAGGGCAACTAAAATGGTGAAAGGTCTGGAAACCATGCCTTATGAGGAGAGACTTAGGGAGCTGGGTATGTTTAGCCTGGAAAAAACGACGGTTAAGAGGCGATATGATAGCCCTGTTTGAAGTGGTGTCACGTTGAGGATGGAGCAAGCTTGTTTTCTGCTGCTCCAGAGATTGGAACACGGAGCAATGGATGCAAGCTCCAGGAACAGAGATTCCACCTCAACATTAGGAAGAACTTTTTGACAGTAAGAGCTGTTCGGCAGTGGAACACACTCCCTCGGAGCGTGGTGGGGTCTCCTTCCTTGGAGGTCTTTAAACAGAGGCTGGATGGCCATCTGTCGGGGATGCATTGATCGTGATTTCCTGCATGGCAGGGGGTTGGACTGGATGGCCCTCGTGGTCTCTTCCAACTCTGCAATTCTATGATTCTATGATTCTATGAGTTTACAAGGGCCTGACAGGTCCTATCACCAGTTAACTAATGCTGACAACAATTCTTTGACATTCATCATTTTTATCAGTAAAATATTCTATCTTTTTAATATGTGGCAGCATATTCCAGCTGTATAGCTGATACAAAAAGACTCCACATATAATAAATATGCAGATTGCACTGATTAAAATACCTTGAAGTATTATCTCTTCACCATTCTTGAAAGGCGTTGATAAACATCTTCTGCTCCGTTATGCCCCTTCAGATTTTAGCAGTAGATCCCCCCACCTCTAGTTTTAACTTTGATAGCCATACAATGAAATAAATTGTATTGCATTGTATGCAATCCAAGGGGGAAATCATTACTGGTGATGTGATGGCATCCAGTACATCTTACAGTTTTTAGGTTTGTATTTGAAACTAACTATTCAAAATGCATCTACAGAAACAAAGAAGTTATTACAAAAGTCAAGGAGTGTTTGCTTAAAGTTACAAATCAGGCCATGTGTCTTTATCTAGACCATGGATGAGAACTACATGGCTCTCCAGATGTTGCACCGCACCATACCTCCCAGCAGTCCTAGCTAGCATGAACATTAGTATGTAATGCCAGGAGTCACAGTTCAACAACATCTGGAGAGCCACATGATTTGGACCTGTGCCCCTAGATTATGCTCATTATAATTCAGTTATAAATCATATACAGGTCCCCCCCCCATTTACATGAGGGATAAGTTCCTGGACATATAGCAGATAAGCAAAACCACATATAACAGCAAACTGCCACATTATACCATAGAATTGTGCCAGAGGACCTAGAAAATGCCTAGAGAGAATCTGGTGCAACTCTATGGTCAACTTCTGGCAGAAGTTGATCATAGAGTCATACTGGGGGAGCTCCTGATGCCTAGAGAGACAACCTCCAGCACAACTCGGTGGTCCTCCAGATACCTAGAGAGACCTTTTCCCCTATTTCAGATAAATAAAACTGTGAGTGCTGATCCTGTGTAAATGGGGGTGGGGGGGCTGCAACCTGTATATGAAAAAAAAAGTAAGATTCCATGGTTCCCACTTTCTAGAGCCATATGACAGGGTACTGAAGACCTATACTGCCTTTTGTAATTATCAATGTACACAAGTAATAGCTATTTCACTTCTCAGAGTGCCAGTCCTTATGTAGCCAAGGTTTAGCAGAGTTAGGAGGAATCCCAAAGTTTGCATAAATAGAAAAGGAAATTGGGGGGGGGGAGTAAGGAGGGGGAAGAACCCCTCAAACTGTCAAGTGATGGGGGGGTGGCAAACCTGGGGGGGGAGGCAAATTGACCAAAATATTTGGAATCCTGAACAGGAGCAGGACACATAATTAATATTTTGTTGCAGGACGCACTTTCTAAACCCATTATTTGAATGTGAATCTGTATGTAGGCAAAACAGTTCCACTCAAAAATGTTCTGGGGAAATTCCAAGGACTGGAGCAGTACAAAAATATTTGAAAAAAATAAACAGAAAAGCACAAAAGGCTGGGGATCCAAACCAGCTCCCAATGAAGACAGCATGTGCTCATTGAAGTGCTGGCTGCTGTGAGGCACAGGGGGGGGGGGAATAAGGAGGAGGAACAAAATCGAATCCCATTTTTATACAGATCATTTATGAATACAATATGCAACCACCATATCATCAGGCAAAGAAATACCCAAAGCAGTGACACAACCAGGTAGCAGCAGTACCCTGAAGACACAACCTCCAAAACCACTAAAAATGCTTTCCCGTTTCTTATACTTAAATGCAAACTACTTTCATTTCAGGTCATTTCAACAATAAAAGTTCATTTTAATCTCATCCTTCTATCCATGTGTTTTAATAGATTTTCATGAAGCAATGGATAAATGGTTTCATTATGTTATGGGTAATCAACTGTTGCCCTTCAGATGTTTTTGGACTACAACTCCCATAATCCTTCAATAATGCCTATGCATTCTACGGCTGATGAGAGTTGTAGGTCAATAACATTTGGAGGGCCACTGTTGCCCACTCTTGCTTCGAATGACAATACAGGTTGAGTCTCCCTTATCCAAAATGCTTGGGAACAGAGGTATTTTGAATTTTGGAATATTTTGGATTTTGGAATACTTGCATATACATAATAATATATCTTGGAGATGGGATCCAAGTCTAAACATGAAATTAATTTATGTTTCATATACACCTTATATACAGAGCCTGACATACACAATGTTTTTAATAATTTTATGAATGAAACAAAGTTTGTGTACATTGAACCATCAAAAAGCAAAGGTGTCACTATCTCAGCCACCCATGGAGACAATTTTGGATTTTGGAATATTTAGGATTTCAGAATTCCACATAAGGGAAACTCAGCCTGTACTCTATATTACTTGTTTGTAAGGAGAGCAATGTTAACTTTCTTAAGAAATGTCTCGAGCCCAGTGTAAGAAAAGAAGGAGGAGAGACAAATTACTGAATCTTTTAAAGCTTTACAAAGACAATTCCTTCAGACATAATTGAATTAATACATGCATGTGTTCCCAACACACACACACACACACACACAGAGAGAGAGATAATGAATTCTAACAGTAGCTATTCTAGATGGCCCTTTAAGTAGGTTTGTCTGGAAGGGCAAGGTATAGAATTTTCTGTGGTATAATGAAACACATTTTGTAGTCATCGTTAGGGCTAGAAAATCTATAGAAGCCATGGAAATATGCTTTTATCTTTGTTATGATGAAGCCAGCTAGCATATCTTGTTAGTGACAGATTCACTTACCCAGACAGCAGTGTATCAGTCCATCTTTGTTGAAGATACAGAGGAATATATTAACCCATTCCTTTCTCAAGTTATCTAAGTGGTACAACCTCCACTTTCCTGTATTCACAAGGCAGTCCTAATATTTAATCCAATTAACACAAGAAATTTGCTTATAGAACAGAAAATATTCATAAAACACCGCATGGTGACTTGCAGATCAGCAACTGATAAATATGATTTACAGACAATATAGTTTGTTTCAGCTGCATTTACTTAAACCAACGTTCCACTGCAAGCCCACACAAAGTTGTGGGAATCCATGCCAAATATAAACTTTGGAAAGCATATGCTGACAGCTACATTTAGAAATTGCTATATATGCACAATTTTACCTCTTGCTAATTTCTCTCTTCATGACTCTCCTGAATCATGGGAATCAACGTGCACTTAAGGTCTGCCCCTTTAAAAAGTAAAATGTCACAATGCTTTCCATAATGTCTTGCTGTCTGGTTTGAAAACTACTTCAGTTCCCAGAGAATAAAGGTGTGGCTATGACTCTTGTCTTAAGAGTTCATTGTCATAACCTACACAGGATTGTTTCTGGAGTGAAACCACTTTCTTTCATTTGTCTGTGTCACACATAAACCAGGGGGAAATAAAGAAAGGAACAGTGAGAAAGAAAAAGTAGAAAACGGAGTAGGCCAAAGGTATTTTGAACTCATACAGGGCCTCTTCAAATTGGGAAATTGTTTCAAACATTTTTTATATATTTTGACTAATATATTTTTATCTGTATCTAGTTTTGACCTCTGCAAGCTGCCTTGACTCCCAGTTCTAGGAAAAAAGATACAATGTAGAATAATAATAACAGTGGGCTGGCCCTTGATATCCGCTGGGGTTTGGTTCCAGGACCACCCCCATGAATACCAAAATCCATGGATGCTCAAGCCCCATTATATCCTATGGTGTTGGAAAAATTAAATGGCAAAATCTGGGTTTGTTTTTTGGATTTTTTGTTTTGTTTTGTTTTTGGAATATTTTCAATCCATGGATGGTTGAATCCGTGGAAGCAGAATCCATGGATACAAAGTGCCAAATATATCATTATAATTATTGTATTCATTAAAAGATTTATCAATTCTTTTTAAGGTAGCTAATTCATCTGTTAACTCTTGAAGTTCAGTAGGGCCCCCGTATCCACTGATTTATTATCCACTGATTCAATTATCCACAGGACACAAGACAGCACACCTACCATAGAGTCTTCCTAGAAAATGTGTCCTCTCTAGACATTTTCTAGGTCCTCCAAAGCAACTCTATGGTATTTTAAACCAGAAGTCCCATTATTTTCAATGACATTTGCTATTATCCACCGTTTTCATTATTCATGCCCCCCCCCCGAGAACCTATCCCCAGCAGATACAGGGTCCTACTGTAATTGCTACTTCTCTGTTGCTGGGCTTCCATGCTGCACTCTGCCTCCTAATTCCATGTCTAGAAAGTTATTGCTGACTGTATGGACATAACTTTGATTTCAACTAGTGAACTGTTTAACCTTTTTGAGAACTAAGGGGCTTCGAGCTGGTGCTAGTGAAATGGGATGGCCATGACAACATGTCACTACAGGAAAAAAAATGTGTAGGAGGTAGTCAAAAGGTATATGCTTTCACTAGGTGATTAAAGATTCCTCCGGGAAATCAGCTGCCTCATTGTCTGCTCTGTGGGCTGTAATCTTGGCTGGCTTAGATATGAAACAAATGCCAAGATGCTTACTTTCATAGTAGTAACAGGAAACTCCTACTAAGAGAGGAACTTAAGAAGACAGTAAGGTTTGGCAAAGGCACCATTGTAACTGGAAAGTCTAACTTCACAGTTAATGTTCTCACATTTTTGCCTAAATCACATTTGGCATAAGTAAATTCTGCCATCTCATTTAATAGGTTCACTGGAAAATGCTTTAAGAGATATTGACAGCTGAAAAGAAATCCATAACTCAAACAGAAGTCAAAGCATGAAATTGCATACAAGGCACCCAAAATAACTACAGTTAAAATGGTTCCTCAAAATGGTTCTTTGTATTCTTGTTGATAACAGGTAAGCGTACACAGGGTTACAGGCGAATAATACAACCTTAAGCAAATCTGTTCACTGGGCTCAGTAGGACTTTCTGCCATTAGGACTGCAGCTTATGTTTTGTACTTTGGGATTTGGTATCCTCTCAAGAGTACAGAGACTGTGAAGTCTTTTATAATAGTACAAGTATGTCATTTATCTATCATTTTTTCCCCTGTTTTGGTTTAACATGAAGAACTGCATTAGTACTTTCAGTACAGCTATGATCTGGACAGTCTTGCCGAGATGCTCTGCTAACACACTAATAGTGTAAATTTAACATGCTGGGAGTATATTGAAAGAAATGTGGCATGTTTGAATTCTAGGCCTCTTCAAAATGAGGTTTCTGCAGTACATGTATTGCACAAATATTCTAGTCTGGGTTCCATGTTCCTTAAAATATGCATTTGTGGCACAAATGATAGATCCAGTGTGACTATACTCACAACACATTAGTTTGTTGTTTGCTTTCAAGTAATTTTCAATTTATGGAAACCCCAAGGTTAATATAGAATGGGGTTTTCTTGACAAGATCTTTTCAGAGGAGGTTTGTCATTGCTTTCCTCTGAGGCTGAGATAGTGTGACTCACCCAAGGTCACCCAGGGCATTTCCATGGTTGAGCAGGGATTGGAACCATAGTTTCCTGAAATCCCAATCAACACCCAAACCATTACATGATGCTGGAACAAATAATGATTTCTGTACTCTTACATAAGATTAGAACTTCATATTGTTTCATTTAATTCATTTAAAGCAAATATTTCAAAAGTGATGGTAGAGGGGGTCTTCCTACAGACTTCAAAAAATTCTTGTAAGATTCAAGCAGTTATACTTCTGTCATCCAAGTCTATAATATCGTTCAGGAAAATCTATATGAAGGGTATAATTCCCTGCTCATTTTATAGGAATTTATAATTATTTGCATAAGCTAAAATTATGTTTCATTACATTCATAGTGGTTCCTTCCTCATGAAATTTTATATCAGGCTGTTCCATATAGGACTATTGTGATAAATTTCATTTTAATGTCAGAGCTGTTTTAAGTTTTTAAAAGTTTTCTATATGATTTAAAGGGGGTGGGAATAAAACAAAACCAAAAGAATCTGTCAGCATGTCACACTTTAATTAATAGTTAAATCCCCAAACAGCCTGCAACAGGCTTGGTCAATATACCATTACTGTCAAGTAAAATATGTGAATGATGATAATGGGCTCCTTGTCACTTGGATGTGTACTTGACCTCAATGCTTTGCAAATATTTAAACATTGCAAAGAGGCATTTGCCATCCACACTTGCTGCTGTACTTTCTATATTTTCCTTAAAGCCGTTTTCTAAACTTCCTTTAATTTCCAATTTTCTCATTTTTGAAATAAATGCTTCCGTGCATTTTTTATTTTAAATAAATCAAAGTCTAGAGCCAATCACTCAGGAGAAATCCTACACTAGCAACTAGTGTACACACTGTGAGGTGGAACATAACAACAACAACAACAAAATAGCTGTGCAAAATGTTGTTCTTGAAAATAGATCTGAATTTACCCATTGTTCAGTAAGTTAAGCTTTGGAAGTTTGGCAGGGTCTTTTATATGGATAATCTGAGTCCCCAATTGCCCAAGATTTAAGAGTTACTTATTTAATTATTTAGCTTTCAAGGCATCAGAATGATCTCTAGCTTTTGTCATGATGGCCAGATTTTTAAAGATTTGAGCGTGCACATCTGCTGCTCTTCTTCTCAAATAATGAAATGTCTTGTCCTGGATAATCTCCTTAGCGACTGATAATCTTATTGAAAATATCTTTTAGCAGTTTTGCACACTAAACTTCTGATTTATGATCATTCCATTCCCACAATTTTATCAGCACCAATTTTTAACAGTGTTGCAGCTAAATTGCAATCCTAAGCATGCTTATTAAGGAATAAATCCCTCTGAATGATGGACCTTGTTTTTCCCACAACTTTGTTTCCTTACTAGTAAAATCAGTGTGGCAGTCAATAGGCTCCAACCTGCAACCTTTTGGAGGCTGTGGCACAATGCAGACTATTTTTGGAATGGAGGGAGGAGATAGGTTATTGTACTTCTGGGGTATCCTTATAGAGGAGAAGGAAACTTTATGGTGATCATTTAAACATTTGCTTTCACTTACTGTATCTTTTACCTATGATTCTCCAATTCATTTAACTATTGTTATTGTTGTGTGCCTTACAATAAGAATAATTTATTAAAAATGAACAATGTCTTTATTCAGAGCACTACAAATTTCCTGGCTGAGATGGTTGTCCCATTCTGCCTAATGGTAAGGCCAGCACTGTTATTCCTGCTTCTTTTTCTGTGGCTTAGGCCAGTCCCACTATCTATTCTTTTCTATCTATTCTATCTATATATTCTATTTTATGCTTAGGTTGGTAGACACACATGCATATGTCCTCCATCATCATTGTTGTTGTGTGCCTTCAAGTTGTTTCTGACTTACGGCAACCATAAAGTAATGGTAGTTTTCTTGGAAAGATTTGTTCAGTTTGGGTTTCTCCTTGCCTTCCTCTGAGGCTGAGAGAATATGACATCACCAAGGTCACCCAGTGGGTTTCCATGGCTGAGCGGGGATTTGAACCCTGGTCTCCAGAGTTGTAGTCCACAAACTACAAAACAAAACAAAACAAAACACCCAACCCCATTTTATCACCTTAGCAATCGCTCGCTAAGGCAAAAATCCAACACGGTAGCAGTGGGCACTTCCCTTTTAGCAAGCCCTGCCCCAGCTCTCACCTGGCCAATCAGTGTTGCGCTTCCCTTCAAATCTCTTGTCCTTCGCTTGTCCTAATGATCAGGAATGTGCACCCCCTCACTCTTAAAAAAAAAACAACTATGGGAAATGTAGCAAAATCTTTTCCCGCATTGTTTTTGCTGTTTTGGGCCCCACTCCTTCCGAATAGTGTGGACTGGTGCATGACTTCATTTAGACAGGTAGGATTCCCAGAAAATTTCACAAGGTTTTTTTTTTAATCATTTAGACAACACCTGAGTTTCCCCCCCCCCTACTGTATAACATTTAGTTTGCATAACATTCTGATCAGGAAATAGGCTGCGGGACTTACCCGCGGCAGTTGGATTGTGACTGGGGGGAGCCCCCGAAGTCGTCGCCTGTGTGGCGGCACCTAGGGTGCTGCCATCTTCCCATCATCCTCTCTTCAGTTGGTTCGCGCCAGCTGAAGAGAGGATCGGAGGCTGGCCAATGGGGAAGAGGCAGGTCTTTCCCCATTGGTCAGCTAGAGATAGGCCTAGCCAATCAGAGGCCTAGGACTGGCGAGGCCTCTGATTGGCTGCCTAGGGCGGAGACGGCAGCTGCAGTCTCCTTTCAGGTCTGGCTGCCAGGGATTTATTCCCGGCCTGCGCCGGGCCTGTATCAGTTGGCTCCTGCAAGCTGAAGACGGAGGAGCTCGAGGGAGCTCTCGAAGAAGCTGCCGAGAGGACCTGGAGCGAGGCAGCGGAGAGTGGCGGTGAGACCAGCAGCTGAAGCGAAGAGCGGCGGCGAGACCGGCGGCTGCAGACCCAAAGAAGGAAGCAGCTGAGGCGGAAGAAGCGATGGCGAAGCAGCAGGATCGGCTTAGAGTTGCGGGAGAAGTGAAGCCGCCAGCAGCCAGGAGAAGATCAATCAAAAAGAGCTGAAGCAGCCGTGATGGCTGCAGGTGGCGGGCGAGGCAGCTCGTGGCCACCAGCCAGGGGGCACCTAGGGGCACCACCCACGGCGGCGACGAGGGTGCCACCCTCCGGGACAGGGAGCTAGGAGGGCAGCCCACTCAGGATGGTCCCACCAGGAGGCGAGGATGCAGCGGGGGGTCCAGCGGACAAGGGCGTAGGGTGGCCCATAGAGGCACGGCCTGGGGTGATGGTGGGCCCTAAGGGAGGCCAGTAAGGGTGGCAGCAGGGCGGTCCAGCGAGAAGGCTCCTAGCAACTGCGGCCACACGGGTGGTAGCTGGGGTTGCTGGTAACCTCCAGTGGACAGGAGTCTCCAGTAGCTCCTGGGAACAGGCGGCCTACAGCTGGGCAGGCGCCTGTGAGGGTAGGAGGGGCTTCCAACCAGTGGGAACCCCCGGCTGAATTGCAAGGGCATTCAGCACCAGCACAGAAGGGCGGACAAGCCAGCTAAGGCACAAACCAGAGGGCGGACAAGCCAAGACCAGGGGCGGACAAGCCAGCAGGGCCCGGCCCGGGCCAAATAAAAAACTGAGCAGACAAGCTGAGTAAGATAAACAAGGGAGCTGAAATAACTTAACAAGCACTACATGCCAATTGTTATTACCATGCCACCCAAGAAAAGGTCCCAGCCCAGTAGGCCCGTAACCAGGGCACAAACTGGCAGGGCACCCAGATCTTGGGCCGAGCTGGCTCCTAGAGGGCGCAGGGCAATGGCATCTGGGAATAACAGTACTCCCAGGGCCAACCAGTCGGCGGCTGCCCAGGAACTGCTGTCCGGAAAGAAAGCTCCCAACCTTCAGGAGTTGACTCAGGCAGTGGCACTGCTGGCAGAGCAGATGGTGGAGCTGAAGTCAGGCAGGGATCAAGGGATGGGCAGAATGGAAAACCGCCGGGCCCAGCGGTGGCGAGGCGGTTCGGGTTCCGGACGGGACAGGCGAGCCTTCCCAGTCTGCCAGGACAGCCGGGCAGCAGCACAAGCGGCGCACCCCCTCCGGGAGTGATGTTAGCGTGGTCTCCTCATCAGCCTCATCTCC
Organism: Gambelia wislizenii; assembly: GCA_030847615.1. Classification (NCBI taxonomy): domain Eukaryota; kingdom Metazoa; phylum Chordata; class Lepidosauria; order Squamata; family Crotaphytidae; genus Gambelia; species Gambelia wislizenii. The sequence continues at coordinate 170,010,098 of JAUMIR010000002.1, forward strand.
GGAGCACTGAGAAGAAAGGAGGATTCCCAGGGAATTCCAAGGTGTTTTTTTTTTAACCATTTAGACAACACCTGAGTTTCCCCCCCCTACTGTATAACATTTAGTTTGCATAACATTCTGATCAGGAATGCTGCAGCCACAATGTCAAACCTTTAACTACACTGCACAGCTTGTGGGAACCTTCAATGTGTCATTTTTCTTCAACATTTTTTCTGTGTATTGTCAAGATGGTGATTTTCCATATTTAAACAAATAAATGCTGTTGTTTAAAACCATGTTCAATTTTTACTTTGTTTAAGCCACACAAAAATCAAAGATTGATTTATTCTGTTCTTATGCTAGCAGTAAGTATAGAGGTGCATTTTTACTACGCTGCCCTACTCTCCAAGAAAAGATGCTGTTACTTGGTAGATCCCCAAAGTAATTAGCAGTGCTATGGTGAATTAGTTTTCAAACTATATAAACATTATTTTAAAAAATGTTTACTTTGCCTTGCACCTAGTCTGAGTAAGTATGCTAAAAATAGAAAGAAATCAGGAGACGAAAAGTGCTGGGATGATGGTTCCTGCTGATAGTTCTGCTACACACAAAAAGATAGACTACATGTTGTAACATGTTCTTTGAGGCAAATCTCTTTCGATTATGTTCACAATGCCACACAGGTAATTTTCAAGCGAGAGTATTACATTTCCTGAGGCACATGTGACCATACCTTTGCTACATTTTGCCAGATATTTCCATCCTGGTCAGACAAAATATATCATCAAGAGGGACGCAGAGGAGAGGAATCCTCACCAATAGACAGACTACATGCCACATATTGTGACCCCCACCTATCACAACTGAAAAACAATATGCTGCACATACAATTATTCAAAATAATTCCACTCCATTTCTTTTCACTCTGAAGCAGTCTATATCTATACAAACATACACATAAGGATGTTTGATTGTACCTCTACTCAGGTGTCAACATCATTAAGCTACTTCCCTATGAGATTAGGTACAAATGTAGTGCAAAATATCAAATGAGGAGGGGTGGGGGAAATGCAAATTTTTCACAGCCTGAGGAGTTAAACTACTGAAAGAATAGGGTTCCCAGCATGGTTGTGACTGCACTGTAGGAACCCCTTTTGAGGGAGCGCAGGATGTAGGCCTATAACTTTGCCTCAGCCCCTGGGCTGTTGCCAGGAGAGCAGAGGGTGGGTCTAGAAGGTTTTTAAACTCAACCCTCCTCTACCTTCTCCTTTTTATCACTTTAACCAGCCCACCCCCCCCCACTGCTGAATCAGTGTGATTCAATTGGTCACTTCGGGGCCGGGTAGGAATTTTTGCCCTTTCACCTGGGGTCTTTCTGCCTACCCCACACTGTGGATGTGGACTTGACAATTGGGTTAAGGTGCTGTCTTAAATAGGCGGTCTCTTGGCAGGCAGAGGGGGAGATTTTGGTAGTTTGGTGAGCACCTTTGGCACCTCCCCCTTTTGGAGGTGAAGGGGGGGCGGTGGACCTGCCCCTTTAGTTCCTAAGAACTGAGGGGTGGGGAAAGTGACCTCCTTTGGAGCCGGCCTAAGGGATAAACCCCTCCCTTTAATTTATGCAAATTGAGAGAGGGACTTTTGGGTTGGCCTTCCAGATGCAGACTGACTAGGGAGCAACCCAGATTATGGGTTCTCTCTGGGGTTCAGGTGTTTTCACGCAAGGGAAGCTGGGGAGGAGGTCTTGGAGTTGACCTCCCCAACAATTCCTACACTAGGCTGCTCCTGCATTGCAGATCCCTCATAATGGAATAAAATAGGTTGTAGCTAAATAAAAGTGGCCCTTTATATCCCAGCTATATGTGTGGTCTCTTTATTTATGTCTGGTCTCCTTATTCCTGCATCTGCCATCAAAATCAAAAGATGAAAGAATGTCTTCTCTATATGGGGGGGGGGAACATGAACGTGTCTGAAAAAGCAGGCATTCCAACAATGCAACCTGTCTTCACAGTCAAAAGAGCCCCCCTAAACTCCACATGACCCCCTAGCCAAGATGCTGTCTGCGAGTGATTTACTCGTCATTTTAAATCTGCCACCACCAAAAATTTTTTTTTTAAGTTTCCCATGGTGCGTACAAGCAATAGTTAGTATTTACAAAAAAGAAAGAAAGAAAAAAAAAGAGTATAAGATCACCATTTTATTGGCTTACCGGACCTTCGCTTAGTAAAAAATGTAATATGGTGCTGCAGGCACTTTCCCTGTTTTCTAGCCCCGCCCCCATGCTTGTTCAATCAATCAGATTATGCTGCCTGTTTGTATCTGTGCGAATGTGAGTGTTCAAAGAATCACACATTCTCATGTCGTATGGAGCTTTTTTAAAAATCTGGATGAAGCCCCAGACACACTTTGTGGTGTATTTGGCTGCCCCCCTTCCGAATGACACATATTTATGTGCGTGCCTGTATGAATGGCTCAAATGTTCAGAAACAGCACAATGCACCAGCATAGCAAGTATACACCTTCAATCACTTATTGTATTAATGAACATTGATAGATGTATGTATTAAAATTTTGGGTCAAGTGCAGTAAACCATAGCCATACTCTATTGGAAGACCCAAACACAACAAAGAAGCAATTCCAGCTTCATAGTGTGATGCTACTGCTAAGAAATTAAGAGCCTTGGATTCCAACATGTCAATGCAGTAATGTTAATGGAACACGTTTTCCTACTCCCTCTTTACCATGGCAGCCCCAGTGCCCCCTTAAAAGACAACCCTAAAGGCTCAAGATATCATCCAACATGACAGGAAAGCTACAATGGGGAGGGCAGAATGAGGAAAAAGTGGGCAGAGGGGCCTTGCATAAGTAGAGGCTCAGTTGTCTCAGGCCTGGTTTCTGCCAAATCCAGCTATCCCTGTTCCACATCCCACGCCACTCAATAGGACTTTTCAACAGTTTGAACTTGGCAGAGAGGCACAAGTGATGCAGTGGGGAGGGCAGGACACACAATCCTCCAAGTGACAGTACTATTGTTTGGGATGCATCAGTCTCAATCGGAACCTGATATTGTCCAAAGAAATACAGTAACTTGTGTTTAATTGTTCTGGTGTTGTGGTTTGACCATTCGTTCTCTATTTGTGGAATTAAATGCACTTCAAAATGATTCTGCTATTCCCACCGCAGCTGGAAGGCTGAACTCTGGCAAGTGCCCAAATCACCCTGTCTATTGCAAAAGACTGAGAACTGGACATTTGAAAGCTCATGTCAGGTTATACTTAATAATGCAGTACACCCATTATGACACAGAAGAAGTAAATCCACATACAAGATAGAACATTAGGCTACCACTGCCCTTTGAATCACACGCCTGAAATAGGAGGTCCCCTCCTCTGTTCATGTTCACCCTCCCATAGTGGAAGCGAAGCAAATGGAACTGTGTTTGTCCAATGCAAGCTTATTGCCATTGATAATAAGCACTTAGCATCTTTAGTACCACGCTGCAGCATATTGTCTCTAATTATGCTTCTTGGTAGAAAGGTGTTGTTGTTTTAGATCTTGGCAGGATGAAAAATAACTAATTTTTCTATGCTCAGGTCCTGGACATTGAAACTTCATTTCCAAATGTACAATAATGGTGAGAGAAAGTCATTGTCCTCAATCTAGATGGCTGCTAAATAACAAAACCTGATTCTCCATTCTTATTATTCAATCGACACTTTAAGAAAGGGTTTTCTTACCCATTATGGATTTTCTGCATGGGTATCACCTTGTGGTTAGAACCTTACATGCTCTAAATATGAGGAACACATATAAATATTTTTAAGTGTAAGTACTTATACAGGCATAAATCTTGATATAAACATACCATATATACTTGTCACTAATTTCATTTATGTAGCAGAATATGCATGTGACACTGGGGTGGAGGCTGCATGCAGTTTTGTATAAAGAAGATACAAAGATATATATAAAGAAGATATATATAAAGAAGATATATACAAAGATATATATAAAGAAGATATAAAGAAGAAGATAGATGGATGTGAGGTATCTCTGTGACATCCCTGAATAAGCATGCACTAAGCATGCACTAAAAAGATTGCGAGACTGCAAAATTGCACTGATCTTTTTTTTTAAAGGGTGCATGTGCCTAATCGAAAATGGAAATAATGATTCGTTGAGGGAGGATGAGTGATACACATGGGGGTGGAGAGGAAAGGGCTAATGTGGCGCCTTTGTAGCAGTACCAGACGTTACCCAATGATTTTAAAAATGAGATTGGGTATAGCTTTTGATAACATATACTTGCATCAATGAATCTATTAATTTCCTTAAGAAATGGCTTGAACGCTTTTTGGAAGCACATGTAGTAAACCTCTATCTCTCATGCTGGCATAGTGGATGTTTTATTATTATTATTATTATTATTATTATTACGTTTATTTATATAGCACCATAGGCTTTACATAGTGCTTTACAAAGGAGAAAAAAACAATCCAAAATAAACACAAGGACTTGCCAATGGCACACAATCTAAAACCACATACAAAATTATAAAATTAATAAAATATTGCTATAACAAGATTAAAACAATTCTGTAAAAGTGTAAATTAATACAAATAATATGGGCATAAAGTTAAGATGTATATTATTATGACGTTTTCTATGCAGTAGTGGGGAGGGAAGGTAGAGAAAGTTATCATTATTATTATTATTTTGAGAGAGAAAGAAATCAGCTTCTTGGCATCCCATTTCTGCAATGCATGCCTTCTTTTCCAAAACAGCTTTCCCAAAAGTATTGGCTTCGAGGACCCACCCAGAAACCAGGCTTTACCAAAATAGGCCTAGCTCCTATTGTTCCAACTAACTAGAATAGACCCGTTAAATCAATGGGATTTACCTGTGTGTTGACTCACCATTCAAGAATTGACTGAATGGGCCTGCTCTGTTTGTGAATAGCCACAATGTCAGATGTAGAGGTGCTGAATGCTAGCAGCTTCCATGCTGTCCAACACATGGCAGCTTCCATGCCGTCCAACACAGATGGAAACCAGGATGTGTGTGGCCAAGCCACATCAGAGTGTGGTCAAGATGGGGAAAGTTATTAATGAAGATGAACACAGAAGCTAGGAGAGGCCGCAGCAGTTTGCTTTTGCCTGAGCCTACTGGGAAGGGCAAGATTTTGTCGTCCCCCCTCTCCCACTGCTGGGTTAACTGAATGCAAACTACTAGCTGAGTTTGTAGCAGTTGAAATAAGCTGAAGAAAAAGAGGTGAAAGTGGGAAGAGAAGAGGGGAAACTAGGATATTTTAGAAGCAGCTGAAAGAGTGGGATGACAAAGGATTAACTGGGAGTGTCCCTGCCCATTCAGGACAGCTGGAGAGCATGCACTTCTGTCTCGACAATGACAAGGACTTTTTCTGCCTTCTGTCATCACTGCTCTGCCTGCAGCCTTTTTCACTCCTGTTTCTGCACCTATGCTACAATTAAGGTCTCGTCTGTATGACGGAGAAAAATACGATCTCCTCTGAAGAAGCAGCCATTCGCAGCACTGTGACCTGTCTTACTGGTCAAAAGGAGCCCCCTAAACTTCTCATGACCCCTATCCAAGATGGTAGCTGCACTTTACTCACACTTTTAAATCTGCAACTGCCATAAAAAAAAAACAGTTTACCATGTTATGCACATGCGATATTTTATATTTACAAAAAGGGGGAAAAGAGAGTAAAAGATCACCATTTTATCTCCTTACCGATGTCTCGCTTAGCCAAAAATCCAACATGGCGGCAGCAGTCACTTTCTCCATTGCCTTAGGATTATTTTCTCCAAAATGTGTTCATCCCCTGCTGCATTATATTAGTTTTGTACTCTTGCAAACCTTGGCGTTCCCTCAGGTCTAAAGATAAATGTCTCGTGGGTTTGTGTATGCAGAAGATTCCTCCTTATGGCTATGTAATGATCGTCAGGTTTTTGAATTGTTTTCAATTCATGTTTTAATTGGATTGTTTAATTGGATTGGCCTTTTGACTTTTGTACTAACCATTGTTTAAACTATATTTTGTTTTAATTTATCTTGCAAGCTGCCTTGGGTCCCATATTGGGAGGAAGGTGGGATATAAAATAAATACACAAACCTACATTCAGAGAACTTGAGTTTGGCAATAGTATCTATAATGACTGAAGATCATCTTCTTCAGTCAATGGACTTTTTCAAATGGGGGGAAAAAGCTGTGAGGAGGTCGGGAGAAGAATGGGGCTGTTGCGCTTACAGCACCTCATTTCAGATGCCACCGTCCTCCTCCATCCTCCTCCCAACCTTCTCCTGTGCTTCCTCTGTGCTGCAGGTGCTGCTTTTTATTGACAGAGGTTTTCTGTCAATAAAAAGTGGCGCCTGCAGCACGGAGGAAGCTTGGGGGGAGGTTGGGAGGAGGACGGAGGGCGGCGGTGGCTGATATGGGGCACTGTAAGTGCAGCATCCCCATTCTTCTCCTGAACTCCTCACGGTTCCCCCTCCCATTTGAAAAAGTCCATTGTACCTTTTATCCACTGCTACTGTGTACATGCTGACACCAGTCAGTTTTGAGTAAAAGATAAATGAGTGTAGCACCCAGGAGTTGTCTAAATGGTAAAAATACTGCTCATAGAATTTGAGGAGAATATGATTTGCCAAAATGCCTTCCTGCATCAATCCACCATATTTGAAAACTACGCAGGAAAAACCTTTGCAGCTTTTAAAAAAAGGCTCTGCATGGAATGCACTTTACCACTTGTTGGGACAACAGATTCACTTTGCTTCACATTCCCCATAAGAGGGGAAGTGGAAAGCTGATTGGTCAGATGTGAGCAGGGGGCAGAGCTTGCTGAGTTGAGGAAATAGCCCTTTTCTCCCTATTTTTTAGGTGGAATATCACACTTTCACACCTTAGATATGCTTTGTAAAAAAAAAAAACACTGGCAACTGGTGACAATAAAAATGCGAGTAATTAACTTGCACCCACCATCTTGATTTGCAAGCATGCTGTTGGAACAGCAAAAGTGGATAGTTTCACATGCCTGCACTCTTGGCAAAAAACCATTATGACAAATAAAAGCTGCTGCAAATTGGCATTAGTGCACATCAATCCACATTTGGGAGCCCTGGTGGCGCAGTGGTTAAATGCCAGTACTGCAAGCCACCACGTCGCAAGTTCGATTCCAGCAGGCTCCAAGGTTCACTCAGCCTTCCATCCTTTCGTAGGTCGGTAAATTGAGTACCCAGCTTGTGGGGGGCAATTAGCTAACACACATTGGAAACTGCTTAATGCAGTGTAGATGTGTAAATGCTATTGCTTAAAAACAATTTGTAAGCCGCTCTGATAGCCTTGTGGCTGAAGAACGGGGTATAAATAAATAAATAAATAAATATTTTTCCCCCCTTGTATAGAAAGCCCCCAATCAAATTAAAGTTTTAGGAGTGTTTTAATTACCTTTGTTCTTAAACATATTCCTTTTGAAAGTTTTGATTAGTGGACTTTACTTTAAAGCAAGGCTCTCATGTACTGATGAAGTATCTGTATAGTTAATAGTCAGTAAAATTGTTTCACTTACCTTAGTCAAAGAAGAACCTTTACCATTTGATTGCTAAAGTTGCATTTTCTACATAGCTGCTTTACAAATTGTACAGTGTCGTGCTTTGAAACCTTTAGGTTTTCTTAGGTAAAAGGGAACCTAATTTCCCATGTCCTACAGCTACAGTGACAGTTTAGTGACAAGGCGAAGGAAAAACAAGGGGTGGGAAGGAGGATAATGTGCTATGACAGCATGTGCAGCTGATATATACCAAAATGAACAACAGAATGGTTTTTAGGTTAATGCACTGTCTGGACAAGAATTGCTGATGCAGACCTTAAGATCTGTGTCACTGAGAGATACTGGGTTGATAGCATATTGCAGATAAAAGTGGGGAGGGAAGGAACCAGGAAAGAGAATGTGTGTAATAATACTTTGACCCACAAGATAAGTGACAGCAGTTTCTTAAAAGAAATATGTTTAACCATTTGTTGGTATTTACTTTTTGAATACTTTGGTTGGAGGAAGTTGCCTGCAGGAAGGAGGGAATCGTTCCCCCCTGCCTCCCATGCAGTGCACCCAACAATAATTTTTTTATCTATTCAAAGAGCAACATTCATCATACCAAAGCATGGGAGTGGGGGGGAGGTTTTAAAAATAAACTGCAATCCTAATTTCAATGAGGCTTCTCTGTGGCTTTTTTAAAAAGCAGAACAAAAACAAGAAAAGGATTAATTAAGTGCAGTAAGTCACTTAGGACTTTTTCGGACAAGTAAAATGCAGTGCAAGCAGCCTCGCCACGTTGCGAGGCTGCAGCGCTGCAGGGCGTCCCTTTCGGATGATGCCCATCCCTGCCGGTACTGTTGCGGTACCGCAGGGACATTTGAGTGGAATATTTTGGCAATTTTTACTCACGATCAATGAAAGAAAGAAGTAATAGAGCGGGGTATCATCAGCGTATTGGTGACACCTGACCCCAACACTCCAGATAACCTTGTTGCCCGTGATTAAAATATGGTGCTGAGGCTTCCAAAGCTTCACGGAAGTGACACGGATGGTTTCGGGAGAGGGACGATGGCGTCCGAAAACACCCCCCTGCTGCGCAAGATTGCCGTCCCTCTCCCGAAAGTTCCTCCCACCCTAGGCACGCTGAAACGCAGTCTGAAAATCTCCTATATGTTTATTTATTTTTATTTTATATTGTATATAGGGAAAACCGACTGTCTGCAAAGCAGGAACCTTTAAAAAAAAAATGGCAGGAGATTTTAAACCTCCGCATGGCTTGCTTGTTCCAGCCAGCTTGGGGAAGAGGGAGTCATACAGTGTTTAGGGGGGTAAAAAATCATGTGGGCGGTTCGTATGCATACGGACAACAGCCTATTCGTATTTTTTTACCCCCCAAATGGATTTTTTATGATCGTATAGACGCACCCTAGGATAGCTTTTTTCAAAAGAGGTCTTATCACAGCCGCCTCCTTCAGGCATACTGCAACCTTGCCTTGTTTTAAGGAGGCACTAATCACTTCCCTTACCCACTCAGCCAGACTTCTGTCAGCCTGTTTATTAAGCCAGGAAGGGCAAGTGTCTAGTACACATGTGGTGGCTCTCACTTTTCCAAGGATCCTGTCCACATCTTCAGGCTGCACAAACTGAAAAGTATCCGTTAACACTGGACAAGCAGGTGCCAAGGTTACATCCACCAGAACTGTATCCTCTCTGGCATCTAAGTCAGAGAGATTCTGAGCAACTTTCTCTGCAAAATGGTGGGCAAATTTTTCACTACAAGGGAAAATCTCTCTCTCTCTCTCTCTCTCTCTCTCTCTCTCTCTCTCTATATATATATATATATATATATATATATATATATTTGTAAAAATAAATAAATCCAAAACCTCAATTTAAAACATAGCAGATGGAAGAAAGGTTTTGAGAAATTCTCCCCCCCTCCCAAACCTAAAGCTTTTCTCTCCCACTTCTGGCTGCAAAGAGCTCCTGATATAGATTTCTTTGCTCATCAACTCTAAGGGCTATGAGCATTACATAAAAATACTCATCCCTGCAACGGTGCCAGGCAGACGCACTGCCACTCCCTCCTCACATGCCAAATCACAACCCTCCCAGCTCTGAAAAAAACATCATACACGACCCTCTCCCCTGCATTTGTTTTAAATAAAAATATACATTTAAGTCTGCCTTGCAACATCTGAGGCTGAGTCTTGAATCCAAATGAACTCTGGGAAAGCAGGGAGTAGCTGAGGGGCACTGGTGAGCTCTTGTGATAAGCTGGAAGTTGAATGGGATGAAGAAGTATAGGTAAACACAGGCAAAAACTGGAGGATGGGCCAATGCACACCCACTCTGACATGTGTTCTTCTCTAATGGCACAATGATATTACTGCAGAAGAAAGTATGGTGGTTTCACAGCCCTACTGATTTTATTCACAGGGATTTGCCATGAATGAAAAGGAGAGCTACAAGGGTACCCCACAGCTGATCCAGCAACAAAAGGGAAGTTGTGCCATGAGATCAGGAAGAACTCATTTGCGCAATCATGCGTAATCATGACTAATGGATATGGCAACAAAACCCCGTGTATTAAACCTCATAGTTATACTAGCAAGAACACCAAGCGGATTCAAGCCCAAAGCATCACAGAAAGAAGTGAGCAGGTAAAGTGGCTAGGAAATGCTGCCAGCTGCTGAAATGGGGGGAAAGCTGAATATTTGGTGAGGGGAAATAGACTGGCGTATCCAAGTGGAGGGCAGTTTTAGCCAGAACCTGAACCAGAGAGCACTCTACACGCAATATGTTGCTGCAGGTCCCACAGCCACAGGTCGCTACAATTCATACACTTTATACTGAGTTGGACATTTAGACATAGATGATTTCTGACATGTTTATTCCAATGGAAGGAGAAACATATTATCATAGTAATTCAAAACAAATGAGCAAAGAAATGTACGGCACCCTACATTTTTCATGTAATGATTGTTATGGCTCAGTATAGACTCTGGCTGTTTTAAAATGACTGTGACCTGTTCAATGGCCTTATGATAGTGTTTTAGGCAGTGGAACTAGAAGTCTGCCCAAGTAAAAGTATGATAAACATGACATGAATGAGTTCCACCACTGGTGTTCTACCAAACTAGAGAACACTTTTTGTTTGCTGTACTTCCTCAGTTTGAGCTCTCAGCTACTTTTCCCAGTATCAAAATACCTCTAATGAAAATCCCCGAATTCTTTTCCAAGTTTAAAAAGGAAGGGGGAATGAAAATCACTAGATGGATAGTTCAGTCTTTATTATGCTGGGGAAAGCACATCCACTTTTCTAACTGGTTTAGATGGAGGAAGAGATAGTTTAAGCAGGACTACTCAAAGAAGAAAAACTGCATTGTGACAAGAACACAGACTAATGTTGGCATCCTGTTGGTTCATAGAATCATAGAATCATAGAATTGCAGAGTTGGAAGAGACCATGAGGGCCATCCAGTCCAACCCCCCTGCCACGCAGGAAATCTTGATCAAAGCATCCCCGACAGATGGCCATCCAGCCTCTGTTTAAAGACCTCCAAGGAAGGAGACCCCACCACGCTCTGAGGGAGTGTGTTCCATGCCGAACAGCTCTTACTGTCAAAAAGTTCCTCCTCATGTTGAGGTGGAATCTCTGTTCCTGGAGCTTGCACCCATTGCTCCGTGTTCCAGTCTCTGGAGCAGCAGAAAACAAGCTTGCTCCATCCTCAGCGTGACATCCCTTCAAATACTTAAACAGGGCTATCATATCGCCTCTTAACCATCTTTTTTCCAGGCTAAACATACCCAGCTCCCTAAGTCTCTCCTCATAAGGCATCGTTTCCAGACCTTTCACCATTTTAGTTGCCCTTCTCTGGACACACTCCAATTTGTCAATATCCTTTCTGAATTGTGGTGCCCAGAACTGGACACAGTATTCTAAGTGAGGTCTGACCAAGGCAGAATAGAGTGGCACTATTACTTCCCTTGATCTAGACACTATACTTCTATTGATACAGCCCAAAATCGCATTGGCCTTTTTAGCTGCCGCATCACACTGTTGGCTCATGTTCAACTTGTGGTCTACTAGGACTCCTAGATCTCTTTCGCACGTAGTCTCATTCAGCCAGGTCTCTCCCATCCTATATCTATGCATTTCATTTTTCTGCCCTAAATGCAGTACTTTACATTTCTCCGTATTGAATTTCATTTTGTTAGCTTTGGCCCAGCTCTCCAGTCTATCCAGGTCATTCTGAATTTTGATCCTGTCCTCTAGGGTATTAGCTACTCCTCCCAATTTGGTGTCATCTGCAAATTTAATAAGTATGCCCCTAATTCCCTCATCCAAGTCATTGATAAAGATGTTGAATAGCACTGGGCCCAGGACAGAACCCTGTGGCACCCCACTGGTCACATCTTTCCAAAACGAAAAGGAGCCACTGCTGAGCACCCTTTGGGTTCGGCCGGTCAACCAATTACAAATCCATTGAACAGTTAACTTGTCTAGCCCACATTTTACAAGCTTGTTTGCAAGAATGTCATGGGGAACCTTGTCAAAGGCCTTACTGAAATCAAAGTATGCGATGTCCACAGCATTCCCTTCATCTACCAAGCTGGTAACTTTATCAAAAAAAGAGATCAGATTAGTCTGGCATGACTTGTTTCTCTGAAACCCATGTTGACTTTTTGTGATTATGGCTTTGTCTTCTAAATGTTCACAGACTCTCTGTTTAATGATCTGCTCTAGAATCTTCCCTGGTATTGATTTCAGACTAACTGGACGATAATTGTTGGGATCCTCTTTTTTCCCCTTTTTGAAGATGGGAACTACGTTTGCCCTCCTCCAGTCTGCTGGGACTTCTCCTGTTCTCCAGGAGTTCTCAAAGATTATTGCCAATGGCTCTGAGATTATATTTGCCAGCTCTTTTAATACTCTTGGATGTAGTTCATCTGGTCCTAACTAGAATAGACCCACTGAATCAATTGTTAAATGGTAAGTCAACATGTAGGTAAATATCACTTATTCAATGGATCTACTCTAGTTAGAGCAGGATTTTGGCCTATGTGTGCAGTCAGGATTGTGGAAAAGAGCCACTGGAGATGGTGAGTTCCTGTGGCAGGTGGAAAAACGGCTTCCATTCTATTCAAATCTCCTTAATATTCTCTCAGAAGCCTATGCAAGGTATCTTAATATTAGATTTCAGACAATATATACATAGTTGATTATCCATTCATACAGATAACCCCTGACATTTCCTAACCATGTTAACTCTGTCTGTCTAGCAGAAAAAATGAGTGCCATGGAAGGTTGCAATATATATACATTATTAAACTGTTGAACTGTTATCACTTTATGATCACAGGGAGGTATGGTGATTTTGAGCAAAGTTTTTAAAATCCTATATTTCTGATCAAACAAGCATGCTGAACAACCCCTTAATTTTTGTCATCCATTTTCTCGATGGCTAGGCAACACTATTGTTGTTGTGTGCCTTCAAGTCATTTCCAACTTATGGCAACTCTATCACAGCCTTTTCTGAGCATGAGAGTATGTGATTTGTCCAAGGTCTGCCAGTGGGTTTTCACAGCCAAGTGGAGATTTGAACCCTGTTCTCCAGCATTGTAGTCCAACACTCAAATCACTACGCAATGCTGGCTCCTAAAGGAAGATTAAAATACAAATAGGGACACAGAGAGGGAGAGAATAGATATGGCAGAAATAAACCACAATGGTTTGTGGACACTATGGTTGCCACTAGCTATTTTGTCTGGCCTTCAAATTAATTTATCCCAAAGCTTTTTATCATAAGATCCAGTGCTTTGCTTCACAATGAAAAGTATGCTCTAGTGGCCAAACCAAAAACCTCCCAATATGATATGACATATTGATGGAATAAAAAATTGGTGGAAACTCAGAGAAACTCTTGATTAGTGCTGGTAGAAAGCAGACTGCTGTTGTTTCTCCCCAAAGTCATGAAATAATTTGCTGTGCATTGGAAAAAAAGAAAGACAAAAAGCAGACAAAACTAATGCACTAGGTGATCATAAATTGGATTTATTTCCAAGGAGTGTACGGTAGATCTAGCTCCTTGTTTAAAAGACTCGATAAAAGAGAACACTTGCCATGTAAGAGGAAAAACAGATGTTCTACAGGAGATATCCTGGCCTGAATAATTGATATATTTATGATTATAATCTTGAAAGTAACAAAAGTGATTAGTAGTGTGTGTGAGGAAGATGAATGGATGTTGAAGAGCTTTCCAGTATGAAAGTCCTTCTAAGGCACAATTCAGTGTCCCTTTGTGAATGTGCTTTCAGTTTCAGAGCTGAAAAGCAGTTGCAAACCACTTAGCAAGATGCCTGTGCTTGAACTAATGGGCAGGGGAACAATGGATGACAATTGTTTTCCCTTACAATGTTTGATGAGTCTCATTTTTCATGGTATCTTTGCTACATCTACGTTTCTCACAGCTGTAACTAACCACAAGAAAGCAATAAGGGAGAAACTAAACTGATTTGTCTATCCCCTTAATTAGCTTGATGCACAATCTCTTACGGTAAATTGCTGGGCACATCACTTCTTGATGCTTTAAACTGCATTGAACTATGCTATACATATAATATTCCACTCAAAGAACTCTGCTTTAAACTGTTTGAAGTTACACCCACTTGACTCAAAGATGGTACACATTTTACTAGTTTTATTGTCTTCTGCAATTACAGAGGTGGGGAAAGGAAATTACTTTCCCTCAGCCCTCATTTGTAAAATGGTTGGGAAAAAAATCAGCTTAAAGAATCATTATACCTTGGTAACATACCAAACAAACTATAGCCCGACAATATATATGCAATATCTATGCTCATTCCCTAAAACACATGAAATGCTAATTCTTCTCCTTCTTCTTCTTCTTCTTCTTCTTCTTCACTTCATACAAGGGGCCTTTACACCAGAACTGGCTGACATATTTCTCATTTATTTGGAATTAAGACAAACACATAAACCCAATAACCCATTGAATAAATGGAATTCATGCAAGTGTTGACTTATGCCTGTCATGATGGAGTCCCATCATGCTGCCTCATGGTTGATGGCAATTCCCATCATTCTGCCAGAGAACTATAAATCCCTTTGTATGTAAACAGATTGTCTTGCCAGCACAGTATCAGGTAAGAAAAGGGTTAATGGAAGGGAGGGTCTAAAACACCACTTCCACATAAGCTAATGAGACAAATGACATAAAGGACATGACACCACCTGACCTGGATTGACCAATCACAGCTCTAGACCCAGGAACTCTGATGAAGATATAACTGCTTTTGTGTGAAGCCATTTTTGAGAGAGAACAAGACTGGCCATGTGGCTTTGAACAAGGGGTTATATGGGTGGTAGAGCAAAAAGCCATTCCACTTCTGGCTTGGGCTCCCAGCTGCCTGGATACCATCTGAAGGCAACAAGCTGCAAGTATTGTGTAGGAATTAGGGCCAGTTTAGTTGCGTTAGGGAATTCTTTTTAATTTCTTTACTTTGGTTGGGTGTAGTTAAATTAATAACTTAATGTAACTTGAGTAATTGAATGCTTTGATTTTAATACTTTGTGATTGCTGTAACTTTAAGCCTGCCTGAGGTATGGGAGAATCCTGCCTCATGTGAGATTGCATGACTGACTTCACTTCAATAAAGTAAATTTATTAATCTTGCTATAACGGATGCTTACATGTGCCAGTATCTCTTGACCATGCCACTTTGAACCTTTCTCTGGGGTTAAAGGGAAGGAGTTAGTTGATTCTATAGTGGCAAGGAGTGCTACTAGCTATCAGAGACTACGCACAATTTCCCACTGCATTGTGAGTGAAAAGGGGGGGGGGTCCCAAGGGGAAGCAACCCCAGGTTTAACTCAGTGGGTGGTGGCGGCTACTGGTTTTTGGGGGGTCTGTAGGGAGCATCCTGGAGTGAGGCTACTCAGGATTAGCTCGACAAGGGAGCTAATCTGTGGCCTTCACAATGCCCCACAGATTTGATGGCTCTGTTCTAATAGGTCCTAACAGCTGGATTTAGCCAAATAGTTAAGTGGGCAGAAAATGTGACTTCGCAACAAATCTGAGGTATATATTATATTATATTATATTATAGTTAAAGTATTTGTGCAATGTTTGCTAGCCTATATGCTCCAAGATTGCACAAGATGAAAACTACGACATGTCAGACTAAGTAACATCAGAGTGTGGTCAAGATAACAAACATTATTAATCAGCAAGAATGCACAAGCTAGGAGAGTCTGAAACAGTTTGCTGTTGCCTGTGCCTGTCATGGGCCAGGACTCATAGTCTGAGGAGAGCCCTGCAGCTCTCCTTGTTAAAGGGCAGCCTCAGGAGGCACAGACCCAGGGCCCACCAGCAGGTGACCTCTCAGAAGAATCAGCTGAGGAATCAGCACAGTTTTCAAGACCATGGACCCGGTGAGTAGAGAGGAGATCAGAGCAGAAACAGTCACTGAGGCTCCTTGCCAAGAAGCAGGAGGAGCACTCTTAATTACAGATAGCAGCCTGCAGCCATTTAAGAGCCAACTTTGGCCATGGCTGTTGCTGGAAACAATTCTCTACTTTATGGGTAGCGTACCTACAGACCTGTTTGTGATTCACTTGACTCTTGGACCTAGGAATGCCTGACAGCCCTGGTTTATTCTTGAACCCTTGGAGCAGCTGACAAACCCTGCTTTACTCCAGAACCTGGACTGGTTTGACCATGCTTCCAAAAACAGAGTCCCATAGGCAAGGACTCTCTTTAAGCCTTGTTGATTTACAGCCCCACCATTAGCTGCAGTTATTTCAAGTATGTGGCGCTAATTGCCTCCTCCCTGGCAAGGCCTGTGAGTGAGCTATAGCTGGGCCAGGACAGAGCCTACGGGGAAGGTCAAGATTCTTCCCCTCCTCCCCTCTTTTTTCTGCTGAGTTAATTGAATGCAAAGTCCTTTTGGATTTTGGACTGAGTTTAGAGCATCCGAAGCAAGCTGAAGAGAAAGGGGGAAATTGGAGGTAGGAGAGACAAACTGGGACATTTTAAAAGCAGCTGAAAAAGTGGGACAACAGAGGATTCATTGGGACTGTCCCTGCCAAATTGGGCTATGAACATTATAAGACACGGGGAAACGTGGCAAAAAAACATGTCCTAAATCACGTCATAAGGATGGGATGATAACAGAAAGGGCGACATTATCAGACACCTGCGTCCTCAGCCCTTCCCGGGGCATAGCACTGGTGCAGATGAGGCATCACTTTTTTATTGACAGGCTAAGCTGTCAATAAAAAGGGACGGCTTATTCACACCCATGCTACAGCCCTGGAACAGCTGAAGGACAACGATGTCTGATAATGTCACCCATTTCTGTTATTGTTGCATCCTTCTGACATGTTTTTCATGTGTCTTATAAAGCCCTAACTGGAGAGCATGACAGTCCACCAGGCACCCAAGGCAATACACAACTGGTAAAAACATTTAAAACAATACAGAGATAAACACTTAAAAATGAAATAAAATGCTTTTTAAATAATTTTTAAAAACAAACTAAAAATAATCTTAAAATATTTTTAAAAACAAAAATTAAAACAGAGAGAGTGATTTCAAACACCAAAGACAACATGGAAAAACACCACTTTTGCTGCCCCCTGTAAGCCCTGAACAGGTAGGGCCAGGCTAACTTCACTTGGCAGGGATTCCATAGTCAGGGCATTGCTACAGAGAAAGCCCTGTTACAGGTGCACACCAGCGTAGCCTTGCAACATGCAGGGACATGTAACAGGGCCTTCACTGAAGACCTCAAATGTTGGGCAGATTCAAATAGGAGGAGGCAGCCTTTCGGATATTCCATCACTCAGCCATTAGGTCTTTGTAGATCAAAACCAGTTCTCTGAAATGAACTTGGAAGCAAATTGAAAAATAGTATAATTTGTGTAAGACTGATGTTATGTGGGGTCTAAAATGCATACCTTGCACAAATCTGACATACTTTTTTTAAACTTTTAAACTTTTTTTCTGCAGTATCCAAACACTTACCAAGGGCAGCCCTACATAGAAAGCCTTATAGTTGTCTAAACTAGAAAGCCTAGCACTTACATTACTGGAGAAAAGATTGCACAGGTGAGTCAGCCATCAGTTTGAAGCTTTGGGAATTTCTGTGAAAGAGATTATTTTGAGTATGCTGGGGAAGGCATGCTCTACAGCAGTGTTTCTTAACCTGTGGTCCGTGGACTCCCAAGGGGCCACAATGTCCTCACAGGGGGTCCTTTAAGACTTGAAGCCTGTTCGGCCCACCTCTTCTCTGCAGTGGTGTGACCACGTAATAGGATCTAAGGCAAAGGCTGACTGGCTGGCATGGCCTGTGCATTGCCATTCAATCCACTTCAGCCACAAAGGAAGGGTAAATGGATGGTGGATGATGATGATGATGATGGATGTATTAGGGCTTTAAATAGTGAGTTTTCAGGGTCCACGACAACAAAAGATATTTAAAGGTAAAGAAAAGGTTAAGTATCACTGCTCTATAGCATTGTTTCATCCTTACATATCTGTCTCTTACCAACTATGACACCCTAAGCTTCAACGATATATATTTCTAATAAAGAAAAAATAACTCCTAACAAATTGCACTAAAACCAAAGAGTATCCAACGAACTTTTTTTTTCTTTCCAGAGAACAATTCTCTGGCATTCTGAAGATGAAACAAAGAAATTAAACAACTGTATGAATAATCAATGCTGTTTACAGTTGTCCCTTCATATTCACTGGGGTTTGGTTCCAGGACCTCCTGTTAATACCCAAATCCGTGAATACCCAAGTCCCATTATATGCAATGGTGTCCCTTATATAAGATGGCAAAATCAAGGTTTGCTTTTTGGAATATTTTCAAGCCATGAATACTTAAATCCGTGGATACCAAATCCGTGAATATGGAGGGACAACTGTAATTCTAAGTGAATATGTATAGGACTCTTCTGTGAGTTTGTATTATTTGTATCTAACTTAATTAACTATATTTACTCTGTGAGTAAATATAACACAAGTAGCTATGTCAAGTCTTAAATTTTTAAAGGGAAGCCCCTCTTATAAAAATGTTAATGTATTTCACTGGATTCTATATATCGCCTGTTTATGGAGACTAATTTATTTATTTAGTTAGTTATTTAGTTATTTATACCCCGCTCTTCAGCCACAAGGCTATCAGAGCGGCTTACAAATTGTTTTAAGCAATAGCTATTTACACATCTACACTGCATTAAACAGTTTCCAATGTGTGTTAGCTAATTGCCCCCACAAGCTAGGTACTTCTTTTAAAAATTGAATTGCTTTCCAGCAATCACTTTGGCAAAAAGGGGGAAATACCATGCAAAAATTATTACTTCTAGTCTGCTAAAAGACCATTACAAAACTTGTAAACTTCTTCCAAAAAAAATTTTTTTTAATGGTAGCCATTTGTCTTCATCTAATTCTAGGGCAAACATAACAAGTCTCAAAGATAGAATTCCCTAGCTGGTTCCATTGAAAGATGGGTTTATTTTCAGCAGCATTTGGTTCATCAGTTTTTGAACTCCATCTGAAAAGTTGTGCGGGTGAAGTACTGAGGGAATTCTATTTAGATTTATCTCCATTGGTAAAACTGGACTTATGCTTTAAACTCTTCTCACAAAGACACTTGGGTAATGCTTCCACCTATTCAAGACAAATGTCAAATAAGAGATGGAAAGTGTGACAACATTTTTACAAAAATTAACCTAAACTTTTAAAATTAGATTTTTAAAAACAAAGTGTAGTGTGTTTATGTATATTTGGTGCTGGTTTTTTATCAGAGATCAGTGTTGTTGCAACAGATCAGTAAGTAACGACTTCTGTCTTAAAATAATATATGGAGGTCCTTCTCCAAGTACCTCCATGTCAGGAAAATGGCCACAGGACAAAAGGTCTTCTTAGCAGCAGCCACTAACCTGTGAAATGTTTTCCCTAGAGATCATGAATTTCGTGGTGGTCGTGGTGGATGGCTTTAGATCCACAACATTAAATTATATAAAGATTTGGCTTTAATGCAAGTTATTAAAACATATATTATTTATTGCAGTGCCATAAATGCCAGAAAGACAAATATATGCATCCAAGAGCAAGCCTGAACTCTCCCAAGAAACCAAGATGACTTAACTGAGACTGCTCTACTTTGGATGTATCATGAGAAGACATGACTCATTAGAAAAGTCAATAATGTTAGGTAGGGTAGAAGGAAGTAGGAAACAAGGAATACCACATTCCAGATGGATAGACTCAAACCAAGGAAGCCACGGCTCTGTGTTTGTAAGACCTGAACAGGGCCGTTGATAACTGCCTGACTTGGAAGTCTCTCATTCATAGGGTTGCCAGAAATCAAAGTCAACTTGATGGCAAATAACAACAGCCACAATAGGGTTCCCAGCATGGTCGCAACTGTGCTGTAGGAACAGGTTTGAGAGAGCGCAGGATGGAGGCCTATAACTTTGCCTCAGCCCCTGGGCTGTTGCTAGGAGAGCAGAGGGTGGGGTGAGAAGGGATATAAACTCAACCCCACCCTGCCTCCTCCTTTTCGTCACTTTGATTGGCCCACCCTCCCACCGTTGAATCAGTGTGATTTAATTGGTCACTTCGGGGCCAGGTAGGAGTTTTTGCCCTTTTACCTGGGGTCTTTTTGCCTACTCCACACTGTGGATGTGGACTTGACAATTGGCTTAGGTGATGTCTTAAATAGGCTGTCATTTAGTAGGTGGAGGGAGAGATTTTGGTAGTCTGGTGAGCATCTTGGCACCTTCTCCTTTTGGAGGTGAAGGGGGTAACTGGAACTAGCCCCTTTAGTTCCTAAGAACTGAGGGGTGGGGAAAGTGACCTCCTTTGGGGCTGGCCTGAGGGATAAATCCCTCCCTTTATTTTAAGCAAATTGAGGGAGGGACTTTGGGGTTGGCCTTCCAGATGCAGACTGACTGGAGAGCAACCCAGTTTATAGGCTCTCCCTGGGGTTCTGGTGTTTTCACCCAAGGGAAGTTGGGGAGGGTGTCTTGGAGTTGACCTCCTGCCCCAACAATTCCCACACTAGGTTGCTCCCCCATTACAGATCCCTCAGAATGGGGTTACATAGATTATAGCTAAATAAAAGTGGCCCTTTATATCCCAGCTATATGTGTGGTCTCTTTATTTGTGTCTGGTCTCCTTATTCCTGTGTCTACCATCAAATAGTTTGCAGTCACAAATGGGGGAAAAATTCCACTTGCTCTGGACTCGTTGCATATGGGATGCTGTGTATATGGTAAAACCATAAGGATTTTTAGATCAAGTTAAGAATGACATTCAAAAACATGTTATAGAGAAACAGTTCTGTCTTTGGTCCTCCAGATGTTTTGGATTTCAGTTCCCAAAATCCCTGACCATCGGAGCTGAAATCTAAAATACCTGGAGAACCAAATTTTGATAGTCTCTGTTACAGTGAAATGGCATTTGTTTATTATGCGGTGGAACTGTGATCCCATAGTTTTGCTATTGTTATAGTGTGGAATGATCACTTAGGAATTTATCAGACGACCCCATAAAACCCCATTCTTTTGCCAGCATAACTTTGCTGCTTTTATGCTGGGAAAAGAACTTCCCATGCCACACTTACCTTATTCACACAAAAAGGCTTCACCAGCAATGAACAAGGAAGTGACTGGAGCTCCGTTCACTTCCTTGTTCAAAATCTTGTGTATTGTCATGAGAATATATAGTGAGGGAAATTCAAAAATAACAGTAAAAAAGTTACAAAAAGCACAAAAACATACTTGAAAACTTACAAGTAAACTGTGTTACTTAAAAGTGTGCCACCTACCTGGATGTTGCAATCTCAGCTGGAAGTGCTCTGGCCAGACCAGCCATTGACAGTGGAATGACGAAAGGTCATTGGTTTCATATGCCAGCAGTGCCGGAACGAATGTGCCACATGCGAGCTAATAACAGCTTAAGCCGTCAATAAAATACGATGGGATTTTTACAAGACATAAGTGTGAAAGGGTGACATCATCTGATATGTGTGCTATTTTACATTTATGTGACATTGTTATGACACCATATTTGGTGTGTCTGATAACATCCTTAATGTGAAGAACAAATTTGAATATATCTTGCATATCTGTATGTTCCATGATAAATAAATGACTGAGTATATTGCTACCTGTGTTTCTATGCTGTTTGAAGACTTTTAAAGACGAGTACAGTGGATTTTTGTTGCATGTTGTGGACGTTTCGTTTGGGTAGGGTACAAAATGATTAATCCTCCTTCTCAGTCTGAATCTGAATGTATTCCCCACAAATAGGACTATTATTTATTTAAAGTACCATATATCTGGCATATAAGACGACTGGACGCATAAGACAACCCCCCCCAATTTTTAAGTTAAAATATAGAGTTTGCCTCCCCCATCCAGCCAGCCACCTGGCTGGAAAGCCTACCCCCCACCAGCCAGCCAGCTCAGTGGTTGTAGATGATGGAATAGTCTGTGAAATTAAAGGACTAAGAACAGCTAAAAAAGCATGGGATACTTTGAAAAATCTCTGTGATGTTCAATCTTTGGAAAGTAAGGTTTCATTAATAATGAAGTTGGTTAATATGAAGCTATCAAATCCCAAATTTTTGAATGAGCACATTAATAATTTTTAGAGCCACACTGGCAGACTTGCAAACTCCTGGAGAGGAAATCCCCAAAACTATGCAAATGGAAAACTTCCTGGCAAGTTTACCAAAATACAATCCCTAAATGGAGGGCAATTTAACACTTCAAAGACAAGGTAGTCATTCTCACAGCAGGGGAAAAGATCTGCTGGGCATATAACACGACCCCCACTTTTAAGGAGATTTTCAAGTGTTAAAAAGCAGTCTTATGCACAGGAATATACGGTATTTCTAAGCCGCAAAGAAGGGCAAAGAAAGCCAGTATGGTATAGTGGTTGGGGGTTGGACTATGACTCTGGAGACCAGGGCTCAAATCCCTGCTCAGCCATGTAAACCCAGTGGGTGACATAGGTACGTCACACTCTCTCAGTCTCAGAAGAAGGCAAAGGCAAAACCCCTCTGAACAAATTCTGCCAAGAAAACTCCATGATAGCTTCACCTTAGAGTTGTCATACATCAGAATTGACTTGAAAGCACACAACAGCACCATAACACAGCAATGGCAAAACCCTTCTTAAGGCAGTTTGCATTATGCAGTTCTATACAGTGATAAAAACTGCAAACTTCAGTAACAAAAAAGGACAATAATAACAAACAGCCAGCCTAGATATGATTTAAAACATAAAACTTGGCTGCTGCTAAAAACTATGTACAACCCAATAAAACAGAATCAAACAGAAGACACCGAAGAAAATAACTTAAGTTTTCAGGACCTTCCTAAAATGCTTACAACAATTGCAAATCCACGGAAATGCTGATGATCTGAAACCCTTTCACACAACACCATTATAGCACCATGCTTTCCACTTCTACTGCCATGGCTGCATCCTATGGAATCCTGGGACTGGTAGTTTAGGGAGGGGGATTTGGAATTCTTGGCTAGAGAGCTGTACTATAATGCCTCTGACCAAACTACAAATCCCAGGATTCCACAGGATGCAAAGATGGCAGTTAAAGTAGAACCATAGTTGCTTTAATTATCTACTGTAAAAGATCCCCTGGTGGAAAAGATGCCACAATTCAAGAGCTTCAAACTGACACTAAAGGCACAGATGAACATAACTGATTATACATTTATACAATATGTATAATATACCTAGAATACAGCTGCAACATTTTCTTAGCAGTATAGGAACAAAAATATCTCAATATTGCTAATCGCTTTTTCCAGGAGAAGAGAATGCTGCTAAAAGTAAACCAAACCTTGTTTTCATAAAACAGTAGACTAGATTTTGTTTTTACTTTTAATTTGTAATAGTGTTCTCTCTCCCTACACTAGCTGTGTTGGTTATGTAAGATGGAATAATGCATTTTTCCAGCTACAAGCTTCACTTCCTGCAGTATAATCTACAGCATCTAATTTAAAAGCCACCATCTCAGGACAAAGGCCTCTCATTTATTTATTCATAAATACTATTGATACTTATACTGCCATATGAATAATTGATAGTCAGAGGAAAAAGAGGTGAAAACAAGACTCAGCTAAGAGTGCTGACAAGAGTGTGATGCCCCAATACCTACGGGAATTTATTCAAAGTTCAAAGCTATTTTGGTCTTGCCACATTTTAAGAACATCAATTTTAAACATGAAGTAATGGAATGTTTACACTATTTGTTAACTACTCTGGCTCCAAAAAGACACCCACCTATGTTCTCTTCTGGTCCTTTAAGAGCAACTTATTTTCAACTTACTTTCCTTGTATAATCTCACACAATTTCATTTGGAAAAATATAAAATACTGGAAAATAATAGGACTAATATAGTGGGCAGGGATTGTCTTATTGTTTCCCAGTATTTTAATTGTAGATTCCTGTTGTTGTTGTTGTTCTCCATCCCTACCCCCTAATAACAGGACTAATATAGTGGGCAGAAATTCATCATGGCACTACCTTCCCACAGTGGTGGGATTGCATAATTCTGTTATGTACCCCTGGCAAGCCCTGCCTCCGGAGACCCCAAAGACTGGCATATAATAAATTGACATATTGATAATCTGATTTATTAATGTGGTCTTCCATGGGGGAAGGCAAGATGATCTCAGAAAGAGGAGCTGAGTGCCATGATTTGCCCCAGGGAAAGCTAAGGCTAGTTCTAAATTGTAAGGGAAACTTCAAAAGGTCAAAAGGACACAGTCTACTATACACAGATAAAAGGTGGATAGAGCAATCCTTCGTGTGCAAGTTTCATACTTCCTTTCCTTTAATCCCCCAAACTTAAGAAGAGGCAGCTCAAGCTTTGTAAATCCAAACATCAAACATTACAACACATCCGCATCTTTAGAAACTCATTGTGCAACCCTTGAAAGTTCCTGGAATCTATTGTTCCAGACTAGGAGGCTTGCTCCTCTTAGGATTCTTGCGTATAAATACATCCTTCAAAATCTGCCTCAGTGTACAGAGATTCCATTTTGAGGGAAGAATCCATTACTCTGTGTTAGTCACTCCAGATTCATCCATCCACTCTGCCAGTTTGACCAGTGAACTCCGGACTACAAGACAGGTATAGTATCGCCCCAGAAATCTCCCTACCTATCCCTCTGGCAACCTCTTTTTCCTCCATTCCTAGTGGTCTTGTGAGTGTGTTCTCTATGAATGTTGTGTGCTTGGTGTTAGTGTTTTATGTCTTTAATAAATACTACAGTTAATTTTACATGTTTGCATCTGTTCAGAGCCATTAGGGGTATGCAAGGTGTTAAGATCCCTTGTCTGTTGCCCCCTTCCGCATTTCTAAATCGAGTAGCTGCTAATTTCCCCAATTTATTAGAAACTCGATATTTTATTAGACCTCTTTGGGTAACACTCCTGTGAGACTAGAAGCTATGATGACTGTAGCAGCGCTGTTGATAGGGTCCAAAGCTGCACAACACATATTATAGGAACATGGAATCTGAGAAGCATGAATCAGGGGAAACTAGGCATTGTTAAAAAAAAAAAAAGGAACATATAAACACTGCAGTACTTGGGGTGAATGAGCTAAGGTAGACAGAAATAGGACCCATAGTGAGCGCCACTAGATCCCCACGTATGACTTGGCCAAGTTTCTGGCCACACAATTACAAACCCACATAGGACAAACCCCTCACTACATCAAAGACTCAACTCACTTCATAGAAAAAATCAAGAACATCGAACTGAAACCTGGAGACAGACTGATCAGTTTTGATGTTGTCTCCTTGTTCACCAAAGTCCCCATAATGGACACCATGACACTCATACAACAAATATTTCCTGAGGACATCATAGCCTTGTCCAAACGCGGCCTAACCAAAAGCTATTTCCAGTGGGATAACAAATTCTATGAACAGATAGATGGGGTAGCCATGGGCAGTCCCCTGAGCCCAGTGATAGAAAAATTTACATGGAACATTTTGAAAAGCAAGCCCTGGAAACAGCACCAAAAAAGCCCACAGCATGGTTCCAATATGTGGATGACACTTTCATCATTTGGAACCACGAAGAAGAAAATCTGGTCTCATTCCTGAACCACCTGAACAGCATCTACCCAAATATCGAATTCACGATGGAAAAAGAGAAGGAAGGAACACTGCCATTCTTGGATGTCCTAGTAATCCGCAAACCAAACCAATGGTTAGGCCATAAGGTACACAGAAAACCCCCACACATGGACAGATACCTACACAAGAACTCCAATCATCACCCAGGACAAAAAAAGAAGCACAATAAAAACATTGGTAGACCATGCATAAAGGATCTGCAAACCCCACTACCTGGAGGACAAACTAAGGCATCTAAACTGGGCCCTAAAGGCTAATGGTTACTCCAGACCAGACATCACAAGAGCAGCCAGACCCAGAAGAAACCACAGGAATGAAGAAGCCACCCAAAGGAAAGGTATTTTTACCATACATCAAAGGAGTCACAGACAGAATAGGGAAACTGATAAGGAAACACAACCTCCAAACAATCTATAGACCAACCAAAAAAAATAAATCCAAGAAATGCTACGCTCAGCGAAGACAAAAGAGACCCTCTCACAGCTGCAGGAGTTTATTGCATACCATGCAGCTGTGGACAAGTTTACATAAGGTCGACTAAACGCAGTGTGCAAACTCGAATCAAGGAACATGAGAGATGCTGCAGACTGGGCCAGCCAGAAAAATAAGCAGTAGCAGAACATGTGATAAACCAACTTGGACATAAAATGCTATTTTAAAACACAGAAATTCTGGACCAGGCCAACAACTACCATGTCAGAATGCACACAGAAGCTATTGAAATCCACAAATACCTGGACAACTTCAACAGGAAAGAAGAAACCTTAAAAGTAAACAAAATCTGGCTACCAGTTTTGAAATACAATAGAATCAAAAACTCAACACTTACAAAAGAATTCCACCCAGGGACAGGGGGATTCCCAGCAGATAATGGTCCATCAATCAACCATTAGCCAAACAGACACTAACGAGCCTTGCATTTCTATACCCAGAAACTAACCATTCAATTGCATAAATTTACATATGCTCCCCAACAGGGGTTCACAGCATATAAACTCCACACATCCCCCTACACAACCATTCTCTGAGGATGCCAGCCACAGATGTAGGCAAAACGTCAGAAAGAAACTATTCCAGAACACAGCCTCACAGCCCCGAAAAAACCCAAAGAAAATCTATGGATGCCAGCCATGAAAGCCCTCAACTTCACACAGAAATAGGATGATTTGAGTCTGATAATTGCACAGAGTTTTACCCAAGAAATGAGTGGTATTAATAGTGACGTGAGATGTAGCAAAAGAAGTCGAAGGATATCATGCAAAGTCTGATTGAATCCAAGTTTATGTTCCAAGCATAATCCAAGTTTATGTTCCAACTATCTCTCTCTCTGGCTTTTCTTCCCAAACGAAGATTCAGGAAGGACTCATCCCGTGCTTTCTGCAAGCGCGCTGATGACTACAAAGGCCAATCCGAGATAAACAAGTCTGGTTGCAAAAAGCACAGCAGAAAGTCTCCTTGGGTGATGTTTTTGGGTTGTGATTCTTTCTGCGTTGTCGTTTCTCTTCAAGACTTGTTCGTCATGAGTTCTCAAATAAGGCTGCAGCATTGTAGATAGTGCTTCTCCATGCCTCCCGATGTGACGCCAGGGCGGACCACTGTTGGTGATCAATTTGGCCGAGCCTGAGATGTTGTTTCATGGAGTCTTTGTATCGCTTTTTTGGAGCGCCCCTCTTACGCTGACCCACGGCAAGTTCACCGTAGAGTAGTATTTTTGGGAGGCGATGGTCCTCCATCCTAGAAACGTGCCCTGCCCAGCGCAGCTGTGTTCTCAATATCATGGCCTCAATGCTGGTGATCCCTGCTTGCTCAAGGACAGCAACATTCATCACATAGTCAGTCCAGTGTATATTTAGGATTGTGTGTAGACAGCGCTGATGAAAGCGTTCGAGGAGTCATAGGTGGTGGCGATAGGTGACCCATGTTTTGAGCTATGCTGGCAGTGGCATAAAGCCACCGGTAGGGTGTCCCATGCCAGACAGGTCAAAGCCGAAGGGTCTGACAAAGAGCATCAAAGGGCAGGATGGGCTCTCTAGCCTTGTTCCAACTATAGAGGCAGAAGAAGAAGAAACTGAAGGAATTTATGCTGGAGTCCAGGAGGAAATTGATCACACACCAAAACAGGATTTCTTGTTAATCATAGGCAATTGGAATACAGAAACAGGAAACAGGGCAGAATCAAAGATTATAGGATAGTCTAGGATAAAGAAATGAAGCAGGAGAGCAACAGACTGAATTTCACGAGACCAACAGTTTGTTCGTTGCAAACACATTACTTTAGCAACCAAAGAGGCAACTGCATACATGGATGTCATCTGATGACAAGTATAGAAATCAAATAGACTGCATAATTGGAAGCAAAAGATGGAGGAGCTCCATTCTCTCTGCAAAAACAAGAACAGGAGCAGATGGTGGCACAGACCATCAACTGCTAATATCAAAAATTAAAGCTAAATAATAAACATTAAACCAATCATTGTATCAAAATACAACCTGAAGAACATCCCCATAGAATTTAAAGATAATATAAAAATTAGATTTGCACTATTAAGCCTAATTGACCAGGAGCCAGAAGAACTCTGCACTGAAACCAGGAACATTCTCAGGGAGGAGTGCAAAAAGACACTATCTGCAGCCAAAAAGAAAGAGAAGCATCAATGGATGACATATGAAATTCTTTAAGCAGTTAAGGACAGACAAGAAGCAAAAGTAAAAGGTTACAGAAACAGACCTGAAGGCAACTGTTCAGCAACTTGTGCACAGGAACAAGTAGAACTGCTCTAAAAATCAATGCAGAAAAATAGGAGAGGACAACAAAAAGGAAGAACAAAATAATTCTTCCACAAGATTCAAGAAATGAAAGGGAAATTTAAACCAAGAGTGGGGATACTCTATGGCCAGTAGGGGAACACATTAAATGACCAAGTACAAACAAAAAGCAGACAGAAATAATACACTGAAGAACTATATAAAATAGAAGAAAGAATGACAGATTCATTCATAGAAGAATCATATGAAGATGAACCTACAATTATAGAAAGTGAAATGGAAGGTACACTCAGAGCACTTGGGGGAAATAAATCACCAGGAACTGACGACCTACCAATAGAGCTGCTTCAAGTTACAGAGACAGACTGTACTCTGCTTCTAACTAAAATCTGCCAACAAATATGGAATACAAAAGAATGGAACACAGATTGGAAATGTTCAATATACATTCTAATATGCAAGAAAGAGGACACCAGAGATTGCAGTAACCACAGAACCATTGCATTAATTTCTCACTTTTCATTAAAGTGATACTCCAATTCTACAACAAAGACTTTTGCCATATATATTGAGTGAGAAATGCCAGATGTCCAAGCTGGGTTCAGGAAATGAAGAAGCACCAGGAATCATATAGCAAACACAATGTTGGATAATGGAATGTACCAAAGAATTTCAGAAGAAAACCAGCCTGTGCTTTATAGATTATAGCAAAGCCTTTCATTGTGTAGCTGATGAAAAACTATGGATCACTCTTAAAGAAGTGGGTGTGCCACAAAATCTGATTGTCCTGATGACTAACCTGTACTCAGGAGGAGAGGCTACCATCAGGACACATTATGGAAAAACAGAATGGCATCTAATTGGCAAGGGGGGGGTCAGGCAAGTATGCATTTTATCACCCTGTTTAACTTGTATGCTCAAGATACCACACATAAAGCAGGATTACATTCAGTGGAAGGAGGGGTGAAAATTGGAGGAAGGAGCATCAACAATTTAAGATATGCATATGACACCATACTACTTGCAGAAAACAGCAAAGACTTGGAAAGATTAATGAAAAAAGTCAAGTAAGAAAGTGCAAAGGCAGGTTTATAGTTTAAGATTAAGAAAAGCAAAATAATGACCACAGAAGACTAAAGACTAAACTGAGACTATCATATTTTGGACATGTAAGAAGACATGACTCACAAGAAAAGACAATAATGCTTGGTAAGATAGAAGGCAGTAGGAAAAGAGGAAGACTGCATTCCAGACGGAGAAACTCAGTCAAGGAAGTTACAG
The DNA here is from genome assembly GCA_030847615.1 of Gambelia wislizenii. Lineage (NCBI taxonomy): Eukaryota > Metazoa > Chordata > Lepidosauria > Squamata > Crotaphytidae > Gambelia > Gambelia wislizenii. The sequence goes on from JAUMIR010000002.1 coordinate 170,039,899, forward strand.
CCCTGAGTCTAAGACCTGAGCAGGGCTGTTGGTGATAGGGTGACTTGGAGGTCTCTGTTTTATAGGGTCTCTATAAATAAATGTCCAGTTTAAAGTGATTAACAACAGAGTGAGGAGGGAAGAGTTAAAAGCATCTAGCTCTTGAAACCCTTTCTTTGTGTGCTACATATACATGTTTGTATACAAACAGGGAGATGAAAAGCCTTAATTCTTTTAACTGCTGCATATTGGTTTTTTAAAAAATCACATCAAAGTTTAAATGTTCGAATCACACCATTAATTGCAAATGCTTATCATTTAATAGCATTTCTCTAGTACATGGTGTTAGTTATTCTGCGTGAAAATAACAATCAGTTGCATTGTCATAGAAGCCAACAGGAGGCTTGTTTAGATATCATTACAACATCCTTCTACTCTTCAAGCTAGTCTTATACTTTGGGGAAAAATACAGAGGGATATGTCAGACTGATAGGCAGATGCAGCAAGAAAGCAGTCTATTTGAGAATACTATATCAGCACAATGCAAGACAGTTGCTGGTATAGTAATCTTTAGATGTTAGCAATATTTTTGGTTTTGCTTTTGGCGACAGGGTGGGATGAATTGATCAAAACAAGCTCCTGTATATCGAGGATTTGCTTTCTGTCCAAATTAATTCACTTGCATGTTTGTTTTAACATGCAACAGCTGACACTTTTCAAGAGAAACACCTCCCTGTTTTTTCAGTCACCAATAGAAAATTCAATGAGACACCTGAAAATATATCTTAATAAAGGAATCTACAATTTTGAATGATTTGCAGCACCTGTTGTCCTGGCTGAGACATGCCTCCTCAACCAGAGTGATTGCTTCCACAATTGTGGAGACACACACCAGGAAAAACAAAAACAAAACCTCAGAGAGGCAATTCAGAAAGCTGATTCACTTTTAAATGATTATATCCCATAGGCATGTGGTATGTTGTATTTTCACCTTGGCTAACCCAGTTCACGTTGTTGTTTTGTTCAGGTAAATTTCAATTTAGAAGGCTCCTTCCTCAAGAGAAATATGCAGGCCACAAATTCAAATGTGTCTAAAATTGAAAAAGTATTTCCCCTTCATAAATTGAATATTGTTAATATTCTTTCACAGTCTGCTCTGTCCATAAATACCTTCAACCCACTCTCCCGCCTGAACCTCCCAAGCCTGAACTGAATAAGCACCCCCTCCTCTTCTTCCACCCTAGTCCTAACACATAACTGATGCAGTAGAATTTCTGTTACTCTAAAATAGAGCAGAAAAATGGCTGCACTACTAGCCTTCCTCCCTGTGGCCTAGGGGGAAGGGCTTTTTAAGCAGGGTCCCATCTAGGGGAAGGAGAAATGGATTAAAAAAAACAAAATAAACAGGATCCACTCTGCAATCACTCTGCAAACAAGTCCACTGCCACATGGGGAAGTGAAAACTAAAGTGATTGTATACCACACCAATATGTATATATTATATTTATGGGATGTGAGACATTGGACTTTATCAGATGAACCTCCAAAAATGTTTCTGTCCTACCACTTTTTACAGTGTACTTGTCACAATAACCCTTTTCATCTAACTTACCTGTAATAGCAAGAAAAAGCAGCACCAGCATTATCGGAGTGTGAACACTAGCTCTGTTTGCTTCCATGTTCGTGATCTTGGTGATTCTTGAGATTAGACGGGAGCACAGTAAAAATTAAATATACAGCAAAATAAACACACAAAAAGTACACACAAGCACAGAAACACACCTAAGAAGTTCAAAGTCAACTGGGGAGGTTCATAAAAAGAGTGTCCCCTACCTGGCTTTCACGTTCTCACTCAGAAGTGTTCTGTCAGGACTGCCTATTGATGCTGTAATCACGATAGAAAAACGGTGTGCAGTTTCAAACACTGGCAATATTGGGAACAAAATACCATGGCAGATTTTTTGACGGCTTCGCCCATCAATAAAAAAGAATCGCTTTTTGACCAGACAAAAACGCAAAAGCATGATATTGTCTGGTATGTGCACCCTTTCCAGTTAATTTGGCATCCTTATACGTCTGATAATGTCCATTGTAAGATTTGCAAGAACTTGTCAGAACAGCGTCAACCTGGCTCACCTCCCAGCCAGTGCAGCTGTGCCTGGGAGGGAGTTGACTTTGCTGGGCATGAGGGGAAGGAGGCCAGGGAGAATGATGTCCTGGCACCCGCACCATGGATGGGAGAGGGAGGGCCAGAGGCAATTTAAGGCTCTGCCTCCCCTCGCTTCCACCTCTTTCACAATGCGTCAGTGAGCTGGGCAGTTGCCTGAGGGAGCCAACCAGCAACGAGCAGAGGCAGCAGCAAGAGATAGGAGCAATCACAGGGAGTAGCACTGGGACTAATGGAGTGGCTGTGGTTCTGAGGCACCACACCCAACCATTGGTCCAGCTGGGCCCTGGTGAGAGGAAGGTTTCTGGTAGCCAGGTTTCTCATGGTTTTTTTGGGGGGGGGGGTGGCCCCTGGGGGGTGGCTCTGGTGGAAAAGTGGGAGGTGGCCCTCTTTAGCAGCATTTACAGCATGGATTGTGACTGCAGAGCCAAGCGGCAGACCCATGGGGCAGCCCAACTGCTCAGTCTTCGGTACCCCCTCAAGCCTTGTGGCGACGAGCGCTGGCGGGAGAAACGGGAGGCAGGCCTCAGTAACAGCATTTGCGGCTGCAAATTAGTGCACCAGACTGCGAGGCCATGCGGCAGCCGGCTTCTAGGCCCTCAGTCTCCTATAACCCCCCCTCTTGAGCTACCAAGGCTGCAGTACCCTATGGCTACTTGGCCGCTCAGCCTTCTGCCATCCCCCCGATGTTTACCTGGGTGGTGTGGCCGCTGTTGAGAAAAGCAGGAAGTGGGTCCTAATTAGCAGCATTACGGGTGCAAATTAACATGCCAGTCTACGATCTTCCGAGGCCCCAGTGGATTGTGGCCGGCGCCTGCTCGGCCCTTAGTCTCCTGCCAACCCCCCTTCCATCGATCCACCTTCACACCAGTGGATTGTGGCCACAGGTGGCGGCCCGGCTGCTCGATCTCCTGCCGCCACTGCCACCGCCTGCCTCATGGCGGCAATGCAGGCCTGGTTACAGGCCTAGTGGCTCGTGTCTCAGGCTTGGGCCCAATTACTGTATCTCATCTTTTGTGTCTGGTCTCTTTATTTCCCTGAATCAGTTGGCAATAACATTTTACTCCTTAGCAAGTGAACTGGAGGCCTAGGCCTAGGGCTTGTCCTTGTCCATGAGATTAGAAGCCAAAAAAAAAAAAAAAAAAAAAGCTTATCTGCTGTTATATTTACACTACTGAACTTGCACTTTGAACTCAGGTCCCGTCTACACGATTTAAATAATACATACGGCGTGCGGAAGTTCAAGCTTCGGTACACACTGCCGTTCAGATTCACACGCATGCAAAAGAGGGGGGGGGTTCCAGCCTGAAATACACACATGCGGCGTTCGGGAGGGAAAGCGGATCGTGATGAGAAATCCGTATGCTGTTCAGGTGGCTGATGGGTCTGTACGGTCCGTTCACACACATACGAACAGCCTGTGTAATCTGATTGGCTGGCCGAGCAGAGGGGGCAGGGCTAGCACAAAGGAGAATTGGGAGTGGCCGGCATGTTGGATTCCTGGCTAGCGAGAGTCCGGTTAGTCCGTGAATTATACATTTATTTATTTATTTTTTATATTGTAAATAGGGAAAACCGACTGTCCGCAAAGCAGGAACCTTTTCTTTTTAAAAAAAGCGGCGGGAGATTTTAAACCGCCGCTTGGCTTGCTCGCTCCAGCCAGCTTGGGGAAGAGGGAGTCATACGGAGTTTAGGGAGGTAAAAAATCGTGTGGGCGGTTCGTATACATACGAACGACAGCCTATTCATATTTTTTACCCCCCAAACGGATTTTTTTTATGATCATATAGACGCACCCTCAGTTTGCTGCAACTGAAGTAAACAGAGGACAAAAGGCGAACATAAGAAAAGGTGGCAGAAACTGGGATATTTTAAAAGCAGCTGAAAAAGTGGGATGACGGCAGATTAATCAGGAATGTCCATGCCAAATTGGAGGGTATATATTTAGGAATAGTCACCACTTTGGGGGCCTTCTGTTGACTAATGGTAGGCGGTGTGTCAAACATCCTCCAAACTGCAGATGCCCACAAGAAAAATTTGCATTCCTTAACTTAAAGACTGCAAATTATTACAGCAACAGAAACTGAAGCAAGTTGAAACAGAAACTACCACAAAAATTCATGTTGAAATTTAGCCAAGAAATCCCAAATTATCCCAATCACCCCAGGTATGTCTGAGATATCTCTGAGATGAGCATTTAAAATAATTTACATTATTAATTTAAGTTAGGACAGTTGGATAATCTTATGCATACTATGCTGCAATAACTTAATGGGGAAGTATAAGAAGATGCTAGATGGAAAATGCATGATGATTATGTATACCAATAATAGATTGTTTAGAAGCATTGTGTGTGTGTTTGTGTGTGAAGGTGCGGATGTGTTTGCTTTTTGTATATGTATTTCAGTTTGTTAGCCTGTTTTGTTCTGTTAGTTTGTTTTATCTGTTTTTAACTGGATAAATAAATAATAAAGAAACCAAATCCAAGGTGTAGAAGTGCGATCTTCCACTTAAATAAACAGGACCAAAAAAGAAAAAAGAAAAATTTGCACTCCTTGTCCTGCCACCCTGAAAAACAAAACAGAAAGTAGAAAGAAAGAAAAAACAGGGAAAATGTTGGTTCACTGGACATTCAGAGGGACGTCTCTCTCCCTGGCAGGGAAAGAGAGATAGAGAGGCCAAGATTGCAGCATGAGATCACTGGCAACAGGAAGCAATTCATCCTCACCAGAGGCAGTGAGGGGAGGGGGGGAAGAAGATTTCAACAAGCTTGCATGTTCTAAACTCCCTCCCTCTCCTTCCCTATTTTTACATGTTTTAAGGATGGTTGTAAGCAGCCAGAAGCTTCTAAATTCCTTTTGATCTATTTTTAGTACACTCTCAGCCTCAATACAATGAGTAGGTTACTTCACCTTCAGGGATTTCTTAAAAAATAAACAGAGGGGGTTCTTTTATTACAGTATCTGTAATAATGATAGTTTTCAAAAAGCTTCATTCAGCTTTTTTCCACCTCCCATTCATATTTTAGTTGTATATAAGCCACAGTATTGTTTTGTCAAGCCAAAATAATGGAACAATCAGAACACAGTGGAGGGCTACATTCCATTAAAATCTTTTTATTTCAAGAAACAAAAGTAATACATGTGCGGTCTTCAAAATGAGTTTCAGTACCTACAGAGCCTAGTTTCTGTCAGGTAGCCATATAATAGAGTTTCATTACTCAGAAAGAATATCTCGCTTTCTGTAGCAAACATGAAGAAGATCCACTTCTACATGGCAGCAACCTTGAAACACAAATGCAAGCTTTTACGAGAAGCTTGTAGTACTAATAATACTGAGCAAGAAGAATCTAGGACATGAGGGTAAAACTACATGCCATGTTAAATATGTAGCATGCAGACAACTCTTTCTTTTTTTGTATCAGCAGGTCAGTCCACCTGCTTCAGACTAGCATACCCTCCAACATTTCACAGATGGAAACCAAGACACATGTGTCCAGGCAACATCAGAGTGTGGTCAAGATGGCCAAAGATATTAATGAAGAACACACAAGTTAAAGAGAAGCTGCAGCAGTTTGCTTTTACCTGAGCCCTCCCCTCCCCACCCCTGCTGAGTCAATTGAGTACAAACTACTTCTGCATGTTAACTCCCCTTGCAACAATGAAAGTAAGCTGACGGCAAAGGGGTAGAGTGGCAGGAGGAGAGAGAAACTGGGTAAAGTTAAAAGTAGGTGGAAGGCATCGTCCAAGTCCTTGTTTTGGCTTGGAGGTCTGTAGTAGACCCCCACAATGACATCCCTGCTGTTTTTCTCCCCCTTGATTTTTACCCAGATGCTCTCAACCTGGCTCCCAGGATTTAACTCATGGAAATGTTCACAGGTGTACACATCCTTAACGTATAATGCAACTCCACCACCCTTCCTGTTTGATCTATTTCTCTGAAGTAGGTATACCCCTCTATTACTACATTCTAATCATGAGACTCATCCAACCATGTTTCAGTGATGCCTATTATATCATATGTGTTTGGCTGTGCTAAGAGTTCAAGTTCATCCTGTTTATTTCCCATGTGCTCTGCATTAGTATAGAGATATCTAAGACCACAGGGCATTCCCCTTATCTGCCTTTTAAAGGTTTTATTCCTCCCACTATTGGGTTCTTGTACCATTTGCCTTGTTTTCTATATAATATTTGGGCTGTTATCTCCAGCACATGAATTCCTGCCCTCAAGAATACTGTCTCCCTCCTCCACAAAACTTGGTTTATAGCCCTCTTGATCAGATCTTTCAGACTCTTAGCAAAAATGCTCCTGCCAACTGCTGTGAGATGCAGCCCATCCTTTGCCAGAAGTCTACCCCCATGAAACCGCACACTATGATTCAGGAAGTGAAATCATTCCCAGCAGCACCATCTGCGCAGCCAGTTGTTCACCTCCACTATCTTTCTCCCCCTTCCTGGGCCATGCCCTTCCATGGAAGGACAGACAAAATGACTACCTGTGCATCCAAGTCCTTCAGATTCCTACCCAGAGCCTCATAATCCTTTGTGATCTTCTGGAAGCTATGCCTTGCAGTATCATGGGTTCCAATGTGGACCCAATTCAAGGGATAATGGTCAGTGGGCATGACAATTCTTGTCAGCCTCTCTGTTAAATTGCAAATTTTTGCCCCTGGGAGACAGCACATCTCTTGAGACATCTTATGAGGCTCACAAACTACTGATTCTGTGCCACTCAACAAAGAGTCTCCCACTACCACCACCACATGCCTACTACATGGATTGGCAGAAGCCAAACTTTGTGCTGAACCTTCCAGTGTCTCGCACACATTCTCTGAGGCCTGGCTCGGCTGCTCTCTTTCCCATTCCTTATCATCACTGATAAGGGAGAGGGCTTCAAACTGATTCTCTAGTGTCAAATCCATAGCATCTTCCCATCCAGCTGCTTCCTCCCAAATTAGTCCCTGTAGAGCAGGAATGGACTGTGGTTTGGTAGCTGAACTGGAGTGTACAGCTTAAAGCTTGCCCTACCTCATCATTAGCAGGCCAGAAAAAGAGCACAGGTTGTGTACTGCTTAGTGCAAGTAGAAAGAAAGAGAGATAGAGATACATTAGATGATAGATAGAGTTCCCTAAATCCTTATTTAATGTAGCACTAGTGCAATAACTGTTTTACAGCGCAATCTTATACATGTATACTATATACCGTATATTCAGGCATATAAGACAACTAGGCGTATGATGTCCCTTATATAAGATGGCAAAATTAAAGTTTGCTTTTTGGATTAATATTTTTTAAATAATATTTTCAAGCCGTGAATACTCAAGTCCAATTATATGCAATGGCATAACAAATTGGTGTCCCTTTGACCCCTTTGGGGAGGAATCGAAGGTGGAGGAGAGGGGCGAATGTAAAGGTGGCTCGAGGTGGGGGACTTTCAAGCCATCACCACCACTCCCCGAAGCCATGATCAGGAGCCCGATCGTGGCTTCGGGGAGGGTGGAAGGGTGGCTGGAGGGGGGGCTTTCAACCCACCGCCACCCCTCCCCGAAGCTGCAATCAGGAGCCCGATTGTGGCTTCAGGGAGGGTGGAAGGGTGGCTGCAGGGGGGGCTTTCCAGCCACCGCCACCCTTCCCCGAAGCCACGATTGGGGTGCCAATAATGGCTTCAGGGGGGTATGGAGGGGTGGCTGGCCAGGCGGGGTGTCCTCTTATAGGGCTCCCCATGACGGCTTCAGGAAGGGCGGGTGCTGGCAACCCTCCCCCCATCCAGCCAGCCACCTGTCCTTCCAAAGTCGTGATGGGGACCCCTATTCCGGTGTATAAGACAACCCCCTAATTTTTAAAAGATTACCAGCATGAAACGGGATAGAGTCCAGACCGCCACACCTGCCCATCCTTGCAGCCACCATGCAGCCGCCCATATCCTACTCTCTGAAGTCAGGAAGCCAGCCTGCAACACACAATTAGGGCCCCCTGCATGTGACCAGGCTGGCCACATGCTGCAGGTCTACTTCCTGGATCTGGAGAGTGTGACATGGACAGCAGCTGCAGCAATGAGTGGCAATGGCGGTAGGGCTTTCTGTTTTCCTGCAGTGCCCGATCCGTTTCTTCCAAAGAGAAACTTTTTTCCAGGTATTTTAACATAATTTTTAATGGAACTGTACCCCATCTTAGTCCCAGGCATCTTGAGGACTGCCAGGCAGAAACATGGGGCCAAGACATCTATACAGCCCATCTAGACAAGGCCTCATTATTACTAAATATATAAAGGATTTGGCTGTCAGCAGCTTAATTTAAGAATGTTTGTTTTGGTTATGAGGAAACCAAGCTAGAGAAGGGCAAGGTGAACTTTTTAAAAGTCAGGTTAATCTAGCAATTGCATTATATGAAGATATGCATGAAAAACAATCTGGACTTCAGACAACTGTATGCAGGATTGCAGACCATAATGCTGTTATGAAAAATGAGATAATAATTTATGGGAGTTTAAACAAAACTATTTATGTAATTGAATACATGTAGAGATACCTGGAACCTGAAGATGAATTGGACTGTAGCTCACATCATTCCTAGCCACCATGAAAAATTGTTGCACCAGGTAAGCATGATAGGAGTTGTAGTCCTAAACATGTGGATAGCATGGGAGGGGGGCAAAGCTATTTCAGAGCAAATTTTTCCCACCCCTCAAGACCTGAACGGAGTATATCAACCCACAAAAATGGAAAGTCAAAACAAAACAAAACTGGAATGTGCAGCTGGGGCAGGGGGCTGCAGTGTGTTTAAAAGGAAACACATACAACACCTGTATTTTCACAGTTCTCTCTTTTAAAATGTGTTTGTTAATTTTGTCAGAGCAACTGTGTGACCAGCCGGGAGCCTACAGAAACAGTATTGGAGGGGCCGTAAAAACCTGAGGGTCAAGTACCACCCATAGGCTGCACAATTCCCACCTCTGTTCTAGAATAAAACTTATACTTACAATGAAGATTCAAGTAATATATTTTTCATTACTGTTAGGATTTAAAACTATAATATGCAAAGTATAAAATATGAGTCAGTTCAGGGTTGGACAGACTTTCAGCTTCTGGGAACTACTCTCTTCTCTACTAGAACTCTGAGATCCTTCAGCTGGAGCCAGGTACAAATTAGAATTAATTCTACATTACTTAGAATTACAACATTGAGGTTTTGGACTTGTTTTGAATAATAATAATAGATTTAACTAGTTCTGTGCTAAGTAGCTTCCCCAAAAGGCTTAATGATTGGTTTGTTGATTAATAGCACTCACTATTAGAGCTTGAGGATAATGAGTTAAAAATACTAGTTAAAACTAGTTAGATTTCTTATGTGCTAATCTTTTCCTCTCTTCCCCAGAGCACTCACTGTTCCCATGCTGCAAGGAATAAAAGTGTTTGCCTTGTTATTCATTGCATCGAGTGGTCTCCAGAGGAGGAAAAGGAGGAGGACCACACGGTTCAGTGCTGGCTCAAAAAAAAGAAGTTGTTTCAAAAAATCTATACCTACCTGCCTGTCTCTTTAGAAAAATGGTACCAAGAGCTAGAGATGGGATATGCATCTAGATTGGTGCTTTGTGTCTGTCCAGAAAGCAACTAGGTACCAGCAAAGTATAAACAGCACTAGTCTGGGAAGGTAGCCAACTATTAATTAGCTCACATGAATGCAAGCACACACGCTCACATGCAATCAATAAATTGCTTTATTGACATGGATTCATGTGTCAGGAACATAGAACAAAGCCGAAACTGAATACAGCCACAGCAACCCTCCAGATAAACCCTCCCAGCATGAGAAAAGCATTCAGGGAGTGCAAGGAGGCGGCTTGCACCTGGACGCCCTGACCTTGAGCCTCTCTGAGAAAGGAGCATTCCCAGGCCAACAATGCGGGCTGGCCTCTCTCCAAAACTCCAGAGGCCCAGCCAGGGGAAAACCGCCTCATGTCAGGATCCTCCATGAATTCCACTCCAAATCCCAGAATTCAGGGATGAGCCTGACACAAACACAGTCCAAAAGGTCAGAGGCTTACGGCAATCAGTCAGCGTGGTCCAAAGCAGTCCGAGGGTCAACAGGAGCAGCCAGCAGAGTAGTCAGGGACAGTCCAAGGTCTCAGAACGAGTCAAGGTAACATGAGTCAAGATAACTGGAATCCAGGCACCAAAGTCAGCAGGAAGCTTTCACCAGGAAGATCAGTTGATCTCTGACAAAGCCTCCATCACCTCTCCCAGCATATATAAAGCAATTAAGGCTTTGTCAGGTGTTTCTTAACAAGCAGGTTTTTCTCATAAAGTCTCAGAGACTTCCTTTGAGTTTCCTTTTGAGCTTGCTGCTGGGTATATGATGGTGGAGGTAAGTTCCTCTCTCCTTCTTCATCCTTATCTGAATGGGCAGGACTCTTTGCTGGGACTGATACCAACCCACTCAGACCAGGCTCTTCCTCTGCTCAAGCCTCTAGATTGGCAGGGTTCCCTGCTGGCACGGGTGTGGATAAACTTGTGCCAGGGTCCCTAGGGCCATTCCCTGCCATGTCCTCCTCCCCGTCTGACTCTATGGCCTCATCAGGCTCACGGGGCATGACACAGTCACACAATGCTGCACCATTTGCTTTTGCATTTTGATGGTTCTTGTTGCTTCTTTACATAAAGGAAACCAGGCTTTGATTTATTTCAGTGGCATATTTTAGAGTTAGGAAGTCATTTTGTCATTAGTGTTAAATGTTTAAGAGTCAGAAGTCCTTGCTAATCTATGGAACATCATCCAGAAATCTTTTACTCAGCCCTGAATTATCAAAATTGTTAGTTTCTCAGTTACTTTTTTCATTAGCTGGGCATGTACACAAATCACAGATAGCACCACAGAAATACTATCAGCTCATTTAAAATAGTTCATGGTTCTCAGTGGACAGTGGTATGCAAGAAATAACTGGATGATTGCTACTTTTACTTTTCTTGCCAGGTTGTCACAAGTTTTCCCCTTCCCTGCTGAGGAGCTTTGACATATGGCATCACTGCTAATTTACCAGTGTGTAGCCAAGATGTGATCAGAAGAAAGAGGAAGAGAAGGAGGAATGTTGCCATTGCATCTCACATTTGCCCACCCACAGAATGCTGGGATCTAAACCCTGAACTTGCCATCTTCTTACTAACCCAAAACACCTTGATATGCCCACAAATGAGCACATGCAGGAGTCCCAATTTCCAGTGATCTAGAAGACCAGAAGAAGAGGAGGAGTTGACTAGATGAGGCAATATATTGTGGATTGCTGCCCATTAATGTGAATTTGTATCAGCATTCACTTGTCACCATGGTTTCCTGGCAAAATCACTCCTATGTGAAGCTATCTGTGTTTGAAGTTCACATGCAGCCATGCCTGGGAATCAAGATGGTGGCCGAGAGTGAATTACTCATGTTATTATTATCCACAAGTTGCCGCTGCTACACAGTAATTTTTTAAAACTGTAATCAAGGGTGCACAAGTGTGACTTCCCACTTAAAACAGTGGTTTGGTCACCCCAGTGCAGCGCAAAAGCGCACGATCATGACCGTGAAACTCCAAAAGGGTGCTTCCAGCCAGCAAGCCTGCCCCCTGCACACATCCAACCAATCAGATTTCCACTTCCGCTCCTCTTTAAGAATGTGCTGCAATTTGAATTGGATGTCCAAATGGGCGGTAACGTGTATTTGTACGCATTATTTTTTAAAAGTTTGGGGAAAGCCACAAAAGCTTTTCCTGTGTAGTTTTCTGTGTTTTTGCCCCCCTCCTTCTGAATACAGTAAATCACTGTGAGATCTCATTGGGACAAAAGGTATTCCCTGCAAATTATATGAGGAGTATTTTCACCTATGAGGAGTATTTGTCATCTAGACAACACCTAAGTCAATCTATAGTTGAATCAAACACAAGGCCTGCAACTCCCATCAACCATAGCGAGTATAGCTGACAGTGAGATATTAGAGGAGATGTCGATGCCCAACAACAGCTGATAGACACAGTTTATTACCCCTACCCTAACCATTATTCTGAAATGGGGGGATGCTAAAATGAATGTCTGTAAAAAAGCCCCAAGCACCCCTCCTCAAAATAATCCTCTGTCATTTCCCTGTCACTTGTATCAGTCATTTCAAGTGTCACACTTCACTTGAGTTGACACAGTAGAGATACTAAATATATTGTAATCTAGGAGGAAGTATTACACTGTTGACCCAGAATGGAGGTGGAGGGGGCACAAATAATCATATATTACTAAGAAGAAGGAAAAAGGCCATTTCCCAGTTACTCAGAGCTCCTTTCTGTAGCATTACAACACAAGAACCAAGTGAGTGTGGTCTATCCTGTGGATCTTTCTCAACTAATTGTTAACCATCCAGAAAATAGCGTAATTATTATCTTTGCTGGGCCTAGGCAATTGTTCCTTTCTCTACTTGGATTCTTTATTCAGACACTTACTACAACAGCATGGGAGTTTGCAGTGCAGAAGTAGTTCCCATGTTCCTAAAGGTAAGTGTGAATAAGGCTAAAAAGATGAGCATATCTACTTCAGTCCCCTAGAACAAACTCCCCCCCCTTTCTCCCCCTTTTTTTTATGCTGTGAAAATAGTAGCATTCAGTATTACACAGCCAGCCTTGCCATTAAGTAACCCTCAATAGCTGTCTCTGTCAACAGATGGCCGGAATTTCTCCTTCCAGCCCAGCTCATTTGTCACCACTCATATCATTTCTCTGCTGCCTTCCATTTTGATGTGCTGTTGTGACTGATGATAGTTTTGCACATAAGTTATCATGTGATAAATGTCATTCTCATCACCTTATAGCAGAGGATGAGCCAAGGTCCCAGATAATGCCTGTGGACATTCAGGGGAAGAAGGATTTTGTGTGGGTGGTGGGGGTGGGGGTAATCTTACTTTAATTTAGCAAAATATAGGGCATGTATCTTGGACCAATTTTTAGTGAAAAGGTGTGACACTGCTGCTGAAAATGTGGTATGGATATCCAAATGCAGATCCCTTACAATCCACTAAACTATACAGGCCCAATTTTAATATTGATGAAACATTAAACTGACTATTTTCTGTGAAGTCGAAGGCTTTCATGGCCGGCATCCATAGATTTTCCTTGGGTTTTTTCTGGGCTGTGAGGCTGTGTTCTAGAAGAGTTTACTTCTGACGTTTCACCTGCATCTGTAGCTGGCATCTTCAGAGAAACTGAAGATGCCAGCCACAGATGCAGGCAAAACGTCAGAAGTAAACTCTTCCAGAACACAGCCTCACAGCCCGGAAAAAAAAACGGAAAATCTATGACTATTTTCTATTAGAATATATAATCCTATTACTCAACAGTCAAGAATCCCGCCAGAACCAGCATTACTCTTGTCTATAAAGTGCTGCAACCTACTGGGGAGAAAAGACAGGTCTAAAGTAGGAAAGAAATTGCTCCTAAGAATCAAAGAACACATGAATTAAAAAGCCAGCCTCTCAACTGTTTCTTTAAAAAAAAAGTCTGATTTTGGGACTGGATAAAATTAATACAAAAATGTGCACCCTGGCATGTTAAAAGGCTAGAAGAAAAGGCTAGATTTGTGGGAGTGGAGGGGGGGTTCCCATGACACACACACCCCTTTTAAAAAGTCAGAATGGAGGTAAGATTTAAATCCTGGCTCCTGCTGAACAATAACAAAGTGATTCATGTGATCTGTTCAGTTCCTGCAGCTGTATTTCTTTCTGGCAATGACTGCAGAATGAGAAAGTTTGCTTGTGCTGCCATTTCATGCCTCAGCAATGAGCATATAAATTCAAGAACCATGTTGGTGCACCTGGGCATTGTTAGCTGGCACACTTTAAGAATTTGGCCACTGAAATTTCACTTCTGTATTTTATTGTGGTTTTGGCTACAGGGCAACAGCAGCAATTGTACACTCCTGACTGTATCGGTTCTTCTACAATCAGTGATCAACCTGACAATGAAGCCGCCAGAAGTGCCTGGGGACCTGCTTGAATGCATCCTTCTTTGGACTGTTTATGTAAACTCATTCAAAAACAGCAACTCAAGCAGGTCAACAATGACTTGGAAGATCCTTTAGTTAATAGTTTGGGCTTGCAGGAAAGTAAGCAAAAGCCAAGCCTGAAAGATCTGGAACAAATTTAACCAACACATGGATGTTGACACTATTCCTCAACTCTGTGTGCAGTCATACCATAGCAGTACCCAAACTGTATGGATACACATTCAGTATATCAAACTGTATGAGTACACATTCTGTACATATCTATACTATAATTTAAATAGTTGTCTTATCTGTTAACTTCGCTATTCAAATGCACTTGCATGATAAGAGTCATAAATTTGGTGTGTCATCTAATGGGAGCAAAATTAAGATCACAGTAAGGTTTGGGCCCCAGCTTGTCAACATCTTCAAATACATCCTAAACAAACACTCCAGATTTCTGTTTTTTAGTAAACACACAGGCAGGAAAGTGAAATGCCCTGGGCACAATTAAATATTTCATCATTCCTTTTTAAAGATCATGGCCCAGGAAGAGTGAGAGTATTGATGGTGTTGTTGGGAAAGATTTGGCTTATTTGACCATGGTCTGTACTTCCATGAAGAAGGACTTAAAGTGCAACTCTATCAATCAATAGTTTTACTTGCCAGTGGCACAACATCCATTACAAAACATTCTGATAATAAGAGTATATCTGGTACAAGAAGTCATAAACTACTGACATACTTATATTAGGCAAAGGAATCACAAAGAAGGTTAGAAAAGAACAAAACAAGAAGTTAGTGGATAAAATGTTGGACCAACAATAATAATGGCAGTTACAAAAACTGGTCTCCTTTGTAATCTATTACTGATGTCTTTAGGAAGTGGTGGCAGATCTTTTGGGCTGCTACTGCAAAGGTGGCAATCTTGAGTGTAATGGGTTTAGAATGATCTGTCAACAGATCACAAATAATAATTCCATCACAGGTGCTAAGAAAAATGTGTTTGCCATGAGTCTTGCAAAATGGATCACATGAATTTAAACTGATCCTCCTGTGGGGAGGAAGGCAATATTTCAAAACATGAGGAAACACAGAATGCGAGGAGGACAGGAAACGAGGGTGGTACTAGCAGATTCCTATAGTAGTAGGGGTTTGGACCAGGAAAACAATGGTGCCCCTTTGAACTCTTGATTTCTAGGATTCTGTGATTTATAAGCCAATTTTGATTGACATTGATATTTAGGCTTAGAGTAATTTCCTGACTTATTTATTTTTTTTACAGCAGTTTGGGGACAAAATACAAACTTTGTCACTCCACCCTTGCAAAATGGCTGGTTTTGATCCATTTTGCATAGAACCTGAAGTGAGACAAATTTTGTAGATTCTGTCACTCACATTTTGTTTCATTTAAATCACAAGCAAAATGATCAGCACCAACCTGGGCAGATTCCTGCTTCCTATATATGTACAAATATATAGGGAAACTGTCATGCATGGAGCACTGAGGTAATACCTCTCTCTACCACCACCCCACGGTTTTTGATGGTGTTGCTTTCCAGTAAACTCTAAAATCTGAACTTTGAAATTATTTTGGCATCTTATAAATGGTAATAAAGCCATACAAATGGAATACTGTATTCCACAGACATTAGGCTGCAGGAGACACATTCCTGGTCAACATAACTTCTGCTTCCTTGTGAATCTTTCTCCATGGGAGTGACCATTACAAGATTTTCCTACAGATATTTTCATCTGACCTTTTCTGCTTGTATATGGGTCACCTGTTCCCACTAAGAGTGTCCCTGTATTAGTAATGTGTTGCCTTGCTCGAATTGCAGTCGAAAACCCTTCAGCCTTGGTTTGTAGCAATAAATTCAAGTGACAGTTGAAATTTGGAACGCTCACTTAATATTGATTTTGAATGTAATAACAAGCGACATGACCTTTTGGAGGGTGTAAAATATGGCTGCCACAACATCTGTGCCACATTTCTTGCTGTTTAGTAATATGCTGTAACAGCATGGAGTTGGCATTAAAGCTAAGCTTTATTATCAAGCAGATCACTCCATTTCTCTGCCTTCATTAAAAAATGCTTTAAGCTTTCAGGGACTAGTATAACCTACAATACAAATGCCTGGTTTGGAATCCTAATTTACCCTATAGAGGTAAAGGGAACTGGTGGCTTCAAAAATCTGTCAGACATACATTTTTAGCCGAGCAATAGAGAGAAGAGAATCTACAGAGCTCCCTTCCACTCATGCAGGGGGGGAGGTTAATACTATTTCAATTTTCCTGGACATCAGAAATACATTCTAATTTAGCATTACCCCAGGATAGCTTGAACTTATTCTGCTATGCTGGACTGAGAAACGTTTGCATCTGATTTACTTTATTTCTCTTTGAAGTGTTGGTATCTTTAAAAATATACTCCAAGTAGCACAACATCAATTTCTCCACTTTTAAAAATCCAATTTAAGCAGGATAAAATTGTCAAAACAGTCTAAGCTCATTCCAACAGCATGGCTCTCAATCACAGAATGCACAATGCAGGAAACTCACAGTGCATTGCAAAGAGTTGTTTAAGTACCTTTTGACTTCTGCTTCCCGCTATTGTGTATATACTGAAATCATTAATTCCATTATCATTATTGCTTTCTTTTGATGAACGTTAAAATAAGGCTGCACATTTTACAATTCAATTTTAATTTCATATTTTAGTATCACAACCACAGAGCCAAATATATAATAACTCTTTAGAATGGTTTATATCTCATCTTTAAAGGGAAAGCATTGCAATCCTTCATAGTTTACAGTTAAATATAATTTATAAGTAAAAGGCCTGTCAGCAGTTTAAACTGAAGTATAACTTATGCAACCAGAAAAAAATGCCTCTATTCATTTATCATGTTAATAGCCAATCTATTGCAAGCTTTGCTTTTGTGTATACCTGAGCTTGTCTGATGCTGTGGTAATCTATATCAAGTAGGTTATTAATAGTCCACTTTATTATACTGGGAATTTCAGACATTGGGGCTGATTCAATTAACTATTTCCTATAAAGAAATTCTCACACTGGCAGGTAATTGAATGTTAGATAATCACTCGAAACATCAAATGATGCCTCAAATGTTTCAACCAACCACATTCTGATCAGTCACTGCACACAGGACTTTCCTATGGCCCTCACCCACCCTGTACATGATATTTTTCTCTGAAAACAGTTTTACACATTTAGTTTGGAGACTCACCAAGTGATGAGACATTTAGGAGATTATCACATAGGCAAAACATCCCAGGACAGAGATCACTATCAGGCTCCCTTTTCAGATGATGTCGTCCCTCTCCTGTGATGCTCCCGTTCTGCTCCTGTTCCTCCCCCGCTTCCTCTTATTCATGGGGAAAAGCCGTCAATAAGAAGCCTGTTCCATTATAATAAAAGAATGACGGGCGAGTGAACAGATGCCCCGTTCTGCTGGCGAGATGACATCATAATGTGATGTCAGCTTGAGGTCCATACCGAAGACCTCCGGGTTTCATTGGGACATCCAGATAAGTGACACCCTTCCCCCCCCTCCCCAGGTTACTTGGGGTTTTATTTTTCTGTTTTGGGTCTTGGTTTTCTTTTTTGACATTTGATTGGGGTTTTATTTTTAAATTTCCTGTGCAATCATTCTCTCATGAGAACGGGGGGGGGTTGGCTTCACTGTAGTAAAAGCAGCTTTACAAGAGCTGCATTTACTACAGGGAAGCCGAGGGGAGGGGGAGCCATTTCTCTCCCACTTTAAGGTAAGTATTTGAAAAGATTTTTGTGATTTTTTTTTTTACTGTTACAGGGATGGGAGTGAGTCAGGTGGGGGTGGGAGCATGACAGGCACCATTTTAGGGAACTGTCTGATAATCTCCCTAGTGATATGTGGATCAGCCCTGAAAATAATTCAGTTACCGCATACATTCAGCCTCAATACATAAAAGCTAGAAATGTGGTAGAAATTCAGGTTGTGCACACAAACCCCTCTCCATCCCGCCATACCCAGGTATTCTCTTGCATGTTTAGCACCAAAATCTGAATGTGCTTACCACACCAGCCTATTCAGACCTAATCACAGAAGAGCTTGTACACCCAGGAGTGTTGGGGGAGGTGAGGCTTTCACATGCACTTGCATACCCATACATGCTTTACATAACTGCTTTGAGCTTCAAGATAACGCGTACCTCCTGTTTATTTGGAAGACAATCTCTCTGGTGTGTGAGTATCCTTCTTGGGAATGTGTTGCTGCTGACTTCTACTGAGCTATTTTTTGCTTCCTTCAGGGATTGAGTGTCCTATCATCCCCAACAAGTTTGTAGTCCATCCTTGTGTGAGATGTTAGTATATACCAACATTACTTCCAGCTGAAGTTTATAAAAGCTTATGCTACGAACCATTTGATTTCAGTTAGTCTCAAAGGAGCTACAAGATCCCTTTGCATACTGATCCAGACTAACATGGTTATATCTTTGAATTGGTTAAAATTCTGTGAGGGTTCATATAGGTTTCTGTGCTTCTACCCCTAAAGTATAGAATGCAGCAGAGTTCATAGTCAGGAGCACACAGAGGCTCAAATAAAATAATTTACACTGCTGTATAATACAAGCCTCTAACATATAACATGCAAAGTCCAAATACATTCCATTCAAGAAGCAGTCACAAGTTTTGGCTCTGGGAAAAAGTAACATACAAAAACTCTCTCTCTCTCTCCCTCCCTCTTCCTCTCCCAACAACAACAACAACAACAACAGAGATAAGACGAGCAACAGAGTCTTGCCAGGAGACTGCATTAAATCTCAATTTCTCCTTTATCTTTTGTACACACATCCATTTTGTCATATTCAACATCAGGAGCCAGAGTGAACTCATTTTATATCAAAATATTACTGCTGCTTACAAGGAGTTCATGGAATATGTTGGGCTATAAAATTAAGCAGCCAGGTTGGTCGTGGGTACATCTAGATCCGACCACATAACACCTGTCTTAAAATCCTTTCAGCGGCTGCCAATTAGTTTCCGGGCAAGGTACAAGGTGTTGGTTATAACCTTTAAAGCCCTACATAGCCTGGGTCCAGGCTACTTGCGGGAGCGCCTTCCTCCATATAATCCACTCCGCACACTTAGGTCCTCTGGGAAGAACCTGTTGCAGCCAAAGAAGACCAGATTGGCTGAAGTGACCCAGAGGACCTTTTCATCTGCCACTCCCAGGCTATGGAATAACCTGCCAGACAACCGTCATGTTACCTCCTTAGAAGCCTTTAAAAAGGCCGTTAAGATGGATCTCCTCCAGCAGGCCTTTCCAGATTAGCCTTCCAGATTAAAAAAAAAACACACACACAAATCTACCTGCAATTTTATTGAATTTGTATTTGTAATTTTAATATATTTTGTTGTTTAATTTCCATGTTATTGTTCTTTGTTGTTTTTATGATTTAGGGGAGAGATGGGATATGGGATTGTTTTTTAACTTTGAGTTTTATTGTTATAATATTTTATTGTTATAATTGTGCTCCGCCTTGATTCCCTAGGGAAAAGGTAGAATATAAATAAATTATACTATTATTATTATTATTATTATTAAATGATTGTAGAACAAGCAAATACCAAAGCATCACATGTTGGGTAAGAGATCTGATCACCATCAGAGGACAAGTCTGAGTTTCATTCATGCTAAGATGATACCAAACTTTTCAAAGGCCATGAAGGGTAACAAAGGTCAAACAAAGGAAAAGGGATTTTATAGACCAAGATCAAATACACGTGTTTGCTTCTTGTAAAAACGTCCAGGCTATATACAGAGAGTGTTTTGAAATTGTACTTGTTTAATTTATTCTAGTTTGGAATATCCACTGCAAGATAGTTGCTCCCTTGAAAAGAGATGTGAAAATCACACATGGCAAAATCAATTAAGAGAATCAGAGGTGGTCATGGAACAGTGCTCTGAGAGAGGATTCACCAATTGTATCTGTCTAAAAAATTTAACTGCACAACCTGGTGTAGTGTACTAAGTGGCATATCCGGAACACACAATTATCTGCCTTATCAAACAACAACAACAACAACAACAACAAAACCACTCTCTCAGAGGCTTGAAATTCCTTTTATTTGATTGTTGAACATTCACCTGTCCTGCTTACTAAGAGATGGATGTGAACTTGTTACTAGCACCTTTTGGAGCGTGTGCAAAAAAATATACATTTAAAAGACCACAGTAAAAGATTCATAAATTGGATGACTTCTACATCCTCAGCTGAGGTAAGATTCAAAACTAATCAGATTATATGTATATTATGAGCCACTAAGCATCTTTCTGCAGCAATTATGAAGCTTTCACACATAAAAGAGGGCATTTTCCTTAGCACAGGGCTAATCCATCAAGTGTTGAGCTTCAAAGGGTAAGTTTCAAAAAACAAAAGGAAAGAATGACTGAAGTGGGCTTACAAGGCATTGATATTTCTTTTTTATTGAACTACAGAGGATTGTTTTTTTCCCCAACTCTTAAAAATGCTGAAGCAACTTTGGAACATAATGCTATGTTTCTTTCTTTCAATGGCCTTTTCTTTCCTGTCTTTTGGACTTTTATAACATGGAACAAAATATCAGAACGTTTGGATCCCAAAGACTTTGCTTTGGGAAGGATGTCTGTATTTTGACATTACATGAAGAACTTTAGCTGTTTGGAGAACATTTTAATTGGTAACAGCTTTTGACAGTTCACACAGCTTTCAAGATATGATGACCTGATCATTATTTTTTTAAAGAAAAAGATCATTTTGATATACAACTTTTATGTTATAGAGAAAGCCTTTTCATAACTAGAGCTAAAGTGCTTAACTTTAGCTGGATTTTTCATGGGTTTTTTCCCCGGGCTGGCAGGCCGTGCTTTCATGGGGGGAAAAACACACAAAAAACCTATGGATGCCGGCCTTGAAAGCCTTCAACTTCACATTTAGCCGAATTGGTGCAATGCGTTCTAATGAAACATAAAGTCTCATGCACAGAGAGAAACAAAAAACCATTGGTTCTAAAGCTTCTATAGAGTGTGTGCTGAGCAAAGGAAATCTACTACATGTGTTCCTGCCTCTCTTCGAAGAAGCTAAAGATTTAAATGGGCTTGGTCATTTTAGCTTCACAAGAACTCTGCAAGCAGGTGGACTCATGGTGAAGACTGCTCATGACCACTGAATGATATTAATGGTTAAGTGGCAGAGACTGGGGAAAAATCCTATTTTTGGACTACCACTTTGAAAACTTCCAGTTCTGGCTGCTGGCTTTGGGATTCTGGGAGTCTGCTAAACTGCAATTTGAACTTGCTCAGACTTAGTCTACGCTCAACATGCTAACCACAGCTGTACTGTGTGAAGTCTAAGGCTTTCACAGCCAGCATCCATAGATTTTCCTTGGTTTTTTTTCCAGGCCTCACAGCCTCACAGCCTGGAAAAAAACCAAGGAAAATCCACAGCTGCACTTCATGTGACCTTATATGGTAATTACTATGTAGGTACTTCAATGCCATCATAGAAACATAGAATCATAGAATCATAGAATTGTAGAGTTGGAAGAGACCATGAGGGCCATCCAGTCCAACCTCCTACCACGCAGGAAATCACGATCAAAGCATCCCCGACAGATGGCCATCCAGCCTCTGTTTAAAGACCTCCAAGGAAGGAGACCCCACCACGCTCCGAGGGAGTGTGTTCCACTGCCGAACAGCTCTTACTGTCAAAAAGTTCATCCTAATGTTGAGGTGGAATCTCCGTTCCTGGAGCTTGCATCCATTGCTCCGTGTCCGTGTGAACATTTTTTAAAAACCTGTTTTGATTCTAATTTTCAAAAATTTTCCTATCTGCAACACACACACACACACACACACACACAAATTCCAAATCTATAGAAGCTCTAGAGGAAATGATAGTTTCATTTACAGAGGTGGAATTAGAAGGGGCACCTTTAGTAACATAAATTTGAGCAGATTCATCTGCTGTCCCCCTTGGATGTTTTGAACTAAAAAAATAAATAAATGGGAAAGATCCAATTACAATCTCTCTGCCTCTCATCTAATTTGTTCCTTAAATACCAACTGCAGAAGGAAGTCAACAATTTTAATTAAATTAGATTTTAATTTTAACATGCATGCTAGTGGAGATTATTTTGTCACTTCACGCAGAGAATTATGCAGCCACAGTTGATGCAGAATCATGGTCTTGTAGTTTTCAATTGTAACATCACAGTATCTAAGATTTTGATTCTGTGCCCAGAAAATATATTTGTATAAATGTTGGTTTAGCTTGTTAGCACTTGCAGACCTGCAATTTTCTCCTGTTGTCTCTATGTACAAAATGTGCAAGAAGTAAAGCTTTTTCATCTGTCCTGTCCTGTCCTGAGTGCTCAGAAATGTCAGTTAGGCCCAAAGCTGCAGTCAGGTTGTTAACTGGAGTTAGCTACAGTGAGTGCACAATTCCCTTGTTGCAACACCTCCACTGGCTGCCAGTCTGTTTCCAGGCACAATTCAAAGCACTGGTGATGACCTCTAAAACCCAATATGGCTTGGGTCTAGGCTATTTGATGACCATATCTCCCATTATGAGCCCAAAAGAGCTCTAATATCTCACAGGGAAGCCCTTCCATCTGTTCTACCACTAGTTCAAGCTCATTTAGTGAGAACAAGGCAGAGGGCCTTCTCAGTGGCTGCTCCCAGACTTTGGAACTCCCTCCCTAGGGAGCCCCATCCTTGCTCTCCTTCTATCATCAAGTTAAAATATTTTTATGCCATCAGGTAGAAACTGACAGGAATGGGCTTTTAATTCTGTGCAATGCTGTTTTTGAGGTTTGTATGCTGTCTTTTAATAAATTTAAATGTGTTTAATGTTCACTGTTTTTAAATTTATCAATTGTTTAATTGTTTTTTAAATAATTTTTATATTTATATTTTTACAGAAGCTTTTGTATACTTTTAATCTATATTGTTTTTAAGGTTGTTAGACACCTTGAGTTTCATTACTGACTGGATATAAATGAACAAAATAATAATAATGGTTGGTTGAGCTTCATCCTTTCTTCTTGTAAGCCACTTCTGCCCTCTTTGCAATGACTATGGACAAAATTGTATAGAGGAGGTAAAATTAAGTGTATTATAAATTATACAATGCTATTAAAACAGCTTTTCTTTTCCCCCTTCTAACCCTTCATTGGTAGTTCTGATGCTTAATCAGTATCTGGAAAAAATACAGAACATTCAGTCTTTTAAGCTAACTAAAGCCAACTGAAGTTGACCAGATAGCATTATAGTATTGGTGGTTAGGGCTTAGGAATGTAGAAACTGTGCTGTTCTTAACCTTCCAAGCATCTTACAGCCAAACTATGCATGAAACTACTGTAAATCACATAAAATTGTCTCCTACATATTTTTGGATCTGTGTTTATTTGTTTAGACAATAACATCTCAGTGCATCCAGGCTTTACAATTGCAGTATCAAACAGGAGTACAGTGTTAAGCACTACTAGAGACTTTCACTCTCTCATAATTTTATATTGAACATTTACTTGCAAATTGTTTTTAACTTTGAATAGATGTAGTTGATGATAAAGATTCTCAGGGACAGGGCGTATGTCTTGAGGAGAAATAATCACTAGAGGGGAAGAGGTTATCAAGTTCCTTCTTCTCTTCCACACTACACATAGATGTTTGATTTCAGACTGAAGCCTTTATGAGCCTATTTTATAAAAACACAGAAACACAAACAAACAAAAGAGAGAGGGGGATACAGAAAGCTCTGGTGTGACCATGATGTTCATAGCTTTAGGATGCTTCTGAATTTGTGTAATGATGTACAGTTGTCCCTTTACATTCGCGGCTTTGACTTTTGCGGTTTTATGTATTCGCGGAAATTCCTTCCCCCCCCTTGCTCTCCCCAACACAGCCTCTGAGCATTTAAGGAGGAAAACTTCCTGCACACATACACATAGGGAAGATCCCAGCAAGCAAGCAACCCCCACACCAGCCTCTGAGGGTCTAAGGCGAAAGAAAAGCACAGCCCCATGCTGTGAGCATGCAAGGAAAGTCTCCCCCCCCTTGCCACTCCCCTCTCTGTGTTTTAACAAACTGAATGGCTTCTTTAAAACTCACATTTTGCCCCATGTCGCCTCATGACCCAAAGTAAAGCACAGCAGCAAACTGAATTGCTTCTTTAAAACTCACATTTTGAACCTTTCCTAAACACATTCACACACAGGGAAGGTGCGGGTGGCATTTCCCAGCAACCCAGCCTCTGAGCATTTAAGGAGGAAAGCTTATGTGCTTCAAGTATGGGGCTGTGCTTTTCTTTCGGCCAGCAGGAAGCTTTCCTCCTTAAATTCTCAGAGGCTGGGTCCGTTTGCTTGCTGGGAGATCCCACCCGCACCTTCCCTGTGTGTGAATGTGTGTAGGAAAGGTTTGAAATATGAGGTTTAAAGAAGCAATTCAGTTTGTCACTGTGCTTTACTTTGGGCCATGAGGAGACATAGGGCGAAATGTGAGTTTTAAAGAAGCAATTCAGTTTGTTAAAACACAGACAGGGGAGTGGCATGGGGGGACTTTGCTTGCGTGCTCACAGCATGGGGCTGTGCTTTTCTTTCCTCCTTAAATGCTCAGAGGCTGGGTCAGTTTCCGTGTGTGTGTGTGTGTGTGTGTGTTTAGGAAGGCTGCTTTTATTCGTGGTTTTTTCACTTTCACGGGGGTCTTGTTCCCGTAACCCCTGCGAATGTGAAGGGACGACTGTAAATATAAATTTTATCATGTCCAACAAGGTGTCATGATGGAGGGACTTCTGCACTTCCATCATGGGGGAAGATCTCATCTGCAATAAGCTACAGTTCACATCTTCTCTAACTTTCCATTCCCTGCTTTCCAAGACAGAAGGTAAGGTCGAGGATCAACCCTCATTTGCTAAACATGACATCACATCACCTGACTGGAGAGCCAATCAGATTTGGTAATGCAGAGCCAATCAGATCTGGTGAATGGAGTTTTGAGTTTCTGAATTCCTTTGTCTTGAGCCACATGGCTTGAGACCAACAAAGAGACACATGGTCTTGAGGAGATCTGAGGAGCAGATCTCACACATGGCTCAAGAGTCATCAAAGAGCCTCACGTGATATCATGAGGCCTGAACGGCAAGCCAATTTGAATTGCTCTGAATTCTAATAACAGAGACTGATACCTGGACTTCACAATTGTAAATTAATATTTACTTAGCTTAGGAGAATGTGATTAGTTAGAAATGTGTTAGTTTTTTGTGATTTATTTTTAATCCTATGACTGAATGCATCCTATGTAATTTTGTTATATTGAGAATCTGGAGAGGATAATTTCCCTCCATGCTAACTGCTTATATGCTGGAACTAGAAATAAAGCTTTTTCTGTTTTTCCTATTAACACATGCATGTGCCTGGCTTGGGCTAGCTATCTGGATTCCCCTGGGATAGAGAAGGGGGGGTTGGTGATACTGTAGAGGGATGGGTACTTCCTCTGCTTAAATCATAGCCCTACACAGCTTCCTGTTGCACTGTGTAAGAAGGGGGAGCAACTCAGCAGGTTGTGGCAGAGTATACCAAAGTGTTTCAGATTGTACAAACAGCTGGAGCCTTCCTTTTCCTCTCTGTGATAGTGAATGCACAGAGGAGGAAGGACTAACTTCACATGGATGGCAGCGGTTTTTGGAACTGACGTGGGTAGGACTAAATATAGATTTCTCTGCAAAAATGGTTGGCGGGTTTACCCCAAAACAAGGGTGTGTGTGGTGTTTTTTCCACAAAAAATCCTAACATACATAAATTTAGTAAAAAAAAATGCACAAAAATTCTCATAATCTCAACTTTTGAAATGTGGTTTTGCACTGGTTCTACAGTACCTAAGTTTTGTTCTAACTCTCAGACTATAATAATTTACTCAGTCATTACAACTGGCCTGTCAGGAATACAGATTATATTTGCATCGCAAGGAAGCTTCCTTTATATCCACAGGGTATTTAAAAGGTAGTAGCTCTAAACTAGTTGTTACCATGGTATATACAATATATATTTACATCAATTTTCCTTGGTGTTTTTTTTTTCCTGGGCTGTGAGGCCATGTTCTGGAATAGTTTCTTTCTGACATTTTGCCTGCATCTGTGGCTGGCATCCTCAGAGAATGGTTGTGTAGGGGTGTGTGTGGAGTTTATATGCTTGAACCCCTGTTGGGGAGTATATGTAAATTTGTGTAATTGAATGGTTAGTTTCTGGGTATAGAAATGCAAGGCTCGTTAGTGTCTGTTTGACTAATGGTTGTTGATGGGCCATTATCTGCTGGGAATCCCCCTGTCCCTGGGTGGAATTCTTTTGTAAGTGTTGAGTTTTGATTCTATTGTGTTTCAAAACTGGGAGCCAGATTTTGTTTACTTTTAAGGTTTCTTCTTTCCTGTTGAAGTTGTCCAGGTGTTTGTGGATTTCAAAGCTTCTTTGTGCATTCTGACACGATAGTTGTTGGCCTGGTCCAGAATTTTTGTGTTTTCAAATAGCATTTTGTGTCCAGGTTGGTTTATCACATGTTCTGCTACTGCTGATTTTTCTGTGTGTTACAGACTGGAAAAAACCTAAGGAAAATCTATGGATGCTGGTTGTGAAAGCCTTCAACTTCACATATATTTACATCATCACACAAATCTACAACTTTTATTTCTTTCATTTAAGTAACTTGTTTTCCTTCATCTCAGACATATATACACTTTCACTGAGGCGTGCCTCCAGGTAAAAGTGCATAGGATGTTAGCCGTACTAAGGTACAGTTGGTCGAATGCATCATTGCAGTCATATTATGTAAAAGTACCCATGCACTCTTAACTCGGATATTTGTATTTACTAACTGTTCCTCCAATGTTACTGCAACCTATTTATTTAAACATGCATCCCTATGTATATAAGTAAAGATAGCCTTTAGTTTAGAATTATCAAGGTAAGCCAACCTTGATGTGGCGGCTCACTCAGATATGTGGAAAATAAGCTAGGATGCAGTAGATTGCATTAAGTGAGAAATGTTCAGTGTCGACATGCATTTTGCTGGCAGTGAATTCCCTGCATATTTTAAAATAATACTTTTTCTCCTTCAAGCGATTACACTTTCTGACTGTAGTGTTGCTAAAATGTTGGATTTCCATCCAGGCCAAAGGTACTGTCTTGAATATCTTTATAGTAAAGCTTAAAAGAAAAAAATCCTTCTCCTATATGTTGGCTATATGCAGATGCTTTGCTGTTGTGAATACAAATATTAAACCAGCTTCTCTCTCTCTCTTCTTTTAAAACATGTCAGATATCCAACATGATTGGCTATAAATGTGTGAAGATGCTCACCTCAGGCTTTCAATTAATTTATCTCTAAGTGTGTTATCATTCTATGTCTGAACTAAAAAAAGTCCTCACTGGATGCATTTGCTCAGAGTGCTATGACTTCATCTGCATACTTATTTGCATATGCATATCCATCAGTCATAAAAGAAAGTGCCACACACAGTAGGTATGGTGAAGCACCCCATTGACAGAGAGAATGAACATTTATCTTGAGATCATAAATATGCATTTTGAAAGTTTTCATCCCAGTGTGTGGGTAATAGACTAGATGTGGATAAAACTAGGTAAACTCAGTCCTCACAGGCCCATATGTCCTTCATGACTAAAAGATGCTCAGTTTAGAACAAAAGACACAGGTGAATGTAGTCTGCTCTCTAGAGAACCCTACGTAAACAGTATTCTTTATGCAGGTAAAAACATAGCCAGATTGTCAAAAGAGAAAAGCCAAACTGTGTCTTTACAGGAAAACAACAGAACAAAACTGGCAAAACAACTGAAAACCATTGCCACATGGTTCCATACTGTGTCTGGAATGGGTGGGGGTGGGGGAGCTCTGACTAGGAAATGTTCCACAATAATGTTAACATGAGGGAGAGCTTAGTTTGTGATATTATGGATTCCTTCCCCTACTTCCCAATATTTGGCAACCACACCTACAGTGTTACTCTTCTGATAACACAGTTAATAGGATGTCCCAGGAGGTATTCAGAGCTGTATACTTGTTCTCATTAACTTCAATTTACTTAGTCACTATTCTCTATGAGAAAATTAACATCCATTTCTGTCATCATGCTGAGGTGGGTATACCTCAGCCCAAACAAGGCAGTAAACTTCTATGATAGGACAGTCAGTGCCTGTTCTGTTCTGGGCTTCTGTCTTTGACTGTGTCTGTTTGGAGACTAGTCCCAAGGCACTTTTCACAGAAGAAGACTTTTATTTACTGTGATAACCTGTGAGTGCTTATAGAAGTTCCTGACCCCAGCTGCACCGTTGGGATCTTGCCTGGTTAACCACCTTTGAATTCGTTTCCTGATCTCATTTTCTCCCCACTCTTGCTAAAGCTAAGAGAGCTCTGAACAGCTTTGATGTAAGGATCCTCTTTTCTCCCACCCTATAGCACAACCAATGGTAACATGTATGGCATCACATAACTTCTATATGCAAACTCAGATGTAATGTTGGCAGTCCTACACTTGAACTGTCAGGGGATGACAGGACATTCAATCCCCGGCAGAAGCCAAAAACTGTCTCAGCAGACTTGGTAGCAACCCTTTCCCAAGAATACTCACACACAGAGTGTTTGGCATAAAGAAAGCAGGAGGTGCTTTAATCTTCAAAGTAGTTTCAGCTATTCACAGTATGTACAGACAAAGTGCTACGCCAGGCATCACAGGATCATAGGAAGAGAATGAACACTGGTCTGGCTCTCTTATATACATCTCAGCACAGCACTGGCTTACCCAAGCACATGGTTACATTGCATCAGATTTCCATACTACATGGCTTTGCACTCTAGTAACCCTTCTTCTGATGTAACCCTTCTCCTCATGCAGCTGTGGATGATTAGGCATGACTGGCAGTTCATGGAGTCATGGAGTCAGTCATCATGACTCAGCATGATTTCTGTATTGTTTGCCCATTTGGCCATTTTAAAACTTAAGAGTTCAGTAACCAATTCCTGACATGAACAACTCATGTACTTTCCAAGGATCCCAACATGATCAAACTCTTTGTTACCATGATGTGAAATATTAATGAGACCATTATGTGCATCTAGTTCTGTGATTACTATTGAAGTTTTAAAAAGTGAGAAAAATGGGAAGGGGAGAATGTAGGGGGACCTTTAAGGCTGACTAGTTTATTTTCGCATGAGCTTACATGCATTTCAATTCTCATATGCACTGAATACTGCATACTGATATTAAATGATAGTCAGTAGATAAACAGATGATAGACAGAAAGATGTTCATGTAAACACAAGCAACAGATGTTAGCTGTGCCGATGTTTGTAACTAACAGAAGAGGAGCCAGGGAAGATATCAGAAATTGCTCTTACAAAAGAAGTATGAGTGATATACTACAGTCGTCCCTTCACATTCGCGGGGTTTCCGTTCCGCGGACCCCCGCGAATGTGAAAAATCTGCGAATAACTACACCCCTCCCCCTCCCTCCCCAGGCCTTCGCGGGGCCTTCCTAGGCCCCGCGGAGGCCTCACCGGCCCTCCCTCCCACCCTCCCCGGGCCTTCGCGGGGCCTTCCTAGGCCCCGCGGAGGCCTCACCGGCCCTCCCTCCCACCCTCCCCGGGCCTTCGCGGGGCCTTCTTAGGCCCCGCGGAGGCCTCACCGGCCCTCCCTCCCACCCTCCCCGGGCCTTCGCGGGGCCTTCCTAGGCCCCGCGGAGGCCTCACCGGCCCTCCCTCCCACCCTCCCCGGGCCTTCGCGGGGCCTTCCTAGGCCCCGCGGAGGCCTCACCGGGCCTCCCTCCCACCCTCCCTGGGCCTTCGCGGGGCCTTCTTAGGCCCCGCGGAGGCCTCACCGGGCCTCCCTCCCACCCTCCCCGGGCCTTCGCGGGGCCTTCCTAGGCCCCGCGGAGGCCTCACCGGCCCTCCCTCCCACCCTCCCCGGGCCTTCGCGGGGCCTTCCTAGGCCCCGCGGAGGCCTCACCGGCCCTCCCTCCCACCCTCCCCGGGCCTTCGCGGGGCCTTCCTAGGCCCCGCGGAGGCCTCACCGGCCCTCCCTCCCACCCTCCCCGGGCCTTCGCGGGGCCTTCCTAGGCCCCGCGGAGGCGTCACCGGCCCTCCCTCCCACCCTCTCCGGGCCTTCGCGGGGCCTTCCTAGGCCCCGCGGAGGCGTCACCGGCCCTCCCTCCCACCCTCCCCGGGCCTTCGCGGGGCCTTCCTAGGCCCCACGGAGGCCTCACCGGGCCTCCCTCCCACCCTCCCTGGGCCTTCGCGGGGCCTTCTTAGGCCCCGTGGAGGCCTCACCGGCCCTCCCTCCCACCCTCCCCGGGCCTTTGCGGGGCCTTCCTAGGCCCCGCGGAGGCCTCACCGGCCCTCCCTCCCACCCTCCCCGGGCCTTCGCGGGGCCTTCCTAGGCCCCGCGGAGGCCTCACCGGCCCTCCCTCCCACCCTCCCCGGGCCTTCTCGGGGCCTTCCTAGGCCCCGCGGAGGCCTCACCGGCCCTCCCCCCCTCCCTCCCCAGGCCTTCGCGGGGCCTCCGGAGGGCCTCCGGGCGTCCCGCGAAGGCCTCCCCACTCCTCCCCAGGTCTTTCACGGGGCCTCTGGAGGCCCCGTGTCACGGTTTTGGGGGGGCCCCGGGGGGGCCTTCCCAAAACCGCGAATAACCGAAACCGCGAATGTCAAGTTCGCGAATGTGGAGGGACAACTGTATCTGAAACACTCCCATGAAGTACTGTACAATTAAACCAAGAATAAAGAGTTGACTCAGTATTTTTGGAACATGAGGCTACTCTTGGAAGATTCTCTTATTTTATTATTTTCTCAGTAAAAAATCACATTACTAATTACAGTGAAGTGAACAATTACATACCTCTCTGATTTGTCATTCTAACTGTTAATGTTTCTGCTGCAATGTGGTATCTTTAAGCACCTGAGAAGCTGCTATCTATGCTAACACCTCATTCAGCACTCATTCACTTCATGACCCAGGTAATCAGTATAAGTCTAGTACCCCAAATACTTTCTCCATTAGAATAGTCTAGTTCTAGTTACTAGGGACTTTATCAAACGACCCCTTAAAACATTCTTTTGCTGGCATTAAAAAATCTATTTTTATGCCAGCAAAAGAATGCCCCACAATGCACTTAAATTCTCTCCCAGGAAAGGCTTCCCTGACAATGAAAGAGGAAGTGAATGGAGCTCCATTCACTTCCTTGTTTAAAATCCCATGGATTCTCTCAAGATGTTCATGTGGGAAATTCAAAAATAAAAACAAAAATAAGAAAGTTAAAGGACATTTTCAGACAGTGCTAAACGGAGCTTACCGCACGATGAGCTCCCGGGAGAGGAACGGCGCTCTTGCGCGGCGGGGGGTCGTTTTCGGACGCCGCCGTCTCTCTTCCGAGATCATCAGTGTCACTTCCGTTAAGCTTTGGAAGCGGCCGCACCATATTTTAAGCACGGGCAACTTCCGTGCTTAAAATATGGCGCGGCCGCTTCCAAAGCTTAACGGAAGTGACACTGATGATTTCAGAAGAGGGATGGCAGCATCTGAAAATGACCCCTCGCCGCGCAAGAGTGCCGTTCCTCTCCCAGGAGCTCATCGTGCGGTAAGCTCCATTTAGCGCTGTCTGAAAATGTCCAAAGTTTTAAACTTTAACTGCACTGGAAGACACTTTTAGCTGCACTGGAAGACACTTTTAAAGTCCCAAGTAAATTGGGGAGGATCATTTAAGGAGTGCATCACTTACCTGAATGTCACAATCTCACCTGGAAGTATTCTAGCTGGACGTGCCATTGACACTGCATTCAAGTGAGTTAAATGGTGTGAGGTTTCATAGGCCAGCAATGTCGGCATTAAAGCACCACAGGGGATCTATTGATGACTTTAGCTGTCAATAAAATAGGATGGGTTTTGGCCAAGGCATAAATGCAAAAGGGTGATGTCATCTGATATGTGTGCTCTTTTGCATTTATGTGGCGTTGTTATGACACCATATTTAGTGTGTCTGATAAAGTCCTAGGTCTAGTTACTCCAATATTTTTGTACTTATATATTTTGATCTTAATATGTTTCAACCAGACATTTTTCAGAGGTAAAGTTTTCAGAAAGTTTGGGCATGAATACTAATGGGTTTTGAGTAAACCCATTCAGTGGTGAGTCAACACATAGGTAAATCCTAGTGATTTGGTGGATCTTCTCTAATTGGGACTAACAATAGGATCCAGGAATAAAATTTCTATACAGTTGTCCCTTCATATTCGCTGGGGTTTGGTTCCAGGACCCCCTGTGGATACCAAAATCTGTGAATACTCAAGTCCCATTATATGCAATGGCATATAGAAAAATGGTGTCCCTTATGATGGTAAAATCAGGGTTTGCTTTTTAGATTATTATTTTTTAAAGAATATTTTCAAGCCGTGAATATACTTAAATCTGTGGATACCAACTGTAATTTCCCAGTCCGTTGTTGGCTGAGGAATTAGGAAAACCATAACCTAAGAAGTAACTTTCCCAAGATCTGCTTTGAAGTAGGAATATAGTGCTTATTTGTCAATGCTATGTGCCTTCATTTGGACTCCAGTCTATGGTGACTCTATTCTATGATTTTCTTGGTCAGATTTATTCAGATTAGGTTTGTCATGTTCCTCAAGCTGATCCCTCCACTGCTACCAAATGTGTGGGCTTCCATTGATCTCCCTTTCTGCCACCCGTGTGAAGACCTCCTCCTGTCCCACCTCTATGGTATCAAATGTGGGAACCTTTGGGCTTCTGTGCAAGACTTTATTCATCTTATGTCTGGACACCACCATCATGTATTAACTGCTTCCACCACAGCAGATTCCCTTTTGTCCTTGAGCAACTGTCACACATCAACCTTTTCAAAATTCTCTCAGACATTCCACCAATCACCACTCACTCCAAAACACAGAATCATAGAGTTGGAAGAGACCACAAGGGCCATCTAGTCCAACCCCCTGCCATGCAGGAATACACAATCAAAGCATTCCCAAGAGATGGCCATCCAGCCTCTGTTTAAAAACCTCCAAAGAAGGAGACTCCACTATACTCTGAGGCAGTGTATTCAAGGAATACTCAGATGTGCTTTCCTCTAATTTTCACACGTCCTTCCTCTGAGTCTAATCCTGTTTTATGTAGATTATGTTTAGCATACACGTTATCATGTGCTTATTGATGGTTGTATTTTATTCTTTATTTTATATCTATGTAATTAGAAATATGTGTTGTCCTTTCTAAATTCTGAAATTTAATTCATTATTGGTGTTTAGGTATACCAGTATATTTCTAGTACAGACCTAGAAGAAGGCCATTCCGTAATATAAAGGTCAAAACACGTTGGATTTTTTACAATACAGGATAATCATAAAACCTTTTTAAGGAATAAAATACAACCATCAATAAGCACATGAAGACTTGTTTCTTCTTTTGCTTGTGGATCCTAATACATGCTCTTCTGTACTGGTTTGTCATTTCAGCATACATGTTAAACAGATAGGGTGATAAAATACAGCCTTGCTGGAGCCCTTTGCCAATTGGAAATCATTATGTTTTTTCATATTCTGTCCTGATGGTAGCCTCTTGTCCTGAGCACAGGTTACGCAGCAGGACAATAAAATGTCTGACACACTCATTTCTTCAAGAGCAATCCATAGTTTTTTGCAATCTATACAATCAAAGCCTTTGCTGTAAATCTACATTTCTGTCCACTTCAGCTCAGTCCCCAAGTATTGAAATGTTTATACTATCTGTTCCTTTTTTTAGTATGTCTAGCTTCCCCTGATTCAGGCTTCTCACATTCCATGTTCCTGTTATATGTGTTGTGCACCTTTGGTCTTTCCTTTCATCTCTGAGCATGCAAACAGCTGAACATCCTTTCAGCTTTGAGTCCAGTTGTATCCTTAGCTACAGCATTCCTTCTAGTTGTCCTCTGCTGTACCCCAGTAGCTTGCTGAGTGCCATTCAACCTGGGGGCTTCATCTTCTGGCATGTCTCTTGTTTCACTTTGGACTGTCTCATCATAGGGTTTTCATGGTAAGAGATCTTCAAAAGGAGGTTTGCTGTGCCTCCCTCTAACCAGTACTAATAAGCACTAACTATGGTTCCACTGCCTTTGTCTCAGCGATCCTCTGCCAGAGTCACCCTCCACTACTGCTGCTGCCCAGTAGCTGTTTGGCACATTTAGTCTGGCTCCTCAGCAAAAGCCTGCTTGATACGGGAAACCCTACCAGCAGCACTGCTTCTGTCAGCATAGCCTCTTACCTCACAGGTGCACGCAATCCCACCACGGTGGAAAGGTAGTGCCATTGGTGGGCATATGCTCAATAGTCCATATAATTTATATTAAAAAAACCTCTTGTGCCTACAGATATACAAAGACAAAATCTTTGTTACGTCTGCCAAGTTCTCTCTCCCCCACCACCTTTCAAAAACAAAGGAATCTGATAGTCATGGTGACTTGCATTTCACAGCTCAACAGACAATGTGGGAGTCAAAGGACTGTTCTAGAGAACAGCAGGATCCTCAGGCTAGCCTCAAGCATGTTGGGACAATACCTCTGTTAATTTATTTCCTGAATAAAATGCAGGGTACCTGCTGGACTCATAGCAGAAAACAGTATTGCAAAGACCTGTCCCAATAAAAGAAATCAAGAAAAGAAACAAGTATCATTTGCATTCTACAGATTCCACACACCCACACCCAGACACCAACAGTACTGGTAACTGTGCTGAGAATGGTGAAATGCCTATATGTATATTGATGGAATAAATATCAGAAATGTTACTATGGGTGATGATGATGAAGATGATAAAACACGTTAGATAGAAACTAGTTTTGTTATTGTCACTTTTGGAAAGAATAGGATGGCTCCAGGAAGGGATCACCACTCTTTACCTGGATAGCACCAAGCAGTGTTGTGAAGAGCTCTGATAGGCTACTGAGAGAATGTACACTGTATGCAGGCATTTTCATGCCTAACTGTACCACTAAGATATGCAAAAGGGATGTGCACATATGCCCACCCTCTCATGTGCCCATATGCATGGCAGATTTCCAAAGCTTGCAACGTGTAGTGTAAACATGCAAAAAGGGACATATAGGTTTCAAAAATTCACGTAGAAAATATTTCCCCCTATCTCTCAAATGAATGCACAAAGGTCTATAACACTGTCAAACTCAGGAAATATTGGAAATGGAGTTTACATGTATCCGCACATTCCCCACACATTTGAGCTGTACCCAGCTATAAGCGAACACCAGCATAGGTCTCTTATAGGTGTAATACAGAGACTCATCACAAAGGCAGTCTTTTAAATAATGTCTGTATGACAGAAAGAGTGCTTTCATCCCAAGGCTTGCTTATTTATTTATGTATTTATTTATTTATTTGATTGATTTCTATGCTGCCTTTCTCTCAGACTGGGACCCAAGGTGGCTCACAACACATTAAAAAAAATAAATAAAAAGATACAACAGTTAAAAGGTTAAAAACAATTAAAATTGTTACAATTTAAAATTATATAAAAACATATAAAAGTTAAAAGAATAAAAACAATAAAACACATCTCCATAAAAGCCTCTGTGCCACAGCTACAAATTAAATGCCTGCTGGAATAAAAAGTCTTTGCCTGCCAGTGAAAGGAAAGCATGTAGGGGGACAGCCTAACCTCCCATGGAAGGGCATTCCAGAGGATGGGAGCAGCCACTAAGAAGGCTTTTCTCACATCCTCACCATATGAGACTCTGATGGTGGTGGGACCAAGAGAAAGCCTTATGAAAGTTTATACCAATATCACACAACAAACCAAAACAACAGGTTCAGGCATAACAATAAAAGGTAGTTAGTGCAAGGACAGATTCACAAGCATACTTCGAAGCATGGTGTCAGGCTGTGGTTTGTTAGACAAGCTAGCGCAGGCATCCCAGATTTAATGTTTTCTCAGAGCATGACCTACACATTCTGTGCACATTTAAATAAACTGTGTTTCAGTGTGATCTACTTTGCTTCACTCTAATATACATTAACTTAAATTATTAATTTATTTACGAAGTTAGAAAAGTTGGAGCTAATGCGACTTTGAAAACTTTAATGGAAAATATAAAATTAATGGACATGTATAAAATGACTATTTTCTTTTGGAAACCTGATCATTTATCATAGAATCATAGACTTGGAAGAGACCACAAGGGCCACCCAGTCCAACCCTCTGCCATGTAGAAATAAACAAGCAAATCATTCCTGACGGATGGCCATCCAGCATCTGTTTAAAAACCTCCAAAGAAGGAGACTCCACAACACTGTGAGGCAGTGTATTCCACCTCTGAACAGCTTTTACTGTCAGGAAGTTCTTCCTAATGTTTAGGTGGAACCTCTTTTCCTGTAGTTTAAACTCATTGATCCATGTCCTAGTCTCTGGAGCAGCAGAAAACAAGCTTGCTCCATCCTCAATATGACATCTCTTCAAATATTTAAACATGGTTATCATGTCACCTCTTAACCTTCTCTTCTTCAGACTAAACATGCCCAGCTCCCTAAGCCTCTCCTCATAGGGCATGGTTTCCAGACCTCCCACCATCCTGGCTGCCCTCCTCTGGATACGTTCCAGCTTGTCGATATCCTTCCAGAATTATGGTGCCAAGAACTGGACACAGTATTCCAGGTGAGGTCTGACCAAAGCAGAATAGAGTGGCACCATTACTTTTCCTTGAAGTGCACTATACACCTATTAATGCAGCCTAGAATCACATTGGTTTTTTAGCTGTTGCATCACACTGCTGACTCATGTTCAGCTTGTGGTCCACTAAGACTTCTACATCCCTTTCACATGTACCACTATCAAGCCTGGTGTCACCCATCCTATATCTGTGCATTTCATTTTTACTGCCCAAGTGTAGTATCTATTTCTATACTGTTTCTTTTTTCCAACTTTGGGGCCTGTTCACCCTTTCCCCCCAATCTGGAAAAAAAAAGTTTTATACAGCTACAGTAACTGCATGCAAGTGGTATTTATGTGTGAGAGTAAAGGAGAGTCAGAATGATGCAATTCCTCAAAAGTAAAAACTCACACTATTGTCAATAAATTGTTTGCATCATGCCATTATATGCAGAAGAAATGCAATAAGAGTAATTTGATACCAAACCAATGGCTTACTCAGATCAAAAACTTCATCAGTGTATTAATACTTTCAGGGTAAACAAAATGACAGAAGCTATGGGCTTGAATACAGGTCACACACACCCATATCTGTTGGGGATATATTCCTGGACTTACCGCAGATATCAACTGCATATAATAGTGAACTGTCACAGAAAACCATAGAATTATGCAGGACCTACAAAATGCCTAGAGTGGATACCTCTCTAGACATCTGACATGACTATGGACATGTTCATCCTGGCCAAGAGAACACTGCAGAGCAACCCATCCACACTTCTTAAATGCCTCAAGAGCTATCACAGACAGCATGATGCAGGTTTGTTTTCTGTTTCTCCAGAGAGTAGGTCCAGATCTAATGGTTTTATGATACAAGAGGGTAAATTTCAAATGAATAGTAGAAGAAAATTCTTGATGGTAGGAGGAGTTTGGCAATGGAACCAATTACCTAGCAAGGTGGTGGAGTCTCTTTCTATCAATGTCTTCAAAAAGAGGTTGGACAACCACCTTCTGGGGATGCTCTAGCTGGAGTTCTTGCACTGAGTGTGGGTTTGAACTCGATGGTCTATGGTAACCATTCCAACTCTGTGATTCTGTATCTTTGTGCCCATAAAAATCCTCTGGAATACTTTGGAACATGCAAATATGCAGAGAAAACTGTGCATAAGTCTTGGGGCTTGTCTAGACAGGAAGATACAATTGTCCCTTCATATTTGCTGGGGTTTGGTTCCAGAACCCCCCGTGGATACCAAAATCCATGAATACTCAAGTCCCATTATATGCATTGGCATAGCAAAAAAGTGCACAACCGGGAATGCAAAATAGTGCTTCCAGCCACTTCATTGCTGGCAAGCTTGCCCGCCCGCCCCCCCCCCCCATGCATATCTGACCAGTTAGCTTTCCACTTCCACCCTGCACTGCGCTGCGAATCGGTTGTTCAAATAAGCAGTAATGCACATTTCTACACATGAAGGTTTCCCCCCATAATTTTTGGCCCCCTTCCTTCTGAATAAGGCAAATCACCACAGGATCTCATTGGGACAAAAAGTATTCCCTGACAGTTCTATTAGGATTATTTTCACCATCTAGACAACCTTTTGCTGTTCTATTATTCCTACCAAGGATTTTTCCTGACTGTTGGGAAACCATTTATCAACTGGGAAACAAATAGTACTAAATATTGTTTCCATCTCTACCTCAAAATCATTGCCTGTAGTTATATAATAAATGTGTAAACCATTTTTTCCTGAACTGATTTAGGAAGAGTTAACTACTTAAGTCCATTTACAAATAGGAACTTTGAGGAAGATGTGTGTGTAATCCATGGAAGTAGAAAGGAAGTCAGCTGGATTTTCACTCCATATGTAACAAATGCTTAAATAGAACAACTTCACACAAGTAAAAACTGACACTGACCTTATGCTGATATACAGAAAAGTAGCTAAAACCCTGCCTTTGCAAAACTATGATTACTGAAAGAAATATCCTTGAAAACGGATTCAGAAATCATTCTGTGACCTTTTTCCCTTAGGGAGCAATTCTAAGAGCTTATATTTTACCAAAACTAAAGGAAAGATATCCATGCTTTTTCTTCAGTGCCTTTCTTGTTATGGAATGTAGTCACAACAAGCTACACTTAATTACCAGAGTAATTAATAAGGCATTTAATTGCTACAGTAATTAATAAGGAAGATTTCTGGCTCTGCCTTTATAAAGCTTGAGCACAGCAGTAGAATGGAGAGGAGCAAACAAATCACATTATGAACTTCAGGTAGCTTTAAAGGGGGATCAGACAAATTCATGGTGGATACAAATGGCTGCCAGCCATGACAACTGTAGATTATCTCCAGGATCAAAGGCACCATGACTCTGAATAACAATCACTGCAAATAATACATGATGCTACTATGGTTGACCACAGGGCCTTTCAACCTGGAGAGCTTTCAAATATAGTCACCTTATTGTTCATTTAAAAAAAAAATTGAAGCATTTGGATGCAATGCAGAGCAGAGCTGTAACTGCAACCAGCATCTTGCAGTTGCAAAAACAACAAAACTTGACACATGTTGCAGAACCAAAATAGGATCTAAGTTTCAGAAGCACTTTGAAGTAAACAAGATACCAGTTTTGGTGCAGGTTTGTTCTGTGGCAAACCTATAACTGGCTGTAATTTAAGGGAGGGAGGGAGGGCAAGAGCAGTGATGTAGCTATGAGCAGGGTGCAAAATGAGGGCATTACCCCAAAACTGAGTGTCTGGAAAAGCTTGATACCAGCCAGCAAAGTATATACAAACAGCAAGTAGCTGGGAAGGTGGCCAGCTTTTAAAGAGCACATCGGAATGCAAACTCAGTCAAGAAAATCAAGGGCTTACGGCAGGCAGCATAGGTCCAAACAAGTCAGTGAGTCAGAAAACAGGCAGCAGAGTAATGAGGAACAGTCTGAGGTCAAGGCACGAGTCAAGGCAGCAAGGATCAAGGCAACAAGGTCAGCAAGAAGCTTTCTCCAGGAACATCAGTTGATAAAAGCCTCCATTGCTTCCCAAGCATATATATGTAGCAATCAAGGCTTTGTCAGGTGCTTCTTGACGAGCAGGTTTTTCTCATAAAGTTGCAGAGATTTCCTTTGAGCTTCCTTTTGAGCTTGCTGTGGGGTGTATGATGGTGGAGGTAAGTCCGTCTCTTCTTCTTCGTCCTTATCTGAATTGGCAGGACTCTCTGCCAGGACTGTTGCCAACCCACTAGGACCAGGCTCTTCCTCTGCTTGAGCCTACAGGTTGGCAGGATTCCCTGCTGGCACAGGTGTAGATAAACCTGTGCCAGGGACCATAGGGTTGCTCCCTGCCATGTCTTCCTCCTCCTCTGATTCCATACCCTCATCAAACTCACAAGGCATGACACTGAGGTCATGGCCTCCTAGTGAAATTTTCCTTCAGCCCCCAAATTTCTAGCATTGCACAAACTTAAAAATTCATCTGAGCAGTTGAGGCATCCGAAGAAGAGAAAGCGAATACAGCAAGAATATGAGTCCTAGGTGTGAACACTTTTCAATATCTCACACTCTGCAATGCTAGACATTTTGGGACTGGAGAAAAATTTTATATGGTTGGCAGAATTCTTATTTGGCCCCTCCCATAGTTACACACAAGGAAGGAAGTCATATTGAAGACAGAGGAAGCTTGTTTTCTGCGGCTACAGATGTCTGGGGATGACAGGCCACTCAATCCCCAGCAGAAGCCCAAAAAGCCTGTCTCAGTAGACTCAGTAGCAACCCTTTCCCAAGAATACTCACACACAGAGTGTTTGACATCCAAATAAGCAGGAGGCACTTTTATCTTCAAACTCAGTTGCAATATATACAAATATTTACAATTCAGGGAGAAACTGCTTCACCAAGCCTCAGCATTCACAGGAAGAAGGGTGAGCTCTGCTCTGAGCCCTCTCATATACACAGTCACAGGGCACTGGCTTACTCAATCACATGATCTTACACACCAATAACGATGAACACACCAATAAGAACCCTCCTTCTGTAGCTAAGGAAGAAGAGGCAGTTTATGGTGTCAGCCATTTTGACTAGGCGTGACTCTGCAGTTTGTTTGGCCATTTTAAAATGGAGTTCTAACTCCTGACACCAGAGTGTATGGACCTGTCTATACGAGGGAAAAAATGTGGACTGATGCACAAATTTGAAGCAGCATTTATTTGTCTTAATAGTTTTCTGGTACAATCGCAGGCATTCAAAGCTATTTGCTTTTTCTGTCCCAACAGGCATGCCTGTGAATCAAGATGGCAGCCACAAGTGAATTAGTTGTGTTTTATTGTTGCCAGTTGCCGCAGACGAACAGTATTTTTTTTTTTAAAAAAGCATATCTAAGCTGCAAAAGTGTGATATTCTGCCTAAATATTTTTTTAAAAAGAAAAAGGCTGCTTCATCACCTGAGTGCTTGCTCACTAAAGCGAAAATCCAAAATGGTGGTTCCGGGCACTTGCCTTATTAGCAAGCTCCGCCCCCTTACCACATCCAACCAATCACCTTCCACTGCTACTTTTATCACAAATGAGAATGAATGTGAATCCAATTGTCCAAATGAGCGGAAATGCGCATTATCTGCAGAGTTTTTTAAAAAAAATACGGGAAAAGCCATGAAGGCTTTAACAGCAGGGTTTACAGTGCATTTGGCCCCCTCCTTCTGAATGCTACGATCCAATGCAGAATGCCATTAGGACAGGTAGGATTCCAAGTGAATTCTATGAGGATTAATTTGACCATTAAGACAATCCCTAAGACATGGAGCAACAGATTCAAACTAAAGGAAAAGAGATTCCATCTAAACATTAGGAAGAACTTCCTGACAGAGCTGTTTGGTAGTGGAATGCATTCCCTTGGAGTGTGGTGGAGTCTCCTTCTTTGGAGGTTTTTAAACAAAGACTGGATGGCCATCTGTCAGGAGTGCTTTGTGTATTCCTGCAAAGCTGGGGGTTGGAGTGGATGGCCCTTTCCTCTATTATTCTAAGGAAAGAAGGAACTTCTGTCATTTCTGGCTAGCATAAAGAAGAGAAAGAACACTCATGGCCAGAAAAGTAGGAAGAATGAAAATAGGAATGGAGGACAGAACGCATCTATTGAAGCTGCTGCTGAGTGCCAGGACCTTGGCTGTGAAGGGGGAGACTCCAACTGGGCTCCATGCCCCTCCCCCTTCATCAACTGGAAGATCAACTGGAAGGGACAAGCATATGTGGCCGGGCATGATCTGGGAGTGAGGATTGAGGTGGTGCAGGGGAACGGAAGGTATGGCAGGAACAGAGTGAAAGTGTGTTACAATGGAAGGAGGGATAGATGTGTAAAAGCTATTCCACCTTCAGTTCACTCTGTTCTGTGAATGGATTGGTGAGCACACCAACCATACCACAGAACCTTACCTTACTCCTTTGCAATGCCAGGTTGGTAAAAAATAAGACCAACATAATCTATGAACTTCTCTTGGAAGAGTATGCTGACCTGGCTTGCTTCACTGAGACCTGGCTGGGAGAGGACAGCACCATAACTTCGGCGCAGGCCCTCCCAGCCAGGTATAATGTTAGTGAGCAGGTAAGGAGAAGCAGGTGAGGGGGCGGAGTGGCTCTGGTTCATAAAAATAGCCTTGCCTTGCCCAGGATACCTGTCCAGAAATCAGTCTGTTTCGAGT
The DNA here is from genome assembly GCA_030847615.1 of Gambelia wislizenii. Lineage (NCBI taxonomy): Eukaryota > Metazoa > Chordata > Lepidosauria > Squamata > Crotaphytidae > Gambelia > Gambelia wislizenii. Next base: position 170,082,469 of record JAUMIR010000002.1, read on the forward strand.
GTATGTACTGAGCCTGAAGACCAGGGAGAGTCTAGGGATTCTGTTAGTATACTATCCACCCCGAGCTGACACAACTGGTTTCGGAGTTGTTGTTGGAATTGCCCAAACTGCTAGTTCTGGGCAATTTCAACATCCCACTTGAGACCAGTTTGTCAAACTTATCAGGTCCGGCTCAGGAGTTCATGGAGTCCATGACAAACATGGGCCTATCCCAATTGGTCAACGGGCCCACTCATTGTGTGGGTCATACCCTTGATGCAGTCTTTAGTACGGAACAGGAATATCTGTGGGTGGAGGTGACTAAAACCACCACATTGTCATGGATGGCTCATTTCCTGATCAAGGTTGAACTCAGGGCCACTGTCCATCCCATCAGGGGTGGAAGACTTATTAGAATGGTCCGCCCTCGAAGGCTAATGGAACCAATTGGATTCCAGAAAGCCTTAGAGGGTTTATTGGTTAGTAACGCCGGTGATTCTGTCGAAGCCTTGGTCAACACTTGGAACATCCATCTTACCAAGGCTATTGACATGATCGCTCCCAAGCGTCCTTTCAACCCGCTTCTAATCACCATCCATGGTATACCGAAGAACTTAAGAAGATGAAGCAGGTTGGACAACAACTAGAGTGTGTCTTGCGAAAAACATGGCTCTTGTCTGACAGAACTCATCATAGGAAATTTCTTCGTTCCTATAGAGAGGCAATACTTGAAGCAAGTAAATCCTTCTCTTCTGCATGTATTGCATCTGCAGAGTCTCACCCAACAGAGCTGTTTAGGGTGGTGAGGGAACTGACACAGGTTCCACCTGTGCAGAACTCATTACTAAACTCGATAATGGCCTGCTATGATGCATTTAACAACTTGTTTGCAGATAAAATCTCTCAGATAAGAGCCGACTTGGACACCGGGGTTATAGCAGATTTGATTGACAAGGTGTTCAGAAACTCCATTGATGAGGTTATACTGGATCAATTTCAATCTGTAAGTACTGATGACATGGACAAGCTCCTTGGTAGAGTGAGTAAGACAACCTGCCCTCTTGACCCTTGCCCTTCGTGGCTGGCTGTCCAGGGGGGGGGTGATGCCTTGAGGATGTTCCTTAGGGACATCATCAGTGCATCCCTTAGGGAAGATCACGTTCCATCTTGCTTGAAGGAAGCAGCGGTTAGACCGCTCCTAAAAAGACCTTTCCTTGACCCTCTGGATATGAAGAACTATAGGCCACTCTCCTTACAACCTTTTTTTGAGCAAGGTGATCAAGAGGGCAATTGCTCTCCAACTCCAAGCTATCTTGGAAGAAACCAATTATCTAGATCCTTTTCAAACTGGCTTTAGGGTGGGATTTGGAGTTGAGACTGCCATGGTTGCCTTGGCTGATGGCCTTCGCCTGAGCATCGACAGGGGTTGTGTGACCCTGTTGGTGCTACTGGATCTCTTAGCAGCTTTTGACACAATAGATGACATGACATCCTCTTGGATCACCTGAGAAGGCTAGGAATGGGAGGCACTGCACTGCAGTGGTTCCGTTCCTTTCTCTCAGGCAGATTCCAGAGGGTGATGCTTGGGGACAGTTGATCTGCAAGGAAAGAGCTTAATTGTGGCATCCCACAAGGCGCCATCCTGTCCCTGATGCTATTCAATATATACATGAAGCCGCTGGGAGAGATTATTTGGAGGAACGGAGTGGGATGTTAGCAGTATGCTGATGACACCGAAATATATTTCTCCATGCCTCAGTCTTCAGCTCTGACTTCAGATGGTATCTCTTCTCTTAATTATTGTCTTAAGGCAGTAATGGACTGGATGAGGGAAAACAAATTGAAGCTGAATCCAGATAAAATGGAGGTACTCATGGTAGCAGCTCTGAACCCAGGCATTGGGATACAATCTCCAGTCCTCAATGGGGTCACGCTCTACTCCAAGGGCTATGTTCGCAGTCTGGGGGTGCCCCTGGACCTGTTGTTCCAGATGATGAATCAGATAAATGCAACAGTCAGGATTGCCTGTTATCAGCTTTGGCTGATATGCCAGCTGTGCCCTTTCCTGGAAGTCAGGGATCTTGAGACCGTGGTACATTCTCTGGTAACCTCCCGTCTTGATTTCTGTAATGCACTCTACATGGGGCTACCTTCGTGCTTAGTCTGGAAACTTCAACTAGTACAGAATACGGCAACCAGACTGGTCTCGGGTACATCTAGAAGAGACCATATAACATTGATATTAGGATCACTTCACTGGCTGTCCATTAGTTTCCGGGCCCAGTACAAGGTGTTGGTTATCACCATTAAAGCCCTAAATGGCTTGGGTCCAACCTATCTTCAGGACCGCCTCCTTCCACATAATCCTCCCCATGCACTCAGGTCCTCTGGGAGGAATTTGTTACAACCTTTAAAAAATAGGCTTTCTTCGACCTCCTGGAGGGCCTTTTCGGCTATCGCTCCCAGATTATGGAACGGCCTGCCAGATGAGATCTGTCATATTACCACCCTAAATAGCTTTTAAAAAGCTCTTAAGATAGATCTTTTCTAGCAGGCCTTTCCTGAATAGATACCCAGCCATCAAAAAAGGAAATCTAGGTTGTCACAATCTCACCACGGCCACTGTCCACTGTTTGTTTTTATTTTTTATTCTTTATTTTTATTTTTAAGTATGTTTTAAATTCTTAAATTATTTAATTGTATGTTAAGGTGGGGTGGGATTGAGGGTTTGGATGTATATTTTAATTGTTGTAAGCCACCCCAATTGCATTTCGTAGAGGGGATATAAATAAATTATTATTATTATTATTATTAAGAAAGAGCAAGGAGGGACAGCAGAACGGTGGGGAGAGAAATCATCTGGGAGTTGGAGAAACTGGAATCACCACTCCCAGTGTATGTATGCAGGGGCCTCCTGGAGCAAATTTTGCCCATGCCCCCCTCAACCTGTGGTACATGTCAAGATAGCCTATTGAGAGTTTGTCAATCCCCCCAAGAATATTGCATCCAAACTGAGAATAAGACAAATGTTTCTTTCCACTATTCTTTCCATTAGTAAGATTTCCACTATTTGCATAAGATTTCTCTGTGTAAAACAAGTGTGTGTTCACTTTGTGAAGCAAAACAGACAAAACTAGGACAGAAAGTCTGGTTGTTTGACTGATAGTATAAACAACGTATGCAATGCTTCCAGTTTTTGTCAGTCCATGCAATAAGGAAGCAGCTATAGAAGTTCAGCTATGCAAACTACAGTTGTTCTTTAATATTCGCTGGGGTTTGGTTCCAGGCCCCCCCCCCCCCGTAGATACCCAAATCCTTGCATACTTAAGTCCCATTATATGTAAAGGCATAGCAAAATGGTGTCCCTTATATAAAATGGCAAAATCAAGATTTGATTTTTGGATTATTATTTTTTAAAGAATATTTTCAAGCCGTGAATACTTAAATCCATGGATACCAAATCTGTGGATATGGAGGGACAACTGTACACAAATTACACAATCGGTACAATTTATGCAAAACCCATTTTCACAGATGCAAAAACTCTCACCAAAAAAGAGAGAATTTATCTCACTAACTTGCAGGTGGGGTGAACATGGTTGCAGTTTCTCATTCTCACATGTGACTATGAGTGAAATGACCATTTACTGTATATCTTTGTTCAGAATAGATGCCAGACAGATAGAGAAGGTATCAAGTAATCAGCAGACAATAGAGGATCATTGCACCTTTAAGACTTCTTGCTTTGTTGCTGGCTAATGCTCCCCTCTATAGAATGCTGAGGGTCAGATTAGATTTTAAGTGTTTTTTAATCAAATGCTTACTACTGCTGACTATATACCTTCATGTACAGAGAGAGAGAAAAAGCAGCTGTGGATGTCATGACCCAAATGAGGACTGCAGTGTAGGAGGGGTTTGTTTAACCCTTTACACTGATTTGCACTGATTTCCACTGAAAAGTAGCCTCCTCCCACACTGATACTTTTGCTACAGTTTTAAATTTAAAATAGCCTACTTTGCTCAAGTCCCTGTAGCTGCTTTTTTGACTCATGCATAGGAGAGACAGTTTTGAGGGCAATCAATGCAAAACTTGACACAGAAAGGATAAGCAATGGCATATTTAACCCTCATCCAAACATACAGTGCATTTTATTCCCCCAGAGTCACATTTTGTTGCACAAAACAAGACCTCCAAGGTATACATTTTATGACATTGTCATAAAACATTGTTGTAAGTTTTGTTGCTGCTGTTATTTGTGATCATCTCAGCTCTAAAATACCCTAAAGGCACCAGAATCTGTCTGACCTTGGAAGTTAAGCAGGGTCAGCTCTGGTGAGTACTTGGATGGAAGACCACTGATAAATATGAGGTGCTACAGGCTATATTTCAGATGAAGGAACTGGCAAAACCACCTCTGAGTATTCCTATGAAAATCCTGTGAAATTATGGAGTCACCATAAATTGGTAGGCAACTTGAAGGCACATATACACACATCTCTGACTTTTGCAAAGTAAAGGCCACGGTTTCCTTGATGTCATCAATCTATCTGTAGTTGTTTTCCTCTTTTCCCACTGCCTTATACTTTCCCCCGTATTATTTTCTATTCCAGTAAGTCATGTCATCTTGTAATATGTCCAAAGTGTGACTCTTTCAGTTTAGTCGCCTTTGACTTCTAGGGAGAGTTCAGGCTTAATTTGCTCCTGGACGCATACATTTGTATTTTTGGCAGTGCATGGTAGGGCACCACATTTCACATGAGTTGATCTTCCTGTCAGCTTTTTTCATTGTCCAGCTTTCACAATCATGCACAAAGACTGTAAATACCATGGCATGGATGATTCTGACTTTGGTATTTAAGGACATATATTTATGTCATAAATCTATCACACACACACACACATACTTTAATGATATTTATGTGATAATGTTACAGACAGTCTGTGATAATGTTACAGACAAAAATAGTAGTATTTTAAGATGTAGTAATTATGCTGGTTACATTGGGTTGTTGTTTTTGCAGAAAAATAGTGGACTGACAAACATTTCACTTCATGTGAAAATGTGCGTGTGTGTGTATGTGTTTGGCTTTCTGTGTTTCAGTGCTCCGGATCCACAAACATTCCTTTACAGATGGGGCATTTTAACTACCACAAGGCATTGGAATCTTCCTTGGGGTCAGAAAAAACTCCAGATTAAGTCACTCAGTGCAAATTTGTTTAAATATGCCCTGAATTGTTGAAGGAATTTAAAATCCAATGAATAGCCTCCAACAGCCTATCTCTCCTCCCTCTGCACATTGCTGCGGTTCAATTTATCAGTTGTTTTCTCCATTTGTACAGCATCTTCCAGAAAACGGTTTCTATTGTTAGGTCAATGAAACACTCTAGTACATGCTTTGTCCTAGTAGACATGTTATCATCTTTATGGTTTTTATTGAAAATTTGTTTTTCAAGCACATTTTAGACTACAAAATTCATACAGCATGGTCAGTAGAACCTCTTTTGCCTATCTAGTGACCTTATGTGGAAGTGACCAGGAAGAAGGAGGCAGAGAGTGAGTGTGTCTGGTTACTAGGGAAACAGAAGAAAATGTAGGTGAAGAAGAAATGATGTCAGATAAAATGGAAAACTTGGAGGGAGGGAGATTGGTGTGGAAGGGGAATAAGAGCTGCAGCATTTAGTCTATTTTAATCAGACATGCTATTTATCCTGTGGATTTTTTTTTAAAAAATATTTTGCTTACCATGAGGGGGTAGGCTTGTTTGACCACATTAGAGGGCATATTATCCAGGATTCATTATCTCCCTGTCTCCAGAATATATGAACAATTGGTCTGTCATATTCCCATCACCACCCCCACCAAACGGTATGGCTTTAGATGAGCCACAAAGGGTTAAGATGATTAAGTTGTGTAATAATTGTTGTCCTTACCTGGCAGAGTTATAACCTCACTTGTATTCCCCATCCAGATTTTTAAAAAATGTTTTATCAATTCAGTTATCCCTATCAGAGCTGACATTTCAACTGTTAAGAGAACTGTTCCAGTTACTCCAGTCACTCTTCTTTTGTTACCAATGGAGGAATTTAAACTTCATTCCCTAATCCAGAGTTTTTGAATGGTCAAACTCAGCTCCCTCCCCTGAAACAACAAATGTGAGCCCACTCACCACAGAATGCTACAGCAGAGAGGCTGACAAAATGGTGGCAAGCCAGCAGAGTTCAGAGCAATCAGCTGGCAATTACGGGGATCATTTTGTAATAATATTTCATCCTTCTTTGGAAATTGCTAAATTCTTTGCCACATCCCTTTTCTTCAAGCAGGAAGCTCCACAGTTAAGCCTCTCCCATGTTAAATGTAAATTCGAAACCTTTTCAGTCATGAATGCCCTATTATAACAATATTTCTTCCTTTCTTTTTCCATTTTGTTTATTATTTTATGTTTTCAATTTGATGGATCTGAGAACTGTAGGTAAAGCATTTTCAAATTTGGTCCTTCCAACTCTATTACACAGATAACGCTGCTTGCCAGTTTTGTATTAATAATGTGTAACAGCAGTGGCAACACTAGGTAGGGGTGCAGAGAGGATGAACTACACCAGGTTACACCATCAGGGGAGGAGTGGCACCATCCTTAGTGACGTCACAGTATAATGGTAGTTCCAATGTAGCTTACTTCAATGAACAGATAAATTTGGAACATAGTCTCTTACTCTGACACCCACCATCATCAAGCTCTAAGGCTGTGGTGAAGCTGGACTAACCACAGCTAAGATACCCTGTTAAGGGCATGGCAGTCACCTTATCTGCTGATGTAGCTATAGATATTTAATTATTCAATATATTCAATTAAACAAAACAAACTCCTTTCTGTTTAGCAAGTGCTTTCTATATTAAGGGAATGACCTTAGCAGGTGTTGATCCTATAATTTTTAGAGCTTGAGTAGAGAATTTGCTAAATTGAAAGGTGTTTTTAAAGGGGTCAATTGAAAATATATAGATAGACCAATGAGCAAAGTGATTGCTAAGCAGTCCAATGCTCCTGTAAAATAGTTCTCTTAAATCTTAATCTTAAAGCAACAGCAAATCAGAACAAATCCCTTTATAATAAATTCTTACACTGGAAGAGGAACCTTTGTCTCTCATACCATTGTACTCACAAGAAAAAAATGTACAAATGTGTGAAAATACAACTGTTTGTTTTGAAGGGGTAGAATTATTCCAATTACTCCCAAAGGCATTTCATAAGATTACTTGCTGTCTTTTTAGTGTTGGAAGGCAAATTAGGATTATTACATCACACATTCCAATCCCCCCAATAAATGGAAAGCCTAAAATATTTCAATTAAAAAAAGGTTTAGATTCACTATTGTACATTTGGAACTAAAAAACAAAACCCTGTAACTAAACACAAATTAAAATAATGCTAAAACGAGTTGGGTACCAAACAAGAGAATACATGGCCCAAAGACATCAACCACAATATTGCAAGGCACACCTACTTCCAAACAAATAGAACTCTGACAGAAAAAAGGACACAGCACTTCTAAGGTTGAGGCTCTTGTGGAAGGAGAAATAATGAGTTGTACGTTTGCTGAAGCTATGGTATACGTGCACTTCTTTTATGGCACCCCATCTCTCAAATAAATACAAATCATAAACAAATCATCTCAGAGCAAATACAGGTCTTCTTCCATGGGCATAGGAATGAAACTACACACAAATGTTCACACAGACTAATAATTCTTTCCCCACCTCCACTGATTTTCCTCACTCCTTTAGATGTAGTCATTCCACAGTTCTTTAGGAATAAGTTGTAGGAGTTCTCCCCTGTTGACAGCAAAGAGCCAGTTTCATATCCACTACCCACAATGTACCTGACATTTCAGCATTTCACCAGATTAACATATTTTGACAAGCCCTTTAAAGTACCTTTTTCTAATTATATGTAAATAAAGCACACTTTATTGCTTTTAAAGTTCATTGTATTAATGTTTAAATTTAAAACATTATTTTACCAACAAAAACAGCTCTGTGCTGTGCTTCCCTTTATTCAGAAATAATTGGTTTGTGAGGGTTGAAAACCATCCAGGTATCGAAACTTGATGGATACTCTAAAATGTTCAAATATTATATTTCTCATGCACAATAGAATTGCTGAAACCTGAAAGGGTAAGATATGATGGATGGCTCAGAACTGTCTGTGCTGATTAATTTTTAACCTCTAATTTCTTTGAATATTATCGTCTTCCTTCCTAAGCATGGAATGTCACAGAAAATTTTCAGATGCCTCCACAGCAAACCTCATTCATGCCCACAAACATTTTTTTCAGTTCTCTAATATCTGTGATATTTCAATAGTGGTAAATTCTGTACCACACAAACAGAATACAGTTAGAAAAGAAAAGAAAAGAAAAGAAAAGAAAAGAAAAGAAAAGAAAAGACCTTTAAGATGACACAGTCTGCCAAGGGATTCAAAAGAATCTGTCACACATTTTCACCAGAATGCATCTCTAATGCTTTAAGAAGAATACAACAAAGACAAATCTTTCCATCCCTTCTTAGTCTGGTCACATGGCCAGCCAATGATCAGATGCATGCAGCCATGCAGTCTAGGTCCAGAATTTATGTGCATATTGCTGCATATTATACTGTGGCAGCGCAAGGGGGAGTGCAAAGAGGCTGGATGACATCAGGTGACACCATGGGGGGGGGAGGGGTGACACCAGCCTTAGCGACACCACAGATACAACGGTCCTGCAACATGGAAGTAATTCATGTAATCCACCCAATCTAGATTTTCCTTTTACTCACTGTAAACTTAAGGCACTCTAATTGGTTCTTGTGCAAGGTACAGGGCACACGATGAATTGTAACTGTACTAGAGAAAAGGCAAAGCCTCCCAAGTCTGCTGTGTCTGTGCCTGACACCAGATTATTAATCATGGTGAAAATCCTAACAGACTGAAAAGAACTTTTAAGAAGAATTCAAACAAATAGCCAGCTCATGTAGGGGGAACGTCAGAAAAGCCAAAGGTCAGCTGGACCTGAAGCTTGCTAGGGAGGTTAAAAACAATAAAAAGGGCTTTTTGGGTTATGTTCGGAGCAAAAGGAAGAACAAGGAAATGGTAGGGCTGCTGCAGAGAGAAGATGGTGAAAGGCTAACAGGAGACAGAGAAAAGGCAGAACTACTAAACACCTTCTTAGCTTCAGTCTTCTCCCAAAGGGGGAACAGTGCTCAACCTGGGAAGATGGAGCAGACGATATAGGGGAAGTACATTATAGAATAGGTAAAGAGGTAGTTCAGGAATACCTGGCCAGAATAAATGAGTTCAAGTCTCCATGGCCAGATGAACTTCATCCAAGGGTATTAAAAGAACTGGCAGAAGTAATCTCAGAACCACTGTCAATAATCTTTGAGAATTCCTGGAGAACAGGACGGGTCCCAGCAGACTGGAGGAGGGCAAATGTTGTCCCCATCTTTTAAAAAGGGGGAAAAGAAGACCCAAATAATTACTGCCCAATCATCCTGGCATCAATACTAGTAAATATTCTAGAGCAGATCATTAAACAGACAGTCTGTAACCACTTAGAAAGGAATGCCGTGATCACAAAAAGTCAACATGGTTTTCTCAAAAACAAGTCATGCCAGACTAATCTCATCTCTGTTTTTGAAAGAGTTACAAACTTTATAGATGAAGGGAACACAGTGGATGTAGTATATCTTGATTTCAGTAAGGCTTTTGACAAGGTCCCCCATGATATTCTTGCAAAACAGGTAGTAACCTGTGGGCTAGACAATGCAACTGTTAGGTGGGTTTGTAATTGGTTGACTGATCAAACCCAAAGGGTGGTCACCAATGGCTCCTCTTCATCCCTGGAGAGAAGTGACCAGTGGGGTGGCACAGGGTTCTGTCCTGGGCCCTGTGCTATTCAACATCTTTATCAATGACTTGGATGAGGGAATACAGGGTATGCTTTTCAAGTTTGCAGATGACACCAAATTAAGAGGGGTAGCTAATACCCCAGAGGACAGGATCAGAATCCAAAATGACCTCAACAGATTAGAAAGCTGGTCAATATTAAAAAAAACGAATTTCAACAGGGAGAAATGTAGGCTGCTACACTTGGGTACTAAAAATGAAATGCACAGATATAGGATGGGTGAAACATGGCTTGATGGCAGTACTTGTGAAAAGGATCTAGGAGTCTTAGTGGACCACAAGCTGGACATGAGTCAGCAGTGTGATGCAGCTGCTAAAAAAGCCAATGCGATTCTAGTCTGCATTAATAATAATAATAATAATAATAATAATAATAATATTTTATTTCTATCCCGCCCCTCTGCAACGCAATCGGGGCGGCTTACAATATAAAAACTCCATAGTCCCAGTACCCTAGCCCACCCCCCCTTAAAATAATATTAAACTATAAAAGATTAAAAACATACAGTACATTAAAAATATATAAATTAGAAAAAGATTAAAACATACAATAGTTTTTTGTTTTTTTTTAAAATCTGATTACAGCTCAGGGAGGACAGCCGAGTCTTGGGCCGGGATAGTTATTCAGGAAAGGCCTGCCGGAAAAGATCCGTCTTGACAGCTTTTTTAAAGCTGTCTAAGGTGTTAATAAGACGGATCTCGTCCGGCAGGCCATTCCATAATCTGGGAGCAGCAGCGGAGGCGGCCCTCTGGGACGTCACCGACAGCCTTGTTTTCATAGGCTGTAACAGATTTCTCCCAGAGGACCGAAGTGCGTGGGGAGGGTTGTACGGAAGGAGGCGGTCCCGGAGATAAGTTGGACCCAAACCATGCAGGGCTTTAAAGGTTATAACCAACACCTTGTACTGTGCCCGGAAACAAATAGGCAGCCAGTGGAGAGCTTTTAGCACAGGTGTTATATGCTCTCTTCTGGAAACAGCAGAAATCAACCTGGCTGCCATGTTCTGAACTAGTTGAAGTTTCCGAGTTAAGCACAAGGGTAGCCCCATATAGAGCGCATTACAGAAATCCAGACGGGAGGTTACCAGTGCATGTACCACAGTTTCGAGGTCCCTAGTTTCCAGGAAAGGGCGCAGCTGGCGTATTAGCCGAAGTTGATAACAGGCACTCCTGACCATCACATTTACCTGATTAGACATCTGGAGCATCGGGTCCAGGAGCACCCCCAGACTGCGAACACAGTCTTTGGAGGAGAGTGTAGTTCCATCCAGGTCTGGAAGTTGTATTCCCAGACCTGGTTTCGGGCCTGTAACTGTTAGTACCTCCGTTTTGTCTGGATTCAGTCTCAATTTGTTTTTCCTCATCCAGTCCATTACTGCTTTAAGACAATCATTGAGAGGAGAGATGCCATCTGAAGTCGAAGCTGATGACTGAAACATGGAGAAGTATATCTGGGTGTCATCAGCATACTGATGACAACACACTCCATGCCTCCGAATGATCTCTCCCAGCGGCTTCATATAGATGTTAAATAGCATCAGGGACAGGATGGCACCCTGAGGAATGCCACAGTTAAGCTCTATTCTGGTAGAGCAGCTGTCCCTGAGCCTCACCCTCTGGGATCTGCCCGAGAGGAAGGAACGGAACCACTGCAAAGCAGTGCCTCCAATTCCTAACCCCCTCAGGCGATCCAGGAGGATGGAATGATCTATTGTGTCAAAGGCCGCTGAGAGGTCCAAGAGCACCAACAGGGTCACACTACCCCTGTCGATACCCAAGCGGAGGTCATCAGCCAGAGCAACCATGGCAGTCTCCACTCCATATCCCGTCCTAAAGCCAGTTTGAAATGGAGTACGAGTATAGTGTCTAGATCAAGGGAAGTAATAGTGCCACTGTATTCTGCTTTGGTCAGACCTCACCTGGAATACTGTGTACAGTTCTGGGCACCACAATTCAGGAAGGATATTGAGAAGCTGGAACGTGTCCAGAGGAGGGCGACCAGGATGGTGGGTGGTCTGGAAGCCATGCCCTATGAGGAGAGGCTTAGGGAGCTGGGCATGTTTAGTTTGGAGAAGAGAAGGTTGAGAGGGAACATGATAGCCATGGTTAAATATCTGAAGGGATGTTGTTCTGAGGATGGGGCAAGCTTGTTTTCTGCTGCTCCAGAGACTAGGACATGGAGCAATGGGTTCAAATTACAAGAAAAGCGATTCCACCTAAACATTAGGAAGAACTTCCTGACAGTGAGAGCTTTTCAGAAGTGGAATACACTGCCTCATAGTGTGGTTGAGGTTTTTAAAATAAGTCTGGATGTCCATTCATCAGGAATGATTTGATTGTGTATTCCTGCATGGCAGGGAGTTGGACTGGATGGCCCTTGAGGTCTCTTCCAACTCTATGATTCTGTGATTCTATGAACTCCAAAAAGATTGTTCCAAGCCAAGTGAATGGTTAACAAATGTATATCTAGTCCCGTATCCATGTAAGTGTAAATCAGGGGTGAGTATACCCCAGATCCCAGAGCACTACATCATTTCATTTTCAGCTGCTCCAAAGACAACCGAGAAGTATTGCTGCTACCATTTGGGGCAACCAGGAATGACAGTGGTAGATTACTGAATGTAAGTGGGTAGGGAGTAACAACAGAACAGGAATTATTTTCATGCAGAGCATTCCAGAATCATCTTGCTGGCCACTGTCAGAAAACTAGATATACCTCTGGTTTGATTCAACACAGCTCTTCTTTCATTCTTCACAGACACTAGCCAACAAGAATTCCTTCTTCATCTCTAAGCCTCAGACCTTGCCCTTGACCCAAAATGAGGTAAAGAAGACATTTGTGTGTGGTAGTGATGGGGAGAATTAAAAAGTCTAAACAATCAAGTGTGTAGCTCACAACAAAGAGTGGTCCTCCAATGCCTGAAACTTTCCTACTGCTGTGAAGGGGGTAACAGGAAGAGGGCAATTCTGCATGATATTAGAAACCTTACTACTTTCCAAGCCTTTGACTTTAATACTTGACAAGTGCAGTGCCTTTTTAGGGTTTGTAGAAAGTTGCTCATTAATTCTCTAGAGGATTCCTCTACATGACCTGATTCTGAGAGACCAGCTTAGGAGATATCTGCCATACTGAAAAAAGCTAGAAAAAAATAACTCGAGCTCTAAGAAAGATAGAGTTTTATGATATATGGTATAGGCCTAAGATATACCTTACTGCCCATACACATATTTTTATTGATTCAACAAACTAGTCTATAAATGGGCTGTGAGGAATAGTTCTGGAACAGTTTCTTTCTGACGTTTTGCCTGCATCTGTGATTGGCATCTTCATTCTCTCTGAAGATGCCAACCACAGATGCAGGCGAAACATCAGAAGAAGCTATTCCAGAACACGGCCTCACAGCCTGGAAAAAAACGCATGCTGGCCGTGAAAGCCATCGACTTCAGTCTATAAATGCTTTCAAACTGCTATTTGAAATATAAAGTTTTTTTATTAATTGTACCAAGCCTCTCAATATTAATGGTGTACTCAATAATAATAGCAGGCCATTTGTGTTAATTACAAACTAGAAATAAGATTATAATTTCAAAAATAAATTACTATAGTTTATGCTAAAAAGATTTTTTGTCCTGAGAATAATAAAATGTTCCTTAGTAAGAATGAGAACAAAGGGTCAAGTTCAGAAACAAAGAGATTCTGAATTCAGACTTCACGTATCTGTTCTTTTAAAAGTAAAATGTAGGATGAATTAGATGATATTTCAATTCAGATGCATTAATGTCCCTGCAAATTTCCTGACCATCAACTTCCCTCCATTCCTCTACTAAGATAGCTTCCCTAAAAGGCTTAATGTGCAAGTAGATAGACAGAGCACCAGTGGGGATCCATGGCCCTACATTTGTTATTAGACTAAAATTCTTGTGATACTGGGCTTATGGGAGTTGAAGTCTAATCACATTTAGAGCATCCCAGAAAGCTGACTTCTGATAATATAAAATAACCTACTGTAGTGAATTAAGGTAGGAGCTGACATGCCCTACATACCAGATCCTGTCTGATCTTGGAAGCAAAGTAGGATCAGCCCTGGTTAATACTTGGATGAGAGACTGCCAACCAATACCTGGTGCCATAGGCTATATTTCAGAGGAAGGAAGTGGCAATCCCACTTCTGAATAGTCCTTGCTTAAGAAAACCCTATGAAATTCATAGGGTCACCATAAGTCGACAGGCAACTGGAAGGCACATATACACACACACAGTGCATTAAGGTACTTCATGATAATAGTGAAATGTCAGGCAGTGAGAGTCTGAATTATTCAAACACTGGAGATCTAGAGGTAAATGGAAGACTTTTTCTGCCATCATCTGAGCTTATTAAGTAAAGAGAGAGGTGAGGCAGGAAGCAGGGCTTCCTGAAGTAGGGAAGCATGTAGTAGGAACAGGGCAAAAGAACCAAGTGGACAAAGGAAATGAAGGTTGAGATTGAGGAGCAGAGTGAGAAGAATGCAAGGTTAAGGGAAGGGGAGAAGTGTGGTTTGAAGTATGGAAGAACACTGTAGAGAAAACAAGCAGAAAGAATTTCCCAAGGCTAGGAGATGTAGAATCATAGAATTGTAGAGTTGGAAGAGACCACGAGGGCCATCCAGTTCAACCCCCTGCCACGCAGGAAATCACGATCAAAGCATCCCCGACAGATGGCCATCCAGCCTCTGTTTAAAAGCCTCCAAGGAAGGAGATGTGTAGATGTAGATGTGAGGTACTGCACAACAGTAGGAGCTGGTGGCTTCCATGTCAGTAGGGGAGTGAATCCAGTACAGACATTAACCCAGGCCTTAAAAGAGCCATCCAAGATACTGAACCCTTTCCTCAAAATACATTCAGCCACTTGGACAGTTCTTTTAAAGCTATCCAAAACCTGACAGAATTCAATCCCCCGCTGACATGGGACACTCCGATGGAGAAGTCCACTAGATTCAGTCCAGAGTGGAAGAAAGGAATCCTGCTGGTCTCCTCCCATAGACCAAAGAGTGATGCATGAGAAATAACTCTTTCATGGAATATAGAACTATTCATGATATACAGAGCAGTTCCAGAAAACAACGAAATATATAATGTGTGGACAACAGGAAAATATTGTTACATGCTGTGATTCCTCTGATCACGGTGACAATTTAGAGGTAATAGCTATTCACAGTTAATATTCCAGAAAGTGAAATAGGAAACCTTGCATTATGTTCTTTCTTATCAGCTCCATTTCCCTTGCCTGACTTTAATTATACTTTAATTAGCAACTAACAGCCAGGTAACCAATTAGTACAGAATTAGCATTAGGAAAAATTCAGATGGTAATCTATAAAGAGAAGATCTTTTGACTCTTGGCTTTTCCATGAGGGTTACATAAAAAGAGAGAGAAGTTCTTTTTTAAAAAAGCACCAACAGCCTAGGTTTCTTTTTTTTAAAGCTTCTGAAATGTAATCACTCAGCCAGCAAGATGCAACTCTAAATAAGTGAGTTAAAATTTGTACATTAACATCTATAGGACCTAATAGTTCTCTAATGTATCATGATTTCAGAAAGAAAGAATGATAGTATAGCACTGATAATTCTTCCATTAATCCAGCTCCCTATCTTGCGGCAGAGCCGCTTGGGATGGGGAGCCACCTTTGCCGCCATTCTGCAGCCAGGAGACCATCCTGCTGGCTGCAGGTGGCATCGCCTGCGACGGAGGATGAGGGACGGGGCCAGAGGCTATTTAAAGGCCTGCCGCCCTTCACCTCCTCCTCTTCAGATCCAAGCGATCATTGACCCACCCTCCCGCCACTTGAATAGTGTGATAATCGGTCGCTTCGGGGCCGGGTAGGAATTCCCCCCCCCTTTTCCTGGGGGTGGTGGTGTTTCGCCTACCCCATACTAAGATGGCAGCATTTGGGAAATTGGCTAGGGTGGTGTCTAAATAGGTTAATTCCCTTTTATTATGGCAGGGAAGGGGGGGACGTTGCTGCAGTGGGCACTTTGGCACTAATTTTCAGTGAAGGTAGGGTCTCTGGAAGGGCCACTTCAGGTCATGGGGCCTAAGGGGACAGAAGGAGACCCTCCTTGAGGTTGGCCTAAAGGATAATCCTTCACCCCAATCTGTGGGGCTTGGGTGAGGGACTTTTGGGTTCACCTTCCAGATGCGGGCTGGCTGGCGAGCAACCCCAGGCAACTGGGGTTCCTCTCCAGGACCCAGGTGTTCACCAGGGAAGGCTGAGGGGTGTGCCAGGGAAGGCTCAGGGCTGAGGGACTGCCTCAGCTGGTCCCTCATCAGGTTGCCTCCCCCTGCTGACGATTTTAGAGGGAATTTAAATAGGTTGATTTCAATAAAAACACTTTATTTCACCCCATTTTATGTGTGTGGTCTCTTTATTCTGAAATTGGCCGGCAAAAGATCTTATACACTTTTAATGAAGTGCAGATAAATATACAAGCAATGGTACACTGGATCACACAATTGCACAACTGATTGTGCAGCAGGTTCCATGGCTTAAGCCAGAGCTTGGAATATTACTTTCTAAAAGGAATGAATTACATTATTCATTACTGTAGCCTCCCAACAAGTTGTTACTTGTCCTGCAGTCCAGAAAGAAGTAACTCCTACAGCTATTCATTACTCACACATTTCCACTGCTGTTCCTATTATGTCCTTGAAAAACACAGGAAGAGCCTCTCTGGTTTGCCCAATCGGACAATTCAGATATAATGCCTTAGAAATTCTGAGAAAAATGCAAAAGACATTACAAAGCAATTTCTCTCTAGCACTTTCTTCCTAGGTGAATTGGTGTACAACTTTCCCCCATTCAGTTAAACACTAGATGGGCTTTGTATCCAATAGATCAAGGAAGTGTCAGCTTGGGTGGAGTTCTATATAGCCATATTCAATTCTTATGCATATTTCTTCAATGAAAACATTTTATTCAAAACAAAATCATTTCCCACAGAACATAATTCATCTGGCATTGTACTGAGTATATTTAACAGGATGGATATCAGGAATTCAAAATTATTAGGAGCAAATGCAAACCTGCTTAGACCAGGCCCTTTTGCATTTCATAATTCCAATTTAACTGCCATGACTGCATTATATGCAATCCAGGAATTTGTAGTTTGATTGGGGCACCAGAGGAGCTCTTTGGCTAAGAATTCTAAATACTCCTCCATAAACTGTTAATAGGGCATAAAAGGCACCAGATCCTGTCTGATCTTGGATGGGAGACCACCAACGAATACCAGGTGCTATAGACTATATTTTAGAGGAAGTAACTGACAAATCACCTTGCCTAAGAAAACTCAAATTCATGGGGTCATCATAAGTTGGCAGGCAACTTGAAGGCACACACACACACACAAAGTGCAAATCTGAGAATTCCAAATGATGGAAGCATAGCAGTTAAAGTGGAATTTGAGTGCAATAATTATGTAGTGTGAAGGGTCCCAGAACTGAGTAAAAAATTCAGATATGCACAGAACCTTCAGAAAATATATTTGATATACAGTGGGCCCCTTCTATCCACTGGGGTTGGTTCTAAGACCCTTCATGGATACCAAAATCCATGGGTGCTCAAATCCCATTATATACAATCATGTAGTAAAATGGTGTCCTTTGTATAAAATGGCAAAATCAAGGTTTGCTTTTGGGATTTTTTAAAATTTTTTTTTCAAGACATGGATGGTTGAATCCATGAATGCAGAATTTGTGGATATAGAGGGCCGGCTGTAGTTTGCTTCCTACTGGCCAGAACAGACCACTGTCATAGAATGCTACTTGTGAAAAGTGAGAGAAGTCTGTAAACATAACATAGAGAACATGAGATCCTGTACTGATAAATGCATTTCACCCATTCTACATCTCATTTAGTAAGATCCAGTATGTGCTAAGTACTTTTAAAAAAAACAAACCCACCTAAATTGGCAATTAAGGCAAGGAAAGCATAGGGAAAATATCTTGTGGGTGCCCGATGTCAGTGTAGAAAGGTCACTGAAAAGGTCAGCTCATTGTGAAGCAACAGTTAAAAATGCAAATTCAGTGTCTGGAATTATTAGGGAAAGAAATGAAACAATTTAGGAACTCCCTATAGTGTGATTACACTTGGAGTTCTATACAATCTCTGTTATTTGTCTCCAAAAATATGTAGCAGTTCAAACAACTAAAGAAAATAGGCTGCTTTTTGAAGTCCACCTGGCCAGAAGGTTTATGTAATTCTGAATGGTTTGGTTAGAGTAACTTAAGGCCCCATCTACATGATGAAAAAAAAAAAATCCGTTTTGGGGGTAAAAATTTTGAAAAGACTGGCGTTCAAATGTGTATGATCTGCCTACATGATTTTTTACCCCCATAAACTCCGTATGACCCCCCTTGCCCAGCTGGCTGGAGCGAGTGATCCAAGTGGCAGTTTTAAATCTTTAAATTAAAAATGTGCCTATTATGCAGACAGTCGGTTTTCCATATTTACAATATAAAATAAAAATGAATAAATGTAAAAATGTCCATTTCATGGACTTACTGGACTCTTGCTGAGCCGGGAATCCAACATGGCAGTCGCTCCCAATTCCCCTCTTTGCTAGCCCTGCCTCCTGTGCTCAGCCAGCCAATCAGATTACACTACCTGTTCATATGTGTGCGAATGGGGTGTACAGATGACCAACAAATTGAATGGTTGTATGGATTATTTGCCGAGATCCGCTATTCCTCCTGAACACTGATTTCACATACTTTACGGGGAATTCACTAGCCCTCCCTTCTGAAAGACAAGAATGCATCCGAATGGCTGTGTGTAAACATTATTGATCTTTCGAACGCCATACGGATTTTTTTCATCGTGTGGACGGGGCCTTAATTTCTGCTGTAGAAGGGTAAGTGAAAGTGAATACGTCAGGACAAGCAAAAAATCATTTCCCCCCAAAGCACAAGTAATTAAACAGCCATGCTTTATGGAGTACATTCTGCAATGGTAAAAAGCACAGACTACGAGGATGATGATGGGAAGTATAGGTCTATCAAGAGCTGTTAGCTTTGAAATGAAACCTCCATGTACAGAAACAGTTTCCCTCTGATTCCTAAACAGAGACAATCAGAGTGTATCACTATAAAGTTCTGCCTATATGTTCCCAAGTACAATTGGGCTGAAAAATATTGGAGGCAATGTGCTAGCCCATATCGACCTTTCATCTGATATGAAAGCAGATCTTATTTCTTATACTATCCAAGGTGGCAAAATTTGGGGATATACCAGAGTTTACACAGAGACCAGATTCTCCACACCCACCCCTGATGAGCATGTGATAAACCAGTGTTTCCCAAACTTTGGTCCTCTAGATGTTTTGGCCTTCATCTCCCAGAATTCCTGACTGTTGGCCAAGGTGGCTAGGGCTTCTTGGAGATGAAGTCCAAAACACCTGGAGGACCAAAGTTTGGGAATCATTGTGATAAACCAGTGGTTCTTAAACTTTTATTTAACAGGGACTCTCTTTAAAATATATTTTGTTGCCACAGACCCCAAGACTTAACTCAAGATTTAAAACAACAATAACAATAACAATTATTATTATTACTATACCATCCATTAATTTTTTCCTTAGAGGCACTGGAGGAGGAGGGAATACTTTTCTCCTGTTTCTTCCTGCATGTTTTAGGCTGGAGTGGATTGAATGGCAATGTGCAGGCCAAGCCAGCCAGCCTTTTCCTTGGCTCCTGTCATGTAACCACTCCACTGCAGGGAGGAGGTAGGCCAAGCAACTTTCAAGCCTTCACAGACACTCTGTGAAGACATTGCCTGGACCCCAGGTTAAGAACCACTGTAATAAACAAATGTGACATTTTACAGTTATAGCCAAACCTCCATAATACTTTGGTCCAAATCCTATTGCTTAGTCCCCACTAGGTAAATCCACAGACTCAATTGTTGATTCAGTGGGTCTACCCTAATTGGGGTGAATACGATTAGGCCATTATTTCTAAACAAGCTTATTAATACCCAAGAATACCTGTTTTCATGATCTTGCAACGAACAGAAAGAATCAACCATCAAACTAGTGCTTCTTCCTTCTCATAGCATGTGTACCCCAAGTTATGAGTATTTTGCTTCATGGAAAGCAAACAGATCATTATTTAAATCCAGGTTACTTAACCAGGCTGCTGTTTTCCCTCTTCCCTACAGGAGAGAGTGCTTGTCCATTGTACCGGGGCTTCAGTTCTCAGTAAACCTATCAAACTGAGGATTGCTCTTAATTTAACTCCATTACTCCTTTGTCTTAACAATAAGAGCACAGTCATTTCCTGAAGTAAAAAGATATTCCTCTTTCTTTGAGGCTTATTTCAAACAATGCTCTTTCTTTTTAATGAGAATAATCCATATGTCTGCTGTTGCCTATTGCACTCAGTTAATGGGAAGATTTTCAAATAAAGGGATAAGAGTTTCTTTTCTTCCCCCTCCTGCCTGTGCATTGTGTTCTTCCAAATTGTTCCTTTAATGTCAGATTCAATCCTATATCTCCTCATTTTATTTCTAAATAGTGATCTCCCCCAACTTCAACCTCATCTATGTCTCTCTCTGCATTATTTCCCCCATCCTCGTTCACAACAAATGGTGGGATCCAAGGATTCTGTATTTTTTCCCCTTTCAATGTTTTCATCAAGCATTCCACACTGAAGCATTGTACATTAACTGATAAAAAATGAGAACTGCTGCATGAATTGCTTTTAGGCAATGATTATAGGACTTTTAAACTCTGCTGTTGGTGTTCCCCATTAAGTCAAGCCCAGGTTATTAATGGGAGGAAGAAAATGCACCTACTATTCACATTTCTGGTAGCAAATGAATGCAAGCTATTAGGATGCAAAATGATGAAAGGTTTAATCTTCAGTGACAAGCATATTTAATAGAAATTTGGAAAATACTTAATAGCATGGCATCATGAAAACAATGACCTGAAAACTGAGGTGTACTCTCCTATATAAACTCAGAACATAAGAACGAAGCAGATAATCAGTAAGAGCTGTTCACTACAGTTCCAACTATGCTAACCTTCTCATGTTGTTTCTTTTGAGCTTTATATCACAGCTAGAATTGGACATGGCAAATGGTTAGGAATGACCTGAAAAGATTGAGTATGGTCCTTAATTATGGCATTGTCTATACAGATGCCATAAATCCATGGTAAAAAAAACAAACAAATGCCAGCCTTCTGAATCTTTTGGGGTTTATTTGGGGGGGGGGGCACTTATGCAAAGCATCATAAGCACTGTCAAGTAGGACAGTGCCAAATGATTGCCCACAAGAATTTGAAGGACAACATCTGAAGCATTCATGGAAGAACTCCTGTAATGAGCAGGCATAAATACAATTCTCTTTCGTGACATGGCTGCCCCATATTCTTGAATACTAACTCCCAGAAATTCCACAGCCCAACAGCACAGTACTATACTTTGTTTCACTTTTGTTGCAAATAAATTCTATCAGGTGTCCTTTTAATATGACCAGGAGGAGCAATTTTTTTCCTATTTTCATTTTCCAAAATATGCATCATTTTACATGCTATTGTATTTTCTTAGTGTCTTCCTCTCTGAAGAGACAAGTTCTAAGCCAAGTTATCATTTGTAAAATAGCAAAATGCTCAGTTTATTTGAAGTTCATTCTACAACATTTCCCCCCTTTTAAACTCATTAATTAAATGCTCAAGGCTTATTTTTATGGCTTTGTCCTTTGGGTATAGGCTTCTGATAGCACCTGCTATTTCTGTCAAAGGTTCCCAGAGGGCCAATCTGTGTGATGTATTTTTATACACAGGAAAAGAAAAAAAGAAAATAACACCAGTTATTCTAGGTGTCCAGATTTCCCATGGATATACCTCCCTCTGCAAAGTTCTAATGACAGAGGACGATAAAGTACCTGCTATAATGGCCACATGACACCATTTGTATTCAGAGAAATTCCAGAGAGACATTTTAAGCAGATTCAAAGCTATCTTCTTTTTCATTCAAAGTAGAATGGAACAGCACTTACTGATTAGACAACTTAACCTGTGCTGTATTTTAAATAAACGCTAATGACAGCAAAAAATAGCACAGAAGTTTGTTTGTTTTTAAAGAGATGCTTGTGAATTAAAGGGTTTTGCTACAGCAATAAGGAATTACAAATAAAGTATGAATAGCCTTGTTAGATCTAGGAACGAATGGTCTTAAACAAAAAACACCTGGCATCACTCTGTATGTATGCATGTGTTTAGTTTCTCAATTGCTCTGTCCACCTGAATTGGCTAAGGGCTGCATCCAATGTGTATGAACAGAAGGCAATTTGCACAGCCAATCCTTCTCTTCCCCTCTTTTCCCTGAATAAAAATTGGCTGAAAGACTTGTCTTTCCCTCACATCATCACTGGCCATTAAGTCATTAATGGAACAATATGGAAATAAAGTATAATGAATGAATTAAAAATCTTTGCCTGACCAACAGCTTCTGCAAATCAATAGCATGCACCCATTTTCACCAACAGAATCTTGTTTTTTCCCTAAACTTTCAAGGAGCGATGTTTTAAAGACATGGAAATTTTGTTCCTAAATATTTGTCTAAGAAACATGAAAGAGAAAAAAAGACTGGTGCCCTGAGAAAGAGTAGATTTGTTAAATTCCCAATTGAGGTTCAATGTAAAATAGTAAAAATGGTAAAATGGTTAAAAAAGTGAGTCAGCATTAAAGAGTATGGTAGTGTGTGTTTTCTTCCTCATCAAGGCACCAATCTGCCTTAGAAGACACTAGCTAAGCTACTCTTTCCCTGCAGTAACTGTCAAGACTTCTTGTTGTGTCATTACAGAACATCAAATTATATTAACCAAGTGTGACTGAGTAAATGGCAACACGGTAGTAAGAACTCAAAAGAAAGACCCAGAAAGCTAACATAGAAAATACTCAAAAAGTGGAAATAAAATGTGGCAGAAGAGTCAGTCAGTATAGGTATTATTTTAAAGTGTTTTCAAAATTTCTATATCAAACTTCACTTTGCATAGGGAAGAATATAGTCTATGTGATTATTCTTGTATAGTACTTTGGACTGCACCAGTATTATTATGATTTTGTGTGAAATTTAAGGATATAATGCATACTTGGCAGAGATTAAATGTACTGAACTCAGTAGGAATTGCTCTAGAATAAACATATTTAAGGCTGGGCTCCACTGCACACAAACCCAGCCGCTGAATTATTCCTAAGCAAAGATCCCATAATTCACATACAGTCAGCACACTGTTACTATACCCTACCATCCCTTTCCCATGATATCACATAATTGGAAATATTGGACACTTTTCAGGGTCAGGTTGGCTGGGACAAATCAAAGGTCAGTTGGAGGTCACAATGACCTGGGATGTGTCTTAGAAATATTATGGCAAGCAAACCCATATTAAGACTGTGCGGAAGCCTCTTAGTAAACACAGTTGTTAAGGCAGTATGTGCTAATCCTTTCTTCCAGCCCTGGGTGCCTCAGCAATGATTCATTCAATAAAACAATTAAGTGACAATTCTAGTCCTACAGAAATGTCTCCTATACTTCCTCCTGTCCAACCTTGCGAGGTTGTCGTAAACCCATCAATTCCTATCTCCCAGCCATTAAAACTATCACTTGAGTTTTGGTTTCCTTTGTCTATCCCATGGGAAAGCCATCCAGGCTTTGTCATGATCAGAATACCCCTTCAGGATATGAAATAGAGTATAAATGTTAGTCCCCCAACAATAGTATTGTGTGCCACAGTGGATGAACCCAGCCACTCTCTGTGCACTCCAAATTGGAACCTCCTGTGCCACCCTCAGTTGTCTGTCTGAGTATCTTCACTACAAGAAACCCTTCTCTCAAAAACTGGCAACTGTTTCCCTATGTTCCCGAAACTCTTCCTCTATCTAGTCCTTCTGTCTTACTCCGCTATAGCCCTGTATGGTTTTTAGGCACATGTGTGTGAGAGTTCATCTTGTGTTATTTCCAATAAAAATAATTTATTTCCCTTTAAACTGGAGTACTCTCTACAGTTAGTACTGGCATTCATTGGTGAAAAGATCCCGAAGGTTACCCTCCTCTCGCAGGCTTCCGTTTGAACTAGTAATTCCCCCCAGAAAATAATAGAGATTTTGGCATCATGGATAGGGCTTTAAGGCACCCCCACCTCTTAGGATAACAACACATCTTTTTTGGCTGATAAATAGTCCCTGTTCTTTAATCTGATACTCACTTCAAAAATTCCAAGTAGCTGAATCTTTCCATTATTTGATATTTTTAGATGATTACATTGGGTGGGATGGAGAAACAGAAGAACTTTTTGCTATAAATTCATGCTGATTAAATTAATGTCTCAACTTGCATAATCTGTTAAGGCGGAAAAAGATGAAGAAAGTGGCAAGAAAAGGATGTTTAATATGAAAACAATGAAGCAGGCTTCTTGCTACAAACTAAAGTGAAAAAGAAGGCTCACAAATCAGTATGAAGATTTGTGTCCTATAGTAAATGTATTTTTGATATTTTTGTTCCAACAGACTAACATCTAGAAGTTATCCATTTAGAAGTTATCACTATGGAAGGTACTAGATCTAGCAGCATGAATGGAAATCCATCAATTCATAAAGAACCTCATGCAGACATCATTGCTCTTTCCAAGTACAAACAGCAATGCATCAAAAATGTATTTTCTTTCTCCTCTCTCTGCATATATATACTCACTTATTTCTTGCATTTATTAAATTTAAACATTTCTTCACTGTTCATCAGTCAAATATTATCACAGTGGTTCAAAACAATCCATAAAACCTAAGAGGCAGGATCTGAAGAGGTTGCTCCATTGATAAAACAGCTCCCATGAGTGGAACTGGGAAGGTCATTGTTCCTTCCACCATCCTCACTCAAAATGTGGTCCAGAGGAAATCCTATGAAACAGATCTTCTGGTAGCCCAAGAACTACAAGGATGAAAGGAGGGAAGGAAAGGGGTGGGGGAGTCATGTCAGGATTATGGAACATACAGGAAACCTTGGTAAATCCAGCACATGAAGTGCTGGCCTCTGCCAAGACTCGAAGGAGGAGGGTGGTGGTGGTAGAGGATTCCCTACTGTGAGGAACAGAAGCAGTAGTCTGCAGGCCTGACAAAATGTCTCTGGAGGTATGCTGTCTCCCTGGGCCAAAAATTCAAGATGTAACAGAGAGGCTGACAAGACTCATCAAGCCTTCTGACCATTATTTATCCCTTCCTTTTGGTCCATGTGGGAACCAATTATATTGCAAGGCATAGCCTCCAGAAGATCACAAGGGATTATGAGGCTTTTGGTAGGAAGCTGAAGAACCTGGATGCACAGATAGTCATTTCGCCTGTTCTTCCAGTGGAAGGGCATGGCCCAAGAAGTAGGAGAAGAATAGTAGAGGTGAACAACTGGCTATGCAGATGGGGCCACGGGGAACAATTTGGCTTCCTGGACCATGAGATGACATTTCAGGGAGATGGACTACTGGCAAGGGATGGGTTTCACCTCACAGCAGTTGGCAGGAATGTTTTTCTAAGAGTCTAAAATATCTTCTCAGGAGCGCTTTAAACTGAGTTGTGGGGGGGGGGGACAGTACTCTTGAAGGCAGGAGTTCATTGAGTGCTAGAGATAATAGCCCAAATGTTATACAGAGAACAAGTTAAATAACACAATAACACAACAATGGGAGGAATAAATCATTTAAAAGGCAGATAGGGGTAATGGCTCATGGTCTTAGCTGTCTCTATACGAATGCACAGATCATGGGAAATAAACAGGATGAACTTGAACTCTTAGCACAGCAAAACAAATATAATAGGCATCACTGAAACCTGGTGGAATGAGTCTCATGATTTGAATGTACTAGTAGAGGGGTATGGCCTATTTCAGAAAAATTGACAAAACAGGAAGGGTTGTGGAGTAGCATTATAAGTTAAGGATGTGTATACATGTGAACATATCCATGATTCAAATCCTGGGAGCCAGGTTGAGAGCATCTGGGTAAAAATTAAAGGAGAGAGAAACAGCAGGGATATCATTCTGGGGGTCTACTACAGACCTCCAAACCAAACCAAGGACTTGGATGATGCCTTCCTGGAACAGATGACCACACATTCAGAAAGCAGAGGTGTAGTAGTAATGGGGGATTCCAGCTATTCTGATATTTGTTGGAAGTCCAACTCTGCCAAGAATTTAAGGTCCAACAAATTCCTCACTTGCCTTGCAGACAATTTCATTGTCCAGAAGGTAGAAGAGGCAACAAGGAAATCAGCTGTTTTAGATCTGATCCTAACCAATGGGGATGACCTGGTTAACGGATCCATAAGGGGGAGTTACCACGTTCTGAGTTTTTTATACAGAGGAAAGGGGAAGCCAAGCATAGTCAGAAATACATTCTAGACTTTAAGAAAGCTGATTTCAGAAAACTTAGGGAATTGACAGAGTTACAAACTTGATAGATGAAAGGAATGCTGTGGATGTAGTGTATCTTGATTTCAGTAAGGCTTTTGACAAGGTTCCTCATGATATTCTTGCAAAAAACTAAATGACCTGTGGACTAGACAATGCACCTGTTAAGTGGATTTGTAATTTGTTGGCTGACCGAACCCAAAGGGTAGTCACCAATGACTAGTGGGGTACCCACAGAGGAGGGTGACCAGGATCGTGGGAGGTCTGGAAGCTATGCCCTATGAGGAGCGGCTTAGGGAGCTGGGCATGTTTAGTCTGGAGAAGAGAAGGTTAAGAGGGGGCCTGATAGCCATGTTTAAATATTTGAAGGGACACCATACTGAGGATGGAGCAAGCTTATTTTCTGCTGCTCTAGACACTAGGACATGGAGCAATGGGTTAAAACTACAGGAAAAGAGGTTCTGCCTAAGAAATTTTCCTATGAATGCCTATGAAATTCATGGGATTGCTATAAGTCCACAGACAACTTGAAGCCACATACACACAGAGAGGTAGGTTAAAGAATTGGGTCTTTAAAAGCCACAGAGAGCAATTCTAAGGAGACAGAACCAACTCTACTCTAGGTGTGGTTACCGTACTTAAGGCCTCTAACTCTACAACTCTCTGATGAGACAATGTTTTTCTCAGCCAGTAGAGTTTCAGTGGGAGCTGTCTTTAGAACAGACAAGTCACTTATTTCAGAAGTGGGACCAGATGTACTTTGAATCTTTTCCTGGAGATCATTTATTTCTTGATTTCTCCATAGTGACATATATGCAGACTTGGGTGGGGGGGGACAGCATTAGAATGATTTCACAATTAATAGAAATTCCCTGACTGGTTTATCTGAAACTAAACATTTAACACCTGATGTAAGCAGGTGCTTCTCTGTCCTAGCAAAGTCCTAGACTTGGGGTTCAATAGTGGAATTGTTAGCTGAGCGCAGTTACATCCAGATAGTAAGCAGGTATCACATTGTTCTTCCAGCTGTTGAGGTTGTGGGAATTACTGCTGACCAGCTGGATCTGTACAAAGCTCCATTCACACACCTACCATTTCCCCCAAAATCCCCCAAATGGATTTTTGGAATGTAGTATTTACAAGTTCATATCACCACAGTGTAATTTGATCTCTCTTCACAAGGGGAGAATTGTGAAAGTCAGTTTAGGATTGATTAGGAGGAACTTTTTAACAATAAGAGCTGTTCGGCAGTGGAATACACTCCCTTGGAGTGTGGTGGGGTCTCCTTCCTTGGAAGTCTTTAAACAGAGGCTGGATGGCCATCTGTCCGGGATGCTTTGATTGTGTATTCCTGCATGGCAGGGGGTTGGACTGGATGGCCCTCATGGTCTCTTCCAACTCTACGATTCTATGATTCTATGAAATACTATATAGCATCTCACATTGTTCTGTCTGTTTCATTTGCAGAGAAGGGAAAGAGAATGTGAAACACTGCACCAACATAGCTTCTATTCTAGAAGTGGACAAATGCCAGTTCTGTTTTTTTCTGAGTGGGGGGGGGAAGGTGGGCAGGCAGGCTGAACAGGTTCAAGGCCACCTGCATTGTTAGACTTTCCAGTATTGTTTTGGGATTGTTTCCCCTCATTTTTGGAAGCCTCTGTGGTCCATGGAGGGTTTCAAGGGAAGAAGACTGTTCTGTGTGTGGACCACAGTTGCCACTCCTATTCTACTTGGTTAACAATAAGAATGGGTATGCAGAAGCAGTACTTGGGGTACTAAATCCTTATCTGAATGAGTGCGAGTCATGAGAGCAAATAATTACTAGAATACAAGCACTAACATGGAAGCAATGTTATTAATTATTGCCAATAAACCGATTCTAATAACGCACACTGGTGTCATGAACTTTCCTAGAGTCAACAAGAAAGATCTTTCTTTTGCTTTTCATAGGGTCAAGAACTTTAAATCTAGCATAACAATAATGAAGAGTTTCCACATTCATGTGTGTTGTTGAAAGGAAGAAAGAATTTGTCAGTTTGGCAGATCCATAACCAGACTCGTTTGAAAGCTCTTCCTTTCAGAGATGGTATCACAATTTCTGGGAAACTCCAAGCACATCATCTATCCCTGTCAGAAAGTCATCAGCAAACAATAAAGGAAAGTGCCACCACATGTCATTAACGGAAATGCTCTAGTCTTCAAGTCAAGTTAAGACAAGAGAGTGGCAGAAAGAACTAACAAGTATAAAGAAATAATCATGTGAAATTGATACTAAAGAAAACTGTTGTCATTCTGACAACAGAATGGAGGAGAAAAACACCTAGAAAATTGAAATCTAAAATAAAGAGATGTCTTTCTATCCAGACTTTTAAGCCCTCTGAGAAACTGCAAAACATTTAAAGACAATTTTGTTTTTCACTTTGACTGTTAGGAATATTTACTTGAAATGCTGTAAAATTATATTTATACTGAATGGCATGAATTTATAGTGACAAGGAAACTCAGTGCTTCTCTGAAGACAAATTATCTTTGAAAAACATTAGAAAAGCACAATAAGACAAGTACAGCAACTTTTATTATTGATTCCACTACACTACCCTTTCATTCATAGACAACAACAAGACATGAGAATCTAGTACCAGTAAAATCAAAGAGAAAATGGAAGTACGAATACCCATTTGTAGACTTTGTAAAAGTCATTTTTGGCCTACAATTTTTGGAATTTCCTACTGCTGGCCATGTCAGCTAGTAGATTTCCGGAGTTGTAGTCCAAAAAGTAACTTTTCCAAGCACTATCTTTTTGTCATGATATCCATAAAAACAGCTGCTTCTTTTTTTCTTTTTAAGATGAAAGTCATCTATAACCTTAAGGAAATGACTACAAACAGAAAAGCTGTTTTCATTTGATAAAATTTCACCTAAGGTCAGATCCAATCAAATCCTCAAAGAATAACATCTTGTAATTCGTTTAAATTCACTCACAATCAAAAATGTGTGGAGGTCTTCAAATATGGCACAGAGTTTTAAAGAATTATGAATATTAATGACTAGAAGTAAAATTATCAAATGAGATTAGCACAGGAATCTTCGAAGTATTGTGCCAGCAGCACAAATCCTGTGGATTAGCCTGTAAATTATGCAGAAGGCTGAACTGGCCGTGGAACGTCCAGGTCAGGATTCACTTACAGATTACAGTGGGATTGTTCCATTTTTGTAGCTTTCTCTGACAGTATACTCCCTATCTTATTGAATTATGAAATCAATTGTCCTGAAACAATAAGAACAGACTATGGTAGGGGATGGGGAGCAGTTTCTACTTGCCAAGCTTATCAAGCATATGGAACTAGAAAGGGAAATCTTGGCATATTTTATTCCTGATTGCTAGACTGAGTAACTACAGTGATCTTCTCCAAACTCTGCAAGAATATAAGGTTTTCTATTCATTAAAAAAAATAAAAATAAGAGCCAGCTTTTTAAAAAGAAGAGTAGTGATTTGAGCATTGGGCTACGACACTGGTAGACCAAGGTTCGAATTGCCGCTCGGCCATGGAAACACGCTTAGTGACCTTTGGCAAGTCACAGTCTCTCAGCCTCAGAGGAAGGTAATGACAAGCCTCCATGAACAAATTCTGCCAAGAAAACCCCATGATAAGTTCTCCTTAGCATAGCCATAAATCAGAAATACTTGAAGGCACAGAAGAAGAACAAATCTCAGCCCTCCTCAGAAATCAGGATTTTGTTTGGGAAAGTTTCTTTGGGCAAAAATATATGCTAAAGAGTTAGCATCTAATGTTTAAGGAAAATATAGAATATATGACTGGGGTTAATCAGGATGCTTGCTAGAAGAAAACTGGATAACAGTACAAAATACTGTACTTTGAGAGTTAACCATTTTTCTAGAAAACAACCTGAATAGATGAAACTAGAAAACCTTCTGATTTCTTTTAACAAGGAGGGTTGAAACATTTCTGTATACTGAAGCAGGATATGCATATTTTAACAAGGTACTTCTGTTTCAGGTGAAAGGGTAGTATATTGATTTTCTGTGGCTTAGAGGCTTATCACATGCCAAAGTAAAGCAGCAGTGCAGCAGGAAGGTCCCATTTTCCGTGCTGCCTTACTGCATGGCGTTGTTGTTCTTCCATTCTGGTCCTGTGGGAGAGTGGGGTAAAACCACATCTTTTTACCTTGGTGTCCCACGGGACAAAATTAACAGAACACTAGAAGAATGGTTGCATCATGCAGTAAGGCAGCATGGAAAGCAGAACCTTCTGGCTCCCCTGCCGCTTTACTTTGGTGTGTGATAAGTCAAGGATGTCTCCAATTGTTCATTGTTGGATTCAGGAGTAAATAATGCACAATTCTAAATTGTTCTTTCACTTTTGAAGACAAGAAGGTGTAATCGTTTCTGAAATTATTATTCTGCCTAATTAAAATGCTTGACAAAAATATAAGGATAAGTCATTTAAGGAGCCAACCTAGAACTCAGATTAGCCAAACAGCCCATATTCCATGTCTTATCCTTTCCATGGAAAGATGGCAAAATTGCAATAAATTTTTGCAAGAATGAACTTCTCTGAAGACATGTGGAGAGCTAATTGACAAATTATCATGTGCATGAAAATCTCAGGTGCATGAATCCCTCCATGTTTTAGAGCAACATGCAAAACACAAGCACCAAGGATACATATAGCTTTTTAGCATACTGAGGGAGATATACAAGAGATTCATGATTCTGCTGCTGCTCCTACATATAAAGTAACTTCAAAAGTAAAGTGGTGCTGTGTAGTGGTTCTAAATGCAAACCTAACCACAGGCAGAAATTTGCAACATAACTTTATTCAACCTTTCATTCAATAACATTAGCCCCAACTGGTCCACAGTGAGATAATAATATTGGTACAATGAAGAGAAATGCTGCAGGAATTACTTAGGACTTTTTCAAACCGGGAGGGGGGGAACCCAAGGAGGTTGGGATAAGAACAGGGCTGTCACGCATACACCACCACTTTTCAGATGCTGCCGTCCTCCTCTGTCCTCCTCCTGACCTTCTGCCGTGCTTCCTCTGTGCTGTGAGCATCACTTTTTATTGATGTAAAACCTCCGTCAATAAAAAGCAGCACCAGCAGCACAGAGGAAGCATGGGGGAAGGTCAGGAGGAGGACAGAGGAAGACAGTGGTGTCTGAAATGGGGTGCTGTAAGTGTGACAGCTCCGTTCTTCTCCCGACCTCCTTGGGGTTCCTCCCCCATTTGAAAAAGTCCTTAGACATGAAGCATTTTGAACACTTAAAATAATCCTACTGTGAGTTTGTATCAGCTCTGAAATTCTGGACAAGTGTACATTGCTGAGAAGGTTCCATTTTCAACCTAGATATAAATCTGAGAAAAGGCCATGGTTACAGGCAGGTAAAGGCAATTCTGCAAGTCACGTGTGACGCTCTGGAAATGTGTAAGCATGGTGAGAGCTCCATGAAAAAGCCACAGCATATTGGAATGTTTATCATATAGATCCCAGTAAATCTTTCTAAGAAAAGCACCAGCAATAAACAGCCTCAGCTGGTGCTACTTTGTTGGCTCTGCACATGATTTCAGGGATGAAGAAGGTAAGCACTCCTCCATGGTGATCAAACTCAAACTGAGCCAAGTTTCCCATTGTGTGGAAGCATTTTTGTGGTAACGTCCACAAGGCAGCTGCAATGAGTACAGTTGTCCCTCCACATTTGTGAAGGTTAGTGCCTCGAGACCCCCACAAGTGAAAACACCACAAATAAAAAAGGCCTCCCACCGCCCGCCCGCAACCCCGCCGCCACCCTTCCAAAGTGGCGACGGGGCTTTTCAAGTCCCATCGCCACTTAGTGAAGTGCGGGGGTGGCTAAAAAGCCACCCCCCTGCTGCCTGCCCTGCTTCCCAAAGCAGCTATGGGGCTCTTGAGACCCATACCTGCTTTGGGAAGGTTGTGGTGGCCGTGGCTGGGATGTTGGCCAGCCTGCCCCCGGCCTTCCTGAGGAGGTTCTGGGGCTTTGAAGCCCTGGAGCCACCTCAGGACAGCTGGGGATGGTGATGGATGGGCGGACGGGCAGGCAGGCAGGCAGGCAGGAGGCTTGCCGGCCTCTCCCCGGCCTTCGTGAAGGGGCTCCGGGGCTTTGAAACCCCCGAGCCACCTTGGGAAGGCCGGGGACAGTGGCGGGCGGGAGGCTTGTGGCCTTACCCGGCCTTCACGATGGGGCTCTGGGGCTTTGAAGTCCTGGAGCCACCTGGGGAAGGCCGGGAACAGCAGTGGGCGGGAAGGCAGCTGGCCGGCCTCTCCCTGGCCTTCCCGAAGGGGCTCTGGGGATTGAGAGCCCCATAGCCACTTCAGGAATGTTGGGAGGGGTGGAGGGAGTTCAGCGGAGAGGCTTTTTAGCCACCCCAACCCTCCGAAAGCCGCAACAAGGCTTGGAAAGCTCAATCGTGGCTTTGGGAAGGATGGGAGGGGGGCTAAAAAGCACCTTTCCCACCAACTCCCCATTCTCCCGGGGCTTGGATCTCCACTCCAAATGGACCCAAGCCCCAGGAGAGCGGGGAGTTGAGTGCCTGGTTTGCTCAGTCAGTACTCCATTTAAATTGGCTCCTCTCTCTTGCGTGCGAGGGAGAGAAGCTGATTTAAATGGGGTTCTGCTGAGCAAACCACAAAAAATCAAAACCACGAGAGTGAAAGCCGCAAATGCGGAGGGGCAACTGTATTTCTGTTTGATAGATACACACTGCACTTGTTATAACCAATGTTTAGTTTTTCTTTCTTTCTGTTTTGTAATATTTACGAATGACCATGCCTCAGCTGGTCATAAGGGTCATATCAGCAACCATTGTACTCATGAAAGGTGAAATAGCAAGACCCAAAATACCTGAGGGAGGGAGGGAGCATATACAATATTCAGAAACAACTAAACATGGAAATATAAACCTATGCTGCATTCTCTGTTTCTTCATCATCATTATAAGGAGTGCATTTTTGGGTTTCATAATAAGCAAGTATTGGCAAGCAAAACATGTCATCTACATTTGTGGGTTGGCTAAGCTGGCTCATTTGTGACTAAGCAATAGTGTGATTCCTGAGACATAGGCTGGATGAACAAATGGTCCTACTGCAGATGGCTCTCTTATGATTTTTTGAGTGATAACTATGTTACTAAGATGTACAAAGGGTAGCATGTAAGAGCTGTAGCAGTTTATCCATTCTTTCAGCAACACACAAATCCTAGCACTGCTGCAGGAACAAAACAAGCCACTGAAAGATGTGCTAAGGAAGACAGTTCAGACTCAAGGGAAAGAAATATCATATGCTTCAGAGGCTTTTGGAGAACCAGAAAACCGACATATATACACTAGACTGGAAAATACAACAAAGAAAAGACAGATGTTGTCCTCAAGTCCACTTCCTAAAATTCTTCTGTCAAATGCATTTCACTTCTGTTTTGTGGAAAAATACAAGATGTAAGAAAATAATCACTCTATCCTTTGTGTGTGTGTGTGTGTGTGTGTATGTATATATATATATATATATATGTGTGTGTGTGTGTGTGTGTGTGTATATATATATATATATATATATATAAATGAAAGTGATAAATAAGAGGTTTTAAATTAATGCATATATGTTAGCCTTTGATTAATTTTCACCTTGGTTGTGCTAATTGTTGGATATTTTAATTGCCTAATTAGAGTCCATTACTCAGAGATAGATAATTCTCTTTCCTGATTAGACATTATATTGAAACAGATAGAATAGGTTCTGTTCTAAAATATCTGCATTTTACATTGTAGCTATTTAGTTTACATTAATTATATTTCTGCCAGTTTCTGTCACTGAGGACATGTTTACATACTACATTACCCTGAGAAAGAAACCTTTAATTAATCTGAGCTATTGATTTGTTTATATGTAAGAGGTTAAAGGAAAATTTAAATTAGCTGGAAATGGAGGGAAAAGCCACAGTAGAATTGGGCTTTCACTTCTCCTGTGGCTCATTTCAAAATAATTGGCCTGTGTAAAGAATAACAAAGGCTGTGTCTGCCTTAAAATGGCTATATCAGTTTCATACCTCTTTAGTCACCATGGCTCTGTTCTATGGAATCCTGGGATTTATAGTCTTGTAAGGTACTTGGAATTATCTGCTTTAGGGCAGTCTAGCAGGGAATGCAAAATATTGCACCAGACTACAAATCCCCAGGATTTCACAGGATGAAAGTGTTGTAGTTAGCACGGTATCCAACTACTGTTATTGTGTATTGCAAGATAGCCATTAAGTCAGCACGCAAAAGGGCATAAGGGGTTTAATTTATTGCAAGCACACAAACACGAAAGACAAGAAAAACAATACGACACCCTTTGACCCTTTCCTATGTTAATAAAGATTGTTCGTCAGATATAACTCAATAGTTTACCATGTTTTTCTTGCAGGCCCTCTTACAGATGCATGTTAAGCAAATGAGGTTGATGAATACAGCGTTTGACTTTCCTTCACAGCAGGGAATGCTTTCACTTTACTCTTAGGTCCTGTCTATACGGTCAAAGTAATATGAACACAATGTGAAAGACTACCGATCCGTGCAAATGATCATTCACACAAATATGTGTCATTTGGAAGGGGAGCAGCCAAATCCACCGCAAAGTCCACGTGTGTCATGTTCGGAGCTCCGTATGGATTTTCTGAAAAGCTCCATACGTCTTCCAAATGTGCGATCGTTTGAAGACTCTCATTCGGACGGATATGAACAGGCAGTGCAATCTGATTGACTGGACGAGCACAGGGGTGAAGCTAGCAAAGAGGGAAAGTGGTTGCGGCCACCATGTTGGATTTTCAGCTAAGCGAGGGCCCAGTAAGTCGATCAAATGCTGATCTCATATTGCTCTTTTATTTTTTATTTATTTGTAAATATGAATTGTTGCCTGTGTGCACTTTGGTAAACTGTTTTTTTAAAACAACAACAACAACGGCAGCAGCAGATTTAAAATCCCAAGTAAATCACTCATGGCTGCCACCTGGCTAGGGGGTCATGCAGAGTTTAGGGAGGCTCTTTTGGCTGTGTAGGCAGGTTGCATCATTGTGAATTGTAGTATGTGGGGAAATAATCATTGTAATGTAAAAGCAATCTTGTGTACCTCATTCACATCCTAAGATAAGTCTAGGGTGTTTCCCTGCATGCCTTTTGTTCTCCCAAGTTCCCTTTCTCTTATTTCACTGGGCACTTCCAGCCAACTGGAGTGCTGGGTCATCCCACACATGACCTAATTTAAATTTTATTGCTCTGTGTAAGTTCTCTTTTAAGTTTGAGTCTCCATGAGGCTGTAGCCATCTTCATCTTAAGACATCTTAAGCCATCTTTCCTGTAACCATGCAATGATATTTACCATGCAACCTGTAGGCTGGGTGAGTTTTCCTACCCTAAATACCATTAGTTAGTTAGGAACCTCTTTTTAAAGTTTGTTCTAGTATGTAGATTGAGATTGATATACCTTCAGTAACCTTTGATTGCATTTTAAACTGATTCCTTTGTTTTGTAATGAATCTAATTTAACTGAGTCATCTCAGACCTCTGAATACACTTTTCTTTTAAATGTTAATTGAGCTTAAGTCAGCATTCTTAAGTGCACTCTGCATGAAGTTAAAAGTAAATGAATGATTTTTTAACTCTCTTTTTAAAGGAGATAATTCTTGTTGCTTTTTAAAAGGACTAGATCCTGGAATTTTTAATACAGTTTTATTTTTTAGACTCATTACTCCTACATGAATGCCTGCCTTTCCGAATGTGTTTGTATCCCCCCCCCCCCGTATAGACAAGACCTTATTCTGAGGGGGGAAAATAGCACCACTTTGGACACCTCTGTGCAGTGTCCAAGAGACAAGCTCCTGACATAGCTGCCTGTGCCAGAGAGTAACTGAGCAAGCAAATGGCAATGGTAAAGGAAGAACAGCCAGAATGATATCATCTGCGTATTAAATCCTAGCATTATAAAGTACTCTGGTGATGTTATTTACTTTATTATTTAGAGATCACCCTACTGGACATCCCTAACTTCAGGCTCCAATGTGCACTAAACTACATATATTGGATGAAATGCCTTGAAGGCCCCAGATCCCATTTGATCATGGAAGCTAAGCAGGATCAGGATTGGCCAATACTTGGGAGGGAGACCTCCAGGGAATACCAGGTGCTATAGGCTGTATTCAGTGGAAGGCCATGGCAAACTATCTGGGAATATTCTTTGACCAGTAAAACCTTTCAAAATTTATTCGCCTGCCATAAGTCAATAAGGCAACTTGAATACATATATTTTATTATTTACAGATCTCAATACTAGACATCCATAATTCTGAGGGCTCAATATTCGTACTAAGCTACATATTTAGTATGCAATGCTAGCCTAGCTTTATCAATTAATTATTTTGTGATGCTCCCCCGCATATGTATTTGCTTAAATTGCATGATGATCCCTTTACACTGACGAAAACTATGCTTATCCTGATTAAATTAAGTATTAAAGGACAAACCTGCATTCAAGTTCCAACCATTACAGTTTATACCCCAAATTTGATTACTGTTATTATATTAACATATCCCTATCATGTATCAAAACCAATCAATGTTAACGTTAGTAAAAGATACAGATCTATAATTAGAAACATTCATTCAAGTAGATAAGGCACAATAGGAAAATGTGTAAGAATTTGCATACTAGTGTTAATATAGTAAGAATATAGAAACAAAACATGATATACTATCTTATAACTTTATGAAGATTTGGCCATGTTGATAAGATTATATTAATGTCAAATTTTGGATATAAAACATGTTAACCTGCAATTGAAAGATGAAAGATATACAATGCAGTCTAAAATACTGAATTTAGGTAAATACTCCCACAGCTCCAATATATTCTCTTCCTTTGGTTAACAGTATTCCCTCTGTGGCTGTAGGTTGTAGTATTCTATCTATATTGGCATGTACACATTTTATTAAATTCTCTTCCTAGGAGTGCAAAAGATCAATATATACGAATAATAATGTTGAATACTCTATCCCAGAGTGAAAAAGGAAGCAAGGAAGAAGAAATCAAAGTATGGGTCTCTTGCATAATTATTAAAGCCATCCTTAATAATTAAAAGGCTTGGCAATATAATGATTACTGCACCTGTTTTAAATTAGCTACAAAAACCACAAAGTCTCCTGGGTATTTTAACATCACAGTGATTACTCAGTTAAACTCTTTGATGCTTGGGGGAAAAAAATCACTGCTTATTGCCGGATAGGGCATCGGTTATCTCATTGATTACATAATAGACCCAACAGAAAAGTAACTGGGCAGAGGAATCCTCAGTGGGGAGAGAGAAGCAAAGTGGCAGACAATCACTTGCCAAAAAAGTTATCCAGCTTAATGGCTTGGAACATTCTCATTCACTAGGGCATAGAAGCCTTTTTGCATTCACAATGTTTTTGACTTCCTTACACATGGCCACAAGAGTGCTGTTCCAAAGGAGACAGAGATGTTTCAGGGACTGTGTGTGTGTGTGAGTGAGTGAGTGTGAGTGTCATTTAGCGCAAAGGTGAGAATCGTGAGTCCATCCACATGCTATTGAACTACAACTCCCACCATTTTTCACCATGGGGTATCCTGGCTAAGGCAGCTGGGGCTTGCAGTCCAGCACCTAGAGGACTGCAAAATTCTTACCCCTCATGGAATGACTATATTGTGGCTGTATTATTTCAGATCCAGCCGCAGCTTGCAGTGTGTGTGTGTGTGTCAAACCTTCAAAGCCGTATTAGACTGCTGTCTTTCCATGCTCTTCAAAAGCAACACATGTTGTTAGAATTATTTTCAGAATGTCTTCTCACTTCTTCCTGGTCTTTTTCACCGCAGCTTAGCCATACAGCATTATGACAAACCTCTCAATATATGCATAGTTACTTCTGGAATTTTCTATAGGTCATGTGCCCCTCTTAGGTAATCTCTAGCTAATCATGCTACATGGATAACATTGTCATCTTTCCATGCCCACCAAATATGAAGTCATTTTGTGAAGTCCCTTCCTCCGATCTCAACAAACAACCATAATTCAGCATCAGGGTCTCTTCCACCGAGGTTGAACAAGCTAAATGTGATGACCCAATTTTCTGCATGTTCTCTCAGCCATGTGTCTCCTCCTCCATGGTTGCACAGGGAAAGTGAGTTAAGGAGGTATACTAGGTATACTAAAAAACCCCAATTCTGTTATAAGACATTGCCTGTCTCATTAAATAAATGGATGAGTCATTGAGATCCAATAGTATCCAAGCAGAAGTCCAGTTATGCAATGGGACTGTCTCCTCCTCTTCTTCTCTCAAATCTTCAAGAGCAGGTTTGGTGGGCACAAGGGAGGTGGAAGAGAATTTGTACACCTCCTAGGTCCACTGAGAGAAATATCTCTGTCAACAGGAGAATTTAACTGGGTTCCAGCCTTTAAAAGTAAGGTGAGCAACTCTTGCTTATTACTTTCTAAGGGAAGGGAAGTCCCTTGGGGCCAATCTGTAGGTGGCCACATGGTGGTGGTGGGCATGATTGGAGCCAGCAGTGGGTGACCTCAGATTCCAACATGGGCAGAGCCATCCATTTTGTCTGTCTTTCTATTCTGCCAATCCCTTTCCTTTCTACCACAACCTTCTTCTTTCTCTCCCGCTTCCTTCCCAGATTACTCCTGCCAAGTTCTGAACAGCTCAATCACAGAGGACTTCCTTAAACTCTTATCTCCTCACCTCCACTATCTCTTTGCCAGAACTGCTTGCTTGGAGGTCCTTAAACAGCATTGTCCATTTCACTATCACTATCATTCCTCTCCTCCTGCCTTCCTTCTTTCCTTTTGGCCTCCCACGCATAGGCTGAGGATCTCCTCCCTCTCTAGACCCATAATTAGCCATCTTAGTAAGAGCAGCAGCATCTTTCTTCACACCACCCATTGTCTAACTTTTGGAGGTGGACCTGTGTTCCACGTACCACATTTCTACTAGCAGAA
Organism: Gambelia wislizenii; assembly: GCA_030847615.1. Taxonomy (NCBI): domain Eukaryota; kingdom Metazoa; phylum Chordata; class Lepidosauria; order Squamata; family Crotaphytidae; genus Gambelia; species Gambelia wislizenii. Next base: position 170,121,855 of record JAUMIR010000002.1, read on the forward strand.
GTAGCATCTGAGTATAACCAAGGAAAGCAGTTTAGTAAGAGAGATGGACTACCAAGGATGTTTCTGCTCCTGTTCCTCTACTGTTGTTGTTGTTATCCCACCTTTTCCCTAAAATTGGGGCTCCAGATGGCTTCCCATTTAAAACAAGTACAATATAGCTAAAATCATAGAAAAGTCAACATCAAAATAAAATTAAAACTATTCACACTATTAAAAGAATTTAAAACATAAATCTAAAAAGGGGAAATATTAAAATAAAGTTAAACATACATCTAAAAAGGGAGGAAATAGTTTAAAAAGTTGAATAAAAACAATATATCTTAATAAATAAAACAATATATACACAGCCATTCACTTTTACTGCAGCCATTTACTAATCCAGTTGGCCAAATCCACTTCATACAGACAGTGAAGAGATCTGACCGAAGCCATTTTATCTCTCTCAGAGGTTTACCTGTGCAAGGGGTCAAATGATCAAATGAATGGCTAGGGTAAAAAACGAGAACCCTCTCTCTCTCTCTCTCTGGCTTTTCTTCGCAAACGAAGATTCAGGAAGGACTCATCCCGCGCTTTCTGCAAGCGCGCTGATGACTAAAAAGGCCAATCCGAGATAAACAAGTCTGGTTGCAAAAAGCACAGCAGAAGGTCTCCTTGGGTGATGTCTCCAGGTTGTGATTCTTTCTGCGTTGTCGTTTCTCTTCAAGACTTGTTCGTCGTGAGTTCTCAAATAAGGCTGCAGCATTGTGGATAGTGCGTCTCCATGCCTCCCAATGTGAGGCCAGGGCGGACCACTGTTGGTGATCAATTTGGCCAAGCCTGAGATGTTGTTTCAGGGAGTCTTTGTATCGCTTTTTTGGAGCGCCCCTCTTACGCTGAACCGTGGCGAGTTCACCGTAGAGTAGTATTTTTGGGAGGCGATGGTCCTCCATCCTAGAAACGTGCCCTGCCCAGCGCAGCTGTGTTCTCAATATCATGGCCTCAATGCTGGTGATCCCTGCTTGCTCAAGGACAGCAACATTCGTCACATAGTCAGTCCAGTGTATGTTTAGGATTGTGCGTAGACAGCGCTGATGAAAGCGCTCGAGGAGTCGTAGGTGGTGGCGATAGGTGACCCATGTTTCAGATCCATAAAGGAGGATAGACAGTACGATGGCTCTATACACACTGATTTTTGTGCTTTGCCTCAGGTGTTTATTGCTCCAGACTCCTTTGTGAAGTCTTCCAAATGCACTATATGCCTTTGCTAATCTGTGATCGATCTCTTTGTCAATCTTGGCATCTGAGGAGATGATGCTTCCCAGGTAGGTGAACTGCTGAACGGACTTGAGCACAGATTTGCCGACGGCAATGTGGGGATGGTGGTGTTCGTCCTGTGGTGCAGGCTGGTAAAGAACTTCTGTTTCCTTCAGGCTGACTTCTAGCCCAAACAGCTCTGCAGCTGTTGCAAAGCAGGACGTTAGGCGCTGCAGAGCTGCTTCTGTGTGGGCAACAAGGGCAGCATCATCGGCGAAGAGCAGCTCACGGACTAGATAGTTTAGAGTCTTAGTGTGAGCCCTCAGACGGCTTAAGTTAAACAAGCTACCATCAGTACGGTAGCGTATATAGATGCCGTCGTCTTCTTCAAGCTCTGCCATAGCCCTTTGGAGCATCGTGCTAAAGAAGATTGTAAATAAAGTTGGTGCAAGAACACAACCTTGCTTCACTCCATTAGTTATTAGAAAGGGCTCTGAAAGAGCATCGCCATATCTGACTTGACCACGCTGTCCCTCGTGTAGCAAGATAATCATTTTAAGGAATTTGGGGGGACATCCTAGTTTTTCCAGGATCTGCCACAGACCTTTTCTACTTACAGTGTCAAAGGCTTTGGTATAATAGATGTGAACCACTGCTACTCAAAAGCAATAGCAGTGAGGAAGATGGACTCTGATATCAGCCCAATAAAATTAAAAATCCTAGCTAAGCTTTTTGTTTGTTGATTTAGGAAACCTTTAATAGCAAAGGAGGGACAGCATTCTTCCACCTCTTTAAACTTAAGATACTCTGGCATGGCATGCTTTAGTAATGGTTTATCTCCAATCACATTGATGTGTTCAAATTACTCCTTTAACAAAATATTAAGAGCTAATCATACAGTGAACCGTAGCCACATGTTTGCTGACACTAGTAATTGTCTGCTTGTAAGAATCACTGCCTGCAGGAAGGTAGAAATTACACAGCTGAGCTTCACAAAAACAGCACATGGGCTGTAAGATGACACAGGGGAATTTAGAGATGCAAAGTGGAATAGGGTAGAGTTTTGCTGATATCGGGGATATATGTGCCTCCCCAAAGTGATTTATGCCATTTGATCTCTATTTTCACTAAGTCTTCTTTAAATGAAATGCATTTTCATTAAACTACTCCAGCTACATAGGTAACTGTAATGGTATTAATGAAAGTCCATCACTGCCAGCTAGAAAAGGAACACAATGCCTCTGAGAATTTTCACTCTGTTTTAGACTTGGCAAATGCAGCAAATTGATTTCATGTGTTATCCAGTAACAGTTCATATTCTAATTGTGTTAAACATATTACATCTTATGAATGATATATACAACATGGAAAATATCTTATGTTGGTGTGCCTGCATTAATATTTTGCTTCGTGCCCCCCTCTGTCCCACACCTCCACCTCTAATTGTACAGCAAGGGATAATATAGGGTCAAATGAAAGCACCAAGCATGCTGATTTGCGAAAATCTCTCTCTCTCTTTCTCTCTCTCACACACACAAACACACAGCCATCCAAAGCCACAGAAATTTGGTGGAAAGGGGACATAATGTCACACAAACAATGGCTGCAGTGATGTAAAAAGAAATAAGCCCCATATTGACCAACATGCTATGGCATCACCAAGTCTTAATAAGTATTCTAAACACTAAAAAACTGCAGTCCTCCATGACAATTAGTTTTCACTTTATTCGCCCCACCCTCATGAACAACCAAAACCAAGCACCATTTCCAAAAACAACATGTAAAAGCAGCCCTTGCATGGGGTTTCCTAGTCTATGCCTGCATTATAGAGATGGTGGTGGTGTCTACATTATCAGGTACAGTTGTCCCTCCGTATCCATGGCTTTGGCATCTACAGATTTAAGTATTCATGGCTTGAAAATATTCTTTAAAAAATAATAATCCAAAAAGCAAACCTTGATTTTGCCATCTTATGTAAGGGGCACCATTATGCTATGCCATTGCATATAATGGGACTTGAGTATTCACGGATTTTGGTATCCACAGGGGGTCCTGGAACCAAACCCCAGCAAATATGAAGGGACAACTGTACTTGCATCTGGATGCAGTGACCAGCAGTTTCAGAGTTAAACAGAAAACTTTATTGACACAGTAATCCAGAAAGCATATCATACTAAATTGTTGCTCAGAATGGAAACTCAAAGGACAATCAGTATCATAAAAGCATTTGCCAATCTACCAATCTGGCAGCAACAAAACTATTGGCTATCCATCATCCCCTGACCTCCTTTTACATAATAGCATTTCAGCCCACTTTTTCAAAGCCCTGAGCTGCAGCTTATCTCACAGTGACAGTTACCTCCCTTCGCTCCACAGTTGCTACACAGTACTCATTAGCCAGTTTACAGAAATGAAAACACAATTAACAGCAAGTTTACATCAAAGTTACCCATCACACAAAAATGACAGGAATAGGCACCTGACATATATACACCAACAGCTACATAGTTGGAGTGTACCCATTATTTTAAAAGCTTACCTATAGAGCCAATAATCTTGTAAAACAAAACAAAACAAAACAAAAACCTACCCTTTGGTGGTGGGGGGAATCATTAGAATTAAGACTTTTACCTCTAGTTCTTAGAGAAACAGAGAAGCCCAATCATGAAAGAAGGCATAATCTAATTTCCCGTCCAGTCAGAAAACATAATCACTTAACAGTTCTACATATTTCCACATTTTCTGGTAAAAGCCTTGACCTTCTGCTTACAGAAGCCCTTGAAAAACCACTTACACCCTTCAGTGGTGAATAGGGTTATAATCTTCTTTATTCTGACAGAGGCTCAGTGCCTCTAATAGCTGCGTGACACAGACAGGTATTCACCAAATACATCATTTCTTCAAATGCAAGGATGATGGAAGCTGCACCTGTTGAATGCACTCTGTGTTGTGAAGTGTTGATGCAAGTCTATAAAAAAAGATCACTACAAATACTTAGAAATTGTCAGTTATTGCTGATGATAAATGTTCATGCCTGCAGCAGAAAATTATGGCAGCAGGGGGAAAGAAAGGGAAGTATACAGAGGGGAGGGTTAAAAACAGGCCACAGCACTATTACTGAAGCTTCCATTAATTCATTCTCAACACATTGTGGTTACACCAGGGACACATAGGTGCTGTTCATCTAGAGGTCATTTGGAATAAGGTGCCATTGATATGTAGACAACACTCAGCTCTGTTTCTCTTGTCCATCTAAGTCAGACGAGACAGCAGTGCTTTCTAATGGACTAGCTGACAGCCAACAAACTCTAGCCCCTTCCATATATAACGTGATGCTAATGGTGGGTGGTTTGTTAAGCTGGGTGAATGCTATTCTTCCTACTTTCAGCAGGGCTGCATTTCCTCTAACACAACAGATTTATGATTGGGCATTCATGCACTTTTGCCACAGAACACTGTTTTTTTCCCCCTGTGGCACCACCTTTCATCTCTCTCTCTCTCTCTCTCTCTCTCTCTCTCTCTCTCTCTGGCTTTTCTTCGCAAACAAAGATTCAGGAAGGACTCATCCTGCACTTTCTGCAAGCGCGCTGATGAATAAAAAGGCCAATCTGAGATAAACATGTCCGATTGCAGAAAGCACAGCAGAAGGTCTCCTTGGGTGATGTCTCCAGGTTGTGATTCTTTCTGTGTTGTCGTTTCTCTTCAAGACTTGTTCGGCGTGAGTTCTCAAATAAGGCTGCAGCGTTGTGGATAGTGCGTCTCCATGCCTCCCGATGTGAGGCGAGGGCGGACCATTGTTGGTGATCAATTTGGCTGAACCTGAGATGTTATTTCATGGAATCCTTGTATCGCTTTCTTAGAGTGCCCCTCTTACGCTGACCTGTGGCGAGTTCACCATAGAGTACTATTTTTGGGAGGCGATGGTCCTCCATCTTAGAAATGTGCCCTGCCCAGCGCAGCTGTGTTCTCAACATTATGGCCTCAATGCTGGTGATCCCTGCTTGCTCAAGGACAGCAACATTTGTCACATAGTCAGTCCAGTGTATATTTAGGATTGTGCATAGACAGCGCTGATGAAAGCGCTCGAGGAGTCGTAAGTGGTGGCGATAGGTGACCCATGTTTCAGACCCATAAAGGAGAATAGACAGTACAATGGCTCTATACGCACTGATTTTTGTGCTTCGCCTCAGGTGTTTATTACTCCAGACTCTTTTGTAAACTCTTCCAAATGCGCTATATGCCTTTGCTTAATCTGTGATCGATCTCTTTGTCAATCTTGGCATCTGAGGAGATGATGCTTCCCAGGTAGGTGACCTGCTGAATGGACTTAAGCACAGATTTGCCAATGGCAATGTGGGGATGATGGTCCTTAGTCTAATTCACCACATGTATCCCTAACTTGGCAGCGATACCCTGTGCTCCATCATCCATGTTGTGGAATCACCAGGTTGTTCACAGGGCTGCCTTTGAAGATGATACAGAGCTGAAGTTAGTTCAGAGTTCAGCTGCTTAACTGCCAAAATCAAATAGCACTAGGGCATTACTAACTGCATGGACACCTAAACTATTTCCAACCCAAGCCTAAAATCTAGTCTCAACATTTAAAGCGATGTCACCCACCCTGTATCTGTGCTTTTCATTTTTACTGCCCAAGTATAGTATCCTACATTTCTCCCTGTTGAAATTCATTTTGTTAGTATTGACCCAGCTTTCTAATTTGTTGAGGTCATTTTGGATTCTGTTCCTGTCCTCTGGGGTATTAGCAACCCCTCCTAATTTGGTGTCATCTGCAAACTTGATAAGCATACCCTCTATTCCCTCATCCAAGTCATTGATAAAGATGTTGAATAGCACTGGGCCCAGGACAGAACCCTATGGCACCCCACTGGTCACTTCTCTCCAGGATGAAGAGGATCCATTGGTGACTACCCTTTGGGTTCAGTCAGTCAACCAATTACAAATCCACCTAACAGTTGCATTGTCTAGCCCACAGGTTACTAACATTTTTCAAGAATATCATGAGGAAACCTTGTCAAAAGGCTTACTGAAATCAAGATACACTACATCCACAGCATTTCCTTCTTCTATCAAGTTTGTAACTCTGTCAAAAAAAGAGATAAGATTAATCTGGCATGACGTGTTTTTGAGAAATCCATGCTGACTTTTAGTGATCATGGCATTCCTTTCTAAGTGGTTACAGACTGTTTAATTATCTGCTCTAGAATATTTCCTAATACTGACATAAGGCTGACTGGGTGGTAATTATTTGGGTCTTCTTTCCCCACCTTTTTAAAGATGGGAACATTTGCCCTCTTCCAGTCTTCTGGGACCTCCTGTTCCCCAGGAATTCTCAAAGATTATTAACAGTGGTTCTGAGATTACTTCTGCCAGTTCTTTAATACCCTTGGATGAAGTTCTTTTAATACCATTGGATGAAGTTCTTCTGAACCTGGAGACTTGAACTCATTTATACTGGCCAGGTATTCCTGAACTACCTCTTTACCTATTCTGTGTTGTATTTCCCCTACTGCATCATCATCTGCTCCATCTTCCCCAGGTTGAGCACTGTTCCCCCTTTGGGAGAAGACTGAAGCAAAGATGGAGTTAAGTAGTTCTGCTTTTACTCTGTCACCTGTTAGCCTTTCACCATCTTCTCCACACAGTGACCCTACCATTTCCTTGTTCTTCCTTTTGCTATGGACATAACAAAAAAAGCCCTTTTTATTGTTTTTAACCTCTCTAGCAAGCCTGAGCTTCATCTGAGCTTTGGCTTTTCTGACTTTCCCACTACATGAGCTGTCTATTTGTTTGAATTCTACTTTGGTGATTTCCCTCCTTTTCCATTTCTTGTACATGCCCTTTTAAAAGTTTTAGCTCAGTTGAGAGTTCTTTTGACATCCATCTGGTCTCTTTAGACACCTCCCTTTTTCCTCCTCATTGGAACTGTTTGAAGTTGTGCCTTCAATATCTCACTTTTAAGAAACTCACATCCTTCATGAACTCCTTTATCATTTAGTATTTGTTACCATGGGATTAACCCCAATAATTCTCTAAGTTTTCTGAAATCAGCTTTCTTAAAGTCTAGAATGCATGTCTGACTATGCCTGGCTTCCCCTTTCCTCTGTATAAGAAACTCCAGGAGAACTCAATGACTCCCTCCTAAGGATCCTGCCATTTCCACATCATTAGCCAGGTCATCCCCATTGGTTAGGATCAGATCTAAAACAGCTGATTTCCTTGTTGCCTCTTCTACCTTCTGGACAATGAAATTGTCCACAAGGCAAGTGAGGAATTTGTTGGACCTTAAATTCTTGGCAGAGTTGGACTTCCAACAAATATCAGGATTGTTGAAATCCCCAATTACTACTTCAGCTCTCCTTTCTGTATGTGTGGTCATCTGCTCCAGGAAGGCATCATCCAAGTCGTCAGTTTGGTTTTTTCTCTCTTTTAATTTTTACCCAGATGCTCTCAACCCAGCTCCCAGGATTTAAGTCATGGATCTATTCACAGGTGTACACATCCTTAACATATAATGCTACTGCACAACCCTTCCTATTTGGTCAATTTTTCTGAAATAGTCTATACCCCTCTATTTCTACATTCCAATCATGGGACTCATCCCACCAGGTTTCAGTGTTGCCTATTATATCATGTTTGTTTTGCTATGCTAAGAGTTCAAGTTCATCCTGTTTATTTCCCATGCCCTGTGCATTCGTATAAAGACATCTAAGACCATGAGCCATTCCCCTATCTGCCTTTTAAAGGGTTTATTCCTCCCACTGTTGGGTTGTTGTGTTATTTGCCTTGTTCTCTGTATAACATTTGGGCCATTTTCTCCAGCATTTGATGAACTCCTGTCCTCATGAATACTGTCTCCCTCCCCCACACAACTCAGTTTAAACCCCTCCTGAAAAGATCTTTCAGTGTCCTAGCAAAAACATTCCTGCCAACTTCTGTGAGGTGCAACCCATCCCTTGCTAGTAGTCCACCTCCCTGAAAGCGCACCCCATGGTCCAGAAAGCCAAACCATTCCTGGTGGCACCACCTGTGTAGCCAGTTGTTCACCTCCATTATTCTTCTCTCCCTTCCCGGGCCATGCCCTTCCACTGGAAGGACAGACAAAATGACTATCTGTGCATCCAGGTTCTTCAGCTTCCTACCAAAAGCCTCATAATCCCTTGTGATCTTCTGGAGGCTATGCCTTGCAATATAATTGGTTCCCACATGGACCAAAAGGAAGGGATAAATAATGGTCAGAAGGCTTGATGAGTCTTGTCAGCCTCTCTGTTACATCTTGAATTTTTGACCCAGGGAGACAGCATACCTCCAGAGACATTTTGTCAGGCCTGCAGACTACTGCTTCTGTTCCTTGCAGCAGGGAATCCCCTACCACCACCACCCTCCTCCTTCAAGTCCTTGTTCATCTTCATTCCAAACTCTACTGATATCTCCTGGAGTGTCAACTTCAGAGAGGGAGGGCTCTTGTATGGAATGTTCTCAGTAGGCTCCCTTCCTGTTATCTCTGTTGCCCATTTATTTTGTCCCACCCTATGTGAGCCAAATCTATACCACAGCTCAGCGATCACAGCAAGCTAAACTAGATGTGAATTACTTTTGCACAGTTGGAGAAAGCATGTGAACAAGAAGCTCAACTTGATTGCTCTTAGACGGAGAAGATAGAATTGATATACTCATTCTATTAACTAGTAAGTCTACCATGGCTCACTGTAGTCCTATTCTGGCATCCTCAACTGAGGAGTGACTGGAGAAGGGTGCTGTAGTCCTCCACACAATCCCAATGCCATTCTTCTTCCATCAAAAGTGACAGTCTGGAGAGCCTCCTCTGTGCATGAAAACTCTCCATGAGATTTTTAACCATGATTCTCCACCTTTCAAAGCTATGTGGTAAAGAAGCTGTCCACTTCAGGTGGTTGCTCTCCATATGAAGAAAGTGACATTGTAGGAGAGTGGCTCTACAACACAACCACTACCACTTCCTCCTGCTCCTCCTCAGTTTATGTAAAACCAGTATAGGCTACTCAAACAGGGCTTGCACTGTTACTACAATGGGAAAGGGCTAGAGCCTCTGGTGGATAACCCTGTGTCATCCAAGTAGTCAAGAAACCATTCACTCATCCCATCTGCCTGGACAACCCTGGCAGAAATAAGCAGGAGCAGCTCCCTTGCTGCCCATATTACAAGTGCTCACTGATTAAATAAACAACTTAATTAACAAGTTCTATCAATCCAGCAGTTTTTTTCCTGAGCATTAGAAATCAACTGGAACATGCTTTCTTTCAAGCTTAAAACACACACACACACACACACACACACACACGAAGCCCACAGGCACCACAAGCACTGTCTCCCTGATGGTACAGCTGATGGCACAAGATGGTATAGCTTTCAGTCTGTGGTGTAAATCTTTTGGGAAATATGTCAAAGCCTCGCAGTGTGTCTAGAGAAGGCAAACACTATGGTTTGATTTTAAAATATCCATTAAAACAATAATTTAAAAGTCATTGTTCTCTCCCTGTGACTCCAAGAATATAGAAAGGATAAGAAATGCCCTGCCTTGGCAATGTCACATACTTGATCTCTACAATCAAATGCCTCCAGCAGGAGCACACTAAAATCTAAAGCTAGAAATGATTTTATCATTTAATAAAGGAAATTCACACAAACTTGCAGAGAGGTTTGTTGAAAGAAATATAGTGTCATTTATGGCAAGTAAATAGGACTTTTTCCCCACTGAGCTCCTGCTGAGAAGAACACTGAAAAATGAGTTCTAATTTGCTGGGGCCTCAATTCCCATTGCATGGATACAAACTGCATCTGCTTTGGTGCCCAGGTTCTCTTGTGATATCTACTAATTTGGAGGTTATTCAGGCTTATTTAATGACAAAGTTAATGCAGAATTAAAGAGGGGGGAAATTAAAGCTAGACATTGAGATGTAAATTGAATATCCATGATGCACAATACGGTAGGTAAAATCAGACCTGCATTCCTGCAACAGTTTACATACCTTTAACAATCATTTTAAATCAAAATGTTTTCAGCATACACTGTTAATTAAACCACCAGTTTCAAGGGCAACTTTTCCAAGTCGTTCTCAATCTCTCTCTCTCTCTGCTCCTAAGCCTTGCAATTCTCTTCAAAAAACTATTAATTTTGCTAATTCTGTGTCCTAATATTATAAAGCTCCTCTGCTTTTCTCTCTTGCTTTGTCATACTACCAACTTTCTGTCCCTCATAATCTATAGGGCTGCACAGACTGGCTCCCTCTCCCCTACTAAAGCCCTCCAAAGAGTCTGCAAGTCCACTTATGGTTTTTTAAAACAAGAATTTTTAACCAGTGCGAGGGGAGGTCTACAACCTATTTTAAAGGTTAATTGCCTTTCCTGGAGGTTTCCAGCAAAGACACTTACTCCACCCCCTCCTTTTGGCCAGAGAAAAAGGGTGGTGTGGGAAGACTGGAGGCACTGAAGGGAGCTGCATGCAAGTCCAGGGCCACAGTCTGCTCATTTATGCCTCTGGAATGTGAGAGGAATAACCCCAATCTTCTGTGGTGGCTTGGGAGGAGGGATGTAGGCATGATTTTCCAAAATTGTTCCAGCCAAGAGAAGTCTAAAGGCTTCTTCCCTGACTTCCCAACAAATATAGGATGATTAGAGCTGGAGGGGCTAACTGCATCTCACCCCTGCAGGTGGCAGAATCAGTCTCTCAAGGTGGTAAGGAAGAAGAAATAATGATTACTCCTGGGAAGCAGGAACATTCCTTTCTCACTAAGGGGTGGAAAGATATACAATACTATTTTCTTTCAGCTGGAGATGCCAAGCACCCTCTCCCATTTCTGTTAGGGAAGAAAAACACCCTAAACAAGAAGACATGGGAAACCTTTGGCCTTGTAGATATTTTGGACTTCAGCTCCCAGAAGGCATGGCCAGTGGTCTGGAATTATGGGGATTACAGTCCAAAACATCTAGAAGGCCAAAGGTTCCCCACTCTTAACTGATCCTTTGTCCTCCTCATCCCTGTCCAAATAATTTGCCCCAAAACTCCATTGGCTGTAAATACAAATCATGGAGTTAAAGTACTTCTTCCTGACCATAGTGAACTTTGGACCACTGTCCTCCTCACCCACAACTAGTTTTTAAGGAAGAAAAATATGTCAGTGATTTCAGTCACAAAACTCTCATGTAATGTACAGCTTGGCCCTAAGTCTGTTTCACTCAAAAACACACGTGCAAAAGCAGCCACACACCCCACACATAGCTTCATCTCCATTTCAGCCTTGATACAGCATTCAGTCTCATTAACCTTGCACAATGGTTCGCCAGTAGAAACCCACTAGGCACCAGAGCCAGCACTGCAGGGCAATTGAAAGGAGAAGTAAAGAAGGTGGGCCATAAGGAATTGGGGGCTGCCTCACAAAAGCATTGGCTTTTGGGTCCAACAGAGCAATGAATTTATGCTTTTAAAAGGCCATAAAACTCTCCAGCTTGTCAGAAAGTTCACTCTAACTGGTGGCATTTCTCAGTAAGTACTTCTTTTTAATGGCTCTTTTGGAAAGAAAATATACCTGGGGGGGGGGGCAACCTTATTTTGTTCTCCCAAAATTCAGCGCAACAACAAAGAATATGAAAAAATAGGGCAAGAGGACTGACATGGCCCAGCAGTCATCAGCAGTAGGACTTCCTGGCAGTGGGTGGCTTCTGTTTTTCACAGCGGAAACTTTGCTGCCAGAAGCAGAAATGTCACTCTCCGCTTGGGAAGTCATCCCTGCTATGAGGGTTTAAGATGTAAAGAGAAGTATATGTCCTTATATGTCATATAACATTACATGTCAAGGAGGTTTACATCTGTGAAGAGATCCATGCCTTAAATCCTAGTAGCCAGGTTGAGAGTATTTGGATAAAAACTAAGGGGACAGAAAGAACAGTAATGTCAATGTTAGTGTCTACTACAGACCCCCAAGCCAGACCGAGGACTTCGATAATGCCTTCCTGGAACAGATGACCACACATTCAGAAAGGAGAGATGTAGTATTAATGGGAAATTTCAACTATCTTGATATTTGTTGAAAATCAAACTCTGCCAAGAACATAAGGTCCAAAAAATTCCTCACTTGCATTGCAGACAATTTCATTGTTAAGAAGGCTGTAGAGGCAACTAGGAAATAAGCTGTTTTAGATCTGATCCTAACTAATGGTGGTGACCTGGTTAATGAGGTGGAAGTGGTGGCACCCTTAGGTGGGAGTGACCATGTTCTCCTGGGGTTGGTTATATAGCAGAAAAGGTGGGTGAGGAAGAAGATTCAAATATTTACTGCCCAGTCAGCTTGACATCAATACCATGAAACATTCTAGAGCAGATAATTAAACAGATGGTCTGTAAGCACATAGAAAGGAATGCCATGATCACTAAAAGTCAACAAGGGTTTCTCAAAAACAAAACCTGCCAGACTAATCTGATTTTTTTATAGAGTTATAAGCTGGATGGAAGAAGGGGATACTGTGAATGTAGCATATCTTGATTTAAGTAAGGCTTTCAACAAGATCCCCCATTATATTCTTGCAAGCAAACTAGTAAAATCCCCCATTATATTCTCGCAAACAAACTAGTAAAAGGGCTAGACAATGTGACTGTTAGGTGGATTTGTAATTGGTTGACCAAATGAACCCAAAGGGTAGTCACCAAGGGCTCCTCTTCATCCTGGAGAGAAGTGACTAGTGGGGTGCCACAGGGTTCTGTCCCGAGCCCAGTGTTATTCAAAATCTTTATAAATGATTTGGATGGTGGAATAGAGGGAATGCTTTTCAAATTTGCAAATGACACCAAATGAGGAGGGGTAGCTAATAGCCCAGAGGACAGGATCAGAATTAAAAATGACATTAACAGATTAGAAAGCTAGGTCAAACCTAACAAAATGAATTTCAACAGGGAGAAACATAAGATATTACACTTAGGCAGAAAAAATGAAATGCACAGATAGATGATGGGTGACACCTGTCTTGCCAACAGTACATGTCAAAGGGATCTAGGAGTCTTAGTAGACCACAAGCTGAACATGAGTCAGCAGTGTGATGCAGCATCTAAAAAAGCAAATGCAATTCTAGGCTGCATCAATAAGAGTATAGTGTCCAGACTGAGGGAAATAATAGTATTACTGTATTCTGCTTTGGTCAGACCTTACCTGGAATACTGTATCCAGTTCTGGGCACCACAATTCAAGAAGGATGTTGACAAGCTGCAATGTGTTCAGAGGAGGGTGACCAAAATTTTAAAAGGTCTGGAAACCATGCCCTATGAGGAGTAGCTTAGGGAGCTGGGTATGTTTACCCTGAAGAAGAGAAGGTTAAGAGGTGATATGATAACCATGTTTAAATATTTGAAGGGATGTTATACTGATGAAGGAGCAAGCTTGTTTTCTGTTGCTCCAGAGACTAGGACACGGGACAATAGATTCAAGCTACAGCAAAAGAGATTCCACCTAAACTTTGGGAAGAATACACTGCCTCGTAGTGTGGTGGAGTCTCCTTCTTTGGCGGTTTTTAAACAGATGGATGGCCATCTGTTGGGAGTGCTTTGCTTGTACATTACTGTCTGGCAAGGGGTTGGTCTGGATGGCCCTTGTGGTCTTTTCCAACTCTATGATTCTATGAAGTGGTGTTTGGAGAGGAAACTAGGCTGTGTATGTGCATCTACTCTTTGTTGTGTGCTTTCAAACAAGCTCTGATTGATTTAGGTCAATCCTATCGGAAGGTTTTCATGGCCATATTTCTTCAATGGATGTTTGCCATTGCCTTTGCCTTAGAAGATTATCAATGTACCAATTATGCCAGCATAGGGATGACAGGAGATCGTTAGAAGCCTTTTTTTCAGAAAACATTGTCCCGTCGTCCCATTCTGCTCCCACCCACCCCCACTTCTTATTAACGGCTTACACTGTTAATAAGTTGCTCGTTCTGTCTCTGTGACAGAATCATGGGTGAGCAGTGGGTGAGCAGCAGTGGTGGGAGGTCCCTGCTGGACACTTCTCGGTGCGATCGGGATGAGGAGGTAAGTGACACCCTTCCCCCCACTCCGGGTTACTTGTAATTTTAAAAGTGTGTTTTGGGGCTTGGTTTTTAAAAAAACTTTTATTTTAACTTTTATTTTGAAATTTCTCATGAAAATGGGGAGGATTTGCTTTACGGGATGCTGCATTCACTCCCGGACGGCCGAGGGGAGGGGGAGTAGTTTCTACATCGGAATAAGGCAAGTGTCTGAATATTTTTTTTTATTTAAGTGTTACAGGGACGGGAGTGGGGCGTGAGTGGGTTGGGTGGGGGGCTGGCGGGACAAGGACACTAGCGAGGGGCCTTTCTGATAATCTCCTTAATCTGAGGGAATGTGATTTGCCCAAGGCCACCCCATGGGTTCCCATGGCTGAGTGGGGATTTGAACCCTGGTCTGCCTGGCCAAATCTAGCTGGCTCTTCATATACTCTTGCATCTACTCCTGTGATATATCCAGCTTTCCTCTTCTGCCCTACCACAGCTTATACATTTATTGGATTTAAAGAAATATGGTACTTGTGTCACTGTGCTGGAGCTGTCATTTATAAAACACTTAAAAACAACAATAAGTCAATACCTTTTTAATGTTTCATTCTAAGTGGAGTCCAAATTGTCCATCCCTTTCAATATCACTGCCTTTCAGAGAGCCATGCTCTCTAAGCTGCAATACTTTCTTTCCCTCACCATTGTGTATGCCTGAGACAGCATACATTTTCCTGACATTTTGAGTTTTACCAACTTCGAAACATCTCAACAGCAATGTCAATAATGTGGATCACACAAAAAGACTACAAAAATCAATAGATGTCAGTCCTATCTATCTTCCTTAGACTGAGGAGTAGTGCGTTTTCTCTCTGCACAAAATGCTACTTGTTGGGTAGAAGCAAAGAAATAAATTCCTCCTCACTTTATTTGTGGAGTTGCTGCCATCTCCTATCCTTTTTTAAACACTGCAACAGCCAATTTTACCAAGGAGCTTTTAGAGTTCAGAGAGAGAGAGAGAGAGAGAGTTCATATTCTCTGACCAAAGTACAAACCCCAGGATTCCATAGAATGGAACCATGACAGTTAAAAGCGGAATGTGAAGTCGAAGGCTTTCACAGCTGGCATCCATAGTTTTTTTTGTGGTTTTTTCCCCCAGGCTGTGAGGCCACGTTCTGGAAGAGTTTATTCATAAACTTCACCCAGGGACAGGGGGATTTCCAGCAAACAATGGACCATTAGCCAAACAGATACTAATCCTCCTTGCATGTCCTCCCACACTAGGAACTAGCCATTCAAATACACAAATTTACATATCCTTTCCAACAGGAACTCACAGTATATAACCCACACACACACCCTACCCCACCATTCTCTGAAGATGCCAGCCACAGATACAGGCAAAACATCGGGAATAAACTCTTTCAGAATACAGCCCCGGGAAAAAAACCACGAAAAAGTGGAATGATCAAAGTGAGGTACATTATGACCCCCACATCTATGGATTTGCTTTCTATGGTTTCACTTACCTGTGGTCCTAAAAAATATTTCTCCCTTCTGCTCACCTGCTCCCCTGCTGCCCCAGGGAGGATGGAGGTCCTCCAGTGTGATTCTATGGTATGCTTGGGCTGGAAGTTGACCTTCTGCATGTTGTGAGGAAGCGACAAAAGAAAAGTTGGGAGCAGATAGGTTTCCACGCCCTCTGCAGGGCAGTAGGTGAGCAGGATGGGGAATATTTTGACTTTTTTTTTTTTACAGTCTGAAAATATTGTCAAAATATAGGTTCAGCAATACTCATGATTTCAGGCATCCGGGGGGGGGGGTGTTCTGGAAACATATACCCCACCTATAAGGGGGTCTTACTGTATTTGTGTAATGTGAAAGGGCCTCTGGATAAAATTGGTAGCAATATACAGTTTGTCCACATTCAAGTCCATGGAAATAACTGTTGTACCTTTTAATGTATTCTTGTTCAGCTGTTTCTGTATCGAATCTGTCTTTGAAGTTCTTTTGTTCAAGGATAGTCACTCCAAGGTTAGAGGCAAAGTGGCCCAGAGCCTGAAGCATTCTCACAAAAATGAACTACAAGGCTTGAACACATTTGTTACACAAAGTGTTCTTTCTCTCATTATCCCAATATTAGAATTCCTCTTTGTAGATTCTAGGTGTGTGCAATGTGAGGCCAGGGGAGATAATGCCCCATGTTCTACCACCTGGGTTTACAAAAACCACTTTGGAAAGGTGATGGCTACTGTGTAGAGTGCAGGTTGGTGTGCCCCAGAGGAAGAAGACAGTGAAGTTTTGAAAGCTTTCATCATCATCATCATCATCATCATCATCGTAATAATATTTATTTATACCCCACCCCTCTGTCATAATGTATTTTGTGCTTTTTAGTTGCTCCAATAAAAGTACAGTTGTCCCTCTGTATCCACAAATTTGGTGTCCATGGATTTAAATATTCACAGCTTGAAAATATTCTGATAAAAATAAAAATCCCAAAAGGCAAACCTTGATTTTGCCATCTTATATAAGGGACACCATTTTGCTATGCCATGGCAAAAAAAAAGGACTTGAGTATTCACGGATTTTGGTATCCACGGGGGGTCCTGGAACCAAACCCCAGCAAATATGAAGGGACAACTATATCACTATTTTGTGGGTTTTGGGTTTCTTATATAAACTGTAAACTTTTCAACAGGAGCTGACACTTGAGAACTAAAAGAAGATAACACAAAGCCCTTTGTCGTATTGGTGTTACAGACAATTCCTGACCTAGTCCACTTGTCACAGGTGTTCAGGGACATTATTTGCCAATACAAACAAATGTGCTGGTGTTTCCGACCTTCCTGAAGTGAGAACTCTACAGAAAAAGGCACAAGCAATTTTGTATTTTGTATATCTTATTAGTAATAGTCCTATGAACATACAAGTTTCAAAAACAGTAGGGCTTGAGTCCTACTAAAAATCAATGGAAAGCAAGAACTGGGGTAGATGAGACTGAATGCTGCATGTCCTATTATCATATACTGTGAAAATGTAAGAACAAGGGAGAAATGAAAAGGATGGAGAATGCAATACAAAAAAGTGAGGTAATAAAGGACTTTACAGTCAACAGGATAGCCAAAGAAGTCTTGTATTTTGCTTCATCAGGTACACTAAATTCTTTAAACATACACACAACATGATGCAGTTTTCCAACAGTTGAAAACCACTGCAGTTCCCTTCTCAAAGCTGTAAACGTTTCCCTCATCCTAAAACAGTACCAGCAGAAGCAGCTCAACTTTTGCCCCATGCCCCAGAAAGAAGACTCAGGACAACAGTATGGAATTAATTTGGACCATGTTTTTATTGGATTAACTAAAACTATAATAAGCCTGGAAAATTTAACCCCCAATTCAGTGTGAGCTGCTAGCAATTTGGAGATTAGTAATTAATAACACAATGGTCTCTGAGGCAAAAACACCCTGATTCTAAGCAATAGCTCAGAAAGGAAGCCATCTGCCCACTATCCCAATATGGTCACATTGAAGGAAGTAGCAAGGATATCCTTCCTATACCAGAAGGCATTTTAGGGTGCTTGCTATATTGTGCTAACCTACATCACTCCGTCCAGCCTGAATACCATGCCAATTGAACCAAACCCAAGATCCCTTCATACCTTGAACATTATGAAGTAGGTAGAGGAGGAATGGGACCAAAAGCCACCTAGGATCCTCCTCAAAATTTCTAATTAGCCCCAATTGGTGACTGGTTAATTCCATAATGTTTATTATTCCTACATGAGAGTCTTCACTTCTCTGAGAGGAAAGGGGGGGGCAGCTCCCAGCATAATGGCAGGAGAGCAAGCTTGTGCTAAATATTCTGCTGTAATGCAACTGTCTTTTGTCCTTTCAATGCAACTTGCCTAAATGGGAGGGGGTGGGTGGGTCAGAGTTGCTGGAAAGCCATTGCTGCACTCAATTGATTCATAAATTATCACTTAGCTTGTGCTTGTGATACCATGAGCACAGCTGGGTCCCTTGCAGCTCTCTGCCACAATGTGATACAACAGTAATGTGAAACAGCTCCCAGTGAGGCATTATTTTCTTATTTTAATGAGAACGCTGTAAATTAATCAGTTAATTTACAGAGCAATCAGTGTAAAAAGAAAAGAAGTGCAGCAATCTAGACATCTCTCCCCTTCACAGGTAAACAGCTCCACAACCATATGACACATTGGATGATAATGGTTTAGCAGAGGCTTTCCTAGCCAGGTAGAGCACAGCAATACAGGTTTCATCCATTCGCTACAGGAAAAGTTCAGTCATTTCCCAGGTGAGGGTTTAGGATTGTTTTTTTGTCTCCATAACACCACACTATTGTTCGAGGACCAGGGATGCTCTGATAGTCCTAAGGACATGAAGCAAAGCAGGATTGCTTTGTTTCTCTTCTTCTTCTCCTCTCCTGCAAATCTCACTGATTTGATTATGAAGCAGTCTAAGAACCCCACTAAAGCCAGAATTGCTGAGTTGTAGTACTGAGGCAAATTGATAAAATACCTACCTCTGGACCTTTTGCTGACTTGTGTAACTACCCATTCATTCCTGGCTGCATTTTTTTTAAACCTCCCTCTCTCACCCCCTCTTATACAGAAGGATCAAGAAATTGTTGTGTTTGATTCATATTGTTCTCATGTGGGTCGTTGTTGTAACCAGTGTCATCTTTCTGAAGTGATCTTTTCTACTTTTCAGAATTATGCAAGGACAGAACTTGGGAAAGTTACTTTTGGTACTATAGCTACCTGAATTCCCCCACTACTGTGGCTATTGCTTATGCTGGTTATAGGGATTATCTGAATTGAATTAGGAAAAAGTAACTTTTCTGAGCTCTGGACACTGATGTGTCCATGCTCTCACCTCCTTTAATTTATACTCGAAACACTTCCCTTTTGTTTAGGCTAGACAACTTCATATTCCATCTTTGAAGTGAACACCACCAACATTTCTATGCTTTTCTATGTAGATTTTGCAACTTAATTTTACAGTCCAGTCTGGAATTCAGATGAGATATTTGCAATGCAGTACTAATAAAGATATAATTCCAAACTTACACTGATAAACTAGAAGAAACCTAATAGGAAAGATCTGTGGGGTTAGAATAGTTCAACTAAAACATTGTTTAGCCCCAATCAGCAAATCAAACAGAACTGCTATACAAAGAAGAAAAAGACAAAATCATATCTTACTTATCTATTGCTTTATCAAAGCATTGGAAGATATATAATAGTCCTGAAAGTATATGTGATCTTCTGTTCTAATCTAATGCACAGCGGGTAGAAAGAATTTTAAAAGTATAATATTATGTACAAGGCTTTCTTTCAGTGATTTTTAAAAAGTATCTCTTCAATGTTTACAGAGTTCAGGAAAAGATAAACAAATATTTATTATTTTATTTATTTATTTATTTTATATCCTGCCTTTCTCCTAGTACAGTATTTAACATAAGATTAAATGCATGCAATGCACCAGTTAGGACTAACTCAAATGTTATTAATGCTCAGAAATTTTTTTTTTAAAAGATAACCTTTAAAAATTGCAAATTAGACCAGAAATGGGACAAAATGAACACAGGCATCAATAGATGCAGAAAGGAGATGCCACTCTGGAAACAGATATGCATTTACAACAAATTTACAACAAAAAAATTCTTTCTTAAAAATCCAAGTTAGTATTGTCAACTTATTTCTCAAAAAGAAAAAGAAAATGAAACAAGAAGATAACAAGAAAAGACATGTACATAGATGCTCATTAAGTCAACCCAGCAAAGGACCTATTGAAAGTAGCGTTAACTCATAGGTCAGGTATTGTTTAAAGAAAATACCACAAAATAAATTACATGGAGAAAAGGTAATGAGTTAAGGAACAGATCTGTCTCCATCCATAATCCTTATAAGGCAGTGAACAAATACAGCAAAACAACCTCATATTAGCTGAATACATTTATTTCAGTTCAGCTGCAGTTCGATGGAACTGGCTAATCCTTGAAGATATGAAGTTGTCTAAGAATAAACTTTAATTTCTTGCATTTCTAGCATGTTGTTGAAAGCATGCTTTTTTATTATCAAGCAGCTAGAGGTGGTCCAATAAAGGATATAATACATATAAAGCGTTAACACCCAGTAATTAAACAGGAAATATCAGTGATGTATTCAAGTCTTTACTCCAAGTCTCAAGTCAACTTTCAAGTTTGTCCTTTCAAGTCTGAAGTCCTTATATGATACTTTCAAGTCAGGTCTCAAGTCTGGGAGTCAATTTTAATAGAAAAAAGGAGGTGGTGGGGTGTGTGTGAGTGGGATGGAGTGGAGTTTTAATAACTAGAAAATCAAGAAAACATGCACAAAGTAAACAAAAACAAAAATTACCATAGGCAAGTTTATCAAGAAAGCTACCTCTGAAGAATGTTCATAACCTTTATATAAGCTGTGCTATCAATCAAATTGATCAAGATCACATATTAGAAAAACTGTTTCTACAAGATTGGCCCCCAGCCTGCTGTGTTGAGGTCTCATAACATCAGAAGAGCTTTCTGAATCATTTCCTAAGGGCAGCAGCATGCAAAACTTGCCCCTAGAGCATGGGAAGTGTTAGGCAAAGGACTGAACATCCTGGCTGATTATTGAGGGTGGGGGCTGATTATTGATTGGAAATCCAGGGAGGGAGCTGGCAAAGCATTGGCAAGGCAAAGGAAAAAAGGAAAAGGTGAGGAGTTAGTGAGGTTGCAGGCTGGCTGTGGAGATGCTAACATAAGCATATCAGGAGAAGGCAAGAAGCAAGAATACTGTCATGGACCACATGGTTGTTTGTGTGTGTTTCTCACAGAGGTGGGGGAAAGAAAGGAGGGATCCAGGATTTTGAAGCAGATCAGTGGCAGGGTGCTCAGAAGTGTGCAATTATTTCATTTGGGTTGAGGAAGAAGCAGGAGAAATATGAGAGCAAACGGAAAAACTAAACTAGAGGTTTGGCTTGAGGTCTGCTCGGCAGCCTGTGAGTAACACTTCCTGTGTTCTGGGGTCTTGCCTACTGCTTAGAAAAAGCTTTAGAGGATCCTTCTGCCTCAAACCTGTTGCCAAACTAGTTTGCTCGTTCCCCTCTGGGAAACACTTCCCACGCTCTCGGGGGAGTCTTGCCTGCTGCTAGGAAATGCTTTAGAAGGCTCATCTTCCTCCAGGGCCAACAAGTCAATAGCTAAAAATATACAGGTCTTGAGTCAAGTCAAGTCAGTGCTTCATTTATGGCAGAGTTGAGTCCAAGTCAAGTCACTGAAGTGACTTGAGTCCAAATCAATCAACTTGAATCTACATCATTGGTGTATCTAATGATAGATAGCCCTAGAATTGCATGCTTTCTTTGTTTTCTGAAGAAAAGTTACTGCAATGTTGATAGAAGAGAACAGAAATGGAGTTGCATAGCCATTTCATTAAAGAAAGATCAAATCTGCCATTTGAGAAATAAGTACTGCTTGTAGTAAAACACATATTTCATCATATTGTACAATGGACTGTTCTAACACTGAAAAGAGAATTACTTGTGGTGTTGTCATTCATTGCTTACACTCTTGCTTTGATTACTCAAAATGCTTAATTCAGTTCAATTTGCTTTCCCTCAATGAACAACTGGATCTGTTGGCATCTTTTTTTTCCATTTTGTTTTTACTAATTGTGTAATCTTTCATCTGTTTTCACTCATTGCTGTTAGATTTCAACAGTAAAGGTGGGATAGCATTGTTTCAGAGAAATACTGTAGATAAACAATGGTGTTGCAACAGAATACAAGATCAGTATTACATGAACTCAGGAGGCTGCTTTATACTTAACCAGAACATTGGGTCATCTAGACCAGTACTGTTCCAAGAAGGACTCTATTAGCTTTACCTGGAGACCTGATAGAGCTCAGTTCTGTTAAAAACCCTGATTACATTTTACCTTCAGGCATTTCCTGCCTCCATGGGCTAGTCAGAGGTGGAAGGAGGCATGTACTCTCCATGATTTCTGTGTTACCATGACTGACATGGTGTTTGTCATAATGATGGCCCAATAGCACAGAGGCATGTAGTTGCTGGAAACCATGTCAGAAAACTGCATGGATGGGTCTGCACTTTGTTTTTTGTTTGTTTGTTTGTTTTTGCTTCAGCCTTAAGCTGGTGTGGATATGAACAGAACAAAGGGTTATAAGGACAGGAAATGGGAAAAGAAATAGGTAGAAGCAGAGAGACAGATCATTAAAGTCAGCCTTTATAACTTATACTTAATGTGAAACCTAATAGGGAACTAGCAGGAATGTTTAAAAGAGTCCTGTCCACATATATTGCCAGCACATGGAGGTGGCAATGGGATTGAAAAGTTTGATCATCATGCCAACATCTGTGTGCATCCAGATGTGACCTCTGATGTTCCTCTGTTTGGTGGGATGTAGGCAAAGGTAAATCTGCCAGGTACATGCCACCAGTAAACCTGTTTCAGAGCAGGTCTGTCTAAAATGGGGCTGTAGCCCTCTCCATATCTTGGTTATACTTGAGTGGATGGGTAAACAACCTGAGTGTAAAAACTTCTTGAGTTCGGCAATCGTACAGAAAGAAGAGTCCAGCAGAGGCATCCTAAGTCACCTAGAAATAGTAAAGCATGTCAAGAAAGTGAAGACTAGTTAGTGGGATGAGAAGACAAAAACAGGGACACAGATTAACCTGAAGAAGAAAGAGAAAAGGGGTGGCTAATAGAGATATTGCAAAGAAAGAATCAGCAGGATTTTGTTTAAACAAAGACGTGGGCAAAAGCAGAGGGAGATCAAATGCTGATTCAAGATAAGAAAGAGCTCTTTTTGAGACAGGACTATGAAATGCTACCCAAACTGTTTTAGCCTCCCACTGAAAGCACGAGGAACTAAGGAGGACTCCAGACCAGGCCAACAAAAAATAAAAGAAACAGGCAAGCAATTCAACTGTGAAGTATATGTGGAGAAACATCATCTTCTCTAAATCCATCTTTATGGTGCAAAGTAACCATTTAATGGACAAGGCTAGACTTCATCAATTTAGTATTCATCATCATTAACAATGATTAATTCATTTGCTGTTACGCGGTCATTACAGTAACACCCTAGATATTCTACAATTATTTTAGTCATTAGTGTATGTCATTATTTCAAAGCACTAAGACAGTTTTAGTGAGAAAGCTCTTTGACAAAGCACTAATCTCTCTCTCTCTCTCCCCCCTCTCAATTTCTCTCTCTCTCTCTTCAATTGGCAGCTAGCTGTCTTATCCGAAACTTTCCCAAATGTATGCAGTTCACTCTTACTAACATGATATTTCCAAGTCCAGTGATGTTCTTTGTATCAACCCAACATTATAAAAGGAAAGAATAATGTTATCTGATGCTTCTGTAAATATTTTCACTGAATTTCTACATGTATAATGCTAGAAAAATGGACATGAACAGAAATTATACAAGCTTTCTTAATACTTTGGAAACTACATTATTGTAAACTCAAATAAAGATGAGCTCAAAACAAGCGGCAAGGACATCCCATAAATGATCAAGGATCCATTGTAATTTCAAGAGAGTTTGTTCCCAAGTATGAACACTGTTCCCAAGGCTTGTATAGTACATGTAGACTTATGCTGTGATCATATAAAGACTTTGTTTGAAAGCAAGGTCTACTTACTTAATAAGGCTTACTTCTGAGTAAACATACATAGGATGCAAACTGCATGTCTGCTGTTGTAAACAATTTATTTTCAATGGCAATTTTCAATTTGCAAGTAACT
Source organism: Gambelia wislizenii (assembly GCA_030847615.1). Lineage (NCBI taxonomy): Eukaryota > Metazoa > Chordata > Lepidosauria > Squamata > Crotaphytidae > Gambelia > Gambelia wislizenii. The sequence continues at coordinate 170,145,934 of JAUMIR010000002.1, forward strand.
TTCATTAAGACAAATGAGTTTATTGCAATGTAAATATAATTGTGACACATGCTGTGACCCTGTACAACAGGGGTCAGGAAACTATGGCCCTCTGAATGTGTGTGTGTTTTTTAAATGCCAGTTTACTTCAACAAAAATAACAATACAAAATGATAAACTTAAATATGCCACCATATGGCAAATATTTATATACCAAAAAACAGGTATAATCAATTTTCAAGCACAGTTTAAATATATTTTCCCCTCTCTTCCCAGTGAACAATACAGAAGCTATAGTTTCCAAAACATAAAATATGAAATATCATGCAACAAATCTTTCTAGTACTTTTGCTGAAATCCTAGTACTCTTAGGGTAACAGTTGCATTGTTTACAAAAACAATGAACAGTTCCTTATTCCTCAGCCTCCTCCACCATATGAGAAAACCCACTTCTTCAGCTTATTTCTAACCTTTATCTATAACCATTCATGCCACTGCTAAAGGAACAGATTTTATGCACTGTTCATGATGCAGATTTTTTTTAAAGTACAGTAATAATAATCTGCCATCACTGTTAGTATGTCAGGATGTGATTCCCTCTATTAGGTTCAGTATCTGTTCTGAGAAATCTCTTATTTTTTAGCAGTATAGCCATGTAAGAATCAAAACTTCCTCTCCCTTCACATCCTTTCCAGCAGGAAGAAGATAATTCTGAGAGGAAGTAAAATGTCATCTACATGTGTGTGTGTGTGTGTATGTGTATGTTTTATTTCAAAGATCTTAAAGTAGCTTTCAAAGAAGCAAATATCCAAATACTGCTGCAATGTCTATCTGAGATGGAAGTTTCTAGATCCATTTCCCAAACAGTTTGAATTCCTCATCAGGCTTTATATTGATCCTCAAGAAGATTATATATTTTTGATACTAAATCCCTCATTATAGTTGTTGAAGCAGCAACAGTAATCCTCACACAAGGAACAGGTTCTTGGGAGCTTCTCAATATGTACTATTCTTTTTCTAATAGTATGTGCTTGAAGCATTCTAAAGACTGACTTTTCCATTTCTCTCACAACAGAATGTATATGTTTGATAATTAAAGTAATGCCTCTTTTAAAAAAGGGTGTGTGATTTTTCCTTCATGTAAGCACCCTTTCATCTAGTTTTGAAAGTATTCATCTGTTCCTTGTTCTATTAACGAAACACACATACTGGAGTTGGTTCTGGAACTATCTCAATATGCTGTTTGACTCCACTTCAGATCAACCACAGCCAGCATGGCCAATGGCCAGGAATAAAGAACTGCAATTCAACAACTTCAGAGATTCACAGGCTCCCCGGAGTCATAGAATCATAGGGGTTGTTTACATGGCAAAATAATAATAATAATAATAATAATAATAATAATCCTCAAAGAATTTGCCAAGATTCCTAGTGGTCCCCACACATATTAAGAAGGAGGGGGGCAAAAATACCTGAAAATAGTGAGGTAACAGCTTTCACTATTTTTCCTGGCTCTTTTGATAAAGTGTGTGAAAATGCACAGAATACCGTAGGTGGTGTGTACAACAAATTCACAAAAAGGGGGTGGGCTTACAAGGCAGGGCTTTTGAGTGGCACTACTGTGTCCCTATGGTGCATCCATGCAGGCACACTTTTTGCCATGCTTGGGCAAGAGAAATCCCCTGGGCAGGGTGTGCTCTGGGATGGCCTTTCACTTTCCCTCCGAGCCATCCCCATTTAAGGGCAGCCTTCCCCCCTCTGCCCAGACTCCGTGGCCCAACGAACCAGTGCTGTGGCCTGAAGCATAGCTGCAGAGGTTTCTCCCAAAGCAGCCTGGGAAGCAGACGGTGGGGAATCACTCTTGTGCCTTGCCCTCAGGCCAAGCGAGCTGGCTTCCACCACCAGCACCTGGCCAGGCAGAGCCCAGAGGCACCAGCGATGGCTTGTGCTCCTCCCTCGGGGGGATGGGGTAAGATGGGGGTCTCCTTCCCCCCTCCCCAGCTGGGCCCATGTGGGCTCCACCTGGACCCGTCTTGACCCATGGAAGGCACAACAGTGCTTCCCCACCAGCCATTTCCTGGACCGCTTTGGGAGAAACCTCCATAATATGCTTCATGCCGCAGTGCCGGACTGCAGAGGCTGGGTGGAGGGGGGCAGGCTGCCTTTTGAAGGGGATGAATGGAAGGGAAAGGGAAAGGCTGGCCTCAGATCCAGGCTTCAAGCTCCTGGGGCAATTGGGGCCTGCTTTGGCTTGGAGGCCTCTGGCCATGGAGGGCGTCCTGCCTGCCTCTCCCTCCCTCAGGGATGGGGGCGGGAGGGCACCTCCAGTCCACAGGCTTCTTTTGGGGGGTTGCCCAGGAGGCCTTAGAAGTTGCCAAGCCTCCCCTTTTGAGTGGTGCTGCCGCATCCCTGCAACAAACTGATTCCTCCCCCCCCCCTCCAGCTGTGTGAACTGCAAAATCACTAATTTATCAGAACAACTAATTTCAGACAAAATCATGTAAACAACTCGGCACTGGAGTGAAATGGAGGTAAGCCGGCATTTTCCGCACTTAATTCTCCCATATAACTGACCCCATAGGGTCACAGAGTTAGAAGAGACCACAAGGGCCATCTAGTCCACAAGAGCCATCTAGTATATGCATTGCAGGAATGCACAATCAAAGCATTCCCAACAGATGGCCATCCAGCCTCTGTTTAAACACCTCCAAAGAAGGAGGCTCCACTACACTCCCAGGCAGTGTATTCCACTTCCAAACAGCTCTTACTGTCAGGAAGTTCTTCCTAATGTTTAGGTGGAATCTCTTTTCCTGTAGTTTGAATCCATTGCTCCGTATCCTAGTCTCTGAAGCAGCAGAAATCAAGCTTGCTCCATCTTCAGTATGACATCCCTTCAGATATTTAAACATGGCTATCATGTCCCCTCTCAACCTTCTCTTCTCCGGGATAAACATACCAAGGTCCCTAAGCCACTCCCATGGCTTCCAGACCTCCCACCATTTTGGTCGCCCTCCTCTGGACATATTCCAGCTTGTCAGTATCCTTCCTGAATTGTGGTATCCAGAACTGGATGCAGTATTCTAGGTGAGGTCTGACCAAAGAAGAATAGAGTAGCACGATTACTTCCCTTGATCTAGATACTATACTCCTATTGATGATTCAGTCAAGGCACTGAAGTTAAGCTAAGGTTAGATCTCTCTAATGCATCACCATCATTTCCAGCCAAAAGAAGAAATACCCTTAAATCCTACTGATTTCAATGACTGCAGATTGCCCTTAAGTGTCACACATACACTGTTCCACCAATGAAACACAAGGTGTTTTACTGGTGGCCCCAAACCAGAGACTGACCAGGCTCAAATCTATGCAGCTTCAGCAAAGTTGCTAAATTATGTGCTTGAAGAAAATGTTTTTATAGCTAGTTGAAGCATGTCTGAAACTGTTTAACGATTAATATAATCATAACTTATTGATTCTAGGGTAAATTAGTGCCATTATTTTCATTGTTGCTATAATTACATATATTACAGTGTATTGCTACAGAAGAAACCAATTAACATGGATATGTGTGTGTGTGTGTTTAACTGAAACTTTGTTAAATTTAACTGAGTTCCTTAGCCTTTTGTTAGTAGAACAGTCCCATAGCCAGCATTTCCTTTAAATGTGTGTCTGCATATAGCCACCTCAATTGCACTTCCACCATATACCAGATGTGTCATCAACTATTTCTGAAAAAATGGTTTTAAAAATAGAATAAAATCACCCACCATGAGAATACCATGGTATAAGTCAGGACTAACAGATGGTGTTTATTTTGTCTATGCTTGTGTTAAAAATTGCCACCTATTCCATCAAACTGAGTTTTCTTAAGCTGCAAGCTATATGTAAAAAGGGCCATACAAAATGCTTTTTTTTTTAAATCAGCTGCCAACAAGTTCCTTAAAATATGAACACTTATTTGCATGGTTTAAAATTTGCTAGGACATGATGCAATACACCCAAGATAGGTTTGTATAAATTTGACACACTGGAGTATTTTGCCAGAAGCTCTGTCTTGCAATAAGCAATATGTTGTGTTTCCCAACAAAGTTTGCAAATATGTTAGTTTGAATACTAGTGTTCTGAACACACAAATTTCATAACAAAGATTAAATCTGCCCTGTAGGTTTCTAACATCAGACACAGTTGTCAGTTTTGTTTCTGCTAGGATCTAATCTGCAATTAGTTCTTTTATTCAAAAATACATTTCATTCTTCCAAATTGTATTTTTATTTGCTAAGTACACATATTTCATAATGTAGTTTACATGCTCTTGTAGATGATTCATGTAGCAAAGCAGCATGTTGCAGGGAAAGTAATTGTTAAATCTAAAACTAGCAGAGTAGAAATCAATGCAAAGGCCCACAGGACACAAGTACTGTTTTGCTTACCTATTTCATAAGAGTATTTTTGACTTTTGAAATCTATAACCTGCAGGAAGTCAATATGAGTAAGTATTTGGAATCTACAGGGAAACAACTAAGTTGATCAAATTTATCATTGGGGTAACTACAGTAGAATTGCAACTCAAAGGAAGAGTATCTGGTTTATTTAAATATAATTTTCCATGGTAATAAAACATAACAGTCACATTGAAGATTGTTTGTAGCATGTGATTTTTAGGGGTTAAGATCTAAGTTTATGGTCACACATACCCAGCACATGAAAATCCATTTGTCATTTCTTCTGGGAAAAAAAATTGGGTGCCTAATTAACATTTCTCAAAATGCTTAAAACATGATATTGTAGAATTAAAGACCAAAGGCTTGGATCCTTACAATTGTGAGGTGTTTTGTGCTTGCAGAAAGGAGTGTGTTGTAGCCCCGCTCATCTCACAAAAAGTTGATTAGGGGAATGGGGCTGGAGATGATGTGAAAGGTCCTGCAGAAGAGGGAGAGGTCAACAGAAGTTGCAACTTGCACAAGTCAAAGTGTCCTTCTGCTTCTACTAGACATCTTTGTATCCATGTAAATGGCAGCTCAATTTTTATATGCTTTATAACAGAAACATAAAGAATAAAGGGCATTAACAGTATAATCCTATGCATGTCCACTCAAAGGTAAGTCCTGCTGAGTTCAATGAAACTTACATCCACCTCTGAGTGTATGTATGTGGAAGAGGAAGACTTACCAGTAGCACTGCCTCAGCTGTTCCCAACTCCCTGGTCACAGGAGGAAAGGAGAACCAGCCACTGACCTCAATTAAAGCCTCTACAGGGTTGTGTGCCAAAGAGGCCAATAAAAGAACACTAGCAAACATGGGAGGGGGAGTCTCTGGCTCCTTTAGACCTGAGCAGTAGGGGTGTGAAGAGCCAAGGAAAGGCATGAGTACCCACTGGACTGAGGCTTTTCTTAGCTGTCTGGCTGGGAGTTCTTTCAAGAGCAAGTTGGGGATCCAGAGAGAGAGACTGAGAGGGGACTGAATACAAGCCCTGCTACCAATGAGGACACACCAAGGAGCCTGGTAAATAGGGACTGAGGGTAGTTGAAGTGAAGCATTGGCTGGCACCCTACCAAGACCCAATGATCCCAGCAGTCTCCTCATCCTGCAACCATTTAGCAGGACCTGTGCTGCGGCCTTTTTATATGGCAGAGGACTTACTAAACTTAAATAAAGTCCTTTCTTCCTACTTGAAAGGATCTGGGTGTGTTTGAGTGGTCGTGCAGGCAGGAGCATTTGATGTGCTTCTTCCTATGGAGGGTACAGACCCTGTTACAATGTATGTGACTCTTTTCATGATAGGTCTGTACTTCTAGAAGGATACACACATATGGGACACAGATTCCAAACCCTACACTGTCCTTTATGACTTGTGTAAAAAGCCAGTGTTTCGACTTGTATGAAGTTCCATCTGCATAGACCTTCTCTCTGTTTAAAAAAACAAAAACAAAAACATTGTTGCCTGATGAAGATGACAGTGGGTTCCAAAAGCTAGCACGATGAAGCTGGTACTTTCTGGTTGGCCCTAGTAAGGGCCTAAAAAAAGGGATCATCACTACAATGGTTACCTCAATTCATTTTATGATAAACACTGCTACCCCTGCATACTTTTATGCACGGCATTTTCCAAAAAAGTTACTCCAGAGTTCCAGCTCAAATAGGAATGGATGAATTCCAGCTTTCTCCTTTGAAGCTTTAAAAATGGATAGCACTGGCAAGAAATGTTACTGAAAATATGGCAAGCACAAGCCTGTTTTAGAGAATTCTGCAGAATGTGACTCAGAAATGCACAGGGGAAATCCATGACCAATGGCCCTGGATGCAGATGAGTGGTCTACAGCATCTGCATTTAGACAGTATCTTTCTTCTACACCAGCTTTCCTAAGCAGGTACCCTCCTGATGTTTTTGATTATAATTCCCATCACCTCTAGCTACAATGGCCAGTGGTGAGGAAACATGGAAGTCCATAACAGTATTGGGGAATGGTATTCTACAATAGGGAGAATAAATAAGGAATGCATCAGAGCCAGTTTACATAGTTAAATATAGCTCACCAGCCATGCCTTAGAGCTCTCATGTTTTTGACAGGTTCCCTCCCCATTTCTTTGTGGATGAGCAACAAAAGAGGAGATGCTTCTCAGGCTCCAGAAAAGTTCTGCCAGCTTGGCTGATCACATGTTCTGCCAACCTATCACTAGACAATGAATGTCTGAATCTTGTCCCTACTAATTGGTATCCATGTATACCTTCCCATCTACAAGTTAGCTTCAATTTATACAAAAGTACAATGAAAGCATACTCATGGGGAAAGAAGATCTGTCCCTTATGACTACACACAAGAGTATCCAGTGCAATTACCCTATGCATGTGAGCATGAAACTCCCTAGTACAATAATTACAGTAGAGATGAGTAGACGTAGCTCAATTGCTAATTCTCAGCAGTGCCAACTTGCATGACCAAAGGTCAGGGATGATGGATGCTATAGTCCAACCTACAGGAAAGGTTAATCATCCCTGGATGACAGCTCTCCATCTGTCTAAAATTCTTAATTAGTTTAACTCCAATGAGAATATTCATTTCAATCTCAGTGTCACAATATTTTTCTTCCAGTAACACAGGAGTAGCAATGTATGTCCTTCCAGATAATGTGAGTGCCTTTTTTTCTTGCCATTAGTAATCCTGACTCAGGATGACAGGAGTTTCAGTGCAACATATCTGAAAGGCCACAAGTTGCACATCCCATTCTAACCAGATGGAATACAAATTGTTGCTGTTAAATATGGAGTTTTTCCTTATTCTGCTTTAGGACAGAAAGGGGCAATGTAATATCACATCAGTAAGACTGATTAGTATCCTTGTGGTATAGTTGTTGAGAGTGCCATATCATGTGGGAACATCCAAGTTGAAATCCCCACAAAAGGGATGACCCATCACTATATTTCAGCTTCATCTTTCTCATTCAGTTGCTTTAAGGACAACATGGGTGTGTTGTGTGTGTGAACTCATGTATATTCCATGTGTACTCTAGCCAGAATATAGATGTACTAAAACACAAACAAGCAAGCAAACTCAGCATCTCAAAATGATAAACAGCAATGTGTGGTATTTCATAATCATTCCCTAAGGAAAAGGATAGGCTCCTGTCCCTTGGAGTTTGTACTCTAAATGTCAATAGTAGAAGAGAAGGGAAGGTGAGAAGGTAGGGAATGAAAGAGGAATGCTAACAATGTTTGATGTGAAGAAGCAAAATCATTCCATTTCAGTTTTGGAACTGAGAAAAATATTTTTAACTCACCTGTCAGTGTTTCTGTTCAAGTGCAAATGACCTGCAGAATTACAGCCCTAACGTCTGATAAACAGCTTCTGTGAATCACCAGGATAACACAGAATAAAGGAGCCAGTGCAATGAGGCACACAATGTTAGATAAGGACAGGGAAGAGCCTGATTCAACAGTTCAATGACTTCCAAAAGCTCAGTTAGTAATTTTGGGTATTACAACTGCTTTCAGCTTCACTGGTAGCAGAACTGTGGAAATAACTGAGATTAGAATTAAAAAGTCCTCTGTATAGTGAATGGTTTAAATGATAGACATAATTAACAATGCATGAGCCCTATTCAGGTACCCAGGTTACTCATGTGATGCGAGAGAGAGAGAGAGAGCTCTGACACAGGTCTCGTGCTGCCACCCTCATTGTCCTTTATGACTTAGAGGCAAACATCTACAGCAGGGAGCGTTCTCTACTCCTATGGGTCACCACATCATTGGATTCTTGATATTCCCCACAAGGAGTAGAGAAGCTTCCCTGATGCAACATACATTTGCATCTCATGCATTTTGAAGGCAATGAAGTAGGGCCATGGGTCAGTGTACTCATCCCCACTGTTACTCAGCACATAAGTAATTTGAACACCTGAACAAAGTGTACATAACAACTAGCATGCACACTGCCCTTTTAGCATGTTCTAAACATTTCTTCTCAGTGTTATTTTTCATGTCAACCAATAATAATTGATTGCCTAATAATAATCCAGTATTATTATCTCTACAGTGCAGATGCAGGAATGAGCCTGAGAGATAATGGCACATCCAAGACCACTTACTTTTTTTTATGGCTGAGAAAGATTTGAATGACGGACTTTCTGTGTTATAACCTCCAAGTAGCTAGTATGGGAGATTATGCCCACTGGCTTTAAACCAAGGCTTAATTAATATTAACCTTTTAATTGGCTTTTACAGTGTCTTACTGTAACATTTTAGCTGGCTTTCACAATATGTTCAGGAATTCAGATCTTGTTTTCTTTTTAAAAAAAAAAAAACATTAAAAGTTTGTTCTGAAATATTCAAAGGAGCTTTAATTTCCAAACCTTGGAAGTCATCAGTGCAAAAAGCAGCATGACAGAAAAGCTTTCTTTTATGCTAAGAGTAAGACCTCAGCACTGGGAGGGGAAAATGTACTGGTAGCATGTCTGTAAGACAGGCCATTTAAAACATGTGTGAAATTTCCCAAAACAAAAACTCTAGGTGCATGATTCTTACTGGAATACAAACAAAGTTTGCACAGAATTTTTAAAGCAATTTCACACAACCAAGTAACATATATGAATTTCAAACAGACGAGTGCCCACCAGCTTTCTGGTGAAAAAGTTGTAAGGCTTAAACAAACACCCATGTAAAATGGAACTAAAATAGCTGATAATGATGTTAAGACATCCTTAAACTGCCAGCTACCTTACTGTTTGGCTGGAATCACCCCAGAAGAAGCACCGCTAAAATGGTAACTTGAAAAGCAGGGATAAAATGTGTTTTTAATTGGTGATAAAGAGAAGGAGCCCTGGTGGCACAGTGGTTAAATGACAGTACTGCAAGCCACCATGTTGCAAGTTCGATTCCAGCGGGCTCCAAGGTTCACTCAGCCTTCCAGCCTTTTGTAGGTCGGTAAAATGAGTACCCAGCTTGTGGGGGCAATTAGCTAACACACATTGGAAACTGTCTAATGCAGTTAGATGTGTAAATAGCTATTGCTTAAAACAATTTGTAAGCCGCTCTGATAGCCTTGTGGCTGAAGAGCGGGGTATAAATAAATAAATAAATAAAGGTAAAAGGAGTAGGTGAGAGGGTGGGGAGGGCCAGGAAACATTCATTCCCTCAAAAGATTCTTCTTTCAGCTCATCATGTTTATTGACAAAAATGTAAGGTTTCCTAAGTATTAAATAAGTCAAAGTATTAAACTACTAGACAAAGAAATAGCAGTTCATGCTAAGACAATCTTATGATGCTTCTGTACTAGATCTGTTTGAAGAGCAAGGCTGGGCTCTGAGGCTTTTCATGTGAGAACTGATGCTCAATATTGTGCATCTTTGATAACTTGGAACTGCCACAGTGTGAGGGCCGTAATTCTCTACTGATTCAGCAGACAACTGGTGAATTTTGATGGTATGTGATGTCTTAGGGGCCTGCAGAATTTTTTCCATGCAAGTGTGAAGTAGTATATGAATGTAACTCACATCTTTAACACAAGCCATTACAATGCACCCGTGTAGTTTTTGTCTCTGCATGTGTGCACATGTTTTTATCCTTATCATATTCAGTTGTATTTAGAAACCTATCTACGATTAGAAGAAAACCTTCAGAACATAGATACTGATAGCTTTAATGAAGAACATGAGGCATTATGAACTCCAGCCAAATGTTATATGGATGCAAATAACTGGATATTTTCTGATATTATTGCCCTTATAATGGCATTAAGAAATTCACAAAACTTGTTAGAATGGAAACAGTCTATAGGCTACAGCTGTGCAAGGTCCCCTGTTCCTAAGTTGATTTGTCATGTTGCACTGGGCCCTGATTTGATGTGGACCCAATCCAATCAAGATTTGGAAATTCAAACCTTTGGGTCTTCAGTTGATTTGAACTGGAATCCCACAACACCAATGAAATATCGGCATGATAGTTGATTGCAAACAAATGTGCAGAATAGTGTTTAGCCCTTTATCTTGGCTTCTATAGGGTCCTTTTCTCTGGAGATTATGGTTTATTGAAGGGATACTACTCCTTTATCTTCTCCACTATGGATCCTTATAGCTATTCTAATAATATGTGTAATACAAGGTGTTGGTTATGACCTTTAAAGCTCTACATGGCTTAGGTCCAACTTACCTCCGGGACCGCCTCCTCCCGTAGGATCCTCCCTGTGTACTTCGGTCCTCTGGGAGGAATCTGTTACAGCCTATGAAAACAAGGCTGTTGGTGACCTCCCAGAGGGCCTTCTCTGCTAGCACTCCCAGAATATGGAATAGCCTGCTGGATGAGATCCGTCTTATTACCACCTTAGACAGCTTCAAAAAAGCTGTCAAGATGGATCTTTTCTGGCAGGACTTTCCTGAATAGCTATCCTGGCCCAAAGATTCAGCTATCTTCTCTCCTTGATCTGCCATTGAATCATTCCATTTTTTTTCTCTCCTTTTAATTATTGTATGCTTTTAATCCTTTCTAATTTAATACTGTTTTAAGGGGTGGGTGGGTTAAGATACTGTTGTAATTATGGAGTTTTTATGCTGTAAGCCACCCCCATTGCATTGCAGAGGGGCGGGATAGACATAAATTATTATGATTATGATTATTAAATATAGTGATTAGCATGCTGTCTTCTTCTGTTTCCAGATGGCAAGAAGGGGAATGCCCTACGGTAGGGAGAGCCTATAGGCTATTAAAGCACAGGCATTGCTATTAAAGCCATTGCAAAACTAAGATCTTTTTAATACAAGTTTCCTTAGTTTCCACATTTATATCACTACCTTATTTTTAAGGTTCACAAATCTGGTAAAGTTTGCAAAAACAGCATCATAGATCAGAAAAAATAATATTCCTTTGGGCTGCCTGCTGGCCCAGTTCAGAGTCTGAGTTTGCCAGCCGACTCTCAATAGGAGTGGCCTCAGATCCTACTCTAAACCCCTTGCTGATTCACTCAAATGTTCATCTGTGCATGTTAAATAAATAAATCCAGGGTTCTGGAGTAGAGGAACAGTCCTTTCTCCACTGTTGATATCCATGTGGCCAGGTGACAGAAGGCAGTGCTGGTTTCTCCCATTCCCAAGTTATTTTGAAGGTTGGCACAATTCTCATATAACTCCTTATCCAATGAGAAATTCAGATCAAGACCTTTCTTGCTGCTTTGCACATTTAAAATGTATCTGTCATAATGCTTCCTGCTCAACAGGGACAACAGTGAAGCAGCACAGCAATGATGAGTTGAAAATGATGGTTTGGATCCTGAGTTTTCTTGTGCTGGCAATAGCAAGACCATCCCATGAGAAGATACGCAAACCATTAAGAGGAGGAGGCACCTTTCTCTCATTCCTTTTTGTCCTGCTGTCCCTTGTATCACCTGAAAATCTGCTCAGGAAGGTTGGGAGAACCTCCAGAATGGGAGGAAGCTGCAGAAGGAAGGGGAAGTAACTCAAAATTGCCTTCCTCAAAATTGTCATCAACAGAGTTCTCCACTGGATCTAAAACCTTCCATGAAGAATAAGAGGCCATCCATTTGTGGAAAGCACATTTAAGACTCAAGCCTTTATGTACAGTGAAAGAATAGGTTGCTCCATGTGTTCTGGAAAAATACTGCAGCCATTATATAGTTGGATCCTCAGACAGATGACAAAGACTGGTGCCATCTGTCTTTTGGCAGCACCAAAATGCATGATTCGGTCATAATTCTTTCAGTGAATTACTAGTACTGAAAAATTCATACCAATGCCAATTCTTGCATCTGTGTCATTTTATGTATATGTTTTGTTATTCTGTTGCACAATACCCAGCTTTTGTATGACTATACTAAATTGTGTATGTAGCCATGGTTCATGTCAGTCATCACTTATTCATCTGTAAAAAGCTTATCTTTGAATGTATACAAATGCATTTTATATGCATATGCTTCAGTTGAGAAAATAACTGCATAAATACAAAATCTACAAGAAAATATTCAGTGTGCTTATCATTGTTCTGGCTTTCAGCACAACAGGAATGTTCAATTTTTCCATAGCAAATGATATTATTCTGTTTAGACTGGAACAATGTGTGAACTTGATCAGTAACAGCCATTTCAAAGTGCTTTGCAACCAGAACAAACAGAGAAGTCAGTGGCCCTGCTAAGTACCGTAATACTATGGACCAAAGTAAACACAGTGATTCAAAATAGAAGCAAACATTTCAAGAGGAAATTACTCCTAGCACTTGCAGAGCTAGGCCTTATTTTTGTTCTAAAGTCTGTAACATCTGCTGAACAGTTAGCCTACAAAAAATGTGCAATGGCAGCTAGCATTTCAGACAGTATTCAGGCTTCATTACTGCAAATTTACCTAAGGCTAGAAGGAACTGAACACATAATAGACTTTTCTTGCAAAGGGAAAAAAAAGAGTGCCACAATCCTCTCGGATGTTTCAACATTTCCTTTTGCCAGTAACTTCCTACACACTGGGGAAAGGCTAGTTATGTTGGAAGCTAAGCAGGGTCAGTCCTGATTAGTTCTTGGATGGAACACCAACAATGAATACCAGGTACTGTAACCTCTGTTTCTGAAGAAGGAACTGGCAAAAACACCTGTGAGTATCACTTGCCTAAGAAAATTTATGGGGTTGCCCTATGTTGACAGGCGACTTGAAGGCACATAAACACACAGAGTGTATGCCCCTTTCATTCAAAAGAAGAGAACCTGTCGTGGGAAAGAACATTCTATTTACATTCAAAAATACTACAGCAGGGCAGGCAACTATGGAAGGCCAGGGGGCAGCATTAACCCCTAGGAGACCCCAAATGCCTCTAGGGGTATGAGGGTATTTTCACCATGTCTTAGGTTTCAAACAAAGCCTTTCCTGGGTGTAAACTGGCCCAATGAACCCACAAAATGTGGTAGGTGGAAATGCACCGCAAGCTCTCACTGGACATTTTGGAGCAATTTCCACCTGAAAACAACCTAGAGGCATCCACACTACACAGTTTGAAACTACTTTAACTCCATGGTTCCATCCTAAGGAATCCCCAGATTTGTAGTTTGGTGGGGTACTTAAACATCTCTGCTTCAGAGCTCCCTTGAATTATAGCACTAGAGCTCTGCAGCAAAGATGTCTAAGGTTCAGCTACACTGGCACCATAATCTGGGGGCAGTCCAGAGCGGCACAATGCTGGCTACACATACTGGCATGGATCCATTCCAGAGCCATGCCATTGTCCAGGTGGGCCCCCAAACCAACACTGCATTGACCCATCCCCCTTGGTGCCACCACTGTTGCCTCATTTGCTGGCTAAGCATCTCTCTGTGAGAGCCTGGCCATCACCGTCACTGTTGGTGAGGACAGAATTGGATATACAGCTGATCAACAAGAATGGGATAGAGTGATCCCCTTCTTGTTAGTCATATGGCATGGCACACTGTTCTGACCGCACCAGCAGTGACAGTGATGAACAAAGAGCTGCTCAGCTGATGGGCGAGGTGGCGGCTGCAGTAGTGGGACCGAGAGGGATGGGTTAACGGGGTGATGTAGTAGTTGTGTAGATGTGTGGACAGCTGGGTTGCTCCAGATCCAGACAGTTCCAGCTGCCCACACATCCAAAAGACCGGGGCCACTCTAGAGTTTCCTGGAAACTCTGCAGCGACTAGCTGTTTCTGTTAAGCCAGATTAATAGCTAAAAGGATTCACTGCATGCTGCATGTGGACAAATTGCACCAGGTCTGGGGTGAGTATGTGTATTCTCCTTAGTATAGACAAGCCCTAAGTACCCCAGCAAACTAAAATCCTAGGATTCCATGAGATGAAGCTATGGCAGGCAAAGTGGTACCAAACTGCTGAAACTGTGAAGTACAGCTTGATATGGGCAGGATTCATAGTTTGTTGTGTGTGTGTTTTTGAGCATTTTACCAGGTTGGTTGTTTTTTCAGCATTTTCATTCATTCTTAGGCAATGTATATTTCAGAGGTAAGACACTTTTGAATTACCACTAGTATTGCGGGGGTGGGGGGAGGACTCCGAAAGTTCTCTTATGTGAGTATCTGGTTGGCTATTGTGTATGCTGACCTACACCTTTGGTCTGATTCAGCAGGGGTGTGCTTATGAGTGACTAAAAAATAAAAAACTATAGCATATGATCCAATATTCCACAAATGAAAGCAGGGACACTTATCACCAAGCAACATCAGTGTGGTCAATATGACAAAAGTACTTGACGAAGAACCCACATGCTAGAAGAAACTGAGGCAGTTTGCTTTGCCTAAGACTACCAGGAAGGGCAAGATCCCACCCCCTTCATCTCCTCTCCCTCCTGTTGAATTAAGGGAGTGCAATAGGGTTCCCAGCACAGTCGTGACTGCACTGTAGGAACCCCTTTTGAGATTGGGGGAAGTACAGGATGGAGGCCTGTAAATTTGCCTCAGCCCCTGGGCTGTTGCCAGGAGAGCAGAGGGTGGGGCTAGAAGGGATTTAAGCTCAACCCCACTCTGCCTCCTCCTTTTCATCACTTTGATCGGCCCACCCTCCCACCACTGAATCAGTGTTATTTAATTGGTCGCTTCAGGGCTGGGTAGGAATTTTTGCCCTTTCACCTGGGGTCTTTTTGCCTACCCCACACTGTGGATGTGGACTTGACAATAGGATTAGGGTAGTATCTTAAATAGGAGGTATCTTGGCAGGTAGAGGGGGAGATTTTGGTAGTTTGGTGTGCACCTTTGGCACCTCCCACTTTTGGAGGTGAAGGCAGGGAGCTGGAACTGCTCCTTTAGGCCCTGCAAACTGAGGGGTCAGAAAAGTGACCTCCTTTGGGGCTGGCCTGAGGGATAAACCCCTCCCTTTAAGTCCTGTAATTTGGGAGAGGCCTTTTGGGTTGGCTTTCCAGATACGGACTGACTGGGGAGCAACCAGGCTTAGGAGTTCTCCCTGGGGTTCAGGTGTTTTCACCTAAGGGAAGTTGGGGAGGGGGTCTTGGAGGTGACCTCCTGCCACAACAGTTCCCTCAGAGTGGCCCTTTATATTCCAGCATACGTGTGGTCTCTATTTGTGTCTGCTCTCCTTATTCCTGTGTCTACCATCAAACTATTTTTGCACTTTGGACTGAGTTTGCAGCAACTGAAGTAAGCTGAGGACAAAAGAGGGAAGTGGGAGGAAGAGAAAGAAGCCAGGACATTTTGAAAGCAGCTGAAACACTGAAATGGCTCGCTTTTAATCTGGACTGTTCCTGCTAAATCAAGACTACAGGAGGTTATGTTGCAACACAGTGCACTATGCACATCTCTTGTGACATATTGGGCTGTCGCAGGAATGTGCAGAGCACAGTCACTCCCTGTTCATCCGAACAGGAGATATGCAACAAAAGCGTGTGCTTTGTGAGCAAACAAATACTCCTTTGGTGCAAAAGTAAGTCCATGCCAAAATTCTCTAAGGCTTTTATTAATAACAATTAAATAAAAGGAAAAACAATAACAGAAAACATTTAACCATGTTTTCTAGGTTCTCTCTAAGCAAGAGAGGTACACACAAACTTGAAGCTGTCTTCTCTCTCAGGAACAAAAACCAATATAACCCCTCCCAGTTATATAGTCCCTAAACACCAAGTCTTTGGGAGAAACGAAAGTAAAAAAAAAAAAAATAGTTCCAAGTTTCAATTTCTTATCTGCAACCCCCAAAGAACAGAATAACAAAACAGACAGATTTATGAACCTTTGATAACCAAACTGGCGCCTAATAATGTCTGGTGACAAAATTACTCAGGGAGGGGGAGACAAACTCCTGATCACAAAATCTATTTTCCCTGACATGGGCATCTTAGCTATGAGCCAGAATAGTCTGAGACCAACTCTTCCACCCATTTTAGGGTGGAACAAATAAGGTCTTAGCCCACTAGCTCTAGGAAAACTGGTTTCTCTAAAAATGAGCATTAAAAAAAGATAAAATCACAAAAATTACCTTATTATTTGTTATTGTATGTGTTTTAAAGGTTAACTTCCGAAAGCACTTCTTACAGGTAAAGCTATGCAGATTTCCAAATTGTAACACAAGACTCAGTTTATAAAATAATCAATCCCTCAGCCTGGATCATTTTTGTTACTGGAGTAATTTAAAACAACTCTTTTGAAAATGCCTTTGAAACATTTCTCCTCAAAGGTATACATACAGACATTGGTTCTTGAAATATTTTTTGAGTAAATGAAACAATGTACCTACCAGATCCTTGGCTTTCCTGAAAAATCAACATGCTAAACTCCTTTTACACATTCTTTAAAAACAAACAAACCCTAAAAGCAACATATTATGGTCCTATGGTGTCCAAGTGTGAGTGTTGGGGCAAATACAGAAAGCAAATGTAACATTTTTGTCCTCAATAGACTGGCAACAGAATCCATGACTGTATTATGTAAGATGGATAAAATGGAACTAATCATCTTTCATATTTTCATTTGAAACACTTGGAAAATGTCTGTATGTTTTAAATTGCAGTTCATAAACCTCCCACACTTTCAATACTATATCTTTACTATGGGGTTTCAATCCTATACATAAATGAATCAATTCAAAGAAGAAATCAATTATATCTAAACAGAAAACACTGATTTACAACACACACACACACACACACACACAATAAACATGTCATACTAAATTAGGTAGACTAATCACAACTGGAAACACACAGCTAACAATGCTGTGGATGTAGTTATAGGGAATACAGGGGGAAGCAAGATGAAAACCTTACGTATTAGAGAGTTCTTTGTTTCAGCCAGCTGCTGCCAGCCAGTCTGTCTGTCTTTCAATGTCTCAGAAAGTTGAGTATGAAAATCTAAATAAAATAAAATAAATAAATTTTAGAGCCACCTTTTCATCGGCCTCCAGTATCACCCACAAACTTTTAGCTGGCATGTTCAATGGACATTTCCCCACCCCCCAGTCTTTTCCACCTTTCTACCCCACCCTATGCCACCCAAGTATTTAGTGTAACTATAACCAACATCCTGGCTAAAAACATACTGTCAGAACTACCAGTCTTATTCTATGAATATTCTAGGCATATTAACACCCACACTAATGGAGCTCATGTATACCATGTGAATGTTGCAAATCAAGTGAAGTATTCTGCTTTCAGTGTTAGAGTAATTTTTGCTGAACATGAAATAAACAGGAAACCAAGTACTGTAATTCAGAATAAACAAATATGAATAAATCTAATATCACATTTTACCAAATATATCAGTAGTGGCAGTTATCAAGGCAGTTATATAGATCTTCTTATAGATATTTTGTGTGTGTGTGTGAGGGAGGGGAACATATTGAGAAAAATAACTGCAGTGACTCCTTTCAAAGTAACACACGCACACAATGATTAGTAGTTGTCACTGTCAACATCATTTATACAGAGATTACAAAACCAGATAGTCTGTACTTAATGACTTAAAGTTTAATGGATGAAAGGGAAGAGAGATATGTAAAAAAGAGGGGAAAGAAATTCAGTCACCATTTTCTAAAGCTGTATAATTGTTCATAAAATGACCTGATCAGAGACAGTTTAGGGAAGAGTATAAAGTAGTCCCCCTACTCTCCCATTTCTCATGTAAAAATTAACATCCAAAGCAATTACCTTTATATAACAGCAAGATGAACTATATGTTATATAGTCACATAAAATCCCACATAAGAATCCAAAAGTTACATGAAAGGCCAACAAAACATTGTTGAAAAGAAATAAATTTACATGGCAAAACAATCTTGTTCAAAGACATGAATTTATGATTGTTGACATGGAATGTGCAATGTCCTTGTGTCAGGTGAGTTGCCCCTCTCCTCCTCCAGTACCTACTCTCATAAGATGGGTACTCAGGAACACTGTGCCCAGCAACAAGAGCCTACCCCTAAGACAAGGCCCCAAAGCAACAAGAGTTAGCCTCTAAAACAAGGTTTCTGGCCCTCCAGATGCTGTTGGACTGTAGTGGTTAGCCTTGACCACTGGACATGGTGGCTTGGGCTGACGTGTGGAATACAGGCTGGGAGGCCACAGAACAGAACAATTTTTTTTTAATTACAGTTATAGATCATCACAAGACGGTGGGTTGCATTCAATTAAAAGCATAGAAAATAAAATACATGTGTTTAGAATATAAAATGGATAGAGAAAAATATTAAAGAAATAGTATATGGAGCACCCTAGCCATCAATTTACAAAGCAGTATTCATTTGAGTCTACTCTGTAGCACCCGTCATCACTGATTTATTTTAAGTGCTGCTGAACAAAATCTTATATGCTGCATGGGGGTTAATATCTGAAAGCTGCAGGAAAGTATAAGATTGTCCTGTGGATCCTGGATATTTATACAATAAAATGAAATAAAGCTAGTATGGACGTCTCTTCAGGGAGGCTATAGGTTTCCCTAACCACTTCCCTTCCCTAACCCCTGAGCTCCAAGGGAACCCTTTATTTATTTATTTATTTATTTATTTATAGGATTTATATCCCGCCTTTCTCCCAAGATGGGATTCATATGAATGACCCTCTATCTTTGGTACACAATAGAAGATACACTTACACCCGATCATTAAGACAGGCGATCACATTCATTCACATAGTCCAAAAAAAGCGGGGGGGGGGAAGCTGATTCACTAGATGGGAGCAGGGGGCAGGGCTTTTGTAGAAGACAAATGTCCCAGAACTGCCATCTTGGATTTTAGCTTTAGCGATGGAGGGATCATGCGACAAAAGAGCCTTTTTCTTTTCGTTTAAAAATTTATTTATCACACTTTCACACCTCCGATATACCTTTTTTAAAAATACCCTTTGGCAGCAGTGACTTGTGGTAATAAAAAAATGCAAGTCATGGCTGCCATCTTGAATTGCAGGCATGCCCATTGGGACAGCAAAAACGGATAGCCTCACATGACTGTGATTTTGCCAAACCACCATTAAGACAGGTTGATCCTGCTTTGAATATGCATGAGATCGCATGATTCCACATCCCCCCGCCCATATAGATGGACCCCATGTAACACATAAAAACAGCTGCTGTTTCTGCACACTGCGGCAGGAGGGGGAGACACAGCACAAAATACATTTTCAAATTTCTTTTCAAGAAATTTATTTTCAAGAACATAACTGAAACCCATCTTAAACTAGATGTAATGCAGTGTGAACCACTGAGCAGAGAACCACGGGGGGGGGTATGGAAAGAAAAGGGCACATTCACTCATTTAGAGGACAAACGTTACCACCCTTCCAGTCCATTAGCTAGAGGAACTACATCTTGCAAAACAAATGACAGGTTGAAGACTATATAAGAAATCCCTGACTGAAGTGGAAAGTGAAAATATCTAAATCATTCTCTCGGATAATGAGCATAATTGTCAAATGCCTATCACTTTGAAAGTGAAATGGGGCAGACTCAAAACAAAGTAGCAGTATGGTATAGGGGTTCGGTGTTGGATTCGGCCTCTGGAAGCTCAGGGTTTGAATCCCTGCTCATTCCTGGAAACCTACTAGGTGACCTTGGGCAAGTCACATTACCCCAACCTTAGCAGGAGGGAATGGCAAACCTCCTTTAAATAACCCTTGCTAAGAAAAATCCATGAGAAAGTTGCCATAAGTAGGTGTGGCCTTGAAAGCATATCAGAACAGCAAAGGAAATGTTAATTTGGAAAAAAGAAAATTGGGAGTTGTTGATAAGGGAAGGGAAGAATTATCATTGAACCATTCAAGCCCATTCACACAAACATATTGTCCCTTTCAATGTATGTATAAAAACTAAGTCTGTGTGTGGTTTCACAAACAGACCACTAAGTGCCCTTCCTGTACTGTACACAGAGAATTCTGATATGTGTGAAAGCTGATATCAAAGGTATGAGTGATTTGAACCATGTCATTTTCAGGTGCACTTGTCCAGGTCTAATCAGCTGAGCTTAATGGCTGATGAGGCATACACTTGATTTTAAAGCACCAGTGAAAATACTACAGATTTTCAAGGGTAATTCACTGCAAGCAAAAAGCTATGAATAACACTAAGAAATATGTAGTGCAGCAGCAAAAACTACTTGCAAGAAATACAAAACTCAGGACTTCTACTGAATATTTAATACTAATGTTGTTTAAAAAAAGTTAAATGAAATGTTAGTAAGCGAACATCCAATAACTGATACAACATTTTCTCATTTGAGAGCTGCCAAGATTATTAGATTATTAAATGAGGAATGTATACTACATATCAAGGTTAATGTATTTTCAATGTAAATGTAGTGAATACACAAGGTTCCATCCAATGTCATATAAGCAGATGTCCACTTGTGCAATGTGACTTCTCTTTCCACACCTCCACCCTCTAGAACAGATGGTGGGTGGTCCACACAAGAAGGGATGTAGAGAGGATGAACCCAAACCAACAGCAGTGATTATTCCACCAGTGAACATATTCAGTGACTCCCAAAGTGGGTGGTAGTTCCTCCCTTGGGTGGTGGAAAGCTCCAGGGGAACGGTGAGGAAAAGGGGGTGGTGGAAGGGAATGGTGGGGATGCAGGTTCCCTTAAATGAGGGACCCTTAAAACCACTGTACAGCCTTGCTGGTTGCTTCATGTTGTAGTGTCTCCTGCTCTTCACACGAGGCACTTGGGTTGCTTGCCTGCACATGTCACTCTCTTGGCCACGTTTTGCTAGCAGTGGTGGCAGCAGTTAGGAAACTCTTGAGAGGCTTGGGTGCATGGCATTGTTTTTGCAGCTCAGAGTGGTGCCATTTTGGAACAGACTGAGCAGAGCAGGAGTTAGTGCATGTGGTGGCGGGGGAGAAGCAGCAGTGGGGGGGAAAGGAGCTTTCAAACTTGGGACCCCATTTAAAATGTGTGAGATTTGCCAGGACTTGGCTGGCAGGCTGGAGCTGTGCTGGTGTTCCTACTTTCCCTTATCAAAACAGGCCAAGAGAAGAGGTACTGGAAGAAAAAAATGCTTGCATATATGTGGTGGTGGATGAGTTGAAGTTTGAGGATGCTGCTTCTGTAATCTTTTGCTTTTTCCTGCCTGCCTGTGAAAGTGAGTGAACAAACATGCACCCTTCTTCGTCATGACCCCCTCATCCCATCCCCTTCCTGCCTGTACCACTGAGGAAACACACACACACTTCACAATCCCCTCATCCCACTCCCTTCCTGCCATCTTGCAAGCAAATGCACAAATGACCCTCCATCCCTGTGATGCCCCCATCCCATCCCACCCCACCCCCTTGAGCAAGCGCACTAGCAAGGGAAATCATGTACAGCCAATGAAGTGAAGCAATACTATGCCAATTCAGCTATGAAAGACAGAGCTTCTATCTTGGTAGCATATTTGACCTTGTCCATAGTTTCAATTATATTATATATTCACTCACTCACTTTGAATTTTATCCTGACCTCATCAGCTGAATGATTGTTGGGCAAAGGATTTACAATGTCTTTGAAACCTAGCATGCTTTTAAAAACCATATGAAGAAGAACTGAATGTCTTAACAGTATTAAGATGGCATTAAAGACAGGTTTAACCAAAAGATTAATATTAATATCAAGGTTCATTCAAATACTATTTGTGAAAAGCTGCCAGGATTATGTGCAAACTGCAAATGGCTAACAATTCTGAATGCGGCAATCAGCTTTTGAACAGGGGAGCACCTCTCCAAACAGATGACTGGTTCCACTGAGTTTGTAAAGGGAAACTATGAATTTCCTCTTGGGAGAAAGGTAGGATATAAATCCAATAAATAAACAAACTATCCTGGCTATATAATAAACTATCAGGCTATATAGTACACTCAGCCCTCCACATTCATGGGCTTCACATTTGCAGTTTTGATTTATAGCTGCTGCTCAACTAGCTTGAATTCCAATACCCCATCCTCCTCCTCCTTCCCCCTCCTTCTTCCCTGGCAACACCACAACTCCACCACTCTTTCTGACCTGGCACCAAAACAGCACTGCCACTGTAAAACACTGAGTAAAGTCTCTCCTTTCTCATCCTGAAGCTAAAAAGCCCCACTGGTAGGAAAAACAGTCCTTGGGTGCACAAGCCCCACACTCTCTCCCACATTTACCTTTTCATTTTTTATTTTCATTTTTTTATTTAAATATTTAGGATTTTGCAATATCTCGGATTTCCAGATAAGGGATACTCAACCTGCAGAAAGATATCCCTTTCTTTTTCTCTAAAACACTTCATTTCCTGCTCTCCCTCCCTCTTTTTATTATACAGGTAAGCATAAATATTTCTCTTGGTTATCTGGTCAACTGCATTGCACAGGAGGACACACTCTCACACAGTGGCTTTTGAATGATAATCAAGGCAGACTGTTACAGGTGGTAACCAGAAATAAAAAGGAAGCTATAAAGAGTTAACTTCCTTTCTGCAAGCACTCTAAGGAAAACACTTCTCAGTGTAGAGACATGAAATGATTTGTAAGAGGGAGATGTAGGCTCTTGAACAAAACATGGCAGAAATATTTCTAGTAAGCAGGAATGTTTTCCCTAAGTATGTGGCTTATTGCATTTCTTGACAATAATGTACAGATATACATCAGTTAATGAGGCAGATGTGCCCCTGGTCATGAGTTTAACAGAAAATTTAGTACCACAGGCCAAAATAACAAGAAAAAAAAATAGGGTTAGGTTCCTTCAGCATAAAAAAAGGAGACCAGTTCAACATGTTTCAGCAAACTTTTTAGTCAAAATTAATACACACATGTGAAGTGAAACAAACAGGTTGGATAAACCATGCATAAATAAACATTTCGAACCTTTTAGAGACCTCTTGAAGGCTCCTTCCCAATTGCATCCAGGCATGATTTTTTCTTTCACTTTTTTATGATCTCCATTTTGCTGGCCAACCTTAATATATCTAAGCTTTAACAACCTGCTGGGAGTACCTGCTAAGTGGGGTGTATCTGTTTTCCTCTTTTCTCCCTCTGTTCACACATGCTCAGACATTTTGAAGTCTGCCTTGCCTTATGTACAGCTACATTAGGATCAGCTAAAGTACAAAGCTCAAACATTCTTTATTGTATTGTTTTGTGCAGATACACTGCTACACCCAACCACCAAAAATCTGTGTTTCTCCAGCCCTCCTTCACCATCCTACAAATGCTAAAGCTGCTAAAAACATACAGCTAGACAGAGAAGAGAAAAGGGGCTATGTGGGTGTAAAAAGCCTTTGTAAAACTTCTCTGTCAGAGGCTTTTTAAACTGAGGTATGTTTGTATGTGCCCAACAAGGAATAAACAAAAATAACTGATACATTTCCTAATAAAAATTTGCACACTCATTTGAATTTTCATTAATGCTTAATAGGTGTATTGTTAGGAAATATTTCAAAGTACAGTATATTTTTGCAGACTGTTATTTCCCTTTCCCAATCTATGCATCATCTTCTGCATTTCTAAAGACTGATCTGGTACATAGCGTACATGCACTTGCAAGCTCCCCAGACCTCTGCATGGACAACTATACCAATTTGGACTATCTGTATGGGAAGAAGGAGGGAGAAGGTGAACGTTCTCACAGACATTCGCTAAGATTTCTGAATATTGGGAAAAGGGCTTAAGTCTCACTATGCCTTCCTGTGTTTGTAGTCTTAGGACTTTATCTCACAAATCTCCAAAAATGTCTCTTTAGCACCATATATTTTTAGCGTAATTGTCCTGGCAACATAACCCTTTTTACCATACATAGCTGTCTCTCTCTGGCTTTTCTTCGCAAACGAAGATTCAGGAAGGACTCATCCCGCGCCTTCTGCAAGCGCGCTGATGACTAAAAAGGCCAATCCGAGATAAACAAGTCCGGTTGCAAAAAGTGCAGCAGAAGGTCTCCTTGGGTGATGTTTTTGGGTTGTGATTCTTTCTGCGTTGTCGTTTCTCTTCAAGACTTGTTCGTCGTGAGTTCTCAAATAAGGCTGCAGCATTGTGGATAGTGTTAAAAAGCAGCTTCAGCATTAACGGAGCATGAACGCTAGTGCTGGTTACTTCCGCATTCGTGATCTCACTGGTTCTCATGAAAAAATGTGAGCGTGGTAAAAATTCAAAAAACAGCGAAATCAGAAGAGACAATGTACACACAAGCACAGAAACACACTCACAAACTCCCACGTAAACTGGGGAGGTTCGTAAAAAGAACATCCTGTTCTTGGCTTTCTCATTCTCAACTGGAAGTGTTTTGCCCATTGATGCTGTAATCACAAGAGGACCATGGCACACGATTTCAAACACTCACAATACCGGCAAAAAAATGCCATGGCAGACCTATCAACAGCTTGGCACATCAATAAAAAAGAACACCTTATTCACAGCAGAGGAACGCTAAAGGACGACATTGTGTGGTATGCACACCCTTTCACATTCATAAGGTATTGTGATGATGCCATATTCGCCTCATTTGATGAAGTCCTTAGACAGTCCATGCTGAATCCACAAATGTAATGTCAACCAGATAATAAGGCAGGAGGCCATGCCTGGGTCTATCCTATCATCAAGGTGCATCTGTACTGTAAAAATAATGCAGTTTGACATCATTTTAAGTGTTGTAGCTCCATCCTATGGAAACTTAGGATTTGTAGTTTGACAAGGTCTTTAGCCTCCTCTGCCAAAGAGCACTGGTGCCTCACAAAACTACAAACCCCAGGATTCTGTAGGATGGAGCTGTAGCAGTTAAAGTGGTATCCAACTGCATTATTTCTACAGTGCAGATGCACCCTTGTCAGTTTTGCACCCTATGTTCCTATAATGTCATTTGCAATGTGGGCTACTGGAGTGCATCACTCTTTGTGCTGATGGCTGCAGTCAGTGTCTAGCCATGAAAATTGTCACAATCCTGCTTCATCCTTCCTCCCACAATCCATCAGTACATATTAGTGTTCTCATTGGATCTCTCATCTTGGTTTCATGGTACTCATGACCTTGTTGCAAATCAATCTCAAAAGAAAACCTTAATAGTCTGGAATAAATTAAAAACTGAATATTTACACCAAGTATCTCCAGACCGCCCCCTCTGTGTGTGTGTGTTTAAATATAGTTTGGTCATTTAAAAAAAATCTAGATTTTTTATTTCTGCAAATATTCATACATGTACAGATATAAACATTAATGCAGTAGATTTAAAAATGTAAAATAAATGGGGTTTTTTTATTGCTGCAGTATGTCAGATTTACAGTTTTCCATAAAATTTTATTCCTGGTTCTAGCTGTACTCCTTTTGGTACTATAAAATTAAGGATTATATTGTGTATATGAATAGTCAGAGTTAAATGGTATAAATGACTGTCATTCATGCATTTCTTCACTATTTTGTGATCGACAGAGCATCTCTATCTCAACTATGTGATACTGGCTGCCACATTCAGTTGGATTTTTGAGCACTATTGCCTACATGCTAAAGAGCAAGGACCCTAACATTGTTATGGAAGAAAACGTTATACAGCTTTGTAGAATGTACTATGAAATATGTAAAGCAGCGCAAGAATGATACTCATTTGCCAAATGCTTATCCTCCAACATTTCACAGATGAAAACCAGGACCTATGAGGCCAAGCAACATCAGCATGTGGCCAAGATAGCAAAAGTTATTAATGAGGAAGAACACACAAACTAATGTCTTGTCTATTCGAGAAGGGGAAATACGAACACGTCTGAAAAAGCAGGCATTCACAATGATGCAACCTGTCTTCACAGCCAAGAGTCCCCCTAAATTCTGCATGACCCCTAGCCAGGATGATGGCTGTGAGTGATTTAAATCTGCTGCCACCATTAAAAAAAAAAAAAAAATCCATGGTGCACACAAGCGATAGTTCATATTTACCAAAAAAGAAAAAAGAAAAGAAAGAAAGAAAAAAAGTATAAGATTGCCATTTGATCAATTTACTGGACACTTGTTTAGCTTAAAATCCAACATGGCAGCCACAGACACTTTCCCTGTTTGCTAGACCTGCCCCCATGCTTGTCCAGCCAATCAGATTACGCTGCCTATTCGTATCTGTGCAAATGCGAGTGTTCAAACGATCACACATTCAAATGTTGTACGGAGTTTTAAAAATCTGTATGAAGCCCCAGATGCAATGCACACGGATTTTGTGGTGGTTTGGGCTGTCCCCCCTTCCTAATGACATGTATTTGTGTGAATGTCCATATGAACGGATCACCTTCCATTCGTATGCCGTTTGTATTATTTTGACTGTTTAGACAAGACCTCAGAGAGGCTGCAGCAGTTCGCTTTTGCCTGAGTCTACTTGGAAGGACAAGATTCTGCACACACACACCCCCGCGGAGCTAACTGAGTTAAAATTACTTTTGCACTTTGAACTCAGTTTCCAGCAACTGAAATAAGCTAAGGTCAAAAGGGGAACATGGGAGTAGGAAGGGACTGGGACATTTTTAAAAGCAGCTGAAAATGTGGGATACAGCAGATTAATCAGGACAGCCCCAACCAAATCAGAGGACATGCAATTGTTTCATAATGCTTAGCATCAGCTTTTAAAGATCTTTAGAGCCTTATAGCAACCACTGAAGTAATGCTTCCCAATACTTTAAATCCAGCAATGCACACAAAATGAGAGAGGGAGGTAGGGAGGTAATAAAGGTGTCATGATGCTGCCAAAATCTATGCAGTCTTTGTTTCCACTGAAAATTGGGATGCTCAATAGTCATGCCCTTCTGTAACATCTCATATCTTCAGAGTCATATTGATGTTTTTCCTGATCTGTTTAGGGACAGAATTAGATTTATCCTCAAAGTAATACACAAGGAATGTAAGCTGTTGCTTCTTCTGCAACTCTTTGTGACTTTTAATCCCATTAGCCATTTTAGACTATTATTGTTGGCCCTATACTCTAGTCATTTCATTTTTATCTGACAGATCATTTCCAGAAGTGGGTGCCAGAAGATCCATTGGTCTACACAAGGGCATTGGTGCTATAGGATTTCTTAGCATTATGTTTTGGAACCTTGACCCAAACATGACTGTATTGTTGATTGGTGACACAAGGAAAATAAAATTAATCTCTTCAGTAAACAAGGAAAATAAAATTAATCTCTTCAGTAAAGCCCACTAAACTATTAGGTGTATAAACTGTGTATGTTTTTAGATGGAGCCCTGCAAACTGATATCCCAGCATTGCTTGAGGCTTAACGTACCTTCAATCAACTATGGCACCACCGAGAAAACTCTCCAGGGCTCTTAACATAGGGATGTAATTCTTCACTAAATTTCTTCTCAAATGTAGCAACAAGTAATTTCACCAATTTTCTTCCTTCTTCAAGACCATCTTCAAAAAACACAATTTTGGAGAGCTCTTTGAGATTTGAAATGTATTCTGCACAAACTTTGCATGTAGTTCTTTTGCACAAGAAACAGTATTTTCTGCACAGAAAATCACATATCAATACAAAAATATTATTTCCTTTGCAGAAAATGCTGTTTTCTGTACAAAACAACCACATGTTTGAACTTTGCTCAGAATTTAAATCCCAAACTACGAAGATTCTTGTCAGTCCAAGATTCTTCTCATCAGAGTTTTTCAATACAAAAATACATTTTTGATCATTTTCCAAAACTTTTTGAATATTTCCTTCCATCCCTACTTTCATACTACATAGTTATAGCCCCATGAATCCACTTTAACTGCCATACCTGCTCTTTACAGAATCCTGAGATCAGCAGTTGAGGGAGGGGGGCTTTCAAATTCTCTGCCAGAGATTTCCTCTGATGCCTCTGACCAAACAACAATATCCAGGATCCATAGGAGGCAGCCATGGCAGTTAAAGTAGAACCATAGTGCTATAATAGTGTACTATAAAAGAGCCCTAGGCCAAACTCCATTCTACATAATGAGAGAAGATTATCCTCAAAAGCTGCAATTCTTGACAGCCTTCCTGTCACTCCAGTTGGTGATAGAAAGTAAAATGCACACACATGTGAATAAAGCTCTTGTCTCTATCTATACTAAAGCTATAAATCAAAATTAAAATTTTAGAATTAAAAGCTCTGCATGTTTTTTCATTTGTAAACTACACTCATGCAATCAGCATAACAGAAGATACACAGAATTACAAATCAGAACTATACATTTGTCAATATAGTGCCTGCTTTTTGTGATATATGGCACAAGGGAAAAATTTAATTGACATTGGTTCACTTTGTCTTTTATAAGTTGTATGTGTTTAGTGAAATCAGTAGTTTCCTTTTGTCCTTATCACTGACTACCTTGGGAGAAGAGTTTCTAACATTTACAAAGCTTACAGATGGGGACAACAAACTGCTTCCCCATGGTAGTGGAAGCATCCATCTTTTTGATGTAAAACATCTAACACAAGTTTCTCAAAACTAATTTTCCACTGTGTTTTTTTTTCAAGGCTCCAGAAACTCTTAACAAAGGTTTTGTTGCTAATGCCCAAAGGAATGAAAAATATAAATGCTGAAACACTTTTAAAAAAATCATCTTTTGGGAAACCTTTATGGGTTCTGCTGTCTTTGACACTAGCAGGGAGTTAGACCTAATTTCATTTAAGGTTATCTCTACCAACTACACTCACAACCACACGTTCTCCTGAGGACAATTGTTCGAACTAATCTACTTATTAAGCTTTTATTCAGATTTAATGCAATCTTTTTTTAAAAAATCTCAGTGGGACAGTAATGAATTTTGCAATTATCAGGAAGGATAAAGCACACTCTGACCTATAATATCTCATCTTTCCTGTAAGAGAACAATATTTTGTTCACAGAGCCCTAGGTATATAAATACTTTATTCTTTACCTGGCACGTTTCACCCTCATACCCATGAATTCATATTTGCTTACATAGATTCATAAACCTCTCAAGTGTAATCTCTTTCTAGTTTTACTTTGCTAGTTATGTCTGTCTGTCTGTCTGTCTGTATTTAATATCCCACCTTTCTTCCAGTATGGGATCCAAGCTGGCTGTTCCCTCCTCCAATCTCTTCCTGAAGCAATTTCCTTTACAAATGTACTTGGCAGCTAAACCAACCAGCTTATACAAAAGAGCTGCGTCTACTCGAGATGGAAATCATTAGATTGTAGGGTTTATTTCATCCCAGTGAAAAATTAAAGTGATATAGTGCATGTTTTCAAGAGTCACAGCTAGCACAGCTGACTGATAGGTTCACATCTTTCAGACAACAAAGTGAAAACTCAAGGCTTAGAATTGTTGCTTGCTTGATTCTGATTTAGGAGAATCTACAATGGAGAGTGCTCAGGTATGTTTTCAAATATTTAAAGCAGGTGTCAAAATAAAAGAGAGAACTTTTTTGATGGTATCTTCCAAAGACAGGAGGTGGCAAATTGGTAAATTAGAGAATTTGATTCTAAATAAAATTAAAAAGAATCATATAGAAAGACACTTTGGTATGAAAGAGATGCAGTCCCTCAGGCTGTCATGCTCAGAATGGCTGGATAATCCGATTCCTAAGCTAACCCATGTTTTAGGAACACACCTGCAATTTCCCATTGTAAAATGTCAGTTATAGCAATGGCCGGAGGTGATAGTTTTTTAGCCCTGATGGTTATTTTACAGCTTTTTGGCCCTGCTGGTTATTTGATAACTTCCCCAGAGATTGTCAAGCATGTCACAGGCTACATTAGAGACCACAAAATGTTTCTGAAGGAGTCCTGGGTGTTCTTCTTTAAATACTGTATACACTAGACAATTAGGATAAGGCTGAGCACTACATGGCCTTTATATTCTTTTTGCAACTCTTCCACCACATAGGCAAGTCCATACTTTTATAGTCAAATTCCATTATCTTTGCTTAACTACTGGTAGAGTCTGTTTTGGCAGCAGGGTTATTAGATTCCTGCAACAGATCAGGAATTTATCAGAATAAAACAACTTCACCACCAGCTTGATAAAACTATTTGTTGTACAAGCACCTTAAAGTGTTTTGCACTTGCAGTCATATCTCTGCAACATGTAATTACTGAATGCCTGTTTTCTCCTACACCTTATCTAGTTACTGCCAACACATACTAGATTTAATGTGTTTTGATGATAGCAGCATAACCAGGAATCTTGAATTTATTTAATACTGGAATGTAGGCAAGATGTTTGGCAAAAGTCAAGACTTAAGCACCTAATTCTGTCAACCCTTTTTATAAAGAAGGGTGGACCACAGTCCTGCTCAGTCGTTTAGGGATCCCATCCTACATCTAAAGTCAGCAACAGATTAGGAACCATTTTACTCTGCAGAACCAATGAAAGGCAACAGTAAAAATAAAATACCAGTATATAGGGTGCTATATAATAAACTGGTTTATTGCTCTTAACCACTCAGGAATATGATCAAATTGTGAAGCATAACTGCTGTTGAAAAGGGTTGGGCAGTTTCCCGAGGTCTGGATATTATGGGCCTGTCTACATTACAGCAGCTTGACACCACTTTATCCACCATAGTTCTATCCTGATGAATCCTGGTATTTCTAGTTTGGTGAGGCACCAGAGCATTCTGATAGAAAAGGTTAAATACTGCATAAAACTACAAATCTCAGGATTCCATAGGATAGAACTATGATGGATAAAGTGATGCCAAACTGTTGTTTTCGTGTAGTGTAGACAGGTCCTACATCTCCCCATCCCACCCTAAAAATACAAAAAAAAAATCCCCTCACACTATCTAGGGTATGTAGGAGCAATTTTTCCAGGTAAGAACATTCAAAAGTTACTTCAGATTTTGGAGGAGGGGAGAGCAGCTCCCACCCAGACCCCAAACAATTTAGCACTCCCACATCAACCCTCCCAACGAACTAGCAAATCATAGAATCATAGAATTGCAGAGTTGGAAGAGACCACGAGGGCCATCCAGTCCAACCCCCTGCCACGCAGGAAATCTTGATCAAAGCATCCCCGACAGATGGCAATCCAGCCTCTGTTTAAAGACCTCCAAGGAAGGAAACCCCACCACCCTCTGAGGGAGTGTGTTCCACTGCCGAACAGCTCTTATTGTCAGAAAGTTCCTCCTAATGTTGAGGTGGAATCTCTGTTCCTGGAGCTTGCATCCATTGCTCCATGTTCCAGACTCTGGAGCAGCAGAAATGCAGTGCTTCAAATTCTTTCACTCATAATCTAGCCTCTTCCCCATAAAGCCTCTTAATTTCCTCCACACTCCCTAAAACACATTAGGGGATTCCCTCTTCTGTAAGCACTCTACACCAATTATGTCCAAATCAATTTTGCTTCCTCAGGTCCATTGTTCACTCTGGAAACTAGAAGGAAATTCATTCTTCTGTTTGTTCGAAGTAGGGATGTAAATCCTCCACTATTCCAACCTTGCATGACATGGGAAAAGTGAATATTTGTACACAGTTCTCTTCCCATATTTGATTATTTGAAGTGTTCTGGAGGACTTGGCTGTTCAGAAAGACATGTACAAAGTACATGTTTTCTTCATAGGACATGTGTTTCCTACAATGGAGATTATGAGATGTGGGGGAATGCACCAAAAAATTGTGTTCCCCATCGTTCCAGAAGATTGCTATGAAAACAGAAAGGGCCTTACCAGATGTCTGCATCCTTCAGCCATTCTGGGGGCATAGTGCTGCTGCGCCCAATAATCTCCTACATCTCCTTCTGTGGAGAAAAGTCCTCCAGAACATTTTGGGACATATGAATATGGTGTGAAAACTGTGTAAAACTCACAGTGCTCTATTATTCCTCCTGAAGGGGTTTCCTCACTGTCAGGAAAACCATTTGGGAACAAAGAATATTCTTACCATCCCTTGCTCAAAGTGTTGGTTATAACCTATAAAACACACTGGTGAGAAGGCTATCTGAAGACTATATGCTCCCATATGGACCTGTGCAGCACTTAAACTCTTCAGGTGAGGCTCTTAATTCATTCCAACCACCCTTGGATCACAGTTTCTGGGAAACAAGAGGATTTTATTTGTGGCTGTTTTCATGTTCTGGAACTTCCTTTTGGTGGAAGCTAGACCAGCCCTGCTGGTGAGTGGACAGTATTAAACTTCAACAGCCCTCTGGCATCTATGTTTGGTTGTTGTTGTTAAGGGGCGATCTGACCTATTGGGTGTTGTTCTCTTTAATTATATAGTTTTCACTGTGCTTTCTGCCAATCTCAGGATTCCATACGATGTTGCCATCCCAGTTAAAGTAGAATTATAGCACTATAGCTGCATAGCGTGAAAAGGCCCCTGGGTATATTATTGCTAGCTACATTGAGAAGCTACCATTTTGCCAGTGGGTGAGGGCAGGATATAAATTTAATAAATATAGGTATATATTGGCCAGATAGTGTTTCACATCCATATATTGCCTAGGAATTTCAAAGCAGGGTCATTACCCTCTTGTTGACACTCAAACTTACCACACCATATACAAAGATGCAGTAAAACTGAAAGTGATATTATTGATATACAGCTGATGCCAAGAAGGCTGTGTTAGTACTGAATCATTGTCTGGATGCAGTGAAGGACTGGATGTGGGTGAATAGACTAAGGGTTAATCCAGACAAGTCAAAAGTGCTGCTGGTCAGTAAGAAAACCAACTTGGGACTGTGATCACATCCCGTTCTGGATGGGGGTTGCTCGGTCTCTGAAAGATTAGCTTTGTAGCTTGGGGTGCTCTTAGTTCCAGCACTGCTCCGGGAAAGCCAGGTTGCTGCAGTGGCCAGGAGAGCCTATACCCAGCTTTGTCTGGTGCACCCTTGTTTGGAGAAGGCAGATCTGTCCACATGGTTAATTCCTTAGACTCAATCCCTAATCTATGTGTGATTGCCATTTGTCCAGGAAACCAGCCAAGGTGAAGTGCAGCCCACAAATAACTAAGTGGCAGGTTGCCAAGAGCTCACAGGTGCACTGAAACAACCATGGCAGGGTAGAATATCTAGGCAGCAAAACCAGTCCACAAAGGCAAAAGAGTCATCCCATTTACCAGTCCAAAAGTCAAGGATCACGGCTTGTGCAGGGTGCCCAGTCCAGAGGTAAATGTCCAAGCAAGGCAACAATAGTCTTATGGAGCAGAGGTTTCCCACTGAAGTGTCAGATAATCCTGGACAAATTGGAAGAACAGTTGTCCCTGATTTATACTTCCTTGCTGTTTACACAGCTGTTCCTTGATAGCTCAGCATTTCTCATAAATACACTGTGACCTTCGCCCCTCCTCCTTTTGGTGTCTACATTCTTGAAAAGTGGGTAAGGCTGGGTCCAAGTTATCTAGTATTTCTCTGAATGAGGGGCCAGCCCACCCTGCCAGGTCTAGGTCATCTGTTCTGTCCCTCTACTATCTCTGAGGGGATGGGAAGCTCTGCTAGGGTGGGTGGTGATAATTCTGCTCCAAAGGGGTCAGGAATCTCTGGTGCTAAATTTACTCCTTGCTGTAAATCCTGCTCTGAAGCTCTATCCTCCACTGGTTCATCTCCAGAGTTGGAATAGCAGGGTATGACACCCTTGAAAAGTGTTCAGAAGCTGCACCTAGTGCAAAATGGTGTCTGGTGTGCATTTTAGAAACCATACAACACTGCTCCCGCAAGAAGTGCACTGGCTTCCAGTTTGCTTCTGAGCTCAATTCAAGGTGCTGATGTCAACCTACAAAGCCCTAAATGACTTGGGGCCAAGATATCTGAAAGGCTGCCTCCTCCCATATGAGCCTTCCAGAAAATTGAGATCTTTAGAGGAGACCCTGTTGTGTTTCCCAAGATCTCATGAAGTCAGGCTGATGGTTACATGTAACAGGGCTTTCTCTGTAGCAGCATCTTGACTGTGGAACTCCCTACCCAAAAAAGGTAGTCTGGCCTCATCTCTTTTAAGCTTCTGACAGGCAGCCAAATCAGTGCACATGACATTCACTGTTTGAAAGTACTGTTTCAAAACTTGGATTCTAGGATTGTTTTAGACTGCTTTTAGGAGTTTAAAAGAGCATTTTAATGTATTTTTAAAATGTTTTCTAATTCCTTTGTATTGCTTTAATTAATTGGTTTTTATTTGTTCACCACCTTCAGAGTCCTTATGGGTTGAGAGGTGATACAGAAATATTTTAAATAAAATAAATAACAAATACAGAGTAATACTTGTAATATTGACACAGATGCATATTCCCCCTTTACAACTCTATACAACTCTGTTCCCATTTACTTAGTCCTTCATGGAAGAAATGTCAACCACTTTGCCTTAAATTAAACATCACAATGTGAATTGGATGTCTCTTCAGTACTTTGGAATTGCTGTCAGTGATTCTAGCATTCCAATAGTAATCCTAAATGTAATGGAATTAGCCCTTTTGACATTAACTATTGGTTATATCAACACTCAATACATGCCATTGGTCTAATAAAACCCCCACATACAAGCTCTGGAATCTGGTTGCATATTTCTCTGAATCATAACAGTAACATTCAAAATAATTAATACATTAGTTCTGATTTGTGTTTAGTACTGTGTTTTACTCTGCTTTAACAGCGCCTTTCTCTATCTCTCTGACTTTGTCTCTGTCTGTCTCTCTTTCGCACACACACTTACTTTCCCCATCAAATGCACTAATGAAAAATGATATGTATGCATACCAATTCCACTCAAAACCAAGACTGCAATTAGAGACTGTGGAGAAATAAAAATGATCTTTGAAGGTAACTGAGAAACAAAAACTCAAAAACAATAGATTATGAACTGTTCTGTATTTTCTCCATAGAGCCTGCTGCTTCTTCATTTAATCTGATTATACAATAAAAGGAAGAATTTGCAATTTTCTTTCTCCTATCATCTTTAACTGATAGAGTAAAATCCAACAGAATAGGTAATTCTTCTATTATTCTTTTCTTACATTTCTTTCAGATGAGTTTGTTTGATCTTGCCTTGTCCTTGAAGCTAGAGAAGTAGTTATTGACATTTCTCTCTGCCTGAACTATACTCACCAAGCCAATTAAACTAAAAACAGCTTAGCTTCACATATTTATATGATGCATTGTTCAAATGTCTTGCAAATACCATCATTCTGAAGTACAGAATCCAGAATTATCTGCTCCTTATATGCCATCCATAGAATTCAATTTTTAATTACAAGTTTTCATGTACTAAGACCTATTGTAGAATAGTCAACATAATTATGATTCACGCTGCAGTAATGTGTAGCTTTCGCAGTCACTTACACACATTTGTTAGCTCATTATAACCCATTTGACATCTACTTGTAAACAGCCAAATTTGTTCTCTTCCCTTTCAAAAGTGTACATGTTAGTCTACTCCAAGGGAAGAAGCTTAATCTAAGTCTGCATCAGTTCAAAACCGGAACATTATTTTAAAAATGCATGGGCATTCATAATTTCCTAAATAGTTGCTGCTTATTATCCACATTAATCATTCACACCAGGACTCAGGTTTTGAAATGCATTTCTGGCAGGAGCTATATTGAACAAAGCAATCTGTCATATAAAAGAATAAAATGTAATAGAATTTTTAAAAAGCCCACAGACAAGGGACAACAAGGAAGGAGTCTATTAAAAGTAATTCCTACTACATCTCCGGTTCCTAAGCATGAAGAAAAATACCCTTTGTATGTTTCTATCTGAAAAACTGCATTACATATTTCAGAGTACAGGGAGCAAAACCAAGCTAAATATGGTGACTCAGATGTCTGTCCTTATATCACCATCCTTGTTGGGTCCCAAAACTGCTTTCATGGTGCCTGAATTACATTTTTTTTGCATGTTAGTTTATTTTTAAAAAACGTTAAATATAACATTGTATTATTGTATTT
This sequence comes from Gambelia wislizenii, assembly GCA_030847615.1. Lineage (NCBI taxonomy): Eukaryota > Metazoa > Chordata > Lepidosauria > Squamata > Crotaphytidae > Gambelia > Gambelia wislizenii. The sequence goes on from JAUMIR010000002.1 coordinate 170,182,132, forward strand.
TTGTTTATAGTGTTTATCAGCACCTTGAATAGCCTTTGTCCAGAGAGGCAACCTCTAAGTACCATCTGTATGCGAATACAAAGCATAGCTATTAGCTACAGCACTGCAAGGCTATGGAAACACAAGCTTTTCATGTATCACAAGAATGTATCCTCCAGTTTTTATACATATACATCCTGGAGATACATGAGAAGCTTGTGTTTCTACATCCTTTGACTGCTAACAGTTATAGTTTGTTTGTATACACATCCTTATTAACAGGCTGCCTCTCTGGACAAAGGCTATTCAAGGTGTTGAAAAACAACACACACATATATAGAGAGAGGATTTGGCACAAGTCTTTTATAAAGAAATACTAACATCCGTAAATATGTTGTATTCTTCCCCTCTCAATTTTGCTAACAAGGTCTTGAACGAAATTCACAAATAAATAAAAGCAAAACAAAACCTTGAAGCAGCTCTTGAATAAAAATGGACCAGTTAAAAATATCGGTAGGACTGAAAACCTCAATCTTCCTAACTATACAGTGGGCCCTTGGTATCTGCTGGGGTTTGGTTCCAGGACCCCCACCCCAATGGATACCAAATCTGTGGATGCTCAAGTCCCATTATATACAATGGCATAGTAAAAGTATATAAAACAGCAAAATTAAGCTTTGCTTTTTGGATTTTTTTAAAAAATATATTTTCAAACTATGGTTGGTTGAATCCGTGGATGCAGAATCTGTGGATAAAGAGAGCTGACTGTACTTGCCAGACCAGTAGCTTCCCACTCTCTGAGGTTTCAGGGGAAAACCTGGGACCAGCTGAAGGCTGGACTATACATGGGACAACTAGAGCAAGTGCTTCAGGGCCCTTATCAGCTAGAGGCCTCAGGATACCATTCATACACACTTCTAGAACTGTGATGTTGTTTAAAGAAATGCTCTTGAGGAAAGGGTAGCTGTAGATGTCCCTCAGACATACATCCTTTCCAAGATTTGGTGGCACAAACTGCCTACCTTTGTTCTAGCTCCCTGATGCAGGGCATGCAAAGAAAGAAGGGGCACATTGAGGCTGCTGCCACTGATACTCTAACTTGCTCCTGTCAGCTAGAGAAAAGGCAGGAGGATGTCCACAGCTGCCCTGACTGCAGGCAGGTGAAGAGTTTTATTTATTCCATTCATTCATTCATTCAAACCAGTTTTTCCAGACCCTCCCTGATACAAGCACCAGTCCAGACCTATGTGCAACATATCAACATGCTGTTCCTCTACTATCTCCACTGATGTGCCTGTCCTATGCACCTCCACTTAACATTGCTAAATGCAGGGATGAAGCTGCCTAAGATTCACAAAAGAAGACAGACACACAAAAAGCCTTTATCCAACAAACACCTATCCATAATTAATTAATTGAAATAATTCTTGGCTCCAACAGGCCCTTTGCATTGTTTTTAGCTGCACACTCTTATGGTCAAGATATCAATGAGGCACCTCAGAATTTTCACTGCAACCTTTACCATTGGCATGAGCAAGCACAGCTACAAATTATCAAGTTCACCTTCAACATATATTCAACATCCCCCTATTATTAACTTTATTTAGAATGGAGCGACAAGTACAGACATAGAAGCCTTGGGATCAAGACACCAAGCCAGTAGGCTGCCCAAGCACCAGAGCAGTATTTGAGTGCATTAACCTTGTGCAACCTTCACAAATATATAGCACTCAGAAACAAAAAGTGATGCACTTCAGGAACACAGCCAAAGCAGATGCGTCTGTTAAGGTGATCATTTTCCATCTGAAATGATTGAAGTGATCCATTTTCTATGAATAGGTCCAGTTCTGTCCCAGTGGAACTTCTAGATGGAGCATCTACAGCAAGAGGTATCAGTAGACAATGAAGTAGAAATCATCGGCCAAATATTATTCTGCTCCATCCTTTGTGGGTGTTGGAATAGAAACAGAGTTAGCTACATCTTGATCAGATTTGTTATAGCTTTAATTGAAAAGATAATGCCAGTGGAAAGACACCTTTCTGTCAAACTCACCATAAATGTTGAGATATTCACAGAAAAGTGGAGAACTTGTTCCCCAGTCAAAAGTGTCATGCCAATTCATGTTTTAACTGCTGTGCACAACTCTGTTTTAAAGACAGAAGAGAAAAACAAAATAAATGAAAGTGACCAACAAGAGTAAAGTGAAAGCTTCCCTTGCTGAAAGACAGTAACTTTATCACACTACACTATTATAGCACTATTTTTCTACTTTAACTGCTATGACTGCCTCCTGTGGAATCCTGGGATTTGCACTTTTGGGAGGGACATTTAGCATTCTCTGCCAGAGAGCTCTTAGGCCTCACTAAACTACAAACCCCAGAATTCCAAAGGTGGCAGCCAGAGCAGATAAAGTGGAATAATAGCACTGTAACAGTGTAGTGTGATAAAGTCCTCTGAGTTGAGCGATAAATAAAATGGGGTTGTGATTTCCACTGACTTGGGCTCATGCTATGAAATATCCACAGGCTCTTTTGCTATCACTGTTAGTAAAGGGAGGCATTTTGTTATTTGATTCCCAGTCCTAAACAATGTTGCTAGAGAAGAAGACTGACGCTGGTGCAAGGGTGCAACTTTTTGCATTTTTCTCAAGACATTATCCATGACCAGCTCTCTACTGCCTCTTGGCATGTATTGCAGCGCAGAGGTTAGCAACCTGCTGCCCTCCAGTGGTAATGGACTCAAACTCCCATTAGCTGCAACCACCCCAGCCAGCATAGTCAAAGGTGGGAGCTGCAGTCTAACATCTAGAGCTTATCAGGCAGTTACAAGGTGTTTTACAATGGGGCTTATTTTGAAAAATTTTTTGGGTCTGATTTCCTGTTGTGGAAGGCTATATTGCCCATATGAAGTCCAATAGCAATAAAGGATTGTATGGTCGAGTCAAATACATAATTGGCTAGGAAAACAATGCCCCTCATCACGGATTATGGACCTGATGACTGGTAAAGGATTGTCAATTAAGAATTAAATGCAATTAAGAAAGAGGGGGTGGCTAAATAAGTGGCCAATAAGACATTGTGCAAAATGTGGTAACTTGGTGAAACATATGTACAAATACACAGATGGCCCAGTCAATACAAGATGTTTGCCAAAAGGTTCAGGCTATCAAGCCTACAGACAAGTAGAAATAGGGCCTCTGTGCCCATACAGACAGACCCCCTGAGAACTGTCAGACAAAAGAACTATGGCAAACTTGTCTATGGAATAATAATTCATTTAAATTTAGCCAAAGAATTGTAACACTGTATAATGTAGTCCCCTGTGGGAATTACTGGAGCAAGGCCCTTTTGGATGAGGTGAACTACTTGTAGAGGCCTGAAGGTTTCTGAGAAGATTAAGAAAGAGAGAGGAGACTGAGAAAAGGGAAGACTGAAGAAGAAGCAGAGAGACTGAAGAATGTACAGCGGGATGGAGACAGAATCTTCAAAAGAAGGCTATGACAGAAGGAGCAGTATCTGCTTTCTGTCGTCATGGAGCCTAAGACTTACATGAGATTCAAATTACACATTCTGCTAAGTATATGATGAGCAGCTGACCATCTTGTTTTTACTCTGTTAGAGGTAGGTAGCAGGAAAATACTAAGTGTCTGCTCCCTTTATTTCGTTCTAATCAAGACAATTCTAGAGCATTTTTAAAAAAATGCATAAAGGGTAAGCTGCAGAGTACATATTGTAATTAACATAACATATTGTTTGGCCCAGAGACAGGTTAAAAAAAATCTTTCAGTGCTAACTGATGCTTAAGCTACTCAAATGTGTTTCATTCAATGGCAACCACTGTCTGCTCATTTTTCCACCCTCTTTTCATGGAATGTAGTAGCAAATGGGTTGGAGACACTGTATACAATTTTTGGGACTCTGGTATTCTTCCTCTACACATCCCATGACTGACCAAACCCATTTCCCCCTAATTCCATACACAACAAGGGCTTGTTGGCAGGTAAAGTGGAGATATACAATGATAAGGCTAAGGGGGGGGGGAAGCCAGAGGAAAAGAAAGTAGATGCTAGAACTGTCTCTCCACGCTCAAGATATTAATTCTTATTTTGCAAAGATGTTCCTTGTACAGAGCGGCATGCATTAGACCCCTGACTGAAGCAACACAGGCTGCATATTATTAATGCTACTAAGAGAAATCTTGCATTTTCCCAGCTGAAGAGGACTGGATAGTGTGTCTGAATATTGTGCATGCAGCTGCAAAATGACAGCCGCAGCTGGCTTCTTGGAGCCTTGCTACTAAAGACTGGTTGGATGTAGTGTTTTGGCACAGCCATCCATTCAGATCTTCTGTTTTCTTACATAGCCTCTCTTGTGCCTTCAGACTGTGGTTCAAGGATGAGGTCCCCTCCATCTACCTGTTTGAACCATGGGCCATGGCTGCTGCCTCCTTTGGTTACTGTTGCCTTTCTAGCCTTTGCCTATCCTACAGAGGCCCTCTCCTTGCTTCCTAAGTCTCTTGGCTTCATGTTCAGTAGAAGGTGGCTGTAATTTGGTTCATCTAGCAGCTTTCTGTTTGAATTCTGTTCAGTGTTTTGCCCCACCTATTATCTCATCTATACATTGAGCACTCAGGATGCATTTTAGAAAGGTTTAGAACTTTCCTAATAACATCTTTAAGAAGTCACTGAGTGGTTTGGAATATATGGGTGCATCCTTTGGCTCTTGTTATCATAAGATTGTCTGAAGATTGGTGACGTTTATGGAAGAGCCCCATAGCTCCATCTCACTGTTTCCTGTCTTTATTTTGGCAGTTTCATCAACCACAGTTTATAATTTCCATACCAATTACATTTTGGTGTGGCTGAGCCATGTGGACAGCCTGAGATAGCACCTCATTAATTATCACAACTGTGGTTGTTGTGACACCTCCAATAATATTTAACTAACTAGTATAATCTTTCTAATTTTGTCATTAGTGACAGTTCTATTTTTAAAAACATTATTAAGCTTTTAAATACATTTTCTTTAAATGAAGTATGTATTTTTGAAAAAAATTGCTAGCAATTTTCCCACACAATTCGTGTCAACCTTGCCCATGTTTTGGGTATAGCATGCTTTATTTTTTTAAATAACAATAAGAAATTTAAGTCAGGAGAAGTAAAAGATAGTAAATTGTATAATGCTTTGGGGTATGGATTGGGCTGCTATTTTGAAAAGGACAACTTATATTTCCCCAAATGTTAATAAGAAATAGGAATTATTTTATGCCAAATATTACACATTTAGTGAAGTATTTTTTTTTTTAAAAAAAGGATAATGCAACACCCTCAGTTAAAGACTGTAATATCCATTATTTTACCGACAGTTTCATGAGATTCCACATCAGGTTCCTCCCTCCCCCTTCCCGCTTCAAGTTTTAGCACCTAAAGTGATTTGTGACAGGTCTGTGTACTTGAACTGTTATTCTAATTTTAGACTGTTTCCCTCTGAACCTTGATTTCAGCTTCAAGTTACAGCTCTATAGTGTTTTGTCAATCACAGTTTATCAAATGCATTCTGCTGAGGCAGCTGCCAAGACAAGGCTTGGCAGTGACAAGCCATCTTTGCTCCTGTTTATTCCATCCTTAAGTCACCAACTCTCATTTTATCTCTCAGAATAAGAAATGTACTGGTTAACTCAGACAGCATGTGGGAAGTTACTCTCTAAGCAGGGGAGACAAGCCACTCAGCTGGCAGGACTTTTGATCAAGGGAACTTGGAGTACCAATAAATTCACAGCAGTCCATTCATGTTTGCTTCTTCCTTATCGTTGAGTGCTATTCTGAAAATACTACTGGCATGCAGTGAATAGAGGTGATTGAGTAAGAAGATACAGTGCAGGCTGTCAACTTATCCTGAAATAGCCTACAGTGGAGGGATAGAAAGCCATTTCAGCCTGTGGCTATACAGTTCTCTTGTGGAAAAACACCTGTGGGCACATTTCCATTGGCACTTATATAGCCCTGATATGTAAATGTATGGACATTGCACTATGTGTATATATGTTTTGTAAAGATAAAACTGAGTCACCTGCTTTCTCCAAATACCCCTCCTGTCCAGTTTCTCTCACCGAAATCCTCAGCATAAGTGATTCCAAACTAGAAAACCCAGGCTTCTCATGGGATCTGGACCTGAAAACATGATTTTCCCTTTCTCTTTAAAAGATCAGAAATATCAGTATCCCAGTTACCTAAACTTTCCTATAAATTTGAGCTCTGTGTTCAACATCTCTCTCTCCTCATTCCTTTTGCATCTTTTCTGTTCCCAACACTCTCCTCCCCAATCTCCAGCTCTGCCAAGGTTGCATGGTAAAAATCAGAAGCTTTGGTTTCAATTTTCAGTGAACCACAATTAATTGAGAAGTTGGCTTACTTCCACAAACCACTTCTGTAACTACCCATTGACACACAAAATCTAGCTCACATTAAACAGGAAACCACTATTTCTGCCAACTGACATAACAAAAAAGGGACTGCCTATTACACCTAGACTATTAGCATCTTTTATCTATCACAACTAAAGTGGTTGGTAAAGTCAAAGTGCCAAAATGGAATAGACAGAGGTTCATTAACCTTGTCCATACCATTCACTCTTATCCCTATAGCCATCCCTTGATTATTCAATGGGTTAGGAACCAGGGCACTGTCCAACAGTGGAAATAGTTGAAAAGTGGAACCTGGGAGATTTTCACACGCCGAAAATATTGCCTCCAGAAACCGGGACAGAAATATTTCTGTCCCGGAAGCAGCGCCGCGGTTCGCACGCTCACCTCCCTCTCCCGTTGTTCCGTCGTCCTCGCTTTGGGTTTTTCCCTCCCTCTTCTGGAATATTTTACTAACGGGAGTTTGCCGTTAATAAAATATTCTGGAAGAGAGAGGAAAAAACCCAAAGCGAGGACGACGGAAAAACGGAAGAGGGAGGTGAGCGTGCGAACCGCGGCGCTGCTTCCGGGACAGAAATATTTCTGTCCCGGTTTCTGGAGGCAATATTTTCGGCGTGTGAAAATCTCCCCAGTCTTTTTTTTAAAAAAAGTTTGCAAATGAAAGACTGAACACTAGATGGCACTGAGTTGACAGAGAGAGAGAGAGAGAGAAGGCAGTACATAGTCAAAAGAGCAGACCAGGCCTCAACTTGCAGCACTTGGCTACTGTTTAGATCTGCTTAAACAGTTGTAGTAAAAAAAAAAAAATGAGTCCTTGAAAAGCGGGGGATACCTGTACTCCTCACCTACCAGTTCTGAACTCAGTTGTGAGCATGATGCATCAGACAGGTGGGTTTCATGGGTCAGAAAGGAAAGGAAGGCAGGTGGGGAAAGGGCTCAGCATTCCTCACTGCATGGGCCCTTGGTGCTTATTTATTAGTGTACTTATACCTCACTCTACAGCCACAAAGGCTCTCAGAGCAGCTTACAAGTTGTTAAACAATAGGACTTACACATCTACACTGCTTTATAGTGCAAGACACCCTCTTAGCAGTTTACAATGTGTTAGCTAATGCCCCCTCCCACAACAAGCTGGGGACTCATTTTACCGACATACAGAAGGATGGAAGTCTGAGTCTGTTGGGGTGTAGAAAGACGTGTTGTGTCCACCACGACCACCTGCAGAGTTGTTCCACATCAACAGGATGCCAAGGAGAAGGTTTCTGGAGAGACTTCTGCAAAAGACTTCAGGCTGAGAAGGAAAAATTCCTTCACCCCAGCACACTGCCTTGAGCTCTGGCTTGCCAAATAAAGACAGCAACAAGGCCAGCCTTCACTCAACTTGAGGGCTTTAATCTTTGCAGTATATTTACAATATATATACAGAGTATAGGACAGCCTTCTCTAATACTCATAAATCTTTCTCCTAACCAACAAACTGCTTCGCCAACCACCATCCACAACAAACCCACTCTGGAGATAATTCCCATCTCCTTTTTATAGGAAGTTAAACAATGCCTGTTACATCAGGCATCTCAGATGTGCATACTCTCAAATGCTAACTCACACACAGACCTGCCACTAGAGCTTAACTACTTTCATTTCTAAGCTTACAGCTCCATCTTGTGGTCACATCCATGTCATTTCCTGACAGAGTCAACCTTGGAGCCCTGCAGGATCGAACTTGCAACCTTTTGGCTCTACTACCAGCATTTAACCACTGTACCACCAGGCATACTTTATATTGAAACGCATAACACAACCTCTCAGGTTTTCAAAAATGTTTTTATTTACAGTGTGTTTGAGCAAAGTGTGTCTTCCAAGTCCCCCCACCCACTCAGGCATTTTTTTTTTTTTGCCAGAAAACAGAGTGCCTACAGGAGGCACAATTCACAATGGGTTGCAGGATCACTCTGTATTATTTAACATTTTTGAAACCCCATGTTTCAAAACCAAGAAGTTGATCTCCACCCACTTCCAGTCCCTCCCCACTTTTTTTAGTAGTCCGTACAGCCCTGGAGTAGAAAACTGGCTCCTAGATCCACCATGGTTGCCCATCCCTGATTTACAGATATATCCCAGAATCAAATGGCCTATTTATAGAATCATTCAGTGAATAGATTCTATAATGTTCATTTTTCATTGTAAGAATTAAAAGACTATGAGAACATAGGAGTAAAAATGTAGCAGAAATCAGGACCAGCAGACCCACGGATTGGAAACTGAGTTTTATTACACCGGTGGGCCTGACTGGAATACCTTCCAAAGAGTCAGAGCCAAGAACTATGGCTACAGAATCCTTTTATACAGTTATGACAGTATGCAGACAGTATGCAAAGAGCAATCCCTCCTCCTTCCTTCTGGTGTCAGCAACTTCCCTTCCTTGTGACAATTGTTGATAGTTCAGAAAGTACAAGACAAAATAGCTTAGGAACACTTGGGTACAGTTCGAGCGTTATTAGAGAAAGAATTGTTTACATCAGCATATTGTTTATGGAATATAGAGTTTGATTAGTAAGGAACATTGACTAAGCCTGAGAGTTAAAGGAAAAAGACTTTGCAGAGCCCCAGTCTCATGGGCTATCTAGTCTGACCCCAAATACTGATTGTAAGGTGACAGTATTCAGCAAGGGCTGGTTTAAGAAATTTTTGGGGCCCCTGCAATGCTTTATTTTGGGGGGCCCATATGTTTATCTCAGGTCAATGTAACCTAACCTGTTTACAGTACAGGATGTTCAGATTACAGGAGGACCCCCGTATCCACGGATTCATTATCCATGGGACACAAAACAGCACACCTACCATACAGTCTTGCTAGAAAATGTGTCCTCCCTAGCCATTTTCTAGGCTCTCCAAGGCAACTCTATGGTATTTTAAACCAGAAGTCCCATTATTTTCAATGGCGTTTACTATTATCCATGGTTTTCAGAATCCATGCCTGCACAGAACCAATCACCAGTGGACAAGGGGGGGGGGCTACTATATTACATAATTTGCCACCAATAATTTAGTTTAAAAAATATATTATAGGCACTAACATAATATTTTTTTGTTAATTAGCAATTAACGTAATGGTGTAGATTTCCTAAAAAAAAAAAAAAAAAGAGTAGACTACAAGCTAAACATGAGTTAGCAGTGTGATGCAGCAGCAAAAAATGCTAATGCAATTCTAAGCTGCATTAATAGGAGTATAGTGTCTAGATCAAGGGAAGTAATAGTACCACTCCATTCTGCTTTGGTCAGACCTCACCTGGAATGCTGTTTCCAGTTCTGGGCACAACAATTCAAGAAAGATACTGAGAAGGATGGTGGGAGGTCTGGAAGCCATTACGTCCTATGAGGAGCGGCCTAGGGAGCTGGGTATGTTTAGCCTAGGGAAGAGAGGGTGACGTGAGAGCCATATTCAAATATTTGAAGGGATGTAATCCTGAGGATGGAGCAGGCTTGTTTTCTGCTGCTCCAGAGACTAGGACACGTAGCAATGGAGTCAAACTACAGGAAAAGAGATTCCACCTAAACATTAGGATGAACTTCCTGACAGTAAGAGGTGTTTGGCAGTGGAATGCACTGCCTGGGAGTGTGGTGAAGTCTCCTTCTTTGGAAGTTTTTAAGCAGAGGCTGGACGGCCATCTGTCGTGAGGGCTTTGACTGTGTGTTCCTGCAGGGCAGAAGCTGATTGGATGGGGTTGCTGTTGGGGTACCTTCCAGCCCTATGATTCTAAGCTGCATTCAGAGCCTGTGAAAGTTACTTTTGGATTACACCTCCCAGAATCCCCCTGCCAGCACCCTTCTCAAGGTCTGGTTGCATTGTTCCTTTTCCAGCATTCTCTAGCCCAGTGGTTCTTAACCTAGGGTCCGTGATATCCTTACAGGGGGTCCACAAAGGCTTGAAGGCTGCTTGGCCCACCTCCTCCCTGCAGTGGAGTGGTTACATGACAGGAGCCAAGGAAAAGGCTGGCTGGCTGGAATGTCCTGCACATTGCCATTCAATCCACTCCAGCCACAAACATGCAGGAAGAAGCAAGAGTGCCTCTGAGGGAAAGTTTAATGGATGGTGTAACTGTATTGTTGTTGTTGTTAGCTATTATTATTAGGGTTTTAAATCTTGAGTTAAGTCTTGGGGCAACGAAAGGTATTTAAAGGGGTTCCCTGGTAAAGAAAAAGTTAAGAACCACTGCTTAGCCCAATGGCTCTCACATAACACTAATGGGATACTGGTGTTTTAGTGACAACAATAAAACCATTGTTCCCAGTAATATTACTCCAACTTTTTATTTATATTCTTTATATTATTCTGTTAAAAGAGCCAGAGTGTTGTAGAAGTTTTAGCATTGCACCATGACTGTGGAGACCAGGGTTTGAATCCTTACTTAGCCATGAATACCCACTGGCTGATCTTGGGCAAGTCACACTCTCTCAGCCTCAAAGGAAGTCAAAGGCACACCCCGTTTGAACAAATCTTGCCTAGAAAACCCCACGATAGGTTTGCCTTAGTCAGAAATGACTTGAAGGCACATAGGTAAACACACACATTCCTTTTTCAGGTTGAACTAAGTTGGCAGCAAGGGGAGGAAGCTGAAGACCAAGGGGGAAAAGGAGGGAGGGGAGAGAAACCAGGACGTGTTAAGAGCAGCTGGAAACATGGGCTGGAGGGGATCTATGTGGAAGGAAGGAAGGAAGGAAGGAAGGAAGGAAGGAAGGAAACAAAAAGTCAGAAAGAAGGAAGGCAAAGAAGGAAGGAAGGAAGGGAGAAGCAGGGGGGATAAAAAGTGAGAAAGAAGGGAAGGAGAGAAAAAGAAAGAAAGAAAGAAGCCCTTTCTGAAGAGACAGCAGGGGAGAAGGAGAAGGAAAGGGATGCCTCCCCCCCCCACACACACTCACCCCTCTCCGACACACGCCTGGCTGGCTTGCCTTTTGACAATCCTGGGAGGATGGGGCGAGGGAGCAGCAAACTCCCTCCAGAATCAGCCACACAAAGAAAACTCTTTCTTTCTTTGTCTCTTTCTCTTTCTCTCTCTAGTTTGGGAGACGCTGATATTTTTTTTTAAAAGCCAGCAGGAGGGTTTTTTTAAGGAGGAGGGTTAGGATGGTTGGGGTGGGGTCCTTTGGCTGTGTGAGGCCCCCCCCCCGCCTCAGATGCTGATTTGGCGGTATGGTCAAGCTGGCCCTGCAGTCAGCAAATAGACAGTAAGGTCCTCGTGGCTACTTCATTCCGCCATTAAATGATTAATTTCAAAGACAATTAATACATTTCACACAAGCAAATCCCTATTTAAGCCATCCAGTATTGCTAACTGATCTGTGTAAGATAGCAGGCAAGAAATGGAAGATACATGATATGAGTATGCATAGCAGAACAACAATCAACAATGTCAACAAGAGTAACATAAACAATCCTTTTAACCATCCTAGGCCCGTTACAATTAATTTTCCTAAGAAGCAAAAAAAATATGTTTCACCCCTGAAACATTTGCCAATTGTAACCAATTTTTTTTTTGAAAACTTTTGTAACAGATGCCCCCCTTTGGCTATAACATAAGACAATAAAATGAACATTACAGCATGCAGGTTAATTTTGTATGGGATCTGAATGTATGTTGAGCAGCTTGATGGAATTTCCAGTCATCTGGTCGGGTGCAGTAGCCCCGTCTTCTTTCCTCTCCAGTTGCAGGTCTGACCGTAAGCTGGGTGGGCAGCTTCCGGAGGGCCCATAGTAGGGTTTACCTGCCTCTTCAGGATCACCTTGAGTTTTTAACAAGTGCAATATTCTTGACACATTGAACTAACCTACTGGATCTGTACATGAACAATGGATGTGAATATGGGAGTGGGGAACAAGGGCTGACTTTGGTTTGGCTGCCTTTTCACACTCTGAGGGGATTCTTGAACTGCATACAGTTAAAATTTCACTCAAGTTATTGCTTTTTCTGTGACAGGTGTGGGGCTATGGGACTTTAACTCACACCTCATTCCCTGGGTGTGAACTTCTGTGATGGGGATTAGGGGCTGTTTTCATAACACATAATGGTATTTGGCTTGCAATAATACCTTACCCAGCACTAACATTTCCTAACTCTTGATGTCCCCCCTTAACCCAACCAAAATCGGGGGGGGGCTACCATACATCAGTTCAAATGGGGATAAGCCAGTAGTCTTATTTGGGGTGTAACAAATCCTGAGCAGGGTCAAGGGCAGCATTTTGTCCACTTTTACTTGGTTTCCTGGCACAGCCTAGCCAGATGAGTTTTGATAGTCTGATACATCCCCTCCACTTGTCTGGAACGCTGAAGACAATATGCACAACGTAAATTCCACTGGATTTAGGGTGCCCAGTCTGTTCTATTAGATGAGCTCTGTTTCTGCCATGCCAATGAAAGGAGCCTCTTCATACACCTCTGCTTGTCTTTAATCTCCAACAGGCTGATGCAGAAAAGAAAATTCCTTTGGAATGCCCACTATATCAAAACTGTAAGAGTTTTTAAGGATGAGGTAGTTCGTGACCTCATCATAGGAAAAACAGCTACAACATCACAGAGACATAATAAAAGTCATGACAATTTAAGCAATTAACCTGCCTACCACATCCAAGAGGGAGAATTTAAACACACCTTAAAGGAGGAAGCTCAGGCTATAAATCAAGAAATAATTAAACTAAGAGAAAAACTCAGGGATATCTGGACACACACTCCCACAATACAGCTGATGAAACAAATCATCCTGAGACAATCTAACAGTAATCCAGCCCCTCTGAAATCACTCCCTGAGACAAAGATTCGGAGAAAGCTGTCAGTACATTTTTCAGATTTTTCAGATTTTACAGATACAGATAATAATGATACAGGAAGTGATACTGAAAGTTTTGACTTTCTACCACTGAAGGGAGCCCTGAAAACAGGAGTAGCTAACACTCTTGCAAAAATGCCCAATATTACAGATGCATCCCCATCTACAAAAAAACCTCTTAAAACTGAATAACATATATTGCATTATCAGTTACATGTGTATGGAACTGCTAGTTACAAACTGTGAGTCAAAAATGCCAATATAATTATCCAAGGAAAAAACAAACAAACAGAAACTTAAAGCAATAACAAAAAGAGTGCCAAGTGCTAAATTCTTCCTCTTAAAAAAACTGTAAACAAACCAATTAGCAAGGTTTTTTTGTTTTGCTCTTAGCAAATATCCCTTAACACAGTGACCCAAAGGATTAATTATAAAAGCTATTTTTATCAATCCAAATGGAAACCACTGAACCCACTCATCTATATAGGCTTGTTCTCAAATGCAAGTAAATCCATGCAAATGAATTCCACTCAAATCCTACCACCTGTATGTGAAACCGCCTTTTACGGAGTCGGACTATTGGTCCCTCTAAGACACCATTGCCTGCAATAGGTACGGAGAACATTTACTCTGTGGGTGACATTCTATTATGGTATGTAAGTATCAAGCATGTGGAATCATAGACATGTAGGTCCAAAATAAATGGGCAGAGCCAGCGTTAGGTGGGGAACTCTGATTTTCTTATTGTGATCATTCTCTGTGCTATGCCCACCTCTGTCTCTGCCCCCTTACTGTCTCCCATTTCCTCCTCACTTCTTCTCCATCTGTTTCTCATTCTCTCTCTTTCTCTCTCTCTGCTTTCCCTCTTTCTTTCTTGCTGAACCCCCGACCCATGGTATTGTAATTAGTCTTACAAAAATAGACACTGCTCACATACCTTCCAACATATTGCAGATGAAAACCAGGACACTTGTGGCCAAGCAACATCAAAGTGCGGCCTAGATGACCAAAGTAACTAATGAGGAAGAACACACAAGCAAGGAAACACTGTTGCAGTATGCTTTTGCCTGAGCCTACAGGGCAGATTTCCACTCATCCTCTCCTCTTCCCCACTAAGTTAACTGAGCACAAACTACTTCTGCACTTTAAACTCAGTTTGCAGCAATTGAAATTAAACCAAGGACAAAGGCAGGGGGAGTTGGAGGAAGAGAGAAACTGGGACATTTTGAAAGCAGTTGAAAATGCAGGATGACAGAGTAATCAGAACTGATTCTGCTAATTCGGGACAGTTGGAGAGTGTTTTCACATCAATGGCACCTTCCCCTTTAGATCAAGAAAACATTCAAATTTCTTATGTCTTACATATATAGCATTTGTAGGATAATTTGTCCAGTATATAAGTTGGTAATATATTTCATCCAGTCAGTGACAGGGAAGATAGAAGGCTATGGATCCGACATGCCAATTTTATGCCCCCAGTTCCAACACTGCAGAAGAAAGGTCCACAGTCTTAGGGAAAGTGCTTATATAGTTTGAATGAATGAAGTGGGATTTGAAAAGTCACTCCTATCCCTTAAAAAGCATAGCTATGTAAATAGAGAAAGCCAGTTTGGTGTAGTGGTTGGAACAAGAATGTGGGAAATCAAGGATCAAATCCCTGCTCAGCCATGGAAATCCACTGGGTGTCCTTGGGCAAGCCACTTTCTCTCAGCCTTAGAAGATGGCAATGACAACCTCTTCTGAATAAATCTTGCCACCTTAAGTCGAAGTTGATTTGAAGGCACATAACAGTAACAGTATCTGAATATGCACTAAATGATAATCGGATTTGGAAGAGGGGCTAGTAGTATGTAGATGCACATAAGGGACTGCAATTCATCGTTACTGTGTAATATCTTTGTCAAGATGGCGTGACCAACTCCATCATGGAGCATCTCATCTGTACATTTCCATTCTCTGCTTTCCACAGCAACAAATAAGATAGTGGGTTGACCCTTATTTCCTGAACATGACATCACATCACCTGACTGGAGAGCCAATCTGATTTGTCAATGCAGAGCCAATCAGATTTGGCTAATGGAGTTTTGAGTTTCTCAATTCTGTTGTCTTCGACACATGGCTTAAGAACATAAAAGAGACACATGGTCTTGAGGGGGTCTGAGGAATGATAACAAAATAGCCACAAGGGATATCATGAAGTTTGGGGGAGACTTCTCAAATGACTCTGAATTCCATCATCAGAGGCTGATTACTATGGACTTCATAAATGTGAGTTACAATTTTCTTAGCTTAGGGATATGTCTAGGTAGGAATGCTTAATTTTTGTGATTTATTTTTTCTCTGACTGAATGCTATTCTATGTAACTTTTAAGTTGGGACCTGTAGGGAAAGCTTCCCCTCCATGCTAAGTGTTTAATCGCTCGAACTAGAAATAAAGCTTTTTCTGCTTTTCCTATTAACCTGCATAAATGTGCTGGGGTTGGGCTAGCTATCTTGATTCTCTCTGGGATAGAGAAGGGAGGGGTTAGGAGTAACCCTCATTTAAAGCTGGAAAGTTTTAAAAGAACAATGTGATTGTCCCCTTGTAATCACATTTCACAATTAAGGTCAAATCAAGGCGTGGTGGCGGCTATTAAAGTGAAACACAATTTAAACGGATTTCTAGACTAGAGGAACCCTGAGAGAGTGTTTCAGATTGTACAAGCACAACGTGCCCTCCTTTCCCTCTTTTATTATGCACAGATGAACAGGGATGTGATCCCACCCAAAACACCTTTATTATGAAGCAAAACTGGAGAGTTGGTTTCAGCAAGAAACTGGGATGTTCTGGTATAGTACCTTTCCACCTTTTGAATACCCCCTCCACAAGCTGGAATCTCCCATTATTTTTTCTTTTTTAAATTTCAAATCCAAACACGTATAAAACTAGTACTGTCAAGAACCGAAACACTAGAGGTGTAGGTACATTGGGAGGGAGGGGGGACAAACTGAGGCTTTTCTCCCCTCCCCCTAAAAATTCTTCCACACAATGAAATTTTTCTTCAGTCCCCAAATTTTCTACACTTCAGTAACTTAAAATTTCAGTTGAACATTTAGCCTTAGAGTTTAGGCTTCCAAAGAAAAGAAGGAGGCAAAGTTATCAAGGGAATTGAAATGCAGCAAATACAGTAGAAGAGTTCCAGGTGTGAACCATTTTAAGTATCTCACTCTCTGTAATACTAGACATTTAGGAACTGGAGGAAAATTTCGGGGGGGGGGGAGGGTCAGGATTTTATTTGAGGGAGCAATGGCATCACACACACACACACACCCTGCTACACCCCTGGATACTACTAAAGTTTTCAGATAAGGATATTCTATTTAGTTTTTAAGCAAATAAATAATATTACAATTTAAAAACCCATTTAGATTCTTCACCTTTTCTTTACCAGGGACCCCCTTTAAATATCTTTTGTTGCTGTGGACCCTCAAAACTTAACTCAAGATTTAAAACCATAACAACAACAAAAACAACACAATTAAATCCCCATTAAACTTTCCATCAGAGGCACTGGAGGGGGAAGGAAGACTTTTCTCCTGCTTCTTCCTGCATGTTTGTGGCTAGAGTGGATTGAATGGCAATGAGCAGGCCAAGCCAGCCAGCCTTTGCCTTGGTTCCTGTCACATGGCCGCTCCACTGTGGGGAGTAGGTGGGCTGAGGAGCCTTTAAGCCTTTGCAGATAGTGTGTTTAGATTAAGAGGAAAAATATATTAGTATTAGGATAGATAATTTTATTTTTGTATTAGTAAGAAAAAGAGGAAAATAATTATTATTTTTGCATTATTGTTACTGCCTTTTGTGGTTGGGTGTATTTTTCAGTAGAATGGTCTTATTCCAATAAAAATTCCCACTGTGAAAAAAAAAATCCCTGCGAGGACACAGCGGCCCCCTGGGGGTCGTCGTACCACAGGTTAAGAACCACTGGTCTAAACCACTTGTATAGCAGTCCATGTGCCTTACACAAAAACCTTTTGAAAGCATGGCCCTTAGAAGCATGCTTTCAAAGCAGCTGTCCCTGTGTTTGTGCATTACCATCAACGTTTCATGAAAGCACTGCCACACCAGTTAGCTAAGTATCATTGAAAAACCAGCACCAAGTTTGGATTGTGCGAATATCTTGTTTATCTATGCTCTATATAGTGGTATTAGCTTTATACCTCTCTATATAGTGATACTAGCTTTATACTCCTTTCCACTGCCTTCAGTACATCATGATGAGCTCTCAACTTCCCTATAAAATAGATTCACAAGGGAATGACATTTTCCACTGTAGGTTTTGATAGGTTTCAAATGAGTCAGCAAGGAGCACATCTGCTCTTTCAGGCTTAGAAGAACTATCCTTAGTTAGGTGTGATTAATTCCCTTTGGGTTTCTTGAGGGTGGGGACATTGGTGTATATGTGGAAAGTAGCGAAGCAGACAATGGCTGAGGAAAACCTGCTATGTCACTTCACTCCCTTTAAACACATGCAGAATAGTGCAATAGTGTTAGAGATTAACCAACATTGCTAGTTAGTGCCATCTGTAGTTGTTTCCTTAAGATGAACAAAAAGGACTCACCTTTTGGCAGAAACAATAATATAGCACTCTGAACCATAATATAGCTTTGTGATTTTTCTGGAGGATGCAAGATTTGTACCAGCCAGGACAAGACTAGTCATCAAACAACCTCTCAGAACAGCTAGCTGTGTTAGTTTGTTTCCATATAAAAAGGAAGAAGGAATCTTGAGGCACCAATAAGACTAACCAGCTATGTCCAATTCATTTTTCATCGGTTTTTGTATCATATGTTGGATAGCTGAGCCTTGGACTACTCGGTTGGCACTAAAGAGACGTTGAAAATGTTCAGCCCATCGATTCAGGATGGAGGCTTTATCAGTAATTAATGTTTGACCATCTGTACTGTATAAGGAGCTTTGGACCTGATAAGTAGGTCCAAACACTGCTTTAAGAGCTTCATAAAATCCTCTAGGATCACCCAGATCTGCACAGCATTGTGTCTTTTCTGCTATATTGATCTACCACTTGTTCTGCATGTCTCTGACTTTTTGTTGAAGTTTACTACATGTGAGGCGGAAAGCTGCTTTTCTTACATGGCAGGTTGGCTGGGCGAAGTATGGCTGGTGAGCAGTGTTCTTCTTTGCCAACAGTTCCTGGATCTCTTGGTTGTTTTCATCAAACCAATCTTGATTTTTCTTGTGGGAGAACCTGAGGGATTCTTCTGCAGACTGGAGGATATTGTTTTTGATATGCTGCCAAAGCACTGTGGGAGAAGGATCTGTAGGATGGTCTTCAAGTTTTGTTTTCAGATTTGCCTGGAAGTTGTCTCTCATGGTAGCTTGTTGAAGATTGTTGACTTGGAGTCTCTTCTTTAAGATGCCACCCCTCTTAGGTTTGAACTTAAGAGGAAGATTTAGTTTACATCTGACGAGGTGATGATCTGTTTGGCATTCTGCACTGGGCATCACTCGGGTATGATGGACATCGCGAATGTTTCTCTGGCAGACTAGAACATAGCCAATGAGGTGCCAATGTTTGGATCGGGGATGCATCCAGGTTGTCTTCAAGCTTTCTGCTGAAAGATAGTGTTTGTAATAGTCAGCTGTTGTTCTGCACAGAACTCTAGCAGGAGGTGTCCATTATCATTACAATTTCCAACACCATGCTTGCCTAAGGACTTTTTCGGATGGCGATCTGTAACGAAAGCAGCCTCGTCCCTGTTGCGAGGCTGTTGCGCGGTAGGGGGTCTGTTTCAGATGACGCTGTCCCCCTACCGATACTGTTGCAGAAGAGCTGGGAGGCTGCAGCGCTATATTTAGCGATTTTCTAATCATGGAAGTTGACCGTGATTAGAAAATAGCTAAATATAGCGCTGCAGCCTCCCAGCTCTTCTGCAACAGTATCGGTAGGGGGACAGCATCATCTGAAATGGACCCCCTACCGCGCAGCAGCCTCGCAACGGGGATGAGGCTGCTTCCGTTACAGATCACCATCTGAAAAAGTCCTAAGACACCTTTCCAGGCTTCGCAGTTCTTTCCTACTCTGGCATGGAAGTCACCAAGGATAATAATTTTATCTTCTACAGGGACTTTTTGTATGAGTTGGTGTAGGTCTGTGTAGAATTTGTCTTTCTCTACAGGGTTGGCTTGCATAGTTGGAGCATATATACTAAAGAGAACAACATGTGGGAGGCGTAAGGAAATAATGCAATCAGAGTGTCCTGTTGGCAAGGTTTCGAGTTTGGAGGCAATGGAGTTTTTAATCATAGAGCCTACTCTGAAATATGTTTTTCGGTTTTGGGTTTGCCAGACCAGTAAAGTGTGTAGCCGGCGCCGTGTTCTTTAATGCTGCCTTCCTCAGGGAGACGAACTTCACTAAGAGCAGCAATGTCAATATTAAGTCGTGATAGTTCATGGGCTATTAGGGCAGAATGACGCTCAGGCCATCCACTATCTGCAGAGTCTTGCATGGTTCTGATGTTCCAGTATGCAAGTGTCAGTTTATTTACACCTTTGGAGGCCAGTGTGTGCCTTTGTTTCTTTGCCTTGGTTTGACCACATCAGAAGATGCCCATTGGACACGTCTAGCCAACCAGGTAGATGGGGATGAGCTTTCATTAGGCCACCTTTTCTAGGCCCCTCTCCATATGGAGCAAGCAGTGCTCTCCTTTAAAAAGGCTGTTTGGTCATTCAGGATGCTGCCGAATAAGACTGTCATCTCCCGGGTCAGCCTCGAGCGACCAAAGTCCTGAACCGCCTGCATGCAGGGTTGGGTCTGCGGCTTCCAGTGCATCTTTGCACCTGCCGTTTCATTCCTCGCCTATCGCTACAAGGCTTTTTTGGAACTGGATTTGTCCTTCGAGCCTGTGCAATGGATTTTTCTGGTGGAGCGCAGCGTGCACAGAACTGGCCTCACCCTATAAACCAAAGGTTCATCTGCAGTAGCCTTGCAAGCATGGACGTAGCAGCGAGGTCCTCAGGTCGTAGGTTTGATTAGAGTTTCATTCTCTTAGATGGTTGACCTTTCAGGGTTGGATGAGCACCATCTGCCCGAGTTTGGGGTTAGAGTTTTCCTTCTCCTAGGATGGTTGCCATAAGGCTAGAGTGCCCATCCTGACCTTTGACACTCTTTGTCAGACCCTTCGGTTTTGACCTGTCTGGCATGGGAGACCCTACCGGTGGCTATTATGCCACCGCCAGCATAGCTCAAAACATCATTAGGGTATGCAAGCCTCTCTCCCATGACAAGGGAGCATCAATGGAGAGGCTGAACTACACTTGTCTTAAAGGTGCCACAACAGACTTTCCTTCTTTTCTAAAGTAAGAAACAAAATGGTCATCTTGGAGGATTTTATGTCTAGCAGATTTTTTTAGGAAAAGGGGTATGAGCTTTCATCCAACCTCCTCTTTGCGATAATGAAATGGTATGATGACACATTTCGGAGTTGTCATTCCTTCAAGTTACACTGCTGTTAAAGAACTGTTACAATGCTGCTACTCCATGTTCTACTGTGGCAATTCGAGAAACCCAGGTCAAAGTTCTTCACCACATTGGCTTCAACCCACCAAAAGTGAGGTGACTCTGTGACAGGAGGGGTTTATTCTCATGACACATGGTTTTTGACATTCTCCTTGGTTCACAAGAAGAAACAGTTCTGAAATTATTCACACATTATAGCGGGCCCTTGGTTTCTGCTGGGTTTGGTTCCAGGACCCCACCACCACCATGGATACCAAAATCTGTGGGTGCTCAAGCCCCATTTATATACAATGGCATAGGAAAATTGTGTTCCTTATATAAAATGGCAAAAATTTGTTTGCTTCTTGGAATTTTTTAAAAAAAAATATTTTCAAGCCATGAATGATGAAATCCGGGGATGCCAAATCTGTTGATACAGAGGGCCAACTGTACTTGTATAATATAATAAGTTATTCCAAGGCTGTTTGCAGAATGTGTGGTGAAGTGTTTGGGGGTGGTCAGGGAGATTTTTTGCACCTTCAATTCAATTTGTTTAAATCAGGGCTGACCCAAGGGTACACCTAGGGCAACATGAAGTTCCCAAGGCTATTTTCATGGGCCTCAACCTTCTGGGCCACCCCAGGTTTTAATTCCTTCTTCTGGAAGTCCCCATGAGCAAATGTTCACCTTTTAAATCAACTGAAGGGCCCGACTGATCTAGAACCGGCCTTCTTGAAGTAGCATGTTTCATTTCTGGCATTTTTTGAAGTCTATGGGGCTTTGGGCGGAGTGAGGGAGTCTCAAAGGAAGAATATTGGTTTCACAGTTGCCCATCCCTGGTTGAAATGTACATTTGATTTTATAAACTCTTCTGCTCTCAGTTCTGTATTAATAAACAGATCACAGAAATTATGTATTACAACTTTCAAAGCAGCCTTAGTGCTTATTTCTAATTCTGTACTTATTTAAAAACACTTATTTTGAGGAAGAAATGGTAAATATTCCATGAACAATGTAATCCTATGCACAGCTACTTAGAATTAAGCTTTATAGTGTGCAGTAAATCAGATTTGCAGGTAAAAGTGCATATGGTGGCAGAGTTAATTGTTGTTTTCTTTTAAACTCCAGGCCTTATTTGAAATCCAAAAGTCATTGGTAAGTATCTCATTGGAAGTTAAAAAAAAAGAAAAAGAAGAAAAGAAAGTATGTTTGAATGTATAATGTACATGTTAAAATGGATTTGCCATGCTCAGAGAGTAGTAAAGAGAAAAACACGAGTCCATGCATAATAAGCAAAATAATCAAACCTATGTAGTTATTAAACAATGAAGTGACAATCTGATGTAGAATATATTCTTTGACCTGTTTTATGGCTCCTGTTCCCAAGCCAGTTCTGTTTTTAACATTTCTTCTTATTGTTGTTATTAATGAAACAGTTACTCTAATGTATACATTTATCACCTTTAATTAATTATACATTTGCCTTTGAACAAGTCTTTACCACTGGGAGTAGTGGAATAAAACTAACACCTTTGCACACTTACCAGTACCACTTATTCAACTGACCTAGAAACAGAGTTATATAATTTACTAGCCATGAATGATATTGAAATAAAAGCAATGTCAACAAAGCACAGAGAAATGACAAGATTCATTTTTGTCTGGTTTTCAAAGGGCCTAGGCACTGTACTGGGAAGAAAGAGTTGTTTATTTCTAATCTGTGTGATAGCTGGCTCTCTTTTTATTTGCTTGGCATGATCACTCTTCACCATGTTACTTTTCCAAGTGTGTTTGTTTATATATTTTCTCCGTGGTGTTGTGTTACAAATAGAACAAAAGACAAGAACATCTGTCAGTCTTATTTCATTTATAAAAAAATTACATTTACCAAAATGATGAAATGGCTTGTAGAAACAAAACATCAGTGGTTCTTCAGGGCACCATGGGGTTCCTTGAAAACTTTTCAGAGCTTCATCAATGAAGCAGTCCATAATGGTAGAATAACTTGCCTGCCATTCCCAAACTGGGAACTTACAATGCAATAGACTGGGTGTGTTCAACAAAGTATTGTCGTTCACCACAGGAACTAATGAGGCCTAAAAGACCTGAGCAGCGGGTCCAGTGAACTGAGCAAGCATCTGTTTTCACCAAGAATCTTTTACAACATTGCTTCTTAAGCTACCTGATGTGAGAGACGACCTTTTTTTTTACCCCCATGTGTCAGGGACAGGGACCATATTCGTGTCCATTGGCTACAACTCCCCCCCTCCCACAAGCTCTCCAAAGACCAGCAGCATAGGATTCAGGGACCAGCACTGATCCTTGAACCATCACTTCTGACTTTTACAACATGTTACAATTGCTTGGCATAAAAGTAAGGTTTCTGTCCCACACATATTTGTGTTATAGAAAAATGCCTTATACTGAGCCAGATCACTAATTGAGTTATGCCAGTATAGCCAACTTGGTGTGTAAGCGGCTCCTCATAGTTCCAGGAAATGTTATTTCCTAACCCTCACTGGAGATCCTGGGTTAACTTCTCAAATCAGACAACACTTGGGGCTTGGCTAGATGGGCAATATACCCCATCTTGACCCCGTCTTAGAGCCTGCAGTCCAGATGATGAAGGGCATTTGCTCTGTTCTGCTCCTGGGCAGTCCTCACCACCCCTGGGGCAGATGCAGGGCTCAAATGGGCCTACGACAAGGTAGGTCCCAATTCAATGTTTTAAATTAATACCTTTTTAATCTGTTCCTGTCAGGAAGGAACAGATTGCACTTCCCATGTCCACAGGAGCCCATCCCGGCAAGCTGGGCAATCACTGCAGCCCCTGGCTGTCACCTCTCTCTCTCTGAAGTGGGAAGGAGTCCTGCAGCATGTGACCAAGGCTATTCACATGAAGGGGGGCTTTGGTCACATGTTGTGGGTCAGCTTCTTCATGGCCAGGATATGCTGGTGGGAAGCAGCATATCCTGGCTCGTGTAGATGAGTCAGTGTGTTCTGGGCAGTGTGGTGGTACACTTATTCAGTGTAATGGGAATCAGTGGGAGATGCTTACAAGAGCACATAAAAAGGAATCACTAAAGGTAGAAAGCTGGAAACCACTATAAGGAATGCCTGAGGAACTTCCTCAAGCAGCGTTTCAGCCTTGCGGAGAGGGGAACTATTACAGGTGTATCATGCTTAACAAAGTAGATGTGTTGCTGGGCATGAATTCATTAATAGAAAATTTGGCAGCAGAGGAAAAATTACATGGAAAGAATAGAGATAGGTTCCTAAACTCCAAAGAAAAAAAAGGGGGGGAGAGAAAAGAAGAGCAATTCAACATGTTTCAGCAAACTATTCATTCAAAACTAACTATACGCACACTGGAAACCCAACAAGCAGGTCAGGTAAGCCTGGAGTAAATAAATAAAACCATTTTGAACCTTCTAGAGACCACCATGTATAGATGTGTGAGCTGGACAGTGAAGAAGGCTGATTAAAGGGGGAAAAAACTCATCTGAGATGTGGTGCTGGAAAAGAGTGCTGTGGATACCGTGGATGGCCAAAAAGACAAATAAAGGGGTCCTAGAACAGATTGATCCCAAACTCTCCCTGGAAGCCAAGATGACTAAATTGAGGCTGCTGCCCTCTGGCCACATCACGAGAAGGCGTGTCTCACAAGAAAAGAGACACTAGGAAAGGTGGAGGGCAATAGAAAGAGAGGAAGGCAGCATACCAGATGGATATATTCAATTAAGGAGGCCACGGCCCTGAGCCTGCAGGAACTGAGCAGAGCGGCTGAGGACAGGGTGTCTTGGAGGTGTCTCATTCATGGGGTTACCATGAGTCAAAGTCGACTTGGAGGCAGTTAACAACAACAGAGACCACTTGAAAGCTTCTTTGAAAAGATACTCAGGGATGACTTTTTCTTTTACAAGCCTCCACTTTTCTATGCCTTAAAAAAAACACATTGAGGAGGTAGCTGGGGAGGCAGGCTAATCTGCTTTCCCCTTCTCTCTCTGTTTTGCTGTCCATGCACTCTCAGTAAGGGATTCAAGAGACATCTGACATTTACCTTATCTGTTGTAGGCAGGCATACACAGCTACAGGAGAATCAGTTGGAGCAGAAACACATCATTTCCCAGCTCAAACTTATTGCATTGTTTACTGCACACTACTGCATCCTCCTCCCCATGCCAGTGCTGCTAAAACATCCTGCTAAACAGGCAACAATGAGAAAAAAGTGGGCTGGGCAGGTATGAAGAGACTGTAAAAAGAATCTTCTTTGTCAGAGGCTTTGCTAACTAAGCTCTGCCCATAATTGTGTATATTACAGGTGCTTTACCAAAACAATCTGTTTTATAGCTATAGATTAATATACCTCAGGAGACTGTGCCACATGAGATCCCTTCTGATGCCACCTTTGTTGTACAAAGGCCATTTTAATATTTTGGGACTGCAGACAATGAAATATCCCCTTGCTTTACTGAAATGGAAAGAGGGGAAGTTTAAATCATAACTAAGAGGGGTAACCTTTTTGAGGGAGCATAATGATTATGTTAAATCTGTCAAGGATGGGAGATACTTCAATTGGAGATTTAGGGAATGTGTAAACATATGGTGGGTGCAAAGAAAATTTTTACCCACACAGAGGTGTGATGGGCCATACTTTTGGCCCAAACCCAACCAAAAATAGCACCCACAGTGACCAGAGATCTATTTCCACTTTTGACTTCTGGGGTTTGAGCCAGACTTTTTTGCCAACTGGGGATGACATTGAAGGTGAAGGATGTTTACAAAGAAACTGCCACACCCGGGGCTTTTTCGGACAAAGAAAAATAACGCAAGCAGCCTCTCCAGCTTGCGAGGCTGCTGCGCTGCAAAGTGCCCCTTTCATATGATGCTCTCCCCTGCCGGTACTGCTGCGGTACCACACGGAGAGCTGAGCATCATATTTCGTTGATTTTTTACTCACGAAAGTTGATCATGAGTAAAAATCAATGAAATATGACGCTCAGCTCTCCCTGCGGTACCGCAACAGTACCGGCAGGGGCGAGCGTCATACGAAAGGGGCGCTTTGCAGCGCAGCAGCCTTGCAAGCTGGAGAGGCTGCTTGCGTTATTTTCTTCGTCCGAAAAAGTCCCAGGAGTGATTGACTTAGGGCCTTTACCAGTTGTCTTTTTGAAACTGAGGAACCTGGGAGCTTTGGGGGGGGGGAGTCACAGAAAAGGGAATGAGGGCTACTTTCTGGCCTGCAGGCTGCAACCCCCCACCCCATGATTTAAGGGAACATTCCAGAATGAAACTATGATCACCGATCTATAATTTAAGAAAGCAAGGAGGAGAAAAATTGAGAGTCAGGGATGATACTATTTCAGTATAGACTGATCAACAACAGCCAAACAAAGGATTAGTTACTGTGAAGCTAAAGATGAGAAATGCAACATGAGTGCTGCCATGGAATATCAATCACACTTGAAACCCAAGAATTCCTGAATACCTTGTTGATATTTCCAAATGCAAGGGCTCATCTGAAAAATCTAAAATGCTTCCATCTGGAAGGGAAATTCAGCTTGCAGTAATACTCTTACTGACAGAGAAGTGAAGGGATCAAATTTTAGCAATTGTGTTTAAACACAGGGCTATTGAGAAGTGACAACTGTGCTAATTCACTTCTGCAAGAGAGAATCACCATTTACAGCATATGGCACAGATTCTTCTCCTCTAAAAGCCACAGTGCCCCAGATCAAAGAACTGTCAGCATCAGCATGAGAACTAAGTCTTCAGAATGATTTCTGGTCCCCAAACCAATTTCATCTAATAATTAACTGATCCCCAACATGAAAAGGTGGAAGAATTCCACAGGGAGTCAGGAGAGATCAAAGCCTGTGCTGTGTCTTTCCCTCCCCTTCCGCTTCTTTCCGGACAGCCATCCATCTGACATCAGTGAGAGAACAGTCACACACATTTAGCCACTAGAGACTGACATCAAACAGACTTTCAAATAAATTTCCATGATTCCAACTTTTGCTAGAGAAATGCTATTGGGGAGGAGGCAAGAGGCAGGGAAGATACAAACAAGAAAGCAGCTGTGATTTGATGCAAAGATGAGATCATTGGGGATGGGGCAGCAATATAAGGATGTAGTATGAAGACAACTCCCAGGAATAAAATTTCATGAGTCATATAAAGAAAGATTAATTTTAATTCCAAAAATATATTTCCATATTTGCATTTATTTTATTTAGTTTTGGCTATACCCCCTGACACTCAGCCTTTTGCTGAGGAATTAGAGAGACTAGAAGAGCTTGCTATTCTGTAAGCTTTTAGTATGTTCCAAGAAAAGGTCCAAACCTGGACCTCTGCTGGTGTAACTGCAAAATCAGGAGGAGGAGAGCCTACAACCTGCCCACAATTATACCCCATGTTACAGTAATCCAAATCAGATATAAGCAAGGCATGTCACTGTAGCTAGGGTTGACTGTCAGCATATGACGGACCATTAAAATCAATAAATATTATATTTACTTATTTTTAATGTGCCTATTTGGCTCAGTTTGAGCAATCCCCAATATGGCTGCCTTGGAAGATAAGACACTATATACCCATGATCTAAGCTAAGGAATTTAAAACCAGAGGGCATACCTTCCCAGGCAAGTTTTAAAGTCGGGGTCTTTAATAAGAAAAAACCAAGGCTTCCAGGAAAAGTAAAACTCTCATCAATATCTTTCTTATGTGTGTTAACTTGATATTTTTGCCTCCCCACCCCCCACAATATGTTCATCTTGTATTCTATTATATTCTATATTATTATTCTATAGAATAATAATTATTATTAGCCCCTAATGTGCTGTGCATCCCAGTACAAGCAAATGTTGAAGCAGTTAGCACACTCACAATCTGGAACAATCTGACTACAAACAGTGGAAAGAGCAGAAGACACTGTAGGGATAAGGCTTAGCTTTTAATTACTTCAAAGGACCTTTTTATTCTCCCTTCTCTCTCTTTCCCTGTCATTCCACCCAGATGTTATCTATCTATGCACAATTAGCCACAGCAGAGTTTGAACTACACATGCAAGGAGAGGAGGCATTTGGGATCAGCACCACAAATAACAGGAATAAAGTTTCCTTATACAGAAAAAAGATATCATGCAGTGTGCCAGTGCCTCAGTTTTAGACAGTGGTAGGGTGTGGTATATTTTTAATTACTTCAATTGTGTTTTGCATACACATGCCACATATACTGTGAAATCCTCAATCCTTTATTAGATTCTAATGAACTAAGAAGATAGGGGATTCCAGGACATAATCTGTCCCTTGTGCTATTGTGTAATATTTTCAAAGTATGACATTAGGCAGTAATTCATGCCTAGCAGTGAGGAAAAGTTTAACCTAATAACATGTGAGGAAACATTTACTCTCACATTAGCAGCTTATTGTCAGTCAGTGATTTTAACAAGACGCACTGTTCTTAATTTTCAAGGAGTGTGCATCCTTCACATTTCAAGTGTATACACATGCATCCATATAGACTACCTTTTAATCGTATATTTGACAAAGATCAAGATTATCCTCAGATAATCAGCCAATATGTGAATGTTATCAGAAAATGATACCTGTGGATAAGAATAAATACCTCTGTGAGAAATGCACTTTGCAAAATGAAAGTTTTTTTTTTTGCAAAGGTGCAGAAATGGTAGCTGCTTCTGCAATAAGCCTTTCATAAATATAAACGTATTTTCTGAATTTCACATCTCCCAACTGACACTGATAAATCCTGATAAATGATTAGTTATTGACACAAGTGCAGGGTACATTAAAAAGAAAGGAAAAAAGGATTAATTGTCTACTTTAATACCTCAAAATCAGTACATTCCCAAGACACAGCAACAAACGTCACAATTTCTTCATTAAATTAGAACCACAATTTGAATGTTCCAATTCAACACAGTAAAGTGAAACTTTTTGTATATGCTTTGTGGAACATATATTTACCAACACACACTTTCCTTTCTAATGTTTTGATTGTACACATATACAATAGTGAGCACACTACAAATCTTGGTTTTCCATACTGGGTATGTGAAGAAGAAGAGTGACAGAGAAGCTATGGCTCAGGTGTAGCTAGAATAATGAGAATCAACAACAGTCTGGCAAGACAGGCTTGCCATTCCTTTTGTCCTTGCTAGCCAGAACCAGGCAATACCCAGACCCTAGGCAAAGTCCTTGGACCACCTTGGCCACCAAGGAAAAAGCCCTTTATTCCCTGTTTTCCAGAATCAAAGGCAAAACCAATATTCAGTAACAGAAATCAAGAGGTCAAGAGCTGTGGTACATCCTACTAACACAACAGACACCAATTATAAGTAAGTATATTTATTTACAAGGATAAAAATATGATATAGAATAAATAGAACAATTAGGGAGATCTTAGAACCATTCAAGAGTATATGCAACCAGCAAAAGGGGGGAAAAAGAAAAAAAGAGAAAAAAGAATGCTAAATAACCTAGCTCTAATACATGTGAAAATCATACAGCACAGACCTTACAATAGGACCTTGTGATCAAAGTATCAGCAAAGAAAAAGAATGGAATTTTCTGGATCATATAGTGAAGACAAAGAAGAGAACAAAGAAAAAATTATATTCGTGTATAGAAAGCCCTAGGCATAGCTTAACCCAATTAACTAATCAGGACCCTACTGGTCTGAACATACCCACATTCAGAGGAAGCCATTCTCTCGCTAAATAACTGGTCCTTGAGAAACCCAAAGCACAAGAAAACATAGCTGTTTGAAGAACATTACATTACACTAGGTAACTATGAGAACATTTGGTCTGGCTATTAGAAAATGGAACCTCCAGACATGATTTCTTGACAGTATGAAATCTTTGTTAGCAATAATATACCCCTTTGAAATATAATTATCAATGTTACCAACTCCTACTATAGTCAGTCACTCACCCCAAATGTAGTTGCTAACACTTCCCCAGTGCAATGATTGTTATACCGTCATAAGACATTTATTGCTAGGACTAGGCCACTAACTGGCCAAATTGGTTGGCAGTTCAGATCTGGTAGAAAAGGTAAAACATCTTGGAAGAGTCAAGAGAAAAAATAAATATATATATTTTTAAATCACATGTCCCATTTTTAAAGTAACATACAAAGAGAAGAAGTACAGTCAGCCCTCTGTACCCATGAATTCTGTGTCCATGGATTCCACCATCCACAGCTTGAAACATTTTTTTTAAAAGGAGCAAACCTTGATTTTGACAATTTTTTTTATAAGGGATGCCATTTTACACCAGGGATCTCTGTTGGCACAGTGGTTAAATGCCAGTACTGCAGCCACAATGTAGTAAGTTTGATCCCACAGGCCTCCAAGGTTGACTCATCCTTCCATCCTTCTACAGGTTGGTAAAATGAGTTCCCAGCTTGTTGGGGGCAATTAGCTAATACATTGTAAACTGCTTAGGGAGTGCTTTGGCACTGATAAGTGGTATAGAAATAGAAGTGCTATTGCTATTGCTATGTCATTATATATAATGGGCCTTGAGCATCCATGGATTTTGGTATCCATGGAGGAAGGTTTTTTTCCAGGAACCAAACCTCAGCAGATACCAAGGGTCCACTGTAAATGTCTTATTCCACTATTGCAATTCTTCAAATATCCATGAATATCTATCAATATATAAGGTTCGAGCTATGTTATAAAGTATGCAACTTCTCCCTTTGGAGAAGAGAGAAGAAAGCATGACTCACGTAAGTTGTTTCAGTATGTTCTTGAAATTTATGAAGCCACATATGATACCATAGCTTAATATGCTAAAATTAAAAATTAAGTTGAACATATTATGTAACAATAATGTATATGCCTAAAAAATACCAACTTCAGTGATAAGTAACAATGATAACAGAATGGGCAAGAGAAACAACCAAGAAATTAATATGCCCCACTACCCACAAAGAAAGATGGAGGAATTCACAGGAAACCAGCTATTAGAGTACCAGTTTAATTTGTTTAGTTATTATCCTTTACACAGCTTCATTTTTATTTAAAACAGACAGGAAGTTTTTAATGTAATTTCTGAAGCTCAGTGTGGTGCACTTTTCCCTGAACACTTATGATCTTCCCACAAGTCTCCATCCAAAAAACTATTATAAGATTAAATGGAACCAGGTGGGAAATTTAAGATAGTAACGATATTGCAGGCAGCAAAGACAATATGTAAATATCACTGCAGCTTCCCTGACATTAAATTAAACTAGGAAGGAAAATGAAATCAACAGAAGTATGAGATGCTGAATTAATTTTTCCTTCAAATATTAAAAGTAATGAATTTTTTCCTCATTTCTAGGTTTCTTAAGGCTGCCTTAATACTAAATAGGTTAATTTTACTATGTTGCTTAATTCTTTTTTTTTTTTATTCTACAATCCTCCTCTGAAGACCATCTGATGCCCTAATCAAATGAGGGAAATACAAGAAAGTGCCATGGAAACTGCATATCCCAAAAGGATAATGTGGATTTGGATCCCAAAAGTGAGGGCCAAAACAAATATTACTTTGAATATGCATCTGGCTGGCAGCTATGCCCCCCCCCAGTTGTAGTCTAGAGCAAACACAGAGGATCAGGATTGGGTGGGGCCCTCCTCCTAGTATGCTGATCCAGACTCCAACCACACCTCCAATTTTTATTGCAAATTAATCTATCTATCTATCTGGCTTTTCTTCGCAAACGAAGATTCAGGAAGGACACATCCCACGCTTTCTGCAAGCGCGCTGATGACTAAAAAGGCCAATCCGAGATTAAACAAGTCCGGTTGCAAAAAGCACAGCAGAAGGTCTCCTTGGGTGATGTTTTTGGATTGTGATTCTTTCTGCGTTGTCGTTTCTCTTCAAGACTTGTTCGGCGTGAGTTCTCAAATAAGGCTGCAGCATTGTGGATAGTGCGTCTCCATGCCTCCCGATGGGAGGCCAGGGCGGACCACTGATGGTGATCAATTTGGCCGAGCCTGAGATGTTGTTTCAGGGAGTCTTTGTATCACATTTTTGGAGCGCCCCTCTTACGCTGACCCATGGCGAGTTCACCGTAGAGTAGTATTTTGGGGAGGTGATGGTCCTCCATCCTAGAAACGTGCCAGCTGCGTTCTCAATATCATGGCCTCAATACTGGTGATCCCTGCTTGCTCAAGGACAGCAACATTCGTCACATAGTCAGTCCAGTGTATATTTAGGATTGTGCGTAGGCAGCGCTGATGAAAGCGCTCGAGGAGTCGTAGGTGGTGGCGATAGGTGACCCATGTTTCAGATCCATAAAGGAGGATAGACAGTACAATGGCTCTATAAAACACTGGTTTTTGTGCTTTGCCTCAGGTGTTTATTGCTCCAGACACTTTTGTGACGTCTTCCAAATGCACTATATGCCTTTGCTAATCTGTGATCGATCTCTTTGTCAATCTTGGCATCTGAGGAGATGATGCTTCCCAGGTAGGTGAACTGCTGAACGGACTTGAGCACAGATTTGCCGACGGCAATGTGGGGATAGTGGTGTTCGTCCTGTGGTGCAGGCTGGTAAAGAACGTCTGTTTTCTTCAGGTTGACTTCCAGCCCAAACAGCTCTGCAGCTGTTGCAAAGCAGGATGTTAGGCGCTGCAGAGCTGCTTCTGTGTGGGCCACAAGGGCAGCATCATCGGTGAAGAGCAGCTCACGGACTAGACAGTTTAGAGTCTTAGTGTGAGCCCTCACACTAAGTTAAACAACTTAACTTAACTTAAGTCTTTAACTTAAGTTAAACACTTAAGTTAAACAAGCTACCATCAGTATGGTAACGTATATAGATGCCGTCGTCTTCTTCAAGCTCTGCCATAGCCCTTTGGAGCATCATGCTAAAGAAGATTGTAAATAAAGTTGGTGCAAGAACAGAACCTTGCTTCACTCCATTAGTTATTAGAAAGGGCTCTGAAAGAGCATCGCCATATCTGACTTGACCACGCTGGCCCTCGTGTAGCAAGATAATCATTTTAAGGAATTTGGGGGGACATCCTAGTCTTTCCAATATCTGCCACACAAGCAGACATTTACAGGACAAAAGAGAGGAAAGAAAGAGGAAAAGATTGCCGTTTTATCACCTTATTGCTCAACTGCTAAGCCAAAAATCCAACATAGCATCAGCGGGCCCTTGCCATGTTTGCAAGCCCCGCCTTGATGCTGGTCCGGCCAATCAGCTTGCACTGCCTCTCCTATGGAAAAATATGGTGATGCAAATGTGACTGTCTTAATGAGCAGACATGCACATTCTCTATAGAACATTTTAAAAATTCCGAGAAAAGCTGTAAAGGCTCTCCAGTTGCAGTTTATGGAGTTTCAGCTTCCCCCCTTCCAAATATGATGCATCGATGCAGATTTCCATTAAGACAGATTGATTTCCATGCAAATTCTATGAGGATTATTTTGACCGTTTAGACAACCCCAATGTGTCTATTTGTCTATGCTTCAAGGTTTCTCCATACCAATCACTTGCAGAAATATGACAGATGATAACTGGAAGATGCTTTCCACACAGACATTCTTATCTGAAATCATGTATAATTTACCAAACACTAAATTTAAGTCATATTTACTATATTTAGTAAATATGCCATATTTACTACCCCAAATCCGAACTTGCACATGCAAGGAAGATACCAGTAGGCATAGCATAACCCTGAGATCTGCAGAGTAGAAAACAATCTGAAGTGGGGAAAGACTCCACAGGGGGTGACGAAACCCATCACCAAGTATTCATTCCTTCATTCATACATTTCCCAACATTCACCCAACCTTGGAACTCAAGGTTGGTTACAAAAACACAGAAAAAAGTTTAACCACACAGAAGTTAAAATATAGCTAAAATATCAATGGGATTAAAAACTATTTAAATGTACAACCATTAAAGAAAAATAAATATCGTCAATACAGCACATTATGAAAGGCTCTTTCTGAATGAGCAATCAGATCATCATCATCATCATCCACCTTTACCTCCTACAGAAAGATAGTAAGGAGGGTGTTGGTCTCCTCTCTCCAGGAAAAGAGTCCCAGAGTCAGAATGCAGCCACCAAGGCTGCTGCCACACTGCAGAAATAATGCAGTTTGATACTGCTTTAACTGCCATGGCTCAATGCTATGGAATTCTGGGATTCGTAGTTTTGTGAGATATTTAGCCTTCTCTGTCAGAGAGATCTGGTGCCACAATAAACTACAAAATCCCAGGATTCTATAGGATGGAGCCATGGAGCAGTGTCAAACTGCATTATTTCTGCAGTGTGGCAGCAGACCAAGAAAGCCCTCCCCTATATTCCTATGAGATGTATCTGTGAAGGTGGTGGGATGGAGAAAACAGCCTTCCCTGAAGATCACAAAATCTGTGCAAGCTCATATTGGATATTTGGTATTTAATTAGTAATTATGTAATGGCAGTTGGTTGACTAAAAGGCTGATCGCACAAGGGAAGGAAGTGGCAGTGCACCCTGAAAATATGGCCACCTGCCTTACTTTATTGCACTACATTGCTCTGTTTCAGCTGTTCTCCTGTTCTGGTCACACGTAAGACGGTGGTAGGCACACATCTTTTTGCTAACTGGAAAAATCTGTTAGCAAAAAGACCTGCCTTTACCACCGTCTCCCATGGGGCCAGAACAGGAGAACAGCTGAAACGTGCTGATGTCATGTGATAAGGCACGGTGGGACCTGGTACTCTCAGGCTTCACTTCCACTTCCCTTCCTTTGTGTAGTAAGCCACTAAGAAAAAGGTACCAGTGGAAAGTATATTGACTGTGAAGGAAGGACAACCATCACATTACCTGAAGTTGAAGGCTTTCACGGCCAGCATCCATAGTTTTTTCTGGTTTTTCCCCCAGGTTATGAGTTTAATGAGCCGTAGGAGTTTACCGCATACCATGTAGCTGCGGACAAGTCTACATAGGGACCACAAAACGCAATGTGCAAACATGAATCAAGGAACATGAGAGACACTGCAGACTGGGCCAGCTAGAAAAACCAGCAGTAGCAGAACACGTTATAAACCAATATGAGCACAAAATTCTATTTGAAAATGCAGAAATTCTGGACCAGGCTAACAACTATTAGGTCAGAATGCATAGGGAAGCTATTGAAATTCACAAACACCTGGACAATTTCAACAGAAAAGAGGAAACCCTAAAAGTAAACCAAGTTTGGCTACCAGTCCTGAAAAACACCAAAATAAAAACTGAACACATGCATATGAACTGACAGGAGGTTTCCCAACAGAAAATGGACACTAATCCCCCTAGTATATCCTCCCACCCTAAGAACTGAATCTCCGACAACTGAATACACAAATTTGCATACTAATCCTCTTCAACAGGGACTTGCAGTATATAAACCCCACACACCCACATGCCACCATTCTCTGAAGATGCCAGCCACAGATGCAGGTGAAACATCAGGAATAAATTCTTCTAGAACACAGCCTCACAACCTGGAAAAAAAAAAACCACCAAAAAAAAAAAAACCTGTTACCTGAAGTGTTTATCTCCTGCTTCACTCTGGGAAACTATTTTTTAAAATGTCTCCAGGGATGGAACACAGAGCTGACCAATGCCCATTGCATACCTTGATTTCAGTAAGGCCTTTGACAAGGTTCCCCATTATATTCTTGCAAACAAGCTTGTAAAATGTGGGCTAGACAAGTTAACTGTTCAATGGATTTGTAATTGGTTGACCGGCCAAACCCAAAGGGTGCTCAGCAGTGGCTCCTCTTTGACTTGGAAAGATGTGACCAGTGGGGTGCCACAGGGTTCTGTACTGGGCCCAGTGCTATTCAACATCTTTATCAATGACTTGGATGAGGGAATTAGGGGCATACTTATCAAATTTGCAGATGACACCAAATTGGGAGGAGTAGCTAATACCCTAGAGGACAGGATCAAAATTCAGAATGACCTGGATAGACTGGAGAGCTGGGCCAAAGCTAACAAAATGAAATTCAATACGGAGAAATGTAAAGTACTGCATTTAGGGCGGAAAAATGAAATGCATAAATATAGGATGTGAGAGACCTGGCTGAATGAGACTACGTGCGAAAGGGATCTAGGAGTCCTAGTAGGCCACAAGTTGAACATGAGCCAACAGTGTGATGCGGCAGCTAAAAAGGCCAATGTGATTTTGGGCTGTATCAATAGAAGTATAGTGTCTAGATCAAGGGAAGTAATAGTGCCACTCTATTCTGCCTTGGTCAGACCTCACTTAGAATACTGTGTCCAGTTCTGGGCACCACAATTCAGAAAGGATACTGACAAATTGGAGCGTGTCCAGAGAAGGGCAACTAAAATGGTGAAAGGTCTGGAAACGATGCCTTATGAGGAGAGACTTAGGGAGCTGGGTATGTTTAGCCTGGAAAAAAGACGGTTAAGAGGCGATATGATAGCCCTGTTTAAGTATTTGAAGGAATGTCACGCTGAGGATGGAGCAGGCTTGTTTTCTGCTGCTCCAGAGACTGGAACACGGAGCAATGGGTGCAAGCTCCAGGAACAGAGATTCCACCTCAACATGAGAAGGAACTTTTTGACAGTAAGAGCTGTTCGGCAGTGGAACACACTCCCTCGGAGCGTGGTGGGGTCTCCTTCCTTGGAGGTCTTTAAACAGAGGCTGGATGGCCATCTGTCGGGGATGCTTTGATCAAGATTTCCTGCGTGGCAGGGGGGTTGGACTGGATGGCCCTTGTGGTCTCTTCCAACTCTGCAATTCTATGATTCTATGAAATCAGATGAGAACCCCAAGATTTGAATGTAACTGAGATTTAATGCAGTTCATCTCAAGCTATCTGATATAAGGGCCCAACATTTTATTTCCCAACATACCAGAGACCAGCAACATATCTGTGACCACTGGGTAAAATTGTTTCTCTCTTCCCTAGAAATTTGCCAAAGACCAATACGCAATGGCTTAGGGACTAGATAAAGCATTCTCAAATTTGGTCCTTCTAACTCTATTACACAGATATCACTGCTTGCCAGTTTTCTATTAATAATGTGTAACAGCAGTGGCAGCACTAGGGATATGTGGAGAGGCTGAACCGCACCAGATGACACCATCGCGGGGAGGGGGGCGTGACACCAGCTTTAGTGATGCCACAGGACAGGCACTTGTCCATGGACCACCCCTGCCACAATGTTTTGATGATGGGCACCATTAGTCATGTATCTACAGTTCAGACAATACAGCAACAGTCTAACTGTTCCCCCAAAACACTTTTATGATGTTGTTGCTGCTATAATGTGTGTATACAGCTTCCTTTGTGTACCTAGTTTCTCTAAGTAGTTTCCTACATGGACAGTTTAGCTCATGCAGTAAATTCTCACATATGTCCTCAGGAAGCTATCAGGTTAATGTTTAAATGAGGTCTAAACTGATGAAATGCAACATTTTTTAAGGCAACTTTCTCAGTATAAACTATCCTACATTAATATGAGCATGTAGTTTCTCCTCTCTTTTTGCCATTACAGGTATTGTCCAGCCTCTCTGTTTCCACCAAGCCTATGCTCTCCATTGACTTAAATGGAAGTCCAGAATGAAAACTGGGGCTTGGTTACATGGTGAAAAAAAAAAACAAACGTGAAGAATTCACCAAGATTCCTAATTGTTTACGTGCATTGCACCACAAAGTCGCCCCTTTCAGAAGGAGGGGGGCACAAAAACCCATTAGTAGCACAAGAAAGGATTTCAGGACTTTTCTCAACTTTTTTGAAAAGTAGTGCATTTTCGATAGTGTGATCAACCATTACACTAAGTGCTGTGTGAATTACCAGCAATCTTTCCGATACATTCACAGCAGAGCTTTGCCATGATTGGTTGAACTCACCAGGGAGGGGTTTGGACAAGGAGGGGATGGAGGAAAGATCCATCCACTGTTGTTTCCAGCCACGGAAAAGACTGTGAGTGCTAGCCTTGTGTATGTGTGCGTGTTTCCTTCCCTCCCTCACTCCTTGGTCTCTTCATGCTTGGCTGCAGCCAGTTGAAGAATTCCAAGGTAGCTTTTTAGTCTCTGTGTGTGAATGTTCTTCATCTCCCCTCGTGAGATCCTGTTCCTTTCCTTCCCTCCCTCCCTCCTTGGTATCTTCGTGCTTGGCTGCAGCCAGCTGAAGAATCCCAAACTAGCCTGTGTGTGTGTGTTTGGCTGACACTCCATGCTATAGGAATAGAAACTAGGCATTCCTGTGGTAATCAGAGGATGTGCTTGGGAGGCCACACCCCCCGCCTCAGTCTGTGTGTGAATATCAAAGTGGAAAAAAGCTGAAAACTAAACCGATAGACCAATTAAGCAATAATTCATGTGAACAATGCAGTACTGGTGCGGAACAGCGATACAGCGCAAATTACCGCAATAAAAACTGTCGTGTAACTGAAGCCCTGGAGACAGCTCCTGTACCTAATAGTTGTATAGAACTGGGAATTTCAAAAGGTGTTTCTGGTCATACAACCAGGTAACAAGCAATACTGCAGAGTAGAAAACAATCTGAAGGGAGGAAAGACTCCATAGGAGGTGAGGAAGCCATCACTAACTTCCCTCTTCTGCAAAACCATTAAAAGTACAGGTAGAAACCACCCATTCTTTCAAACTATTTTGTGAACTCCTAAGAAACAAAAGAGCAAATGTTTCTGCCTGGGTGGCAGAAGGCTCTCAAAATGTGTACAGGTTTTCATTAAGCACATACACTTGAGCAGCAAAGTACATTACATTGGATTTGAGGTGTTATTTCTAGCAGCTCCTGCCCACTATCGGCAGCCATTCCACAGGAGCAAAACGTAGTCATCTCCCACAGTAGATGTAATGTAGAACCAACCTTGACAGGAAGGAGAGGCCATAACTGTAATTAGGGAACCTTGTTTTTGTGACTGGTGAAATTAGCGCCCGTTTATATATGACATACACATGAACCCTTGTTGACATCTTGAGTATAGGGAAATGTATCTGCTAATCAAAACATGTAATTATGTCCTATGAAGCTGAAGTAACACACTGAGCCCTTGAATATTGTGGCGTTAATGAACAGGGAAATTCATTTATCCAATCACCTCAAGCCGTCCTTTCATGCTGTTTCCCCAATCTCCATACCAACAGAGATTAGGAGGAAGCCAAAGCACTTGTATATCAACAGAAAGACAGTGAGCATACTGTCAAATGTTTTTCATTACATACGCCTTTATTATGAGCGGGGCTATTTTCCTTTCACAAATTCAATCACTGGAA
The DNA here is from genome assembly GCA_030847615.1 of Gambelia wislizenii. Classification (NCBI taxonomy): domain Eukaryota; kingdom Metazoa; phylum Chordata; class Lepidosauria; order Squamata; family Crotaphytidae; genus Gambelia; species Gambelia wislizenii. Next base: position 170,221,114 of record JAUMIR010000002.1, read on the forward strand.
TGAAAGACTGAGAAGCAAGGAATATAAATGCCTAACATGTTACATTATGTCCCATTAAGATTACTTCTGACCTCGAGTCATCTTTTTGCCATTGACAAGGTCTAATATGTTAGTTTTATAAGTTAGAGAGGGTTAATCCTTAAAGTAGCCAATAAATAGAGAAGCACATAAATAAAAAGAAGTATAAATTGAGAAGGCACATCTGCATTGCTTTTCTTTATGCTGTTCTCATTTGAAAGGGAATAAATGGTGTGGTACAAAAGTGATTTAGCTCCATGTCGAGAAATTACAGTTTATAACATGCCTAATAATAATCAGGAATAGCTAATTTCCTGGAAGAATATGCACCCTAGTAATTTGACCTAGCGAGTGAATCCTTAGGCATCATACCCCTGGGTCTGTGAAAAGAAACAGCAGACCTGTTGGTTAAGAACACTTGCCTAAGGATTTAATTCTTAAAATGCATGTCAGAGTCTCTCACATCAAGCCCCAGTAATTAATGAATAAGGAGACACAGGTGGTGCTAGGGCTACATAAAGGCACCACACAATGATTGTACTTTACTGCTCCACACTTATTGTTATTTCTGATGGGTTAAACGTGAGTAACAACATATCCAGCACAAATGCTCTGCTATCTCCTTTACTTTTTTCAGGGCTTCAGCATGAAAGGGAGGCATGTCACTACTGACAGGACACTCTCCCCCCATATGGAACCTTTCCTGACAACCATTCTTATGGAAATCTTTTGTGTTCCTGTGTGGGGAAGAGGGCTCACTTTTGAGCTGGAAACAAGCCTGAAAACAAGGGCAAACCATTTAATGCCAATGTACAACACAGTCATAGCATGTGTGTAGTTATGCATGTCTTTTGCATAAAAAGAACAGCAAGAACACACCGAGGGCCAAGCAGACTCATTTCTTTCAATGTTAGTCTGCCTCATTTGCTTACAGAAACAGGGGCAGGGGTTCCCAACTTAAAGAAGAAAAGGAAAGTGCAGGTGAACACTCTTGATGCCTACCATTTAACTCCTCCGTAGCTTTCCCCCTGTAAAACTTGATTTTCCATATTTGAGAGGAAAGTGACATCTGAAGCATGAGGAAGAGGCTGAGAAGAGGTATGTTACAATCTGGAGAGATTTAGCTCCCAATGGGTTAACATAAAGATACTAAAGAAGATGGATGAGGGGTACCAACATGAAATCTTGTACCATCCTATAACTGAAATGCCATGAAGTCTTGCAGATTTCCTTGCCCCTTTCTCTGCATGTAGCTGCTAAAAACTCCAGGAGAATCACTGGTGGTCACACCAGAAAAGAGGCCATTTCAAGGGCAAATGCTAGCTTTAAACCAGAGCGAAATGGTCTAAAAATGGAAATGTTCCATCCAAGGCATCTGGTGGGGGTGGAGGATGTAGTGTAAGGTAGCAAATATAGTTTGCCTATTGTGTAATACAATGTACCCATACAGTTTAGCCTAAAATGTCTGCACAGTATATTCATTTCTATTTCTTTTCCTTTTGGCCCATTTTCCTTTTAAACCCCACAAGTGATGTATGCCAAAGTCACAAAAAACACAATTCATATCATTAATACTTTAAAGCTGTCACTAATTATTGTAAACATGGGTAAGTCCAAATAATAATTAAGTGGGAATATTGCACAGAAATGACTGAGCATCCTGTTAACGTATGTTTAATTATTGAAGCAAAGAGTTAGCAAGAGGATTGCTGCATAAATCTGTTTGCACATGGATTCATGTGCTTGTATTATAATTATTCACAGCTGTTGGACTTTTAAAACCATATTAGGAATTTAATTGAAAAACTTTCACTCTGACTTTTAAAAATACACACACATATATAGATGTATAATCTTGAATACAGTGCCAATAAATAACATATGTAAGTTTTAAATAAAAAGCTTTGAATTTCCATTACTTATGTTCTATGTGATTGGTTAATAGAATATATTTTCATAAAGCAAGCCAACCAGCAAGCAAGAGGATTGGAAATACATTGGGAGTCATTCAAAAGGAACAAGCAGAACAAATTTTCCTTATTTTATTTTATTTTACCTTATTTTATTATTTATTTATTTTAGAGCAGGGCTATAAGAAATACAGAGAGTGGATCAGCTGTCTGCAAAGATTTCATGGTGTTGGAGGGTCCCCTAAAAAGTTGATGAACTGGAGAACTGGTTGAACATTTAATGGTCTGAACCTCCACCCATGCTCAAGCTACAAATTTGAAGATAAAAGCAACTGTTGCAAAATGCCAAAGAAAACCAACACAGATTAAGAAGCAGAATGTTTTCAACCTTGTTCCTTGCAGAACAGGGGTCTCTGTGTAAGAACACAAATACAATATAACTATGGTATATTTGTACTTTTACATTAATTAATTAATTAATTCATTAATTAAGGTGACTCTACATAAGATTAATTTTGTGGATTAAGTCCAATAATTGCTAAGTGCTTCCAGAACGATGCATCACTCTTTTTGCTATAGCTGTGCTTGCCTAAGATGGCAGGGCATACTTTCTGAGGCCTCTGGCTTATGAGTAATCAGGGTTAGCTATCCGGAAAGTCAAGTTTATGTCTAAACCTGGACTTGTGGCCTTTCTTTTTTTCTAAGAAGCCAGAGTTTGAAGCCACGGCTTGTAGGAGGTTTCTGGATCCCAGATTGTTAGAGGAGCAATCCTATGTAATGCTAAGCTTTCTACATCTAGTAGGTTCATTGGTATTATCACCACTTCCTCTCAGAGAAAGAGCCAAAGAGGAGCAACTGAGAAATGTCCACCAGCAAACTTGATCATTACCAAGGATCCCAAATACTCAGCAATTTTGACTAACCATTTTTGTTTGAATATGGCCAATATAACAGCTGTGGACTGCAGAGGTTATCTAAGCTGACATGAGAGTATGTAATTCGGAAGAATCAAAATTCAAACTATTTTTTAAAAAAAGGCTTGTTCCTATGATAACTACCTTTTCACATCAGAAACCAAGTCTGATGTGCAAAAAATTATTGCAATCAGTGCAAATTAACATTATTTCTTCATAAAATAAGTATGGCTTGGAAAAGTCTTCAAAAGTTCATCTTGCAGTTCCTTATTAAAAAAATTGATCTGGCATTTTTAGTGTCTTGAAACTAACTTATTTTGTATTAAAAACATGAGCTTTTGTACAAAATACATTTTTCACATTCTACAAATGGATAACAGCAAGCATTTACAACTGCCCTTTTATACTATTCAACTAAGCATCTGTCAAAGTGGGCTGTAGTCTACAAAATTCATGCCCTTACATTTTTAAGGTGCTTCAAAGAACAAGTCTTTACCTTCTAAATAGAATATCATTGTCATCTGAAATGCCATCTCTCAATTTAACATGTATTGTGCATCTCTAATAGACCAAGCTTGTCACAAAAACCCAGTTAGCTTATTTTATTGTTTAGGGTATTTTCTGCATCAAGATCTAAACATTCCTAAATTCAATTACTGTTATTTGTTGACGCCATGTGGAATTTTGTCTATGACACTTTTACTGTTAGATCCTGCCAGTTTCCTTTCTAACATGAATTCTAAATATTCACTATATTCTGCCCTTGCTTACCACTTTATGGGAACATCAAAGTAGGTCCAGCCCACATATGAATCAGGGTAAAGTGACCTCCTTTGAGTGACAGAAGAGGAGAAAAGATGAATAGGACATAGTGTCTAAATAGAACACTATCTGATATTTTAAATTGTGGGCTGTAGTGGGAAACAGGATGCCTGCTGGACTCTGCTACACATAGCAAAATGTCTTGGGATGGGATTGCGGCTACATATCAACATGCATAACATCATACCCTCCAACATTTCACAGATGAAAACCAGGCCACATGTGACCCAGTAACATCAGAATGTGCTCAAAATGGGGGGGGGGAGATTAATCATAGAGTTGGAAAAGACCACAAGGGCCTTCTCGTCCAACCCAAATCAAGAAGAACACACCAATTAGGAGAAGCTGTAAAAGTCTGCTTTTGTCTGAGTCAACTGAGAAGGGCAAGATCACCAATGGAAGTAAGCCAAGTACAAAGGGGGAGAGGGGAGGAGCAGGAGGGAGAAACTGGGGCATTTCAAAGGCAGCTGAAAAAGCAAGATGACAAAGGATTAATTTGGACCATCCTTGCCAAACTGGAACAGTTGGAGGGTATGTAACACGTGCTTATGAGATACTGTTGACAAAAGCACATCTGCACTGCACCTGCTACTTCTGCATTCAGAGCTCCATCCAGTTTTTGCAGGAGCCAGCCTACCTGCCTTGTTCAGAAAGTCATGCACACTCAGCAAGCCTCTTTGATCTATCAGAGGCTTCCCGGACTGCAAAACTGGAGTGGCTGGGTGAGAGGAGTTCTGCTGATCCTTTCTTCCCAGTGCTGCTTTTACATGACATCAAATCTACTCCAGAGAACAGTTTTGAAGTGGGGTGATGCAGAAAAACAGGAAATTTGTGAAAACCATATTGCCTTTCTGCTCATGATATTATCTGCTGGATCAAAGAGCCTTTTGTCAGCCGGTAGGCAGACTGGAAACAGCCCTTAACATTGTAGAAATGAGTAAAATGTTTTTCTTTGTCCATCATTAGTTAATGCTGATTAATAAACAGTTCTCAGAGTAAGGCAAACTGTGTACTAACCCATGCGTGTAAGAGATAAGAGGAACTGGAAGGAACTGGACTCCAGATCTTAAGCATCCAGGGCTATGTCAAATTCACCATTTCTACTCTCCTTATTGTTCTCCTCCAGTCCATTGCCTAGTTCTACAGTTTCTGATCTTGTGTGGTACTACTGAAATCTAATGGCCTAGCTACTATACAGCTTGCTCTATGTTGGGCTGAGTAATACAGTAGGTTAAAATACAGCATGGAATTTTAAAAAAGAACATCTACCTAATAACGACTGTACAGGAGGACAAAAAGAACAATTCTGGTTCCCAGTCAGATTCCTTGCTGCGGTCTAAACTGAATATTTTAACACATTTGCACTACTGCTGAATCTTTTGTAATTGCATCTAACTGTAGACCAGAGGTAAAGCGCTGGTTCAAATCTACCCAGAGTCAGGTATGCTTTGACACTGTTCATATTAGCAAAAGTTTGAATACATTGACGTGGAATTCAGTCTATTGCTACTGGGGCAAAATGCAGAAAGCAATAATAACAGTAGTAGTATAGTAACAACCACAACAACAAACAGAATTTTTTTAAAAAATGGGTCGTATACAATAGCTGGTAGCTTCCTTGTCAACGAGGCAGTAAATCTACTCTGGTTTTCACTCAAACCAGATGTCAAAAGAACTATCCAAAGTTTTGAAGCTTATCTTCCAAATAGGGTAAAACAGGACTTTGCACAGCATCTTTTAGCTTCAGACTAAAACCCAGAGTGGATTCACCATACTTTTGATGTGAAAGCACCAAGCACCATTGATAATCAATGCGTGTGATGAGAAGATGAGAAGAAAACTGAAGTCAAACCTTAAATAATATAGGCATACAGTTGGCCCTCTGTACCCCTGGGTTCTGCATCTGTGGATTCAACCAATCACAGCTTGAAAATCCCCCCCCCAATCCCCTAAAGCAAGCCTTGAATTTGTCATGTCACTATGCTGACATGTAGGCATACCCTGCTGTAGCCTCCTACCATTTCACAGATCCTCAGTCTCTTTCTGGCACTCATTTGAGTTGTTCATTATTTTATATAACAGGACTTGAGCATCCACAGATTTTGGTATCTGCAGGAGATCCTGGAACCAATCCCTTGTGTAAACAGAGGACTGACTGGAGATTATCAGATGCACTAAATATGGCATTATCATGATGCCAGGAGATCGCTAAAGGGCTTCCTTTTCAGACAACATCTTTCCCATCTCGTCATGCACCCATGCTGCTGCCACGCCACCGGCACTGCTTTTTATTGATAGGCTAAGCCATCAATAGCTCCCCCATTCCGTTTCTGTAATGGAATGTCCTGAGACTGAAAAGGTGCCCTGTTATGCTGGCAAAATGCCACTGTCAATGGGAGGTCTGTGCCAGGACACTTCCGGGTGAGATCAGGACATCAAGTTAAGGGACACACTTTTTTGTACCCTCCCCGGGTTACTTGTTATGTTTTAAGTATGTTTAGGTGCTTGGTGTAACTTTTTGTCTTTCATTTTACTTTTTATGTTTGAATTTCTTGTGCTCTCATCTTCTCATGAGAATGGCTGGGATCTGAAACCAGGAAATGAAAGGAGCTCCATCCAAGCTCCATTCACTCCTGGGCTGCCCTGCCAAGGGAATGACATGCTATTAAGGTACTGGTAGGTCTGAAAACTTTGTTTTTCCATTACAGGGATGGGAGAGGGGTGGGAGAGGAGATTGCGAGACAGGAACACTTTTTTGTTCCCATCTGATAATCTCCACTGTATTATGAATAGTGAAAACACTAAAGAAAAAACTTCTATTTAAAAGCAATTATGACTACTAAGAAAGAGTTTGGATTTTGAACAAGAATAAACATGTCTACTTATTTGTATGGGATATAAAATTTAAAAGTGTGGAGGGGGGGAAATCCACAGTAACAGATCATTTCAGCAAAGCCTGCTGAAAATGCTTGCATATTGTCACCAATATTTATGCACAAAGAAAGGTGTTTTTAAAACTTGCATAAGTATGCTTCATCTTATGAAAATCTTTCATCCATTAAAGGAAAGAATGGATAGGAAGATTACCTTCTATAGCAACAGCTTTTGAAAAGAGTTGATAATAAAAAGCAGGTCAAGACAAAAAATTTCCTCTAAAGGGAAAAAGAGTGAAGGTACGGCAAAGCTACTTTTCTTCTTGCTGTGTACCGTCAAGTCATTTCCAAGGTTTTCTTGGCAAGATTTGTTCAGAGGGGTTTGCTTTGCCTTCCTCTCAGGCTGAGAGTGTGTGACTTGCCCAAGCTCACCCAGTGGGTTTCCATGGCTGAGCAGATATTTGAACCCAGGTCTCCAGAGTTGTCGTCCAATGCTCAAACCAGTACACATTCTGGCTTTTACATTTAAAGATCTTTGCTTGTTAAGTAAGAAGTACCCTACAATTTTGCAAGCACATTCGTCCCCATAAACATGCTAGACAGCCACTTCCCCCATTTACTTTTAATGGTGAGAATATGTCCCAGCAAGCTACTGTCTAAAAAGATAACATATTTTGACTTTCTCCCTGCCATCCAACATAATAAAACAACAGAAGCCAGAATATTCATATAAAATCCTGATCAAAAAAATTATCTAAAATCTTACACCTTTAGGTTATGAAAGCCCCCCCCCTTCCACATGAGAAGCAGGGGCATCAGCTTTTTGTGTTTAGTACTGTTCCATGCTACAAATTTATTTTTATCACTGGCTGTGCTTGGCTGAGAGACAATTGCAAGTCCAGCATAAATGGGAAGAAAGGAACATTTTTCGTGGACTGGAGAGTTATTATTATTATTAATAATAATTAATAATAATTTATTATTATTATTAATATTAATAATAAATAATAATAAAATTTATTTGTATCCTGCCCCTCTACAAAATGCAATCGGGGCAGCTTACAACATTAAAATCTACATACAAGCCCCTCTATCCCACCCACCCCTTAAAATACAATTAAATAATTAAACATTTAAAACATACTTACTAAATACTAAAAATACTAAAAACAACACAATAAAAAGCTGGATGGGATCAGACTAATAAGATTTTTTCTCTCTGATGGCCGAGTATCTATTCAGGAAAGGCCTGCCAGAAGAGATCCATCTTAAGAGCTTTTTAAAAGCTATTTAAGGTAGTAATTTGACAGATCTCATCCAGCAGGCCGTTCCATAATCTGAGAGCAATAGCTGAAAAGGTCCTCTGGGAGGTCGACAAGAGCCTAATTTTTAAAGGTTGCAGCAGTTTCCTCCCAGAGTACCTGAGTGCACAGGGAGGATTATATGAAAGGAGACGGTCCTGAAGATAGGTTGGATCCAAGCCATTTAGGGCTTTAAAGGTGATAACCAACACCTTGTACTGGGCCTGGAAACTAATGGGCAGCCAGTGAAGTGATCTTAAGATCGGTGTTATATGGTCTCTTCTAGATGTAGCTGAGACTAGTCTGGCTGCCATATTCTGTACTAGTTGAAGTTTCTGGACCAAACACGAGGGTAGCCCCATGTAGAGTGCATTACAGACGGCAAGGTTACCAAGACGGCAGGTGTACCACGGTCTCAGGGTCCCCGACTTCCAGGAAAGGGTGTAGCTGGCGGATCAGCCGAAGCTGATAACAGGTTCTCCTGATGTTCAGTGTGGTTTCATGCTCCAAGGCTGTTGCTTGATGTAGAGCAATATTTCTTAACCTGTGGTTCGGGACCCCCCAGGGACTGCAATGTCCTCAGAGGGGGTCTGTGAAGGCTTGAAGGCTGCTGAGCCAACCTCCTGCCTGCAGTGAAGCCCTGGTGGCGCAGTGGTTAAATGCCAGTACTGCAAGTCCCCATGTTGCAAGTTCGATTCCAGAGGGCTCCAAGGTTCACTCAGCCTTTCATCCTTTCGTAGGTCGGTAAAATGAGTACCCAGCTTGTGGGGCAATTAGCTAACACACATTGGAAACTGCTTAATGCAGTGTAGATGTGTAAATTGCTATTGCTTAAAACAATTTGTAAGGCTCTGATAGCCTTGTGGCTGAAGAGCCTTGTGGCTGAAGAGCGGGGTATAAATAACTAATAAAAAAAACATTCGTAAGTTAAGTCTTGAGGGTCCACATCAACAAAAGATATTTAAAGAGGGTCTCTGGTAAAGAAAAAGTTAAGAGAAACAGATGTAGAGTAAGGAGCAAATAGAACAGCTAGGTTCAAACAACTAGGCTTTTGTAGACTCTTTCCTTCCCTAACCAAAATAACAGTTGTGACTCACTGGAAAGGCAAGCAATGAATATTTTGCCAGACCTTCCCTCAGCTATGGGGAACGGAAAAGATGATCATCCTTTCCCTCACATCCTGAAACCCAGCTCCAAGGTTCGTGCTTGGGCATACCCTCCAAGTGTCCTGATGTGGCAGGGACATTCCTCTGTCACCCCATTTTGTCAGCTGCTTTTAAAATGTCCCATTTGCTCGCTCTCTCCCCCCAACTTTCCCCCAATGTCCTCGGCTTATTTCCATTGGTAGAATGGAGTTCACAGTACAAAGTTGTTTCCACTCAATTATTTCAGCAGTGGGGGCAGGGGGAGAGGAGAGGAGAAGAAGGGGCAGAATCTTGCTCTTCCCAGTAGACTGAGGCAAAAGCAAACTTCTGTAGCCCCTCCTATCTTGTGTTTTAACCCTCATTAATAACTTTTCCCATTGTGACCACACTCTGATGTTGCTTAGCCACATATGTCTGGGTTTTTATCTGTGAAATATTGGAGGCTATGCTGAGTATAAGAAACCCTTTAGAAATTGTTCATTCCTCTTTACATTTCTAACTTCCTCAATTAGGAAGCAATGTATAGGGAGGCCTAGGCCAACAATGAGCAAAGTCATGTGAAAGTGTGGAATCCCCTTCTAAACTAGGTAGGATCTATGTAAATAATCAAATTTATTACTTTATTTCTTAGAAAGCGCCAGTAGACATTAGCACTAGAAAATCAAGCAATATTCTCCAGAGGATGACAGTAATCCCAGTGGAGCTTTAGTTTTCTATAGCTATTCACTGCTAAGGTTGAGGATATGTGGATAGATGTGCACATCCAGTTGAAACTAAAGCCCTGTTAAGGCATTATGTAGCACAGCTCCTTCAACACAGGAGAAAGGCAGTGATAAGTTGTACATACTCTGTTCCATTGACTTTTTTTTTTCTCATATGGAAGGTGCTGCATCAGAAGAGGAAAGCTTCCTGTTCACTTTCCCAAGATTTTTGCAAGCATGGAGAGACCACACAGACAATGTTTTTAACGGTTGTTATGTTTTAATAATGGCAATTGTTTGATTCCTTTCAAACTTTTGTAATGTTTTAGTTGTGTTTTTTAAAAGTTACTGTAAGCCACTTTGAATCCCATCTTGGGAGAAAGGCAGGATATAATCATAGAATCATAAAGCTGGAAGAGACCACCAGGGCCATCCAGTCCAACCCTCTGTCTTGCAGGAATACACAATCAAAGCAGTCTGGACAGATGGCCATCCAGTCTCTATTTCCTCTGATATAAATCCGAAAATAAACAAGTAAGCAAACAAACAAAACAGGAACCTCTCCTCTTCAGATTCAGCATGTTCCATGTGAGAAAAATGACAATGGAGAGGTCCAAAGCCAGATGATCATCTGCCCCGTGTTGGAAAAAGTGTGGCTAGTAACATCTAAACAGGGCTCAACACACTGGGAATAGGAGACATTGTAATTGGGTTTGCAGCTCCTGAAGCAAGTGGTAAACACAAAGAAGATTGTTTCCGCATGTGGTTATCTTTATACAGACTGGAAAATTTGTGTTCATGGTCATGGCATAAACAATATTTTTAAAGCAACTGAAGCAACATCAATTAGTGACCAAAGCAAAGGTACAGAACTTTCCAGACGTTGCTATACCCTGTCTCTCACCAGCCCCAGACAGCATGGCAACAAGGCAAGGATAGTCGGGAGTTTTTGACCAATAACATCTGTACGGACACAGATGCCCCATCCTGTCATAACTAATAGTTTGAGAAATGTGGATGAGTCACCTCAGACCAAATTGGACTCCTTCCTCTCATGCACTTTGCAACTTCATCTTTGGACTGGCTGTGTCAAATGTTGATGCCAAAAGAGAAATAACCTCCCTGATAGGCTTTAACTGGGACATCTGGGCTAGGTTATCTGAGAAGGAGACTTTCAACTCTGGCCAGTTCCCTTACCATACTACTCTGGCTCTTGGGACCTAGCTTTGTCTCCTCCAGACTAAGGACATCTTTGTCTCCATCTGAAAGCTGAGCCAGGCTTGGCCGATACACCTTTTTGCTGGAGCTACAAGGCTTGTATTATTTCTGCACCAGCTATGTTTACATATACACAAGCTGAAAACATTACTGAGCTGCTCACTGTGTTTTGAAATTCTATGTGTGTGATATTATCTTTAAACTCTTATCTGGATTATTACTACATATTTAACTGTAAGCAGAGTGGGTAGTCTGAAGCTTGCACAAGCAATATTATGAATCTTTTCTTGGTAAGTGATTTGAAAACAAAAAGATATAGCAAGCTGTGACATTCTGGGAAATTCTAGCATGCTTCAAGGGGTGTTAGAAAGCATAAGAAGTGTTATAAACAATCTGAAAAGTGGTGAATGAACAGAGCTGACTAGAAATCAACTAGGAATGTATGTAATAATATGTATATAAACACATAATAAAGACACACCTCCAAATATCAGTTAAGTAAAAGGATCTTTCTCATTTTCATGGAGCTGGCTTTGTATGAAAACTTTTTCTTTTTTCTTTTGGTCAAACACACACTACTTAGAGGTCGGGAACATATGCATATAAAGAATCCTTATCATATCTGTGTATTTGTCTTAGTTGGTATCCTAATTAGTATTTGACCATATTACAGATTCATGATAGTGCACTCCTTTAAATGTGCAGAATTCAAAACTGCAATAAGTGTTGCCTTGTTGCAAAAAGTAGTAGCATTATTTGTGGCTTCTTTTTTTCTTTTTCATCAACCAGTCTGTCTGTTTGCGTTTGGTATGTGTGTACGTATATGTCTGCATGAGTACAGAAAAGCAAAAGTTACTCATTTTGCACAGAGACATCTTCAACAAATCGAATTGTGACTAAAAAAGTACTTGGTATCTAAGGAGATTTTCAGACAACACTGTTATAGTGTTACTATTCCACTTTATTTGCTATGGCTGCCTCCTGGGAAAGGAGGAAAATGTCACGAACAAGCCACCTTGCTGTGTCAAGATGGTCAAGACCCCAACAACTGTGATATACCCTCCAATTGTCCAAATTTGGCAGATACAGTCCTGATTAACCCTCTGTCATGCCACTTTTTCAGCTGTTTTTAAAATGTCCTGGTTTCTCTCTTCTCCTCCCACTTCACCCCTTTGTCCTCAGCTTACTTCCATTGCACTAAACTGAGGTCAAAGTGCTAAAGTAGTTTGCACTCAACTTCCCAATAGACTTAGGCCAAAACAAATGGTTACAGCCTCTCCTGAGTTGTGTGTTCTTCCTCATAAATAACTTTTGCCATCTTGAACACACTCTGATGTTGCTTGGTCACATGTGCCCTGGGTTTCATCTGTGAGATGTTGGAGGGTTTGCTATGATTCCCCCCCCCCACATCCAGATGTTGCTGGACTGCAACCGCTGTCAGGACTACCAGCAAAGAAAGATGAAAGATGCAGTCCAACAACATCAGTCATATGTTCCCCATCCCTGAATTAACCAATTCTGTTCCTCCATAAATGAAGACACAGCCAGGTGGCAAATAAGGATATGAGAAGAGGTGTCTTTTCAGCACCACAGATGGGCCACTTCCAATGCCATACAGTATGCCAATGAGCACACTATAATTAGTGTCAACCTAAGACATTTTGCTGCCTGAAGCAAAGGAAAGCAAATTGCAGCACTGGCAATGGAAGGGCATCTTCCAAAACATCTGATATATGTGTAAATATGTCTTATGAGTCAAACATATCACACAAGTACATACAGTAAATGGTGTGCTTTTTCTGACTAGAAAAAAATACTGCTATTTCCCATCAGTTCATTCTTAAAGAATATGACAGATATAATTTAGCACAAATAGCAAACATTGCAGTCATTCACCTAACACAGACTGGTGCTTTTTTTTTTTTTTTTTGCATATATACATTTCAATGTAAACATACACTGATTTTTTTTTTTTAAAAAAAGCACCTAAATCATGTTTGCTCAATGAACAAAATGTAGATGCACAGATGTTTTCTCCATAATTAATCCATAAATATATGTGCTTCTGGGTGTTTACTACTGATAAAAACATCTAATTTAATACATTCCAGCCTCTTCCATTGCCTTTTGTCCACATGCTCAATTGCAACTAATTACTGCACCTTGTCTCTCCCAGGAAAGCCTGCCAAACAAGTCCCTCTAGAGTCAACATTTCAGCTATTCCTCAGACAAGCCCAACAGGGCATCTGTAAACTTCACTGCAGCTACCTTTGTCCCATAGGGATGAGCATGTCACTTTAACAACTGTATTCCCTTCTGAATCAGCAGTAAGTCTGTATATCCCATTCTGATCTCTAAATCAACTGTCTATTTGGCAGACAGTTCTGCCTACCACATTCACAGCTGCCAAGTCATTCCTATTCTATGTTAATATTTAAATCTTGCAGCTGAATATTTTATCACCCGCATTCATAATTTCTCACTCCACAAAGAAATATCAAATTATTATGTGAATTTGCATCAGGCTCTTGTAAATGATAACATGTTTGCATAAGTGTCACCTAATTCGTTGGGAACATAGGTTGTTGTTGTTTTTTAAAAATAATTAATATCACATCTGAATAAAGATTACTTATCACAGCAAATCTATGGACATTCATTATTCACGGATTACCTCTCACTAGACTTGCCAAGTTTTCTACAAATGATCAAAGCAAATCAATGTCCTACATAAATGTCATTAGAAGGTATTTTCAATATGCTTTTGTTAAGTTTGCTGGATTCCAAAATTGTGCTGTAAAAAAACAAAACAAAAAACCATGAGCTTGTTATGTTTTAAGTCCACTGTCAGTCATTGTTATGCCCATCCAGCTGCATCTGAAGTCTTTGGTGCAGCAGGGACATCACGATTCAGAGTGAAATTTGCTATTACCTGTAAAGCATGAGCAATGTGTTTCTGGGTCAGTGCCATACACAGAACCATTCTCTAGAGCTGTTATCTGTAGGGAAGATTCTTGGCAAGCAGTGAACTCGTAATCAGAATACAGGACTATAGAGATTCTGGCCAAAGTAGCAGAACTCCCCTTTCTAAAAATAAGAAATACAGCTGACTAGTAGAGCCAAGTACCTGCTATGCAGTGGGAATAACAGAGAATTAGAGACAGCTCCATCTTCCCACTCAATGCTTGTGTCTTACTGTCAGATAGTTAGAAGGTCCTTTTGCAGAATCTCCTAAACAGGTGGCCTCTGAGATTTGGAGCGCAGCTGATTAATGGCAAGAGGTAGGAACAAGACCTGCTCAGCATGTTTGTCACTGCAGAGTGTAGACAAAAAAATCCCAAAAGAAATTTGGACATACATGTAGGTTGGGGTCTGAAATGGTAAATAACATAATGTTTTCTTCAAATCTCAGAATGGATTTGTACCTAAATGATTTTTTTTAAAAAAATAATTGGAGCATTATGAAAATTTGGGGAGAGTGTAAATCAGATAAATCAGCTTGATTCTCAAGACTACTTCTCATAAGATATCCAAGTATGAACAACTTATGTTGGCACTGTATCTAAGTGTCCACATGAGCAGAAATTATGTTTCCCCCCCCCTACAGATCCAACACCTTGCATTTAATTGCAAATGTTTACTTCTATTCTCTGTGTTATTCCTACTACATTACACCCGACCAAAATTAGTCCTATGATCTTGCTATAGGTATACCTCACTTAACGAAGTAGATGTGTTTCTGGGCTTTACTTCTTTGGTAGCAGAGGGAGAAATAACATGAGACAAATGGGGATAGTTCCTTCACCACCAAAAAGAATAGCAGTTCGTATGTTTCAGCAAACCTTTTATTCAAAACTACCATTATGCATATGAGACGTGAAACAACTGGGTTAGGTAGGCCTTGCGTAAGTAAACAAAAACATTTTGTAAGAGATGTTTGGCAGTGGAATGTACTGCCTCAGACTGTGGTGGAGTCTGTTCCTTTGGAGATTTTTAAACAGAAGCTGGATAGTCATCTGTTAGGAATGCTTTGATTTTGTATTCCTGCATTGCAGGGGGTTGGACTAGATAGCCCTTGTGATCTCTCCCAGCTCTATGATTCTATGATTCTTCTAGAGAACACTTTAAAGCTTCTTCCAAATTGCATCCCTGGATGATTTTTTCTTTCTTTCTACAGCCTCTACTTTTCTTATGATTTCCATTTTGGTGGTGAAATGTGCTTTTTCAACATGCCAGGGCAGCTGGTGAGGCACGCTAATCTGCTTTCCCCTTTTCCTTCTGTTCTGCTCTTCACACATGCTCAGGAAGGGATTCTGGAGGTAGAATCCCATTCTTTCCCAGGTTGAGCTTTATTGCATTGTTTACTGGAGACATGCTGCTGCAACCCAAGACTGAAAGTCTCTCTTCAGCCCTTCTTCACCATCCTCCTGATGCTGCCCCCCAAACAAACAAACAAACAAACAAACAAACCTACTAGCTAAACAGTAGACAAGAAGGACGGGGGTCTGTCCTTAGTTCCCATAAAAAGACTATATAAAAAGGAGTGTCATTATCAGAGGCTTTGTTAACTGGGGTATACCTATGTAGAAAACTAATTCCAATGCAATACAAGTCAAGATCATATCTATATACAGTCGTCCCTTAATTTTTGTGGGGCTTAGGGGTGCAGGACCCCTGAAAAAATTAAAAAAAAACTGCAAATAAAAAATTAAGTAAAGATTGGTTGGGGGGGAGCATGGATGGAACACCCTGGAGGAGGAAGAGAGGGAGAGAGGCTCGTGGCCCAGGCTGCTGCCACAACCTTGTCCACCTAGGCCTCCCAGACCTCCTCCTCTGCCACCGCCACCACTGTCGCTCGCCCCATCACCAGCACTATGCCCCTACCACCGAGCAACCCTCCCGCATTCACCACAAAGTTTTCGCCACAGAGGCTTTGCTTAGTCTCTGGCTTTTTACCCCACAGGGATCATTCCCTGTGTGGTGAAAAGCCTCTCCAGAAAGCTGAAGGGGAATGGGTTACTTGGATGCTGGCTTTAAATCTTTCCCTGTGGGGTGAAAACCTGGTGTCCAACTAACCCACCACCCTTCGGCTTTCTGGAGAGGCTTTGCTCAATCTCTGATTTTTCGCCCAACAGGGCTCGTTCCTTGTGTGGTGAAAAGCCTCTCTGGAAAGCCGAAGGGGGATGGAATACTTGGATGCCAGCTTTGGATCTTTCCCTGTTGGGAGAAAATCTGGCGTCTGAGTAACCCACCACCCTTTGGCTTTCTGGAGAGGCTTTGCTCGATCTCTGGCTTTTCGCCCCACAGGGATTGAAATGACCAAGGGAACTTTGCCCTTAATGCAGCTGTTCTTTGGGCTTGCCTTTCCCACCCCAACCAAATTGAACCCTCAGGAGCAGCCACATTCGGCAGTTCCTGGGTGTTCAGTTCAGTTGGGGTGGGAAAGCCAAGCCCAAAGAATGGCTACGTTCAGCGACTTGGCCCTTAATGCAGCCATTCTTTGGGCTTGCTTTTCTTAACCCAATTGAATTTGAACCCCTAGGAACCACTGCTTTGGGCAGTTCTTGGGGGTTGGGGTGGGAAAGCCAAATCTAAACACCGGCCACATTTGGTGACTTGGCCCTGAACATGGCCATTCTTTGGGGTTCAGTGAGACTGGGGAGACATTCCCCAGGCTTCCCCCCCCCCAAATGGAATGTCACCATACCTCTGGGATCTCCACTGCCACCACCTCCATGCTCCCACCCCCGCCACCACCATGCCCATACCACTGAGCACTTGGAGGCTCAGCGGCTTTGTGGTGAACACGGGGCTTTCCTCGGGTTTGGCTCCTCCCCCCAAATGTGTTCCCCGGGGGGGGGGGCGAGGATTTCTACAAATATACGAAGCCATGAAAATCAAAGCCATGAAAATGAAGGGACAACTGTAATATGATCCCGTAGTCTCATCTTTGGTGCAATGCCATTTTAAAAAAAGCAATAATTACCCATCTAGCCTGCATTCATCAATATTAGCTATATGGATTGATGTTAAACAGCAAGGACTGCTATATCTTGCACCTGAAGCAGTGCAAACCAGTGTTGTAAATAAGATTATGATCACATGATTTGCTCAAGAAATACAGTTCCATTCTTTGTAGTTAATGTTTTTTTAAATCCTACATAAAATAACAAGATTTTTTTAAAAAATATCTCAAATACTACATATGTTCCTAGACAATTAAAATTTTCCCCAGTAATATATTTTAGACATTCCTCAGCATAATACTTTTTGCTGCTTTTACTATTTTTTAATAAAAGATCTAGCCCTAACAAAAGAAAGATGGAAACATTTATAGGCTCAAGGTTCACAGCTTTCTGCAACAGTTTCAAAAGAAGCAACAAAGAGATGGAAACAAACAAAAGAAAACACAGGAATAAACAAAATGATGAGGTCCCAAGTCAAATAGGCGTCTGTCTAGTGTTCGGATTGGTACATATATAGAAAAGAATGGCTGTGAGGCTGTTACTTTCTCCCTAGGGAAAAGCTGTCATTTCCATCACTGGAAACAGTACTTTAAGCAACTGTCATGTCTATAGGTATGTGTTTGTGTGTGGAGGGGTGAGTGTGTGTGTGTTTATTTTTAACATACTGTACTTTCAGGCCCAAACAAGCCAAAAAAGCTTAAGCTGTACTTTAATGCTGAAGAGAGATATATGTATATACGTATATATACAGATATATAACAATTTAATTTCTTTATCTTTTTATAACTGAAATTAAAACTCTTTCACAATCATCACAGCTTACAATTGAAACCTGGTCAAAAATGTAAACATTTTTATTTCCCAATTTCACCCAGTTTGCTTGTATGAATAAAGATAAATTATGATTGTTGTAAAACAAATTACACCCTAATGCAACCTTATTAAGATTCAGTCTATAAAATACCTTTTAAACATATGTGGCTGTCAGCAACAATGTCTCATGAATATGCAGAGCCTTCACTTTTAATAAATTTTCCTTCGAGATCTCATAACATAAAATGAACTTCTTCAGATAAGTGAAAAGTATTGTTTCATTAACTCCTAAAGAGAAAGCAACCTACTGCTGTTTTGCATTGAAACAGCTTATTAAAATATAACTGGGCTTACAGGTAAAATAAGGCCAAATATCCTGGAACACATGAGAGGTATTCTCTCAAGACAAAATAGCCAGGCTCAAAAATAGTACACAGCTCCTAAAAATGTAATGCATATATGTATTTTTTGTTCATAACATAATTGTGGAACAAATTGTGAATAAAATCTCAGAACCACTGTCAATAATCTTTGAGAATTCCGGGAGAACAGGAGAGGTCCAGCAGACTGGAAGAGGGCAAATGTTGTCCCCATCTTTAAAAAGGGTAGGGGAGAAGACCCAAATAATTACCACCCAGTAAGCTTGACATCAATAATAGGAAAGATTCTAGAGCAGATCATTAAACAGATATTCTGTAAGCATTTAGAAAGGAATTCCGTGATCACTAAAAATCAACCTGTGCCCATTTACACTGCAACACCCCCCCAAGAAGAATCCAAGTCAAACCCTATTGGTTCACATACACATCACACACTATTCAGAAGAAGGGGTAGCAAAAAAACCAAAACAACAACAAACAGTTAACCTGTGATTTTCCATCCCTCTATTTTCCACAGACTTTTTTGGAAAGCCCAGGACAACCCACACTATTGGTTGTCTGAACAATCAGGAACCATCCCAGGAAATGGGATGATTTCTGATTGGTTGGACTTTGGAGGCGGTGGGCTTGCAAGGGAAGCCTTGCAATTCTTGATCTACCATTTTTGAATAGCCCTCTGTAGGGTCCTCCACTGGCTCCAAAGCTCAGCTGGTCGAAGTTGCAGCCAGCTGAGAGCCAGGCAAGGTCTCTCCCCTCCCCTAGCTGGTTCTTTCTCCAGTTTACCTCTGAGCCGAGCAGACCAGACACCTCCTCCCCTAGCCTGTTTTGCCCGGCACTACCATTGCTCCCAGGGAGAAAGCTGGGGCGAATAGGGAGGGGGGGAGCATGGAAGAAGAGGCTGCAGTGGAGGACAGGCAGGCAATGAGACATACAGTCCCATTGCCTGCCCTTCCCCTGCTGCTGCATCTCCCCCCTTGCTCCCAACTCTCTTCCCCATTCAATGGCTCCTGTTGCAAATGGGGAAGGGGGAAACAGAGGAAGAAGCTGCAGGAGAGGACAGGCAGGCAATGGGACTGACAGTCCTACTGCCTGCCTTTCCCTTGCTGCTGCCTTTTTTCCCTTGCTCCCCTCCTCTCTTCCCCATTTGTCCCAGCAGCCAGTCATGGAAGAAGTGTCTTCGACTCCCAAATGAAAGCAGTGCCGGGTAGAATGCACTTCCCGAGGGCTTACAGCGCTTCCAAGTGTCAGAAGTGTGGTAGCCCTCAGGGGCTCTTTCCACCCAGCACCGCTTTTGTTCGAAGACACTTCTTTCATGACTGCCAGTGGTGGCGCCAGGCAGAGGGAGCTGCTTCAGGGGGAAGGGTTCTCCATGACTATCAGTCATGGAGAAAGTGCTCCCACTGCAGCAGCAGCATCGATGGGGAGATGGGGGAGAGGACAGGCTACGGGAGGGGGGACCTCTGGCCCACTCAGCTCTCACCCACCTCACTGCTGACTCTGATGGCTTCTGTCATTGATGGAACCATCACTCGGTGGAAGCAGCCTCCACAGCGGGGGGAGGGGGGAGCCAGGAGAAAGGGCCAGGGAGGGGAGGGAGGGCTGACACATCAGCTGGCTGCAGGTCCCTACGCAGGCCCATACAAAAACAGTGGATCCAGAATTGCCAGGCTTCCCTTGCAAGCCTACCCCCTCCAAAGTCAGACCAATCAAAATTCAGCTCTGCTGTGTGCCCCTTTCCCAGGATGGAGGTACATGTAAACAACAAATGCAAAAAACCAAGACTTCTGCTACCTGTGACAAATTGTGGGAACAGTATGGGACAGATTTGTGGGAACAGTATGGGACTCGATTCTCCCCAGGATAAAAACCACCGTGTAAATGAGCCCATGGATTTCTCAAAAACAAATCATACCAGACTGATCTTATCTCTTTCTTCTTTTTCTTTCTGATAGAGTTACAAACTTGAAAGATGAAGGGAATGCTGTGGATGTAGTGTATATTGATTTCAGTAAGGCTTTTGATACGGCCCCCCATGATATTCTTGCAAAAAAAGTTAGTAACCTGTGGGCTAGACAATGCAACTGTTAGGTGGATTTGTAATTGGTTGACTGACTGAACCCAAAGAGTAGGGAGATTTTCACACGCCGAAAATATCGCTGCCAGAAACCGGGACAGAAATATTTCTGTCCCGGAAGCAGTGCTGCAGTTCGCACGCTCACCTCCCTCTCCCGTTGTTCCGTCGTCCTCGCTTTGGGTTTTTTCCTCTCTCTTCCGGAATATTTTATTAACGGCAAACTCCCGTTAGTAAAATATTCCAGAAGAGGGAGGAAAAAAACCAAAGCGAGGACAACGGAACAACGGGAGAGGGAGGTGAGCGTGCGAACCGCGGCGCTGCTTCTGGGACAGAAATATTTCTGTCCCGGTTTCTGGCAGCGATATTTTCGGCGTGTGAAAATCTCCTAGTTATCAATGACTCCTTTTCATCTTGGAGAGTCATGACGAGTGGGGTGCCACAGGGTTCTGTCCTGGGCCCAGTGCTATTCAACATCTTTATCAATGACTTGGATGAGGGAATAGAGGGTATGCTTATCAAGTTTCAAGATGACACCAAATTAGGAGGGGTTGCTAATACCCCAGAGGACAGGATCAGAATCCAAAATGAACTGAACAAATTAGAAAGCTGGGCCAATACTACCAAAATGAATTTCAACAGGGAGAAATGTAGGATACTACACTTGGGCAGTAAAAATGAAAGGCACAGATATAGGATGTGTGATACCTGGCTTGATGGCAGTACATGCAAAAGGGATCTAGGAGTTTTACTGGATAACAAGCTGAACATGGGTCAGCAGTGTAATGCAGGTGCTAAAAGAGCCAATGCGATTCTAGGCTGCATTAATAGGAGTATAGTGTCTAGATCAAGGGAAGTAATAGTGTCACTGTATTCTGCTTTGGTCAGACCTCACCTGGAATACTCTGTCCAGTTCTGGGCACCACAATTCAGGAAGGATATTGAGGAGCTGGAACATGTCCAGAGGAGGGCGACCAGGATGGAAGCCATGCCCTATGAGAAGCAGGTTAGGGAGCTGGGCATGTTTAGTCTGGAGAAAAGAAAGCTGAGAGGTGACATGATAGCCATGTTTAAATATTTGAAGGGGTGTCATACTGAGGATGGGGCAAGCTTGTTTTCTGCTGCTCCAGAGACTAGGACACAGAGGAATGGGTTCAAACTACAGGAAAAGAGATTCCACATAAACATTAGGAAGAACTTCCTGACAGTAAGAGCTGTTTGGAAGTGGAACACATTGCCTCAGAGTGTGGTGGAGTCTCCTTCTTTGGAGGTTTTTAAACAGAGGCTGGATGGCCATCTGTTGGGAATGATTTGATTGTGTATTCCTGCATGGCAGGGGGTTGGACTAGATGGCCCTTGTGTTCTCTTCCAACTCTATGATTCTATGATTCCACCTAGAAACTATGGAGGTATAAAAAAAAATCCCCCACTTTAGAATCCTGTAAATTCTGTTTGAAGAGTTTTTAAAAGTTAATTTTTAATCTTTGGAACAGTCTTGTGAACTACATTCAGGAAAAGCTCTACAAAGAAGCTGAATTATGAGTATACAACTCAATACAAGCCAGGAAGAGGTAACTATACAATACATACACAGGACAGGTCAGAATCTATTCAGGGGCTCTTAAAACATGGGGCCACATTTCTGTGAGTGGCTCCTACATGGATGGGGTGATCTTTTAGTAACCACACTGTTTGGCAGGAGCTGAATACTTATTTTTCTCATTTGGAATTCAAAAGCCCCTGCCCCTTGCCTCAAGCTCTGTCCTGCATTTAAACATGAGCCAAGCTCATGAAAATATATCTCTCAAGGATATGGGAACATTAAAAGGCTATAAAAATGAAGAAGATGAACATCAGAAGTGTTCAGTTTCTTAGCATACCTAATATTTTTCAGTTTATAAGCAACATTGAGTTTTTGTCTCCCAAATTCCCAAACGAGGAGTTTCTGCATATTTCCTCACTATTTTCTGCTTTCTAGTTAGTTCTGCTTTCTGCACCCCTCCCCCTTTTACCTGCTAATGTTAAAGGACTTTGCTGGAATTTCTATTTAATTTTTGTGATCACCTGAGCATAACTTCCACAAGAGCAATCTTCAAGTTGGAACCATGTTATGGTGTTGTGGTCCTTCCTGGAGGGAAAGTCTCAAAAAGTACTGTAAGGGAGAACTCTTGTTCAACACCTTGGCCATCAGCTTTCAGTGCTCTTGGTGCCTTCTCGTCCTTCATGATATTTATGTGAAACTGCTGGTATAGGTCAATCAAGGTTATAGAGGACAATCTCACCAATATACAGACGGCACTCAATTTTATCCCTCCTCTCTATTATGATCCAGAGAAGCTGTTCAGATTTGGAGCTAGTGTCTAGGGGTTAGTAATGGAATGTAATAACTGAGATGGAATGAAACTTAATCAGGGCAGGACAGAAATTCTGACCTAGGAATTGAACTAGAGCTGAATTAAAAATGCAGTCCCATTTCAACAGTCCCACATGGTGTGGACGACAGTGGGCAATTCTAACCATTTTGAAGGAAAAGGTCTTACTAGGAACTAGTGCTAGTCACAGCCAGTGATGGCTGCTGACTCCAATGTCAGTGGGGAGATTAATCTTCCTTTGAGTAACAAATTTAGTACAAATTCCAACAGACTGAGCCTTATCCTCCAAAAAGGTTTAGCATCTTGGATAGCTCATATAAACATCATACTAAAACCTAGAGTACATTTGACACAAGCTGCCACTGGTCATGGCTTTGCCACCCCCCTTTCTTATTAAAATGCACTTTGGACACGAGTGAAAGCATAACTTTGTAGCTCTCCTTTCAGTCAACCAGTATCTTTCCTTGCCACATATTAATGCATATTTTATAAGCATCATGTTGAAGAAAAAGTATTTTTTGACATACTGGCAGGTTATATTACTGTATATGCCTAGTTTATATTCATAGAATCATAGAATCATAGAATTGCAGAGTTGGAAGAGACCACGAGGGCCATCCAGTCCAACTCCCTGCCATGCAGGAAATCACGATCAAAGCATCCCCGACAGATGGCCATCCAGCCTCTGTTTAAAGACCTCCAAGGAAGGAGACCCCACCACGCTCCGAGGGAGTGTGTTCCACTGCCGAACAGCTCATACTGTCAAAAAGTTCCTCCTAATGTTGAGGGGGAATCTCTGTTCCTGGAGCTTGCATCCATTGCTCTGTGTTCCAGTCTCTGGAGCAGCAGAAAACAAGCTTGCTCCATCCTCAATGTGACACCTCTTCAAATATTTAAACAGGGCTATCATATCGCCTCTTAATCGTCTTTTTTCCAGGCTAAACATACCCAGCTCCCTAAGTCTCCATCATAAGGCATTGTTTCCAGACCTTTCACCATTTTAGTCACCCTTCTCTGGACACGCTCCAATTTGTCAATATCCTTTTGGAATTGTGGTGCCCAGAACTGGACACAGTATTCTAAGTGAGGTCTGACCAAGGCAGAATAGAGCGGCACTATTACTTCCCTTGATCTGGACACTATACTTCTATTGATGCAGCCCAAAATTGCATTGGCCTTTTTAGCTGCCGCATCACACTGTTGACTCATGTTCAACTTGTGGTCTACTAGGACTCCTAGATCCCTTTCGCACATAGTCTCATTCAGCCAGGTCTCCCCCATCCTATATCTATGCATTTCATTTTTTTGCCCTAAGTGTAGTACCTTACATTTCTCCGTATTGAATTTCATTTTGTTAGTTTTGGCCCAGCTCTCCAGTTTATCCAGGTCATTTTGAATTTTGATGCTGTCCTCTAGGGTATTAGCTACTCCTCCTAATTTGGTGTCATCTGCAAATTTGGTAAGTATGCCCCTAATTCCCTCATCCAAGTCATTGATAAAGATGTTGAACAGCACTGGGCCCAGGACAGAACCCTGTGGCACCCCACTGGTCACATCTTTCCAAGATGAAGAGGAGCCATTGCTGAGTACCCTTTGGGTTCGGCTGGTCAACCAATTACAAATCCATTGAACAGTTAACTTGTCTAGCCCACATTTTACAAGCTTGTTTGCAAGAATGTCATGGGGAACCTTGTCAAAGGCCTTACTGAAATCAAGGTATGCGATATCCACAGTGTTCCCTTCATCTACCAAGCTGGTAATTTTATGGAAAAAAGAGGTCAGATTAGTCTGGCATGACTTGTTACTCTGAAACCCATGTTGACTTTTTGTGATTATGGCATTGCCTTCTAAATGTTCACAGACTCTCTGTTTAATGATCTGCTCTAGAATCTTCCCTGGTATTGATGTCAGACTAACTGGAAGATAATTGTTGGGATCTTCTTTTTTTTCCCTTTTGAAGATGGGGACAACGTTTGCCCTCCTCCAGTCTGCTGGGACTTCTCCTGTTCTCCAGGATTTCTCAAAGATTATTGCCAATGGCTCTGAGATTATATTTGCCAGTTCCTTTAATACTCTTGGATGTAGTTCATCTGGTCCTGGAGATTTAAATTCATTTAGATTAAGAAGGTATTCCTGTACTTCCTCTTTGCTTATTCTGTGCTGGATTTCCCCTATTGTGTCCTCTGTTCCTTTATCCTCAGGTTGGCCCCCCTTTTCCTTTTCTGTAAACACTGAGGCAAAGAAGGTGTTGAGTAATTCTGCCTTTTCTCTGTCCCCTGTTAGCATTTTGCCATCTTCTCCGCGTAGGGCCCTACCATTTCCTTCTTCCTCCTTTTGCTGCAGACATACCCCAAAAACCCTTTTTATTGTTCTTAACCCCTCTAGCAAGCCTGAGCTCATTCTGCACTTTAGCTTTTCTGACTATACTGCTACATGTGTTCGCTATCTGTTTGAATTCTCTTTGGTGATTTCCCCTTTTCCCATTTCCTATACTTGTTCCATTTAAAACTTAGCTCTGTTGAAATTTCTTTAGTCATCCAACCTGGTTTCTTGAGACACTTCCCATTTTTCTTTCTCAATGGTACTGTTTGAAATTGTGCCTTCAGTATCTCCCCATTGAGAAAGTCCCATCCATCTTGAGGTCTCTTCTCTTTTAGTATTCCTGACCATGGGATCACCCCCAGTATTTCCCTGAGTTTATTGAAATCAGCTCTCCTAAAGTCGAGAATGCGCGTCTGACTGTGCCTGGCTTCTCCTTTCCATTCTATAACAAATTCCAGAAAGAACATGATCACTTTCACCTAAGGATCCCACCACTTGCACCCCATTAACCAGGTCATCCCTGTTGGTTAGGATCAGATCTAAAATAGCTGACCCCCTTGTTGCCTCTTCCATCTTTTGGACCATGAAATTGTCTTCCAGGCAAGTAAGGAATTTGCTAGACCTTGAAGTTTTGGTTGAGTTAGATTTCCAGCAAATATCAGGATAGTTGAAGTCACCCATCACTACTACATCTCTCCTTTCTGTGTGTGTGTTCATCTGTTCTAGAAAGGCATCATCCAATTCCTCCGTCTGACTTGGGGGTCTGTAGTAGAGTCCCACAATAACATCCCTGTTGTTTCCTTCCCCTTTAATTTTTATCCAGATGTTCTCCGCCTGGCTTCCAGTATTGATGTCATGGGTCTCTTCACTGGTGTAAATATCCCTGACATATAATGCTATTCCTTCTCCTCTCTTGTTTGGCCTGTTTCTCTTATAAAGGTTATACCCCTCGATTCCTACATTCCAGTCAGGAGACTCATCCCACCAGGTTTCAGTAATGCCTATTATATCATATTTGTTTTGTAGTGCTAGGAGATCAAGTTCATCTTGCTTTTTTCCCATGCTCTGTGCATTAGTGTAGAGACATCTAAGACCATGTGTTCCCTTTACTTGCTGCCTGTGCAAGTTTTTTTGCCTCCCACTGTTGGATCCTTGCACTGTTTGGTTTGTTCCCTCTATGACAGCTTGACTATTTTCTCCAGCTCTTTTGCCTTCCAGAATACTGTCTCCCTCCCCCATATGACTCAGTTTAAAGCCCTCCTGATCAAATTCTTGAGACTGTAGGCAAAAACGTTTCTGCCAACTGGTGTGAGATGCACCCCATCTCTTGCCAGAAGTCCCCCCTCATGGAAGCGCAGCCCATGATCCAAGAATCCAAATTGCTCTCGGCGACACCATCTACGGAGCCAATTGTTTATGTCGGCTATTTTCCTCTCCCTTCCTGGACCATGCCCTTCAACTGGCAAAAGAGACGAGATGACAACCTGTGCATCCATTTCTTTCAGCTTCCTCCCCAGAGCCTCATAATCTCTTCTGATCTTGGGAAAGCTGTGCCTTGCAGTATCATTGGTTCCCACATGGACCAAAAGGAAGTTCATGTTCAGCCAGTGTGGTGTAGTGATTTGAGTGAGGTCGGACTAGAACACTGGGAGAGCAGGACTGGACTCCCCGCTCAGCCATGGAAACTCTCTGTGTGAACTTGGGCAAATCACTCTTTTAGCCTCAGAGGAAGGCAAAAGAAATTCCACCAAGAAAAATGATAGAATCATAGAGTTGGAAGAGACCACAAGCACCATCCATGAGGGCCCCTGCCCTACAGGAACACACAATCAAAGCACTTTCAACATAAAGACAACAGCCCTCTAGCCTCCCTCAGAAGATATAACTGGTGTACGCAAGGATAGGGATGTATGACTGCCTGTTTCACTTTTTTCCACATTTATTTTAAAGACTGCAAGTGTTTTCCATCCTGTTTATGAAAAAAATGCAAATGTTAGCCAATTCATATCAAAAATGAACTAATTTTCCAGCCATCTACACTGGCCAAATCCAACAAGTACAGCTATTCCCAGCAGGGGAATGATCATACTGTACCTGCCTGCCAGACAGATGTTAAAGATAGAATCATAGAATCATAAAGTTGGAAGAGACCAAAAGGGCCATCTAGTCCAACCCCCTGCCATGTAGGAATACCCAATCACATCACTCCTGACAGATGGCCATCCAGCCTCTGTTCAAAAACCTCCAAAGAAGGAGAAAACCCCGTAACACGTTTGCCTTAGCATTGCTATAAGTTAGAAATGACTTGAAAGCACACAACAAAGATTATGTTTACATCCTACATATCCCACCTTTCTCTCTTTATTTCTACAGTACTTTTCTTTCTTTGCATTTACATTTGAAAATCCAATAATTAAAAACAAGCAACAACAAAACCCACACAAAACCCAGCAATTTGCCCAATTATTCCCAAACACCTGAGTAAGAACGACAGAATTTGGCCAAAACTCACTGACAGACTTTTTGAAGAAAACATTTACAAATATTACATCAGTCTGTATTTTCTACTTTTTGATGGTAATCGTAAATATGAAACATCAACACTTTCTGGACATAAATCTTGCACTATTCCTCAAATAAGAAACATTTCAATGCTTTATTATTCCATTTGTGAATATACTGTATTACACATTCTGAAAATTAATGAATGAATAAAACCCAACACTTCCTTCCAACAATAACTGTGAATGCAAATTTGTTTGATAGTATTTTATGGGGTGTGGTAACAAAATAATGTTTGCATTCTTCAAAATGAGATTTGTTTTAAATATTTGTATATATACCAGCATTTCAATTTCGGAAAAAAATTATCACTCCCAACAACTAAATACCTTTGTGCTGAAATATTGCTATAATAAACTATTGCCATATAATGAAAATGAATTTTTGTAGTGAAAGTCGTCAGTTTAGAATTTTCATGAGCACTGTGGGGCAAAATCTGCAATGCATGCACTTTTTATTATTTTCTCTGTAGACTTACAGATGGCATTAAACAGGCAAATAAACTAAAATACAATCAAACTAGAATTACAGAATATGCAAAATGGTTTTTTTAAAAGGTTCTTTATTATCCATCTTTTTATGATAAGACTTAACAAGTAATTCTGATGCTAAACACTCTACAATTAAACCTAATCCAAACATATGCTTATGGTGACAAACACACTGCCTATCTTTGTGCAAACTTGGTGTTTCATAGTAAAACCTTTTTTTTATTGGGTTTATAATACAAAGCTATCTGAACATTTACAATAGGTAAACATCTGATTGTGAAATTGTAAAATAAATACCAAATAATTTTAATTGGTTTTTAAAATACTCAACATGTCATATGCCTAAAGCTTATGTTACAGCTGAGGACATCAAGTAGTGCAATAGGACTTCCTTTCTATTTCCCCCGCCACACCTCAATATTGCCTGCAGACCTGCTCCCAAGGTTGTGCTGGAAACTGCAGGAGGGAGGTAAAATCTCTTCCCCTCCCCACTCCTTCTGTTCATGTATGTAGTTCCATTACCAGTATCTATATATATAATTCTCTTGGGTATGTTGCCTTGCCCAATGTGCTGATTGGCTGCTCAGGAAACACACCCAATCCACACCCAACCAATCACCACCCACATACAAATTCCCTCTCCACCTCACAATGCACTCAGTCTGCATCACTGCCACACAAGGGCCTCTCCCTCCTCTCACTCCCTCAGCCACTCATCAGTTATGAGCTGCGATATGATCCAGGTAATCAACTGATGGGGACAGCAGGATGCCAGACAGTCAACTGGTGGCAGCTGCGGTGGGGTAACAGAGCAAGTCACCCTCAGCAATTCCAGGAAAAGTGTGGAACACTGAGAAGTGGGGGAGGAATTCAAATCCCTGACCTACCTTATACAGTTGTTGTGAGATGTACCAGGAGTTTTTCTGGGAGTTTTTTAACAGTGTATGGTACACCGGGTCCAGCTAGTAACCTTATAATGTTAGCTGAGGATTAGCATTAAAACAGCAGCAGCTGCTGCAAAACCAACAGGTAGCTTTCTGTTTCACATGTAGCTGACATGCATACAGGGCTGGGAAACCCAGGTCTTGGAAAAGGTATGTGAAACTCATTGCATATCTTCCAACATTTTACAGATGAAAAGTGAGACGTGTGGCCAAACAACATCAAAGTATGGTCAAGATGGCAAATGCGGAAGAACAAACAAGCTAGGAGAGGCTGCAGCAATTTGCTTTTGCCTGAGTCTACAGGGACAGGGAAGATTCTAACCCCTCATCTCCCCTCCCTGCCCACTGAGTTAATTCAGAGCAAACTACTTTTGCACTTCAAGTTTGCAGCAATTGAAGTAAGCTGAGGACAAGTGGGGGGGGGGGAATTGGAGGAAGAAAAAGAAACTGGAATGTTATGAAAGCAGCTGAAAAAATGGAATGACAGAGGAATAATTGGCAATGTCCCTGCCAAATTGGAACTATTCTTTGTACAGTTATGAATACTAGAGATTTTAGCTCCTGAGTTGATTCAGGTAATGAAATCTACAGCCAGAAATGCTTTTTAAAAAGAAAAGTTCTAAAAAGCAACTAAACCTAAGACTTTCATTTTTGAATATTTCTATGCTTATTTTTTTTCAAATGCTAACTGAAGTTTTTCATATTCCAGAACAAAAAAATTCACGCTTAAAAGCACAGTAACACAGGGGCATAGTTTATTGGCTGGCAGCTCTACAGAAACAAGCAGGGAGCTCCTTAGGAGTTCCTGCCATCCAACCTGCTACTGCCAACTACCACCACTGCTGAACACACATGCAGACACAGACCTACCTCTGTCTACACCTTCCCTGCCATGGAAAGAGGAGCACTGAAAGACAGGCAGCTCTTCCTCCTGTAGCAGTGCAACATAAGAGGTTGGGGGTAAATGCCTTGCTTTGAATTCCTGTGGGAGGATTTTCCATGGCTGTCCATGACAGGGACTGCAGTAAGAATGGCTGGTGGCCTACAGGGGCCCTGATTGGCTGGAAACCCAGAAGTCTGCTCCTCCCCTCACCAGCCTAGCCCCACCTTCCAGTAGTATCCCAGGGTGGGAACTAAAACAAGCATAGGCACACTGGTTCCTTTCACATTCCTGAAAATCCAGTTCTGTCATTGGGACTGAATGCATATAGCAGGGGGCTAGTTCCTGGTCTGCATTACAACTGCATTGCAAAAAGTGTGATCATAAACATTTAAGTACAAGATTTACATTTGAAAATATTGTGTAGGATGCATTTGCAGTCTTCAAAATTTCAGGTGTATTAATCAGACAATGAAGGCCTTACCCAGATGTCTGAATGATACACCTAGAGCAAAATCACCAAGTGGAGACAGTCTACTGTCAGGACTTGGACAGATATACATATGAAGTAATGAGTCATGCCCCTGCTATTAGCTTTCAAAATCAGTTAAATGTATTTATGATGTCAAGTCTCATGGAAGATCATAATTTTACAAACTGTGACACTTCACAGGTCAAATGTCAGTGTGTCACAATTCCTAATCTGTCTAATACTAAGCAGAATCATGTAGCATCTATGTCCACCTCATTGTACCAATATAATATAAATTGAAAACAAACTGACACTGAAAAGAAAAAACTGGGGGGGAAACAAAAAAGTGATGAAGGTTATATGAGGATTATTTTGTTCCAAGTCTGTACATGTGCCCATTGCTATTCTGTGTAATAGTACACATTTGCTAGATAGACAGGACTGGAATCAACACAGGCTATGCATAGCTGCTGTGTGGCTCATTAGTTACAGGTATGTGGGAAAAGACACCAAGGCAATCTTTGAGAGAAACATCTGAATAGTGTCTTAAAGGGAATAGATTTATTCAGAATTAAGATGGGGTGTCAACAAGCAGTTCTCTAGGTGTTGTTGGATTGCAGCTCTTACCAGTGATCTTATCAGTCCTAGCAAGCATACCCAATGGTGAGGAATTATGGTAGCTGCAATCCAACAACTTCTAGAGGATCACGTGTTCCCATCCCTGAGTTAAGAAATGTGAAATTGATTTCCTTTTTCCTATAAGAGCTCTTTTTCAAGGTAAATGGATGGTATACAGAGCTTTCTGCACCATCTTTCTCTTTGGTGACCTTTTAGCCTCATCTGTTCCATTTCTTCTAAGAACTATTTTGCTCATGATGTACGTATTTATTTCCATGGTTTCAACTCTTTTTTTAACTGAACAACTGTTATTTCACTTTTTGCAACTCTTACTTCTCTTACAGTCTTGCCAACCTTTCTATCTGGTGATCCAAACTCCACCACTACCACAAACACATTCTTTTCCACCCAATGTATCCTCTTCTACACTGTACTTTTCATAGTTACAAATGTTATGTTCCTCAATCTAGAGGAAAAACTCTGGGACTGAGATAGTGCATTCTCAAAACTCCCAATGTTTCCGGACACTCCCTAGCAGTTGTGGAGGGGGCAATTTCACTATATATTTGACACTCCTCAGGCTGTTTTAGACACAGGGGAGTTTTTTTTTTTTTTTTAAAGGTGATATGAAGTCACTCTCCAGTTCACTGTTTAAAAAGCCTGTCCTGGGGCCTCAAATGGCCCAGCTCTCCCTTGCAGTGAAATTGCTCCACCCACATCCCATCCCATGGTATGCATTTAATAAAAAATAATTGAAGGACATCAAAAAGGGCTGGGGTGGGTGGGTCTATGCAGCTTGCAGACTGCATTTTCCTTATAGTGATCTACACATATATATATTCTCCATTTAAAAAGTTTTTTTAAAAAAACTGCCTGCTTCACACACTTTCTTTCTTTCATTTTGACAGTGGGCTAGTTAAAGGAACAGTTCTCTAGAACTCTGACCTATTGAGCAGTGTGTTGGTGCATACGTCCTGACACTTCTGATTGGTTCCTCCTATGAAGAAGAATGGCTAAACAAACCATCTGTGGTTTGTTTATTGTGACACCTGTACTAGGGATTCTAGCTCAACTCTTCCTAAAAAGCCCAGAATCATAAACTAAGAGTGAATGATTATTTAGGATCATGACTTTTGGGGGAAGACATAAGCCAGAATTCCCAGTTTGGATGTCATACTAAATAAATCTTTGACTGAGGGACCATGGTGGGTTAGCTCATGGCCCCCACATCCTGAAGTGGGCTCCCAGGTGAGGATCTTTGGCAAGCCCCCTACCTAATGCTAAGGTTAAGGGCAATGAGATGGTCTACAGCAGTGATTTCCAAAGTGGGCGCTACCACCCCCTGGTGGGCGTTGCAGTGATCCAGGGGGGTGATGATGGCCACAGGTGCATTTGGGGGCAATGAATAACTGTAAGGAGGCAGTGAAAGCATAAAAGAAAGAAGAGAAGATTTAGAAAAATTGATTTATGTATTCCACTCATAATGCTTAATTTTTCTTTGAACAACGTACTGGACGTTGGCTCGGTTCCTGCATACTCCCTCACTTGCATTGAGGTATGTGCAATCGTGCACTGCTACTGTTCATGTGGTGCCATTGAATTGCCATTCCAAAACACGTGAGCACTATGAGCATTGCTGCGGGCAACTGCCACTTGTGCGATTGGTCGGTCACAAGGCCAAAGCCTGGAACAGAAGCGGCAGTACTGGCTACTGGCAGCAGTACCAGCAGATTTTGGAGCACATTATGAAGCAGGAAATTTCCCGTAATTATTATGGGGAAATTATGGCATAATATAACTCTGAGGACTTTTTCAGACGGAGAAATACACCACAAGAAGGGCCGTCCCTCTTGTGACGCTGCTGCGCAGCAGAGGGGACATTTTGTATGACGCTGTCCACCTGCCAATTCTGTTCCAATACAGATCGCAGCTCCAGCATCATATTTGGCCATTTCTTAATCACGGTCAACTTCCGTGATTAAGAAACGGCCAAATATGACACTGGAGCTGCGATCTGTACCAGAACAGAATTGGCAGGGGGGCGGTGTCATACAAAATGCCCTACCTGCTGCGCAGCAGCATCGCAAGAGGGATGACCCTTCTTGCAGTGTATTTCTCCGTCCGAAAAAGTCCTAAGTTAGATTGTTGTGATATTGTGACAAGTTAAAGTTAACTAACAAACAGTGCGATTATAATATTTATTTTGTAATAATTATATGCGCTTTACAATTAATAATATCATGTTTATTTATTTCATTAGTATTTTAGTTTGTTTTTTACAAAAATATTTCAAAAAATTACAAACAAATATTAAAAATACCTCTATAATTTTTTTATTTTTTCTACAGATAATAAAGGCTCAACCAAAGAAAAAATGTAGACAATATAATATCGAATATTTGAAATATGGCTTTATTGAGTCACATGTAAACAACACATTACCAATGTGCCTGATTTGCCAGAAAGTTTTATCAAATGAAGCTATGAAGCCTTCTGGACTATAAGAACATTTGACTAAAATTCATGGTGATAAAAAAGATAAGGATTTATCTTATTTTCAAACACTAAAAGAAACATTTATCAAGCAACCGACATTGGCAAAACTCTTTTCAACTGCAACCACACAAGATGGCGATGGCTTGCTTGCTTCTTACAATATTTCGTTAATGATTGCCAAATCGGGAAAACCTCATACTATTGGTGAAGAACTAATTATACCGGCTATAAGTGAAGTAATACATACTGTGCTACACAAGCCAGCATCTGATATTATCAAGAAAATTTTGTTGAGCAATAATACAGTGCAAAGAAGAATTGATGAAATGGCTCAAGATGTTGAAGATTCATTGTGTGGCTATGAATCATCTCGGTTTTCTATTCAACTTGATGAGTCAACTTTGTTAGGAAATGAAGCTTTACTTTTAGCATACGTGCGGTTCACAAAGGAAGAACAAATTTGCCAAGAATTATTATTTGCTAAGTATTTGAAAACTGATACTAAAGGAGAATCAATATTTCATGTATTAGATGATTTTTTTAAAGAAAAAGAAATACCTCTGAGTAATATCTTATCAGTAGCCACAGATGGTGTTCCAGCGATGGTAGGGTGCTACAGGGGTTTTCTTGCATATTTAAAAAAGGAGGTGCTGAATGCATTCACAGTACACTGTATCATCCATCATCAACATCTAGTTGCCAAAAATTTAAGTGCACGCCTACATAATTAATTACAATATGTAATTAAAGCTATCAACAGAATCAGAAGCAAATCATTGAATGACAGATTATTTAAACAGCTTTGTATTGAAAACGATGAAGAATTTAATAGTTCGCTGCTTCATACAGAAGTTTGTTGGTTGTCAAAGGATGCCTGTTTAGATAGGTTTTATAAGCTGTTTAACTCAGTGCTGGAGTTTTTGAAAGATAAAAATGATGCTTTACAATCCAATTTAATTCAATCCAAAAGTGACATCGCTTACTTGACCGACTTGTTTCAAAAATTTAATGAAAGCAATCTTCAGCTTCAAGGTGATGAACTGAATTTAATAAAAACAAAATCTGTTATTTCTGCATTTGTGACAAAACTTCTTCTGTACAAACGAAATTTTGGACGAGGGGAATTCAGCCAGTTCCCAAATTTATCAGGAGCAGAAAAAAAAGATGAAGACATACTTTCTTATTGTGAGCACTTGGATGCTCTCCATTCAGATTTTAATCAACGATTTGATGATATTTTGAAAATGAACATACCTGATTGGATTTTGGATCCTTTTTCAAGTGCAAACACAGAAGAATCTCCACAGTTACAAGAAAAACTGATGGAAATTTAAATTCAAAAGGGCTACCAACAATTCTGGCTACAAAAGGAGATCCCTACGGCTTATCCTGAAATATAGGCTGTAATTCAAAAGTTCTTAATTGCTGTTCCTTCATCATATTTAGTGGAACATGGATTCAGTGAGGTAACCAATTTATTAACAAAAAAAGAGAAACCAATTGCAAATAGCCAACTGCGGTGATTTAAGATTGCTGCTGACAAAAACAGAGCCGAGGATTACTAAATTGGTAGCAGCATACCAGGTTCATCCTTCTCAATAAGATGATTTCAAATGTTTTAACTTTTTTTGTATTACCTTTCTATTCTGAGTTCAATAAACAGTTTCATAATTTCAAACTTCAATGTTTCTAATTTACACCTTTCTTTACTATATTGTACGAAAAAAGGTAGAAACATTAATACACATAGCCTTCTGTTTAATTGCTATTAAAATTTTTTAAAAAAATAATTTCCAGGGGGCGCTGAGTAATATTTTTTCAGGAAAGGGGCCAGTAGGCCAAATAAGTTTGGGAACCACTGGTCTACAGGATTTAGGATAAAAATTAAAATAAGTTAGTAGTTTAAATGATGACACAGAAGTAAAAAACTAAATGGATTCACATAATAAAAACTTACAATAATATCACACTGTGCACCCCTTCCTAATCCCGGGCCCCTGGGGCCCCCAGACTAGAGCTCTGTCAGCCCCCCCTTGTGGGGGCCATGGCTCCCCTACCAGCAAGAGTGGGTGAGCAGGGCTGAAGGTTGCTTAGTTCCACGAGGCCAGTGAGCTTTTGAATCCACTCTTTTTGTGATTCAAACTGGGCCACAGTGTACTGCCTTCAAATTATGATCAGCATATCTGAACGAGACTAGGTGAGGACTTTCTTTGTTATATTCTATCTCCAAGCATTTACAAAGCATCTAAAGCACAAAAGATAACTTTGTCTCTCCAGTGTGTAGACGTTAAGATTTCTTTATTTTCAGTGCTTCAAAGACTATAAATGTATCTTCATTGAAAATATCTCTTGGCTCCCAGAAACTGCATTGCTTTCAATGGTTTTTAAGCATGGTTAATCTCTTTAGATTGTGCCCTTTGGTTTTTCATGTGGCAAATGATTATGTCATAGCCTTTACACTTGACAGTGAAACTGTCAGGGTGATTCGTGACAGACATTACTACTAAATTTCAGCCTGCCACTTACCAAGCTAGCTCACATTTACATTAAAGCAGCTGCATGTTAGCATTAGCTTGCCAGAATCATCTTTAATCTGTCACCTTCTTTAGTGTGTGCAACGTTCCAGCTGCCTCAGAATATTTTCATGTTAATAACGTAGAGTGCTGCTACCCAAAATAATGATCAAAGAAATGCAAGTAGATACACTGAAGGTCTTCTGAACATGAAGACTGGATGGTTTCTGCTGGACAGTACAAGCAGTGTTAGATTAAGCAGGACATTTCCCATGTTACACTTCTGATATCATATATAACATACAGGCATGAACAATGTTCATCCACCATTTTTGGGTCCTGTAGAAAATTGTAATATGGGACCCCTCCTACAGATAGATGCTAAGGAAAATAGGTTTGGTTCCTCCACCCCATCTCTTTATTTTGGGGATGTGCAAGTCCATTGCTGTTTGTCACTCTATATTTGTTAGGAATTCCCTAGAGTCTACTGTCTTAGTCATCTAACCTTCCAAATTCATGGACAATGATATTTGTTCTAACATGCAGGCATAACAGCAACATTCCCCTTAAATAATCTGAAGCACTGGCATTTCAGAATATTTGACTTAGGAAAATTAGAAGGCAGTTTTGTAATTTTTAGACTATTTACTTATATAACAAACCAGTATATATAGAGAAAGAGTGTGTGTGAGAGAGTGAGAGAGACAGAGAGACAGAGAATAAGAGATGATCGACACAGAGATAGGTGGATAGATATATTATACTCTCTCTCTCTTTCTCATTGGAAAAAAACCCATAAGAATTCTCAGCCATAAAGTTTTTGGAGTCCTCCCCCCTCCAGATTCTACAAGCAGCAGTGTTTTCTGATATCTCTGGGTTCAGTCTCCCAGTTTCTATGGCACTCAGCCATCCCATCAGCTATATGCTCCCTGCTGAGGATGCACAAAGAGCTCAGGTACTGACAGTTATGAAAGACTTGTCTACACCAGTGCCAAACCCTAAATCCGCTCCAAATCTGGCCCGATAATGCCTCATGACTTGTAGCTTCCTCCAAATCTGGTGGATAGTGGTACATGATGTATGGTTCACCCTTGGGGGAATGCCCACAATCCACATTTAGAAAACTCACAGTTTTCTCTGGAGTTTGCTGGAAACTCTGGAGAAAACTGCTATATGAACAATCTATCTGCACTGGTTTCAGTTGGGGGTGGGTAGGGAGGAAAGGAAGGACAAGTTCTGCCTGAGGTGTCACCATTTCCCCCCTCCTTGGAGCCACTTCTTATTCCAAAGGCTGAGCCCCTGCTGTGATCACTCTCTTTGAAGCCAGAAGAGGCGGCCTGCCCCCTCCCCATCATGAGGCTAGCCACCCATTCTGGCTTCAGAGAGGACGACTACCACTGCTTTGCTTTTCTGGCACACAATCCCCACTCTGAGCCTGTCCTGTTTGCAAGCACCACCCCCGTGCTCATCTAGCAAATCAGCTTGTACTACTTCTCCTATGGGAAAGTGCAGCAATGTGAATGCAACTGTCTTAACAAGCGGACATTCGCATCCCCTACGGAGCTTTATAAAAACTCCGGGAAAAGCCACAAAGGCTCTCCGGGCACACTTTATGGAGTATTTAGCTGCCCTCCTTCCAAATCCAATACATTGATGCGGATTTCCGTTAAGACAGATCAATTTCCAAGAGAATTTTATGAGGATTTTTTTTTAATGTTTAGACTGTTTATTTATTACAATGGACATGGCCTTTTCCCATGCCCTACAATGGTCCCTGGATATGAGCATATGAATATTAAGATATTTTGTGACATAAGGTAACTGAATTCCTAGATAGTTATGGTTTGTTTATTTACACAACAGTCAATACAATTAAGCATATAGTTGTGATTTTTAAATGTAACATTTTTTTAAAAAAAATACTTAGCTCTTGATATAAACCCATCCACACAATACTTAGCTCTTGATACAAACCCATCCACAAATAATATATATTTTAATCCTTGAAATGACAACCTTTTATCTTTTCCCTTCTCTGCATATAAGGAAATGAAAATAGAACTAAGGGGCTCAACTTGGTTTAAACAAAGAAGATTAGAATCTCTTTCACTGTGTTAAACACACTGCACAGTACAGTATTTCTTGTTTCAGTTCAATTCACAAAGTAAGGGCACACAGCTCTTCTCCCTTCTCAAAGACAAGTTGCCCCTTTGGATATGGCAAACAGGAACAAATAGTTTCAGAAAACACTAGCCAAGCTATAAAAGGTATGTGTGTGTGTATATATATGTGTGTGTGTGTGTGTGTATATATATATATATATATATATATATATATATATATTGCAAATTTGCTGGCTCCTGCAAGTCACAAAACAACAAGCCTTAGTCCATTAGTATGACAGGTAGTGTTCTTACTAACAACTGCTTTTTACTCCCTCTGACAAATGTGCTCTGTGCCATAGTTGACGTTTGTGTAGTAATCAGGACTGATGGATAGGGACGCCAATGCTGCCGAAAGTGCCCCCCAATTTAATGTGAGCGATTTGTCAAATGTGCTACGATTGCATTGCTGTCAGGCACAGCCAGTAAAGCACTTTGTCATCTTTCCACCAAGCAAGGTCACTTTGGCAAGGGATAGAAGGTCCCACCAATGAAATTTTCATGTTTATTGGTGATGTGCGTGGCCTACTTTCAAAACTTGTTTATTTCCTATTAAAGAGCCATTCAGGTCTCCTCTGAGAAAGCTCCTTTGTTAGAAGCACTTGTGAAGTGGTATTTTTGAAATCATGGGCCAATGGAAGAGCTGTACCTTTAGAAACATTCAAAGACAAGGAAGAGCACACTGCCTTTTCTGCAGTTAACATTTGAAGTAATAACTCAACATATGAGCTGGTTTGCACAGAGATTATTTAAAATGTGAGAACAAAATATAAATGACACACACACACACACACACACACACACACAATAATACATCAGTGAGCCCTCAAGACGCTGGATACAATGGCCAAGAAAATTTAATTTTTTCAATCATGGAAAAACATCTGAAAACTCAGTACATGTGCACTATCAAACCCCACAATTTCAGTTCTACGTTCATAAACAAAAGGTGTAGTTTCAGCAGTTCCACAGAATGTACAAATTTATTTTAACCCCCAGAACACTTCAGTGCTCTAAATTGAACAATAATCTCAAGAGACCGATAGTCATCCCAATGGAGCTTTAGTTTTGTGTAGTTATTCACTGCTGTGGGTAAGGATAAATATCCACATCCAGTAGCAAAAATAAAATAATCGTTTCATCTGCAGTTCCTGACCTAGCAACAGCTAAGTGCATGGAAAAATGCCTCTGCATGTGGCTATTTTTATAGAGATTGATTGGGGGATTTTTCTGTTTTAATGGTCACTGAAGAAACACTAGTGGGTACATTGACAAGTCAAGCAGCATCAATTAGTGTGTGTGTCCCAATTTAGTTTTGCCTGATTCATAGTAAAGGCACAGAGATAGGTGAGCAAAAGCCCCAAAGATGTTCAAAGTAGCCTGAGGATTTTGAAGGCTTTCACGGCTGGCATCCATAGATTTTCCTTGGTTTTTTTTCGAGCTGTGAGGCTGTGTTCTGGAAGAGTTTATTTCGGACATTTCACCTGCATCTGTGGTTGGCATCGAAACGTCAGAAATAAACTCTTCCTGAACATGGCCTCACAGCCCAAAGGGAAAAAACAAAAAGCAAGGAAAATCTATCCTGAGGAGTCCATGTCTTCAAGGAGGACAGTGCTTCTCCTCTGCCCAAACAATCTTTAGCATTTACTGTGGTACAGAAGATGCACCAGTATGCCAGTGTTCAGAATAGCTACATAAACAGATGGAGCTCTATTGTTTGTTCTGTGACTTGCCTTGCTATTTCATTAGGGACACAATAGCAGTAATCATTTTTAACATTAGATCCTGATAAACAGTTGATCATGGAGATTTATTTTACCAGCCAGTATACTTAATATTTAGTAGTGAAAATAATGACCTGGAACATGACAGTACAAACCATGAGTCACACTTAATTCAATAGAGAAGTTATAAAGAATCTTCACAATTTTTCCTGTATTCAGTTGGAAAGGATGTCTTGAGAGATGCCCTCATTAAAAAAATGTCAAGTGTCACAAGATTTTTCAACCTAGTGTGCAAGCTTAAAGACAAGTTTTTTTTTTTGTTTTAGGCGTTTGTGTGTTCGTTTGTGTGTGTGTGCAGAAAACATCATGTTTTATGCATGTAACACTGGATTTTAAGCACATATAAGAAAATTACACAATGTTCACCAATAAAGTAGAAATAAAAAAGAAAGAAAGAGCGGAAACCAAAGCTGTCCAAAGACTATCATAATCTTGCCCACTGGAAAAAAAACTTTTTAAATGTTTCATTCTCAGGAACAAAACCAAAATAAGCAAATATTGACACCCCTGGAATTCAATAGATGTCTTGGATCATCAGTTCTGTGCCTGTAATAGAAGGATGATAATCTCTCTCTCTTTCTCTCTCTCTCTCTCTGGCTTTTCTTTGTAAAGGAAGATTCAGGAAGGACTCATCCCGTGCTTTCTGATGACTGAAAAGGCCAATCCGAGATAAACAAGTCCAGTTACAGAAAGCACAGCAGAAGCTCTCCTTGGGTGATGTTCCGGATTGTAATTCTTTCTGCATTGTCGTTTCTCTTCAAGACTTGTTTGGCGTGAGCTCTCAAATAAGGCTGCAGCATTGTGGATAGTGCATCTCCATGCCTCCCGATGTGAAGCCATGGCGGACTATTGTTGGTGATCAATTTGGCCGAGCCTGAGATGTTGCTTCAGGGAGTCCTTGTATCGCTTTTTTGGAGTGCCCCTCTTACGCTGATCTGGGGCGAGTTCGATAATCTACTGTATATGTAATTTAGGCAAAGGATTACTGTTGCAACTTTATATGTGACCTGCTTTGGGTACACAGAAAAAGCCCTTACATACTACATATTACTCACTGGCATGCGTATCATAGCAAGAAAAAGGCAATAGCCAAGCTACGTTAAACAATGCAACAGCAACTTGAGGTGTTTTTAATTTTTGTATTACAGCCCAGCACCTGTTTTCTCTTATTTAAAACTGGATTGCTGCTCAGTCATATCATGCTGCAATAAAAACTATAAAAACACTTTCCAGCTGTATGCACATGTCTTCCCTATGCTATGGCCTCTAGGACTGCAGTGAAAGGCTGACTCTAAAGAACTACAGCAGGCACCTGCGGCTTGCTCAATGTTTTGTTGTTTTTCATTTAAAAGACAACATCTGGTGACCCACAGGTTGAGAACCACTGAGCTAGAGCCCTTTATCAGATCACAAACTTTTCAGTTTGCTTTTAAAACATCCCTATTTTAAAAGAAGCATGCAATATAAATGAGGATTTGGGTTCAGATTCAAATTGTTGCAAGAGTTGCCTGTATCTGAACAAAAGCCTTGTTAAGGCCTTTGTCAGCTCATTTGTCCTGCATAATACTTATATTAAAAACTTGTTTGCCTTGAGACAGCAAGTAGGGTTAAACCAGTGACTGAAAGGAAGTATCCTCTTGGATCTAAAGTCAGCCTTCACAGAAAAATCACAGATATATAACTACTAAATAACAGTAACTATTCAGTGTTGGACACTCCCAGAATGTAAGGAGCAATTAATCATTAATATTCCCAGGCAAGACATCAGATAGATGATTGTCAGGCAAAATACCCTGCAGTAACTCTCTTCAGTGGCCCCTTGTCTGAGGCATTGCTACCTTTTCATGAAGTCAATTATCTTGTAATGTGTCTCTGGGAAGCCAGGTGGCTCTAGTTGTAATGTTGGGCTAGAGTCGCGATAAGTAATTGCAGAAGGCTAGGGGACCACAGTAGCCCCCATGGAGACCTTGAAGGACTGCATCCCCACTACACACCCTTCCAAATAATTGGCCCTCAAACCCCTACAGAGGATGTGGGGACATTTGTGCTATGAGTCTAGGCCTCTCTGAGCCATTTTAGGCCCACCATTGGCTGTTTAAATATATAACTGGAAATGAAGAGAACTTCCTGTTCACTTCCTGCTCCAGAGAAATCTCCTCTCCTGGCACTAAATTGGTTGGGGGGGATGTGGCAAAAATACTCCTACCCCCATTGAGGACATTTTGGGGCATTTTTTACCCCCTGGGGACCCTGACGCTTTGTCTAACCCTCTTCTAGAGGATCTACCTGATTTAAATA
The DNA here is from genome assembly GCA_030847615.1 of Gambelia wislizenii. Lineage (NCBI taxonomy): Eukaryota > Metazoa > Chordata > Lepidosauria > Squamata > Crotaphytidae > Gambelia > Gambelia wislizenii. Next base: position 170,263,160 of record JAUMIR010000002.1, read on the forward strand.
GTCCCTTGTTGTTATTGTGTGCCTTCAAGTCGTTTCCAACTTACAGCAACCCTAAGGTGAACCTATCACAAGGTGTTCTGAGGCTGTGGGTATGTGACTTGCCCAGGGTCACCCAGTGGGTTTGCATGGCTGAGCATGAAAACCCTGGTCTTCAGAGTCGAACACTGGTCTCCACACTCCATCATTCAAACCACTACACCACATTGGCTCTTCACAGCAGAAAGTTACTATTCAGTAAAATTACTGTAAAAATACTGTATCTGTCTTTACCCATCTTACCCACACAAAAGCCACACAAAAGCCCATAGACTCTAAAACTAATCTCCTGGGAGAAGAATCCCCTTCTTGGGTACATCTTTGAGCTCTGGTTCCTAGAATTTTTCTTGCTTTCTGGTCTCAGTGGTCTTTTGCTGAAACTGCTGGTGGGGTTTTGCCTAGCTCATTTTAAGCTGAAATCACTGAAGTGTGGAACTTGTAGGCTTAGCTAGTATTACTCTATCTCACACAAAGACTCACCCAATCAAGACTTAGCCAGATAACTTAATTATTCTTATTCTTTTCATTACTCTGCTAAAATCCTGGATTTGGCCCTTTGGTTAATTTATCTCCACTGAGGTTCTCTACCAACATCACTCTTTTTTCCCCCTTAACATGAAAACGATAACATTCCCCAACACCTCCTTCAGGAAAGCTAATTTCTTTCTATCACCCAAAAAAGCAATCAGGGATTCCTTTCTGAATGTTCGTTTGACTCCATCTTTGCGAGGACATGTGGCTTAGAGCAAAATACTTATGATCCTCTCATTCCCACCCCCCATGCTTCTTCTCTTAGCAATTTCAAAAGCCCATATTGTTGTTTACTGTTGTCAAGTCAACTTCGACAAATGACAGCTGCATGAATAAGAGACTTCAATTCACCCTATCATCAACAGCCCTGCTCAGGCCTTGCAGACTCAGGACCCTGGCTTCCTTGCTTGTCTATCCATCTTCCTCTTTTCCTACTGTCTTCTGCCTAACCAAGCATTATTGTCTTTTCTAGTGAGTCATGTCTCAGTACCACAGTCTCAGTTTAGTCATCTTGCCTTCTAGAGAGAGTTCAGGCTTGATTTGCTCTAGGGCCCATTTATTTGTCTCTTTAGGTAGAACTAGAGTAGATTCTGTCTCTCTAGCTTGAAGCAGCTCTTATTTTTCCCAAGTGCTCTGAGTGCAGCTTCCACTTCACTTTCTAATGTTGGAGATTCGTCTTCATATGGTTCTTCCTCAAATTAATCGGTCATCCTTTCATTTCTTTTATATAGTTCTTCTGTGCATTGTTTCCATCATCTTTTTATTTCTACTTGGTCATGTATTGTGTCCCCCTGATATTCGTAAAGCATCCCCACTCTTGGTTTCAATTTCCCTTTGATTTCTCAGATCTTTTGGAAGAGGTCTCTTGTTCTTTTTTTGGTCACCTTTTATTTCTCTGCATTCATTATTATAGTAGTTCTCTTTATCCTTGTGCACAAGTTGTTTACCAATTGCATTCAGAGTTCTGATCCTATTTCTGTCACTTTTTACTTTTGCTTCTCCTCTGTCCTTTACTGCTTAAGGGTTTAATCTCTTGTCCATTGAGGCTTCTCTTTCTCTGTGCTACAGATGGTGTCTTTTTGCATTCCTCACTGACAATGACCGTGGTTTCATTCCAAAGTTGTTCTGTCTCCCGGTTAATTAAGCTTAATAGTACAAATCTATTTTTCTTCACATTATCTTTAAATTCTACTTGGGGCTAACAATTGGATTTGGCCCTATATTCAGAAGTACTTCTATGAAGTACATCTCTACATTTACAAGTGTGTATAAACTGAAACATGCATTTTATTTTGTATATTATTTATGTACCAAATCTGCTGGTGGGGTTAAAAACTTTGGAAAGATTACTCTGTAAACAATGGAGCAGAAGACAACACTTGACCTGCCAAAGTGGAAATTAGGCAGATTATATGTCAATATATCTCTTGTGACAACCTGAATCTTAAAATCCTCTCAGCTTCGTGGCTTTACTTCTTTAAGTTAATATATCTCCATTGGGGAGCAATGGTGGTATATTAGCAAGTGAATGGTGTTGTGCCTTTATTGTTTGCCATTTATGAATCTCTACCATAAGATTTGTTGTACCTATTGCAAACATTGTTTATATTTTGATTATCATGTGTTCAACAAATTTCTCTATTACAGTAGATACATCTGTGTTTTTCCTGGGTCCAAGATAGTTTTTCATTGCCTTCCAGAACAAACACATCCAATACTCAGTAATTAGCAGATTTGAAATTATACCATAGCTGACAATGTTACTAAATATAGCTAAGGCTGCACAAATACATAAAGCAATTTTTCTCTCTGTGAAAACATAAGTCATGGAGAGATACACATGACCAATGAATCTACTACAAAACCTACATGGAATGTAGCAAGAAAAATGCCTGAACAGAAGTAAGCATTATCCCGGGACTTCCCCAATACACACACCCATCTACAAACCATATACAATGTTCCTACTTTTTAAAATTAACATTTCCACTCTGCCTTCTCTTTAAAGAACATTCAAAATAGCTAATGAAACCAATCCTGAATTTTAGAAAATTTGGCTCCCCATTCCCACCATGCAGCGTTGCAAGGGAGAGGCATATTTGCTGGAATCCAATGAGGCAAGGGTAACTGCATCCCAATGCAAGTGCACCATGTCACTGAGTATGGTTGCAGAGCTAGAAGAGTTTAAAAGCTCTACCCACCCACCTACCTCTGATATTGTGTAAGCTTTGGACAATTGGCTGTGTTGGTATCTCTAATAGAAGGTCGCATGCAAGGTACTGGGGTTAGAGAAGTAGGATTTTGGTGAACACCCATTTGGTGAAGAGTGTGTGTGTCGGGATCTGCCTCTTTAGGTCACAGGACCCAGGGGGTGGGGAAGGAGACTCTCCTTGTGGCTGAGTCAGTCATGTGACCTGGGGTGGGATTCTTGGGATGGTCTTCCAGTAGCAGGTTGGCCAGGGAGTAACCAAGCTTTTGGGTTCTCCTCAGGCCTCAGGTGTTTTACTCAGGGGAAGCTGGGGAGGAGGGCTAGATGAGATTACCTTCCTCACCTGCTCTGAGACTAGGTTGTTTCCCCCTTATGAACATCTCAGAGGTTAGTATATTAATAGTAAAAATGAAATGGTCTTTAGTCAACCCAGTCTTTGTGCCCGGTTTCTTTATTTTCATGGTTGGTCAAGAATGTTGTCTAAATCCAGTGGTTAGCCCAACTAGAGTAGACTTACTGAATCACTGGGAACATAGTAAGTCTTTCAGGTATGTAAATTCCATTGATTTAATTGGTTTACTCTACTTAGGACTAACAATTAGATTTGGCCCTATTTTCAGAATTATTCATTCAATGACAAAAATGGCTGTCTCAGAACTGGTCAACCCAAACACATTGTAATGGGATATGTGTAGGGGAAATGGAAATGCTTAAGTATCAGTATGGAATACACATGCAGTATGTCCCAGCCCTGCTTACTGCAATGAGATATACAAAGGTTAACCTAAAACACACTGCCAGTGTTATGTACTATCATATTAATTGGGATAAACAATAAAAATAAGTAACAGTGTGGTTGTAAGAAATGTTATCACCATAAACCAAATCACAGACTGATTTATAATCTATCCACACACTGAGATCAAGGACATTGTTTCAACCCTGCTTATCAAATATTCAAGATTCATATCCCTGCTCTTATGGATTCTTTGCTAAAGCTGCTCACTGCACAGGAAATGATAAATTGAACCACTATGTACTTCAGAGGTTCACTGGCAAAATGCTTTACAGTGCTCACTAAATATTAGAAGGAACTTCCAAAATTGCTTAATGGGCTAAGATGCTGATGAATGAGTGAATTCCCTCATTTTTGAAAATGTAAGTAATTGCCCAATGCTACAGAAAAGAAGAAAAACATAAATATTATCTAGGAAAGACCACAGGCCATTATTACCCAAAAATAAAATATTAAAATGTCATCATTGTCCTACTCTAGACCATACTGATGGATGTGCAGAATGCTTCTCAACACTATTGAGAAGAATTTGAAAACATCTATATCTATCTATATCTATGAAGGGTTAAAAAGGAAGAAACAAAAGCATGTAATGTGTTAGTCAATGGTGAATTAGTAATTGTACAAAACATAAATTTGTCTTAATAAATTACATGGGAAAGGGTTTTTAATTGCTCACTTGTTTAGCCATGGGAGTGAGGCAGCTCCATACTCCCACACATGCTAATGCTAATTTCCTCAGTTAATTCTTTGCACATATCATTGTAGTTGATTCACACTCATAGTAGGGTGCAACATATTTTACTGAGGTTGGCAGCCTCTTGGGCAGAAAACAGTTAACCCAACTTGCCAATGTGGAGGGTATGAATCCCACAGGGAGCCTAAAGAAAGAAATGTTTTCATCTCATTATATCTACCTTCGTAATTATAAGAAACTCATCAGCCTGTAGATGAATACCACATATAATCATTTTTCCTGCATATTTTCTGAAGCTGGAAACCTAACAAGATATAAATGCTGCAGACTAATTTAGGTTATTTGCAGGTCTCGTATCAAGTAGATCCAGGATGATATATTAAAGAAACAGGTAAGCTAAAAATATGTTTTAAATGCTTGGTTCATAACAAAATAAATAACACCTCTCTCTGCTGGAAGGAAGAGTAAATACATTCAGATTTCCCCTTAGAGAGTAAGAGGGCTTGGCTGTACATAAGAAGTATCAAAATTCAACTCAAATGTCATCAAAGCTTAAGAAACACTGACTCTAAAGTTGTTGTTGTTGTTAAAAAAATACAAGGCAACTTGCATGGTTATTGAAGAGTTTGAAATGTAGGGGAGAAAACCATACTCCCACGCACATAAATCAGGTGCAGGGAATGTGTGGCCCATATGCTGTAGGCTGACCTTAACCCCTTTTTCTGCAACCCAGCCAAATGTGGGAAGGCATTACAGTATTTACAATCAGAGAATGAACACACACAGTGTGTGTGTTCCCGGATGTTTCTGGACCCACTTCCTGTAAACATACTGAGTGTTCCTCTGTTCCTATGACTCAGCAGTCAACTCTGAAAGTGACTCTGGAGAGGACAGACCAGGATTGCAGCATAGGCAGTTAACACATGGAGAGCATGGGTGGAGTTTGTGCCCAGTCAGCATGTTCCCACCCATTTACAGACTACTTTTCTCCCACACCTGACTTTTGTGTTCACTGTATATGTGAGCCACAAATGATGGTACAGCCCACACAATAAAATTAACACCCACACTTCATTTCAGTAGAGAACTATGGCACATACATGCACACCCCAAATGGGCAAAAGCCATTAATTATATTCCTGCAGTACCAAGCTCCATAATGTTTAAACGCTGGACACTAACAGTATGATCCTATAGGTGTCTACTGTACTATAAGTCCCACTTGAATTCAATAGGGAATTCAATATCCAGATAAGTAGTAGAGGAGTGCAGTCTTAATGTTTCCTATGGTCCTTACACCAAGATCTCACAAAGGAAATTCAAATTTTGAGACCACAACAAAGTTAAATGTTTCCTTTTGTTTTTCTGGCATATATCAAGTGTGAACTTGGTATATTTTGCCAAGTATGAAAGATGAACATCACTCTCTACTTTGAGACTACATTTTAGGCACAAGTAATCAAAAGTTTTTTGCGATATGAGCAGTATATTTAATGTACTTTTGTCAGTGGTAGCACTGAAGCACACAGGGTAGGCAGGGTAGCTTATAATGGGGAATTGTGACTTTTGAGACATCCAGTTTGAAGAGAAAGAAAATATATCGACTTCCCTCAGTCCTAATGTATGAAAAAATAGATAATATATGCTCCTTGTGCATTTTTTTTATTTTTATGAGCAAAGGTATTTTGTGAGTTTAAATCTTATGGCTGATTTACAGATACAGTAATTGATCACACGGGATGTGATCTATTTTAACTTTCCCTATACACACGGAGTGAAATGAAAACTCAGATTTAGACACAAGACTCATCTACACCGGTGCCATAATCCAGGGACAGCCTGGAGCATTACATTCTGGAGCTGCCCCAAATCAACATGACATAAAGGTGAAGATGTTGTTGTTGTTGTTGATCATCATCATCATCATTATCATCCAAGCCATAGTTCAGATGGGCCAACAGGCCGATATTGCATTGCAGGTAAGGCAGCAAGCAACACTGAGGGGAATGGGCCATCAGGGCCGATGCAGTGGGTGTTTAGATGTGTGGACAGCTGAGTTCCTCCAGATCCAGCCCTATCCAGCTGTCCACACATCTAAAACACTGGGGCCACTCTGGAGTTTCCTGGAATCTCTGGAGTAACTTGTTTCTGTTAAACTGGATTAACAGCTAAAAGGAACAGATTCACTGAATGTGTCATGTGTACAAAGCACACCAGATCCAGGGTGAGTACACATGTTATCCTTAGTGTATACAAGCTCACAGTGACTTTTTGATTTTTAGGTTTTTATACCCTACTCTTCAGCCACAAAGGCTCTCAGAGCAGATTCCAAATTGTTAAGCAATAGCAATTTACACATCTACACCACATTAAGTGGGTTCCAATGTGTGTTAGCTAATTGCCCCCACAAGCCAGGTACTCATTTTACTGACCTATGAAAGGATGGAAGGCTAAGTGAACATTGGAGCCCTTGGGATCGGACTTGCAGCATTGTGGTTTGCAGTACTGACATTTAACCACTGCGCCACCAGGGCCCAGGACATGAACAATGATCTGGTTCTTCATTTCATGGAAGAGCCTTCATGACTCCAAGGCTTGACTCTAAAATAGGATGGATGACTGGCATCTTGTGGCTTCTGTGTCACTGGAACAACTTGGATGGCTCCTTCAAAGTGCAAACTAAAATTCAAAGGACAATCGCACCTCACAACAAAGCCACAAACAGCCATTGAGATTGAAAGTAGCGAACTGATCTGGAATAATCCTCATGTATGCTAGTGCATGTACTCTTCTGGGTTGTGGAAAAAGTATCTAGTATCCCTTTCTGCAATATGCTCATTCTAGGTGCACAAGAGGGGATGCTCTTGAGCAGCCAAAGAACAAGGAAGAACATTACGATGTGTGTATCTGTGCATACACGCATGCATGCATGCATGTGTGTATGCATGCAGACTCTGCTATTCTTCCTTAGTGTGCAGGAGAAGCAAGAACACACCCTGCATACCACTGTAGCCAGTCAGTGCTCCAGGGAAAGAGCTATGTGGGGAGTTTCTGGCTGCTGCTGAAGAAGCAGAGAAGAAGGAACAGCCTCTGCCTCTGCCCAGATCATCACCACAACTGCACAACTACACTGTCAGTATGTTTATTGAATCTTACCGTCTTCTGCTCCCTAGGGAGACTGTCATGCCATGAATTGGAGAGACCAATTATGTTGTCTCTTCCCCCCCCCCCCAAAATCATACTCATTTCTTTTCTCAATACCTCCCCAAAAAAGGGAAGACTCCTTTGCAAGGTGGGCCTGAGGTAGTAAGCTATGCCTGCAGCTGGAATTAAGGGCTAATTAAAGCTTGGATTGAATAGGGCTCCTTGGTGCCATTTGCTTTCTTGAGCTTTGTGTACAAGAAAATGGGCCAAAAACTCTCATAAATTGTTAAGCACTGAAAAGATCAAATGAATAACAGATATCACAAACAGTGGAGACAAAGTAGGATTATGACATTAAAGAGCTACAACCATGTTGACAGAAAACATATATTTACTCATTTCTCAAAGACTACAACCTGTGGATGCTTAGGTGGCTTTCTTCTTCTTCTTCCTCTTCTTCTTCCTCTTCCTCTTCTTCTTTCAGTTTTCAAAGGATATTCAATTCTGAAAATTCCAGCAATTTTCTTTCCTCCAGCTCAGAAAACAGAAATCATGCAAACTGATGTGGCTTTTATCATGATCTCTAGACTCAAATGGAGCCAAGGAATGGCCAGTTCAAAAATGTCCAGTCTATTCCAGTTCACAACCCATCTTTATTATAATAAAATGATGCATGAGAATGACATTCCTACTAACTTAACACTGCAATCCATATTTATTACAGCTGGGAAAATTGAGAAAGATTATCCTTTCTAGCCATTTTAATTACCAAAAATATACTTACTTTTAACATATGATAGTTCCCTCCCCCTTGAGCATTCAGGAGAGCTCAAGATCACCATGGAAATAAGAAAATGGTGCCAGACAAATCTTGGCACTGATTTGCTACATATCCCAGGAGAGATAGGAACACCCTAGAAAATGGAGGTAGTGTAAAAAGAAGATTTCTTCTCTATTTCCACCTCCCCCCCAAAAGAAAAAAAAAAACTTAAATTTTACAAACTCCATATCATAATGGAAATAAACACTAAAACTGTCTAACATCCTGGGATGGCAATTCTTTTCTAATGGAAAGCAATCCATAGTATCAGTCAGCTGTCTGAAGGTGAACTTGAGAGTAAGGAGATTTTCAGACCGCGTTTTAGAGTGCCTAGGGCGGGAGGAGCTTTCGGGAGAGGGACGGCGATCTTGCGCAGCAGGGGGGCGTTTTCGGACGCCGTTGTCCCTCTCCCGAAACCATCTGTGTCACTTCCGTGAAGCTTTGGAAGCCTCAGCGCCATATTTTAATCACGGCAACCTCCGTGATTAAAATATGGCTCTGCGGCTTCCGAAGCTTCACGGAAGTGACACGGATGGTTTCGGGAGAGGGACAACGGCGTCCGAAAACGCCCCCCTGCTGTGCAAGATCGCCGTCCCTCTCCCGAAAGCTCCTCCCGCCCTAGGCACTCTAAAACGCAGTCTGAAAATCTCCTAACTGAGCTTTAGACATAAGAAATGTATTTATTAACTAATGATTGCTCAGTCAGTTCTACTGTCCTCTCTCTCTCCCTCTCTCCCCAGTTATAAAAATCACATAGCTGTCTAACAGGGTAGATTTGTATCTGTGAATATCTGCTATAAGTAAAACTGTTGTCTCTTTCTCTCCCTTAGTCTCCTCCTTTCAAGTTTTTAATCTTCTACAATATAATAATGAGCAAGTGTTTTAAATAACCACTGTGTTACTCACTATTGTCCACGTGAACCTAAAATATTTCCCCCCTAAAGCAAAGCATTTTCAGACACAACTTGGCATTGCATGAACAATCCCAGGCTCATGTGTTGTCTTCTCTTCTCTCATCTGATCTCTGTTTGCAGCAAATCATAGTACTTTTGAATGGCCAAATAATAGTTTATACTTGGCAGTGGCTGAGCCATCACTTGCCCATTTGGACAGAACATGGCAATCCAACAAGGATTGGAAGTACAGAATCAGTTACAGCAGAATGTGATATATGCCATCCTCTGCCAGCAATGCCCCTCTACATTCTACATTAGATTTAACAGGACAGTCTCTATGCAAGAGAATAAATGGACATGAATCTGACATTAGAAATGTCAATACCCCCAAACCAGTGCAGAACATTTCATCCTTCCTTAACATACAGTAAGGAATTTACAGGTCATGGTCCTTGAACAAGGAAATTACAAAGGGAATCTGGAAAGAGAAACAGCTGAATTGAATTACAGTTGTCCCTCCATATCCACGCATTTGGTATTCAAAGATTTAAGTATTCATGGCTTGAAAATATTTTTTAAAAAATAATAATCCAAAAAGCAAACCTTGATTTTGCCATCTTATATAAGAGACATCATTTTGCTATGCCATTGCATATAATGGGACTTGAGTATTCACAGATTTTGGTATCGACAGGGTTCCTGGAACCAAACCCCAATGAATATGAAGAGACAACTATATATTCACAAATTCCAACCCATTAGCAGAGGTTTGAACAAAGACAATGGTTTCATGGCACACTACATATATTAATACAAGAGTCCTTGCTACTGTCCATATAACAAAAGGAATCTTCTCAGAGAGCGTTTTGAACCCAGAGAAACTGATTTTTGGTAAGGAGATTTATTGCTTTCAAACAGCAACACTAACTGACCACTGTAAGGGTAAGGGACATGATTTGCATCTTTCTGGATCCTATTACATACAATCCCAGAACTGTATAAATACGCTTTATATCTGATTGCTTTAATATCACTCTGTACTGCATCTGAAGAAGTGGGTTTATATCCATGAAAGCTCATACTAAAATAAAACAACCCAGTTAGTCTTAAAGCTACTGCTACATGCCTCCCCCCTCCCTTCCTCCTTTTTATGGCACACACAGCTGGCACACGGAGGAGGAGGAGGAGGAGGAGGAGGAGGAGGAGGAGGAGGAGGAAAGCAAAGCTGATTGTGAAGGTGGCATTCTGTTTCCAGCACTTCATTGAAGTAGTGAAGAATCCTCTGGCACTTTTGTTGTTTTGACTGTAATTAAAAAAAAAAATCATGTGGAAAAAACCACATGGCGATAGTGCTGATTCCTCTGCTAACTGCTGACTAGCCCAAAATGACAAACTGGAAAATTAGCAGGATCAGTATGGATTGAGAGAGGAAAAAAATCTAAATAAGGGATTGATCTGCAATTGTTGCATCACACTCTGCACAAATCTGTAGATCTTTTCCTTGGTGTTGCTTTCCACACTTCTCCTTAAGTGCTAAGTCATACTATCAACAGTGTGCGAAGCTGCTAGCTAAATGAAGAATTATAAAGACAATTTGTTTGTCTATGGCAGATACACTGCTCAAGCATATACACAGCACATGAGAGGAAATGTATTTTTGGCAACTACATTTCCCATGATGCACTGTGAATATACATGAATTGCATTTTTGTCAGTGTGAAAGTATTAATCATTCTACAATACAAGACTGACAGAAATATTCATCATTAACTCTCCTTTTCTGAAGCCCTCAGTAGCCCACTTCATACTCCCATAATAAGTCCTCATGAAGAAAAAAAACTTGTGCAAAACTCATTAATTAACATCCCTACAACTGCTCTAAGCCTACATCACTGTGTGATTCAGGGCTAAATATATTTCATGCCAGTTTTCCCTTCTTTTTAAACAGGGAAAGGGGATGCTTGGTATCTGTGTTGCTCAGTATTGTATAGAGGACTTTTCTACTTTGTACAAAGACTGCTGGTACTCCAATATTAAATTAATCCACAGTGTCTGTAAGAATACCAAAACCACCAGAGAGGTCAAAAAGGATTTTGAGTCTGTGCACACTAATGAGGGTACTTCAAGAAACATGACAAAGAGCACTAAAAGGATAGAAATGAAATTGTGTTGTAAAAGCAGATATCCAGAAACTCTTATAATAAATAAAGCAGATATAACTCTTTCCCTTAAAGTGGATCTTCAAACACCATGTTGTGGGCAATGGAGCTAGGCAGAATACCTACACTAGTGATATAATAGCATGCAATTACAGTTTTCAAATTTGGTCCATCAAATGATTACTTACAGCAGCAGTGACAACACAAGACAAATAGAGCAATTCCTGAGGCATTTCCTTGCAGGACACTAGTTTTCCTGATTTATATCCTGCTTGTATGCGATCATACAGACAGTCTGCTCCTAAGTGATTTAGGACATTACTGGCCAGAAAAAGCAGTTGAATTGTGACCAAGTGATCATCCCACCTTCAGCATTCAGAACCAGCTCAAGTGAAATACAGTCATACATGGAGCATGTCACCACAATCCAAAAAAGAGATTTAGTTAAGGTATAGGACATGGTGAGATCTGGCTGCAATGGGCACAGTTGGTGCACCAGCCTCAGCAGAGCAAAAGAAACTTTACCACCCACCAAAGCTGTGGATCTAGGATTGGATCCCTAGTTGTCCCAGAACCAGGAGCCCAGTTTCCCAAGAGGAATTCAACCATAATCCAAACATGATAAACCCTAATTCTCTGAACTTTGTTCCCCCAGCCAGGACCACCCCTGCCTGTTGTTGTTGCTGCTGCTGCTGTGCTCTACTGGTAATATGAGACACAGATACAAAACATCAGCAGCCATGTTGGGTTGTGGTAAAAATAAGAACTAGATCAAAGCTTCATCTATATACTAATGACACCAAACTCCAAATCCTTGGACAACCTCCTCCAACGATTTTGTGCAGATGTTAAAGAGTATGGGGGACAGGACTGAGCACTGAGGGACACCATGTACCTGAGGGTGAAAGGAATCCTTCACCTTCTGTAAACACCTCTCTCAAAAGGACCAGAATCAAGGCAAAGTAGCATTATTAAATCCTATCCCAGCCAAGTCAGCATGACAGACAATATCAAAAGCCACTGAATGGTCCAGAAGAACAAAAATGTTTCCTTGTTTCCCTGTGTAAAATATCTACAAAGGTGTCCAAGGGCACATCTACACTTGCATTGTAATCTGGGGCCAGTCCAGATCATTATGCCCCAGAGCTGCCCCAGATAAACACAATGCTGGCTACACGTACCCCCCTCCTTGTTGATTGCATGGCATGGTGCCCCATTCTGACCTCACCAGTAGCAATGGTGATGGCCAGGCTCTCACAGAGAGCTGCTTGGCTGGTGGGCGAGGCAGCAGCAGCAGTGGCACTGAGGGGTATGTTGTATTTTGCTGCATGGCCAACACAGCTACCCCTGAATATGTTTTTTTTTTTTAAAAAAAAGCTGTTTAAAAAGCTGTTTTAAAAGCTGTCAAGACGGATCTTTTCTGGCAGGCCTTTCCTGAATAATTATCCCGGCCCAAGACTCGGCTGTCCTTTCTGGGCTGTGATTGTATGTTTTAATTTTTTCTTCTAATTCATATATTTTTAATTATTGTATGTTTTTAATCCTTCATAATTTAATATTATTTTAAGGGGTGGGTGGGCTAGGGTATTGTGATTATGGAGTTTTTATATTGTAAGCCACCCCGATTGCGTTGCAGAGGGGCGGGATAGAAATAAATTATTATTATTATTATTATTATTATTATTAAAATGAGAGTTAACCATGCGAATTGAAGGTCTCACTTTTTCAGGAATTTTGTACATATCCTTGAGCGCTGCAAAGTGAAAAGTAGCAGTAAGAAAAGGAGAAGTAGATACAAGAATTTCAAATGCCAGATATGAAATTTTATTGCCAACAGAGCGTGTTGGGATTCAGTGGCAAGCCAGAGTTGATCTAAAGGGTTCTGGCTAGTTGAGGATGAGGGAGTGTATTGGGGCATGTTACCCAAGTATTTCCACTGCAAATGGGAGTGACACTACAAACCATGGACCTCATGTCCATTGTTTATTTATTACAATCTCTGAACCTCTGGCTTGTCTTTACCGCAGCAAGCCAGAGAATAAACCAAGATGAAACCATGGATTATTCCTCTGGCTTGTCAGCACAGGTACAAGTGAAAGGATGTGGTTCTGATATCACAATAAAGGAAAAGTCTGTGGTTTGTTGAGCTGCTCCCAGTTGCATAAACAATATTTTAGACAGCATATTGGGTTCATCCCCAATCAATTTCAGTTTCTTAATAAGGTCACAGTTTTCAGGAGGCTGCTATAGAGAAGAGAACTGGGCCAAGGGTGTAACAAATCATTGCAGCCTCATGCAATTCTTTGCTCTATAGTAACCATCACTGAGTCACATCCTATTCTATTCTCTTTCCTTGACTGGAAAGTCAGCTGTATTTATCTAAGCAGGATCTCTTTCTCACTTTCTTAGTAAATAATCCTTATGATAATTTGTATCCACAATTCTTCATTTATATTCACACTGAGGGGATTTTTCTCAGAAGTGCAGATCTTGTATTTCAGAATAATTTAATTGTAAATAATATATAGAAATATTCAAGGAAAGAAATTGCAATGGTTCTGAAACCACTTAATTATGTATTCTACCATAGAAGGACTGTGTATCTTGTTGGGTTTTTTTTTTCTTACTCCTGTAAAGGACCTAAATCTCCATTCACCAATGTTAATGGGAAGTTAAGCAGACACCAATCTGAGTACTTCTTAATTCTTCAGGCAATCTAATTTAAAACAATCACCATCACATTCTGAAATAAGGAACCAGTTCCCTTTAATACATAATAAATGCTGAACATTTTATTTTTAAGCTGGCTATTCACAAGGCATTATGCAATTTTAAATCTATATGAATGAAAGATGGAGTTTTTTTCTGTATATTTATTCACTGGAGAAAATAAAAATTCTTTATGTTTTATTATTTTAAACACCTTCCAGCTATACAGGGTAAAATCCTTTTGGAACCTACCAATGGAGTAACACAACTTATAACATCTTTTAAACACTTAATAATGTTTCATTATGAAACCAAATGATGCCTGTCTAACCAACTAGAAAATGATTTGGATCATGGCTGGGAAGGCAGGAGAAGGATTTATTACATTCTTGGAGATCTATCTATCTATCTTTGAATGCCTCTTTCAATTAAAATGTTGAAAACTTAAAAACAAAAACAATAAAAACAGAATATTTTTTATTTATTTAGAGTATTTCTACCCCACTCTTCAGCTACAAAGCCTCTAAGAGAGGCTTACAAATGGTTAATTTAACAGTTCCCTGCCCTCAGGCTTACAATCTAAATAAGACATGACACATAAGGAAAAGGGAATGGCAGTGGGGGTAGGGATTAAATCCACAAGATATTACTGGTTCTTCTCTCCTTCCAAGGGCAGGGCAGTGGTAGTTGGGATGGAACAACACATACAACACCTCATCCAAGAAGAAATTATGAGGATAACAAATTGACCTAGAGCTAATGGCTAGCAACCTGTTCAGTATTTATGATGCTGTAAGCTAGACTTATGACCTGTTTTGCTGTTTGCATATATGCTTGCAAGTGCCCCCTAAAATCCACCTTAAAAGCCAAGCAGTTGCACAAATTGAGTTCTGAGTGCTGGTGAATGAGACTCTGAAGAATGACACATCTAGCCCGCTCTTGACAGTGAGTCATGGTACAATGAGCAGTTATAAAAGTTCCTGCAGCTGCTTGTTGTATCACAGTTTGCTGGTGGGAAGAGGCGGGATGGTTCATCATTCAGTACCCTGCTCATCAGAGCCACATCACTCCTTCAGTTGGTGCAGTTGCATGGGTTTTGGGGGTGGTACTGGAAAACAGATCATAGCTACATCACTAAGCTATGTCTCCTATGCAGGCTCTTGGCCGATATTTGTAAATACCATTCACATCCCATCAAATGATAGAAAGCAGAGAAATGTCTTAACTCAATGCTAAAAACCCATGGTGATATCAGTAAAACTCACTGGGGAGAACATTCCAAAGATGAAGGACAGCAACCAGTAACTCCCTTGTTCTTAGCCTCCTAGCTTCTCTTAAAAAAGATACTTAGAGGAGATGTCAAATGTCAATGATGATGATGATGATAATAATAATAATATTTATTTTTACCCCGCTCCTCTGTTAAAAACAATCAGGGTGGCATACAACAATTAAAATACAACAATACTGAGTAAAATCCCTAAGCACCACCCACTCCCACCCCTCCCCCATAAAAAGATATTACATTTCAGAGTATGGAGCATATGCATGAAAGGAGTATGATTTCAGAGTATGGAGCATATGCATGAAAGGAGGAGAAAATATGACCACATCAAATATATTGTATATTTTAAGTGTAGCTTTTAATCATTTGAGTTTTAAAATAACTGTGCATAATCATTCTCTTGTATAGTTTTGCCTCCTTCCTTACAGAAATGGCTTCCTTACAAAATTGTGTCAGACCTTTTTCTATTTTTCAATGTGTTCCATGTTACTTCCAGTTTCAAATACAGAGACAGTATCTTTGAAAAGAGGACTTTTGTGGTATCAGAATAATTTTGCTAAATGTTATTACCACTTTACAGTTTCTCCTGGTTTTATTAAGTGGTATTGTAAGGATCAACCCTGAAGCTATGAAGGTCATTGAAACAGTTTGCTTTATAATGTATTTAAATAATCTATTGATCAAAGGATTTTGCTACAGAGGAAATAATGCTACTTTAGCAGCACAGTTTGACAGAATTGGGCTGTTCTATACATTTAAGAAATATATATATTGTGTTTCCTATCCTATTGTTATATTTATCTTGAGATGACTGATCTTTAGCTAACCTGTTATTAGACATAAAATACATGCCAATATTCTGTCAGTGAAAAGTATGGTTAATATATTTACTGGTGTGATCTTTTTCTCATTACTCTACTAAAATATTCTGCAAATTATGCAACTCTAGCATTTAAACTGCAGGTATTGATACTACAAGTTAAGCAAGTATGGCCTCCCACTCAATTAATGGGTAATTCAATATAACAAAACCCTAAACAATCCCCTTTTAAAAAATTCTGAAATAGTCACTTTCTAGATTACAGCTATTGAAAACAAAGTGGGTACTACTATATTAGGGAGGCAACCAAGTACAGCAGCAGCCTTTATGCACAGCATGGGACATGCTGTAACAGCAGGATGTGCCAGAAACATTAAGGAATACACTGCAGAAGATCCTAACTGAAATTTCTGGGCTTTGGAATGACAAAAGTATATGATAATGAGGATGACAATAATGTAGCATGATAGTATTTGATCAGTGGGCAAAATGCAATCCTGTTTTAGATTAAGAACTATTACCCTCAGAAGTATTACCCTCAAAATACTTGGACTGGAATCATCTTATTGATTTAATATGCAGTTATTTGCTTACGGGCGAGCAGTCTAATCCATAAAGCCAGAGCATTAGAATCTTATGTCACATCCAGACCTTTCATGTCGTTATGCTCCAAATCCATTTCAAGCCTCAAGTTAACTTCCCCACTATATACTGATTGAGGACTGGTTTGGATGTAGCACCTGATCCTGAGAAGAAACCAAGCCTTTCACCTTTCTAGTCTAGTGTGACTATGACAAGGAGTTTAGATACTTTGTTTCTGGTTTTGTTAAACTGACTTGCCATCCCACCTGTAATTTTGGGTCGTCTTAATAACAATTCGTAGAAATGTCGATTTTAGAGAATAATTTATGATGCTGCCTTGTTGTCAGTAACCATAAATATGATTAACCATGGTTTAGGATGCATGCAGCATGCTAAACCACAGTGATGCTAAACTGCTTCTAGATGAATACCACATACAGTCAACAGAAACGTTTCTTTGGATTCTGGCCACTCAGTATATTTTTTATTATACAGAAAATAAATATTGCTTAGCAATCAATTAGTGGAAAACTTAGATTAGAGCATTAGAGCAGAGATGTAGATGTAATGTGGACAGGGCTGTTGATAAAAGGGTGACTTTGAAGTCTCTTATTCATAGGGTTGCCATAAACTGAAGTTAATATAATAACAATTAACAACCAGGTATTGTCTTCCATCTGCTATGCTGGTTACTGATGATAGGAGTTACATTCCAACAACATATGGGGCCTGTTTACATGGGCAAATATTCCTCTAAATATACCGCAAAGATAGCTCATTGTTCCCACGGATCGCACCACAGCATCGCCTCATTCAGAAGGTGGGAAGGTAAAACACCCAAATATAGCGTGACAAGGGATGTAGCTACTTTTGCTGGTATATTTACAAAGTAGCACATTATTGGTAGTGTAAACAACCATTCCACTAAGGGCTGCAGCAGAACTGCACTGTGATTGGTTGCTATGATGAAGGGGTGGGCTTAAAAGAGGGGGACTGAGGGAGGGAGATTCAGTAGCGATCAGGAAACTTTGAAAAATCCTCTCTGCTATTTTGCAAGTCTGGTAAGAAAAAGGATTCCCAAGACCTTTCAGTCAGGGGGAGATCTGTTCTGCCCATAAAGCTCCCATCTGTCAGCTCTGCTTGGGGGAGGGAGAGAGCGAGAGAGAGAAACCATTTCACTAAGAGCTGCAGCAGAGCTGCATTGTGATTGGGGGAGGTAGGGAGAGTGAGGGAGGGAGATTCAGTAGTGATCAGGAAACTTTGAAAAATCCTCTGCTATTTTGCAAGTCTGTGTGAACCCTGACTAAACAAATCATGCTGAAAAAACTTGTGATAGGTTCACCTTAGGATCCACGGCATGGGCAGCAAGGTCTTTCCTCAGAAATGCCAGGGCAGATGGGGAGATTGCTGTGTCTCTGCTTCAGGGAGTGACTGAGTTCATTTACAGGCAGATTTAGAGAGATACAGAGACAGAGTCACTTCTTTGATCTTCCTCCCTGCTATTTTGGCAGTCTGTGAGTCTTTCTTTAGCTAGAAAATGCAGGGCTTCAAAGGAGGGTCTATGCTCTTCCCCATAAAGCCTTCCTCTGCTTGGGAGGCCACGCCCCCCACACTTTTTCAAGTCTGAATGAAAAAGCAGAATAATTAGAAAAAAAACCTGACTGTCACAGCTGTGGAAAAGAATTAAAGTGCAAGTTGTCACAATAAATCTGCCATGTAAACAACCCATGGATTATCACCTTAGTTCACAAGCAGTTAAGGAGTTACCCATTTGCTCTCTTGCACTGGCTGACATCCTCTTGGTTAGTCTCAACTAGAGTAGACTAATTGAATCAGTCATTGAATGGTAAGTCAACATGTAGGTAAATCCAATCAGTTCAATGGGTCTACTCTAGTCAAAACTAATAGCAAGATGTAGTCCATTATGCTATAGTGTATATTAGGAATGTTCATGTCTAAAATGTAGATATGTTTCTTGTAATCAGCAACAGCTGGAGAGCAAGTGCTGGATGTATCAATCATTAGCCATTTAAACACTGATCTTACTTCCATTTCTATTTCATGTGATAATTTCCTTGCTTTAAGGCAGGCAATTTGCAGGCCACCAACCCTCTCCCAAACCCCACAGTCTCTCTATATCCCAATTTTCTTTCATATGAACAACTGCTTCCCCAGAAGGCCTCCAGGGGCTTGTTTACATGTGGGGCAAAAACTCAGAGTGGATTCCTGATCCTTGGGCCCACACATTTGCCCTGAAGCCCTGCGGAGCATTTATTCTCTGTAGGGATGTTGGGTACTTGTCTTCACTACCTGACTGTCTCTGGAGTGTTTTGTCCAACACCACAACCATTTCAAAGCTCAGGAAGCAAGTTCCCAAGCCAAAGGGAGATGTTTTCTCCCTTCCCCTGGTTTGTCAGTGCTGCCTCCACCTACTCTCCTGCTCGCAGGAAGAGGCAGTTGAAGCAAGCAATGGGTGAGCGGAGAGCAGATGGAAACAGTGCTGCCAAGCCAGGGGAAGGGAGAAAACCTCTCCCTTCAGCTGGGGTCTTGCCTCCTGAGCTTTAAAATGGTCATGACAGAGTGGTGGGAAAAATGCAGAGGAAACCCCAAATACAACATACTCTGCATCAAGGTAAAATACTCCAAGATGCCCCAAATCTGGGTCATGCATCATGTGGCCTCATCACCCTGCATTCAGGGGAAAGGATGTACATTGTGTGACTTGATTGCCATAGATTTGGAGGAATTTGTAGGGGCATTCAGGGCTTTTAACAGTGTATTTTTTAAATTTTTTTTATTTAGTTTTTTATACCCCGTTCTTCAGCCACAAGGCTATCAGAGCAGCTTACAAATTGTTTTAAGCAATAGCTATTTACACATCTACACTGCATTAAACAGTTTCCAATGTGTGTTAGCTAATTGCCCCCCCCCACAAGCTGGGTACTCAATTTACCGACCTACAAAAGGATGGAAGGCTGAGTGAACCTTGGAGCCCGCTGGAATCGAACTTGCAACGTGGTGGCTTGCAGTACTGGCATTTAACCACTGCGTCACCAGGGCACCAGTGTAGACAATTGACTGCAAACCCCTGCACAACCTTCCAAGCTTCCCAATAAAGGTGCCAAATTGTCCCAATAAGCCCAGATATCACAAATTGATGTGACTTCCATTTGTGATTTCTGGCCGTTCCATGGCCAAAAATTGTGTGATGTTACCCACCACACTGTGTAGATGTGTGTGTGTGTGTGTGTGTGTGTGCATGTATGCCCCTTCTCCAATTGTCCACTCCTGCCTTAAACACATATCACATACAGAGCTACCCTTCCTATTTAAAATACAATGCCTGAAATCCATAAAATTCTGCCAAGCAGATTTCTGTAAAATAAAAAGTACGAGCTTTTTCACAAGTTTGGGAGTGGGGGATGGGGGAGGATGACAAATATTTGCTTCCAAGTAGCTCTCCATGGGATGTCAGCTTTCTCTCAGACTGATACATTAAAATGATGAATAAACATATTTTGGCAATATTCACACATCTCAATAAATGTGGCCAAGATTAAATATGGCCTCTTGAAAACCTCACAATGATATCGGTCTTTAAATAATCTACCAATGATGGCTTGAAATATCCTGAGTCAGTCTAAACATGAAAATGAAGGTTTTGTGGACACCCAGCATCTGGGTGTCAAGCAAACAACAAAATGCTGATACTACAAGTAGGTGCACCACCATACAATTATAAAAGTTCAAATCAAACCCAGCCAAAGCAAGGAGTCACCAGATCCAGATGAAAGTGCTCTGTTAAATAGCAGTTATTTTACAGGAAGAAGGCTCTGAGAATATGACTTGACACATAAACCTGGCAATTGCTTGGTAATACTTTGAAAACTGTGGCTCTTCCACTTGCATCATCTCTTGGAATGCTTAGTATCTTTCATTCTCTAATTCCTCTGATTCATATAATTTACAAATTTGTTTGGTACATGCTAGGTGCTACTACAAATGAAATGAATAAAAATATAATAATGATCTTGACTGAAGTGGGGTTTCAATATTGTTCCTGGCATAAAGACAATGATTTTAAACACTTCTAAGCTGCAGCATAGTTTGTAAAGTGTTGACATACCAACTTACTCATTTCTATTCTGTTTACAAACTGTAGTTAAGTAGGGAAAGCATGAGTTTTCTTTTTGGAGGTGCTTAAAGAAACTCTCCTGGCATTAAAAAAAAAACATTTAAAAGAAAGCTAATGAAACTGCACTGAGTGATAAGGGACTGAGTTACAAGTATTAAAAGAGATGAATTGCATTAACCCCTGGCCTCCCCCATTATATTCACTGCCCACTGGAAACAACAACAGAATTACTAAAATCCCACACTCTCTAATGGGATGGTAATAGGATTCAGAGGCCATTAGGGTAAAGGCAATCCATATTTTACAGTTTAATAAGCTCCTGCTGAAGATGTTCCATCCTTCTTCAGAAGCCCAACAATTACCAATTTAATATTAACTAATCCTCATCTATAGTCAAGATAGCAAACAACCTGAGCTTTTTGAGCCAGGTTCTTTTTTTGTGTGTAGGCACAGAAAAAAAAAACATACATGAGATAATTTATTATTTGCACTAATAGTGCTTATTACTGTCACTCAAAAGTCCTCTGACTAAGAATGATGCCATGGTTACTGAAATGTAGATATTCAGCATGAGTGCTTTTAGTGTTACTTTTTAAGACAAATACTTTAATTGGTTACTTTTTTCTTTTTTATTAGAAACTTTTTTTTTTACAAAGACAACCATGTAAGCAGGTATAGATTGAATTGTTTTGCTGGCTTTCCTGGCTACAGTGCAAGAAAGAAAAGGCAAACATGACACCAAATGGTCTTTTGTTCCCTGGACCTCATGAAATTTTGAGTAGGTAAGATGTGACCATTAAAATTACTGTGTTGGCTAGGAGAATTATGGTAGACATATTTATTTCTTTTATTTGTTTAGCTAGTTATACCCAGCTCTTCAGCCACAAAGGCTCTCAGAGCAGCTTACAAATTCCAATAGCACTTTACACATCTACACAACTTTAAAGTGTGCTAGGCACTAAGCGGTTTCCAATGTGTGTTAGCTAATTGCCCCCACAAGCTGGGTACTCATTTTACTGACCTATGAAAGGATGGAAGGCTGAGTGAACCTTGGAGCCCTTGGGATCAAACTTGCAATGTTGTGGCTGCAGTACTGACATTTAACCACTGCACCACCAGGGCTCCCCATAGTCCAAAACTGACTTTTCCAAGCTGAGGTCCCAACTCCTAAAGCTTCATAATGCAGAAATGAACCACAGTAACAACATTCAACCACAATTTAACATTGAATTGTTTCACTACAATGGCAGCAGCAAGAACGATAGAAGTTCAAATTATGTTAATAAGTCATATCTAATTTGGCTCTAAGACACATTCCTAATATTCTGAAGGGCCTACGGTTTGGTAGGTCCATTAAAAACAACAATAACAAGCTTAATTTATCAGTGACTGATGTGTTCCTACTATTTTCTCCCTTCTATAATGAGTTTGTCATCTGCTTTAAAATGCTGAGTTCAACACAGTTAGAAAGATGTTCAGTGAAAATTCCCACATTCAAACCACCTGGAAAGCTTCTGCTTTTCAGGTTATTACAATCCACTGTGATTTTCCAACTTTCATTGCTAAATTTTAATCCTGCAAGAAAGGTGATCTTTCTAAATATCATGCTAAAGAAGCAGACATATTAGGCTGTATTTACAGCAATGGCAACCTTTGCAAATATCAGCACATCCAAAGTGTCAGATTAATTACAACTTCCATTAATATTACTTCTCAAAATCCACTATATCAGACACTGACCATATCAGCATTAGGATGATCATTCATTTTTTTAAAAAAAAAATATCAAACATGGCATGCCATATATAGAAACCAAAACACTCTTAGAAATAAAGGAAAAGAAAACAATTTTAACAAGTCACTAGTGTAGAAAGATTATTTGGTTTTCTAATAGCTTTTCCATAATGAACATTCTCAAAATGAATAATGAAAATTGCTATAGTTTTAAATTGTTTTCAACTATTTAATACTGTTTTATTGTTTGTAACCCACCATCAGATCTTTTTATATAGGATAAGATATATATTTTTTATTAAATAAATAGTCCTTGATTTTTAGAGCATTCAGTAACTCAAAATGCTCATAATTTGTCATGTTTGGCAGTGCAAATGCTGGCTGCTATTAACAAAACATTAACGTAACCTGGATATCTAGGGATTCAGCTTCTTCTTTCAGATAACACAGTAAAACAGGTTTTTACTGACAACTTGTTATAACGATAATTTCAGTTCAACATTGATTAATATTTGGACAGTGCCATTTTTTAAAACAAAAGATCTGCTTTAGAAGCCTGACATCCCCAGGTCTGATAAACATTTGTTTAATTGATATGGAGTGAGATAACACTGATAAATGATTTTGAAAATATAATCCTTTAAATTTATCTTCATTAAATTCACTGCGATATTGGCTGAATGTTCAAGACTATTCTCATTTCCATATTTGTGTATTTATCTTTTTCTTACCTTTCACCTCTTTTACTCATCCACTGCTTTGTAGGTCCTGCAGACATATTAGAGCTATGTCTGTAATGATTTGTCCGCTGGTATTTCTGTTTCCACCTTTAAAACTATGTTTTCAGATCTTCCAATCCCTGCTAGGTACATTTTTGACTTATTCTTACAGGGAAGCATTTACTGCTGTGAATACTGCTGGTGTTGGATAACATGGAGAAAGTAGCCTAAATCATCATACTGAACAGGTGATATCACCATCTATTTTGTTAGAATGATCTTTCCTCGAGCATTTTAAATGGAAAGATATGATCACAGAATAACCAACACACTGTGAGCCGAAACTATCCCTATAACGTAGACATATCTTCTGTATTTGGCATCTGGAATGCCAGCACAGTCAAGATGGAAAACTTCACATACCAATATCTTTTACAAAACCAGTGCCTGAAGGGTCTTCCTACCAGCATTGAACATGGTAGTACAGTACAATTGTATTTTTAAAAAGTCATGTGACTGCCACTACTTCTTGTAGAGAAGGAATGCTAGAGTCATAGCATCACCATAGATTAATTCGTATAAATCAGGGATATAAGTGCTGCTGCTCTCCAGATAGAATCATAGAATCATTGTTTTGGAAAAGACCACAAGGGCCATCCAGTCCCACCCCCTGCCATGCAGGAATAAACAATCAAAGCATTCCTGACAGATGACCATCCAGCCTTTTGTTTAAAGACCTCCAAAGAAGGAAACTCCACCACACTCCGAGGCAGTGCATTCCACTGCCGAATGGTTCTTACCATCAGGAAGTTCTTCCTAAGAGCTTTAGGTGGAATCTCTTTTCCTGTAGATGTTGTCAGACTCCAACTCCCAAGAACCTTAGCCAGCATAGCCAGTGTTGAAGAGTGCTGGGAGTTCCAGTCCAAGTTTTTGGAAGGCTGTGCAATTCCCACCCCTGGTGTAGAGGCTATGGCTAATGATTGCCTGCACAACTGATCCCTATCTTGGCAGATTGAACAAAATCTCATTCAATTACTGTGTTTATCACACAAGAACATGCTAGCCTCCATTTCAAATCCCTACCCAATCAGAGGAAGTGCTTATCAGTCCACCCTACCACTAAACACTGTTAAAACATAAAACCATATAAAGATACAAGTGTATCTCATAAATTTGCCTATGAAACAAAAGAAAAAGCAGTACACCAATGTTTCCTACTACCCTTGCAAGTTTCCTATGGGCTTTAAAAAGTGCATCTCTTCCCCCCTGCTTTTTTTACTCCAGTCATTCAACAGGTATCCAAGGATACACAGTCTCTCTCTCTCTCTCCTACAATAAAATTACTACTTACGTTTTTTATAAAGCTCTTTCTACACATATGAACATGTATCAGGCTATTGCCAGAAACAAACAGATTAAATTAATTTTGGCAACATGACAAACATGACACTCTTTCAGCAACTCTTTGTTAATTTTGATTAATGATTTTGCTCATTTGCAACTCTCCCCCCCTCCGCTTTTTTAAGACAGTGAAAACTAGAATATGGACTACATAGCAGAGAGTGGTGTCCATTCCTTACATTCTACTGACCTCTAGAGACTATGTGTGATGATCTATAGAGATATGCACACATTTGTATATAATCACTAGTGTTAGACCAAGATGTAGTATACATTTATATACTATTAATTTGAAGTAATGCATTCATATACTGCACCATTTCGAAATACATCTAGGTAAGGTAACAACTGAAACATTTTTTCTCCCCTATATTGTCAGGAACACAAAGGACTCCTGTAAGAGAAGTATATGAATTTTGTGTATTCTACATTTCCCTTAGTATGATGAAGATGAATGGAAGTACCTCTAGATCTTCAGCATTGCTAAAAATGATATTTCATAAAGTTTAAGAATCAAAGTATTCATATATTGTATTGAAGATCTCATCAAGCTATGAGGAAAGCAAACATATGTTCGTATGTGAACTTTTATAATATGTTTATAGTACAGTGTTTTTTACAGGAAAAGTAAGATTTTGTGTCAGTCTCTGGCTGCCCTGATGCTTTCATAGGGCCTTTTCTGGCACCAGTTATCAATTAAGTAGAAACAGTGAGAGGTGTCACTCAGAGTTCTTACTATATCTCCAATATATCCTTTCCCAAAGGGAAAGTTTGATTCCCCAAACTATTTAGGCAATATATGTCAGATTATATTTCCATGCTTATTCTAATAAATATGAATAAATGAATGTATAAGGGTGTTAAGTTATACAAAATACCTTTCTAATTATTTCAGTCAAAATGTACAGTTAAAATACAACCCAGATGAATGAATGAGAATATGTGTTTACAGTCATATCTATCTGAAAAGAACTCGGATGAATACTGTGTTGATGATCATTTTTAACTGAACATAAATTCTGAATACTAGCAAGCCATAATTATAAATTTCACTGCAGTGCTATGAAATTGTACTTAGGTACAGTTCCATACTGAGAAGAGCATCATTACCATAAAACAAAACAAAAATTATTCAACAGAACTTTCATTTACAAATAAAATTAACAATAATTTGAAACAAGGTGCAATTATTGAAGCAAGATTGGCTCCCAGCAGTTATGGATTATATAATAGTTTCCTTTGCATCAGGTTCTTACAGATTTTTACATCATACTGAATACTTTCATGCATGATGTAAATTTTACATGAACTGTAAACAGAGTTTGAAACACACAGAGAATACAAAGTTTTGAGTATGTAACAAACTGAAAATATTAATTGAACTTTGAAACACATTTGCCATCTTTGGAAATTTAAAAAGCTGCACAAAGGCAAACACAAGTGTTCAAAAACTGCAGCTAATACGTTGCTAACCTCCAAATCCTTGAACAGTTTCTTTAAAAAAAATCTAATTTAAATCATGAGTAATTGTGCTATACACATGCTATGAACAAATATCCTTTTTAATTGTGCCATTCTCAGTTGCGTTAATGGGTATAGAACAAAATCAGGAATTATAGGTATAGGATATTATCATGTAAAATCTAGAATTTATATTTGCCTTATAATACAGAAATCACTAGACTCAGCACAATGCATTAACATGAGTGAAAGAAAGACATCAAGATATTCCTATATCTTTCAAAAAATAATTGCTTCAATAAATTGGCATATACACACATGCACACACATGCACTCACATACACATAACATACGTACACAATTACTTGCTAAAATATACTTAATATGTTTTATTGGTATGTCATACAAAAATAAATTTAAAAAACAGCACGAGGCCTTGATGTGTGTGTGTGTGTGAAGTTAACATCACAACATATGAATAACCAATTAAATAGTCAGAACTTTATCATGCCAACAGTTCAAATAAGTCTTTTATCTTTTGGAAAGTCTCTATGAATTTGTAAGGGAGGACAGCAATAAGAAGTGAATGATAAATGACCATCAACTAAAAGTGAATAAATAAATTCATGTTGTCTACTTTCTTTGTAATCTTTAGAGGTACAAAATAAGCATATTGTAAGTGATTTTATATTTTAAAAAATCCACATATCTCAAACGAGACAGCACTAAAGTACACATTAATTTCAGTACAAATCTAGTTTAAATACAAATATCCCTTACTGTCCATATCCATGTTAAACCAATGCTGGGTTTTTTGGATTACAATTAGCTTCCTGCAACTGTGCATATGAAGATACAGAGTTGCCAAAAACCTTTCACAGAGCTAGTTTAATGAGCTACAAGGCAAAGAGTTTGAATACTGTATTTTCATTTTTCAAGCAAACACTTTAGTAAAAACAATATGAGAAATAAATGCAACATTAAGAACAGAAAAAGCAAAGGCCTGAATAAATGTGCACTATCAAGATGTATCTGTGATGCAACAACTTATTAAGCCAAATGCTTTGAAAGATGTTTAACTACACAGGAATCACAAAGGAATGCTTAGAAAAGTAAGAAATTATTCTATTTTTAGTATGGTTATGTCCTATCTTAAATAATTCTTAACTGTTTTTGAAGTTGGAATATGATAGTTTGGCAATCATTGCCAAAAATAAATATTTCCACAGATAGAGGTCAGTGGTTGCCTGGAATTGCAACAGTAAGTGGCTGTACACTGAAACTCTCTGGGTTTGCTTTGTCATGTTATCACTGATCGCCAGCACAGGAATTGCAGAATAGGATACTACAGGATGAAACACACACACACACACACACACACACGCTTCCTCTTTATCCACCCTTCCCCTATGTGAAAACCGACTTTTTGTGTTTTTTGCTTTTTTACTCTATTTTATATTCTACTGACAGTCTCACATTGTCTTTTTTAATACTCAGAAATAATAAGGATCCTTCCAGTTAACAATTTATGCTTTCTGATTGTTCTACAGCCTACTCTGTTAAGTACTAAAGATTCACAAAGAAGACAACCATTAGTCAATTTCAGTTTTATTAATTTAAGGGCTGCAGGTTTTTAATTTCTTAATATTTTACTTTGTATTGGCAATCGGGGTACATTTTTTATAATGAATCTGGGCATTATTCTTTTAAGAGTGTACCGTTTCAGCTCTTCCTCTACGAAAATTTGCATGTTAAAGGGCTTTAGTATTCAGTGATGAAATGTTCTGCATAGTAATGTACAGTAAACTGATTTTACAATTTAAAATAGCAGACGTGCTATGTGCCTAGCAGAACTGTGATAATTCCAGTAAGTGTGGCTTCAGCTTTAATAACACCCTATAGAATGGAATGAAAATGTAATGATCTCACATTACTCTTCAATCAGCAGCCTCCATACGCAGTATCAGCAATGTTTAAGATTTTTTCCCCTTGAATTTTTATATTCTCATTGCACAGTGCTCTCTCTCTCTCTCCTCTCTTCTCCCTCCAACAAATAAAATGACGTTTCCTTTGCTCTACAGCAGCATCTACTGGATTATCCGTAAAATGCTTCAATTCATATTAATCACACTGTTAATGTTGAGGAGAAGCAAGTTAGCATCTGCCAAAAAAGGGTGGAGGAGGAGAGAACGGGAGGTAGAGCCATGAATGAAGTGAAATTTGGTTTGGAAACAGAGGCTTTACTATTGTCATTGGGCTTGAAACGTCATTATGGAGTGCCTTTAACTTTCTGTATCTTTATTTCAAGGGCTTTGGAATGTTCATTAGTGCAAGCTAGCTTTTATTTATAAACACTATTGTTAAAGATTTGGTTCTGGTTAAGAAATTCTTCAGAATTCTTATACAGAAAAGATTCCAAATCACCTCTGGTATTATTCTGCTGTGCTGAGTCTGATACACAGAAAAACAAAAGCAAAATGAAAGCCTTTCCCTCAAAAAAAATAATAACTTTAAAAATTAATTGTTTGTTTCTCCAAGTGCATACATTTAATAAGTTTAAAGTGCAATAAGCCATGCACAACTTTTAATATTTGGCAAAGCGTTCAGTTTCAGACATGTTCTGATCCCTACTCTTTCTGTATTGCCGTCCTTCATTTGTTTGTTGTAAATGGCAGGTTTCATATGAGAAATAGCCATATAATTGGACACTGCCATATTATAGGAGTAGGTGCTTATATTTCTATATATTGACAAGAAACATAGATGCTATTGGGATTAAGTTGTGGTCCTATGTACTGTAGCTCACCGTTCCGCATTTTGCAAAGTCTAGTGTTCAATACAATAGGAGATGAGGTGTGCTTCCTTTATTTAAGAACGGACTGTGGTCACAAGGACACATTTTTGTTAAT
Organism: Gambelia wislizenii; assembly: GCA_030847615.1. NCBI lineage: Eukaryota > Metazoa > Chordata > Lepidosauria > Squamata > Crotaphytidae > Gambelia > Gambelia wislizenii. Next base: position 170,292,203 of record JAUMIR010000002.1, read on the forward strand.
TTTTCTTTTACTTTTCAGTATTCTTGACAATGCTGTCATTTTAACCTTCCAATTACGTTTACTCCATGGCAAAAGGCACTGCCACAATTTTGAACACCTCTTGCAAGGCTACTTTTAATGGACTCTTCTCATATTAACCATTCACCCAAAGGCTTCTGCCTTTGAGTTCTTATTTAAAAGACTGACAAAACAACAACAACAACAACACCCAACCTAGATTATAGAGGGAAAAGGGGAGGGATAGCAAAAGAATATACCAGTTCCATGTAGAATTCCATAAACCTGGATGGAGTCGGGGTGTCCTTACAGTGGGAACTAAGCACACACCCACAGCACCCTGCGAAATACAATTGAACCCAAACTCCCTTTGCTTGCCCGGCAACCTGGGACCCATGAACTTCAGAAAGCATCCCAGGGGCCTGGGGCTGTTCAATGGGATGGGGGGGATTACCTTGAGCCTGGCTCTGCTAATGACTCCCCTTCCACCCCCACCCCATCCCCACAGGCAACATCCAGGGCCAAGGGACCCAGAGTCCGAGCCGCGCTCCCCTCCCTCGACTGCATTCCCCATCGTCCGCCGACCCGTCCCCCCGCAGACCTTGGGGGCTGATGCGGGGCCCCGCTCTTCCTGTGGGGCGGCGGGGGGCGCCGAGGCCAAGCCGGCGGACGATGGGGCATTTCCCGGTCCTCCTCTCCGCAGAAGCCGCTTCGCTTCCGAGAGGGACCGGGAGGCCGTCGAGGGGGCGGCGGGAGCCTTGCGGGCACCGGATCCCCCGCTTGGAGCCGTGCCCCAAAGGCCCTTCGGAGGGAGGGAGGGAAGGGAGGGGTGGGATGGGGGACAAGGAGCTGGGGGTCGCCACCCTCCCTCCCTCCCTCCCTGCAAGGTGGCCAGCTCGGGGTGGAGTGGGGAGCTGGGGATGCGGCTCGCAGAGCTTCCCTGCCGCTCCGGAGGTCCCTCCTTCTGCCCAAGCCTTGCCTTCCCAGCGTTTCCATCCCAGCCTCGGCGGGGAAAAACACCCCGTGTGTGTGTGTGAGAGAGAGAGAGGGGGGGGAGATCGGGAAGAAGCCGAAGCCCACGCGTGGCTGGCCGAGGGGGCCGCCTGCCTGCCTGCCTGCCTTGGACCTGGCTGGCCGCGGCGTCTGCCAGCCCTCGCCGATCCCTCCACAGCCCGGCAGGTACTTTGCCTGGCAAACAAAAGGAAGCGGGAGGGGGGGGTGCAATGTCACTACCACCACCACACACACACACACACACACACACACACACACACAGAGAGACAAGGCAACCCGGCAGACCTTTCCCATCGGGTCTGGCGGCTGCTTCCCCGTCTTGCCCTCCGCAGCGTGGTTGCGCCCCTTCCTCCTCCTCCTCCTCCTCCTCTCCCGGCTTACCTGCCGCCTCGGGGGGAGCCTTCCTTCCCTTGGGAGCAGGGTGAAGCATCGCTAGCCTTCCCAAGCCCCGGACGCCGCGCGTGGATCCGGCACGGCTGAGCCCCCCCCCCCGGTCTTCTTCTGCTGCTGCTGCCGCTGCTGCTTCTTCCTCCTTCTTCTTCTTCCCCTCTCCCCTCCTCGCCTTAGTCTTGCCTTCTTTTACAAGGAAAAAGAAAATCCTCCCCGAAAGTGATCAGTTCGGGGGGCGGCGGGGGCTGCCGTCCCTTCGACGGGGAGAAGGCGCCCCCGAGGGCTGCTGGGCGAGGCCGGCCGGGAGGGAGCCCAGGGAGCGCTCAGCCCGGACGCCCCACTCGCGGCTGGCGCGGCTTCAGGCAGGGCGAGGCGGAGCGCCCGCGGAGGGCGGCCTCCACAGGCACGGGGAGAGGCGAGGGCGACGGGCGAGCGGGAGAGGCGCCCAGCCGGAGGGGATCGGCCAGGCGAGCAGGACTTGCAGCCGGCAGGGAGGGAGGGAGGGAGGGAAAGCGGGCGGGCAGCGGCGGCTCCTCCCGTCTTCTGCGTCCCTCTCAGCCAGCTTGACATCCCGCCTGCCGCCTCCTGCCCGCTCGGCTGGCAGGCTGAGCCAGCCTCTCCCCCGGCGCTGCCCGCCCCTGGCCCACCGCCCCCCCCTGTGGCCCCGGCAGCATCGCCGGCAAGCCCGCAGCGCCCGGCCCCCCTCCGCCCGCCCGCCTGCCCGCCTGCCTGCCTGCCTGCCTCGAAGGCGCGCCCAGGCAACTGGAGTTCACCGGCTCCTCCGGGTTGCCCTCCCCGCCTCCCCCTCGCCCAGCGAGCTGCCAATGCCTACCTCCACTTGCAACGTGGCTTCTTGTTGTGGTGTTGCCTTTTTTCCCCCCCTTTTGTTTTTTTCTGAAACTGGCAGATGGAACTCCGCTTATAACTCCTGACAAACTGCCACCGGTAAACAAAAGCCTGAACAAATGCTTAATGCTGCTAATTGAATTTGCACTGTAGCGGGCAGGCTGTGAACGCTGCTGAATCTGGGTTTCTGGAGGAAGAGCGGAGACCTGCCCCCAGCCCCCTCTGTTCACATGGTTATTGCTGAAATCAAGTGGGAAACGCCAAGGGTGATCAGAGAATCACAATATGCTCAATCAGTCAACCATTAGATTAGATTTAGAACCGGGAGAGATCGGGATTGTTATTTAATTTGAGGACTCGGTTTAGAACTGCAGTTTTGAACCATCGTCTGCATTCCAAAACACTTTCTCTGCGCCATCAATAATCCTAAACACTTGTGCCGTGTCTTCCCTTACTCAGCATAAATAACAGCCCCACAGATATTTTAGGGTAAGCTACAACAAGGCAGAAGAAAACAACAAATGGGCTCTGGTGGACATGTATTGCAGAGAGAAGGGGCCACTACCTAGCAGACATCTTTCATTATGTCCTCCAATCTAATTCCTCTTTCACCCAAACAGAAAACCAGATGCTCTGATACTCATCTCAGAGAGGGGGGGTGGTTGACATGAAGGATGAAGGCAGCCCTGCAAAATATTTAGGATCTCAAAGGCCAACACCAACACTTGAAAGTGGGTTACTGAATGATAACCAGCGTAACCAGTACAATAAATTTGCCAGGTGGTCCAATCACCTGGCACCTATGAGTTTTTGAGCAGCTGCATTGTGTCCCAGGTGAAGTTTAAATTATCCTTAATGGCAGCCCCACATAGAGAGCATCAGAATTAACAAGTCAGAATATGACTACAGCCTGGATAACTCAAGCAAGGTCCATCCCCTTTGGATAGCATCACAGTTACAGTACCAGTATAAGCTGATTAAAACCAAAACCCTCCTGGCCACTGCTACCTCTGACTATCTAAGCTTTCTCCATTAAGACTAAGTCTCAGAAAGCTCCCATGCTATACTTAGTCCCCCAGGAGAAATGCATCCCCAATTCCAGCCATATTAATCAGTTTCTCTACCCACAGTACTTTCACATTGACGGAGAAGGTTTCAGTTTGTTGAATTGTATCCATCCCACAGCCTCCTCCAAAGAATGATTCAAGATTCCAAGGCTTTCCTCAGATGAATAAGTGGGAATGAAAGAGTGTCATTCCTATATTGATGAGACCTCTCCCCAGATTTTCAGATGATTTTGCCTAGCAACTTCATGTTGATATTAAAAAACATGGGGGATAAAATAGAACCCCATAAGCCAACAGTGTCCTAATACTACCTTCCAGAAGTACTGGTTATCACTGTAGCACTGTCCTACCTGGATAGAGTCTAGTCATGGCTGATGATACTGAAAGCTACAAGAGGTCTAGGTGAACCAACAGGGTTTCTTTTCCCATCTTCTTCTGTGATATGCCATCTACAATGGTGACCCAGCCTGTTTGTGTCCCAAACCTGGATATGAGACTGGATTGGAATTGGTCTAAAGTATCGTGAACACTGTCTGAAACCACTACATATTCCAGTTTCTTGCCCAAAAATGGAGGAGCAAACATAGCCAGTAATTATCCAAAGCTATTAGATCTTTATTTAGTTTCACTGTTTCCTCCTACAAGGCATGGGGATTATGCCAAACACTAAAGACACATTGACCAAGACAGACTTGGTAGGGTTCAGTAGCCAAGATGGTTAAGGACTAAGGGTATCTGTGTCAGGCTACAAGCGTCCACATAATTTGTTTGTATCCTCAGGCTGCACAAGTTGAAATGTGTTCATACGAACATGGTGAGACTGCAATCTGTGTTGGACTGAGTTAAAACTATGGCATTTCAGTCAGAAGAGAGGCAAGCATCTTTATCTGCAATGCAAGCATCTTTATCTGCAGAGCAAATTGGCCACACCTTTTGCACACCACACTTAGCCAGTGTACAGCCCTTGCATGCGGGAGCCTACAACATCGACCCTTCATCAAAAAAGCAAGCAAGCAAACAAACAAAAACCTCAGCTGGGCGGATTTGGGCAGTACTTCTCTGCTTCTCCTATTCTTCTGCCATTCACATTCTAATCACATAAACTCTGCCATTTCATCCTCCATTGATAAGAATACCAAGGAGTGGATGGGACCCTGATTTGTTTAAGGACCTTTGGAGGCAATCACACTGACAGCCTGGGTTATCCCAAATAGAGACCAAGCCTTTAGCAGGACCACTGACTAAATCTTGCAGGTAAAAAAAATCCTCATGAAAGCTAGATTCCTCACCTTCCTCCGATCACCATATTTTCACTTCTGTCATACAAACAGAGTTACAATAGGCTTTACCAATCATAGATCATTACTTTTTATTGTAGAAAACCATATTTATTTATTTATTTTACTTCATTTGTTCTTCTGTTTTAATTCATTCTCCCACAATGGGACCCAAGGCGGCTTCCATAAAACAACAGGTTAAAAATACAATATATTTAGAGGATCCTGATGGAGATAAGCTTATGCTGCTATAAAATCCTGAGCCCCCATCCAAGCCTCAGTATAATTATTATGGTCACCCAATACCATAAACTTTGGGATTCTCAACACATCAGATCTGGTAGGGAGGCTGTTTAGGTTGAAGGGTAGCAATGCACCAATATACAGCCAATACTCCCAACCCTGTCTCTGGCTTCCAGCACTAGGTACGGGCAGTTTAAACTGGTTAATTGTTTGATGGGCACCTGCCCAGAGAAATGACCAGATAAGCTGTCAAAAAGCTCACTTCCATTAACTCCCTCTACAACACAGACACACCAGGAAATGATCTCTCATCCTCTTGCTGCTGCTACATATAAGGTGGTCACATCAATGTTTTATGTAAAGTAGCATTATCTTGGCACATTTACCCTTTACTAATGTTTACGTAATTTGGAATTTGACTTTTTGAGAATGGACAATGGGTTGACATTTTCATCGAGCTATGTACTACAATCACAGGATCTCTTTCTTGGTCAGTCCTGGCCATACAAGTAAATTACCTTGGTGAGAAAGGGGATTATGAGCTGCCCCCAAGAGACTATGTGCTAGATGAATACATTCAGGTTGTTTCCCCTCTTTTAAAAATGCACTTTGAGTTTAAATTCCTACAACATCATTACTAAGCCATCCAAAGATATCCCACAGCACATTAGAATAACTATTAGAGAGCAGAATTTACTAATAATGACATTTTCCATGGAAATGTAAATAATTGGTTTCAAGCCCAAACTTCATATAAGTTTCCTTAGCTCTAGGGAAACAACTAATCAAAGCTTTCTCCCCCCATCACCTTTGCAAAGCCAATTATAAGGCAAGTTTAACAGTTAAGAGAAAGACCTCCTGCTTCTCTCCCTTCATGCTCTCACTAACTATAAACCCTCTCATTTCTACAGCCTTTCTAGAGATTGAAGCTATGATGCATGGTTCTCACAATTTAGGGAGTTAGACTTTTCAAACATGTAATTTTCCAAAAGCGCAGGAAGAGTTACTAGTTTTATGGCCACTATACAGCAGAATTTCTGCTAAGTTACTCAACCTTGGAATTAACCAATGAACCAGATTTGTTGGGCAAGATGTACCTCTATCATGCCCAACAGCATGATCTCTATTATTATTCTAGTGGAATACTGACTGCCTGTGATAGCATAAGAAGTGGCATTTATTCACACCAATAGATAGATATTGAGCCCCTTCTACACACTTGAAAGCCAAATTTAACTGTCTGACTATGCAAAGTACATGGCCTCAGGTAAATGTCGTGAAATACAGATTCAGTGATTTAAGCCTAATTCTCCCTCTGCTGATGGGAAATCCCAGAATTCCCAGCCAGTTCCTTAAAATTAGGTACATCAACCTATAATAGGACTTAACATAACCCATGTTTTATGTCCTTTCTTTCATTTATCTTTCAATCAGGGTTCCTAACACCTTGCATGGTATATTCTTTAACTGGAAAGGCAATGGAGATGGAGAACAGATGTTAATTAATCTACATTTTGGCCAATTTGGGGAGTGCATTTTACCAAAAGACTGCCAATCATCTGTTTAAAAAATAGAATGAAAAATAATGTGTCATTAAACTGTTTATCTAGAGTTCTTAATTATAAGGAAGTCTAGGTGGAATAATAGTATGTATGCTGAGAAAAACAAATGCAAAAAGAAAGTGTTAAGGGACAATGCAATGGCCTGCCACAGATATTGTAACTGCAAAAGATTTCCTCCCCAAAGTGCAAAGTTACTTCATTAGAAAGCAGATGGCAGCTGAACAGAGGCCACAATCCTTCTGACAACCAGAATAGTATAACACTTCACCAACATAGCTCTGTGGGACTGTAGAGAGAAGTAAAGCAGCCAGACAGATGTGAAGAAAATGGATCTCTGCCTGAGCATCGTTCTGAGAGTACTGCAGATCAGTGATTCTTAATCTGTGATCTGCAGACACCTAGGGGTCCTCACAGGGGGTATGCAAAGGCAGTGGAGCAGCCCTGTGACAGCAGCTAAGGCAAAGCCTGGTTGGCTTTGCCTGCACATTGCCATTCAGTTTGCTCCAGCCGCAAATGTGCAGGAAGAAGCAGGAGAAAAGCCTTCCTGCTCCAGTGCCTCTGAGGAAATGTTTAATGGTGTTGCTTTAAATTGTGTTGCTTTAAATCTTGAATTAAACCTTGGGGGTCAACGGGAACAAAATATATTTAAAGGGGGTCCCTGGTAAAGAAAAGGTTAAGAGCCACTGCTGTAGATAGTTTGAACCTGCAGGAAAATGCTTGCATAAAGTCTCTGAAACCTCTTTGTGTCAGATGGTAAAATGCACAACTGCCAGGGCAAGCATAAAGCCCCAACAAGACTTGTGCCAGCACATTTGGAGTAATGCAAACTATACAAATAATTCAGTTCGAAACTAGATTATTTGCCATGACTCTTTCCTAGTGAATCCTGGGATTTGTAGCTTTATAAGGTCTTTAGCCTTCTCTGGCAAAGAGTTCTGATGCCTGAGCAAACTATACATCCCAGGATTCCAAAGGAAGAAGCCATGGCAAATAATCCAGTTTCAAAGTAGATTATTTGTGTAGTGTGGCTGCACCCTTTATCTTGCATTTACAGTACTTCAAGTATTAACTGATAACCTATCATTTTCTATTGTTCCCTTTAAAAACAGAGCTACATCTTAGAAACCAAACATCTCAATTTTCAGTTATTCCTCCTGAAAGACCAGGATGGCCAAGGCAGGGGACTGTTGGAGAAAGGAACTGGATGCAACCTACCCAGCAATTCTCCAATCACATATTCAAAAATAATTTCAACATCCTAGTCACTTCAACTGGGCTCCCCAAGGAGATGTAAAGCTGGATGAGTGGAAACCAATAACTATGGCATCTATAGGGGAGAATCAGCAACTGCAACAATCCCCCCCCCCAATACATAGCCTCCACTTGGCACTACCTTGGTAAACACAGGGTTGCTGAGAGAACATGTGAATCTCCTGAAGGTGCCGCCCACTTAGTCATAGTTTAACAATAGTATTACCTATAGGTTTTCTGTGGGTTTTTTCCCGGCTATGAGGCTGTGTTCTAGAAGAGTTTACTTCTGACGTTTCACCTGGATCTATGGCTGGCATCTTTAGAGAATGGTTGGGTAGGAGTATTCTCCCCACACACTCACAACCATTCTCTAAAGATGCCAGCCACAGATGCAGGCGAAATGTCAGAAGTAAACTCTTCTAGAACACGGCCTCATAGCCTGGAAAAAAGCCCACAGAAAACCTATGGATACCGGCCATGAAAGCCTTTGACTCCACAGTATTAGCTATCTTGGCCAATAGAAATCCAGGCATTTGATTAAAAATTCATATTGTGTAGCTATGAAATATGCTAGATAAGATCACAGTACTGAATCATAACTTTTTAATCTGCAGAATTAAATGTCTGCAGAAAGTAACCTATCTGGTAGAAAATAAAATAAAATAACTGGCTACAGAATAGAGATCAAGAACAACATTAAATAAAAAAAAGTTTGCATTTCTTCAAATATTTACTTTCCCCTGTGGAATTGCTAGATTTAGCTCCAGTGAAAGTTGATGACTGAGTATATACTGTCTCTTCCACTCAGCTGAATCCAGGCATTGGTGAACTATCTGATAGTTATTATGAATGTTTTCCAACACTGTAAATTCAGAAGCATCACAGCAGAAGCTTTACAGTAAACACGTTTCTGACATATTCATAAGCAAAGAAATTCAGTATTACAGATTTTATTTTAAAGATTAAACATACACACACACGCACACACAAGTCAATCTGCTGCAGCTGTTGCCATTTTCCAGTATAGTCCTACCTATGGCAATCACAGAAGCAATTGAAAAACCTTACTTATCAGCAAGCTCTTTTCATAATAATCTCACTGTTATTTGCAAAATCTGGGATAAATAGTGCAATTTTTGATGATGAATAACTAAAACCCCAGGAAACTGGGAGTTGGGATGAGAAAGAGAGGGAGAAAGAGATGAACTTTTATCATATAGTATGATGGTTAATCTCTCTCTCTCTCTGTCTCTCTCTCTCACACACACTTCATATAGAGCACCAAGCAGATGACATTTAAGGGCCTTGGCCCTGAAGAAGATACAGATAAAATTTTATGTCTCCAGAAAACAGAGCATTGAATCTCTCTGAACTTATGCAATGAACGTTTATTTACATGGTGGTTCAGATTAATAATAAAACATAATAGAGACCACTTTTCTTAGTGGGAATAATTGGTCTTGAAGAAGAAAAAGAAATTATGCAGAAGCTTTGGTGCAGGTCTATGTAATGCATGAAATGTTTATTTTTCTTACTGAGATCTGTGTTGAAGTTTTTGGTATTTGTGATTTGAGATTAAAATGTAGTTTTGTTATCCTCACATTCTCATGCACATATGCCCTTTAATGTTTTTGTAGTTTTTGTTTTTTCCCCACGTGATCACCAAGAGACATCATATATAATAGGCATTCATACATTATAACTTAACTGTTCCTGTTCCTTTCTATGGTTGCTGCTACTGTCAGGCCCTTAAACCTTGTTACCTTGTTACTGTTTTTAAATATCTTTTAAAAAATATTTATTTTTAATAGATTTCTAAAAATATAGATATAATACATAAATAAATTATCTACAGATTAAATGAATACAGTATGACTGACGGTGTAAAGTAATTATTACAGAATATTCCATATCAATTGGACCTCCTAAAAGTCAACACAGTCTCACAGAGCTATTATCAGAAAAGTTTCATGACTCTATGCTTAACCCACACTAAAATAAAAGCTCTTATCATATCATAAGTTTAATTTTAGCAAGTCCATACTACTGTTTTGAAATATCTTTTTGACAGTACCAACCCTTTTCCCCACCAAAAGACAACCAAGCAGGGAAAGAAAGACAGTGAAAAGAATACATTGAGTCTACTCTGTGCAAGACCCATGATTTCACAAAAGCTTTTGGCCTCAACAGGTACAACCAAAAGACAATGGGAAGGACTCCATGGAGGGAAAATACTTGGGCCTAAATCTAATTGCTAATCCCAATTAGATTAGCTTTATTGAATCAGTTGATTCAGTCTACTCTAGTTGGGACTAGAACTTCAATTTAAGCCATGGATAGAGCTAACTGGAGGTTTCATTCTCTTGCATTGCTTCCTGTTAATTGTCACTCCTGACAGGCACAGGATTCCTAGAATAAAGTCCAGGATAAAGTTAAGGAGCCCTGGTGGCACAGTGGTTAAATGCCAGTATTGCAAGCCACAATGTTATGAGGGCTCCAAGTTTGACTCAGCCTTCCATCCTTGGCTAGGTCGGTAAAATGAGTATCCAGCTTGTTGGGGGCAATTAGCTAACCCCCCCACTCTAAACCGCTTAGGGAGTGCTTTGGCACTGATAAGCGGCATATAAATATCAATGCTATTTAAAACACAGCTCATGCTATCATTCCTGTCTTTGAAATATTTTTTTAAGGCTAATAGAAGTGAATGTGGGCAACCAATGTCAAAACTGCCAGTTTATTTTTGGATGCTTTACAATCCATGTGTTATATTGTCCTTCAGCTTTTCATTCAATTGTATTATCCCATTGCTGCTTTTCATTCATTGCTTCTTACTGGATTTAGAAGCTTTCCAAAGAATTAATGAGCAGAGATTTTGTTCTGTAAGGTCATGGTGAAGGAATCTGATAAATCATGCAAGGTAGAATAAAATAAAATAATAAAATAAAATAAAGGTGTTTCCATTTTGAATTTTATCTAATACACACAAAATTACTTTCATATCACAATGGTGATTTATTAAATTTTCAAGGAGCAGTTAAATGTACATGTTGCAGTGCACACCAGGATAGGAGCTTGGGTTTATTTAGAAATTGAAATCTTTTTGATAAAGAGCAATGTGAAAATGCCACCTCAACAGTTCTGTCCTCTGTGAACACTGAGCCCACAAGATAATATGTATCATTGCTATAGAAAGAGGGTAGGGGGATCTGAGCAATTGGAATCACTACAAAAGGCTATTTTGTACTTTGCCAACTTTCTGTTTAACAGCGTGCTATTCAGATACTGATGTGTTAATAAGTCAACCTTCACTGGAGGCCAAATCTACTCTTACAGTTTTGGTTGCCATAAGTAGCACATTTGTATAAGACAGACTTTCATGGGACTTATGGGCAAAGGAAGATGGTTAATTGAGGTCTCTGATCACACTCTGCAACAGAGGTGGGTGCCAGTGGCAATCACCAACTGGAAGGAAGAACTGGTCTGTGGGAATCCACCCCAGATAAGGAAAGGATGAAGGGATCAACCACTTTAGCCCCAGAAGACTGGGCTCCTCCCAAGAAACTGCCAGGAATGGAGCAGTCAGCATGAGTGGAACTCACAGGGTGTGTGGGTGGCACAAGGACTAACAACTTGCCCAGCTGCACTTCAGCAAGATGTTATTAAAAAAGACAATAAGCTCAATAAACGTCACCTTTTTAATCTGTTATAAATAACTTTTGGATTTTTGACTTATTGGATAAAAAGAAATCTTTGAATCAGTGCTTTCATCAATGCTTAGCTGAGTTTCCTGCCATTTGTAGTAAATTAAGAGATATAGAGGACTATTTTTAAAAATTTTGATGACTGAAGATTGAAATCAGAGAGTCTAGCATACTGTGTGAATAAAAAATAATTTTCTTAAGTGGCTAAAGGGCACAGTAACGTGAAAAGAGTGGAATAATCTTTTAAAGTTGGAAGATAGGGCATTTTTTGAAGCATTGCAGAAGTAAAAATGTTTTAAGAAAGAGACTGTCTGCCTTGTTTTGAGAAAGCGGAATTGTTTTGGCCGAGAGTGTTAGTTTACTGGAAGCAATTGGAATAACAACAGATGCTAAGTGGTGGGCTGAGTCATAGCTACATTGTTTTGGAGGAGGCATTGAGGAGCCAGATGTGCTAACTCTTTGTATACCAAGATCTTGTTGAATAGAAAAACCTTAAAGATGCAACTTTTACAACATGAAGCCATAGAGATGTGGAAAGAGATAATGGAGGAATGGTTGAGAAATTATTTTAACAACTATAGAGTGAAATTTGTTCTGTAAGGTCATGGTGAAGGCTGAGGAATCAGAAGACGAAGACGAAATGAGAGAACCCCAGAAGTGACAAGACCTGATATAAAAGATCAAGCCAGAGAATTTGGAAGTTTGAGAAGAGACTTTTTAGGTGGAGGTTTCTGCCTTAACTGGGAAAATTTTGGAGTCTTGGAGGTGATTTTGGAAGAGCTGGGCAAGAAGGATGAGAGCATTGGATACAACAGAGTGGAAAAGTGACATTGACAGTGGAGACCATGGCTATATGGGTGGAGGCTCTGGGAGGGTTAACAGGAAGGTTTTTAATGGAAGACTCCCCCCCACAAGTTTTATGTAAGCTGAGGATTAATGTACAATTTGAGCAGCTGCAAAGATTTGGAAAACCCCCAAAGATAAGTTTAAATAAGAAGAGCAAAGAATAAATTTTAGATATTAATGCTGGGGCTTGTTGTTTGGTACTAGTTTAAAGTAAAGATTTAAGATGTAAGGGAAAGGAACAGGCTATACAAGACATTACTTTTTAAAAATGCTGTTCAGTTTGACTTAAATTTAAAAATGCTGTTCAGTTTGACTTAAATGGGTTCTAGTGACTTGGCTTCATAGAAAGGAATTTTTTAAAAAAATTAAAAGGATCTAGAGGCTTGTGTTAAAGTGATTATTGTTGAATTTCTAATTGCTTTTAAAAATGAAGGGAAGAATGTAACCTTTTTTATGGATGACTGGGAGATACAGCTAATGTTATAACAGACTGATGTCAAATGGGAAAAACTGGGTTACTTTAATAGAAGAATATATACCTAAAAGGCAAGGTGTCATAGTTTTTTGTAGAAATAGTTGATAATTAGTTCTTATACTTTAATAATTGACCAGTTCTCTCTAGGGAAGACATTTTTTAAGGGTTTAAGATTTGATTTGGATTATTAACAATTGCATTGCATAGAAAGGTGGTGAGGATTTATTGTATGAGTGAGGTATTGATGGGTCTTCTAGTTGGTTTTAGGTTATTAACTGCAGAAGAGAAGATTGGAAGTCACTTTTATCTTTCTTTTTCTTTGTACTAATTGTATCCATCTCTCTTATTTTTCATTTTTGCTCTTTTCTCCTTCTCTGTCGTTCTATGTAATCTAGTTGTTCTATTTTATATATTGGAAATTTTAAATAAAATTGATTTTGTAAAAAGACAGATATTCATGGCTTGTGACTCAACAAGCTAAATGCTATCTAGTGTCTATATACAGCAAGCAACATGTATGGCTTGCATACCTTCCAGTTATCCTGATTTGGCAGGGACAGTCAAAATTAGCCCTCTGTCATTCCACTTCTTCAGCTGTGCTTAAAATGTCCCAGTTTCTCTCTGTTCCCCCCACTTTCCCCCTTTGTCCTTGGCATACTCCAGTTGTTGAAAATTTAGTTCCAACTGCAAATGTAGTTTATACTCAATTAACTGAGGAGAGGGGAAAAGAGGAGGCTGAATCTACCCATTAGGCTCAGGCAAAAACAAATGGATGAACCCTCTCCTAGGTTATATGTCCTTTCTCATCATTAACTTTTGCCAACTAGACTACGCTCTGATGTTGCTTGGCCATGCAGTTCTCATCTGTGAAATATTGGAGGGTGTGGGGAGCCAGCATGGTGTAGTGGCTTGAGTGCTAGACTAGGGCACTTGGAGACCACTGGAAACCAACTGGGTGACCTTGGGCAAGTCACACTCAGCTTTAGAGGAAGGCAAGGGCAAACCACTTGTGAATGCATTCTGCCCAGAAAATCTTGTGATAGGTTCGCCTTAGGATCACCCTAAGTTGGAAATTATTTGAAGGCACACAACAATAACATGGGCTTTTATGTCTGGCTTGAAAACCCTCACTCCCAAACAGTCAGGCTGCATTAGTCCTTCTACAGCCTCTTCCATATACAGTCCCCATAAACTTCACATGTCCTTTTGCGTGGGGGAGGTGAAGGGGATAGTGTCCCTTTCCATTCTCTGAGGCTGGAAAGAAACGTCAGTAGCCACTTGGCCAGCTGCTCGGAGGAGGAGGAGTGGCGAGAAACACCCCCTCCCTTTCCAAGCCACTAGCCAGGCTAAGGTGAAAAATCAACACAGGGAGGCCAAGTGCTTGCCCTGTTAGCAAGCCCTGCCTCCACATTCATCTGGCCAATCAGTTAGCGCTTCCTCTCCTATGGGAAAGCAATTCAAAGCAAATTGCATGTCCCAGTGAGCAGGAATACACATCCTCTCACTGTTTTTTGAAAACTGGGAAAAGCTGTGAAGGCTTTTCCTTTAGAGTTTTTGACGTTTTTGCCCCTCTCCTTCTGAATAAGGTGATATGATGCGGGATCCCATTGAGACAGCTAGGATTCTCCTCACATTCCATGAGGAGTATTTCTACCATTTAGACAGCCCCTGAGAAACAGAAAATTGTAGCATAAGCTGGAGCATAGACTAAGCATAGATTTAGGATTTTTTCGGACATTGATTTACAGGCCTTTCAGGTGTCCAGTTTACACAATGGTCTAATCTGTGCTCTACCTTTTAACTCTTTCGTGTAGTTAAATTTGTTAGCTACCTCTGGAGGTTTACACTTGAAGAGCAGAATACAAAATAAATAAATCCAGCCCATGACAGTGGACTAAACACCTACTCTTATCACCAGTTGAAATAGCAATAATCATTATTCAAATGATTTTAGCAAGTTTAATTCATATTGATTATTCAAGTCATGGAGTTTTCACTTCTAAAGTGCATCAGACACACAGTAGTGATTATTCTGTTTCATAACACAAAACCTTTAGATTATGATAGAATCAGTCACTTCTTCCTTTTTTTCAGCGTTGTGTATATTTTAACGTTTGAACTCATTTAACATTAAATATTTGCTTCGTGATTTGCAGTACACAAAAAATGTCGTTTCCCCTTTTAACTTAATTACAAAAGATGTAAATGTGGTCTCACTTGTAGACAAATCAGCTACTCTTAACAATGAGGTGTAAATTGCTATCTAGTTAATTCTGTTCATGGGTGGAGGAATATAGATTCCTCAGCTCCTTAATTTTAGCAGTAGAACCTCAGGTACTTCACAAAAATTAACACTTTCCTTTGACTCTGAAACCACTGGTAATAGTTTGTTGCTTGAGCTATACTGTTATATAGTTGAGGCATTCATACAAATAAAGATTATACACTAGGAACATACTCATCATCTATTTAAAAAAATAAATTAGTTGTGTCTTTCTACTGAATGAGTAAACTGCAGTAACTTAATCATATTTTCAAGTAGAAAGAGGCAAATATAGTAAAAGATTATTTTCTGCCCTTAAAACTGTAATAAAGTTTTTCAACATCTGGACATGGCAAAGGCCAGAATGCAGGTGAGCTGATTGAACCTGAAATCTTGACAAAACTGGACAAAAAGGCAGTAGGTCTTATTACCTAAGGCTTAACAACTGTAGTAATTAGGCTGATTCGGTTTTTTTTAAAAAAAGATTTTTTAAAAAATGCTACATCTGAACAGCTAGTTATGACAGTTGCCTCAGCTTCACAACATTCAAATTCACCAACCTCACATCTTATTCAGGTTGATTCTTTCCCTTTAGGCCCTGTTCAACCATCCTTTCCCATGCTTACAGGCTGACTTAAGACGAGTGCACTTTGGAGGGACTTACCGGTATACATCTGTTCCATGAGTTGCCTCATCACAGGAAAAAATGAACAAAGCAGATAGTAAATGGGTTGGGGAAAAACTGAGCAAGACCAAATCCTGCAGTCAGGCAAAGAAGGAACTCCAGGGCTCCAATGAAAATGGCATATTTTTAAAATAAGTAAAAAGTGGAATAAATACAAACCTATATTAAGAGAAATAATAATAATAATTATTATTATTATTATTATTATTATTATTATTATTTTGCCCCACCCCTCTGTTAAAAACAATCGGGGCAGCATACAACAATTAAAATACAACATACTGAGTAAATCCCTAAGCACCACCCACCCCCACCCTCCCCCATAAAAAGATATTAAATTAGTATCAAATTAAAATCCACCATATATTCCCCTAATTACATAAAATATATGAGGCAGGCCTAATGACTCACAAGGTTACTTCAGGTGACACCTTAAACTATTATACCTGTGCTAGCTGGACCCGATGTATCACACGTTGGTGATGCGTTGAGAGTGAGTTGCTCTGTTGACCTGCCCCTGGTGCCACTGCCACCACTGCCAATTGACTGCCTGGGTCCTGTTGGAGCATCAGCAGTGGCGTCCTGCTGCTGCCACCAGTTGACTGTGTGGGTCTGCAGTCAACTGGCAGCAGTGGCACTGGAGAAAGGTCAACAGAGCAACTCTCATTCAATGCGCTACTGATTTATGTTACAGCTAATTGGAGCAGCAGAAGCGGCCTGCCACTGTCATTCCCGCCACTGCCACCATTGAGTGTGTAGTCTCTTCTGAAGCAGCTGCAGCAGCTTCCCACTGCTGCCATTCCCACTTCTGCTCCCAAGTTCACTCAGAGGCAGCTGGGCCATTACCCCCCCCTCCATTTGGCCTGGAAAGGCTGCAGCTCAGTGGCAATGGTGGTAGGGCCATTCCCCCATTTGGCCTGGAAAGGCCAGTGCTTGGTAGCAGCGGTGCCATTCCCCCCACCCCCGGTTCAGTCGGGAAAGACCAGAGCTTGGTGGCAGCGGCTGTGGTGGGGCCATTTCCCCCACTCCATTCGGCTTGGCTGGTGCTTAGCAGAGTGCCATCCCCCCTGTTCGGTCTGGAAAGGCCGGAGCTCAGTGGCAGCGGTGGCAGGGCCATTCCCCCTCTCCCGTTCGGCCGGGCAAGGCCACAGCTCAGAAATGATTGTAGGCCAAGGAGGTGCTGCTGAGAGTTGAGCACCTAAGCAGCCAATGAGCACACTGAACATTGCAACATACCCAAGATAATTATATATATAGATTCCTAGATGGTATTCCAGGGAAAGTCAAAGAACATTGGGAAATCAACTCCTCCCTCTCTCAATTTCTCTTTTTTCATTCTAGAAATTAATAGGAGAATGAATTGAAGACATCAGAAGCAGATGGCACTGCTTAAAATTACAGTATAATCCATGGAAGTGGTTTGGAATAACCTCTTCTTCATTTTTTCCTTGTCAGATTGAGTGGAGGGAGGAAGTGTGAATTTGAGGGAGGCACCAGAAACGACTTGGAGATTTTCTGGATACAGCTCTGTTCTCTTAAAGGGATAATTCTGTGTTGGGTTGCATGAGTTTGTGTGGGATGCACAATATTCCATAGAGTAGGTTCTAGGAAGTGAGTCCTGGAGAGAGGGTTGATAGAATAAGATGGGGCAAGTCACAGATATACTGCTATAGTATGTAGCAGTGCCCCAAAATGACAGGACAATGGTCACTCATCCTTCTCAGAGATGAGAGCTGATGTGTGGTGGTATAGAACAACTTTATATGACCCCTGTCTCCTTTCTCAGCCATTCTGAAACTGTATTCTGAAACTGAGGGTTACAACCAAAGCAATACACGAGCACTTTGTAAAACCTAAGCACATTTGACCAAGGAGCAAAGAGCCCTGGAAAGGGGTCAACATTGAGGGAATGATGTAAGGTCTTAAAGACTAATAAACTCCCTTGCTGCTAAGGCCATTGCAGTAGGTTGCTTGGGGACAGGGGCTCAGCTGTCATTCTGACATTGCTTCCAAGTGGCTTTTACAGCTGTTACAACAATAGGTCAGTTTCAGGCATTTGGGGCCTTCCTTATAGTTTCCTTGCACAATAAGACAATAAGGGCTAACTGTGCTGAATTGATTGAAGCAGCTATCCACAAAACAAAACAGAAGAGAAGCACAAGTGAATACTTCTTATTAGGACTCGGTTGAAATGCTGGAGTTGGAGATTGGCAAAAAAGAAAAAATCTACATAAATGGAGGTAGGAGACATTTCAGATAATTTTTTAGGAGCAAATGGTTGGTTTAGCTCAGTTTTAGACAAGGTGGGTTTATTTTTATAATTAATTTGTATTTTTAAAGAAGTCTTGTGACTACACCAGCACCCATAAGTCTCCCCATAGACCCTTGTCTGTATTTCTAGATCCAAAATATCTATAAGAATAAGACCACATTGTTTTATTCTCTATTAACTACTATGTAACTGGAAACATAACTAGGATGCTGCAAAAATCTTTGTGGTTGATTGGAACAGTTGGTAAGTGTTGAAAAAAGAACAAAATTGAAATCCCCTTCCTCCATTTTGGCTGATGAATGGCCTTGTGAAAGTGAGGGTGGAATTTCAATAAGGTTTTACATAATCCTCTGGTGAAGAGAGGACCTCTTTTAAGGTTTCCTCCCCACAACTCCTCTTTCTTTGTCTAGATGCAACTTCTCATGAGTCCAGGAATCAATTCATGGGAAAGTATAGACACCCATGGGAAAGTATAGACACAGTGTCCTGTTGTTGATGATGTTGCTGCTGCTGCCCCCACTTCCTCTTCCTTCTCTCTCTCCTCCCCCACTTTTCCTATCCCTTTTCTATTGGAGTAAGTTTAAGCCAGTCCCTTTTATCTTGCAGGATCTACTATCATGCTCAAAAAGGTTGCCACTGTTCTTTAATGTGTGTTCCTCTACTGCCAACCAGTCAGTGGAAAAGAGAAAATGGGCAAGCAAAGTTGGTATTATTTTCACACCAAATGGCTGAGAAAGGAGAGTGATGCAATAAACCCAGATGCCTGTGCCTTTTCTACTTCTTTGGTTCCTTAATGGGAAATAAATTTAAGATGAAAAATTCATATTTTCCCTAAATATAGACAGTTCTCTCCTCCACCAAAATTCTTTCCTCCACTAACACACACGCACGCATGCACACACACACACACGAGAGAATTTATAAGACTTCCCCTAGTTGCGTGGGTGTAAAAGTTCCTCTTTCCTAGTCCTGATGGTTGCTAAGACCTGCCCATGCCTTCCTCTAAAGCGGCTCTCAAGTTCTGCATGGCATATGATGAAGGCACAGATTATGAGCCTTGTTATTGGTGAGGAAGATGGAAAGGCCATTTTTCTCTGATGTCTCCTGTAAGTATTCTGTGATGGAGGAAAGGAAACACCATTTTGAGATCCGGCAGCAGCATCTGTGGCATACTGAACAAAGCATGCAGCAAGACTCCAAGGATGACCCTGTTCTAAGGCTGGACTGCAAGAGAGAAGGAGTAGGCTTTGATGTAAAATAGGACTGACAGTGTCTGAGCTGAGAAAATGCTCAAGAAGGGAGAGGGGGAGCAAGCAGGAAACTCCTTTGGATTATGGCTGCAGATACGATGCAGAAGGAATATCTTAGCAGTGCAGCAGACAAAACTGAGATGCCAAAGGGTACAGCAGGGGCATGGCTTCCCTGGCAACTGTCTGGACAGTCACAAGCATGACTAAACTAGAACATAAGTGCTTCAAGAAAAAAAAGGAGTAATTTTAGTTTAATTTTGTTAGTGAAATGTAGGGTATTAATGTATTTTCATGCATAAGGAAATATATTAGTATATCCTGAGTAAGCAGAGCAGACTATTAACAACAGCCAAATGTACTTGATTTAAACACATTAGATCTATTTAAAACTCAAAGATTCTCACTTTTGTCATTTTTCCATTTCAAATAGCTTACTTTAAAATAGCTGCAGTTATTCTGAGTTCACTGCATAAAGTACAACCATCACTGTTATAGCACACATGGTTTTTTCTATAGTGATGCAAAGCTTCCAGTTCATACTTTGATTAATTGAAAATCAGTTAACTCAATCAACCAGTGAAAATTAACCATCCTGTTCAATAAAAATAAATGCTGCTATGTGACTACTTAGGACTCACCTTGGTTTGAGAGAAACAGCTACAGATCTGAGAAGAGCTACTGCGTTCAGAGAACTACCAGGAGAACAAAAGAGGAGAGGGGGAAAGAATAACATTCACCATCTAATCCCATATATCTCATGCTATTTGGTGTCCTATTGAAAATAAGTTCTACCTGTTAGATAATAAGTGTGTGAGTAGGACTGCAGTTTAAATGAATTAGAGTATCACAACCTACAATCCCTCCCAATATCTGATGAGCACTCCC
This sequence comes from Gambelia wislizenii, assembly GCA_030847615.1. Taxonomy (NCBI): domain Eukaryota; kingdom Metazoa; phylum Chordata; class Lepidosauria; order Squamata; family Crotaphytidae; genus Gambelia; species Gambelia wislizenii. The sequence continues at coordinate 170,312,227 of JAUMIR010000002.1, forward strand.
CATAACTTGTGTGTACACCCATGTGTTCATGCATGCATATGTGGCTTTGGTCTCCTAAATAACACCAGGTGCACCTTTGGGACTGAAAAGCCTATGCAACCAAGCGAAAAAGCCAGCCAGCCATATAGTTAAATGGAAATCAGTGATGAGAAATGGTTTGGTACATGCACAGTAGTGGAATGGGACCCACAATGGCAGTGAACCCATTGTGCATTAGCTATAACACAAAGTTAAAAAACGGTTGCTTCAGGGATATTACAGTTGTTGGCATTAATAATGGTTCAAAGTTTTCCTGCTTCCCTTATATAGTTTGCAATCTGAATAAGCTCTCCTTACTGTCAGGTGAAGAACTGTTTTCTGGGAGTGGTAAAAATTCCAGCCACTCACCCGTACAGAAGGTCTTTGTCCTGGTTCACTGTCTGCAAGGATGGATGCAGGTTCAGTCTAGGGAGATTTTCACATGGCTAAAATATCCCCCGGAGAAATCGGGACAGAAATATTTCTGTCCCGGAAGCAGCGCCACAGTTCGCACGCCCAGTTCCCTCTCCTGATATGCCGTCCTCACGCTGTGTTTTTTCTTCCCCCTTCTGTAATATTTTACTAGCAGGAGTTTGCCATTAATAAAATATTACGGAAGAGGGAAGAAAAAACACAGCGTGAGGACAACGGCATATCGGGAGAGGGAACTGGCTGTGCGAACCGTGGCGCTGCTTCCTGGACAGAAATATTTCTGTCCGGATTTCTCTGGGGGATATTTTAGCCGTGTGAAAATCTCCTAGGTTTGAAGCAAGAGGAAAGGAGGCCTTGCAACAAATGAATGGCACACTGGTCCTTCTGGTTTGCAGAATAAAAGTTGTCTGAGGAGATTATCAGTCAGGGGACAAATATAGCGTCCCCATCTCACCAGCTATTTCCTGCCCCACTCCTGTCCCTGTAGCAGTTTAAAATATTTTTTTCAGACCTTCCTTAATCCCAACATAAAAATTGTTCCCCTCCCCTCTGGCAGTCCAGGAGTGAATGGAGCTCTCATGGAGCCCCATTCACTTCCTGGAAAGGAAATCCTGGCTGTACTCACGAGAGGACGATCACACAGGAAATTAAAAAAAATACATGTCAAAAAGTAAAACAAAGCCCCAAAACACACTTAAAAAATCCCAAGTAAACCGGGGAGGGTAGGAAAAAGTGTGTCACTTACTTCAGTGTCCTGATCTTGACCGGAAGCGTTTGGCACAGGCCTCCCTGTGACGTTGGCAGCACACCAGCATAATGGGGCACCTTTTCGCTCACCCTTTGTTCCGTTACAGAAACGGAACAATGGGTCAATTCACAGCTTAAGCTGTGAATAAAAAGGAGCACTGGGGGAACGGAAGGAGCACTGGAGCATAATGACACAGGGACGATGTCGTCTGAAAGGAAAGCCCTTTTGCCATCTCCTGTCATCCCTGTAATCAATTAATTTGGTCATCTGATAATCTCCTGAGAGGTACCTTTGCTTTCCAAAATATGCACTACAGAAACTTCCAGTTCTCCTGAAAAAATGTCTGAGGATAGACACTACTAGAAATGACAGAGCTCCCTGTATTCTCTTATTTTCCAGGAAGATGGAGAGGAAGTGGACTGAGGATCTAACCTTGATTTAAGCAGATCTCTTTGCACGTATTGCTGTATTGTAAGGGATTGTCTATATGAGGCAAATTCTTTGCCATTCTAAGGGGTTGTATATATGAGGCAAAAAGAAGAGGATTGCTTTACAGTAAAGGCAAATCGTAGCAGCTGCAATTTGTCTTATTTTCTTTTGGGGGGGGGTAGGTAGATTGCAGGCAAGAGAAGCTATCTGCATTTGCTGTGCAAATGGGCATGCCTGTGAATCAAGATGGCATTTGCAAGTAAATTACTCAAGTTTTTATTCTCACCAGTTGCCACCATTCAACAGGTTTTTTTTAAAAAAACATATTTAAGGTGCAAAAGTGTGATGTTTTGCCTCAACAGTAAAGCAACCCCTCGCAAATGCCCATTTTATCACATTAGCGCTCACTCACTAAGGCAAATAAAATAAAATAAAATAAAATGGTTGACCTTGGAGCTTGCCTTGTTAGCAAGCCCCACCCCCGTGCTCTTCTGGCCAATCATCTTTCAGCTTCTGCTCCTTTGGGAAAGCGAATCAATTTGTGTCACTTGTCCCAACAAGCAGGAATACGCAATGCCCCACTGTTTTTTAAAAATTCCAGGAAAAGCTGCAAAGGCTTTTCCTGTGGAGTATATGGCATATTTAGTCCCCCTCCTTCTGAATACAGCAAATACGATTTGGGATGCCATTAAGACAGGCTGTATTCCCCTCACATTCCGTGAGGAGTATTTTCACCATTTAGACAACCCCTAAGTGTTATAATAAAGTGGTGAAACAGAAAATGGTAAAAAACAACCAAACCTAAAACCTATTCTCTGTTTCCAGGATTTTTTTTTCTGAAATGATCTCTGTCTTCTACCCCCATACCTTTTTGTGTGTGGACTACAGTATATACATTTTGAGCAAAATCAGGATGGGAGATCCTGCAGCTCACCATATATTGTTGAGCTGCAACTCCCAACAGCCCTTGCTGGCATAGCCAATAGTGAGGAATGCTGGGAGATGCAGTCCAACAGTACCTGGAGGTCCACATGACAGTCATCCCTAGAGGAAACTCAAGGTTCTGCCAAGGGATTTTTCACATCCCCCCCTTCCCTTTGCACTGCATAAAAACTAGCTCTGAAAGATTTGTTAGCCTTTCAGAGCCAGTTTTTGATACATACAGGAGTTGGTCAGATTGCACAGGAGAGGGGAGAACCACTCCCTCCTGGTTCCACTGAATTCTGTTGTTACACCAGCAGAGATTTGCCCCTTGCTCCTTCTCACACTCCAAAACAAACATACCTGCATCACGCTTCTGTGAGACCAAAGGAATAGTAAATGATATATTAACACACATATAAAGTCTAACAATCTTTTTGTACTTGGCTTTCTTTGCAGAGGCAACAATGCAACAGAAGTTTGCATTCTGCTTGAAACTAAATTGCTATTCTTAGTAGTAAAGGAAGAGCTGCCTCACAAAAGTGTGAAAACAGGAGAAAAAGAAACCATCAAGTGACTCTACTTCCTTCCTTCACTCTGTATTTACAGGTGACAGATGATGACTTCTTCCACACAGAGAATTTCTTAAAGGCAAGAAGCATCCATCCCACATATTAAATAAATCCTTATTCTTATATGTTGTCCGGCTGCAAAACCAATGTTAAGAAAAGTATATTTCTCAAGACACATATCTATCAGTAGGTACCTCTATCAGTAGTTAGCAAACATAAATTGATATAGAAAGATAAAATTAAACTACACTCAATGACAGAAAAAACATTTTCAAGTGAAAATATGTTACTATTTTGCCTGGTGTGTACAACTGTTGTTTTGATTTTTGATACCTTTGGTTTGTGATACACAGAATTCTTAATTATTTATATTTTGACCGTTATGTCATTTGTGAAAGTTATTAACTGCAATAAAAGCCAGCCTTCTTCCCTATGTCCCGTTGCTATCACAATGATCACAAATGATCGAATAAATAAAATAAAATAAAAGGTCAGACATAGATGTTTTCTGTGAGACTGCTGTTCTGTGGCAGAATCACTTTAAATGAGCAATTGATGATCCTTTAAACATTAATGTGAAGATTCTAAAAAAGTGTAGTATAATTTTTGTTCACGTTTTTTTAAAAATGCCTGTGAAAAGCTAGCATGTTAAGAAGAAACCTATATCCCTGTGTAGGTGTTAACCTGCTTGACTGTAAAGAGAAAACAGGGATAGTGATATGAGCACAGTATACATATAACCAATCCTCCCCTAGACATCACAGGGCACATGAAGCAAGCTAGACCTTCATACATTGAGCTCAGAAGTCTGAAGGGGGCTCTGTAAGCCCATTCAGCTTTACACAGCTCCAATGGCCAGATATTATACTAAAGTTCTGTTCCCCATCAAAGGAACTATGTTACTGTGTTGGGCTGAACACTGTTACAGAACCCTCTTTTAGTAACTTTGAGGAATGTTAGCTATCTCTTCTAAAATAATTTGGTTAATTGTTTTTTTAAATGTAATCAATTTATATTTGCTAGACACATCTTGAATATAATAAAAGGATGTCGAGGGCCTTATTATCCAGCAGCCAATCACCAATTGCATGCTCTGGTCCATTCTTAGATAAGCTACCAACACGCACCACATCAGCTTCACAAATAAGTAAAGTACAGAGACACTTTTTAGAATATTTCACAGATGACTGATAGAATGAATATCACCTCTACCATCTCTTCCCATTTCCCCCTGTTTTCCTTCCACCCCCTATAATTACACTACTACATTAATTTCCAGATCTTGTTACTGTCAGCTAATGTGTTTAATTATTCTGAGAAAAGGTAAGTAGGTAAAATAGTAAATTTATGAGTCAGCAGCATCTAGGTCATATTGCATCATTCATTAGATGAAAGGGATGACGGAGCAGCTAAACTAGCTTGGCGAGGGATATCTTCCCTCCATCATTCCATGTGCCACTACCTCTCCCACTTCTGTGATATCCTGAGTGCCCCCACCACCACTTTAAAGAAAAAAAAAGAGGGAAAGGAAAGGGAAAATGTCTTTTTTCTTAAAATAAAACATTTACTTTAACAAAAGAAAGAAAATGAGATCCATTTCTTTCCCTACTTCACTTGTCAGGTTACAGAGAGAGAACTTAGGAGGTTCTTTCTCTTTCTTATTTCCAAATCTTTTCGAGAGAGGAATGCTTGAGAGAGAGAAGGGGGAAAAAAGAAAGAAAGGCCTAGATATTCCCTTTGTGTGGTGCCTCCTGTTTGGTTTTCACCCCTGTCTCACTTATCAAGTGGTGATATAGTGGGGTTGTAGTGGTGGCAATAACAGAGGTGCCCACAATTCATTTTCTTTCTTGTCTTTCCACTCCTTTTGAAACATTTGTAGAAGGTGAGGATAGTAGTCATTGAAAAGTAAGGCTCAACAGTTTTGTCTGCCATCTTCATTTCCCCTTGCATTCTGGGAAAAGAAGCTAAACTCCAGCCTGTGAAGGATAGTCAGCAAAGCTCCAAATGGTCATGCTTAGCATCTTAATTTCCCAGAATGCCTTGGAGAGAATCCTTTCTCAAATCCCTTCTTCCTTCTCAACACTATTAAAGTCTCTCTAATTCAGATTCTAGAGCAGCAAGTCTCTTTTACTGACCCAAAGGAAACTTGTCTTCACACTCTGCCCCACTTGGTCAGTTTGACTAAAACTTGGTTTCAAATGATGCAAGAAAGAAGCAGGCTGAAAAGTGGACTCTGCTGTTCAAAGGCTTACTCTGTAATAAACATGCTGTTCTTAAAGGTACCACTAGGCTCTTTGTTGTCTGTGGTGCATCACATGAACAAGGAGATTATCAGATGCAGGGGAATGAGCCAAAAAATCATGTTTCCAACCATGGCAGAAGATTGCTAGGAAAACAGAAAGGACGACCATACCAGATGCCCACATCCTTCAGCTGTTTTGGGGGCATAGCGCTGCCGTGGATGAGGCTTCCCTTTTGCATTGACAGGGACAAGCTGCCAATAAAAAGGGATACCTTATGGCCGCAGTACACCCCCGGGGCTCTGGAGGGCAACATCATCTGATAATCTTGCTCTTTATTGTTCTCGTCACAATCTTTTGCTGCAGTTTTTTCCACGTCCGATAATCTCCAAGGCCAATTTCTGGAAACTGAATGCTAAATATTATGCTTATCAGTGCCATTACTAACAAAACTTTACAAATTTGTAAAGACAACAACAGCCTATTAGCTTGCTGTGGAAAATGTTGTTGTTAATTGCCGTCAAGTCGATTTTGACTTATGGCAACCCCATGAATGAGAGACATCCAACTCATCCTGTTATCAACAGCCTGGCTCAAGTCTTGTAGACTCAGGGCTGTGGCTTCCTTGATTCAGTCTATCTACCTGGAATCTTCTCCCATTGCCTTTTACCTTGCCAAGCATTATTGTCTTTTCTAGTGACTCATATCTTCTTATGATATGTCCAAACTATGACGGCCTCAGTTTAGTCATCTTGGCTTCTAGGGAGAAGTCAGGCTTGATTTGCTCTAGGACTGATTTATTTGCCTTTTTAGCACTCCATGGTATCCACTGAACTTTTCTGTAGCACGACATTTCAAATGAGTTGATTTACTTCCTATCAGCTTTCTTCACTGTCCAGTTTTCACAGCCATACACAAAAACTGGAAATATGAAGGCATGGAAATTCCTAAGTTTAGTATTCAATTATATATTTTGACACTTCAGGATCTTGTCTAGTTCTTTCGTAGCTGCTCTTCCAAGTTTAGCTGTCTTCTGATTTCTTGACTGCAGTCTCCATTCTGATGAATGACTGAGCCAAGGTGTGATACAGCTCTCTGTGTGTGTGTGTGTGTGGTTCTTCTGCCTGAGAAGAAGGTATCATCTACCTTAAAGGTGAAATTGACAGGGAACTTTCTACAGTGCCATACTACTATGTGAGATGCATGATTCATTTGTATTTACTTAGGTGAAAATAAATCTTGAAAGACATGTTGTGGTGTGGTTTTGCTAGGCAAATCTGCATCTTGCAAATGAAGTATTTTATAGAGACAATCAATATATATATAATTTAATTGGGCTTATACCTGAGACAAGCAATATTTTACTATTTTTTAAAATAAAACCCATTTCTCAATAATCCATTTCTTAATGAGTATTCATGTATTGGATTGCTACAATTTTTTAGCAATATTAATTTCTAATATTAATTGGTGTGGGATGTATGTTCCAAAAAAAGAATAAACATTTTTTAAAAGAAATGCCACATATATTTATGAACATACTTTCAGTGTTCAAGTGTGGTGCGGCTTCTGACACAGAAGCTCAGAAATGCCTAGTGGGGTACTTGAAAAATTTCTATTAATAACTAATGAAATGCAGTGATTTATTGCATGGATTCTATATAGGACTCTTCTTGCTTTGAGATGAAAACTGAAGCAGCTCTGTGAATGAACAAGTAGTGGATGCTCCCTGAAGGGTTGCAGTGGTGTGGGTGACACTCTTCTTGTCTCCCCAGAGGTGAAGTGTGTCATATCCTGAGCTCATGCAATCTTTACTAGCCTAGAAAGCTACAGGCTATTCCCAGAGCAGGCTATCTCACATTCACACATGCTTCTTATGTGCTTCGATTTCCTCCTTCTTCCACCCATATTTTTCTTCCACAGAGAAAATAAAACACTAAAGAAAGAAATGCAGGCTGAAACATGAAAACCCAAGAAAGAATACAGTCGAGGTAATGTTGTGTATCTCTTGCTTAACATATTACATAACATACAGTTTTTCAACTAAGATTTTAGTTCCGATTGCTGGTTGTCACAGTAATTTCTAAGTGTAACAACGAACCAACCATTTTAGTGAGCTTTAAATTTGTCGAAATAATAGCTGCTACATTGAACAAGATGACAATGGGGGAAACCGCAAAATCTGCAAAACCCCAACTCTTGCTAACACTTCTGTTTCATTTACTTCATTATTTTCCCTTGTGGATTCAAGAGGAATGATCAATCAAAGATTAAACTAAAAAAAGAAGAAGCTAATTTCTGCCCAACATTAGTGGAGAAAAATGCCAAGCTACTACTAGTACATTTGACTGAACAAAGGAATATTTATCTATCCTGTTTTTGTTGTCTATCTTCTATAGAAGGGAAAGGGAAAGCATGAGCTGAGGAATTCTCACTGAACATGTCTGACACAGATTGAGGATATATATTCAGTTAAAAAAAGAGAGAGAGAAGAAAACAGGATAAAGAAGTGTTGCTGAATTTACAGTATACAGAATAAAAGAAGTAAGACAACATGTACACTTTTAAGCAACATTTAAAATGCATTTTGAGGGACACCTTAATTAAAAGTGGGGGGGACATGCTGGGAAACTTGAGCTCTTTGGAGAACGCCCATCTACCTGAGATCATCTTTGGCCCACTAATTTTGGAGGGAAATTCACTCAGCACATGCTCAGAGGCAGAGTTCTTTAGGGAATCCATGTGCCCTATGGTTAAGTCCTGGCACAAAATAAAACTGGTAGGCAGTTGGGATATTAGCATAGGTGCAGTGCTGCATAATCATATACAACATTGCTCATGTAATCCATTATATACATTTAAAACCTAAATACCTCGAGACAGATTGTTTTGACAGCTAAAATGATTTAACTTTTTTTCTGATACATTTGACTGAAAGGCAAAAATGTTATGTAGATGTTAATTTAACAGATGCCTACTTTTACATCATCAGCTGAAACAGGCAATTTCTGGCAAACTGTCCAACTCCAATAAAGTTGAAATCTGTGACTTCCTCTTAGGATATGCCTCTCACAGGCTTCCATTTTCACCCTCAGAAAAAAATAACTGATATTGCTGTTCTGCGTGTGTGTGTGCGCGCACACACAAACTCAGATGAACGTTGAGACTTTGAATGAAATACAAATGTACTCAGAGAAATGGTAAATGATAGCTGTTTACATGTTTTTAACAAAAGTACAAATTGCTAGCAAGGTGCACCATCTTAAAAATGTTATGTTTACTTTGATGAAAGAAAGACAGAACATCTAAAACCTTTCAAGAAACACATGTTGTGTGTTTGCCAATAAAGGTAGTATAAACTGCTAGTAAAACATAGTACCTTAAGAAACAGACATCTGGAAACTGTAAAACATAATGGGGCCCTCGACAGAGAAATTAAATAGGGACAACTCTAAAAGTATGTTTTCACAAAATGATATTGCATGAAGGTCAACTATACACATCCAGTCCTGTTGTAAACAAGAAATGGAAATGATATGAACTATGTAAAATACTATAAGGCTATTTTAAACAAATTCCTAATACTTCAAGGTTACTTTGTGTTTTTCTTTTCACTTCGTCAAAATGCATGAATGTGAAATCCAAACTCCCAAGGCAACTCTTCTCCTCACATGTCACATTTGTTATTAAATAATTATGGGATGTACAGAGCATAAGCACAATGCCTTAATGTTACTTTGTGTTCCTAATGTCAGTCATGCATCTTTAAATCAGATAGCTGCAAATAAATTACACCAGTGGGTCTTGTATAGGGGCAGATTTTTAGAAATGTGATTTGTTTAGCCACACCAGCAATTACAACTATATGACAGAATACTGAAAACTGGAACTCTCTCTCTCTCTCTCTCTCTCTCTCTCTCTCTCTCTCTCTCTATATATATATATATATATATATATATATAAACCAACATTTTACATTTTGGAATAAACAGCAAGTCCAAAGTATAGGGAAAATATAAAGGCTGTTATAGGATAAATCCAAATATGTCCTGGTTTCTGTGTTTTTGGAAAGATCAGATAAAACAGGGAGTCATTACTATTTTTTGAGATCATTTCTGTCCACAATTTAAACCACTTAGTTTGACCTACAGAAAGTCTGATTTTAAAGCTCTGAGAGGCTTGGGACCTGATGATATTCATTTGAGCCACCACCTTTTGCTTTTCCTTGCACCTTCTGTCTATTTCATCTCACTCTCAGCCATTGGCATGTATTGCTCTTCAGTGCTACTATGCCTCTGTCTTTGAATAAGGTGTAAGGTAATTTATCTCTATCCATTCCCATACTCTTTTGCCCATTCTTATGGCTTTCCTCCATGCCCTCTAACATTTCACAGACAAAAACTGGGACATGCAGCCAACCAACATTAGAGTGTGGTCAAGATGGGAAAAAGCTAGGAGAGGCTGTAGCACTTTGCTTTTGCCTGAACCTATTGGGAAGGGCAAGACTCCACTACCTCTACTCTCCCTGCTGTTGAGTTAATTGAGCACAAACTAGTTCGGCATTTTTAGCCCAGTCTGCAGGAAATGAAGTAAGCTGAGGACAAAGGAGAAAAATGGAGGAAGAAAGAGAAGTTGGGATATCTGAAAAGCATCTGAAAAAGTGAGATGACAGATAGGGGGATGAAATGCCAAATGGGGGATGAAAGATATGTACCTGCAATATCCTTAACAATAAAAAGGCATATATTCCAGATGTTACATCTTAACTAAAAACTTTCTACCTCTCTGCCTGATCATGCCAAAACCAAATCTAAAATAAGATCTTTTTGTTCAGCCTTTTGTAAAATAGCATTCATACTCATAATGGTAACTTTTTAATTCAACAAAAAACAAAGCACCTGCATGTCCCTTGATTAGATCTGGTTGTGGCAGATGTTCCTGGAGTTGTTACTGGAGCACAGTTTCCATCATCCTTGCCATGACCCCATGACTCATCACCTGAGCGAGCTTGGGCTCTTAGAAGTTGTAGTCAAACGATATCTAGTAGGGCACTGATGTATACTATCTACATTAGGGGAGGAAAAAGTGTGAGACACAACCCATTTTATACCACCCAACCGTCCTGAACACCTGCAAGGCCCCTAAATTTAAATTGGGTGGGGATATCTAGTGAAAGCCACCCTCAATTCCATTAATTCCCCAAATCCCCCAAAAGTGCAATAATATACTAAGGAGATTTTCAGACAGGCAAAAATCGCTCCTTGCCGCGCGAGCAGCCTCCCGAAACTGCTGCGCGGCAAGGGTCTTCTTCGGACGACGCTGTGCCTCTGGCGAAACCGTCCGTGTCACTTCCGTGAAGCTTGGGACGGCTCCGCGTCATATTTCAAGCACGGGCAGCCTCCGTGATTGAAATATGACGCGGAGCCGTCCCAAGCTTCACGGAAGTGACACGGACGGTTTCGCCAGAGGCACAGCGTCGTCCGAAGAAGACCCTTGCCGCGCAGCAGTTTCGGGAGGCTGCTCGCGCGGCAAGGAGCGATTTTTGCCTGTCTGAAAATCTCCTAAGTAAGGACTTTATCAGACAAACCAAAAACTGCATCATTAGGATGGGATGATAGCAGAAATGGCTGAAATTATCAGACATCGTCATTGCTTACCTGTTCCTGCTGCCTCACGCTGGTGTGATGAGGCCTCACTTTTTATTGACAGCTTAGCCTACCGATAAAAAAGTGACACCTCATCCACGCCAGCATAGTGCAGCAGGAATGGGTAAGTGATGAGAACGTCTGATAATTTGCCTTTGCTGCTATCGTCCTGTCCTTAATGATGTGGGGTTTTTGGCCCCATCTGAAAAAGTCCTAAATCAACCCCTAATGGTTTTCCTCTTCCCATTCTATCTGATAAAAGGAAGGGTCAAAGAGATAGAGAAAAATTCTGTAACCAGCAGCCAAAGAAGTTGGCAAAGCAGAAGTTGCCAAGTTGTTTAGTTGCCTCTTCTCCCTTTTACTTCACCTTTCTGACTACCTGGGAAAAGAAAAATCACTGTCACTAGCACACTGCTTTGCTTCAGTGTGTTATCTGATCTGTGGGTCTTCAGAGCCAGGCACTGTGGGAACAAAAGGGCTTATTAGGGACATCAATGATATCACAGCACAGTGAGTCTCCTCAGTCAGCCCAGCCCTAGCAATGAAGCCAGGCAGTCAAATAGCAGCCATCTCTTTACTCCAGACCTAGTGACAGCTTTTACTTCTTTCTCAAGGTAGGTGGGAAGAAGAAGAGAAGGAGTGTAGTGTACTTTTTATGTATTATGGCAACTCTGAAAAACATACTGCACTTTATAGTACATGGCCCTATAGTGTCCATGTGGTCTACTTTTCAACCATGGTATTTCAACCAAAAAATTAAACTAAACAAAAGTAAATAACCCCACACAAAGCATGGACCTTAAGCACTTGACCAGCCCCAAAAGTTGTCCTAGTCCCTGCCACAGTTATCCACCCCTGATCTAAACCATTGACATTTTCAATTCTTACCCCTTGTTTCATCATTGTACCAATACAGGAATCCCATGCTCTGCTCCTTTTCCACAGTCATCACTTTCCTCATGAGGAAAGTCAACTGACACATCTGCAGGGGAGCTTCCTGTCTACATGGAGTCTCTCTGTGAGAGCAAGAACCCTGGAAAAGCAGAGATCTTAGCCATACACAAAGCCTCCATGCAAACAGCAGTCTCTTCTTTACAGATGTTCCATTTCCATGTGAGGAAAGCAAAGGAGGGGCTTGGCATTCTTGCCTTCCTGCAATGAAGAGACCAGGAAAACAAATGAGTGAATAGGTCTTACATTTCCATCTGTGTACATATCTGAATATATATATATATATATATATATATACACACACACATTCACATAATCTGTTGTTTATTTTAACATTACTAAAATAGGATTTCCCTATTTCCCTCCCACCCCAAGGCTTTGACTGGAGTGTGACATACGATAACATAAAATTAATGGGGCTTTTTATTCCAGGTAAACAAACTTGCCTGCCCTTTCTTTGTTGAACATAACATTTACAGAATACTAAACATCCTTAATCCTTAATGACATGTGTGGAGTAGGATTTGTGTTTGTGTGCTGTGCGGGTGGGTGGGTGGATGCTCTTGCATTCTCATTGAGATGTCAATTACAAGAAAGGGGCAACAAAATTGCCTAAGGGTGTTGAGTTTTAAATTAGGACACTCTCTCTGACAGAGAGATTAACTCACTCTTGGTTAAAGAAAAGAAAGGCACAGTGCTGATGAACAGAGAAAGCCAGCAGAACCTGCTTCCACAGTGAAGGGTGCCTTTCCATAGGCACTCTCCTTTAAAGACAAAATGTTCCTGTCATAACATCTTTGGCTCTGACACAACTCAAGTGAGTATAAAAGCAATGCAAATGTATAGGCAAATGTATGAAAAGAAGTCTTAGATTTCTGAAGAATGTCAGCTCAGAAAGAATGCTTTTCAAATTCCTCTCAGCCTTTATGTAGTTCGTATAGAGAAAAGTTCGACTCTACCTATATAACTGTATCTCTCTCTCTCAGTCCTTCCCTCCTTCACACACACACACACACACACACACACACAGAGAGAGAGAGAAAATATGATCAAACTGAAGCTTGTCTCTTTGTTTAGATATTCATTGAGGGGGAAGTGAGAAGCAGACATCAGAATGAAGGAACTGGAATTCAGGTCAAGGTAAAAGCACTTGACATCTAATAAATTATATGAATAGCTGTCGCCTGCAATAATAACTCCACCCTTTTGTTAATCCTATGTAACACTATGATTCTGAGCATTGTTTTACCAGAAATACAGGTATTTTACTTTTTCTTTCAAGGAGGAATAGGTTTTTGCCTTGACCTACTGATTTACCCTTGATGTACATGCGAGTGCGTGTGCCCGCATAAGATTTGTTTTGTTGAAACAAGCACAGTCTTTTTCTTCCGTCTCTTTCATTTTCTTTCTACAGCCTTAGTAAATATCTCAACACATTAGTAAGAAATGTCCTCAGTACTAATTTTACTATTGAGATCTGGAATACAGCCCAAGAGCAAAATATTTAATATTATTGATTTGACTCAAGAATATGGCCTAGCTTTTGAATAAGGAGTGTGTGTGTGTGTGTGTGTGTGTGTGTGAGAGAGAGAGAGAGAGAGAGAGAGAATTGGCCTCAAAACAATTTAATACAACACCCCCCCCCAATGATAGAGTGGCCCCTCTCTGGTCAAAACAGTGTTGTCAAGACCAATAGTATATACTACTACATAACACAACAACCTCACAGGTGCTCAGGCTCTCAAGTCAAATACTGAAGCATTTGACTTCATCAGTACTTTCAGTTTTAAGTTTATAAATCGTTGCTTTTCATTACAGTATTTACAAGTGTTGTAACGTCCAACATGAGACACTGAAGCCCTTCATCATTTTTTGCAAAAATGGATGTAAATGTATCATTAAAATTATGTGCGAGGCACATCACATATAAAATAAATGTACTTTTGAAATTAGCCTCCACTTCACTTTTTTCTAGCACTTACCAAATTTCTACTTTCTCCCTCTGTTTTAACTGAGTTTTGGTGAATCTGTCTGTCTCTGTCTATATACACACATATGCTCCCTCTCTCTCACACACACACACAAACACACATGTATATGTAGGAGAAGTAAGCCATTTGTTGGACATTTACAAGATTTACATCTTCACATTTGACCATTAAATTTAAATACACAAGTACAGATTTCGTTTACACATACTCATGATACTAAGCAGACACAGTATAATACAAAATAAATTTAAAACAGTAGAATGAATAATAGTTGAATATCTACTTCCATCAAACATGTATGGCATAGGTCATTGAGTGAAAGATTTCATAATTCCAAAAAATGAAATCAGATTATGTATTTACAGTATAGTATGTAAAAAGGGATATTCTTAATTCACATTAAGCTACAGTTTGCCATGTTCTTCCGAAATCCTACTACACTCAGAAGTTAATTCTGAGTTCTACTGAACCTATTTATAATTATGTATATAAAAAAAATGTGCATCACAGATATAGCTCCAAGACAATGAAACTGAGTAACCTGGTATTTGCCATGTATGTATACTTGGACAATCTTTAGAGTACGCACCCTGGGTCCTTTTGCCTTTGTTTTAAATTGAAATTAATTTAAATGAATCTAAATGTCTTCTGTGTGCATACATTTGAAGCCTAGAATATCGTTGTCATTCACAAGGTGGCAAATGATCCTAACTAGCACATAGCTTTGCCAGAGATAAAGTTCGAAGCCACAGAAGAATAGTCCAAGGGACAGGGTTATAGGGCTGGCCTTTTCTCCTGCTATTTGGCATCTCCTACTGGAATGGAGCAGGCAGTCTTCCCTCAGAGAACTTTAGGGAATGTACCATAGCAACAGATGTGCCCAGCAGTCAGTAACAGCACCAGGGGTGTGTGGAGAAGCCAAACTGTACCTGGTAACACTGTCAGAGGAAGGGGTAACACTGGCCTTAGTAACGCTACAGCCAACAGTCTCAGCACCTGTAGTTCTATTCATATTGAACAGGCACAATGGAGATTTTCACACGCCGAAAATATTCCCTCCAGAAACCGGGACAGAAATATTTCTGTCCCGGAAGCAGCGCCGCGGTTCGCACGCTCACCTCCCTCTTCCGTTTTTCCGTCGTCCTCGCTTTGGGTTTTTTCCTCTCTCTTCCGGAATATTTTATTAACGGCAAACTCCCGTTAGTAAAATATTCCAGAAGAGGGAGGGAAAAACCCAAATCGAGGACGACGGAAAAACGGAAGAGGGAGGTGAGCGTGCGAACCGCGGCGCTGCTTCCGGGACAGAAATATTTCTGTCCCGGTTTCTGGAGGGAATATTTTCGGCGTGTGAAAATCTCCAATGTCCCCCCCTCTTTTACAGTATAACTTTGCTTGAAGATTTTGGGGTATCAAATAAAGTACTGTACTCTTCTAAGCCATAGACAACCGAGTGCTTCTGATTCAAAATAAAGATTTTGAAAGGCTACCACACATCTTAACTCTCATAAAAGGAGGCTGGTGAACCCATCTTTGAGCAGAAATTACCACAGTATGGGTAATGACTGGCCAACTTCCGTCCTTCAGCTCAGTGGTGGAACAAGCCAAAAATCTCTCTCCTGGTCACTGATGGCACACATGTCCATACAGGAGGAGTTAACCCTGAAACTTAACTTGTCATTCATTATCTGTACATTATAAACCTGTCCTAAGATCACAGCTTGAAAATGGTACCTTTCCTGTACAATATTTACAAACTTGTCTTCATAAGCATTTCCTTTTTTTCACATTTACTTCAGCTATATTTTATTTTATTTTATTTTAAACTATAACTTATAGCATTTCTCAGGAAAATAAAACTGTATCATGTAAAGTTACTGTACCTTTACAAATGCACCTAAAGTGGCACTATTTCTGCATGCATGAAAGCTCAAAGCCTCAAAACTCCCATGAGCAATTAATCTTCTAACACTAATTAGTTATTTGCTAATTAGTATCTGATGTGTGAAATGGAAAACATTTTGAAGCTGAAACAGGTGTATAAAGATAGTTGCTGTACTTCAGTACACCTTTTTTCTGTTATCATCTTTCATAAATATGAATACGATCACATGATACTACCCATTCTATAAAACTCTCTCTCTCTGCACAAAGCCTTTTGTATGATTTAATAAGGATGTGTCAATATTTTGCATTTAAAAGCACTCAGTGGAGGAAAGTGTTTTCTCTCTGCGTTAAAGAGATGTCACATTTCACGCATCACTTTTATGCTGCATTAACTGGTGCCACTTTTAAACTTGGCTCATCTTTGATTCTTCTGAAATGAAGAATGCAAAACAATAGAAATAATCCTTTTCTCTTCTCAACAATCGTGTTCTGTTTATGTGGCTCAGAGAAAAGAAGTGATAGAGTAATGCCATTTTGTGCAGTTGCAGCAAACATCTTTGAAATGTCATTAATTGCAGCAAACAAACATTGCTTGATTCAGGATGCAGCCCTGCACAGACTTGCCTGGGAGCAGCATGAATGTCCCCACATTTGATGGCTGAAACACCCATTTTACAAACATCAAACCAGTCATGCTGCAATATGAAGTACTTGCAGACCTTCAATGTTTCTCTTTCTAAATGTTTATTGTCTTTTGACCCGATATTTGCTGCAATGTCCTCCTTTCCACTTCTCTCCCTCCCTCCCTCCCTAAGTTTCCCAAAGCTTGCAGAAAGAAAAGCAAAACAAATCCATCCTCTCTTCACACATCATAGACATACACCCTTCCTTAAAAATTCTGAGCAAATGTAATGTTAAGGACAAACATTAAGATAACTCCCCCCTCCCACACATCCATCCATACAATCCCATTAAGAACCCCCCCCCCCATAAAATTCAATGATGTTTATCTTCTTTTGTGTTATTAGCTGGGGCTGTTTTATCCTTACAATGGGACTTGGGCATGTTGTTTACACTGCACAGAGCTGGAGCCACTGTAGCTTGACTGGCAGAAGACAGAAGAAAAGTGAGTTATCCTGTAGTGAGATAGTCCACTTCCAATACCATAAGAGTTATTAATCCTTATTTTTTCCCAAATTGTAAATATAGTTATGAGTCACTCTCTTGTTTTTCTTTAAAGAAAAGGACCTGATCTCTCTTAATGATCTTGGCAATGGGGAGGAAGAGGAAAGTATCCTATAGTAGTGCTTCTCAAGCTATCTGATGTGGGCAACAGTCATTTCCCCCACAAATATGTCAGGGACAAACCCCATTGGCATCCTTCCTTCCTTCCTTCCTTTCCTGGAAAACTCTACAGGAACCAGCACCTTTCCTGGAAAACTCTACAGGATCAGCAGCAGAGAAGGACTCTTTAACAGAACTTAAATGAAAAGGAGGAGGACATCAGGGATATCTGTGTTCAGCATTGTCAGAAAGAAAGCTTCCCCTTCCCTGAAATTTCAGGGCCAAAATATAAGAATGGGGTAGGCCATTGTGATGTCACATGGGCAAGGCTTTTGTACCATTTGCAAAATAATCCAGTAAATGTGAATTCAGACAATGGCTAGAAGGAAAAGTCCTATAAGCTAATGCTACTAATATTAACACATGTGTTAATGCTATTGTGCCCAAAGAACTAGGCATAAAATATATGATTTGGGTAAATGGACCCAGAAACCAAGTAACAACAATAGCAACAACAATAACAATAACAACACTTAAGTTTGGGTGGAAAAATGTGACCTGCATCGACAACAGTTGCCATCATTCAGAGCACAGCTTCCATTCTTTCCCAAGAGCCACACACCTATGTGGAGAGCTTTTCCAAATGCTACACTGCTGGAAATTGTAGAAGTCTCCTTACCAGCTTACTGGGAAGTCCTGCACTGCTGCTGCCTGGCTCAGGCAACAAGAAAGCTCAGGAGTCATGACAATGGCACTCTGCTCCCTGCCTTGTTGTAAAGCAGTGCAAAAGGCCAAGTGCACGTACCCACTGTCTTTCTCCCCAATTAACTCCCCTCCCATGGCTCCTGCCTTTTTGGTGTGCCAATGTTATGCAAGTGCAATGCCTGTCCAAACACTTTTGTGCAGAGCCAATGAGTCCTGACAGCATGGAGAGTGCGAGTGAGATTGGTTTCAAGGGCTTTAAAGCCACTTTATAGATTAAAAGCAATCTCTCTTCTCCTTTAGCACCACTTATCCTGAGACTTGCCTTCTCACCAGACACATGGGGTGCAAAGCAATTCCCTGAAAGGTCAGCCAGCACCCCGAGACTTGGCAACTCTATTTGTATACAAGGTATCATCAAGCGCTATAAGAAGCCTTCCTACATCAACTGGAAACAGTTCTACCAGAAATGATTTTGCCATATATAAATACAGTGAGGAACGTTCTTGTTTTATCTCCCCAATTGGCAGGATATGCACCAAACACTGATTATTTTAATTTACCTTGTTCCTGTCTCATTAGTCTATCAGTCTATTAGCCTGAGACAGCTATCCACAAGTTTTGAAAGTATCCCAAGAGTCATCACAGACTCATTTTCAACCAGGTAAGCCCAGGAAAAAAAGAAGATAATTTTGAGTTATTTATTCTCATTAATGTCACTTAATTATGCCAACTTTAATCAAGCTACTTGCTTTAAAATTCTAGTAAATTGCAGGCTCTCTAAAAATTGCACAGAAGGCATAAGAGGAGAGTTCACTATGCATCCACAGCCCACTGCACTTCATGGTATATTCAGAAATGATTTCCTGATATTCTAAGAACAAAATAATTGCTCTATTTGAGTACTAAGATTTATTTCATAACACAAAAGGGAAAGGGGAGCATCTGTGCCTCATTTTCTTTTACATAGAAATGTACATTTTTTATTGTACAGCTTCATTGTCATACAAACTATTTTGTTTCTGAGTTCTTACACCCCAGTCTCACTAATTAGAATTTGAGTTTCATTGGTGATGTTTTATCATTGTTTTTAAAAAATCTAAATAAGGATGGTATGAAGGAATTTGCAAAAATTCTTATTTTATACAGTGAATAACCCACAACATATTTTTAGTAGCTATTAAAAGTTCTTAATGAGTATGGCTTCAGCTCCATCACACACTATAAATGCTAAAGCCTACCCAATCCCAGTGTTATTTACATACTAGCCTGTATGCTTGTGGGACATAAGAACATGTATTTTTTGACCAAATGTCTTTTAAGCTTAATTTACAAGAATCTCATAAAAACAGTGTAGCCATGCAGTCGCACTCTGTCAGTGCTTTTTATAAAGGATTGGGATTTTGTTCTATCTTGCAATAAAAACTGAAGATGGTCATAGTATGGCTGGGGTAATGGACCAGTAGCTGTTCATTTTGGTTGCAGCTGATAAGCTGGCTAAAGAGGCAAGGTAACTTTTAATGGAAGCTAGTACATCCCTCTCTGCACTCAATGGTAGTTAAAAGAGGAAAACTTTTAAAACACCTTTGGCTGCATGCACATTAATTCCTGGTCAGTACTGTGGAGATCTAGAGGGTAGTGGTTTGAGCATTGGACTACAACTCGGGAGCCCAGGGATGGAAACCCACTGGGTAACCCTGGCCAAATCTCACTCTCTTAGCCTCAGAGGAAGGCAAACCCCTTCTGAATGAATCTTGCCAACAAAACCCCATGATAGGATTGCCTTAGGGTTGCCATAAGTCATAAATGACTTGAAGGCGTACAACAACAACAACAATCTAGGATGGTAACCTTCCTTATTTGGTTAGATTATCTGCTACTTTGCACCAGGACTTTCTACTATCTAGGGAAGAAACTGGATGTATGGTGCAACCAAGACAAAGTAGCATCTCAAATGTTTACTGGGAGATTCCTTCCAGGGTTGTGCTATACCTAATCTGGAAATGTTTTATCAGGTGGTGTTTCCTACAGCAAACATAGTATATAAACAAGTCTGGACCCAAAGAAAAAAAATTACAGAGTGTTTTGAATTATACCTGTAGGAGACAATGGAGCAAATCAATCAAACTATCAATTCATCAATCAAAGGTTTGGATTGGAATTCTTTCTTTCTCTCATTGTGGGAAACTTTTTAAAATAGTAATAGTGAAATGAACATTTTTAAAAGCTAGATTTTCAAAAACATGTTAGGCTTTTCCTACTGTGTTTTGTATGTGACTGTACTGTTCTTCACTGACTTAAAAATCAAAAACAAACCCTCTTCATTATTTTTCTATCTGTAAAAAAAGGTGTTATTTCCCTGCATGGCAAGGCTCTCAGAAACTATTACTGATGGAGCTTTTTCTCCTTGTACTCTAAGCTTAGAGGGGAGACTGCTGTTGAACTAGGCTCCAGCCTCCAAAAACCTTGCAAGACAGAGAATTGTTTCTTTGCATTGCAAAGTGTTTGGAGCATGGGCTCTACTGAGGAAGCTCTCTTTATTTGTCTTTCAAGCTCTAAGGAGAGCCAGAGAACCAAGCTCTTAGTGCTTGCATGAGCAAAGAAAGACTAGAGCAGTCACCAGTACCCTGTCTTTGTGCCCTATGCCAAGATTCTGCAGTAGCATGAGGAAAGACAGCATGAATATGTGGAATGTGTATGTGTGTATGTGTGCATGTGTATGTGTACTCCCTTTGGCATTCTTGATATATTTTAATTTCCTCTTTTCTGTGTAGGTGGGCTTGTTTTAGCCATAACATTCAGACGTTATAGGTACAATATCTGTGTCCCTTAACCTAATTGGGTCCCACAGATTCATGTTTAACAATAACATATATGTCACCTGAAACTTATACGCTCACTTACTGCACAGAAAACACCCAAAACAAAACCCTGGTTAATTCCTAAAACAAAGTTCCAAGAGAGACATAAAGGAACCCCGAACTTCAGAAAACCAGGGAGAAATTAAAAGGAAAAAAATACAACTGGTCTTCAAGGAAATCCTTGAAGAATGTTGACCAAAAAGACCCAAGTAGTGATGGTGGGACCCAAGGAGCTATGATTTCACATGCAAAATCTTTGGCCGTGGGACTTACTAGAAAGAAGCATTTGTTTAGTTAAAGGAAAGGGCAAAATGCTAATGAAAAAAAAAGAAGAAAAATGAACATGCCCTCCCACCGCTGAAAATAAATTTCTATGTGTCTATAAAACATTCTAAAGTACACTAGAGGTTAATATGGTAAAGCCTGACCCTTAATCAGGTTGTAGAGCGCAACTGACCCAGGTGTGATGTTTACTTTGAGTAACCTAATTTTGCAGGAATACCAACCGACATGTGAGGGAGGGCTGCAGAGGCTTTTAACTCCTGTCTTCACCCTCCCTCATGTGGATAGCTTGGCACAAAAGTGCCAAGCCCCAGAAGCCTCTAGTCTCCCTCTGGGGAGTCCATCAAACAGCCTCTTCCCATGCAGCAACCTTTGCAGCATAGGCACAGGGACTCAAACCAGTACAGATGCCCTCTGTTTATTATTTATGGGCCACAGCACTTTCAAAAACTGGAAATTGTCAAATGGGCAACCCATTCTTTTAAAGGTTTTTTTTTTTTTAAATCAGTATGAATTCAGAGCAGCACATGGTTGCAGAAGCATGTGGTCTCAGAAGTCGTGGAAACATAATAAAATAGGTCAAAAGAGCATACCACACATTGAATGTATGGGCTCTTGTTATAATTGAAAAGGGTCGAAAGAGCAGATTGTTGAAAAGCAGACCATCAAAAAGTGGGGGACACGAGTAAATCTGAAGGCCTGTTACAAATGCAGGAGGTATGAGGTCTATCTATTATGTAACGAGACTGTTACAATAACCCATCTATATTTATATGTATTACAATTTTAATGCTTGTCCCCTTAAATACTCTCCCCATTCACACTCACACATCAATGCAGTCTTGTTTTCCACTGGTCAAAGGTGTGGAGCACATCAGTTTCTGTCAACTGTTTCAACACATGTGTCATTTTCTTCTTTACTGCATCAATTGACTCAAACCATGTTCCTTTAAGCACCAATTTCACTTTAGGGAAAAGAAAAAAGTTGCATGGTGCCAAATCTGGCAGATATGGAGGATATTCAAGTGCAGTAATGCATTTATCAGCCAAAAACTGCTTCACATAAAGTGCTGTGTGAGCAGGTGCATTGTCTTGAAGAGTGAAACCATTTTCCCACATCTCTGGCCTTTTTTCCTGACTCTTTCTCTCAGTTTTGGACTTTTTCCGACAGCGATTTGTAACGCAGGCAGCCTCGTCCCCATTGCGAGGCTGCTGCGTGGCAGGGGGGCCATTTCGGATGACGTTGTCCCCCTGCCCGATACTGTTCCGGAAGAGCTGGGAGGCTGCAGCACCATATTTGGCCATTTTCTAATCACGGTCAACTTCTATGATTAGAAAATGTCCAAATATGGTGCTGCAGCCTCCCAGCTCTTCCAGAACAGTATCGATAGGGGGACAGCATCATCTGAAATGGCCCCCCTGCCGTGCAGCAGCCTCTAAACGGGGACGAGGCTGCTTGTGTTACAAATCGCCATCCAAAAAAGTCCTTTGTCCAAACTTCCTTATAATAATGCTGGTTCACTGTTCTGCTTTCTGGAACCCATTTTGCCAAAATTATGCCCTTGATGTAAACAAAACAAAAACAAACTCAATGAGCATGGCTTTGAATGTGGACTTGCTTTGCCGTGCTTTTTCATTCTTGGTGATGATGGTGTTTTCCAGTGCATTGACTGTTGCTTTGTCTCAGGATCATACTGGAAGATCCAGGTTTCATCACAAGTGATGATTTTTTTGAAAAAGGTTTGGGCATGAATCCATTGCTGCAGAATGTCACATTGCACGACCTTTAAACTTAGCATTTTCCCAGCACACAACTGACAACACAGTTGCTTTAAACAACAACTGACAATTAAATGAACGGCTGAGAGTGTTGATGTTTGTCATGCAGGTTCAGACATTTTCAACGTCACCACTCAAGTAATCACATTCAGTTCTCCCTGAGTTGTCTGGATGGCAGAAACACAGTCTTGTTATTTAATAGACAGACCTTGTATGTAAGGTACTTGGACAGTGGGCTAGAAAGCAAGCAGATTCTCAGAAAGACAGTTAATAATTTCTGTTCTCAAAATATCCTCTTCTTAAAGCAACTCCATGGATCCATTTTACTTGGAAGGAAAGTCAGCATAAGGAGTGAAGAAGACAGCCACAGGCCTCCGTCAGTCCAGCCATACCAAGAGACAATGCTTATCTGCTACATCATGGTGGATTCTGTGTCCTTAGTTTAAAAATAGCTTAATTCATGAGACAGGAAGTCTGGATCTCTGGGTGAGTTTTCAAAGTACTTCATGTAATTTTAACTGATATTTTGATCTTAGTGGATTTATATTCATTTCATGAACAGCATTAACCTCAACCTTCAGTCGCCATAAGCAAGAAGATTAAAAATAAGAACTAACCTACACAAAACCCCACCTATAATTTCCTTTATTATCTCTGATAGCTATGTAAGAAATTTCATCACAATACATTATCTCCATTGGGCTATATTTGAAAGATATCTTAGTCCTGTGGAGCAAACTGCAGCTTCTCTGAGAGTTACATAACTAAGATTAAAAACAAAATAATGTAAAAAATAAAACTATGGCTTTGATATGACCTTGAAGAACTTCTTCTTTTCTTTATAAAGAGAAACAGGAAACACTGAAATACTGGTTTTATTTTGAATGCAATATTTCCCAATAATTAGTATTACAAGTTATAATGCTACCCATTTTATTTATTTTGTATCAATACAACTTGATCATACTTAAATAGTACACACTTAATAATCAAAGCAATGTTTATATTATCTTTGTGACTGATTCCCCCCCCCACTTTTTTTGGATGTATTTCATTGCCCCAATATGAGGGCAAACATGTTTCTAGTTTGTTACATTCAACTAGCTATATTCCCAAGTAATGGTAATCTGTAGTTTAGCATTATGTGTGCCAGGACGAGGACTGTACATTTCCTTTCTAACCTACTCCCTCAGCATGGTATTTGTCTCTGTTTTCACCCAACCATGGCTTGTTATTATGTTTAAACTCTGGAAAAAAACAAAACCCTCTGGATAGTGTTAAGTAAACTTGAAACTATATTTAATGATATTGTTTCACTCCTGCATTTAATTAGCTTGTTTTCTTAAAAATAAACCTGTGGTTAACTTTAACCACAGTTTCTAATTATAACACAATAATAACAAAAGTCTCCATTAGTAGGAAAATAAAGTTGATGCTTTTGATATCCTTTTTGTGTCACACTAGAGAACAGAAGAAGAAGAATTAATTATAGTTGGCCCTCCACATTTGCTGGAGATAGGGGCACAGGATCCTGGCGAAAGTAGGAAAACTGCAAATATCTCTAGCTTCCCCCATCCAGATGTAACACACACAAAAAGTATGATCTACAGATTCAACCCACCTCAGATGCCTTTGAGGTGACAGAGTTCCTTTGCAATACAGAAGTGGGCATCTGGCGGGACTTCCTGCTACCTCCACTGCTGCCCTATGCCATTTTTATTAGGCACTTAACAATCCTCCTGCATGTTCACAGTCTCTCTAAGGCTCATGAGGCTTGCAGTCCCTATTAAAAATGGCATAGGGTAGCAGTGGAGGCATCAGCAAATAATTTGTGAATAATCAAATCTGGAAAAGGTAACCCACAAATGCGGAGGGCCAATTGTATTTCAAAGCTTTGGGACATGACACCAAAACAAGATTTAGTGTTATATGTAAACCAGCCTATTGCTTCTTTTTTTTCTATTAGACACTTTCTATTAGACTGATTAGACAACCATTTAAATGCTTAAGAAATATTCCTATTTTGACAAAAGTGTTATTCCTTTCCTGGCTCATTTGCCTTTACAGGTGACCACATCAGGAAGTAAACAAACAAACAAACAAACAAACACCACATAAGGAAGAAAACAAACAGACAAACAAACAAAAAAAACCCTCCAGAATTAAGGAGTTTAACATGTACTCTGTTATTAGTAAAATTTTAGTCTGTAAACCATGGAGTCACCATAAGTCAACAGGCAACTTGAAGGCATACATACACACGTACAAGTCTTAGGAATGGCTAAGCAAACTAGCATCAGTACATAACCAGAGAAGGGATATTTCTTTTTGCTCACTCTCCCCACAATTAGCCTACTCTTATTTATCTATTGAAAATACTTTGCAGGTCAAATGCTCTAAACTGATGTAATTCTATATGTTCTACAACAACCCAGTATTACTGTGAGGCAAGATTTGTTTCATTTGTTTAACAAGCCACACAATCTGTGTGCTTAACTGACTGAAACTCCTCTGTACACCTGTAGCATGTTTCATTGTCCACATTTTAATCAGTTCTGCATTGCCTGATTTACTTCTGTTTACAAATATCTGTTATTCAATTACCTAATAAATTTGTCACTTTTTAGATCTTCTACTGGGATGAAGCTTGTGCAAGCATCAGTTCCTATGATCCTTGCAGAAATAATGTAACTGAGCATGTACTGAGTAGCTGTGAGCACCCTCCTCAGGACATTTCCCTTACCCACAGCAAGTAAAGGTTAATGGTATAAACTTTCCACCACTCATCTCTCACCCCTTTGAAAAGGGGAGTGGAGAAAATTTTGACTTTCTGGTCTCTTTAATCAGTGATGCACCCTAATGTGACCCCAATGAGTTTTTTGTTTGGCCTCCTACGTGGAAAAACCAAATAAGGACATGTGCTTACCAGTTCAATTTGGAGAAAGAGAAATGGAGATTGAGATGGAGATTTAGAGTTGGAGAGGTGAGGAGCAAAATTTGCAAGACATATAAAATTAAGCCCTTATCACTTTGAATTAGGTAATATGATTTTATTGGATGGATTATGAAGGAATGGAAGGGTAAATTCCCTGTAGTGAAATTTGTATTATGTATTTTTATCTGTTTTTATTTCTAATTAGCATTTTGAAGTTGTTTCCAATTATTTAGGGCACCGGCTGGAATGCTGTATCAGTTTATATTTAACTAAATCCTTAAGAGCCGTATGTGATGAATGTTGCTGTCCTTCAGCAAGCAGGGATCACCAGCATTGAGGCCATGAAATTTAGAATACAGCTGGGCTGGGCAGGTCACGTTTCTAAGATGGAGGACCATTGCCTCCCAAAAATAGTACTCTACGGTGAACTCGCCACGGGTCAGCGTAAGAGGGGCGCTCCAAAAAAGCGATACAAGGACTCCCTGAAACAACATCTCAGGCTCGGCCAAATTGATCACCAACAATGGTCCTCCATGGCTTCACATTGGGAAGCTTGGAGATGCACTATCCACAATGCTGCAGCATTATTTGAGAGCTCACACCGAACAAGTCTTGAAGAGAAATGACAACGCAGAAAGAATCACAACCCAGAATCATCCCCCAAGGAGACCTTCTGCTGTGCTTCCTGCAACCGGACATGTTTATCTTGGATTGGCCTTTTTAGTCATCAGCGCACTTGCAGAAAGTGCGGGACGAGTCTTTCCTGAATCTTCATTTGCGAAGAAAATCCAGAGGAAATCCTTAAGTAAGTAACTTCTCCTGACCCAACCTCCACAAACATCATTCAACCATTTTCTGAATGATGGAAACATCATTCAACCATGTTCTGATCATTGGCAGAATGACCCTCTTTCTCCTCATGCAGCTGATGCCCAGTAAAGTAGGTGTGCGCGTGTGTGTGTGTGTGGGAGTTATGATTGTGGCAACAGCGTCAAAATTGTAACTAGTAGTGATTTTGAGTACCTAGTCACAATTTTTGACACTCTTGCCATGATTGTAATTCACCCGTTAACCTACTTTATAAGGCATCAACTGCATGGGGAGAAGGAAAGCCAGAACACAGTTAAGTGATGTTTCCATAGGGTCTGGGGTGGGTGGGTCAGGAGAAATTACTTCCTTAAGTACTTAACTGTGGTTCCGTCTACATGATGAAAAATGACATAGATTTATTTGAAAAATCGGCGATCTGTACAGCTTTAGTGGGGTGGCAAAACGCACCCCAAAGTCTGTGTCCTCTGGATCTGGGGCTTCCCGTGGATCAGCTGGATAAATCCATGCAGCTTCTGAATTTTCGTCCCATCTAAACACTCCTGTTCACACAGATACGAACAGGAGTGCGATCTGATTGGCTGGCTGAGTTGAGGGGGAGGGGCTTGGAAAGAGGGGAATCAGTGGCAGCCACCATTTTTTTAAAGGTATAGGAAGATGGCACTGCTGCTGTCCTCCTCCTCCACGTCCTCCTCCTCGGTAGGACCCTGGCCCTGGCTACAGGCCATCCCCACAGCTGCCATCGCTGCCCTCTGTCCCTGGCTCCAGACCCCTCCCCCGCTGCTGCCTCTGCCATCCTCTGTCCTCCTCCATCCTCCAGCCCTGGCTCCAGGCCAGCCCCACAGCTGCCACCGCTGCCCTCCTCCGTCCTCTGGCCCTGGCTCCAGAACCCCCCTACTGCTGCTGCTGCCCTCCTCCTTCCTCTTCTGTCCTCCATCCCTGGTTCCAGGCCAGCCCTTCCACTGCTGCTGCTGCCCTCCTTCATCTCTGGCTCCAGACCCCACTGCTGCCACCACTGCTCTCCTCCTCCTCCTCCTCTGGAGGACCCCGGACCTAGCTCCAGACCCCTTCCCAGCCCCCGCCCCACTATCCTCCTGCTCCCTCCCAGGTCATGCGGACTTTATTGGAGATAAAAAAATTCATGTACGCAGATTGTTCACCTTCAAACACCTGTTTTTTTGGATTTTTTTACCCCTTGTATGTATTTTCCCCCCTTGTGTAGATGAGGCCTAAGTATAAACTGATACAGGATTCTGGCCATTTTACCTAATCAAGGTGAGAAGGGTTTAATTTCTTATTCTCGGCAAACACCTTGTCCTCTCTCCAGCTCTTCTCCCTCCCACCAAACCCTTCCTTATGGTTTTCCTACACCTGGACCAAACAAAAAATTCATAGGAGTTACATTATCACATGCAAATTAGTCAACTAAAGCTTTAATTGTCGATTAGAAATGCACACTAGCTTATGAGGACAGTAAGTCACCTGATGGAAAAAGTTCTTTTTTTGTTTGAAGTTCCCTGAAAAAGGTAGTAGGAATCACACAAAGTAATCAGAAGGAACTTCTTGACAGTGAGAGCAGTTCCGCAATAGAACCAATTCCCTAGAGAGGTGGTAAGGTCTCCTCCTCTGGATTAAATAAATAAATAAAAAAACCGGCTGGACAACTACCTGCTGGAGATGCTTCACCCGGTGATCCTGCAGTGAGCAGGGGGTTGGACCTGGTGGCCCATACAGCCCCTTACAACATTATGGACTTTATTAGACCAGACAAATAAGGCATCATAATGATGCCTAATTAACATTAAAGGGCATGCATATCAAATGATGTTGTCCTTTTGCATTAATGTCCTGTCAAAAAGCCATTACCGGTACTTTCTTATTGACAGTCCAAGCCATCAATAGATCTCCCCTTGTGTATTGCTGCTGGCATTCCCAGCATTTGAAATTTCACGCCATTGTGCTCAATGAGTCAATGCCAGAACAGTTCGGGTGAGATTGCGACAGCCAGGACACTCTCTTTTTTACCTCCCTGGTTTACTTGGGACTTTTAAAGTGTGTTCCTGTGCTTGTGTGTACATTTTATGTCTTTATTTTACTTTAATTTATGCATTTGCTGTGCTAGCGTCTTCTCATGAGAATTGGTAAGATTTGGAACCTGGAAGTAAACAGAGCTCTGTTCATGCTCCATTACTGCTGGCGCTGCCTTTCTGATGCTACTCAAGGTAAGTCTGTGTGTGTCTGTGGGGGGTTCTTTTGCTGGCATAAAAACATTTCAAAATATGCTGGCAAAAGAATGATTACAGGGGGTGGTCTGATAAAGTCCTATGATTCTATGATCCCTGAATCAGGTTTGAAACCATCATTACTGTGTTTGGTACATACTTCTTAACATGATGACTAAAGACTAAACCATGCAAATTAAGCATACAAATCTAAGTCAGAATAAATATTGCTTACTTGTCAAGGCTGAGGGGAAAAAATAAGAAACATGGATACCCATTTAGAAATACCAATTTCTAAATAGAGAACAATTTTGTTTTGGATTTGACTAGCAGATACAAGAGAGTCAGTGTGGGGTAGTGGTTTGGGTGCTGGACTGTGACTGGAGAACAGAGTTCAAATCCCCACTTGGGCATGGAAACCCACTGGGTGACATTGGGTGAGTTACACTCTCTCAGCCTCAGAGAAAAGCAAGGACAAATCCCTTTTGAATGAATCTTGCCAAGAAAACCCAGTTATAAGTCCTCCTTAGAGTTGCTATAAGTCTAAAGCAACTTGAATGCACACAACAAACTGATACAAAAACAAAATTGCCATTTTCATGCAATATTTTCTTTAAATATCATTTTATTAAAGTATTGCAATCTATAAATTTAATGAATTAATGAACAGATTAAATTCA
The DNA here is from genome assembly GCA_030847615.1 of Gambelia wislizenii. Classification (NCBI taxonomy): domain Eukaryota; kingdom Metazoa; phylum Chordata; class Lepidosauria; order Squamata; family Crotaphytidae; genus Gambelia; species Gambelia wislizenii. The sequence goes on from JAUMIR010000002.1 coordinate 170,341,631, forward strand.
AAGACAGCTGAGTGATTATTTGGCCAAAAGAGTTTTATTAATCCAATAGAACAGGCAACATAGTAATAAAAAAATAATCTCTACCTTCCAATGTATTAAGTAGCATATACAGTATTATAATCATTTTAGGAGCCCTGCAAACAAAAAAGTGCATTCTCTCAAATGAGTGATATTATTTTTTCTAATAAAAATTACAATTCTTTGAATGCTTTATGTTACGCTTTCCCCCCCTTGGACTCTGAAACAAGGTGAATGGTATTTTAAAATAAATATTCTTTGGAAATGCAAGTTCTGAGTGCTGAGAATAAGGGAAAGTTAACTGTTCCACTGACAAGAGGGAGGACTGCTTATGCATCTGTAAAACCCCTGAGGTGTGATGATATGACCTGCAGCAATAGACTATGCCCAAGATTGCTTACAAGACCCAGATATTGCTTCTGTCAGTCCACAAGTTCCTTCCCCTGCCAAGATGTTTCTCTCCTCCCTTTCCATTAGCTGCCACACCTGATCTGTTCACTGATCAGACACCACGTCAGTTTGGCAGATGGCTGATTGGAGCTCTTTAAGAAAATGTGCATTGCAATAACCTCTTTCAGAAGAGATCTCTCTAATAACAGTATCCGTATATAATAGCCTTGGGCGAGGGTTAAAAAAAACCACACAGGCAAAAATGGAATACTGAATGCCATCACTTGGCATGTTTCTGACACAGAGAGAAAACAAAAGCTTTAAAGCACACTGGACTTTAAAAGCAGGATGCCTAAAAAGTCCTACTCCAGAACGTTTGCTTTGGCAATGGAGGAAAAGAATAGAAAACATCAAAGAGCCTCTCTTTAACTTAAAGGTGAGCAAGTTATCACCTTTTAGATGCTGTCACAGTGCAACTCCCATTGGCCTAGACAGAATAGCTAATGATTGAGGGATGGCTGGATTTATCCAACAATATCTGGAAGACCACAAGTTGCCCTTCCCAATCTATCAGGATGTGCAGTATAAATTGAGCTGTGGCTGAAATCTTGTCACCAAATAGTGTTTAGTGGAGAGCGCACAAGTGTCTTTCTCAAAAATCAAGGTTACCTTTCTTTCCCCTTGTTCTTTGTGGCTGTACAGATGATAGTGCAGGAGCTTTCGTAACAGTATAAATCCAGAGAAGCATTAGCTGGTAGGTGAATGTAGTTTTGTTTACCATATGCTCCAAAATGTTCCCAGATAACACCTCTGTCTGTCAATGACACAGCAGGGAGTAAATGAAAATGTTTATTCAGACCCTTCAGCAAAAAAGAAGCCCATTAATCCACTTACCAGTGAGATAACAAATGTCCTCTATTAGCACTATAGCATTTTTTTCATCCATTATAGATAGTTATTTGCTTGCAACATTTGGTGACACGCTTTGACTCCAATAAGCTTGCTAATATTAATATTAATGTAAGTTAATATTCATCAAGTATCAACTGGTATCCTATGTAGATGTTCTGACACAGAAACCATGGAGGAGGCATCCCCTCTATTCCTGACCTCTTAATGTGTGGGGAGGATGGTCTGAGCTGGACCTGAAACCAGCTCTGGTGGAAGCCTGATTGTATAGGTTTCCTGGTCCCACTGAAAGTGATGACTGTTTCACTTTAGATTTTCCCTGTCAATACAGTTGTCCCTCTGTATCCATGGATTTAAGTATTCATGGCTTGAAAATATTCTTAAAAATTAATAATCCAAAAAGCAAACCTTGATTTTGCCATCTTATATAAGGGACACCATTTTGCTATGCCATTGCATATAATGGGATTTGAGTATTCATGAATTTTGGTATCCATGGGGAGTCCTGGAACCAAACCCCAGTGGATATGAAGGGACAACTGTACATGGAGATCAGAGGCAAGTCTGGCATGTATATCCCCACGTCTATCCCTACAAGCTGTGAACTTAGCACTAAACAGCAGGTGACTGTAGTAGCTGTGTGTTTAAAAGCTAGATCTGCTCCAGTCAAGTAGAAATGGCCATGAAGTTTGATACCAACAGTGAGCATGTGTCTGGAGTTCTAAGTGGCATGTTGACCTACAGTGGTGTATGTGTGTGTTTTGGGGTGTGGCAGACCTCAGGCCCAGGGACTGAATGATCCAGCCTTTCAGGGGTTCTAAGCAGGCCCTCTGGACTTCCTAAGATGTCTTAATATGGCAAAGACAGAACTACTCATCTTTCCCCCAAAACGTTCTTTATATTATACATTTTCCATTACTGTTGATAATATTCCCATCCATCCTGTGAAGGAAGCACAGAGTCTTGGCTTTGTCTTTGACTCCTTGTTGTCCTTTGTTCCTTATATTGAGGCTGTAGCAAAGTCATGTTGATTTTTCCTTTATAACATCAGTAAAATTACACCTTTCCTCTCTGCTTCCTCCGCCAAGACTTTAGTTCATGCTTTAGTCACTTCCCATTTCGATTACTGCAATCTTCTTTGGAGTTGTCTTCTGTTATCTCATCTTGGTCCTTTGGATTCCATTCTTCACTCTGCTGCTATGATTATCTTTTTGGCCTGTCATTTTGATCATGTTACCCACTCTTGACATCCCTTCATTGGCTACCTATTCCCTCTAGGATTCAGTATAAGCTGCTAGTTCTGACATTCAAGGCCCTGCATAACCTAGCTCCTCCTTACCTTGCAGCTCTTATCTCTTTTTACCAGCCTGTTAGAAATCTTCTCACTGTGAATTCTGGACATCTTACCCAGCCAAGGGTTTCTTCCTCCTCATCTCAATTTCATCCTGTTTCTCTTGCTGCCCCTTATTCCTGGAATTGTCTTTCTGTAAACTTGCAGACTGTTTCTTCCCTTGCTGTTTTTAAATCCAAATTGAAAACTTTTTTTGTTTTCTAAAACTTTTGGAATTTTGGATTAATGCTTATATTTTTATTATATTTGATTATTATTTTGTTTTATTCTGCATTATGTGTATGTGTGTGTGTTTTTCCTACTGTATTTTAATATTGTATTTTAGTATTTTATATTGTTGGAATAGTTATAATTGTTTTATTCTGTAACCTTCTGTAAAGTGCCGTGTACACGGATGGCACTTTCTAAATAAATGATGATGATGATGATGATAATGATGATGATTATGATGTTTATGCCCTCATGGGTTTGGTGATTTCCCAGGTTTTTCAGCTTTTCCCTATTCTAAAAGTTTTGAAATCCGTTTCCTAAGGCTTAGTTAACAGCAGTAAGAGTTGTTATCTAAAATATAGTAGTACTTTTATTTCCATCCTTTTGCCCACATCCCAAATCACTACCACAACTCTCTCCCAGAAATTCTCTGATATTATGTAGATGAGACCCTTGGAAAAGAAACATCCCCCACCCTGGCCCAACAACCTTTCCCTCTCTGCTACTTTCCCCTCAGTCATGCTCCATATTTGAACTTATGGATCTGCCATGGTCATATCCACACATTGTAGTGACTAGGAAGACTTGAGTTCAAATCCACACTCAGGCATGAAGCTTAACAAGTGACTTTGGACCAGTTGTAATTGTAATCTTCCTAACTCACAGGGTTATTACGAGGATATGATCAGTATGAAAAGAATCACAGAAGGTATCCTAAGCTCTTTGAATGAATTATGGGATAAAACGTAATGATAAATAATGAATGTGTCAGTTTTTAAATTTAGCTCTCAAACTAGTATTGCCCTAAAGTAGTGATGAGAATCATTTGATCCTCTAGTTGTTGAACTGCAGCTCCTAGGTTTACTTACCATTGGTTATGCCTGACTAGAGATGCTGGGAGATGTAGTCCAACAACTTCTAGAGAACCGCATGATTCCCACCCCTATACCAATGGTTCCAGTTAAAACAAAACCAAAATGAAAAGACCATGCCACCCAGTATTGTTCCTAGCAAAGTCCAAGAAAACAGATGTTGTCAACGCAGTTCATTTTTTAATATTTCCAGAGCTGAATGTATTTCACTTAAACATTTGTTAATGCTTAATGCTTAACAAATGTTAACCAGAATGTTATTTCACTCTCTTATAAAAGAAATCTCCTAAAATGTCTGTCCTAATACTTGCCCATGGAGAAATTACTAAGAGTCAAAACTCTGCAGTTTCTTGCAACAAATTAAAATAAGGGCCAATTGACAAGTGTCAATTGCTCATTCTCACAACAAATTGGTCAAAGTTTCATTAAAATATATACAATGAAATGGGAAGAGGGGACTATTCCTTCAGCCTGGCTCTTTTCCATGCACTTTCCCCAAGAAATTTTTAAGTGTCAAAAATACATATCTTGTGCTCATTATTAAATGCTAAATACCACAGTGTTTTGAGCTGCCTTGTGGCCATTGTAAAGAAAACAGGTGTTCTGATAGATTATAAAGTGTGAGTCAGATGATGTGTAGAACAGAATTTTAATGAAGCAGCTAGCACAGAAGTCTGACTAGTCTTTTTAACATGATGCTAAAACACTGAAAGTAGTCTTTAACAGAGACAAATAGCAGTAACACAACTTGAAATCCTCATTGATATACACTAAATGGAGTGATATAGAAAGTAATGAAGGCAATTGTAAATCCCCCCCCCCAAAAAAACCCCACTACGGACATGGATTATAGCATGGAAGCCATTAACAAAAGTTGGATTTTTATGGACCGGATAATAAATTAAGGCTGAGGGGCATGAGAAGAAAAAAGACAAAAGCAGGAGTGTAGAAGAGAATAGCAAAAGAGATAGTGGAGAGTTTTTCCTGTTAATGCTAAAACCATTGATAGTGAAATTTAATATACTACTGTTTCTTACACCTCTGCTGCTTGGGTATCCTGATTTTTCCTGGTAGCTAGTACAAACCTCACATATAATATTATCAGTATCGAGACAGAGTCCTTAACAATGTATTATAATGCCAACTACATGAATCTTACAGCATAATAGAAAAAATTCTCACTGTCAAGCAGATAATTACATTATAGCCAGGAGTCAGATATTTGACATGTATGGAAGGGAACCAAAGCCAAGGGATGACCAAAATACCACCAAAGAGTAGGAATGCAGTACAAGCAGGGCTTGGAAACTCAATTTTTACATTCCCATTATTTGTTATTTTCATTATATTTGTGTTCCCCATCTCTCATAGGTCATTATTTTTTCATGGTTTTTATTTTTGGAGGGGGGGAAGGGGGGAATCTTAGGATGCATAAGATGATGGCATGAAAACTGGAAAGAAACTTGTGTTAAAGTACCAGTATGTCTTATTAAAGTATATAGAAACCATTACCCATTACTGTGACAGAGAAACTTAATTTCCCATTATTGTTTTACTTTTGAAATGTGACTTAGTTCTGTTCTCACTGCTATTTTTTTAAACAGAGAAATATGTTGGTTGTAAGTTGTTACTTCCAAGCACTAGGTGTGAGACCTCTAACAAACCAAAACACTACCTATGTTTTATAGACAATGGTAATACAAACAGAAATGTGAAACCTAAATGTGTGTGTGTATGTGCCTTCAAGTTGCCTGTTGACTTATGGTGAGCCCATGAATTTCATAGGATTTTCTTAGGCAACGAATTCTCAGAGGTGGTTTTGCCAGTCCCTTCTTCCGAAATATAGCCTATAGCACCAACAGGTCAAAAGACTGGTTCACAGATTGGATATGCTCAATATACATTTAAATCCCTAAGAAATGGGACACCAGGGATTGCAGTAACCAGAGTTATGTGGCATTAATTTCCCATACAACCAAAATGCTGCTCAAAATTCTACAACAAAGACTTTCACCATATATGGAGTGAGAAATGCCAGATTTCCAAGTAGGGTTCAGGATAAGGCACTAGAGATCTTGATTGTCCTGAGGAGAAACCTGTACTTAGGTTAAGAGGCTATTCTCAGGACAAAATACAGAGAAATTGAATGGTTTACAATTGGCAAGAGGTCAGGCAAGGCTGTATTTTATCACCCTATGTGTTTAAATTTCATGCTGAAGATATAATATGTAACATAGGATTAGACTCCAAGGAAGGAGGCACACTACTAGCAGAAAACAACAAAGGCTTGAAAGGATTATTGAAGAAAGTCAAGGAAGAAAGTGCAAAGGCAAGTTTACACTTGAACAAAAATAATGACCACAGATTATTTACATAACTTTAAAATAGACAATGAAGACATTGAGATAGTTCAAGATTTTCCATACCTTGGCTCAGTCCTTAATCAAAATGGAGACTGCAGTCAAGAAATCAGAAGAAGACTAGGACTTAGAAGGACAGCTATGGAAGAACTAGGCAAAATCCTGAAGTGTCAAGATGTATCATTGAATACTAAAGTTAGGATTGTCAATGGCATTGTTTTCCCAGTTTCTATGTATGCTTGTGAAAGCTGGACAGTGAAGAAAGCTGATAGGAAGAAAATCAACTCATTTGAAATGTGGTGCTGGAGAAAAGTTCTATGGGTACCACAGACTACTAAAAACACAAATGAGTATTAGCACAAATCAAGCCTGAACTCTCCCTAGAAACCCAGATGACTACACTAAGACTGTTGTTCTTTGGACATATGAGAAAACATGAGTTACTAGAAAAAGACAATAATGCTTGGTAAGGTAGAAGGCAGTAGGGAAAGAGGAAGACATTCCAAATGGATAAACTCAATCAAGGAAGCGACAGCCCTGAGTCTGCAAGACCTGAGCAGAGCTGTTGATGATAGGGTACCTTGGAAGTCTCTAATTCATGGGGTTGCCATAAGTTAAAGATGACTTGACACTGGTTTACAACAAGTGTAACACAAAATAGAAATGTGGAGCTCCATTCCTACAGGGCTTGACTCCCTCCTTGTTGTCCTGATGCCCAGTGAGGACTTTGTAAACAAAACAAAACAAAACAAAACAAAACAAAACAAAACAAAACAAAACAAAACAAAACAAAACAAAACAAATGGGCTTTGAGTATTGTCTGTTTGTAAGAAAAGGGTGTTGTATAGCTTGCTCTACTATTTTTATTTCTTGTTTCTATATGAGGGGGAAATAATTTGAACCTATCCAAAAAGGCAGGTGTTCACAACGATGTGAACTGCCTACATGGCTAAAACTCCCTCTAAAGTCCGCATAACCCCCTAGCCAGCTGGCCGCCGTGAGTGATTTACTCACGGTTTTAAATCTGCCACCACCATTTTTTTTTTAAAAAAAGCTTCCTGTGATGTGCAAAGGTGTTATTTCGTGTTTACAACAAAAATAATTTTTAAGAAGAGTTTAAAATCACCATTTGATTGACTTCTTAGACCCTCGCACAGCCGAAAATCCAACATGGTGGCCACTGTAGCTTTCCCTCTTTGCTAGCCCTGCCCCCTGTGCTCATCCAGCCAATCTGATTATGCTGCCTGTTCCTATGTGTGCTAACATGAGTGTTCAAATGGTCACACATTCGCACATCATATGGATCTTTTGGAAAAATCCAGACAAATCCCCAGATGTGGCATGAATGGACTATATGGTGGATTTTGCAGCCCCTCTTCTGAATGACATGTATTTGTACAAACAGCCATCTGAATAGATCGCCGTTCTCACACCCTTTGTATTTTTTTTTTTGCGTTTAGACAGCCCCATGTTTATAAATTGCTTTTAGATTATTTATAAATAGTTTAATTACATTTTACCAATAACCTTTTGTTTGTTTATAATGATATGTGTTTGCATCTGTATCTGTTTGAATTTCTGTAAATCTCCTTGAGTCCAATGTTAGGAAAAGGGATGTGTGTGTAAGAGAGAGAGGGGTGGGGAGGGAGTGGGAGAGAGTCGGGGGTGGAGAAGAAGAGAGCGATTGAAAGTAAGGCAGGCAGGCTACATTGTACCAAAAACACAGTAAGGTGAAGAAGGAATTGTCAGAGATGTGATCTTCTAAAATTATTCTAACTAGTTAAATGCATTAAAATAAACATATCTGATTTCTGTTGTGGTAAAAGATTTAACTAAACATCTCTATTTGTATAAATCAAAGAAATGTAAAGATTTCTAAAGCATGTCTAAAGCATCTAGTGTAATCTGTTATATGTCTACTCACAAGTAAATCCCACTGAGTGTATTTTATAGTCCAAGGTAAATGCACATAAGACTGCATTCTAAACGTATTCAGTTCTTCTTCTGCATATACTTATAATATGAAGAGCTACTGTAAGTCTTTGAAAAGACTTGGGCATAGAAGCAAGTAAATATATGTATGCATATACACACACATGCACACACACGCACAGAGTATGGCCCTTGTATCTGTGGGGGATTGGTTCCAGGGTCTCCTGTGGATAATGAAATCCGTGGATAATAGCAAACGCCCCCCCCCACTGCCATTCCCTCCATGGGAGCGATTCCAAGGGACGATCCCAGGGGTGAAGGGAGAAGGGAGGCAAGATCTCTCCTCCCTCCCCCATTCACCCCCCCCCCCGGCTGTCACCATCCATGGATAACTGAATCAGTGGATGGTGAGTGGATGAATACGAGGGTGCTACTGTAGTCCAAGCAAACCTTTTGAATTTGGGATAGTTACTGTATATAAATCCACATCTAAATAACTACTTTCTTCTGTTATCAATTCATGATTCTTCACTATCATTACAACTGTCAATGTACTTTATTAGAATGATCTCTAAGTGTAAATTTCAACAAAAGGTTACTGTATGCCTATGACTTATTGTGAAGCACAAAAACATAATGTTTTTGCAAACATCTATGGTGTACTTTTCTTTTCTTGTCATGCATGCTTGGGATTTACTTCCTACACAGTCTATGACATATGTTGTTTATTTGTTAAACTTTAAATTTAAAGAATAACTTCTTAAATTTCAATGTCATCAACATGTTTTGAAAAGCATCGTGCTTTTTCCCCTGGCCAGGATTCAAATATAGACTTTATCCTTGAAGACTGTCCTTAACATATCTTGGAGTCTTTGAGTGTTATTAACTGAGCCACCAAACCAATGGGTAATCAGTGGAGATAGTGCAATAACAGATAAATATGTTATGTACATCATGCCAGTTGATTTTCTGGTGACTGCCAAATGAAATTTCATATGGCAGTCTAATCTCTGCTTGATTAAGATCATAGAATCATAGAATCATGGAATTGCAGAGTTGGAAGAGACCACGAGGGCCATCCAGTCCAACCGCCTGCCACGCAGGAAATCTTGATCAAAGCATCCCCGACAGATGGCAATCCAGCCTCTGTTTAAAGACCTCCAAGGAAGGAGACCCCACCATGCTCTGAGGTAGTGTGTTCCACTGCCGAACAGCTCTTACTGTCAAAAAGTTCCTCCTCATGTTGAGGGTGAATCTCTGTTCCTGGAGCTTGCATCCATTGCTCCGTGTTCCAGTCTCTGGAGCAGCAGAAAACAAGCCTGCTCCATCCTCAGCGTGACATCCCTTCAAATACTTAAACAGGGCTATCATATCACCTCTTAACTGTCTTTTTTCCAGGCTAAACATACCCAGCTCCCTAAGTCTCTCCTCATAAGGCATCGTTTCCAGACCTTTCACCATTTTAGTTGCCCTTCTCTGGACACGCTCCAATTTGTCAATATCCTTTCTGAATTGTGGTGCCCAGAACTGGACACAGTATTCTAAGTGAGGTCTGACCAAAGGCAGAATAGAGTGGCACTATTACTTCCCTTGATCTAGACACTATACTTCTATTGATACAGCCCAAAATCACATTGGCCTTTTTAGCTGCCGCATCACACTGTTGGCTCATGTTCAACTTGTGGTCTACTAGGACTCCTAGATCCCTTTTACACGTAGTCTCATTCAGCCAGGTCTCTCCCATCCTATATTTATGCATTTCATTTTTCTGCCCTAAATGCAGTACTTTACATTTCTCCGTATTGAATTTCATTTTGTTAGCTTTGGCCCAGCTCTCCAGTCTATCCAGGTCATTCTGAATTTTGATCCTGTCCTCTAGGGTATTAGCTACTCCTCCCAATTTGGTGTCATCTGCAAATTTGATAAGTATGCCCCTAATTCCCTCATCTAAGTCATTGATAAAGATGTTGAATAGCACTGGGCCCAGGACAGAACCCTGTGGCACCCCACTGGTCACATCTTTCCAAGACGAAGAGGAGCCACTGCTGAGCACCCTTTGGGTTCGGCCGGTCAACCAATTACAAATCCGTTGAACAGTTAACTTGTCTAGCCCACATTTTACAAGCTTGTTTGCAAGAATGTCATGGGGAACCTTGTCAAAGGCCTTACTGAAATCAAGGTATGCAATGTCCACAGCATTCCCTTCATCTACCAAGCTGGTAACTTTATAAAAAAGAGAGAACAGATTAGTCTGGCATGACTTGTTTCTCTGAAATATAAATGAACATGGCTATGACATTTTCTCTAAGAATCATCACACATGGGAAACCAATTAAATAGGTAAAATATGCTCCAACCCTTCTCCACTGGTTTGGAATCCAGTGACAATCCAGGTACACCTCCAAACCACAACATGTTTTTAAGGTGTGCGGTGACTACAAACATAACAGATTGATTATCTAAACATTGATCCATAAATGCTCCAGACCAAAAGTGTTTCCAACTCATCAAAGGTTCAATTTGTTTCTCCACATCTCAAGCATTAATTCTTCCAAACACCAATTCATATCTTCTGCTGCTTCCCTAGGATCTGATGTAGGTTGCCGGGTGGGGGGAAGAGACAAAATAAAACCATGGTGGCTCTCTGTGTCCACATATTCTGTATCCATGGATTCCACCATCCACAGCTTGTAAATATTCCAAAAATAAAAATTCCAAACAGCAAACTTTGATTTTGCCATGTTATATATGGGACACCATGTTACTACGCCATTGTATAGAACAGGGCTTGAGCATCCATGGATTTTGGTATCCACTGGTGGAAGGGGTCCTGGAACCAAACCCCACTGGATACTAAAATACAAAGGGCCCACTGTATAAATCATAAGGCTAAACCATACAGCAAAGGTCTTAGCATGACTTCCTTAAAGTCACTTTGCAAGAATGACTGAAAGCACTGAAAGGGATGGCCACATTGCAAGCTTGTTTTCTGCTGTTCCAGAGACTACAGCATGGAGCAGTGGACTCAAACTGTAGGAAAAGAGATTTCACCTAAATATTAGGAAGAAGTTCTTGATTATAAGAGCTTTTCAACAGTGGAATGCACTATCTCAGAATGTGGTGGAGTCTCCTTCTTTGGAGGTTTTTAAACAGAGGCTGGATGGCCATCTGTTGGGAATGCTTTGATTGTGTATTCCTGCAGGAAAGGGTTTTGACTAGATGGCCCTTGTGATCTCTTCCAACTCTATGATTCTATGATTGCCACTATTTATAAGCAGTGCTACTGTAGTCTAATTTAAACTAGTCACTAAAATAAAGGCACAGCATTTAAAAGAGTGAAATTATTGCATATTCTGGTTAACCATTTTATCATTAATTTGATTCTATCTATAACTGAATTTTATTTTATTTTATTTCAAATTCTGTCAATAAATCTCCCTTTGCCACTCTCTGTTTTTAAGTGAAATCCCAAGAAGAATATGAAGGTTGCTATGCTACGTAATCATCCAAGGCCTTTTAACAAAAGCACATATAATTTGATATCACTAGCAAAATAAAATAAAATAAAATAAAATAATCTCTGTTTGGTTCTGCACTTCTATATTACAATGCCTAATCATCACTTAGACATTTTTTCCAGATAAAAAAGTATAGCTACTCATGCTCACAGGAAAGATTGCTCTTACAGCATGAAACTGATGGATGCTGAATGTTTTTATTAAAAAACACTCTATATGATATTTGCTACATGGTAATTTAAGTACTTTTACTGTTGTTTTTCTGGTGCCCTCCCCACTCTCTTAAATAGCTGAATAGAAATTGTAGACTCAGAGTTTGGCTTATAACATACATCATAAAATAAGATTTGGGGATGTGGAATAGCAACACATTGGGCTACCTTTGTTTAAAACAAACAAACAAGGAAAAACCCGTGAAGATATTATAATCTACATTTCACAGCCTTGGGACTGGGAGAGAGATTAGAAGCATATTACTATAATAAAGCAGAATTAGTCTGAATTACATGAATCTTGAAACCAACACAACATGTAAATGAGGTACACTGAAACTATATTTTGATTATCAGAATGAACAATTATTAACATTTGCCCCGTGAAATCTAAAATGTATTATCTGGAGGAACTTCTCTGTGAGACCCCAACTGGCTCGTCTGTCCTGATTGACATCAGTATTGAAAAAAGAGAGAGAAGAGATGTTAAAATGCAGTAGAAATGTTTCACTTAGGCCAATACATTTCAAATCCTGTGCCTTTTCTTGAGAATCACCTTAAAGATAAAACTATATACAATCCAGTTCATTGAACCAATTATAAAATTCACATGTCTCAGATTTGTGTATATTTCCATCTTATGTCTCACTCAACACTTGCTGCTAGGAGCACTATACCACTTAAATGACTCTTAGGACTTTTTCAGTCATCGATTTACCACGGAAGAAGGCTCATAACACTCGCGAGGCTGCTGTGCAGTAGGGGGCCCATTTCATACGACGCCGTCCCCCTGCCGAAATCAACTGTTTCAGTTCCGGGAGAGATCGGAGGCAGCTGTGCCATATTTGGCAATTTTTTATTCACAGGCAACTTCTGTGAGTAAAAAATGGCCAAATATGGTGCGGCTGCCTCCAATCTCTCGCAGCAGGGGGACGGCATCGTACAAAACATGCCCCCTGCCGCGCAGCAGCCTCGCGAGTGTTACGAGCCTTCTTCCGCAGTAAATCGGCGTCTGAAAAAGTCCTTAGAGTATATTTGATAGTTATTGCTATTGATTACAGCTAAGCCTAGGGATATTTTGGAGAACTGAGCAGGGTGCTCCCATGAACATCACTGCCCACATGGTTGCAGACAAAATGACTTACTGAGGGACATGTGGGGAGGTGGTAATGGCAAGTTCTCTCTCTCTCTGTGAGAGTGATATCTTTCGGGACTTAAATGGGGACAACTGTCTATCCCCATTTTTTCAATTAAATGTCATCCAGGGCAATATGAAAAAAAAATGAGGTATCTACTTACTGGTCAGTGTAGGTATAGTTAAGTTACATTTATACAACATTGTTTATAAGCAGTGCTAATCACTTGCCTACAGAGAGCAGGTAGGAGGGTGAGACTATTTGCCAAAGAAATGTCAGTGAATGAAATTTAAATGCCTGTATTTTTTAATGGAGAATAATAACCTCCTCTAATTATTGTGCAGAATGTATTGCTCTCTTGTTGCATATATACACAAATGATGCATTGAGTATTAACTCTTTAGAAGCCCAAAAACTGGTGCAAAAAGAAAATGGATTATTTATTCATTTATAACAATTATAAACTATCCAAAAGCTGAACATTTATGGGCAATTTACAGAACAGGTATGCACTTGAAAATAGTAAAACATTTCAATTTAATTTGTTAACTAAGTTAACATTGCTTTTAATAGCTAAGTTGTCTTCTGGAATAATGTCTATAAACATTTGCCTAATAACATTTTTTGGTAACATTGAAATCAAGTGGGAGACAGTGGAAGCCAGTAATGGCCAGAAAATGAAAACATCTATGAAAGCCAATATTTCAGAGAGATCCTATATGGAAACACATTTTAAAATGCCTATGTATACACATTGATATTTTGGCTAAATATAGTGGCATTTACACTAGACCTGCACAGGTTGGCAGTCACTAGGGGCCAAAATTACTAAAATAGGCTAAACTTCTGAGGGCCACAGATAAGTTTTTAGCGGTTCACTTTCCAAGTAAAGGTACAATTAATTAATTAGATAATTAATGTATAATTATCTCCTCATCCTCCTCTTTCTCTCCCTGGAATGCCTTGCTCACTCCACAGTGCTCCTCTCCCTCAGTCTTCCCTGGGGGTGCTTACTGGGGGTGCTGTGTCTCCTTATGCCAAATCATCTCCTTATGGAATGAGGAAACACAGAGTGGGCTCAAGTGGCCTTTGTGTTCCCTTGCCTCTGCAGCCATCATCAAATCAGCTCTTCACAACTGCCGGCTAGCCATGGAGCAAGGGAATGCAGAGGCTGGTTCAGCCCTCGGTGGTTGGGGGCTGAAGCAGCCCCTGTGTTTCCTCTCCTCTGCCACCACTGCCAAATCAGCTTTTCATGGCTGGCTTACCTCAAGGTAAGAGGTTCTTCCCAAGCCACCACCTCCAACGTCTCCCGGCCACATGTGGAGCACCAGCGTGGGGCAGGCATTTCCAGGAGAGCCGCTCTCTGTTTAAGCCCTGCTTTTTAATTGGTTGCTTTGCCTTTATTTTAATTCAAATGTAATGTAATGTCAAATGTAATGTTGACCAATTAGAAGTTTCGCAGGCCACATGAAGTGCTTTGTAGGGCTGCATGCATCCTGCAGGCCATATGCCGTGCAGGCCTGATTTACACGTTAGTTTGAAATGCAATTATATTGCTGAACAATGAGGTACTATAATGAAAATTGTTTTCCAGGAAACACTTTAAGGTACTAAGTCCAAATGCTGATTTGAAAGGTCTGATTTTTAAAGGTACAAGGAAAATGCAGGCTTGGATTCTATTGTTAGTCCCAAATAGACAAGAGGCATTGAATTATTCAGATTTACCTATGTGTTGATTTACCTTTCAGCTATGGATTCAATGAGCCTACTCTAGTTGTCACTGACCAACAAATAGTAATCCAGCTGCACAATATATTGAAAAACCAGATTTGACTTGGGATTTTGAAGTGTAACTTAGGAGATTTTCACACGGGGCCAAAATACCCCATTACTGCCCCACCACCTCCTCTCCTGTTTGCACACCTGTGATTGTGTGATAGTGACGGAACAGGAGATCTATTAATGATGAAATATCATGATTACATTGTTCCAGAACAGTCACGGGAGCAGGATGGATGCAGGACAGAATGGGGTCAACGTCGTCCAAAAAGGAAAACCTTTCCCAACCCTGTCTGCCATGGGATATATAGCCTGTGTGAAAATCTCCTTAGTGTGTACATGAAAGACAACATTCCATGTCTTTTTGTTTGAAGTTTGTCTTAATGCCCAAAATTGTTTCAGCAGGGCCAGAAAACCACATTTGTCATACTGAGATATTGAGGTACTGGAAATCAGGCTGGTGTGCATGTTCAGCACCTCACACCATTTTCACAGAAGTACTGAAAGATGGTTACCACATGAAAATACAATACGTTTTCTGGAGACAGGACCCTTTCACACTACATAATTAAAACTCTGTGATTCTATTCTAATTGCCATGCTTTCATCCTATAGAATCCTGGCATTGGCATCGAAGGGAGGGGCCTTTAGAATTCTCAACCAGAGCATTCCCATGGTGGCTCTGACCAAATTATAAAACCTAGGATGTCATTTATTACCATGAGCAGAAGATTTTTACTTATATAAATTGCTCTTTCTTTTTGCATCTATGTACTTTAGGGCCAACAGAAAAGGCTGGACTTGGAACTGCAGGAGAAAAATATAATACAGACATGCCCTGTTACTTGTCTACATCTCACCATCACTAGCCAGCAGTAGGGGAATAAATACATATCTGTGTCTTATAAATGCCAGTTAGGTTGCATCTTGACAACAGCAAAAAGAGTCAAATACTGTGTGATTGGTTCACCATTCCAATTGAGATCTATCTAGCAATGCTGGAATTATTATATTTCTGTCTTCCCATTCCCAGATAGACAGTTTGAAAAATAACACCAATTCCACAAGTACAAAAAGTTAAGATTACCATTTGCACTCTCAATTGCTCTGAAAATAAGGGATAATGAAGGACATCCCATAAATTTCAACCATAATCAACAGGAGACATGTTTAGTTGCATATCAGATTTAAGTGTGTTTGTTTCCTTAGTGTTAAACTGTAGGATTCTCGTTGGTGATTCTTTTAGTGCAGTTCCCACCATGCTGTTCAATAAATATTAACAGTCCCTATGGTCAGAAGTTGTCTCAGATCTGGTATTGAGGATTTCAGAATAATTTTCTAGAAGGAACTCAGTATCCAAACCAAGATTACATAGATTAGAAGTTCATAATATAGTCACACACTGAATCTAGTATCAGTTTTGGAAGAGTATATAATGTGCCAGGAGTGGGTAATTTTGTGAGCTTCAGGCTTCTGACTGCTATATTCAGCACTGCAGGGATTGGGTACTTATTAAGTTCTCCCCAGGGCTTGTGGCATCTGAGAGACTCCTTGAAACCACTAGATCCTAGTTGTCATGACTGGTGCTTTTATCAAAGACCTGATCACTGTGTGGAACGCTATGAAAAACTGGATAATTGACATGATTGGTCCTCATCACGCTCTCCCAAATACAGAGTTTGAATATTCCAATGGAACAATGAAGCAGGCTGGGATATGGCTAAACCACAGGTGGAAAAAGTCACAACAAACATGACCAAACACAAATGAGAACCCTGGGCCAGTGCAATTTTTAGTGATGGTTGCAAAGAAACTCCGAGTCTTCAGAATGTTGTTCAATATAATTTTTTTTTCAAGTTTATTTTATTCTAGTCCACAGAACTGATACACCAACTCTTGAAGGAACGCTCTGACCATCTTGCTAAATACCTTTAAGTTAAAAATGAATTATATTGCATCTGCTTTAAATTAGAAGTTACATTTGGAACACCAGCACCAACTGATCTAGTTTTCTGGGCTGACTTGAAATGAGAGTGATTTTGCTCCTGCATGTGGGCTTACAAGTAGAATACTATTTGGGTATATGGCATTCATGGTATGATGCTCCATAGGGTTCCATCTTGTATTCCAAGCCATTTAGCATATTTATAGAGCTACTGAGATATGTCTACAAAGGTTTGTAGAGCAATTTTGTCCTTGCCATCTGAATTAGGTAAAACTGTGAAAGAGTTGAAGTGGTATCTGAGTTTGGTCATGGAACACTAAAAGTGGATAGTTCCCTGAGGATTCTACTATCTCAAGGAAAGGGACCACTCCTTCATCCACCTTTTTAATCACAGAAACAAAGAATCATAGAGTTGGGATGGACCTCAAGGGCCATCTACTCAACTTTCTGACAATGCAAGAACCCACAGCTAAAGCATCCTTGAAGAGTGGCCATCCAATCTCTGCTGAAAAACCTTCAATGTGGAAGAATCTACCACCCTCTCAGGTAGTCTATTCCATTGTTGAACAGATCTTACCATCAGGAGGTTCTTCCTAATGTTTATATAAAATTTGATTTTATATAATAAAATGTTTATATAAAATAAAATTATCATTTGAATTAGTTGATTCCTGTTAGCCTGAGCAGTATACAAGTTCTTACAATCTTCCACTCCATTTTTAAAATTCTGTACCTTCATACTTACAGAATGCCACCCTAAAAGAAGTTGTTTTAAATTGATTTCACTAACTTTTAGGCACCATGCTAAAAGATTGACATTTTCTCTATCTTAAAATTTCATATGCCAAACACAGCGCTTCTAGCTCCCCCCCCCGCCTTTCTGCTTTACAGTTTTATTGTTTTTAATCCTGTTGACCATTTTACTTATGTGTTTATTTTAGATATTCTACTATATTTTAAACTGCATTGTAAGCTACAGTGACATAGGATTTTATATGGCAATGCCCTTATCAAAAAAAAAGAACCAATTTCCAACAAATATGAACATCATTTGAAATAGAGCCCCTTTATTTCCTCCCTTGAAACATAGTGCAATATAAATCTATTCATTTCAGTTGTCTTACTCCCAGGTAAACTGGAATAGTATTGCTGAAGCACAATAATTTTAACCTGATTTTCTTATCTAGAGGGAATGTAAGAAATGTCATGGTTTTGGGTTTTTTCTTTAAAATATTCTGCAATACACCCTGGACAATCTCTGTATGTTATTGTTTCCCGAACACTTTTCTGGAATCAGAAATGATTTTCCTCATATCCCTAGTCTACACAAAAGATAACTATAGAAGCTTCATCAATTAGTGATGTGCTGCTTCAACATATTTTGTAAATTCAATACATACTTCATGAAGCTATAGAGTGACGTGAAGGCCTCCAACAGAGATTTGCTGTAGCTACATAAGGTCTTAACAGAGCAGCTGTTGAAGTTACAGCTTCTTTAAAATTTGTTCGGCTACATCAGCCTTTGCTAAGGGAGCCAAAGGAGGAAAAAAAAAGTTAAAAGGTAATAAAAGCCAGGACCGACCCCATTATTTTTTCAGCCTTTCTATAAAAATGCACCCCAGGTACACTAATGCAAACTTACAGCCAATTATACAATAAAGCAGTCACACTACTTATCTTGTGAGCTGATTTATTCCTCTGTTGTGTAAGTTTCATGCTGATGTAACTTTGCTGAAGTCAACATATTCATGTGGAATAAAATAGGTGTAGCTCTGTCGCAAAAGTCCCTGAAGTTAAATAGCAGAACTTGCGTTCTTTCAGCAACCCGTAAATAGTAGAATTGAAAGTCAAGGCTGTAACTTGTTTCTTATGTTCTGAAAGGTTTAACTTCTGAAAGATGCAAATTCCATTAGAAATGCAATTAGCTGCTTTTCTGCTAACTTTGGGTGGATAGCTGTACCTTTCATGTACCTTTTATGTTCTGCAGTGTTCACTCCTCTTCCTTTGGTATAAAGACCTATTTTACATGAACATCAGCACAAACCTCTATGTGTAAACCACAAAACAACACCAGTCTTGTCTACACTCCAATGAGGAGGCAAATTTTCTCCCAAAAGAACAGAGTAGAAAGAAAATAGCTGTTTGTGATGCATGCCAAATATTTCTGTAAGCATGCGAGCAGTGCTAATAGGTAGGCTCTATAGTGCTTCTCTTTTGCTTGCATAAAAGGCGGCACAAATAGGAAAACAAAGTTGAACTGAGCTTCACTTTTCATGTGCAACAGTCTGGTGTAAGGTGGAAAACAACCTTTCTGCAGGAAGAAGGAGACTTCTGGACCCAAAATAACAATACCACTTTTTATTCCAAGGTTAGGCAGAGCCCATCTAGTGTCTTGAGAATACACTGGTTCTATTTCCAGGTCTTTTCAACCACTGTGGAATGGTGAATGAGCTATTCCTCCATTTCCAATTTCAAAATGAATGTCTGACTTTAGAGTTTTAAGTTGTGAATTCAGTTTTGCTTCCTGGTGAGTGAGCTGAACAGCTAAAAGTGGACAGCTGAAAGGAGGGTACAGCATAGAATAATGCAACAGAGACACTATATCTGCACTACTGCATGATGAAGCAATGTAACATGCTATAGTGTCAACTCCCAGCTTCCATATGCAACACAGAACACTTGCAAGTGGCAACAACCAGAAATGTTACTTCCTTGGGATTCAGAGATGGAAGGAGAAAGCAGCTACATGGATATCATGCTCAGAAGAAATCAGATTTTACACTGATGCAGAAAGATCTCTTGCCACACTGGACCTGCATTCATTTTGTCTAACCATACTCAGAATTGCCTGTCCACTACAGGACCATCTCTCTGTCTCTCTTCCCTCCCTCCCCCCTCTCTACATATGCAGGAAATTAATATTTGTTTTATAACATATGCAGCACTATATTCCATGTATTATTATGCATAGTTAATATACTAATTTATTGGCATGTAGAGAGGCAGTATGGTATAGTGGTTTGAGTGTTGGGCTAGGACTCTGGGAGGCCAGGGTTCAAATGTCCACACAGCCACAGAAACCCCATGGGTGACCTTGGGCAAGACACATTCTCTCAGCCTCAGAGGAAAGCAATGGCAAACCCATACATACATATCTTAGCAAGAAAACCCTATGAAAGGTTTGCAGTAGGGTCCCCATATATTGTAAATGAGTTGACAATAACAAAAAATTAGCATGTACAAAGAACTATCTTCTCATATACCCATGGGATTTTAATTTTTTTATTTTTTGTGCTAAGTGTAAGAAATTAGAAATGCAGTTAGGTATTTGCTTTGTGTGGGTAGCTAAGCCTGGGACTGGTAATGCAATCATACAGTTATTGTTTTGATATTTGATTCATTTGTAAATGATTTTGCTCAGAGAAACATTGGCTCAAAGGAAGGAGATGGGCAAAAGGTGACTTTCTCACCCTCCTGCTAGCCCCAATAACCCCCACATGTTTGGAATCCCTTCTAAGGCTTGGGCATCCCTTCTGAAGGGAATGGGCTATGGCTTAGGGCAAAGATGGACACCTGCAGTGGTTTCAGAGGACAATTTTCTGTCCTAAGGGCTGAACAGACTCCCCAAAATGCCAAGAACAAACAAAACACAACCAGATGTGGTTGGAAGGATATTTATTTATTTGATTTATATCCCAACCGTACCTCAAAATGGGACTTGAAAATGGATTTTTAAAAAGTTAAATAGTGTGTGTAGTGGAGTTCAAGCTTTTAAAAAGTTATGATCCTCTTAAAAGGAGAGGGGTTTTCAATGGCCACAAAAGCAACCTTGAGGCCATATCTATCTCCCAGGCTTCATTTTACCCAGTCCTGGCTTAGGGGCTCAAGCGAACATAAAGTTAGCGGAAAACTGATTGGAAGCACTCTGAGACAGTGGCATTGAATCCTTTGCCATTTACTAAGGAAAGGTGGGATAAGCCTGCTGATTAGACAGACAGACAGACAGGAGACACAAACTGCATTACTTCTCCCTCAACTGGGGGAGGGGGGCTTTGCCACCATTACTCTGAAGTGTAGACTAGGCCTCAAATATCTGGCTCTGCAGGGGTCAGGCTAGTGGTTGGCATGACTTTAGAGACTGTGATGCCAAAAGGAGCAAAAAAGTGAGAAAAGAGTCACTAGAGGAAAGGGTGGTCAGCAAGTAAGCAGGGCAGGAGGAGGGGAGGAAAGGAGTCAAAGGGGTGAACTTGTCGAGGTGAATGAAGTGATCTTGAAGGGGACTGCATCTCCTGCCTCAGGTTGTAGGAGAACTTGGGCAGCCAGATAATATGTATTGTTGAGTACCAGCTCAGGAAATAGCCATTTATCTTCCAAACCACCTTTCATAAATCCAGACTAAGGTCCCTTTCACACTACACAGTTATATCACTATGATTCCACTTGCCATGGCAACAGTCTATGGAATCTGGGGATCAGCAGTCAAGGGAGGGGCATTTAGAACCATTAGCCAGAGAGCTCCTCTGATGCCTCTGACCAAAACCCCAGGATTCTACAAGGTACAGCCATGATAGTTGAAGTGGAATCATTGTGTTATAATTGTATAGGGGATATTGGTGTAATGGTTTGATAGATAGAAATAATAATCTTAATTATATATCTATATGTAGTTATATATAGATATAATATTAGTTTTAGGTATACAATCATGTGAAAAAGAAAGTACATCCTCTGAATTCTATGGTTTTATCTATCAGGACAGTATATGCTGCCCTTGTTGCCCACACAGAAGAAGGTCTGCAGTGCCTAACATCCTGCTTCGCTACAGCTGCAGAGCTGTTTGGGCTGGAAGTCAACCTGAAGAAAATGGAAGTTCTTTACCAGCCTGCACCACAGGACGAACACCATCATCCCCACATTGCCGTTGGCAAATCTGTGCTTAAGTCCGTTCAGCAGTTCACCTACCTGGGAAGCATCATCTCCTCAGATGCCAAGATTGAGAAAGAGATTGATCAAAGATTAGCAAAGGCATATAGCACATTTGGAAGACTTTACAAAAGAGTCTGGAGTAATAAACACTTGATGCGAAACACAAAAATCAGTGTGTATAGAGCCATTGTACTGTCTATTCTCCTTTATGGATCTGAAACATGGGTCACCTATCGCCACCACTTACGACTGCTCGAATGCTTTCATCAGCGCTGTTTACGCACAATCCTAAACATACACTGGACTGACTATGTGACAAATGTTGCTGTCCTTGAGCAAGCAGGGATCACCAGCATTGAGGCAATGATATTGAGAACACAGCTGCGCTGGGATGGAGGACCATCGCCTCCCAAAAATAGTATTCTACGGTGAACTCACCACGGGTCAGCATAAGAGGGATGCTCCAAAACAGCGATACAAGGACTCCCTGAACATCTCAGGCTCGGCTAAATTAATCACCAACAATGGTCCGCCCTGGTCTCACATTGGGAGGCATGGAGACGCACTATCCACAATGCTGCAGCCTAAATTGAGAACTCACGCCGAACAAGTCTTGAAGAGAAATGACAACGCAGAAAGAATCACAACCTGGAAACATCACCCAAGGAGACCTTTTGCTGTGCTTTCTGCAACCTGAAATCTCGGATTGGCCTTTTTAGTCATCAGTGCGTGTGCAGAAAGTGCAGGATGAGTCCTTTTTGAATCTTTGTTTGCGAAGAAAAGCCAGAGAGAGAGAGAGATCAGGACATAATAACAATCATCCTTCCTTAGCAGGTCTTAAAATTAGGTAACTACAACCTCCGATTAACAACAACACATGACATATTATACCGTGTCTGGATTTAGTCAACAAAAATAAAGCAAAAATGGAGGAGCCATGTGTGAAAAACTAAGTACACCCTTACGGCTTTGATAGGAAATAAGATGCTAACTAGCAGATAGGTGCTGCTAATCAAATGCCTTTGATCAATTGATCATCAGCAAGTGTGACCACCTCTATAAAAGCTGAAGTTTTAGCAATTTGCTGGTCTGGAGCATTCAGGTGTGTGTTAACACAATGCCAAGGAGGAACGACATCAGGAATGATCTTAAGAGGAGCAATTGTTGCTGCCTATCAATCTGGGAAGGGTTATAAGGCCATTTCCAAACAATTTAAAGTCCATCATTTTTCAGTGAGAAAGATTATTCAAAAGTGGAAAACAACATTCAAAAGTGGAATTCATGACAGCTGCTGATTTTCCCAGGATTGGATGCCCCAGAAAATTCACCGCCAGGTCAGATGGTGCAATGCTCAGAGAAACTGCAAAAAACTAAAGAGTTACACCTCAGATTCTACAGGCTTCAATTAGCATGCAAAATATTAACATTCATGACAGTACAATTATAAAAAAAGACTGAATAAGTATAGTTTCTTTGGAAAGGTTGCCAGGAAAAAGCCTCTTCTATCTAAAAAGAAAATGGCAGCATGGCTTAGGTTTGCAAAGTTGCATCTGAACAAGCCACAAGACTTCTGGAACAATGTCCTGTGGACAGTCAAGACCAAAGTGGAGATGTTTGGCCATAATGCACAGCGACATTTGGCGAAAACCAAACACATCATATCAGCACAATTACCTCATACCAATTGTCAAGCACAGTGGTGGAGGGGTGATGATTTGGGCTAGTTTTGCAGCCACAGAACCTGGGAACCTTGCAGTCATTGAGTTGACCATGAACTCCTCTGTATACCAAAGTATTCTAGAGTCAAATGTGAGGCCATCTGTCCAACAGCTTAAGCTTGGCTGAATTTGGGTCATGCAACAGTAGAATGACCTCACGTAAACCAGCAAATCTACAACAGAATGGATGAAAAAGAATAGAATCAAGCTGTTGCAATGGCTCAAAGTCCAGACCTCAACCCGACTGAAATGCAGTGATGGAACCTTAAGAGAGCTGTGCACGAACAAATGCCCACAAACCTCAATGAACTGAAGCAACATTGTAAAGATGAGTGGGCCAAAATTCCTCCACAACAATGTGAAAGATTGATAAAATCATACAGAAAACAATTACTTTAAGTTATTGTTGCTAAATGTGGTTCTACAAGCTATTGAATCTGAAGGTGTACTTAGCTTTTCATGCATAGCTCCCCCATTTTGGCTTTATTTTTGTTGAATACATAATGACATGGTGTAACATGTTATGTGTTGTTGTTCATCTGAGGCTGTATTTACCTAATTTAAAGACGTGCTAAGAAACAGATGATTGTTATTATGTCCTGATATGTAAAACCATAGAATCCAAAGAGGGTGTACTTTCTTTTTCACATGGCTGTATATACTTAGTAGTTGAGAGGTAATGTGACAATGAAAGGATTGTGGACTAATAGCTTGGTACCTAGATAGATTAGATATAGATAATGTTAGATAAAAGAGGTGGAGCTAATATCTTTAATTATAAAACAGCTAGGTTATAACCAGGAAGTCTTTTGATTTTTTTTTTTAATTGGGGTGAGGGTGAATGAGTATACTGTGCCATTAATTGTGCTATGTTTTTGTATTTGTATGTGGGGTTGATTTTTTTGCTTTTTCTCTTGTATGTGTGTAATTTGTGCTTGCATTTTTGTTTATGTATTTGAATACTGAATAAAAATTATTTTAATTGTAGTGTGAATGGCCCCCTGGAAATGCCTGTTGAGGAGGGAGATGATTGTTGATTTGGCCCTTTATGGCCAAAGCCCTTCAGGCTAACAAGCTCCAGTCCTTGGAGTGGGGACATGGTAGTGATAGCTATGCTACAGAAAAGATTATTCTCTTTTGTGGTATCAAAGTTGGGAAGAAGGCTAACTGCTTTTCACACCTGCCAGAGAGTGGAAGCACATCTGCAAAGGGAAGCCCATTTGTGGTAGCCTGGTTAACTTTAGCATCACTGCTTTCATGTCTGTTGAGAATGCATTAACAACTAGCATGTCAATCAATGATATCAGTAATCCTCCTCCTTATTGTAAGTGCAAGATAGGAAAAAGAACTTAAAATTCAAACATAGCATCACGCATTGTCTACTTGGGTTTAAAAAAAAGAAGGGAAAAAAAGGAGGGGGAAACCCCTCACATTGTCATTCTTTTAAGTAACTGGCTTACTTCAAATAATAGGCTCTATTCGTTCCTACAAGGACTATTATTATCATCTCCACAATGCTGTAAGTGTGAATGGCACTTTACGGAGAGATTAGTCACTTTATAAGTTTTTCTTAGAAATTCAGCTACAATAGTGAACTATACATAGTTATTAAGTCTTATAAATGTTTCTGTCATTTCTAGAAACCATAGATTTTATCCACATAATTTGACTTAACAGAAATATGAAAAATCCTTTGAAATGCACACACACACAGAGAGTTTGCATCCAGACTTAACCATGCCTAAGGTATACCCACTTGGATCAATGGGGTTTTGTTAATAGTATCTAATTTATCCCATTGATTTCCAGTAGGTCTACTCCAAGCATCACTACATCTGAATACAGTCCTTTCCCCCTATATTCGGAATTCACTTGAATATTTGATCCGGAAAGTAAATTGTTGTATCCCATAAGTAACATCTATTTGTTTAAAAAAATGTCAAAATGAAATGTAAATAAGTTGGGAAAAGACAATATTTCAGTGAGTGAACAAAATGGCATGAAAAATGAAATCAATTATCTGAAATAAACCATAAAATAATACATGAAAATCCAATTGTTTCAAATTATTTGAAATATATTATAAAGTTGGCTTATTTCCCTTTCAAAGCCATCCATGGAGGTTTTACAGATTAAGTGGTTACAGAATTTTTGTTGGTGTAAGGAAGTTCAAAATAGATATCTTAAAAGCAGTAAGACCGTTTATAAAACATTTGCTGACCATTTTGCTGAAAAAATATGTTCACTCTATTTACATTCTATTTCCATAATGCTACTATGTACATCCCCATTGATTCTCAGCATATCCAAGATGTTGCCCAAGATAACAATGAGCAAATTCAACTATAGATGCTATTTGCTAAAATTCTGCATATATGAACTCCTATGACTTGGTACTACAGACACGCAAGATTCTCATGTGGCCATTTCTTGATCACATGGATTCTTTAAACCATTAATGCACAAACATCTTAGCTAAACGCACTGTACACTTTAGTAGAAGATGTAGTTTTAAGTGATCATGGGTTATTTCCCCACTAGACTCTGTTAGCATTGCCAAGGAAGAAGATTTAGCTGGAAGAAGAATTAAAACACAGATTATAAAGATCACCTAATATAGCACTACAGTCACAAACAAATACTGGCAGTAGCTATACGTGTCTCAGGTAAGATCTTTCACATTATACCTAATGTGTATACAATATACATAATTGTCCTCTTTAAATATCTAAAGAGCCCAGGACTTTTTCAGATGGGGGACAAACTTAATATCCCTGTCTCGCCATCAACCAACGCCACTGTCCCTGTAACGGTGTAAAAAATAATAATTCAGACCTACCTTAACAGCAGAATAAAAACTGCTTCCTCTCCTCTCCAGCAGCCCAGGAGTGAATGGAGCTCAAACAGAGCCCATTCACTTCCTGGTTTGAGTTCCCGGCCATTCTTGCGAGACAATGAGCATGAGGGAAATTCAAAATTAAAAAGTAAATGAAAGATTGAAAAGTGACAGCAAGCACAAAAACAGAGTTTAAAAAATACAAGTAACCCAGGGAGGGCGAAGAAAAGGGTGTCACTTACCTGGATGTCCCGATCTCAACTGGAAGTGTTTGGCACGGACCTCCCACTGTGGCTGGCATTGCACCAGCATAATGGGGCACCTTTCCACTCATCCATTGTTCTGTGACAGGAACTGAATGGATGATTTATTCACAGCTTGAGCTGTGAATAAGAAGAAATGAGGGCAGCACAGAACCAGGACGGGGGCATAACGGGATGAGGATGACATTGTCCAAAAAGTTAGCCCTTGGCAATTTCCTATCATCCCTGTAACTGATTAATTTAGTCATCTGATAATCTCAAAAAGAGGAGGATGCAACTTTGTTCCCTGCTGCCCCTGAGGGTGGGACCAGGTCTAGTGGTTTTAAGTTACGGGGGGGGGGGTAGATTTTGATTGAACATTAGAAGGAACTTTTGGCAGTAAAACCTGTTTGATAATGGAGCCAATTGCCTAGAGAGGTGGTGGGCTTTTCTACTCTGGACACCTTCAGAAAGAGGCTGGACAGCTACCTGCTGGTGATGCTTAAGCTGGATTTCCTGCACTGAGTGAAGGGTTGGACTTGATGGCCTATAGGGCCCCTTACAACTCTAATTCTATGCACCTGTGCACTTTTACAAGAAAACATACAGTTTGCCACTGAGCTATGTATGAGTTTCAATCTTTACATTCTAATTTTGCTGCAAAATTTGTAATATGACTCCATTTTAAAAGAAGGGGGAAAATTATACAAAGAAACAAGAACAGAAGCCTATGGATTACTAGGGAATAAAGGGGTAATGATGTACCTAACTGGAAGTAACGAGCTATTTCGAACTTGCAAAGTGGAAGCTTCTGATTAAAGGTACAATAATTCCTTGGGGTCTCAATAGTAGTTTGTCCACATTGGAAAACTGGTGTTCCAGCTGTATTTTATTGCCAAAAATAAATAAATAAAATAAAATAAAATAAAAAAATCCACACACAAAAATCAGATCTGTAAAAACAACCATACAAAATTGATTGAGTAAACAAAGAGAAAAAAATCCAAAGAAAAGGCTAACATGAAAACAACATTTTACAAGTATTCCTGATTACTATGTTAGTGTACAAAATGCTCAGTGCAAGAGCAATAAACAAAGAACGGACTTTCTGATCCCGAGAGTTGCTCACATTCATATGCATTTAACAATTTTAATATTCAGTTTCTAAAAGAAGACTCTGAACAGCTTACAACAAAATAAATTTTGTGAAGTCGAAGGCTTTCACAGCCAGCATCCATATATTTTCCTTGGGTTTTTTTCCCCAGGCTATGAGGCTGTGTTCTGGAAGAGTTTACTTCTGATGTTTCACCTGCATCTGTGGATGACATCTTCAGAGAATGGTTGGGTAGGAGTTTGTGTGGAGTTTATATACTGTGAACAAAAGAGGCCCTCTCACAGCTGCAGGATTTTACCACATAGCATGCAGCTGTGGACAAGGTTACATAGGGATCACTAAATGCAGTCTGCAAACACAAATCAAGGAACATGAGAGACACTGCAGACTGGGTCAGCCAGAAAAATCAGCAGTAGCAGAACATGTGATAAACCAACCTGGACACAGAATTCTGGACCAGGCCAACAACTATCATGTCAGAATGCACAGAGAAGCTAATGAAATCCGCAAACACCTGGAGAACTTCAACAGGAAAGAAGAAACCCTAAAAGTTAACAAAATTTGGCTTCCAGTTTTTTAAAAAATAGAATCAAAACTCAACACTAAAAAACAAATTCCACCCAGGGACAGGGGGATTTCCAGCAGGTAATGGGCCATGAACCAACCATTAGCACAAACAGCATATCTACACCCAGAAACTAACATTCAAATACACAAATTTACATATCCTCTCCAACAGGAGTTCACAGTATATAAACTCCACACACACTCCTACCCAACCATTCTCTGAAGATGCCAGCCACAGATGCAGGCGAAATGTCAGAAGTAAACTCTTCTAGAACACGGCCTCACAGCCTGGAAAAAAACCAAGGAAAATAACTTTTCTCACTAGTAATTGAGAAAGGTGATCTCTCAAGAGTTATCATGTCACTGTGTGGTTATATCAACAATTCCTTTTTCCTTCCTCCAAATTATTTGAAATCATTTTGATCCTCCACTTTATTTTATTTTTAAATCAACAGTCATGGCCTAAGGAATCATAGTGCCATCATTTTCTCTTTCAACATTATCCTTGAAGCAATCCCAGAAACTAAAATCTGCAGCATTTTGATAATTTTCAAAATATGACCTGCATGTTCTCTTTAAAAGATTATTTTAATGATATATTACAGTGAACTGTAATGTAGGACTTTTTTGGACCGCTATTTGCAGCACAAGCAGGCTTGTCCCTGTTGCGAGGCTGCTGTGCAGCGGGGGGGGGGCATTTCAGATGACACTGTCCCCCTGCTGATACTATTCCTGAAGAGCTGGGAGGCTGCAGTGCTATATTTGGCAATTTTCTAATCACGGTCAACTTCCGTGATTAGAAAATCACCAAATATGGCACTGCAGCCTCCCAACTCTTCCAGAACAGTATTGGCAGGGGGACAGCATCATCTGAAACGCCCCCCCTGCCGTGCAGCAGCTTCACAACAGGGACGAGCCTGCTTGCGCTACAAATAGCGGTTCAAAAAAGTCATATAATAATATATGCAGCTCCAGACCTCAGTATGGATCACTTCCCTAAAGTCGACCACAGGCATGGAGAAGGAGGGAGTTTTAAAAGAACCAGGTATTTATACTGGATGCTCAACAGCTAAGGAAAATCTGGTGTGATTTGGCAGCTGCGAGTACAGAGTACAGAGTTATGAGAAGGAGAGAAATGAATGGGACATAAACAGAAATCTAGCAGAAAGAATGGAGGGAATAGGATTCATATTCACCATGCTATGCCCAGAGAAACCAAGAAATAGTTGCCTTTGTGCTTGGGCAACAGAGAAGATGTATTATGTGGCTGCTCCCAGGTTCTGCAATCCCCTACCTAGAACTTAAAGAGTAGCAACCTCCTTGCTATCATTCTACAGGTAGATGAAGACATTTTTGTTCCAGCAAGCCTTTGAGGACCGGTTACTTGAGGAAAGGGCCTTTCACAATGTGTTGTATTGTCTAAATTTGTTGCTTTCAGCTGCTTTTATTTCTATTGAGTTTAGTTTTAACTTTTGTAAGCCACATTGAGTCCTGGGGTGCCTTCACACTACACAATTATAGTGCTACAATTCCACTTTAATTGCCTGGTTCGATCCTATGGAACCCTGGAATTTGCAGTATAGGGAGAACTCTTTAGGATCCTGAGCCAGAGAGCTCCTCTAATGACTCTGACCAAAATACAAACCCCAGGATGGAATCCAAATGCTATAATTGTGATTGAGACTCCAGAGTACTTCAATTTTGTGTTTTCAATCCATGTACACTGGTAGATTTCCATATACAAAGATTCTAGCACAAGGTGCTCTTGTCATGTATCCTAGCATGGTTTTTCATGTAATTGCTTTTCTTAGGCAGTATTTCTTAAACAATGTATTTATATTCCACCAAGGTTGATTTTCAAAATATGTCCAATGCAGCTAACACCATTATCAGAACACCCCAAAATACCAGAGAAACAATGGCATTGCAATTTCTTTATAATTTTTTTGAGCTATCATTTTTCCTGACAGAATAACAACCATATCATCCTGGAGCATACTATCACATATGATTTCAGATTAAGCAGGGCATAAACCATGGCTCGCAACTGGATGGGAAACCATCAGGAAGTACTAGGGTTTCCAGGTTGGGCTAGGAAAGAATGCTGTCAGCAGCTCTGGAGAGCTGATGACAGTCAGCTGGGTAAGACAGATCAATAGTCTGATTCAATGTAAGGCAACTATGGGAGCATCTACACTGTAGAAATAAAGCAGTTTGACATCACGTTAACTACCATGGCTCCATCCTACAGAATCCTGGGTTTTGCTGTTTTGTGAGGGACCAGCACTTTTTGGCAGAGAAGGCTAAAGACCTTGTAAATCTATAAACCCCAGGATTCCATAGGATGGAGCTACAACATTTAAAGTGGTGTCAAACTGCATTATTTCTATAGTGCAGATGCACCCTCTGTTTGTATAATTCAAACTCATGGATGTTGCATCAGAATAGAGTACAGTCAAACCCCATATATTTTTGTTCTTTGGTTTGGCCTGCTTCAAAATTAGTAATGCTATTTTGTTATCAACCCCATGCCATGAATATTTAACAGCTATATTCAGTGCTGAGCACTGGACATAATGTGTGCAATACACAATGCTCATTGAGGCTTAGGACTTTTTCAGATGCTCTAACCTCCCCCACCCCCCGTGGAGGAGGACAGCACTGTCCCGCTTCCAGCAATTGATTTTGCATGACATGTCCTCCTCTTGTCCTTCATTCATGTTTCCTCTGTGTTGAAACTCATGCTACTCATCACTTTTCATTGACGGAAACTTCCGTCAATGAAAAGCGGTGCCTTTCTTGTCCCTCCAGCACAGAGGAATCCTGGAGGAAGGACAGGAGGAGGATGGGGCGTACAAAATTGATCACTGGAAGTGGGACAGAGCCATCCTCCTCCCAACCTCTGTGAGTTTTTTTTAGAGCATCTGAAAATCTATTTAGTCACACCTAAGTGTGCATATGCCAGCAGCCTCTGTTCTGTCCCCATCTTTTAGCAGTCCCATCTCTAGGGCAACCATCTCTCCGGTTTAAAAACATCTGCCTGAGTCAGTGAAGGTAATAGTACAATTTCCGAAAGAATGTTAATATAGGGATTTACATCATTCAATCATACACTCAAGACTGTATGTCTTTGAGGATATTTTGGGAGTAAACACTTATTATTGGCAGGGGGAAAAATCATGACCTTGGATATTACAAAAGATTACACAATCTGATGATATTATAGTCTCATTCTGTCATAATGCATGGTAAATTTTATTTGTGTATTTATTTATTCCATTTATATTCCATCTTTCCTCCAGTGAGCTCAAGACATCTTATAAGGCTCTCCTCCCTATTTAAAATAAATAAAATGTTTTCCAACAATGACACTGTGAGATAGATCAAGCTGAGAGAGAGTGACTGTCCCAAAGTTACCCAGTGAATTTCATGGGTCATTGTGGAGCAGAACTTAGTGCTCCCAAATTCCAATCTTCTGTCACCACCATCACTACCACCACCATCACACTGGCTTTGTTTCACACCAAAAAACTATGCCATGCTGTCTCTAACTGAAAGCAGGGACTGACTTAATTGGCTGATGTCCTCCAAATTAGAATTGACTATGGTTAACATTCTTTCTTTTTCTTTTGTGTTTGTCAAAATATCCTCAGGAGTCAGGAGTTCTGTTTACGAACATTTCAAACAAAATACCTTCAAAGGTGCACATTGCTCATTGAAAGCAATGTGGAAGATTTTGATGAACACTGACTAAAGGCAATTTACTCACAAAAAAAACATTGCTTCCTATAGCACATATGAAAGACATCAGATCAAAACCTAATAACTGACCAGGCCAAGCTTTAATTGGCTTATGAGATCAGAGTGAAAAAGGAATGTGGCTGCAGGCTATATAGCGATCCGGTTCCTTATCATGTTGTGGACTTGCAGAAAACACTTGAACTAAGACACTATTAAAATTAAAGAGTATCAGAAAAGGACTTACTACATTTATAAGATATAAAGACCAAGGAAGAGCTTGATGCTGTGCAGGGTATAGACTTTATTAAAGGGAAATGATGAATACAGAAACACAAATTTCAATTATATAAAGTAGTGTATAAAACCAACATTTTCTAAAGACAGTGGAGATTATCAGATGGGTCCTTTTACCCCGTTTTTGTCTTGCTACCCACCCTCCCGCCCCATTCCCACCTCTGCTATTGAATAAAATAAAAATGTTTGTACACCTACCTTATAGCAAGCCCCCCTCCCCTCGGCAGCCCGGGAGTAAATGCAGCTGTCGTAAAGCTGCATTTATGACCCGGAAAGCAAATCTCGCCCATTCTTGTGAGAAAACAATTGCACAGGAAATTTTAAAATAAAAAATAAACCAAACGTCAAAAACACAAAGCAAGCACCAAAACACACTTTAAACACTGCAAGTAAGAGGAAGAGTAAAAAGAAAAAAGAAAAAAAAAGGTGTCACTTCTTCGTCCCAATCTCAACCAGAAGTGTTCAGCAGAGACCTCCCCCCGCGGCTGGCAGCACACCAGCATACCAGAACAAGAACAGGGCGCCTTTCAAAACACCTGTGATTCTGTGACAGAAACGGAATGGGTGGTCAATTAACGATTCTTCCTGTGAATAATAATAATAATAATAAAAAAATGGAAATAGCACAGCGGCAGCACAGGGGCAGCATGAGATAGGGACGATGTCATCTGACACAGAGTATTAAACCCATCTGATAATCTCCAGCATGTGATAGGCCTTTATACTTATACACCTAGTCTACTGTAAGTCTGGTGTGAAGGCCTCCCCTTCCTCCTTCCCTTTCATAATGAACACCAATGGCAGACCAGCCACAGGGAAACATTCATTAACTGTAAGACCATGAGCAAAGACCCTGTATGGCCAAACACAGCTTACAGACACCACATACCATTGTACCTGTTTGACAACATACAACATATTTGTTTGGGATGGGTGACTGTGCTGGGTCCAGGGGCCATATTTCCCCCCACTCAAGGGGCTGCACAGATTGCCAAAATGCAAACAACCCCAAAAGCATCCGGAATTCCACTTCTGGTTGTTTTTTTGGTAGGAGTGGGCAGTTTTTAAAAATGTTAAAGAGTGTCTGGGCCCCCTGCAACCAATATAAAAGATGGATTGGTGCTTCTGAAGGCTTTCAGGACAGGCATCATATTCCCAGGCAGAGGCAGAAAAAGATTGTCCAGGGAGTGTTTAGAGTTCTAGGGAAACAAAAATTGACTGGAGAATGCATAAAGCCCCTAGGCCACACTTCGCTCACTTCTGGTATGGGAAATAAATATAATATCTAATACAACATTTTATTGCACCTATATGACTCTGTGTCAAAAGTCAGCAGACAGGTGCAAATATATGAACATATTTGACAGTCTAACCAAGCAGCTCTTGTGGGTAACCAGACAATAAAAATGAATTGTCATTGTTGTTGTGTGCCCTCAAGTCATTTCTGTCTTATGGAGACCTTAAGGGAAACCTATCATGCGGTTTTCTGAGGCTGAGAGTGTGTGACTTCCCCATGGTCACCTAGTGGGTTTTCATAGCCAAGTGGAGATTTGAACCCTGGTCTCCAGAGTCATTGTCTAATACTCCAAAGCACTACACCATATCAGCAGCCACTGTCCTTTGTATTTGAGTAGTAAGTAGATGACTCAAACCATCTGTTTCCCTTTTCTTCTCATTATTTTACTTGGTCCACCCCTCTTAACCATAGACAAAAACAGAAAGCTGCTTCTGATCAAATAACACTCCCAAAATATAACATACAGTATACATAAATTCAAATTGTAATGTCAGGATGGTTCTGCTCCAGGCTGCTACAGTGCAGGAGGAATTTTAATGTAGAAGAAAAAGCATGATGCCATGTCCATGTCTCTCATGGGCCAGGGTATATTTGGTTGGGGGGGTGGATATAAGCCCATCGCATCAAACCCCCTCTTTGGAGTCTGTGGCACTGACCCTCTCTCCATTTACTGTGGGCTGTGCTGGTCCAAGTAGGAATGTTTGCCTTTTAACAGTTTCTGGTAAGGATCTGTTTGCTGATTCTGTCCTGGAATAGGTGCAATGAAGGGGGTGTTGGTGCGTACTGCGAAATTAGGTTAATTGGGTCAAGTTTTGGTTTCTTAAAGTTATACTTTAGTTATTGGTGATGATCAGGTTAATTAAGTCATGTTTGGTCAAATTTTTAAAGGCCTTTGTGAGAATTTCATTAAAGGACAGTGTTAGTAATCACCCATTAGCACCCTTATGGTGATTGGTGCTCAGGGTTTGGGAATTGTGGACATAACAGGAATCACAATTGTGACTGACTTTACTCACCTGCTAGGAGTCATGTTGCTGGGGAGGGCACTGAGGTGGGTTCTTCCTCTGCAGTAAAAACATTCTAGTTCAGGGGATTGGTGACCCAGGCTGGAGGCCAATGACCTCAGGGTCATTGTTCAACTTGGCCAAGGAAGCTTTGATTAGGAGGTTCACACTGGCTTCCAGCCGGGGTTAAATGGAATCCTTAATTAAATCCATTCCTTGTGTCTCATTTCTATATTTCCTCTTCTAGCTACAAAGCCTATAAGAAGGACCCCAGTTCAATGGCTAAATGAGCTACATATAATTTAGTTAATTGCAAATAGGTTTATTATCAAAAAATTTCCTACTAAAGCCAACAAAACTAGAATATACTTTTTTTATACCTCTGTATTTGTAATATTTGATTTTTTTTGGTCATATTTTTATACTCTGGTTAACTGAAACAATTATCGTACTTTTCCATGGACTTTCTGCTACTGGAAGTAACACTTATTATCACATCACATGTACTCTGTCTTATGCAGCTCCAAGGTTCAGTTACTTAAATACATTCTGAACATTCATTTGGAACAGTCTCACTGATGTCAGTCCACTGATCCATTGCCTTCTTTCTCTGTTTCCAAAACGGTGCACAATAACAGCCATTCTGTGGATTTTATTGTCAAGGGCAGCAAGGCCACAAATGCACAGGGTTGGAGAAGGCAGTATAAAAATAAAACTCAACAGTCAAGAGAGAGAGAGAGAGAGAGAGAGAGAGAGAGAGAGAGAGAGAGAGAGAGAGAGATGTGCTGACTATACAAAACTAAAATCTTGAAGTTTAAGTCTGTATATATTTTTTTAAAGTACAAAGAAAAGGTATAAAGCAACATCACTCAGAAATGACTTCAAGGTGATACAGTACACTTGGAAAAAAAACACACCTCTTTCTATAATATATTCTGTGAACAGTTCCTAATCCACATGGTATTAAATTTAGCACTAACTTAGATTTTTACATCTGTCAGTGGGAATTACAATTAACCTAACTGTGTATATATATATATATATATATATATATATAATATTAAGAGCCAATATTTAACAACTGATGAAGTGAATTTATGTACTGTACAACCTTATGTCATAATCAATAGCAAGAGGATATGTAAGAATAAAATAACAGAAACTGAACACAATTTGAAACTTTGAGAGCCTCAACTGGAAATTTGAGGATTACTCATGTGTCAGAGTACAAAGGGGAAGCAAAGTCTCTAAACAGGTGGAAGTAACTCCTAAGTCAGTTTTGAGCTTAGTTGCGCTTGTACAAAAACTAAAGCAACCAGGTGTCTTCACATAATATGAATGATAGAACCAGGTACTCCTTAATAATGGTGACAAATCAACCACTAAATAACAATCTCTTTGGTGGATCTACTCTACAATGATTGTCCATTATAAACATTCTCCTGGCCTTCTGGAACAAGGTGCTATGAATACTGTTACATTCTAACAGTGCAATCCTATACATGTCCATTCCGATAAACCTCATTGGGGGCATTGTTGTTGTTGTTGTTGTTGTGTGCCTTGAAATAGATTCTGACTTTTGGCAACCCTAAATCAAACCTATCACAGGGTTTTCTTGCAAGATTAGTTCAATGTATGTGTGTGTGCCTTTGCCTTCCTCTGAGAGCATGTGACTTGCCCAAGGTCACCCCAAAATAGAATTGCTGTCATTCAAAGAAGTTCAACTAGTGTTCTTCATGTGCATAGGGTCTTTTCAGTTTCTGTTTGTTAAATTCCCATTTCTGAAATCCCTTCCCTGAAACTCCAGGGTTCTCTTGAAGGATACCTACAAGACATGAAGAGATGCCACTGAAAAGAGAAATTCGGCACCAACTGTCAACAAAATTGCTTTGAATACATCCAGAGGGTTCTCTGAAACCCAGACAAACAAACTTCCGAAACAAATGAGTCACTTATTGGACTTTTAAAGTATAAAAGGTTAAGAAGCTCTTGAAAAAGTTAGTATCTAACCAGAGAAATAAGCATAAACATTTGTTGTTTCATCTCAATGTTTTAAAAACTGGCTTTAAGAGCTTTCATGTTTTTCAAAATGTTAATGGAAAAGCAAAGCATATTATTATCTTATAATAATTTGTGAAGAAAGCAGTGCTTATTTTTTTTATTAAGTTCTTACATATAAGAGTAATTTTATGAGTAGTCTCTCACTGAAAAAATAAGCAAGACTACAGAAAAGCCAAAATACAAGACAGAGGCTTCCTTTGCTCCTGTTTAGCCCTAACTGAGTGAGTACCATTAAACTCTCCTATGTTAATGAAACTCCTTCTACCTTGCACGATAATAACAAATAAAACAGTCACTTGCCTAATTGCAAGTTCTCATTTTTATACACATACATGCCCACTAAAAATAGGTACAAAAGTTAACTTCCACTCAGAAACCAACTTCACTTTACTATGGCAGCAATTATTTCTTCAGTAATCCACTTTCTGGAATATGCAAATGCTTTCCTTATTGGAAAAGGTGGCACATACTTATGTTAAATAAGAAGCACAGAGTGTCACATCACTTTCTGTGAAGAAGTGGTTATCTATTCAGATCAGGATTTCTGAAAAGACTAATTCTTGACCCAAAGGTCACTTTATGT
Source organism: Gambelia wislizenii (assembly GCA_030847615.1). Taxonomy (NCBI): domain Eukaryota; kingdom Metazoa; phylum Chordata; class Lepidosauria; order Squamata; family Crotaphytidae; genus Gambelia; species Gambelia wislizenii. The sequence continues at coordinate 170,378,646 of JAUMIR010000002.1, forward strand.
CTATGTCTTGGTCCCCATTCTGCAAAGGGGGAATAGCAGCAATATATACTTTACCAATGGGATTATGAAAACTTAGACATTTATGTTAAAACAAGACTGTAGAAGCTGTTTTTACTCATCTGCCACTTGAATAGCCTTTGCTATAAGCTTAATTTGAGTTAGCCAGCTTTACCGTGCCTGTTCCACAGTAACTGATCATTACATCTTTCAGATTGTTTAAGTGTTCATATCAGTTTCTGTAAAAAAAAAATACAGTTGCCTATTGATCTGGGAAAAGGAATATCAGTTCACCAGAGTTTGCATAGTTGGTTTTTGGAGAGTATTGCATTAGTACAGAGAGTAATCTGTTTTTCCCCCAGCACATCCTTTATTATTACATTATTATTGGGAAAGAAATGTACCTCAGTACTAGAACACATGGTTTGCATGCAGACAGTCCTGAGTTGAACCCCTAAGTATCTCCAGAACTGGGAATTGATCAGAAACCCTTGTGAGTCACTACCAATCAGTGTGGAGAGCATAGAGCCAATGCTGTTTGGTTCAAACAGACTAATTGTCTGAATTGGATGAATCAGCTTCACACAGTTTTATATGGTACACAACAATTCACTACCAGGGGACAATGTCTGAATACACCATGTTTTTCATTTGTAATCATACAACATGACATTATTTCACAACATTGCAAAGATATGATTATATCTTCTTTTTACAAACATCTTGGTAAAACATTTTGACTTAACCTGTGTGTTTATATTTTATTAAACTCCCCCTTCACCTCTGCATTTTTTTTAATATCAGGAGAACACTGAACAGTTTAAATGTCCTGTCCTGCTGACACATCTTATTTACATGGCAGCCAAGAAATCCCTTCTCACAATGCTTCTGCATTTATTATGAACTTGCTTGCTATTAGTGCCAACATTTCAAGATTACTGAGATGTTGGCACTATTTTCTTGCAGGCAAAATATCATCGTACGTATCATAAGTTTTGATGGGTTTTTTTTTCTAAAAGAACAGCCTTTGAGATCAAAAGACTATTTTTTGTTGCTGTTTAAATCAAAAGCTGTAGTGAGTTAACTAATCTGTGAAACAAAATGATACATAGCAGTAAACAAACCATGACCACAGAACTCAAGAACCACACAAGTACAACTACACTCCCTAAAGGGCTTTAGGTATATTTTAACCTTGGCTCTTTTCCTTCATGCCTGCAATGCCACCTAGCAACTTATTTTTTGGAATAGGTAGGGGTGAGGATTGATATTCAAAGGAGAAAGAAGTCAAAGTTACCACTAGCAGCTGCTGTGCTTGCTATGACAGCACCATATTGTGGCAGACAAAAACCTAATAAATGTATTATACCATTTGCGACCGAGTGACATAGTTGCCCCTGCTCCCCCCAGCCTTGCCCCAAAGAGACACCACAAGATAATAGTCACAAAATAGATTTATTACAGGTGATAAGGTGAAAAGGATAGTTGGCAGAAAAGGCCACAACTTTCTGTTTGGTGATAGTTGTTAGGGGTTGGTCTGGGCATGGGTTACAATGGAGCAAGGTGAGAGCCCTCCCCTTGCTCTGACACCAGGTGACAGCCTGCCCCAAAGTAGGTGGACCCAGTGTCTAGGTCACGTGACTGGTCACGTGCCCAATCACGTGACTGGCCACATGACCATGTCACGTTACCAGTCACGTGGCTGGACCCTGAAAGTTCACGTGATCCGCTCACGTGATGGACTCACGTGACCTGTAGTCTCCCCGGGGCTGAGTCTCCCAGGAATGATCCTGAACCTGGTCCAGGCAAGCCTGCCCTGGACCAGCTGGAGACTCCTGTCCCCTCAGACAAGAACAGAACCCATGCCCACCGCCCAGCTAGAAAGTTGTGACAAGGAAGATAGATACAAATAAAGTGATCACAAATCTAACTAATACATAGACCATCTAACTAAGGGAGGGCAGGTGGGTCTTCGGCTCACAAGAGCCAACTGACTGGGGCTGCGGGCTGGCTGGAAATATATTCCTGGCTGCCAGACCATGCAGGGGACTAGCCCCACCTCCCAGCCAATCAGCAGCTATGCAGGAGTGACGGCCCTGATTGGCTGGGGATTGGTTAAGCTGGCCAATCGGGAGAGAGCTGCCTCTTCCTGATTGGGCGGCTTCTGATCCTCTTCCCAGTCTGCCAGAGCATGCTGGGAAGAGGATGCAGGCTGGCATGGCTGTGCCCATGCTGGCCACGTGGGCAGGCCCGGGAGCTGAGGCGTCACCGGCCGCAAATGTGGCCGCCGGTAAGTCCGTCCCGGGCAGCTGGCTTCTTGTATTCAACTACACAAAAGATAATTTGAGGTACCTGCAGTCTTTAAAGATGCTTTGGTATGATCTGCCTAACATCAGGTTAAAGCAGTGGGGAACAATGTTCTTCATGAACAGGGTAAAAGCAAAGGATGAATGGAAGGTGCTGTCCAGCATGCATAGAAAATCAGATTGAAGGTGGTGTGGGTACCAATAGGTACCATAAACAAAAGATCGGATCAGACAGAGTAGCCATAGGTAAGACTGCTCTAGAGAGGAAGTCAAAGGTCTAAGAAATGGAGATGCTGTGAGCACCCTATCCAGGAAGGAAGAAATGACACCTAGCCAGAAAGAAAGAACTGTGAGCAATGTGGAAGCCAGCAAGATATCTCCAGAACAAAACCAGGGACCTAAGACACTATAACTAGACTATAACCAGGGACTATAAGACACTGTAACTAAGACCATAACTGGTCCCCCTCCCTGCCTGGATAACTCCCCCTCACATTGCTGCCTGGATCATTCCCCACACACCACTGCTTGGATTGTTCCCCTCTCTTTGCCTGGATCACCCCCATCTCTGATCAGGACAAGGAGGTAAGTGACACATTTTTTTTGTTACCCTCCCCAGGTTACTTGGGGTGTTAAAAGTGTGTTTTTGTGCTTGCTGTCACCTTTTTTTGGGGGGGGTGCTTTTTCTTTTGAATTTCCCACGCTCCGGAGAACAGCCGGAAACTCAAACCAGGAAGTGACTGGGGCTCTTCTTGAGCTCCATTGACTCCTGGCTGCTGAGAGGAGGGGACAGTCACGTTTTTAAGGTAGGTCTGAAATGGGGGGTTATTGTGCCGCAATGGGGATGAGAGGGATATTATATAGCATGATGGGAATGCTTTTTAGGACCCCGTCTGATAATCTCTGTAGTCTTAGTTATAGTCTTAATAGTTATTATGGCCAGTGAAAGAGGGATTGACAATTGGACAGTAAATAGGGGAGAGTATCAGTGAGATTCTGTGCAATTTTCTAAATAGGGGGATACTTGATCAAAACTTGATCAATACTAACTGTAAGGTCATGCAAGGTCCCAGGGCTCTCGGTAAGTAGTGGCTATGTTTCAACGCTTTATGTTATTAGGCTGCAGGGAACCTCTTGCCTTTACATGTCAAAGACTTCCTCATAGTTGCAGCATAAGACTCAGGATACTCTCTTGTCCATATTGCCTGAGATTGGTGATTGACCATCACAAGCTTACCCAGCCCTGGATTGACAACCCTTGCTAACTCATGCTGGGCTGGAGAAAAACTGTTGATGATAAGGTAAGGTGATCATATGGGAACAAAATGAAAGCAACCACATACTCTGATAATGCTTTCATTTTTACAGTAGATAACAATGATGGTTGGAAACATATTACTTCCTCAATACAATGCACAAATCCACAGGCAAGAAGGGGCTGATTTTAACAGAAACCTGGGAGTAAAATAAAAAAGAAAACAATGTAACTCTAGATCCTTGTTTCATGTGTGTGTGTGTGTGTGTGAGAGAGAGAGAGAGAGAGAGAGAGAGAGAATATGGAATATGGAGAAGTGGAGAGAGGGATTGAGTGTGTGTGTGTACCATCTTTAAGATTTGGGCTTTCAAGGTAGCTCTTTATTGATTTTCCTTGGGTTTTTTCCAGGCTGCGAGGCCATGTTCTGGAATAGTTTCTTTCTGATGTTTCGCCTGCATCTGTGAAGATGCCAGCCACAGATGCAGGTGAAATGTCAGAAAGAAACTATTCCAGAACACGGCCTCACAGCCCAGAAAAAACCCAAGGAAAATCTATGGATGCCGACTTCACATAGCTTTTAATTGGTTAAAATATATCACAATAATAAACAGTAACTGTACCATTAATCAAAACCAGCTAAAAGGTATGCATACTACTCAGTAAAATGGATGCACACTATTCAGAATTCAGTAAAACAAAATTTCATGTGTGTGTATGTGCCTTCAAGTCACCTATTGACTTATGGTGACCCCATGAATTTCATGGTTTTCTTAGGCAACGAATATTCAGAGGTGGTTTTACTAGTTTCTTCCTCTGAAACGTAGCCTACAGCACCTGGTATTTGGAACCTGGTATTCACTGGTGGTCTTACATCCAAGTACTAACAAGTGCTGACCCTGCTTAGCTACCAAGATCAAGTGGGATTTGGTGCCTTTAGGGTATTTAGGTTTATACCAAATCATATATATATTAGAAACCTTATGACCACTGAAGATACTTATAGAATTTATAGAATTCATTTTGCAGAGTTGGGCAAAATACATGTCCTGCTGTCTATAGTTAGAAAGGAAAGGCAACAAAGTGAAGAGGAAAGAATGATTTTAGCAAAGTTGTCAAACTTTATATATATGCTCACCATCTTCAGTTATGCTAGCTTGGCTGTCACTTTCCATTTAAATCAGATTGGTAGAGGAAATCTTTTCTCTCCTGTCTCATATGTTTATTATTTTTCACAAGATAGATTTAAATCAGACTAAGGAAACAGAAAAGAAAAGAAAATCAACATTTTGAAGTATCAACATTGAAGTATTATAGCTTTTTGCACATGCAAACAGTTCTGATGAATTAGCCTTAGAAACACTGAAAAGGAATAATAAATCTATATGCAATGTGTTACTTTTTGCAGAATTTGCATTATAGTGAAATGAAATCCTCACGTTATATGGTGAAGTAAATATTGGAAATATCATTGGCAGTGTAGGTAAACACTAATTTATCAAGTATTAAATACCAATAAATACTACATGTAGAACAAATGGGAAGGGAGAAACATAGCATTACACTGTAAAAAAGCATCTTACTCTTGGCAATAATAAAGCCAATAAAATGAATATGTAATATGATTACTTACGGCAACAGTAATACAAAGAGTGGTGCTTCAGTGTCAGCTCCATTCTAAAACTGCTTTCCAACCCCCCCCCCCGAGTTTTCTCTTATTGCATTGGAAGTTCTTTAGGAGAAATACTTACTGACAATGTATCAATCATACTTTGAAGTAGTGATGGGTATGCTTCTGGTCTTCTTTCTTGCTTACCAATAGGTCTGTTTTCTTGGAAAATTCCTGAACACCCAAGAGAAATTCTCAACATTCCCTTTCTTCCAAATGTTTTTGCAGTTTGCAAGTCAGCTGTGGAGAAGACTTGTAACAGTGGCACAAGTGCTTTTAATACAAGGATGGGCAAAGTGCAGCCCTCCAGATGTTTTTGGATTGTAACTTACAGCATTCTTCAATATTGGCTATGCTGGACTGAGCTGCTAGAAGCTGTACCTTAACAGCCTTTGGGGCTGGGGGTGTTAACTTTACCCACTCCTGTTTGAACAACTAGGACCACCCTATGACTTGCTCAAGACTGTCCATTATCACAGTAGTGTGGTGTGTGTGTGGGGGGGGGTTGGACTGTGGTGTTTCTCCTTGTCTTGATTCAGTTGCCTCAACTCAGTGCATTTGAAGCCTCACTTCTACAGCTTTCCAGTGGCAATAGGTGTTCCATATGCGTAATCAGCCTGGTAGAGGAACTCTCTGCTGCTAGGAAAGCTGTGGCCATAACTAGGGATGTAATTCTTCACTAATTTTGTTGTAAACAGAGACTAATTTTAATAGTTTTCTTCCCATTGCAAGAAAGTCTTTGAAAACTGCAGTTTTAGGAAACGATTTGCAGTTCAGGATTTATTCTGCACAAAATTTGCACATGAGTTTTTTTTTTATTTATTTCTTTTTTCTTTTTTTGCACAGAAAATAGCATTTTCCAAACAGGAAAGAATATTTTGGGTGCATAATATTTATTTATAGAAATATTACTTTCTCTATAGAAAATGCTGCTGGGGACATATTCTGCACAAAATTTCCATATGGCTTTTTTGCATAGCAAACAACATTTCCTGTGGGGAAACGACATATCTTTTCTGTTGGGAAAAATATACTTCTGCGCAGAAAATACAGTTTCTTGCACAGGAAATGTTGGTTTCCACAGGGGAAAAAAACCAACTGTGTGAATTTTGCACAGAATAAGTCCCAAACTGCAAAAATTCTCATCTCTCCAAGATTCTCCTAATCAGGTTTTCCTAATAAGAAACAATTTTTCTATCACTTTTCAAACATCTGCAAATATTCTTTCCATCCCTAGCCAGAACTAGAACACCCTTATTTGCAAATATAAAAGTCAAGAAAGGAGTATGGCAGATAGTGCTGGATAAACCCACCAGACAAAAACTTAAGGGGAACTTTCAATTTCATTTGTAATGGACTCAGATGGCAAATTATTTCAGTTTGCCATTACAAGCTGCCCAGATATTAATTTTCCAAAACTTGGAAAGCAATTCATTGCTTCATTCATCATCATCTGATAAATCAATTAAGTATATAATTCTATTTAATAACTATTAGTGTTATGGAATAGTCAGTAGTCTCGTCACCATATTCCCTTCAAGGAACACAGCAAAGTTGCTTGCTCCATTCTATTCTGCTCCTCACACAGAGGATATTCTACACATTGAGTGCACCAAGCAACTAAGATACATGTAGGACACTCTTCCAATGTATTTATGGCTTTTAGAATAACCTTTTGATTTATTATGAGACCTCTCATCTCCTGCAAAATCTTTTAAATGACCCTATGTAAAAAATGCCACAACATTCTGAAAGTTATTAACAAATGAGGGCAAGTACCTAGAGTGAGAATCCTAATTTAACATTCACTCTTTATTATAATATTCAATTAATAACAGGAAAATTATATATAGTAGGACCCCCATATCCACAGGGGATTGGGTTTTTTGGGGGGGAGCACAGATACCAAAAACTGTGGATAACAGCAAACACCATTGAAAATAATGAGACTTCCATTTTAAAATACCATAGGGCTGCCTTGGGAGACATAGAAAACATATAGAGAGGATGCATCTTTAGGCATTTTCTAGGAAGACTATGGTAGGTGTGTTGTTTTGTGTCCTGCAGATAACTGAATAAGTGGATAATGAGTCAGCAGATATGGGGGTTTTACTATATGTTGAATAAAAATATGCAACTGCTCATCTCTTTCTCTCTCTTAGAAGAGGCTTAGCTGTCTGGACCATTGCTGTATTATTTGTGACAGTATTCCTCAAAACAGCTTTGGACAGTATGCCAAATCATGCAAAAGCAGAGATACGTCAATGGTTTGTGCATCTGATTTGTAAGCTTCCAGCATAATGTCCAACAAACATCAGTGGGAAGTCAGAAGCCCTCTGGCTCTCTGCCACTGTTATGAGCCCACATTGCACAGGATACCTGAAATATAGTAAGTGTTAATTACCGTATATTCCTGCATCCAAGACTACTTTTTAACACTTGAAAATCTCCTCAAAAGTGGGGGGGGGGTCTTATACCCCAGTAGACCTTTTCCCCTGCTGTGAGAATGATTGAAGTGTAAAATGGCCTGGGCAGTTTTCCCAGCAGATCCTTCGTCCTGCTGTGAGAATGACTGTTTTGCATTTGAAGAGTTAAATGGCCCTCTATTTAGCTCAGGAGAGTCAAAATGATGTTTCTTTTCAGGACAAGTTAGCCTAAAATTAGAATTTCTGGATTCAACTTCTCATTTTGCATCAAGTTTTGTCTATGGTGAAATTCTCTTGTCTGCCAATGTGGCTCTAAAACCATTAATGTGCTCATTCATTAATGTGCTCATTCAAAAATTTGGGATTTGTTAGCTTCATATTAACCAACTTACAGTATTGATGCAACCTTACTTTCCAAAGATTGAACACCTCAGAGATTTTTCAAAGTATCCCATGCTTTTTTAGCTGTTCTCAGTCCTTTAATTTCACAGACTATTCCATCATCTACAGCCACTGAGCTGGCTGGCTGGTGGGGAACAGGCTTTCCAGCCAGCTGGCTTGCTGGCTGGCTGGGGGGGAGGGCAAACTCTATATTTTGACTTAAAAATTGGGGGGTCGTCTTATGCGCCCAGTTGTTTTATACGCCGGAATATACGGTATGGATGTTTAGACAACAGAGACTCCTTACACACGGCAATAAGTTGTGTGTTCCTTAGGAATACAAAAATCTTCCAGTCTCAATTACAGATTTTCCCAAAATCCCACCTGCATTTTCTTCCCTTCTTTGTTTTGTATCAGTTTGTTTGGTCATGGATAGAATTTTACATCACCTACTTAGTTAACCATGCATAACTAAGTAGCATCTCCTGGCCAAACGTGATTTACCAGACAGCCTCTGGATTAGGCAAAGGAGGTTCATTCAGCTGGTGATGTTTCCACCCCCTGCTCTTGCTAGCCAGTAAGGCTGCAATGAGGACTTCAGGCAGGGGTCCTTCTGATTGTTGAAGCCTTGGTGGCAGGTGGGAGGGGGATGGGAACTTTGTCCTCTTGTGCCCTGATCGCCATCCTTTGCCCTATCTAGTGGCTGCCTGGTAAAGTAGGTTTGGGAAGGCATTCACAACTGTGGCAATAATGCCACAATTATGACTACAGACACTTTCAGATGGGGGGAAACGTCAGATGCAGGTGAAACGTCAGAAAGAAACTATTCCAGAACACAGCCCCACAGGGGGCTCCCCTGGTTTTTTTTCCCGGGCTGTGAGGCTGTGTTCTGGAATAGTTTCTTTCTGACGTTTCGCCTGCATCTGTGGCTGGCATCCTCAGAGAATGGTTGTGTAGGAGTGTGTGTGGAGCTTATATACTGTGAACCCTTGTAGGGCAGTATATGTAAATTTGTGTAATTGAATGGTTAGTTTCTGGGTATAGAAATCAGGATATCAGAGATCTGAAGAGAAATGGGGCTGTTCCGCTGCCAGCGCTCCATTTCACCCCCCATCCTTCTCCAATCTCCATTTGTTCTCCCTCCATCCTGCTTGCATTTTCCTTCTGCTATTTTTTACTAATGGAAGTTCTTTGTTAGTAAAAAGTAGCGGAAAATAGCAGAAGGAAAATGGAAGCAGGATGGAGAAAGAACAAATGGAGATTGGGAGAAGGACGGGTGTGTGCGAAATGGAGCTCTGCCAGCAGAACAGCCCTGTTTCGCTCCCAATCTCTGCGGGGGTTATTTCCCCCATCTGAAAATCTCCTTAGTAGATCATGAATGCAGATCAGTTACCAATCTGTAACTTGAGGTTAGTGATCCATAACTGCAGTACTGAATTCCAGCCATTGTCTTTTTTTCCTGAGCATTTTTAATATTGCATTTTCCTTAATTTGTATATTTATTTACACAGTTTGCTGAATTTATGCATATTGCTGACTCAGGTGTGTCTCTTTGTGCTTTTTTCTTATTACTCACATGTTTTAAAAAGAATTGTATTTTAAGTAAGGGCATTTTAAAGTGTGTGTACTATTTTGTGCATACTTTATTTCTCACAAATGCCTTGCAAGTGTGTGAATGCCCAAGGTGAGGTACACATGTTCTTGCAGCAAGTCTTGAGAGATGCAGAAATGCTACTTTTGTCAAGAGTGTTGAGTCCAGCCCTGTTCCTTAGTGTTCATTTCACCACTATGTTGAAGGATTTCCCTCAGCTGGTACTGAATGGTGTTAGTGCATGAATGGGGTTAATATGTGTCTTCTGAATGGCTCAGCCTTTCCAGATTTTGGGAGAAAGGACATGGAAATAACAGCCAGTGGTGCACAGACTTTGGCTGGCCTTGTTAGTCAGCCAAAACTTGTGCTTCCCACGGATCCTGCCTCTCCTTCTTTGTCATGCCAGGCTGTCGGATCTTTGGCATATTTGCCCCTTTACCTGGTTTGGCATCAGGCTTGGAAGCCAACCTTGCTGTGGAAATTATCCACTGCCTTATTCCCTAGCTCAAAACCTAGGTGGGTAGATGGAGGTTTATTCCTGTCACACACAGTTGCACATTCACCGGAGGGGGAAGGGATGCTTGCCAGGGTAACCATGGTGAGTAAATGTGTGGAACCTTGGCTGTTTGTATGAATGTGGGTGTGCACACTTCGTAACTAGCCGGGTTTATGCTGGCGAAAATGATTCCAGTCTGAATCAATGTCATATAAACAGAAAGTTAAAGGTCATTTCGTGCTGACAAACGTTCCTATTTTCTTGTAAGGCCATGACAGAAATTACAGTATTTCATCTATCCATCGACTTGCCGCCTAACTGCTGAGGTCAAGGATTCTCTCGCAAGAGCTTCCTCTAGCTTAATTCTCAAAGGAAACAGACAAATAGGTCATCCATAGCACTACACTGCAATATGTTAATTCAGTATGCTAAATTCTGTCAGTTGTATCAAATGTTGCAGGCAATGTAATGCCTACGAATAATTAATTACTGATGTTAATACATATATTAATCTAGCTGGCTCAATGTTTCAAATACGTGCAGGGCTTGTATAGTAAATCTGACAAAGGGACACTATCTCCATCTACAATTCTATCATTGGTAATGAATCACAAGGGTCTGATTCCTTATACTGGCAACTTCATCTTTCAAGGGCATCAATTTCCAAAGCCCAGCTGGCTTGATGTGTATCCATATGACCAACATTAGACAATATCTCCAGTAGCTGAATGCTACTTGTAAGTTAATTGTTTTTTCCCCTTGATCCCTTTATTTCACCTCCTCTCCTTTTATTTCTCTTATTCCTGATATTTTCTCCCTCCCCCTGCATTACCTCTAGTTCCTTTCCACTTGAATATGGTAAAAAACCTCTCTTTATCCATTTTCATTCTTGAAGTACTGGATAAAATAATTCTAACAAGAACACAGTTTCTCTATTCTCTAAAACTACAGATGTGCTTCCTGCTCACAGCCCTCTACATATTTTCTGTGCAAGTACACATAAAGGGGGAAATAATTTGAGGCTCTGGACAGGAGATTTATTAATTAAGAGGGTCTTTGAAATGTCAACTGTGATTTTGTTTTGTAGCCTTTCCCTTTCTCACTCCCCCCCCAACAAGAAACAGGAAGGAATGCAAATAACCTCAGCATATGCTAATTGAGCTTTTAACCCAAGAACATGTGCAATACACTTTGTTCTCCAGTTTAGAAAGGTACTGGAAATAACCTGTATGATGTGCATTCATATGATTTGTAGCAGATCTAATTTCAAACAGAATGACATTAATCAGCATTTTTATGGTGCTCCTTAAGCTTCTCACTGTGGAATTTGTGATGAAACGTGAATGACGGTAGCAGAAAATGCAGACCAGATATCTAGGACACATGTTGACTGATCTCCCCCCATCCTCATTATTGTCAGTTCTCAGAGGGCAACTTCTATAATGGGATAAAATGCTGAAAGCAATGATATTTAATGAGAGAGGCATGGTTGGGAGATTTATAATGCCCAAACCTTACCTGCTGGGAAATAGAAATGCCCTTTTCCTGAAGAAAACACAGAAGTACGTAGAGACCACAACAAGGTAGAAATGGTAGACTGCAGGGGAAATGGTTCCATGTTGTACTGCTTTTGGCTACTATGGAAGGCTTTGTACAAAAATGGGATGGCTCTCTCTCAGAGTAAATCTTGCAACACTGGCATTCTCCTTTTAGAGTAGTGTGGCCCAACCCTTCAGTGGATGAATATATCAGATCAAGTTCATCTTCCTCACATTCTGAAAGCAGAGATGCTAGACATCTACCACCTGATTTTGCTTATTAAGATTATAAAATGTGGTCCTTCTCCAGTTATCATCATATCTAAATTGTGCTGTGTTTGTACAGAAGGATTTTTTTTTAATGGTGGCATCCACCCTTAAAATGGCCGCTCCTGGGAAATAAACTTGATACATGGATTACATTTTTCATAAATACTTTTTTAAAAATTGTGGATGTAGTTTTCAATTGGGTTTTAGTAACTCTGTTTTTACCATTTTTTGGTGGTTTTGTTTCCTTTCCAATTTATGTATCATGGAAGAGGATATTTTTACATGTTGTTTTTATTATACAGATCGTCCCTTATGTATTTGCAGAACCAATATCTATGGTTTCAGTTATCCACAGCTGAAAAAAATAGGGACACATACCATAGAGTCATACTGGAAAATGCTTAGAAAAGTGTCCTCTCTAGGAAATGTTAAGTCCTCTAATGCAACTCTATGGTGTATTTCTACCAGAAGTCCTTTATTTTAATGGGGTTTGCTATTATCCATGGTTACACTTATAAATAGTAAGTCAAGCAATGTATCCCCCATGGGGAGGCAGCCCTCTACATTCAGGAGATTTTCAGATGCCTCTTTCAGTGTCTTGCCACGCAAGCAGCCTCCGGAGCAGTAACAAGGCTGCTGCGTGGCAAGGGGTCCATTTTGGATGATGCCATTTCTCTCTCGGCATCGTCCGTGAGTGTTGCAGCTAGCATTGGAGGCAGCTGCACTGTTTTTTACTTACGGACAACTTCCGTGAGTGAAAAACAGCGCGGCCGCCTCCAATGCTAGCCGCAACACTCACGGATGACGCCAAGAGAGAAACGGTGTTGTCCAAAATAGACCCCTTGCCATGCAGCAGCCTCGTTACTGCTCCGGAGGCTGCTTGCGTGGCAAGATGCTGAAAGAGGCGTCTGAAAATCTCCTCAGCATTCAGTTTTAATTATTCTGCAATATCTTAGAATCTGTAAGAATGAAGTGCCATGCAGACATTTTATAATTAACTAATTGATCCAACCTAGTGCATCATCTATGCAAGGGGTGGGAATCATCTGGACTGGGGGCTACATGTTATTATGGAGAGGGGGTGTTCCATGTAGCTCTTGAGTATCACTAGGTGTCCTTCAAAAATAGTTAATAATAATAAAGCTCCTCTAGAATAGATTTTTTGATACATTATTTTCCTCAGAAATCAAGTACTTTATTCTAAGAAGCTACCACCTTTGAGCTCTGCAACCACATATTAGCTTTTGTTCCAACAGTTCCACAACCCTGCCAATGAAACTGTGAGATGTTATTACTTATTTTACAGAGTTTAACTGGTGTCAACTATTTTTGAAGGAGATAATGCAAATACTCTGCATAAAGATCTTACTGCTATATTGCTGGAGTCTGCACAATTAGAAATTACAAGAATGTGAAAAACTCTCGAATACCATATATGGGAAATTGTCCATTCAGAAAAAAATGACCTGTAGAATTGACCTGTAGCTACAGGGAAAATTTAAAAGGACATGTTCACCACAGTCTGGGCTCCTTACATCACTTTAATAACTGAGCATGATTTATAGGGCAGTTCACCATCACATCAGGGATCATTTTGGGCTTCATCATTTTAAAGTGGCTATCTCTGGCTTTTCTTCGCAAACGAAGATTCAGGAAGGACTCATCCCGCGCCTTCTGCAAGCGCGCTGATGACTAAAAAGGCCAATCCGAGATAAACAAGTCCGGTTGCAAAAAGCGCAGCAGAAGGTCTCCTTGGGTGATGTTTTTGGGTTGTGATTCTTTCTGCGTTGTCGTTTCTCTTCAAGACTTGTTCGTCGTGAGTTCTCAAATAAGGCTGCAGCATTGTGGATATTGCGTCTCCATGCCTCCCGATGTGAAGCCAGGGCGGACCACTGTTGGTGATCAATTTGGCCAAGCCTGAGATGTTGTTTCAGGGAGTCTTTGTATCGCTTTTTTGGAGCGCCCCTCTTACGCTGACCCGTGGCGAGTTCACCGTAGAGTAGTATTTTTGGGAGGCGATGGTCCTCCATCCTAGAAACGTGCCCTGCCCAGCGCAGCTGTGTTCTCAATATCATGGCCTCAATGCTGGTGATCCCTGCTTGTTCAAGGACAGCAACATTCGTCACATAGTCAGTCCAGTGTATATTTAGGATTGTGCGTAGACAGCGCTGATGAAAGCGCTCAAGGAGTCGTAGGTGGTGGCGATAGGTAACCCATGTTTCAGATCCATAAAGGAGGATAGACAGTACGATGGCTCTATACACACTGATTTTTGTGCTTTGCCTCAGGTGTTTATTGCTCCAGACTCTTTTGTGAAGTCTTCCAAATGCACTATATGCCTTTGCTAATCTGTGATCGATCTCTTTGTCAATCTTGGCATCTGAGGAGATGATGCTTCCCAGGTAGGTGAACTGCTGAACGGACTTGAGCACTGATTTGCCGACGGCAATGTGGGGATGGTGGTGTTCGTCCTGTGGTGCAGGCTGGTAAAGAACTTCTGTTTTCTTCAGGTTGACTTCTAGCCCAAACAGCTCTGCAGCTGTTGCAAAGCAGGACGTTAGGCGCTGCAGAGCTGCTTCTGTGTGGGCAACAAGGGCAGCATCATCGGCGAAGAGCAGCTCACGGACTAGATAGTTTAGAGTCTTAGTGTGAGCCCTCAGACGGCTTAAGTTAAACAAGCTACCATCAGTACGGTAGCGTATATAGATGCCTTCGTCTTCTTCAAGCTCTGCCATAGCCCTTTGGAGCATCGTGCTAAAGAAAATTGTAAATAAAGTTGGTGCAAGAACACAACCTTGCTTCACTCCATTAGTTATTAGAAAGGGCTCTGAAAGAGCATCGCCATATCTGACTTGACCACGCTGGCCCTCGTGTAGCAAGATAATCATTTTAAGGAATTTGGGGGGACATCCTAGTTTTTCCAGGATCTGCCACAGTCCTTTTCTACTTACAGTGTCAAAGGCTTTGGTGAGGTCGACAAATGTTACATAGAGACCCTTGTTCTGCTCCCTACATTTTTCTTGCAGTTGCCTAAGGGCAAATACCATGTCTGTAGTACTCCTATTGGCTCTGAAGCCACATTGGCTTTCAGGGAGAAGTTCTTCTGCAATAGCAGGAACTAATCTGTTCAGGAGTATCCTTGCAAGGATTTTTCCAGCAATAGAGAGCAGTGTTATGCCTCGATAGTTTGAGCAGTCGGATTTTGCTCCTTTTTTCTTGTACAGGGTGATGATGACTGCATCTCGGAGGTCTGATGGCAGTTCCCCTTTTTCCCAGCAATTCACAAGGAATTCGTGGAATTTTTCGTGGAGTGCATGACCTCCGTGTTTCCAAACTTCAGGTGGGATTCCATCAATCCCAGCTGCCTTGCCGTTTTTCATCTGCTGTATGGCCATAAGGGTCTCTTCCAAAGTGGGAGCTATGTCCAATTCATTTTTCATTGGTTTTTGTATCATATATTGGATAGCTGAGGCTTGGACTACTCGGTTGGCGCTAAAGAGACTTTGAAAATGTTCAGCCCAACGATTTAGGATGGAGGCTTTATCAGTAATTAATGTTTGACCATCTGTACTGTATAAGGAGCTTTGGACCTGATAAGTAGGTCCAAACACTGCTTTAAGAGCTTCATAAAATCCTCTATGATCACCCAGATCTGCACAGCGTTGTGTCTTTTCTGCTAAATTGATCCACCACTTGTTCTGCATGTCTCGGAGTTTTTGTTGTAGTTTGCTACATGTGAGGCGGAAAGCTGCTTTTCTTACATGACAGGTTGGCTGGGCGAGGTATGCCTGGTGAGCAGCTCTCTTCCTTGCCAACAGCTCCTGGATCTCTTGGTTGTTTTCATCAAACCAGTCTTGATTTTTCTTGTGGGAGAACCCGAGGGATTCTTCTGCAGACTGGAGGATACTGTTTTTGATATGTTGCCAAAGCACTGTAGGAGAAGGATCTGTAGGATGGTCTTCAAGTTTCGTTTGTAGGTTTGCCTGGAAGTTGTCTCTCATGGTAGCTTGTTGAAGATTGTTGACTTGGAGCCTCTTCTTTAAGATGCCACCCCTTTTAGGTTTGAACTTAAGATGAAGATTTAGTTTACATCTGACGAGGCGATGATCTGTTTGGCATTCTGCACTGGGCATCACTCGGGTATGACGGACATCACGAATGTCTCTCTGACGGACTAGAACGTAGTCAATGAGGTGCCAATGTTTGGATCGGGGATGCATCCAGGTTGTCTTCAAGCTATCTTTCTGCTGAAAGATTGTGTTTGTAATAGTCAGCTGTTGTTCTGCACAGAACTCTAGCAGGAGGCATCCGTTATCATTGCAATTTCCAACACCATGCTTGCCTAAGACACCTTTCCAGGCTTCGGAATTCTTTCCTACTCTGGCATTGAAGTCACCAAGTATAATAATTTTATCTTCTACAGGGACTTTTTGTATGAGTTGGCGTAGGTCTGTGTAGAATTTGTCTTTCTCTACAGGGTCGGCTTGCATAGTTGGGGCATATACACTAAAGAGAACAACATGTGGGAGGCGTAAGGAAATAATGCGATCAGAGTGTCCTGTTGGCAAGGTTTCGAGTTTGGAGGCAATGGAGTTTTTAATCATGAAGCCTACTCCTGAAAGATGTTTTTCGGTTTTGGGTTTGCCAGACCAGTAAAGTGTGTAGCCGGCGCCATGTTCTTTAAGGCTGCCTTCCTCATGGAAGCGAACTTCACTAAGAGCAGCGATGTCAATATTAAGCCGTGATAGTTCAAGGGCTATTAGGGCAGAACGACGCTCAGGCCGTCCACTATCTTTAGAGTCTTGCATGGTTCTGATGTTCCAGCATGCAAGTGTCAGTTTATTTACACCTTTGGAGGCCGGTGTGTGCCTTTGTTTCTTTGCCTTGGTTTGACCGCATCAGAAGATTCCCGTTGGCCGCGGCTAGCCAACCAGGTAGTTGGGGATGAGCTTTCTTTAGGCCACCTTTTCTAGGCCCCTCTCCATATGGAGCAAGCAGTGCTCTCCTTAAAAAAGGCTGCTTGGTCGTTCAGAATGCTGCCGAACAAGACTGTCATCTCCCGGGTCAGGCTTGAGCGACCAATGTCCTGAACCGCCTGCATGCAGGGTTGGGGCTACGGCTTCCAGTGCATCTTTACACCTGCCGGTTTCGTCCCTCGCCAGTCGCTACAGGGCTTTTTTGGAAATGGATTTGTCCTTCGAGCCTGTGCAATGGATTTTTCTGGTGGAGCGCAGCGTGCACAGAACTGGCCTCACCCTTTAAACCAGAGATTCATCTGCCGTGGCCTTGCAAGCATGGACGTGGCAGCGAGGTCCTCGGGCCGTAGGTTTGATTAGAGTTTCCTTCTCTTAGATGGTTGACCTTACAGGGTTGGACGAGCACCATCTGCCCGGGTTTGGGATTAGAGTTTTCCTTCTCCTAGGACGGTTGCCACAAGGCTAGAGAGCCCATCCTGCCCTTTGACGCTCTTTGTCAGACCCTTCGGTTTTGACCTGTCTGGCATGGGAGACCCTACCGGTGGCTATTATGCCACCGCCAGCATACCTCAAAACGTCATTAGGGTACGCAAGCCTCTCTCCCACGACAAGGGGGCGTCACTGGAGAGGAAAGTGGCTATACTGTACTATTAAATGTATTTTGTGCACGGTTTATGCATACAGCTCATTTTGCAATTCGTATTGGTTTTACTTGGCTGACTATGTTGTCACTTGTAATCTTGATTGTGTTTCTTCTTTTATTTTGTTTTGGTTTTGGAAAAGAAGCTTATTATAAAAACAGAACCCTAGATGTCCTCAATTCTCTGAATTCTGTAAACAAAAAACAAAAACAAAAAACAAACAAAAAACAAACAAACAAACAAACAAACAAAAAACCAGCTGAAAAATGTGGTGGTCTCATTCCCCAAATTGCCAAAACCTACTCACAGACTGATCAGAACTGACTGCAATATCACTTCCATTTCATCAAAATGGTTGTGATGCAGCCTGCACTGTCCCAGAAGAACCCAAAATGGGTCTGCCCCACTGAGCATGCCCAATCATAAACTATGCAAAGCATAAAGAGAAGAGATGGCTAGGCATGCCTGAAGACCATGAAAACATGGTCTGAATTTAAAATAGCATTAAACACCAGTCTCATCTGGCAAGCCTACCCAGATAATTTTTAAGTTTAAGTTGTGAATTTTAAATTGTTTTAATATTTGTTGGTTTTATTTGTTTTTTTAGATTGATATTATGTGTCTTAACAGCTACATACTTTAACTGACATTAGGTGCATAGATTTTTAAATGGCAGGCTTGAGTTTGTGCCTGGGCATTTAGCTAGATAATCAAAACAGCTGATAATAGCTGAGCATGTGCAGTGAAATCCTGCATGACTCAAATATAGCCAAGAAATTCCAGGCAGAAAGTCAAACTGAGAGTGTCTGGCTTCTGAACTTCAGATGGAATGAGAACCAGTTAAACTCATCCATGAGTAGGGTAAGGTGAATGTAAACAATCAAACCACAAGCTCTATATTTAGCATCTTCATTGCTATTGTTAGCACCTCTCACAATTGAGCCAGAAGGCACAAGGCTATTGACTCTATGCAGTCCCCTCAAATGGATGAGAATATTTTATTTACTATACCATAAAATGATGGCATAACAGACAGAATTATCAACGTTTTCTAACAGATAGAGGTTAGCTCTTTAACAATAGTTATGATGAACAAGCAATATATATATGAATAACGACCACAGATTATTTACATAACTGCATTGGGGCCATGGACATGTTTATCTTGGATTGGCCTTTTCAGTCATCAGCACGGTTGCAGAAAGTGCGGGATGAGTCCTTCCTGAATCTTTGTTTGCGAAGAAAAGCCAGAGAAAGTAGATGACAAAGACATTGAAATCATTCAGGATTTTCCATACCTTGGCTCAGCCATTAGCCAGAATGAAGACTGCAGTCAAGATATCAGAAGATTAGGGCTTGGAAGGGCAGCTATGAAGGAACTAGGCAAGATCCTGCAGTGTCAAGATATATAATTGAATACTAAAGTTAGGAATGTCCATGCCACTGTATTTTCTATTTCTATGTATGGTTGTGAAAACTGCACAGTGAAGAAAGCTGACACGAAGAAAATCAACTCCTTTGAAATGTGGTGTTTATGGATACTGTTGAGTGCTAAAGAGACAAATCAATGGGCCCTAGAGGAAATGAAACCTGAACTCTCCCTAGAAACCTAGATGACTAAACTGAGACTGTTGTACTTTGGACATATCATGGAATGACTCACTGGAAAAGACAATAATGCTTGGTAAGCTAGAAGGCAGTAAGAAAAGAGGAAGACTGCATTCTAAATTGATAGATTCAATCAAGGAAGCCACCCTGTAAGAGCTGAGCAGGGTTGTTGATGATAGGGTGACTTGGTGTCTCTTATAGAGTCAACATAACTCTAAGTTGACTTGATGGCAATTACAACAACAACAACAAATATGAATTATCTATGTTCTGCAATGTATTGGAAATGCTGAAATGCTACCAAATACAGCAAATGTACATAAATGTCTACAGAAGATGTTCTAATGATCCAAACAGATGAAACAGAAGCTATGATGCCTTAATACTGTATACGTGGTATTCCTTACCACTGCAATGCATTACAAGTACCATGTTTATGAACTACACATTCCATGTGCCTTATGTTTAACATATACTCCTTATGAGTGACAATATGCATAATAGGCCTAGACCATATACGGTCTATAGAAGAAAAGTGTCTAGATTCTGAAATGTCTGTAAGAGAAATGTGCATAGAATGGAAATGTCTGTGTTATATGTTTATTTATTTATTTTTATTTAGGTATTTATACCCCACTCTTTAGCCACAAAGGCTCTCAGGGCAGCTTACAAATTGTTAAGCAATAGCACTTTACACATCTACACTGCATTAAGCGGTTTCCAATGTGTGTTAGCTAATTGCCCCCACAAGCTGGGTACTCATTTTACTGACCTACGAAAGGATGGAAGGCTGAGTGAACCTTGGAGCCCTTGGGATTGAACTTGCAAAGTTGTGGCTGCAGTACTGGAATTTAACCACTGCACCACTAGGGCTCCCTAATATGTTGATCTTTCACTAGGAGTGTATAACTACATAAGCTAACTCTTGTACTTATACATACATAAAGATTTACAAAGCTGCAGGACTATTCTCCTATCATATAAATATCCTGAAATTCCAAAGTTTAAAAGATTCTTGAGGGGAATGTCAAAGTTAATCTGCATACTGGGCAATGCTGTTGTTTACACACTTGTTTACCAAAATGGTAAACTGGAAGAAACTCCAACTAGATACAGATTGACAGAAAAATGGCAATGAACCTTCTGTCTCTAAACTAGGTCGTAGGGATGAAGGGAACATA
Source organism: Gambelia wislizenii (assembly GCA_030847615.1). Taxonomy (NCBI): domain Eukaryota; kingdom Metazoa; phylum Chordata; class Lepidosauria; order Squamata; family Crotaphytidae; genus Gambelia; species Gambelia wislizenii. Next base: position 170,398,978 of record JAUMIR010000002.1, read on the forward strand.
CCTGTTTCAGGGGGAGTGAATCTACTCCAGATTTTGGTCCAAACTTTCGAGGAGCTACCTAAGGTTCTGAACATATTTTGGAGACAGGGTCTAGTACAGTCAACAGTTCAGGCTGAAAACCATAAAAGATTCACTACCTCACTGACACTGAAGTTGCCAGATGCCACTGGTGAGAATTGTTTGAAGGAAAATTAGTACCATGTCTTGAACCCATGTCTTTAAAAAAAATACATTGTTTCTTTGAGTGGGAGGGAATTCTGGAACAATGTGAACAAGGTACTTGGGAGACTTTCTGGAAATTCAGCTTTCAAGGAGTTATATATAGTGGTCACTACATGGAATTGAGATGCCTTCCATCAAGGAGCAAACTTCTTTTCCGAGTGTCTAAAATATAACATACTATCATTTGGAAACTGGATTGTCACTGCTAGCACTTCCACTGTGCTGGAGAGAGCTGTGTGAAATGTGGCTGGCTTTTGCTTTGTTTGTTTGTTTGGTCTGGGAAGTGAATAACAGACACACCCTATATTTTACATAAACACAAACAGAGCAGCATTTAAAATAATGAAGCCATTTCAAATAACTGCTGATATCCTAGATTGGTTACTTAGTTACACAAGACATAACTAAATAATGTCTCATGGTCCCCAATCCACTCCTCTACCTTCATCAGCCAATCCAGCTGCTCGCTCTTCAGATGGTGTGAGGTGGCATTTATGTAGGTTTCCAGTAAGGCTATATGTTCTTACTGAATACAGATGAGTAACGGATCTGTAATTAGAATCATAGAGTTGGAAGAAAGCACAAAAGCCATCCAGTCCAAGCCCTGCCATGGAGGAACAGACAAAGCACTCCTGGCAGATGGCCATCCAGCCTCTGTACCAGCAATGAAGGAGTCTGCCACACTCAAAGGCAACATATTCCACTATTGAACAGGTTTTACCACCAGGAAGTTTTTTTTCCCCTAATGTTTAGATGGAATCTCTTTTCCTGTAGTTTGAATCCATTGCTCCATGTCCTAGTATGTGGAGCAGCAGAAAACAATCTTGCTCCATCTTCAACATAATATTCTTTCAAATATTTAAGCATGGCTATCACGTCTCCTCTTAAATCTTCTCTCCTCTAGCTCCCTAAACCGCTCCTCATAGGGACCTTTTACCATTTGGATCACCCTCCTCTCTATACGTTCCAGGTTATTATTCTAGGTTATGAATCTGTAAGAGCAATACTAAATGCAGCCAACAATATTAATATAGGGACTACTACTTTTATCCTCATCCAGCATTGCACCATTATTTATAGAGCCCTTTAGCTTATATGCTTTTTATTTATTTTATTATATTACAATCTTCAGCCATCAAACAAAAGACGAACAAAGACTGTCCACCATCTATTCTATATGGAATATGTATCACACTATTACTGGTCTATCCTGTCAAGACTGGGATGCTGCTGGGACACACTGTGATCAGTTCACTGGATAATCCTGATTCAGTTCCACACTAGCCTTAAAAAAATCCAACTGACATCAACTATTGTTGCTATTCCATTAAATACTCAACTTATTCTTAAAGCTTCTGTAACCACAATACAGAATGTGAAAGGGTGACATAAATAGAAAGGAGAGCCTGTCATTGATTCTTTTTAGCTTTGTTGAAAGATCATCTTGGGGGAAAAAAAATCATTGGAATAGATGTGTAACAGGACTGGAACCACAGATGGCACACCTTTGTGGTTTTATACTATTAATATTTACAACATTACACAGTCTCTAATTGAATACAAGTCTGTAACTCAATCAAAGGCTGGAGCTAACATCATAAATCTTGACAGCACAGTTCACACAATTAATGAATGGGAGAAAAATCCAGAGGATTAATGTCCACCTATAAGACTAAAGGTAAGCTTTTTGTGTTGCTTTACTTCCTAACAAATCTGAGAGCTATTATTGTAAGAAGTCAACGGGAAGAATAGGAAAGAATGATGAATGGGGTGGGGATGAGAATTTAAAATAAGGACAGACTGAAAAAGGGAACCATAGGAAGAAAGAAAGTTGCCTTTAAATTGATGCTGACAGAGGAAGATAACAGTTTGTGTGATGACAAGTTTCAGATTACCATGCACCATTTATAATTAAGGATACTGTGAAAGCCTTTTTGACTGTAATCAAATCAGAAGCATCTGAAAGGCGTAATACCTCACAGAGAACAGCCACTTTCAACTAAATGTATCTCAGACTCTTGCGCTGGAAAACATACTCCCATCTGAAACTTTAATGAAAAGTGGCATGTAGGAGCATTTATAGTGTCAACCTGTAACCTCCACTGTGCACTATCAGTACAGTTCAGGATCCTGCAGCCAGTGTTTGGGGCCTGGAAGGATTGATCTCTAGGGGAATATTGAATATTACAGATTTAATTTTTTTTAAAAAATTACATGGATGAGGAGTTTGGATTTATTTAGAATTCATTTAGAATTGTTATGTTGAGTCATATACTGTATGTATGGTTTCCATTAACACTACTTTTTTTAAAAAAATATGGTTTTTTGCTCTTAATTTCTATTCTGTGTTGAGTATTTTTCACAACAGAAGATTGCAACATCAGAATACTGAAGATAAATATATAAAAGGAGAATGCATTGTTTTAGTATTTACTATTTTGAAGGCAATTTGATTTTATATTATATGCTAAAGATTGTGATTTATAAATGGGTTACATGGTATATATGTACTCCACATTATATACCTAATGAGAAAAAGAAAACCAGTGCTACATATCTGTAGTTATATAATCTTTTATATGTTAGAATTGAAATAAAATCATAAGATACTCTACTGTACTCATCACTTTATTAACTCAAATGGTATTTCAGCCAACTACTTACATTTACCTGATTTTAGAAATGTTTTAGAGAAGGAGGTGAATGAAATTTAATCCTAGCTTTATATTTCATAAGATACCATATAGCTTCATTATGAAAATGTAGTACTGTACAAGCATTTAGTAAGTGTGATAAGGTTAGCATAGAAAAGCCCATGCTGTAATATAGACCAACCACTGCTTATTAAAATTTTTGTCACTATGAACTCTTTCTAGCTAGAAACTTTATATTAATTAGTACTGTGTAATAGGATCTAGTTCAGTAAAGCTCCCTCATCCCACTCCCTGGAAGATTTTTACAAGCGCAAGTAGGTTCTCTGAATTTAAATCCCCTTCATAGTATTGTATGAAGTGAAATATAATATTCTTCATCTAAAATACTTTAATTGCCACCAGGAAACTATATTCTTTACACTGTTGACATGTAATACAAATGCACTATGTGTGCATCAGTCACTCCGGCATACAGCAATAAAATTTAACAGATAACTGCACAAAATTGTCATCTCAGAACAGTGTTCCAGAGGGCAGAGGATTGATCAGCTCTCCTCCTGCAGAGGATTGATGAGCCTCCTTCCCAAGTTGCCATGGGATTTTTCTACAGTTAAGATTAACCACAGGTTGTTGGGTTTTTAAAAATATGGCTAAAAGAAGTAGAAGCCAAATGTCCAATATTTACCATGCAGGCACACTAGAGCAAAGAAGAGAGGGGTGCACACAACCCCCCACTACTGTGTGAAGGATATTTACCATAACTTTGTCCACTGACAAGTGGCTATTGTGAGGAAGAATGCAACACAATAGTTTCTGAAACGATACAATGAAACAGAGTTAGAAGCACATTTTTGTAGCATAACTACCATTCTTCATCTGATGATTATTCCATCAGGCTACATGAGAGGGAGGAATCTGACTCCTCCTTGCTCAAAACTGTCACTACATACAACCACTCCATGAAGAAGGAAGGATGAAACAGCGAGTCTCTTCCTGAAGCCTCATCTTGGCTATACTATCATTTTGCCATCTTCCAAAGCTGTCCACTGCATTGGCCACACACTTGTAGCTGGGATGTAATTCTTCCCTAATTTTTTTCTCAAAAGAAGCAACAAATAATTTTAGAAACTTTCTTTCCGCAGCAAGAAAGTCTTTGAAATTTGCACATTTTTTGGAGGACTATTCCCAATTCTCTCATGAAATATTGAGATTAGTCTTAATATATTATAATTAAATTACAGTCTGGGGGTGCATCTACACTGTAAAAATAATTCAGTTTGATACCACTTTAACTGCCATGGTGCCATCTTACAGAATCTTGGAATTTGTAGTTTTGTGAGCCACCAGCACTCTTTGGCAGAGAACTAAAGACCTTGTAAAACTACAAGTCCCAGGATTCCATAGGATGGAGCTACAGCACTTAAAGTGGTATCAAACAGCATTATTTCTGCAGTGTAGATGTACCTGTTTTAAGGATTTTATTTTGTAATGGAAAAAAAAAAGAGCACAAGCTAACTTGAGTGAGATCAAGCTAGGAGGAAATGCAAAGAGGAAGACTGATCCAGCAAATGGGAAGTACCGATTACCGTACCATGACTTTTAATACATATTAAATATGCTCATATTGTTCCTTGGAAATAAATGTTTTTGTAGAGAAGAGATGCAGCTGTAATTGGGTTACCTCTATTTCTAGAGACATTTGCTGATATTTTTAATTGGTAAATATTTTCACTTAGTTCGGGATAATGCAGTTGTTAATGTTTATAAATTGTTACAGGAAGCCTTTTGTCTTTTACCCTAATACTTTTTCTTTCCCCCATGCCTAACCCATAGATCTAAGTTAAGACAGTCAACTTCAACTAGCCTAGGATGTAACTGACAAAAAATATCACTGCTTTGCAAAATCAATCAGTTTCAACTGGGTGGCTGAAGACTCTGCTGTAACATGTGGCCTGGGACAGAATCAATGGCATTTTGTTTCTCATTTTTAACTCATTCACCTTAGAGAATGAAGAAGGCTCACATAGAAACATTGTTTACAGAAAGGTATCAGCCTCTGAGAAAACAGTCTACCACTGGTAGGTAAACTGATCTTAAGGGACTGGTAAAAACCACTGGATGACAAATAAATCCTGCAAAATAACATTATATTGAAATGCTGGATTGCGCTTTCCCCCCTCTTGAGGACATTTTTCCATTTGCATTTTGTTGTTGTTGCTTGAATCCATTTACAGCATAATTATTTGCAGAAACCATTGATTAAACTTCTGTTTGTCACAGCCAGATTCATGAAGTCCATTATTTTTATATTTTTTAAAAGGATTCCTGTGACTTTTAAAAAAAAACTTTTTGTAATGCTAACATGTAGGCAAGTGGATAAATGAATGAATGAGTGGTAAATGTGCAGGTGATCAGCTGCCATAACTTTGTGGAGAGATTCTAAGGAAATGGCGTTTATATGTGTATGTACCTTGAGGTCGTCTTAGTGGCACATTAAAAAGTGACATACAGTTGAATCATGAAAGCCAAATATGATTGCAGAGGAGTTCATACAAGAATAATAAAAGTAGCAGAGACAAAGGAAGAAAAAGATAATGGGAATTCCTTTAAGAATCTAGGATTGACAGTGATTAGCCAAATTACGGTAAAAGATTAATATAATCCATGTAATGAAATACGAAGGGAAATGGTTAAACTGTCTTTATACCACCTTGTTCCTCTCAGTGATCAGTCTAGTCTAGCTTGTAAGATTTCTGCTAAAATAAAAGTTTGAGGGGAAACGAAACAGTTTCAGAGTCAGGAAATAATAACCTAACTTCGAGTCCCAATCTTAAAGAATGGAATTTACTTAAATTAGTAAATTCCATTGCTTTAATGTGTCCATTCAGATATTGCTTCAGTTAGTTCTACTCTTGCTGAAATGAGCAATAGTTTATTTAGAGTATCATAAATAGATTTAGATCACTGACATTTCACTAACAATAGTATTCCCAGTATCACTTGTGAATTTGGAATGGGATATAGCCTTGAATCTAGTTTTTTCATAGGCAACACACTCCCCCCCCCCAACTGTAATAAGGTACTTTTAAGAGATTTTCACACAGGGAAATTATTCCCCAGGGAGATTGGGACAGAATTGTTTCTGTCCCTGAAGCAGCGCTGCATTTCGCACACCCTCTTCCTTCTCCCGATCTTCCATTGTCCTGACGCTGTGCTCATTCTATTTCTTTTTATTAATGAAGAACTCTCATTAATAAAATATCGCGGAAGGTACCGGCAGGGAAATAGAACGAGCACAGCGTCAGGACGACGGGAGATCAGGAAAGGGAAGTGGGCGTATGAAATGCGGTGCTGCTTCTGGGACAGAAACAATTCTGTCCTGATCTCCACAGGGAATAATTTCCCCATCTGAAAATCTCCTTAAATTCCACATATACATTTTAAGCAAAGATGGCAAACTGTTACAGTGATGCTGCATATAGGAGGTGTCATAGAAAGGATGCTCATAGTGCCAATGTTTTTGTAACCAAAAATGGCACTAGAGCCCATTTGCAAGACGGGAGAAGGCCTCACTGAGCCTGACATGAGCTCAAGTTCCAGTTTGTTTTGAGGGGGGAAAGAAGAAGGGACTCCAGTTGGGAATGAGTCAGTCCAGTAGCCATGGGATGCTGAATTGTGTGGGGAACAAAACAAACAAAGAAACAAGATGGAACATGAAATTGACCAATGTAGATGTAGTAGGGATGTAATTCTCCACTAAGTTTTTTTTCAAAGGTAGCAATGAGTAACTTCAACAATTTTCTTCCTGCTTCAAGAAAGTCTTAAAAAAAAAAAAAAAAGACACCACCATACAATTTTCAAAGGCTACTCACAATTTGGGAATTACTCTGCTCAAATTTCCCATATAGTTGTTTTGTGCAGAAAATAGTATTTCCTGTGCAGAAAACAGCATTTTCTGAGTGGAAAAATGATATTTCAATGCAGAAATATTAATTCCTGCACAGAAAATGCTGTTGTCTGTGCAGAAAATGCTGTTTTCTATGCAAATCAACCATGTGCGAATTTTATGAATAAATCCCCAATTATAGCATTTTCTGCATAGAAAACAGCATTTTCTACACAGAATTAATATTTCTGCATTAAAATATTATTTTAAGCAAAACAAGTGCTGTTTCCTGTGTAGAAATGACCACCCCCCATGCGCTGCTTGCAAGTGCAGTGGGGGAGGTGCTTTAATGCAACACATGGGACGAGCCTACGATTGGCCATGCCATTTTGTGCCATGGCTGCAAGGAGGCAGGGTGGAGCCTACCCTATTTAGGCTGCTGCCACCCCTGGCCACCTTCTCTTTATTCGTGATGACCCACCCTCCCACCTATGTCACAGTATGAGTTTTTCTGGTCGCTCAGGGGCCAGGTAGGAATTTTTGCACTCCCCTTTCCGGGGTGTTTTTTGGCTACCCCATACTGTCATTTTGGGCTTGGATAATTGGCTCTGGGTGAGGTCTTAAATAGGTGGTCACTGGCGGGGGGGGACAGAGTACTTTGGCATTCACCTATGGCACCCACTTTGCATGTTGAAGGAAGGCCTTATCAAACTGCACCTGCTCACCATGTGATTGGGGTGCAGGGAGAGGGGCTGGACTTGAGGCTGGCACTAGGATTGAACCCTTGATACAAATCATGCAGCTTGAGGAATTCAATCTGAGTGTCTAGTCTTCCAGCAGACGGCCCCCGGGTGGCATCCCATGGCTTGGGATCCCCCTCGGGCGCAGGTGATTCACCCAGGGAGTCTGGGAGATGTGTCCGCACCAGCTTGCCCCACAATGGGTCTCCCCCATAATCAGTATACCTCAATAAATAAATAAATAAATAAATAGTAATAAAGTGGCCCTTGTTATAACTCAGCTTCTGTGTCTTGGCTCATCATTTCATGTGTTGATCATTAAATGCTGTTTCCTACACAAAACAACAGTGTGCAAATTTTGGGAAGATTAAGTCCTGAATTGTGAAGATTCTCATCAGTCCAAGATTATTCTTGTCAGGGTTTCTCAACACAACACAACACAACACAAAACAAAACAAAACAAAACAAAACAAAACAAACAAACTTTTTGGGGGAATATTTTCATATATTCCTTTCTTCCCTAAGATGTAGGGATGGAGTTTATTAAACAGAGGCTGGGTGGCCATCTGTCAGGAATGATTTAATTGTGTATTCCTGCATGGCAGGGGTTGGATTAGATGGCCCTTTGGTCTCTTCCAATTCTATGATTGTATTATCTTTGGGATCTTCTTTGAAGCCTCTTGGGGAAAGATCTCAGTAGAGTCTTAATACCTAAATATTATTCAAAGAGATAATGTGAGCCAATCCCTACTTTTTAAGCATAATTACTCTCATACTATCTCCATGTAGTATACTTCTCATACTATTTGTATTCCTATTGTCGCACAGTGCAGTAATGCTCTTTGGCATTTTGAGGTATATCAAAGTTCTGCAGCAAAAGTTTCTGTCTTTTACAAGGATATTTCACAAGCAGTTAGATACTGGAGGGCCTGAAAAGGACATTTGGAAGCTGCCATATACTTGTTAAAAAGGAAAACAGTTCTCAGACATAATGCAGAAGTTGGCATAGGAGGAATGCCAGGTATACATTGAACAGAATACAGTCGTCCCTTGGAATTAGTGGGTTTGGAATTCACGATTTTGTGTATTTGCAGAAAGCCGCTGAGGCTTTGCTTGCCCCCCCAATGCCAAATGGAACAAAGTGGGAGGAAAGCAGGGGGGCAGCGGATGGCAGGGAGGCTTTGCAAGCCCCCCTGCCACCTCAGAAGGGGTGGGGGATGTGGGTAGCAGTCGGGAGGCTTCTCAGGCCTCCCTGCCACTTTGGAATGGACATGGAAGGTGGTGGTGGTGAGGTTTCGCAGGCCTCCCCGCTGCTTCAGAAAGGGCATGAGGGAGGCAGTGCAGAGGCTTTGCAAGCCTCCTTCCTGCTTCGGAAGGGGCATGGGGGGAGGTGGCAAGGAGGCTTTGCAGGCCTCCCCGCTGCTTCAGAAGGGGTGCGGGGTGGCGGGGGGTAGTGGGGAGGCTTTGCGGGCATCCGTGCTGCTTCGGAACGGGCACTGGGGACAGAGGGTGGCAGCAGGGAGGCTTCGCAGGCCTCCCCACTGCTTCAGAAGGGGCAGGGGGATCGGGAGGGCAACAGCGAGGCTTTCCAGGCCCTGCTGCTTATTCACATTTTTTCCCTAATTCGCAGGGGTGCTCCGCCTGGAACTCCCATGAATTTGAAGGGAGGACTGTATTTCCAGAATACAATGAATGGAGTATTTCCACTGAGATGTGGAATGTTCAGGTCTGTCCCCAGTTACAATGCTTGGTTTATCTCCAAACTGGACTATTTTAGCATATGTCATTTACAATGCTACTAAAGCTACAACCAGTAAAATATCATGTTGCCTGATGTTGGAGGGAGGGAGCTACTTAGAAAAATATATTTCCAATTTAGCATTAAATGCACAACTGCTAATACACTTCTAATTCCAATTCAAGATTCTGTCTTAATCATTAACACCTTAACAGCTTTTGGTCAAATTATCTGGTGAACCACCATCATCCATGTATGTATACTCTTAAGAGCTACTTAAGGATTTCTTAAGAATATACGTGTATACTCTTAAGAGCTACTTAAGGATTTCTTAAAGAGTGACTGCCACTAAGATCAGTGATATTTGTGTTTAGAAGAAACAGAGCCTTCCAGCGAGGGGAAGGTGAGTGGAAAGAAGTTAGATTGGCAACAAATGGGGAATTTTCATGACAGGGAAGAAACATAATGGGATGCCAGCTATGCCTGATTACAAACAAAGCCTAAATCGTAGTCTTAACTAGGCTTAACCCACTGAATCAATGGAATTTACAAAAGTGTTAATTTATCAAATTACCACTGATTCAGTAGGTTTACTCTAATTGGAACTAACAATAGGATTTAGGACTAAAAATGGTGCTTGGTGTTCTTACATTGAAAGAGTGTTTACAGAATTCATTTGCTCATGGTGTAGCTCTGAGTAAAGACATGATTATGAATTGCATTGCAGGCAAGTCCTCACAATATAGACAGCCACCTCACTGAAGCTTCTTAAAACTGTTTCACAAAGTAACAGATAATTATTCCACATGATTTCTCTTTGTTATTGACAGATGTTCTTGGAGGAGCATGCAGGAAAAGAGTGGTCAGTGTTGAACTAGACCGCTAGTTAGCACACACTTGCTTCAAAGGCAATCTGCCACCCAGAGAGATTCATGTAAGCTCTCTACATAGTGACTGCATCATAATAAATTGTGGCCTTAAGAGAGTCTTTTCAATCTGGGCTGTATATCTTGTGCATGTTGGCAGCAAAACAGAAATGAGAAAGGAATCATTTTGAATTGAATACACATTCTATGCAGTACACATTCAAATTATGTAAAGGAAGTGCAAATAATAATGAGCTGATATAATTATCACCTGTGAAAATAGCCCATGTTTTGGCTTAGTATTAGATAGATAACTGACTTTTCCCATTATCTGCCTGGGATTCTGCAAGTGGTCAGCACTCCTGTGGAGTCAAGAGGGCAATTACATTCTTTTGTCTATGAGAGAAAGATTAAATGGTGGAAGAGTTTATGAGCATTTTCAACCACCACACTTCTTAATTGTTTACTTTCTTCTCTTAAAACTGAACTGAGACATGAAAATATTGGTTCCTGTTTCTCTGCTACATCTCTCTATGAAACTATTTATTATTAACTGCCTTATGGGGAAGGAAGAGGATAAGAATAGTCTACAAACAAAGTAACAAACAAACAAAAAATTCAAACAATTTCTTATCTTATTTAGCTTGCTCTAGCATGTCTTGAATTACTGAATAACATCAAGTAAGATCTAGACTTTTGGATGATATAATGCTGTGGAACAATGTTTTGCCCACTGCAATTATTTGTGAGCGTAGACATCTGCAACATGTTCAGGATTTGTGTGAGATAAGACTCTGAAATAAGTTTAGTATTGCCCTCCTCTGTCTTTTGTGAAAGAAAAGATTGGTTCAGTTGGAGAATAAAGAATTACACAAGTGACTTCAGCAAATCAGCAGTGCTGACAACAAAGGAGGGAGACAGATGGACAGAGAAACAAATACATAAATAAGGGCCCCAACAGCTCAGTAATCAATTGGAATAATACTGTTTGTAATCATTATGAAAATATTTTTTAAATGGTAAGGACTCATTCGCCTAACAGCTTTTTGTAATTAAGCAGGTCCCCCCCTCCCCACCTGCTCTGTATTTTTCATTATGGTACCATTGCTCACTTCTCATTTACTGGATGGACATCATTAAAGTGAGCTGTATGGAAAGGTTATTAGTGCTCCATCTGAACTCTGTAAATGTCAAGCCAAATGGGGAATGGGGGATAGTGATATGAAACCTATTCCAGTTATGATATGTTAATGAAAAGAAACAATGCACACTTTTCAAGGGGAAAAAAAAGTATGAGGTACATTTGTGAAGAGCCAGCATATATGCACGTTTTCTGTAGCTCCAGTCCTCATTAAAATATGTAGATACTACATTAGGTAGTCAGTATGAAAGTACAGCTTACACCATCCACCTTGAGTCTATAGTCAGGCTAGGAACAGTGCATTTTGCAAGTTAGGACAACAGCAAAAATGGTCCTGGTTTTATCTCTTTAATTAAAAAAAGAAAGAAAGAACTGGTTTAGGATCACAGCAGCTCAGGCTACTTTGGCAGCAATTCTAAAACTGCTTTGGTGGGAGTATAACCTTGTGAACTCAATGGGACTGTCTTAGCAGTAACATACAGAACAGCATGGCTAGATACTGCTCTCCATTCACCTAAACTAGAGGAAAGGCAATGAAGTCAGTTGGGAATCACATTTGCCATTGTTTTGCAAATGCCTCCTCATCATCAGTAAAATATGCAAGTGTCACAACACATACACACATACAAGCACACACACCTTCTTTAAACTGATAAGTAATAACTAAGCTATCCAATTTTAAGTATTTTTTTTAAAAAAGGGTTGTAAAAAGTTTAACGATTTGTTTGCTCCAGCAGCATTTTGATGTATCTTTGTAGATTTATATGTTTATCTTTATAAATCTAGAGTCAATATTATTTTTATTTTGTTGTACAGGGAAAAATAATTTGATAATAAAGATGATTTAACCAGACACAAACACATGTCCTCTGTAAATTTTAAATTAATCTAAATATTACATCCCAAATAGAGGGGGGCTCCAAGAGGGAGAAGGGAAAGCCAAACAATAGGTAGACAACAGACAACACCTTGAGTTGAGTTTAAATGGCTGCTACTTTACTGTATTGAGCTTCAGTACATTTTGGTGCTTCAGGGGGAAAGAACTGTGTACCAGTCAGCCCACCTGCCAACCAGTGCTCATTCAGCCTGACTGCTGGCATATCAGCAGGAGTAATGGGGGTCCACTATGGTGTGAATTCATGTGTTGTTCCCACACACCACAAGAGGCAGAAAAAGCAATATTGATCCTTAGCTGGCCATGCATCTAATGAGGCCCAAACCCTTAGCTCCTTGAGAGGGGCCCTTCTCACTTTAGGAAGTAGGTAGGCCTACCTGTTTCCTATGCCCTCCAACTGTCCTGATTCATGCAGAGCAGCCAAGTTCAGGTACTCGCCATACCAATTTCTCAGCTGTTTTTAAAATGTCCTGCTTTTTCCCTGTCCCTCCTGATTGCTCAGCTGATTCTGACTGAATTCAAAGTTCAAAATACTCTGTGCTTGATTAATTCACCAGGGAGGAACTTGTATTCTGGAGGGAAGATTCTTGCCATTCCTAGTCATAATAATGGCAACCCAATAGCTGGTGAAGAACTACAGACGTATAGGAATAAAGCTGTGTTAGCAGGCAGGTTTTAAACTGCCTCCCCATCCCCAAAATTGCTCAATATTGTCGGGGCTCAGAAGAAGCTGTACTTCTCCTCCTCCATAATCTGCAGGAGCAAAACTGGGTTAGCAGGCAGGTTTTAAACTTTCCTTTCACCCCACTGTTCTTAATATCATTAGAATGAGAAGAAAGCTAAAGCCCCTTTCCTGCATCTTCAGGAGCTACACTGGGTTTGCAGGCAGATTTTAAATTTTCATCCCACACTATTGACTTGCTGGGACTCAGAAGAAACTAAAGCACCTCTCCCATCCCACAAACTGAAGGAGCAACCTGGTTTAGCAGGCAAGTTTTAAACCTCCTTCCCAGCCCACCATCTGCTGCAATATACACCGAGAGATGAACCAGGGCTTCTTTGCTTAAAATAGTAGTTTTCTGTGTTCTTCCTCATTAGTAATTTTTGCTCCCTTTTCATTCCAACACACAGGTGTTTTTTTTTAACCATACTCTGACTTTGCCCATCCACACATGTCCTGATTTTCACCTGTGAAATGTTGGATGGTATATTTCTCCCAAAATGACTTCGACCCAATATCCACTATGCCAAAACAGTTTAAAATTGAGGCAAAGGAAGATGGGTAGTACCAATGGCCAAAAAAGAAATAAGACAAATGTCATGTGGGGGTGGTTGCAAACAGGGGTTCAATACTAGTTGTGGATAAAATCCTTCCTTACTCCCATTAGTTGGTTGCTGGCTTAAGTTCATGGCAATGCCTGAACAGAATCAGGAATGGGTAGGAAAGACCTCTAGAAAATGAAGCCAGGAGAGCATGTAGCCTGGTATTAAATGGTCTAGAGGCATATGGGATAGGAAGGCAGACTAGACAGGGGTTATTAAGTCCACATATGGATGCCAAGTGCTGGTTCCAGTTGGTCAGCACAAACAGCCTTGCTTGCCTCCCCATCACAAATAATCTCCAAGACATAAACTGGTGTCTCAAAATAAGCTGGGATCTGGGTTTAGATTTAAGCCTACCAGAAGAATCTAAGAGTAAATAAATATAACACAAACACATAAAAAGCATTATATAAATCGATTCAGTGCAACTCTATTATGCACAACCTGTGTGTTGTATGTATGTATGTACACACAGGGAGAGGTTGAGCCCAAGCCAGTTCTAGCTAAGGATGACTGCATTTGTGCAACTGTTATGGGTATTCACACACCTATTTGGGTTGAGAGCATATCTAGACAGTCTGAAAGGGAAGTTGTTCTGAAGAATAAACAGTCTGTATTCAGCTATTTATCACCTTCATGAGCATAAAGGTGGTATTGAGTATAGATTTTCCAGCTAATAGAGTTGGCTCTTATTGAAGCCCATGTCAATTGATGGAATGCAGAAAGGGCCCAGGAGGTTAAGCAAACATTGCTCCTAAGTGCCCTCTGAATTGTGTGCAAAGAAGAAGGCTGGAGTGGAGGTGGATATAAGAAATCCCCCAAAATGCAACAGAATACTGCTGTGTATTCATGTGTGAATACGAGTTCTCTGCATCCACTGAATCCTCTTCATGTTGCCCATGGGAGCTTATCCAACTGCTTTGGGGCCAACTACATGCATGCCCCTGGGAAACTGTTGAGACCACTATTTGTTCACAAGGTACTTTCAGGATAAACTTGCTGACATCTGTTGGCATTTGGTTTTGTTGGATAAGTTTCTGTTGGTAAGGCCAAATTTCAGTTTCTGAGACCAACATCAAGTGTTGGTTTAATTTTATGAAGCCGTTTACATTTCAGGACACCAGTGACTGATGGAATACCTCTCCTGTACTTTACTATTGATATCTGAGGCTTTCATTTGAGTGCCTCCTCTGAGATAGCATTGGAAAATGGTAACAAGTGAGAGGGCACTCCCTGCTTATACAGAATGCACATTTAGAATTAGAGCCACCTTGAGGCCCTATATTGGGAGGAAGGTGGGATGATGATGATGATGGCACACCTGGTTATGATATTATCATCTTTTTGGACCTATGTTAAAACATTTCTCTGTTCCCAGGCATTTGATCAAATGTGCTTGACTAATTTTTGACATCAGCCTTAGGTGACTTGCTTATTGTCTCTATATTTTTGAGAGGGGAGGAGACATTGTTTTCTTTCTTTTTTTGTTTTGTTTATGTCAAAAGTCTCTTTAGCTACTATGCAATAATTTGAATTTGGATTTGGATTAAAAATGTGCCCTTTTAAATAAATACATAAATAAATAAATGCAACACACACAGTAATTTCAAAGGAAAATTATCAGATTTGTCAAAGGGTGTTTTTTTTTAACAATTTGCATTTTGTTTTGTTTTTAGTTTGGATCTAAATAGTTTTGTTTTAATTCAGATGATAGAATTGCTTTGTTTTAGTTTGTTTAGTTTAGATGAACAAGACAAGGAGTTGCTCAGTATTAACTGAGGATTTAAGTGTGTTGTCTAGATGGTGTGTAGAATCTAATTATTCCCAAAGATGGCTTCATTTTAGTTGGCTGATAGTGTCCTTTATATTGGCATAAGATGGGACAGGGACCATGGGTCCTTGATCCATCAAATGGACATTTAAAACATAGATTGACATAGACAAAGATATCAATGTATTCACAGGAAAACGACCTTCTCACCCCTGTTTTATATCTCATTCTCCCCTTGTTACGTGACACATGACTTGTTTGTGATGTAGCACTAGGAGATAATGTAATAATAATAATGAACTATAATGCAGTTATAAACTGTAATGCACTAGGAAGTATCCAGGGCTTCCAGATTCCAATGTGAAGAGCCTAGGCCCCTAAGTTATGTCAAGTTAAAGAGCCTCCACATCATAACCAAATAGATATTCATATTTTTAATTTTATTTGATTGTTTGTTTGACATTTAGCAGGCCCTCAAAATCTTCAATGCCATGAAAACAGTGCTATTGAGAGCTATTGACGGCTTGTCCCATCAATTAAAAGAGACACATTATTGTGGCTGGAGCACACAGTAACCACAGGATGACAATGATGTCATGCGATAGCAGGAACCCATTTGTGCTACCATGACATAATAATCATGCAATTATAGTCTTGTCTGATAAAGTCCTAAGGCCCTTTCTGCATATCTTGAACTATATTACCTACTTCTGCCTAACTTTGATCTTTGACTGCTTCCTATAGACTTGACCTGTGGCCACCCTTACTATACTTGCTGTTGAAGCCTCACAGTAAACCTAATGCAACCTGAAACATTAGTTTTTCCCATGAACTCTGCAAGCTGACTTCTTGGGAGTCTGAAAGCTTCTGAGCCCATACATGCACAATACAATCTAGCTATAATAGAGAAAGAGGCTTCCAGACATCTCTCAATATCTGTGGAGAGAATACATGAAATTTCAAGTTTTTTTTCCATATTAACCAATGCTATTTGATCCATAATTATAATTGGACCACAAAATGAAACCTGTTTTTTTTTTTAAAAAAAATAATCAATACCATTTATGTATTTAAATCTACCGAACTGATTTATGTGTTTGTGATCACTGCTCATTTCATTTTGTGAAGCTGCCTATTACTGGTTTATTAAAGCCTCATTATAGTATTAAGCCTGAATGTCAATCTTGGTTGCTGTCCAGACTCTGCCTACTCTATTTAGTAATTACCAACATAAATAATATTGAATTGGAGTGAATGTGGGTCTTGCTGATCAATAGAAAATTTACTCCAGACATCCTGGCACTTTGCACTATCTCCCAAATTAACATTATTAATACCAATTTGCCTGGATTAAAAGATGTACATGCACATGGCTATGATGCTACATTGCATGTTAATTCAGTTCTTCCATTATACCACTGGAAGGGCAATTTCATACTTGATGGGCAGTGCAGTACTAGTGTAGAATGGCATTTGGTATGTTCTGAAGATGGGTTTTTATCTGGTTAAGAACAGCATGCAGAGCCTTATTTAGCCAAGAAGAGGTAAACTTGCCATGGTGTGAAGATCCACTACTGTAACACTATGAATGTTATCCTTTGGGTTGAATAGTTGGGAGTGGAGTTTAAGGGGTTGTCTATATGGCAAAAATACTCCTCATAGAATTTGAGGAGAATAACAATTTGTCTTAATGAGATCCTGCATCAATCCACCATATTCAGAAAGTGGGGCAAAACCTTTGCAGGAAAAGCCTTTGCAGTGTTTTGCATATTTTAAAAAAAGCTCTGTGGATTCTCACCATAGCAATTGTGCACCGAGGCAACAAAACAGCCTTTTTCTCTTTTTTTCTATTTATTTGAGTGGAATATTGCACTTCTGCACCTTGGATATGCTTTTTTTTTTTTTTAAATACTGTTTGGTGGCAGCAACTGGCGATAATAAAAATGCGAGTAATTCACTCACACCCACCATCTTGATGTGCAGGTATTCCTATTTATACAACAAATGGAGATGGCATTGCATGCCTGTGATCTTGCTAAAAGAATTGTTAAGACAAATGAAAGCTGCTAGTGTGCATCAATCCGCATTTTACTACCTCATATTGACAAGCTCTAACTATTTTCATTTTCACTGATTTCTCCTCCTTTGTCTTCAGGCTGATATTAGTTCAATAGGTGCAACACAGTATCATCCCTCTCTGCTTCTTCTAATGCAGATATACCTCATTTAATGAAGTAGATGTTTTCCTGGGGCATTACTTCTTTAACAGAAAATTTGGTATCAGAGGCACAAATGACATGGAAAGACTAGGGAGAGGTTCCTATAGCACAAAAAAGAAGAGCCGTCAACTTGCCTAACATAATCCAGTCAGGCAAAACTTCCATAAGTAAATAAAAACATTTTGAATCTTCTAGAGAACATTTAAAAGCTTCTTCCGAAATGCATACAGAGATTTTTTTTTCTCTTTTCATCAGCCTCTACCTTTCTTAGGATTTCCATTTTGCTGGTGAAACATATAGATTTATACTTTTTAATGTGTTGAGGGGCTGTTGAGACAAGTTTATCTGCTGTCTCCTTTTCTCTCTGTTTTGTTGTTTACACATTGGGATTCCGGAAGCAACAGTTATTGACCTTGGCTGCTGCTGCACTGCAGAAATAATCCAGTTTGACACCACTTTAACTACCATGGCTCAATGCTATGGAATTCTGGGATTTATAGTTTTGTGAGATATTTAGCATTCTCTGTCAGAGAGCTCTGATGCCACCACAAACTACAAATCCCAGGATTCCATAGGATGGAGCCACGATAGTTAAAGAGGTTCAAACTGGGTTATTTCTGCAGCGTGTCATCAGCCCTTGCCTGTTCAGGACAGCACACACTATGAGAATATAACGTATATAGCTAGAATATAACAGCATTCTTTCTCAAGTTTTATTGCATTATTTACTGAAAAGACATTGCCCCAACCCTGAACTGAACACCTCTGTTTTTCCAGCCTTTCTTCTCTATCCTTCCAATGCTGATACTGCTAAAAAATCTCCACTTAGATTGAGGACAAGGAGAAAAACGGGACTGGGCAAACAGATGTAAAAAAAGACATTGTAAAAAGGAACTTCACTTGTAGAGGCTTTGTTAACCGAAGTATGCCCATAGTACCATCACAATGCTATTCAATTTTGAGAAATGACAGAAGGCCTAAACCAAACTTCAATGGCCTAATGGCCGACTTTCACAACATAAGAAGACTTTGAGGGATCCTCAGTTGTCTCACATAATCCTTTCACATTACACCTAACTTGGCTCTGCTATAGCAGTGGATGAAATACTTCATGAATGCTATATATTCCAGGAGGGGAAATTGTGTCCTTATTTAACTGACCAATAGAATAATACCCTTCTACATATGGAATAGCAAATCGTGTCCCTGATCAAAACTCAAGATGTGTATCTCAGACATCTGTGGAAGTGAGGCCATTTTAGAGAGTAGGAAATGAGATCTTTCTCTTAGTGGCATTTAATCAAAAGTAGTCAATAATCAGCAATTGACATGGCAACTTCCATCAAACATTGTCCTGTAGAATCATCTGTAACACAGCTAAAAATGCAACACAAAGCATCCTCCTAGAATAGAATGAAGGCACATAGCTGAGCAACATTCAGCTAATCAGCAATCAGAATGAGATGTAAAAGAATGTGCAAACAGCAAGTCATTCATTGACAGTGCAATCCTATTGACACTTGGAACACAATCGGGCTGAATCCTGAATTCAAGGTTTTGAACTGAAAAGGCAACATTCTACAGGTGCATCTACACTGTAAAAATAATTCAGTTTGACACCACTTTAACTGCCATGGCTCCATCCTACAGAATCTTGGAATTTGTAGTTTTGTGAGCCACCAGCACTCTTGGGCAGAGAAGGCTAAAGACCTTGTAAAACTACAATTCCAGGGTTCCATAGGATGGAGCTACAACAGTTAAAGTGGTGTCAAACTGCATTATTTTTTCAGTGTAGATACACCCTCAGAACCACTTCTGCTGTGACACAAATATGCCAAAGCTTATAAATTAAAAGCAATTATTTTTGTCTGACTTAAAATAAGATATCTAAGTGGTTCTGATTTGGATTATGCTAGCTGATACAATGCATTGCTTTTAGAAATTTGATTTAGAAAATGAATTTATTATATTAATCATTTGATAAAATACTTTAGAAAAATACTTATCATAATTACAATGTAATTAAAACTCCTTAAAAAACCCTCTCTCTGCTCTGATAGTCATGACATCGCTTCACCATTAAAATATATCTTTAAAGGTAACTATCAAAAGTGTTTATTAAAATCTAATTACATAGATGATAAGTGTGTGTTTCTCATGCAGCACTTGAAATAATCCCCAGTTGATTGGGTCTCTTTTCCCCCATCAGGCTAATTTCATTCTATTTTTGTTTTTTAAAAAACTTTTTAAAAATTTTAATCTGTTGTAGAGGGCTTAACACACTCCATAGGATATCTAAAAGATCTAAAAGAACAATTTAATTAGAAGAGTGTTTGATGCTCAAACGCAGATCTCAAATGCATTTGCTTCTAATTTTCACTATGAGGAAGGGCCCAATGGAATTTTTATTCATACTAGACCAGCATTTGGAAGAAGGGATGAGCACAGCACAAATGGAAGAGGGATAAATCAGCATATGGAGCCAAACCAGTTGAGTAATAGCTGCATATTCATTTCCGTGCTTTGCTTCTTGTACCTAATCAAGAGATATTATATATACAAAGCAGCATCTTCCTGTAGCTGAATGTCAAACAGGTGGACAGCACTATCACAATCCCATCATTTTTGACAGCTCCTGTCATCTAACAGGAGTGGATAGGGGAATTTGATCTACCCCCATTTCCTCTCCCAACTTCATCACAAAGATATCACCACCAGTCATCAGAAGATGATGGTTATTTGGTTCAGATGGTTATTTCTTAGCTTACTAACCAGGGACATGACATGAACAAGCATTTCCCATGTACTTTCAGGCCCCTTTGTGTCTCCCTCTGCAACATGAGAAAATCAAACTAGGAATCCTATAAATTAAACCATGACTGCCCACATTGCTGATTTCTCCACTCAGACAAATTCATAGAATCATAGAATCATAAAATTGTAGAGTTGGAAGAGACCACAAGGGCCATCCAGTCCAACCCCCTGCCATGCAGGAATCACGATCAAAGCATCCCTGACAGATGGCCATCCAGCCTCTGTTTAAAGACCTCCAAGGAAGGAGACCCCACCATGCTCCGAGGGAGTGTGTTCCACTGCCAAACAGCTCTTACTGTCAAAAAGTTCCTCCTAATGTTGAGGTGGAATCTCTGTTCCTGGAGCTTGCATCCATTGCTCAATGTTCTAGTCTCGGGAGCAGCAGAAAACAAGCTTGTTCCATTCTCAATGTGACACCCCTTCAAATACTTAAACAGGGCTATCATATCACCCCTTAACCGTCGTTTTTCCAGGATAAACATACACAGCTCCCTAAGTCTTTCCTCATAAGGCATGGTTTCCAGACCTTTCACCATTTTAGTCGCCCTTCTCTGGACACACTCCAATTTGTCAAATTGAGAACCTATAATTTATTAAAAAAAATCCTGGCATGTTTGTGTGTGAGAGAAATGAAAAACCTGCAATGTTTGTATCTCAGTTTATCAAGCCATGATATGATTGTTCAAACAGGGTAATTTGTTCTGTAAGTTCTTCTGGCAGTTCTGTTTTGCCAGTTCTCCTTTTGCAGTGACATTGCTGCCTATACCATTGCTTCTTCTTGTAGCTCTCTACGACAGGTAGGGAGGAGAGTCACAGGCTCACCCTGTACCGTGGCAATAGTAAAACATCATATTGAACACACATTAAAACCTGAAATTTAAAGGATCCTTTCCAGGCATGTTAAGTGATAGTGAAGAGGATGAAAAGAGACAATAGCGTTCAGCATGTTAGAAAAGAGAACACTGATTGGTTTGCTGAGGTTAATACCAAGCTGTTAGCATTTCAGAGATTAATGTGCTGAAATGAAACATTCTAATTTATGTAGCTTTTGGAACAAAACATTCAGTTTATTCTGAGTCCTTTAAGCCCTTAATGTTTTTGCTTTCATATGTGTGCACGTGTATCCCACTAGAAATAAGGACAAGAAACTTTAGTATGGAAAAGGAATACATATACTCAATACAGAGAGACAACTACAAGACTGCTGGATAAATGCTAGTATGTAATTGAAAATTGGAAGACAACAGGACAGCTAAATATATAATTTATGAATATAACAATTTATTGAAGAAAAAGATGAACGATCTTGTAAAAAATTTCCATTATTGCCAGACATTATGCTGGATAAATGTTCTTCTAGCCTTTCCAAGTGATAAAAGTATTTCTCACTTTGATGAAATTTATTAATATTAGTATTGTCTCCAGAGTCAATAATTTTACAAAGGGAGTACTGTCAAGTTTCATTTCCTCACCCCCCATCTCCTTTTTTCAGAAGACAGATATTTTGGGGAAGATTCTGTAAAGGCCACTTGGTTAATCATCATAACCAAGGTATTCCAAAATTTCTAATAATTTTAAATAATAATGAAGCTGTTCCTCAATAACTGTGCATTGTTTGGAAGAATACCGGTAACATGATTTGAAAAAAATGCTAAGGAGTTTAAGATGATGTTTTACTTAAAAATATGAATGTAAAAATAACCAGACCACTATTGGCCAGTTATCTGCAAAATTATATCTGTGATTAATCAGGCAAAAGTTCTAAGTATACATAATGAAGAACATTTGGAGTTATGACTAGAGTTAAAACAATACCTTACTCTGCAATCCTTAGAGTAATCCAGTCAGTATATCCACTTATTGTTACTGTATGCTGTCTTTGTTCTTTCTAAGTTTTTTGCTATTTGTGGGTCAATCTGACACCTTAACTACAATAGCCATGCTACTAATTTTTTTTTTTTAAAAAAATAGAAATCAAGGAAGTCTTTATTGTAATAAATTGAAATGGTGGATAGTGGATGATTTTTAAAGGATAAAATGTACCTTTATCATATTTTGATAATTTTAGTAGCACTTGGTGGGTATATGGAGAAAACAAACCAAATATTCTGTATCATGTTCAGATAATTAACACATGGTACAGAGTTTTCCATTTCAGACTGGAGGCTTAAGTGCTTTTCATACATTAAAATATGATTAAAATTCCCAGGTTATGGAGACAGTTGCAACTCAGTATTCTTCCCTCCCTCAGTTGGAAAAAAAATGTTATAGTACACACTCCATGTTAAAACTCTGATGAGAAAGTGTGTGTGGGGGAGTTAATTCCAACGGTGGGTCTGGGAGTCAACATACAAGGACCAGAATCCTGTTTTATATATGAGAGTAACTTCATGTCTCCTCAGCTTAGTGGCTTCAGAAAAGTGGGGGTATGTTTACATGAGAGTAAGTTTACACAAGAGTAAGTTTTATATGTGAGAGTAGTAGTAGTTGTTGTTGTTGTATGCCTTCAAGTAATTTCTGACTTATGGTGACCCTAAGGTGACCCTTTCATGTGGTTTTCTGAGGCTGAGAGTGTGTGACTTGCCCAAGGTCACCCAGTGGGTTTTATGGCTGAGCAGGGATTCCAACCCTGGTGTGATGAAGTAGCCTTGGTCTCTGTGCGTGAGTGTGCACACAGCTGAGAAACAATGCTACTTTTGTGATTCCACTCAGGAATCCTCCCAACCTGAGAACTCTCAAGCTGGATCCTTCTGGACACACTTTCAGGATTTCTCTGGCCTGGAAATCCCAGAACTATATCTCTCTTGCTGCTGCCACTTCTTGATTTGAATATCCCACTTTTTATACAATCCAAGAGGAGATTGTGGAGGTACCTAGGAACTTTCAGCCACTGCTGAGGTTTTACCAACCCCACTCCCTTCTATCCAGTTACAGAGGAGACTAGCAAGGTAGCTATGACCCAAAATAAGACCTGTGGAAGCTTGACTTAGATAGGAAAAATAGAAAGGCTTATATTTATTCAAGCAAGTTTAAAAACAAGTTTAAGAGGTAATCATTTCATGAAGAAAATGCTTTTTTCTTCAGGTTCAGCTTAAAGTTACAGAGATATAATGGATTATACATTCAGTCAAGGAAAACAATTAAAAAGTACCCTGACACAATCTAACTAAAATTGTCCCTACACAAAAGAAAGACTATGAGGATTAAATCTGGTATTCAAGGTTTAGCTAGACCACATGCTCATCATAAGCCGGGCCCAAGCCATGAGTTCCCTCAAACATGGCTCCCTGAGATCCAAACCCTCTCAAAGACCTTTCTTTTGTCTGACTAACATGTGCTCAGAACAAAGAATAAAACCTGTTCAAATTGCCACTGCCAAAATCTGATTGGCCAGTCCAGTGTTGTGATGTGATGTCATGATGATGCTATCCCAGGGGATTACCTCCCCCTCCCCTTCTCTTAACCCCTTGGTTACCTGATGTTCTGCTGGCCAGACAATTGCTGATTGCAGATAATGGGAAATGTAGTTCTTGCACTTGATGGGAGTTGCACCACCCTGCAGGCAGGATGGCGAGAACTCCATCATGACACTTGGTCTCCAGAGTTGTAGTCCAACACCCAAACCACTACACCACACTGGCTCCTTAACTAGAGGTTATCCCACACACATAGCTTTTAGGATGTTGCAGAAGGAGGCATTCGGTACTTCCTTCCACGATGCCTTTCCCCCATGCAAAGCAGCTTTTCAGTGATGACAATGGTGTGGCTAGGGAAGGCAAGGGTGCCTGGGCAGTATGGGCAGCCTGAGACAAATAAGAAGATGTTGCTGGGAGAGCGGATGGTATCTGGAGGGCAATGTCTGCTCTTTTCTCATGGTTACAGAACTGCAGTTGGGTGCAACTCTCCAGGCAACAGTTGCTCTTTCCTTGCAATGTCTTTTCTTTTCTCTTGGCTACAGCATAGCAGCTGGATGCTGCTCAAATGCCCCCACTTTTCTACAGCCACCAAATGGCTGACAAGACATGAAGCAGCACTGAGAAGGTACCTTGTGGCAGGCAGTGGAAGAGAAATCCTGTGGAACATGCTCATGGTCATCAATACACATGATGTAGGATTGTGGGCTAGGCCTCTCAGAATTTCCAAGACCATCCAATCTGTCCAGATGCTACCTTCACAAAGACTTGTAAAATAATTTTCACTAAAGATAAACGTGATGCACAGATAATAATTGCCATACAGGTAAAAGAAAATAAGTGTTTATAAAGGTGTGAGAAAAGTCATAAATAAATCCTGACACTTCAAAACTTCTGATAGTTATGGTTGTGAAGTTGTTTTCAACCTGCACTCACAGCAAGCTGGGCAATTTAAGGTTAAAAAAAACAACCATGAAACTACATAAAAAGAATACTTAGCAAGGAGAGTGAAGACCTACATTTGAGGCAAGTGGGAAGAGGAAATCACCTAAGTAGCAGCCAAAATTGTCAGGTAACTGCTTTTTAACATAAAAGAGACAATTCATCTGTTTCAAAGTCATAAAGCAGCAGATGCTGAGAAGAAAACTTTGGATTTGTGCACAGATGTTATGCCTGCCCTCTTTTGAGCAAATGCCAGGTTAATGAATTCTTAGGAATTTTAGAAACATTAAGCTATTTTGAAAACAATTTGCCCACTCCCTATCCCTGGCATTTACATGTCCCAAATGGAAATGCTGGGCATATCAAGTCTAGCTGAGTGAATATATTAGTACTGAACACTGGATCAGACTAAGGTCTTCATAATCCTTATTCTGCTTCTGTGCCAACAAAAATCCTACAGTTATATATAACAAGCTGTTTAATCTTGTGTTGATACACATATTTAAGTATGACTTCCAATTAAAGATGAAGCTTTAAAAAATGTTTATACAGGGTTTCTTTTGGTGAAGTATAAGTATCTATTTACCATGGTCAGTTTAAAAGAAATAGAGGAAGCCCTCACTTATCTGATAGGTTAGGGACTGCAACAGTGTTAGAAACCAGAATTGGTCAAAAAGCGGAATCCATGTAAGTAACTTGAGGGAATTATGGTGGCCACTTGGGGCTCCCTGCATGTGCCCATGGGCACCTGTGCCTGCCCACACTCACACTGCTTGCAAACTCAGATGATTTGGTGACTCCCCCTCCAGCTCAATTGCAAGCAGCACATATGTTCCAAGCAAGCCCCTGTAGGCAAGAACTGTTGTGTTACCCCGATTGCTGGGTTCGTGGGAACTCTCAAAATACCAACATTAATTTAAGGAATTAATGTCCTTGCCTTAGCAATACAAGAAGGGGGTAACGGCAGGATCTTGTGACCAGCTATACCAGTGCTAATGGAGGAGACAAGTTAGACAGAATAACAATAATTGTTATTAGGAAAATTAATAATGATCACATTCATGCACACATTCATGCATCAGGCATTCACACAAGACTAGAGAAATAAAGTGGGAGGGATGGAAATTGAGAAATAAGCAAAGGGTATTTTGCAATTGCTGATACAACACCTTTTCCTAAAGAGATGAGGTCGCGGAGGAAACCAGCAGGGCATGGGTCTCAGAGTGGCTCTCTGAGGGTTAGTCTGAAAACCAGCAGCATGGAGGTAGGAGGGGAAGCTGAAGGACACTGAAGGCAGTTTTCAGGGGGTCTACATAGCAAATATTTACCTTCTGGGGATATGATTTTGAGTAGAAGACAATACTTTAAGCTATTGCTCAGAGAGCGACAAAGACATTCCAGATAAGTAGATAGTGTTTTCATGGGCTAATATTTTGTGAATCAAAAGAGGAAGTAGCATCCCTTTGTTTAGGGTGAGGTAAAAGGATAGAAGGTCATTGGCAAGTTTTGGTTGTGCCAGTCTTAGAAAGCAGGAATAGCTTGGGGTGTTGGCAAGCTGTTGCCTTTGGTTGATCTGCGAATTAACAATTCTTTGGAATTTAGGCTTGGCCCTCCTTAAGTGCATACCTGACTTAATCAATGTATCTTTGGGGTTTTCCTAGTTCCCCAGTTTATGTTAATGGCCACAGTGCATGGAAGACCACATAGTTGACCAAATTATTGAATGTTGCCAATTACTATGATGGGGACCCCCAGAATAGGGGAGAGGGGCTATAAACTTGTCCTTAAATTGCAACTGTCGAAAGAGTGAGTCATCACATAACAAGCCATCAAAAGGCATGAGTTTCCTGTATATATAAAGCAGACCTACAAGACAATGTTGCAGCAGAGAATATTCTTTTTTTCCATGTTCCAGCCATACCTCCTGCAGGAAACCATACTCCCTTCCATGTTCAATCTGGTTCTCTGCTTCCAACAATAAGTCAGTATCCCATGGTCACTGAATATATTCATTTCTCACTGAGCTCTGTGTGTGTGTGTTTTCACATCCTCTTTGGTTATTTTATTTCTGCAAAGTTAGGTGCTTTACAAAGCCTATCTCAGTGAAAACTATTATTCCTTTCCCGTATCTTTAAAATAATCATTCAGGTCCCACATAGTAAAAATAACCAGATGGGGAAAGAGTCTATTGTTTCCCAGCTACATGCATTGACCCTCTCTGGATTAATGTGCAGACTTGGAATAAACATGATAGAGATCTTCCACTGTGCTCTATGGCCAGAATCCTACATGGGCACTCCAGACATGTAATAGATTGTTAAGCAAGCAGTTCTACTTTCTCCATATATGTACAGGGGAAAAGAGTGAGGAAGTGTTTACAGTGACAGGAGAAAGGCTGCTGGTCCAGTTCACCTGTTCCTCAAATGCCTGAATTGGGGGTGGAGTGGGGACACAGCCAAGACAATGTGGGTGGGTGGCTTGGACTGTGCCACAAGATAGGGCAACTGTCCAAACCACCCCAGCACACTGTCTTGTTTTCTCCATGCCAGAAACCAGGAATTCAAAGTATAGAGGGTTGGAGGCAGAAGTTTCCTTCCCCTTTTGTTTTTTTCTTCCCTGCCTCACTGCCATTGGCATACCTCTGACAGTGAAGCCAATAGGATCTACACATATGTAAATAATGTAGCATGTAGTTTAACCCTCAGGTTCAGTCTAGGTAAGGCACTGTTGGTAGGTAGGTCCTTGCTCCAGATAATTTGAATCTACCTTCTTTTAGAAGTGGTTGCATTTGCCGTGAAAGGCCAGCTTGCCAGTTTTCTTGGGGTGCTCATGGATGCCGTTTACACAATGAAAATGTCCTGGGAAGAATTCGTGTCGATCCCTGGCAGTTTACACGTACATCGGGTCAGGTATGTGGTTTTTGGAAGGGGGGCCATCTTTTATCCCTCAACCTGCAGGACTTCCAGTCCCACGGTTTGTGCCGGTTTTTAAAAAAGTCACTGGAGGATTCGGAAAATCGGAAATGTAAACAGCCTGGGACAAAATATCTCGGTACTAGGGGATGGCCGGAAATGGTTACTGGGGGCAGGCTTAGAGATCAGCGACCAGAAAAGGAGGGGTCAGTCACCCGTTCAACAGATCCAGCCTCACCAGCCGAAAACAAAGGCAACCCTAACAGCTGCACGAAGGTTGATGTGTGTACTTGATCACATTTTTAAATGGATTTCTACACTGCAAACCCTTCAGCTTTACCTTTTCCTCTACTGCATGTTATAGAGAGATCGCGATGGTCAGAGGCTCGCCCATTCATCCCCTGCCTTGATCACCTCCCTGGGTCTGAACGGGCACAGTAAAATATTCCAGCCTCTGAGCGAATGAACACCCTTTAATTCCCCCTCTCTGTGTCTGTGTCTTTCAAAACGCCTGTCTGTAGCTGGCTTGAAACATAAACTCTGCTGCTAAATCTCTGCTGTAAGAGTTAACATTTTAAAGAGGCAAGGGGAAACCCAAACCTCCCCCCCCCCAACCTCACTCGGCTTGATTTCAGAAGGAAAGACCTGCGTCTGAGCGAAAGATCTCAGTCTGGGTCTTTCAAAATGCTTTCTGCCTCTGCTTAAAGGGTTAATATTTTAAAGAGACAGTAGAAACACAAGCGTCTGCCCCCTCTCCCCCCCCCCCCCACAGCCAGCCAATAGCATTGTTCATGGCGCGGAACTCTAAAGGAAGTGCGTCACCGAGGTTGTGAAAACACGAGTAATCGCATCCTTGATTGACAGCCAACCCCCCCACCAAAAAACCCTACCCCCCCCCACGGAACTTTGGACGTGTAAATATCAGTCACAAGACCACCTGGGATATCCAGATCAGTGACATAAATCGTATAAACAGTGAGGGACAGATTTGTGATCACAAAGTCACAGTAAGCACCGTGACAATTTCTGTCGTGTAACTGGCACCATGGATCCACCACTGTCACTGATGGCTCAATGCGCTCATTTGCTTGTTAAGGTGCTTTGATTGTAGTGACACAGGTCAGTGGTTATACTGTTTATCTGTTTTAGTACTAGAGCTATATTTTACAAATAAGATTGTTCTCATATTAGTATCAGCATTAGTATGTATAAGTTAGCTTTTATGTTGGTTATGTCTGCTAGTATATATTGTATTTGTTATAATTGCAATGGCCCATGGCCTGGTGCAAATAAAATTTGACTTTACTTGACTTGAAGGCTCAGCTTACCTCTGGGGTGCAGAATGCCTTAGGAGGTTATCTAAGCAACAACCTTATATGGAGGGGAGGGGAATTCTACAGAAATTGTGATATACAAATATGCCCATTAGGTCCATTACTATAGCACTGTAATAGCACTGAGTATCTGTCACTCCATTCTTGATTCTTTCATAGAGGAAAAAGGATGACCATTTCAGAAATCTGTACACAGCTAAAAGTGCACAAGCCAGTTTGCCCTAAAACTAAAGTTTAATAATGGTGGTAGATAATCGCTATAGGCCAGCAAAAAAGGGCTTGCACAGCAGTTTAATTGACAGGACATCAGAACTGCCCTTGAAACTGATTTAAAAGTTTATTACAGTCTTGTAGGTCAACAATGAAAGAGTTCAATCAGCAGTTCTGCTAAGGTCTTTCTCTGACCCAGATGATATGCCTTTGATGTTTCTATTAGTTTAAAATTTTAGCTCAGTCTCAGTACAATGCTACCTTCAAATATTTCCGATTGCTAAAGTGTTGCAAAAAGAAATGACTCAATGTTTTGAAGAACATTGTTAATGAAGCTTTGTACATCAATAGAAGTATAAATTACAACACTTTGGGCTATAGGCAAATGGTGAGGAATGTGTATGAATGTGTATGAATCTTTGTATATGGAAATGTACCAATTAAAAAACAAACAGTGATGACTGAGATGGTGGATAAGGATAACACAAAAACTTCTTTCTTTCCAGGTGTCTTTGTACCACATTCCTCCTTCTTTATCCAACAATCTGCACTCCTCTTTCCATTGCCTCCAACTGCTATCTCATCTTCTCCCTGCCTTCTCTTTCCTCTTCCTTTCTTAGAATACTACCATACTCTGGGTCAATGTCCTTTCCCTTGGCTCTTTCTTCTTCCAAACCTCTGGCTTTTCTCACCTCATGGCACTGTTCTTGTTTCTAATTACAGCTTTTCCAACATCTCTCCACAGAATCATAGAGCTGGAAGAGATGACAAGGGCCATCCAGGCCAACCCCATTCTGCCATGCAGGAATACATGGTCAAAGTGCTTCCAACAGATGGCCATATAACCTCCAAAGAAGGAGACTCCACCACACTCTAAGGCAGCATATTCCACAGTTTAACAGCTCTTACCATCAGGAAGTTCTTCCTAATGTTTAGGTGGAATCTCTTTTCCTATAGTTTGAATCCATTGCTCTGTGCCCTAGAACAATGGATTCTCCCAATAGAACAACGGGAGGAGAGATGAAAGGACAACTTGTGCATCAAGGTCCTTTAACCTACTACCCAGAGCCTTTTAATATGATATCCTGAAGGCTATGCCTTGCAGTTTTATTGATCCCCACGTGAACCAAAAGGAAGGGACTGTCAGCAGGCTTGATGAGTCTTCTCTGTCTCTCTATTACTTCACAGACTTTTGCCCCAAGGAGATAGCATACCTCACTTACATTCTCACTAGAGCACTGGAGAGCAAATAAAGCACTGCCTCTCCAGCTCAACAAGCCTAATCCAATTTCCTTCTTACCCACTACCATTCCATGGGGTTGGTATTGACTGTCAATTTCCTCTCCAGTCAGTCTCTCAGTCTTTTCTTTGTGGAACTCAGAGGGCAAGTCCTCCCAACAAAGACTCAAAGGTGCATAACATTTCTCCCTTTAAAGGGATAGGAGGGAGTTTCTCTGCCCGTAAAGGATCAGTGAGGGAGGAAGGACAGGGCATAAAGAAATGATTTGCAGGTCTGGTCAGTGGTTCCTAAAGAATTTCATGAACTCTCAGGGACCCAATAGGGCAGTTCTGTTTCTGCCCAGGAAGCTAGTGTGCTGGTGCATGAGCTAGGTGGATAGATAAGAATGGTTAGTTAGCCTAAGCTGCTCCAAAGAAATATGCTTCTCTTTCATATTTAATTGAGAGTTAGAAGAGTCTTTCTTTTGCAGCTCCACTCAGGAGTTTTTCCAGAGTAAAAGACAAAAATGCTTTTATTTTACTGAGGAGTTCAGGGGTGCAGACAACAAGAAATCTGCCTTGATGAGTACCTCCATGTTTTATTTGGTGTGGAGAGAGGAAACTGTTCTTAATTGTGTACAGTAAATCAGCAAGAAACTTGGGAGACAGTGTTTAATTGTTCATGGAATGGGAATGGGAAAGAAGAAGACTTGCCATCTGTCCTGTGAGCCTGTGCCTTTCTCAAAGAATCTGGGACACAGAAAGCAGAACCAGCTGGCCCAAGCAAAGTGCATCTGCTCACCTTTAATTCACTAGTTAACATTTTCTAGGGTTATGCAAAGTGATAGTTATTTTAACTATCCCAAAATACTGTGTAGTTATTACACCGTGTGTGTGTGCGTGCACACATGCCTACAAGTTGTCTGTCAACTTAAGGCAACCCCATGAAATTCATAGGGTTTTCTTGTGCAAGAAATACTCAGAGGTGCTTTTGCCAGTTCCTTCCTCTGAAATATAGTCTATAGCATTCATTGATGATCTCTCATCCAAGTACTAACCTGGGTTGACCCTGCTTATCTTCCAAGATCAGATGGGATCTGGTGCCTTTAGAGTATTTAGGCCATAGCTCTCACACTAGTGAGGTTTATTAATAGGATGCAGTTTTCAGGGCTCTAAGGACATTGCCTTAACACTCTGACCCAATGTTTCAGGGGATGTCTGAACACTGACCATGTAAGTTATTTAAAGTAAATTATTTCAAGAGGCTAGAGGGAAATTTATCCAACTGACATACGTCTTCCTTCCAGTCTGTTCTGAAGAGCTGTTACATTCAATTTGCATAGAAAGATGAAATATTATAACTACCTAGAAGATCACAATGTTTTTAGATCTAGTTTTGTACAGTACAGCAATGATTCTACTAAAATCTTATCTATAATAGTACTGTTATTGCTTTTTTTTAAAATTAGTATTACTATGTTATGTCTGGATAATACTATGTAGTTCTTTAGTATATCCTTTTTCTTTAAATGCCGTAATATCAATTGGCTAAATAAGTCTGTCTACCTCATCTTTCTTTAATGCTAGTGTGTATGCATGTGAAAGACAGGAAGAGAGGTAAAGATGTCCCTACCTAGTAGAAATTAGTCAGCAGGATATCTAGAAAGATCTGTGAGATTCTTCCTAAAAAGCAAATAGTAGCAGGTTTCCAGGTCAAAAATCCAGCTTCTGAGCTTACTGTGGGGAAGAATTTGAGGAGCAGCTTAATCTGTGTGTTCTAAGATAACCTTTGTTGACTCCAGTACATATCACAAGACCTGGGCACCCCACAGATACAGGGACATGAGTTTGAATAAAGTGTCCTTAGGCATTAGCTTCTAACTTATATTTTTACCGTCATGGTAATAGGCTTACAGAATGCCATGTTCTGGTCAAATGTGACCCCAACCCCTTTTTGCCATTAACATTGTGTGTAGTGTCAGTGTCAGTCTAATCCCTCCAACTGTTCTCCCTACAAATGCAGATAACCAGCCAAAAAGCATCCCCCCAAATAGAAGCAGGCTTGTTTCCCACCCCTGATATACTTAATGAAGTAGATGATGAAGAACACTGGTAGGAAGAATAACTTATTTCCAGAAATCCAAAATACTATTATAGAAGATTTAAAACAGAACCATTTTTTTAAAAAATCCTTATGCCATAATGCATATTTAGGGAGACATATTTCTCTACACCTGATTTTCCCCTTTGGTCTGGCTGTTCACAACTGTCTGACTTTGTTTACAGAGAGCACTAACAGTGACAAATCTTGCTTGAGGACCCAGACCGTACGCCTTGCTCCCCTCCCTAAATGAAGACACGTACAACTTCAGGCTATGTTAACAAATTGTATTGAGTACAAGATAAACATAAGGATGAAGTACAGGCTAGTATGAAAATAATTGGCAATAAAAGGCTGCAACTTGCTAATGGCTGCAAATGGTTGGCACTATTGCATGGGCCTGGATCCCTTCATTTCCCAACCCTGTGTTGGCCAATGGTCCAATGTCAGATGTTACCAACCCTTCCTTGAGGGGAGAGTTCCTGGCCAAGCCACCTGCTCGACACTCTTTCCTCTCCTAGAAACAAGGTGTTAAACATTAAACGGGGGGGGAGGAGAAAGGGGGTCTCCGTGAACTTGAACTTGATGGAGACCCTGCTATTCCCGGATCAGGGCCCATGCCATCCACCTAGCAAATTGCAACAAGTAAACATGATTAAACATATAACAAACATATTGCAACAATAAAAGGAGGGTGGGCGGATTCTTTGGCCTTTATACCAGCCCCCAGCGCAGGCTCCGTGTCATCCGGCCATGCTGAAAGCATAACCAGAAGTCCCGCCTTCGGCCTCCTTATGGCCAATCGGGGCAAGGGATGCTCGTCCCGATTGGCTCCCTGTTTTCATGCTCCTTCCCGGCCCCATTGCAAGCTGGGAAGAAGGCCAAGATGGCCAAGGGAGCCATGGTGAGAAGAGCCACAGGGGGTGCCGGCCAGGCCACAAATAGGCCCATCAGCAAGCCGGTAAGCCCCCTTCCCCTTTTAAATACAGAAAATTAGTAGGAAATGAGTGCTTATCTGGTGGAGTGTTGAACCAAACACACATTCTTCCAAAGGGAGAGATGGAGGATGTGTGTGTGTGAGAGAGAGAGACAGAACACTCTAAAATGCTAGAGCTTTAAGACAGAAACCTGAATGACAGGTAATAAATATGAAACGTGTATAGCTTGGAAGTACTATATGTAGTATGTGGGGAAATAATTATTGTAATGTAAAAGCAATCCTGTGTACCCCATTCACATCCTAAGATAAGTCTAGGTTTTTTCCCTGCATGCTTCTGTTCTCCCAAACTCCCTTTCTCTTATTTCACTGGGCACTTCCAGCCAACTGGAGTGCTGGGTCATTCAACACATGACCTAATTTAAATTTTATTGCTCTTTGAGAGACTTCTTTTAAGTTAGAGTTTCCGTGTGGCTGTAGCCATTTTATCTTCATCCTTTCTTTTGTAACCATGCTGCTGCTATGAAGCCATGCCATGATGTTCACCATACAGCCTCTACCGCTAAAAGGCTGGGTGAGTCTTTCTACCCTAAATCCTCCTAGTTAGTTAGGAACACTCTTTTTAAAGTTTGTTTTAGTATGTACATTGAGATTGATATACCTTCAGTAAACTTTTGATTTGCATTTTTAAACTGTCTCCTTTGTTTTGTAATGAGTCTAATTCAATGGGTGACCAGAACAGACCACAGACCTCTGAATACACTTTTAAATGTTAATTGAGATTTTCTGTCTCAGCATCCCTAAGCGTCTCTCTGCATCACTTTGAAAGTAAATGATTTTTTTAAACTCCTTTTAAAGAAGATATTTTTATTGCTTTTTAAAAGGGCTAGATCCCTGGAATTTTTTAAATACATTTTTATTTTTAGACTCATTCCTCCTACACTTTACAAGTGTGGAAGACATTAAATCAAACAACAAAGAAGAAATAAAAAACAATGTAGCCATGGCTCTGTCTCTTGCTCACTGTGCAGGCCATACCCTTGATGTGCCCTTTAGTACGGAACAGTAATATCCGTGGGCGGAGGTTATTAAAACCTCCGCATTGTCATGGACGGATCATTTCCTGGTCAAGATGGAGCTAAGAGCCACTGTATGCCCCACCGGGGGTGGCGGATCCATTAGAATGGTCTGCCCTCGAAGGCTAATGGAACCAATTGGATTTCAGAAAGCCTTGGAGGGTTTGTTTAATGGTTTGTAACGCCGGTGATTCTGTCGAAGCTTTGGTTAATATTTGGAACACCGACCTCACCAAGTCTATCAACATAATCGCTCCCAAACATCCTTTCCAGCATGCTCCTAACTGTAAGCCCTGGTATTCAGAGCAGCTTAGGAAGATGAAGCAGGCTGGACAACGACTAGAGCGCACCTAGTGGAGGACTTGACTTTTATCTGACAAGACTCGTCACAGGAATTTCCTTAATTCTTATCGAGAGGTGATATATGCAATGCAGAAGTCTTTCTCCTCTGCACGTATTGCATCTGCAGAGTCCTGTATAGCAGAACTATTTAGGGTGGTGGGAGTTGACACAGGTTTCACCTACGCAGAACCTCTTACTTAACCCGACGACAGCCTGCTGTGACGCATTCAACAGCCACTTTGCAGATAAAATCTCTCGGATAAGAGCCGACTTAGATGCCAGTGATATGACGGAATCTATAGACGAGGTGTCCAGCGACTCCATTGATGAAATTTTATTGGATCAGCTTCAATCTGTGAGTACTGATGACGTGGACAAGCTCCTTGGTAGAGTGAGGAAGACAACCTGTCCACTCGATCCTTGTCCATCATGGCTGGCCACCCAAGCGGGCGACAAATTGAAAGTATTCCTTAGGGACATTATCAATGTGTCTTTCAGGGAGGGGTCCATTCCATCCTGTCTGAAGGAAGTGGCGGTTAAGCCGCTCCTGAAAAAGCCTTCCCTAGACCCCTTGGACAGGAATAACTATAGCACATTCTCCTTGCTCCCTTTTTTAAGCAAGGTGATCGAGAGGGTGGTCACTTCCCAACTCCAAGCTGTCTTGGATGAAACTGATTATCTAGATCCATTGCCAACTGGCTTTAGTATAGGATATGGAGTTGAGATTGCCATGATTGTTCTGGCTGACGACCTTCGCTTGGGGATCAACAGGGGTAGTGTGACCCTGTTGATGCTCTTGGACCTCTCAGTGGCTTTTGATACAATAGATCATTCATCCTCTTGGATCGCCTGAGAGGGTTAGGAATTGGAGGCACTGCCTTGCAGTGGTTCCGTTCCTTCCTCTCGGGCGGATCCCAGAGGGTGAGGCTCGGGGACAGTTGCTCTACTATAATAGAGCTTAATTGTGGTGTCACTGATACTATTTAACATCTATATGAAGCCACTGGGAGAGATCATTCGGAGGCATGGAATCATTTTTAAACTTTGACTTCAGATGGCATCTCTCCTCTTAATGATTGTCTTAAAGCAGTAATGGACTGGATGAGGAAAACAAATTGAGACTGAATCCAGACAAAACACAGGTACTAACAGTTACAGGCCCGAAACCAGGTCTGGGAATACAACTTCCAATCCTGGATGGATTCACACTCTCCTCCAAGGACTGTGTCTGCAGTCTGGGGGTGCTCCTGGACCCATTGCTCCAGATGTCTAATCAGGTAAATGCAACAGCCAGGAGTGCTGTTATGAACTTTGGCTGATACACCAGCTGCATCCTTTCCTAGAAATCAGGGGCCTCGAAACTGTGGTACATGCACTGGTAACGTCTCATTTCGACCTCTGCAATGCTCTCTGCATGGGGCTACCCTTGTGCTTGACTCGGAAACTTCAACTAGTTCAGAACATGGCAGCCAGGTTGATTTCTGGTGTTTCCAGAAGAGAGCATATAACACCTGTGTTAAAAGCTCTCCACTTGCTGCCTATTAGGTTCCGGGCTCAGTACAAGGTGTTGTTTATGACCTTTAAAGCCCTACATGGTTTGGGTCCAACTTACCTCCGGGACCGCCTCCTCCCGTATGACCCTCCCCGGGTACTTTGGTCTTCTGGGAAGAATCTGTTGCAACCTATGAAAACAAGGCTGTCGGTGACCTCCTAGAGGGCCTTCTCTGCTACCGCTCCCAGATTATGGAATGGCCTGCCGGATGATATCCGTCTTATTACCATCTTAGACAGCTTCAGAAAAGCTGTCAAGATGGATCTTTTCCAGCAGGCCTTTCCCGAATAGCTATCCCAGCCTGAAGATTCAGCTGCCTTTTCCCTTAAACTGCCACTGGATTATTCTATTTTTCTCTTTTTAATTACTGTATGTTTTTAATCTTTATAATTTAATATTGTTTTAAGGAATGGGTGGGTTAGTGTACTTATGTAATTATGGGATTTTTATGCTGTAAGCCGCCCCAATTATTATTAATAATATTATTATCAATGGCATCAGAGGTGTCAACTAATAAATACTGGTGACAACCATGCCACTTTAGTGGTGCAAATGGTGATGGTGATGGGTGGTACCAGTGGTTATTCAGGAGAGGGGAGGGTATGCATTCCATTAGTGATATCCAGTTGCAAGGTGAGTGTAAGGATTCTAGTACTGTGGTGTTGCCTGGAGTGAAGACTTACACATCTTCCTTCTTAACCCCTGTGGTGGCTTTCAGGAAGAAGTTCTTCTGCAATAGCAGGAACTAATCTGTTCAGGAGTATCCTTGCAAGGATTTTTCCAGCAATAGAAAACAGTGTTATACCTCAATAGTTTGAGCAATCAGATTTTGCTCCTTTATTCTTGTACAAGGTGATGATGACTGCATCTCGGAGATCTTATGGCAGTTCCCCTTTTTCCTAGCAATTCACAAAGAGTTTGTGTTATTTAACATGGAGTACATGACCTCCGTGTTCCCAAACTTCAGGTGGGATTCCATTAATCCCAGCTGCCTTGCCGTTTTTCATCTGCTGTATGGCCTTAAGGGTCTCTTCCAAAGTGGGAGCTATGTCCAATTCATTTTTCATCGGTTTTTGTATCATATGTTGGATAGCTGAGCCTTGGACTACTCAGTTGGCACTGAAGAGACTTTGAAAATGTTCAGCCCATCGATTCAGGATGGAGGCTTTATCAGTAATTAGTGTTTGACCATCTGTACTGTATAAGGAACTTTGGACCTGATAAGTAGGTCCAAACACTGCTTTAAGAGCTTTGTAAAATCCTCTAAGATCACCCAGATGTGCACAGCATTGTGTCCTTTCTGCTATATTGATCCACCACTTGTTCTGCATGTCTCGGAGTTTTTGTTGAAGTTTACTACATGTGAGGCAGAAAGTTGAGATCTCATGATATAGGGTAGGATAGAAATATCTTAATACACTAAATGCATAAACATAAAATAAATGTTAATTTAATGTAATATTTATTTTCTGAAATTTATGTATTATTAAATAAGATAATCATTTATAAATAAAATATAATATTTATTAACTATCTATTTAATAAAATAAATATAGGATAGATATAATACAATACAAATAAAATAGATAAATTAAAGAAATTGCAAAATGGAAGAAGAAATCACTTTGTATGGACCATTTCTTTCTTTTGAGGAGAGTGGTTTTCACTAGCCATGGAGGGGGAGGGAGGGAGAGAGAGAGATTTGGAAAAGGAAGATCCCAGGAGGAAAAGGAACAGCCCATTTATTACTCCTCCCTGTTGCAGGGATATTCTTTTGTCCACAATGTGTGTTCTAGTATGGCAGGAGGGTCTTTTTTCTAGCAGGCAGCATGAGGAAAGATTTGTGCTGTACTGCATTTGCTATTTGAAGGTGGCCATTTGCCTTTCCATCAGGATTCAAAACAGGCAGGCAGGTCTGTAGGGTAGGCTCATATGGTTGCATTAAAACTTTAATACTGATGACTTTCTAAATGTAAATAGTCATAAAATCTGGGAATCAACCAGACAACAGCTATAAATTTCCCCCACATGCTAGTTAATGCCTTTATAACCATATTGTAAAGGGGCTGAACTTTTTCTTCAATTTCATTAGCTGTTTCCTTGGTCAAGGTGAATGATGTACAGCTCCCCACCCTTTTGCCTGGAATGAAACAGGCTTTAATTTAAGCCTCAGTGGCACAATATTTGAAAATGCAAAATGCAGAATTATGATATACTATTAACATAGGTAGGATTAAACTATATTAATCATCAAGGGAACTTATTAAAATATCAACAATAATTAGTCATTCAAATTAATTACCTTTTGGTAAATGTTAGCATTTATATCCTTCTTTTACACAAAGGTGGAAAAAAGGGTGGGGACATGATTTATTGAAAGAGTTGTGATTGCTTGATGGAAATATGTCCCTTGGGTTTAAAGCAATAGAGAATGCATTATGTCGATATGATTCATTCCCCCAGAGAGTTTTTTGTGTGGGGGGCCAGGAATGGGCCTTTCCATGCAGAGAAATGATATCTATACATCTATTCCTCTATATCTACATAGATACATAGATACAGCATATATACACCATATAGTATAGATACAAGTACTGTATATATATTCTAGGAAAGTGTCCAAGCTTCAAACATTTCCTGGATCATTTTGACTCTGAGTCAGCAACAAGATTAGGTATGAAAATGACAATTTACCACAATCTGTACACAAAAGACATCTTTGAATTACAGTGGAGCAATTCCCATGTTGAATTAAGCAATATTCAGTAAGTTGAAAAACCATTGGATGAGATTCTTTTAATAATTGAACTTGAACCTATGACATCAGAAAAGATATAGTCAAACTACCTAACAAAAGAGACATTAGTTCTTTTGAGCTGAGGTAGTTCTTTAATGTTGTTTTCTAGCCACCTCCTTTGTGTAGCTGAAATTATAACCACAGCTGAGATTTTCTATATCTCAAGCCTATATGTCCTTGATTTTGTGCTGGAAGACTGTAGTGTGGCTTTATATTGTTAAAAAAAGTTTGCAAATTGAATATTAAAGTCCATGGTGAATGGAATTGGCTAGGATAAGAATTCAAGAAAGGTGCAAAAAAGAAAAAAAAGTCTCTCTTCCTCCACAAAAACTCCATATCCAACAAAGGAATAGCAAAAACATACAAACACAATCATTCTAGTTGCTTCTGCTCCCCCTTTGCTCTCTTTATGCATATGCCCTTCTAGATACAGCCTCCCCTACTCATATGTGCATGCCATTGTTCCACTGCTGAAATCTCTGTCAATAGAAAACAAAAACCTAAATCCTAAACCTTTCAAACCCTGTTTCTCTGAATTTTATCAGTTTTATCTTCATTTTCAAATGTCTGTTGTAAAAAAAATACAGTATGGTATATTGTAGTCAAAGAAATCTATTTGGTGCTATTAAGATGTATTTTGTTGATATTTCACTAGGGAGAACAGATAATCTTTGGTTTGTATGTTAAAATATGTCTCCAGCATAGTATATAGTAACAGAAACATTTACTGTATAATGGCTGCTTTAACATTTGTGCTCTTATGAGCATAAGTTGTACCGAATGAGTCCTTTTTGTCAAGTCTGTCTGTTTGGTGACCTAACCATGTCCATTCTCATGGTTCCCATTATTCCAAATGGCTTAGGAATTTTAGTAATGTATGACTTACTGTTAAGTGAATACAACTAGAGGATTAAAAACTATCACTAATTATATATATTCACTTCATGGTAAGAATTGCCTACAATCTTCGCTCTTAAAAATCTGTTCATTAATTCCAGCAACTGAGTGTATTACAAGAGATTTCTCACCCTCAAACTTATTTCTCTGGAGACTTGTGTCTTTAAGAGCAACTTACTCAGACAATTTGACTGAGTAGTTCTTTCTCCATCCTGAAGCATATAATTATACTTTTTAATATGCTTCCCAAACTATGCCACTGATTTGTGCTAGCATAATCCACAACTCCCAGGGTTTCTGAGGCCAGCTCAATGTTGGTTTTGATTTTTAAGACCCTGAACATCTTAGATCAAGGACCTCTTTTTATGGAGCCAGTGGCCAAGGCAACAAGTTCTTCGCTTGGCTAGGACATCAGGGATGTAATTTTTCACATATTTTCTTCTTGAAGGAAGCAATGAACAATTTTAGAAATTTTCTTTAACAACTGTGAATTTTTCCATACACTATTTTCAACTCAGGATTTATTTTATGCAAAATTTGCATGTGTTTGTTTTGCACAAAAATAGCATTTTTTATGTAGGAAACAATATTTTCTGCATAACAGCAAAACAGTGAAACTACAAAACAGAAGAAAATGCTGTTTTCTGTACAATACAACCACATGCAAACTTTTTTTGTTTTGTTTTTTATTTATTGTGTTACACAAGTCTCGTCATTAATACATCTCTTTCACATCTTGTTTCATTTCATATGTAACTTTCCATCTTACATTAAACTTTAGGAGATAGCATAGAAGTTTTACCTTTGTTTGTTATACATTACCCAATGATTTATTTGCAATTCTTTCTTCCCCTTCAGTTCCTTCCTTCCTGTTTATATTGCTTGGGTCTCTTAACTATCTAATTTTCCCCCTTTTTTCTGCTTGGCTTACTCTCTCTGTTGCTTCTGTTTCTTATTACAATCATATCACACCTGTATACTATAGTATATTGTCTTTCCAATTGTCTTGATTAAAACTGTTCTTTATTTATTTATTTCTAGCCTAATTTCTTTTCATTTTCTCGAATATATACTTCTTTACAGATTCCCAATCCTTTTCAACTTTGTTGCAAGGTCTATCTTTCAACATTACTGTGAGAATATCCATATCCATCATTTCCCATACTCTGCTCAGCCATTCATCCATTGTAGGAGTTATCTTATTTTTCCATTTTTGTGCATATGTGTGATGTACCAAGCACACACGCTCACATTCAATCAATAAATTTATTGGCAAGGATTCGTGTGTCAGGAACATAGAACAAAGCCGAAACCGAATACAGCTAGAGCAAACCCCAGATAAACCCCACAGCATGAGAAAGGCCTTTAGGGAGGATAGATGCCTCCCTCTCAGGGCGGCTTGCACCTGGATGATCTGACCTTGAGCTGCTGTGGAGAGAAAACGCTCCCAGGCCAACTAGGCAGGCTGACCTCTCTCCAAAACTCCAGAGGCCTAGGCAAGGGAAGCAGCCTCATGTCAGGGTCCTCCATGAATTCCACTCCAATTCCCAGAATTCAGGGATGAGCCTGACAATATGCCACTCTAGCTGCCATTATCATATACATCACAGTCCTCCACTTATTCTTCATATGTTCTTTATCTATATCCTCTATCATATTTAGTAAATAAGTTTCTGGGTTATACTGATAGTTCACCCCCATAATCTCCTTTATCTTGGAGTGTATCTCTTTCCAAAACTTTTTGTCCATAGAGCAACACCACCACATATGAATTAATGTACCGGGGGCCTCCTCACACTTCCAGCGTTCTCTTTGCCCAGTTTTGTACATATTATCTATTTTTACTGGTGTGAGGTACCACCTATAGAACATTTTTTAAAAGTTTTCTTTTGGGTTTTGTGATAGTGTGAACCTTTGAGTATATTTACATGCCTTTTCCCACTTACCGATTTCTATATTATGTCGCATCTCTTGGGCCTACTTATTCATTTGCTCTTTCACTTGCTTAGTTTCAAGATCTCTATCTAGTAAGACCCTATAGAATTTGGCTATGTGATGCTTTTCCCTACCAAAGCAAATCTTGTCCAGTTCATTTTCCACGAATTGGAATTCTTCTAATTTCTTATCCATCTTAAATTTCTCATATACTTGCTTATATAGGATCCAATTAATTTTAAAACCTTCTTTTTCTAATTGTTCCCTGGTTTTAATTCTGTCTATCACTTGACCTTCTTTGACCAGCAGTTCATGATAGTGGCAAACTTTGAACTACAAAGATGCCCATCAGTTCATATTCTTCTTCTCAGTGTTTTCTAACGTTCAAGGAACATGTTTTTTGACCACTTTCTGAATATTTTCATATATTCTTTTCATACCATAGGACACACACAAAAACCACCATAATAATATATTGCAAAAGGCCACAACCCTCTTGTTTACCACTTTAGTAGCTTGGCTCTGCATGGGTTTGGATCCACACAATTAGATGTTTTTCATGTCAATCAGTCACCAGACTTCCCAGCCTATCTGCTGGGAACAACTTGGGCTGACAAAGATGGGAATCGACATGAGCAAAATCCACTTTGTGGGTCCCTTGACACCTGGAGATGAGTCAGGGTCACTCATCTCTTTTTCTGGGTATGACCCAGATCATCCATACCCACAGGATCCAACAAGGGGATCTCTGATTGGAGATAATGAGAATGAAGGCATTGTACCTCCCAAACTGGATCCTGCCCCATTCAACACTGCCTGTTGAAAGTTGGGACAAAAAGAAAATAAAGTTACAAGTCATAGAATCATAGAATTGCAGAGTTGGAAGAGACCACGAGGGCCATCCGGTCCAACCCCCTGCCATGCAGGAAATCACGATCAAAGCATCCCCGACAGATGGCCATCCAGCCTCTGTTTAAAGACCTCCAAGGAAGGAGACCCCACCACACTCCGAGGGAGTCCAAAGCCCAAATGTGGGCTGAGCACCAGGGGGAAGGTTGTGTGTTCCTATGTTCCCTATCTAGAGCTGACTGAAGAATCCGGGTTGGTTGGGAGAGCCTACCAACAAGACTGTGTCCTGATTGGCTGGTTCGTGTGCTGGCCGAGGGAGTCTGCAAAATTTGCATGGACTCCTAGGCCAGAGTTGCCAGCACCTGAAAAAAGATCATGCTGTACTACCACTTGTCTATCCTGCTGCACACCACAAAATTGGGCTACCAGGTAAGTCTGTGGTCATGCTTTCCCATAGGAGTCAACCTTAACATTTGATTCATCTTCAGTGGAAATTTTGAGGGTACCGATATGCTTTTGGTCTGAATCATGATAATGATGCCAGTCAAAGCTCATAATGGCTTAGGACCATGACCCTCATGGTTCTAAGCCATTAAGGGCTTTGACCAGCATCATTATCACCATGATTCAAACCAGAAGCATATTGGTATCATGAAGGGAAAGGAATGTCTCTCTCTTTATAGGCCTGCTTGAGCAGTGAGATCTTATGGAGGCTCTATATCCAACCACCAAGAGAAATACACAATGGGAGGACATGAGGAAAAGCCTTCTCTATTATGATACCCCATTTATGGAATGCCTTTGAGTCCCTATTGGCACTGACTCAATTCTAGCTCCATTCTAGCTACAAATTAAAACATGACTTTAAAAAAGAAAAGAAAAGAAACTATTAGAAGGAACTGGTAACATTCAACGAATCTGCTATAAAAGTGAGACAGATTCTCAGGATATATAAAAGAAGATTTTATTTCTCAAAGTAGTCCAGCGCATTTCAACCAGAATGGCCTTTTTCAAGGGCTCTCAATAAAAGGAAGGGAGACTATATATATATATATATATATATACCCAAAAATACTACTCTACGGTGAACTC
The DNA here is from genome assembly GCA_030847615.1 of Gambelia wislizenii. Taxonomy (NCBI): domain Eukaryota; kingdom Metazoa; phylum Chordata; class Lepidosauria; order Squamata; family Crotaphytidae; genus Gambelia; species Gambelia wislizenii. The sequence continues at coordinate 170,442,854 of JAUMIR010000002.1, forward strand.
GCTGTGGGTCAGCGTAAGAGGGGCGCTCCAAAAAAGCGATACAAAGACTCCCTGAAACAACATCTCAGGCTTGGCCAAATTGATCACCAACAGTGGTCCGCCCTGGCCTCACATCGGGAGTCATGGAGACACACTATCCACAATGCTGCAGCATTATTTGAAAACTCACGCCGAACAAGTCTTGAAGAGAAATGACAACACAGAAAGAATCACAACCCAAAAACATCACCCAAGGAGACCTTCTGCTGTGCTTTTTGCAACCGGACTTGTTTATCTTGGATTGGCCTCTTTAGTCATCAGCGCGCTTGCAGAAAGCGTGGGATGTGTCCTTCCTGAATCTTCGTTTGCGAAGAAAAGCCAGATATATATCTGCATTAATAATTATAAGCAAGATATAGGTTTGTGTGCCTCATATCAAATGATATATGAAATACATCCCTTCAGCAATAGTACATTAAACTAGATAAAACTCTATACATATAAAGCAATACTTACAAAACAATGTTATAATTGATCTGTAGGGAATTCAAAGAAGTGTGAAGTCGAAGGCTTTCATGGCTGGCATCCATAGATTTTCCTTGTTTTTTTTCTGAGCTGTGAGGCCGTGTTATGGAATAGTTTCTTTCTGACGTTTCGCCTGCATCTGCAGCTGGCATCTTCAGAGAAGATACTCAAAGTAGGCGGCAAAGTATATTTCTGCATTTCCCCCCTTCCATGCTTATCAAGTCATCTTAATCATAACAACTTGATGGCAGGGAACAGCTTAGAGAATATATAAAAACCGGAACTCTAAAGTAGATGGCTCAACTCCAGATTTACATTTAGAACATGGAGGGCTACCAACCCTTAGCATCTAATCCATTTCACTTTTCAGCAAAGTCGTGTCACTCTGAGAAAAAAAATAGTCTCCAGAATTTTTATTTATTTATTTATTAGTTATGTATACGCCGCTCTTCAGCCACAAGGCTATCAGAGCGGCTTACAAACTGTTTTAAGCAATAACAATTTACATATCTGCACTGCATTAAGCAGTTTCCAATGTGTGTTAACTACTCATTTTACTGATCTATGAAAGGATGGAAGGCTGAGTAAACCTTGGAGCCCTCTGGAATCGAACTTGCAATGTGGTGACTTGCAGTGCTGGCATTTAACCACTGCACCATTAGTGGTTAATTAATTAAAATATATTAAATATTTAAATATTTAATATATTTAAATATTAAATATAATAGGTGATGGTAGGAGAAGATTTCTTTCTACCTGTGAAGCAAAGTCATAGAATAATAGAATCTCAGAGTTGGATGCAACCATAAAGTCATGGGAATCTGTACTGAAGAAGGTCTACCCACCCCCACCTGACTGGTTATCTATGTGAAGGCTAAGAAATTGCATTGTCAAAAGACCTTCATGCTGTTAAGTACTGCAGCTCTTTATTTTTTTAGGCTAGTTAGTTGGAATGTGCTCTTTTTATATGATGGTTGGATTTCATACATTGGTTTTAATGTGGTTTAGTGGTGAAACAAGGTTGTGTTCTTGCACCAACTTTATTTACAATCTTCTTTAGCATGATGCTCCAAAGGGCTATGGCAGAGCTTGAAGAAGGCGACGGCAACTATATACGTTACCGTACTGATGGTAGCTTGTATAACTTAAGCCGTCTGAGGGCTCACACTAAGACTCAAAAATATCTAGTCTGTGAGCTGCTCTTTGCTGATGATGCTGCCCTTGTTGCCCACACAGAAGCAGCTCTGCAGCGCCTAACATCCTGCTTCGCAACAGCTGCAGAGCTGTTTGGGCTGGAAGTCAACCTGAAGAAAACAGAAGTTCTTTACCAGCCTGCACCACAGGACGAACACCACCATCCCCACATTGCCGTCAGCAAATCTGTGCTCAAGTCCGTTCAGCAGTTCACCTACCTGGGAAGCATCATCTCCTCAGATGCCAAGATTGACAAAGAGATCGATCACAGATTAGCAAAGGCATATAGTGCATTTGGAAGACTTCACAAAAGAGTCTGGAGCAATAAACACCTGAGGCAAAGCACAAAAATCAGTGTGTATAGAGCCATTGTACTGTCTATCCTTCTTTATGGATCTGAAACATGGGTCACCTATCACCACCATCTACAACTCCTCGAGCGCTTTTATCAGCGCTGTCTACGCACAATCCTAAATATACACTGGACTGACTATGTGACGAATGTTGCTGTCCTTGAGCAAGCAGGGATCACCAGTATTGAGGCCATGATATTGAGAATGCAGCTGCGCTGGGCAGGGCACGTTTATAGGATGGAGGACCATCACCTCCCAAAAATACTACTCTACGGTGAACTCGCCATGGGTCAGCGTAAGAGGGGCGCTCCAAAAAAGCGATACAAGGACTCCCTGAAACAACATCTCAGGCTCGGCCAAATTGATCACCAACAATGGTCCACCCTGGCTTCACATCGGGAGGCATGGAGTCGCACTATCCACAATGCTGCAGCCTTATTTGAGAGCTAACACCAAACAAGTCTTGAAGAGAAACGACAACGCAGAAAGAATCACAACCCAAAAACATCACCCAAGGAGACCTTCTGATGTGCTTTCTGCAACCGGACTTGTTTATCTCGGATTGGCCTTTTTAGTCATCAGCGTGCTTGCAGAAAGCGCGGGATGAGTCCTTCCTGAATCTTCGTTTGCGAAGAAAAGCCAGAGAGGTTTTGTAATATTTCAGTGTGCTCTAAAAACACCTTAGAGTTTTATTGTGGATGGCTGTGCATCTAACAAATATTTTAAATAAAGTATAAATAATTCACCTACTCTGTTCCATTAACTGTCTGTATTGTATCAAACTGCCTTTTATGGTTCTGGTACTGAAACCAAATAGATCTAAATCAAAACTCAACACTTACAAAATAATTCCACCCAGGGACAGGGGGTTTCCCAGCAGATAATGGCCCATCAACCAACCATTAGCCAAACAGACACTAACAAGCCTTGTATTTCTATACCCAGAAACTAACCATTCAATTACACAAATTTACATATCCTTCCCATCAGGGTTTCACAGCATATAAACTCCACACACACACCTACAGAACCATTCTCTGAGGATGCCAGCCACAGATACAGGCGAAATGTCAGAAACAAACTATTCCAGAACATGGCCTCACAGCCTGGAAAAAAAACAAGGAAAATCTATGGATGCCGGCCGTGAAAGCCTTCGACTTCACAGATCTAAATTTTCACAGTTTAAGAAAACACATTTGATACCAGTTCTAGTGTAATTAAAGTATGAAATGTTGTTACAGATACATTCAGCCCTCTGTATCCACGTATTTGGCCTCCATGGATTCCACCATCCGTAGATTGAAAATATTTCACAAAAAATAAATTCCAAGAAGCAAACCTTGATTTTGCCATTTTATATAAGAGACACAATTTCATATGCAATTGTATACATTGGGACTTGAGCATCCATGGATTTTGGTATCCATGTGGTGTGGGGGGTCATGGAAGCAAACCCCAGTAGATACCAAGGGCCCACTGTACTATATTATGCACACTTACTCTGGTGAGTAGGACACATCTTAATAAACACACATCCACACAAGGCATTTAGTATGAAATTGCCATACACAGTGGTTTGAACATTGTATTATGACTCGAGACCAGGGTTTGAATCACCACTCAGATATGGAAACCCGTTGGATGACCTTGGGCAAGTCACAGTCTCAGCCTCAGAAGACAGCAAAGGGACCCCCCCCTTGAACAAATCATGCAACGAAAACCCCATGATAGATCCACCTTAAGGTCACCATGACTTGGAAATGACTTGAAGGCACACAGCCACAACACATTATACAAACACCTGTGCTGGCTAATGGATCTCAAATTAGTGGAGTGGTGAATCCAGTCTGCATTTTAGCCTTGCTGTGCTGAGCCTATTTTGTTCAGTACTTTGAATATCCCCTTTAAAGTTAAGATTAAAAGCTGGAGTAAATTAATCGTCCCACTCACAGGGAAGTTGTTAGCTACCATCTGATGGACTTCCAAATAACTGTTATACTACATTTTCCCCTATAATTTTTCAGTCTATTCATGGCTTGCAGAAAATCCAGATATTTTTTTTCAGGAGAATGATGGAACAATGGAGTCCCACAGGTTATTCTTAGTGGTATTTTCCCATATTTGTAAGGTCAAGATTTTCTTGTGGATACTAATGCAATGAGCAGGTGAAGCTATCACAGCTCAGCATATGTTTGCTATAATTTTTGCAAGTGGTATGATTTTATCAACCTGCTTGTTTCTTTTTAATGTCTTTTAATTAACACTTGGATAGCATGGGGCAAATTGGATAGCACTACACATCTTTTGCTGAGCAGGAATAAATGGAAAAAATATTTCCACTGTTTATAAGCATTTGCCATTATTGTGTTATATAACATAATTTCAGGAAGATGGTCTGGTGGAAACACTAACATACTATTTTGGGAATTTGCCATTCTCTCTTACTCATCCCACTGTAGTTTGACCCTGGGTCCCATACTTCCCTCATAACACAAGGTTGCCAGAGGTGAAAGTCAGGTTTTATTTAGATACAACACTGGAACTTTATGAGCATAGTACCTGTAATTTGCAATAATCCCAATGTAATATGTATCCATACAAAGGTTCCTGAAGATTAACTGAACCTATTTTTTAGAAACAGGGGTAAGACAATAAACAAAAAAAGCACTACAACTTTCTGGGGCAAAAGAACGCAGTGTAATGAAACTACTATATTAATCATGTTTTTTTTCAAGTCTTAAGGCCAAAACAAAGGGTATTCCAGAAGAGTTAACAATAGTTAATGGTTGATGCTTTTACAATTGAATAGGAACAGGTGAGGTCTTTTGTTTGGAGGGGAGTAGTAGAGGTAGGACCTGTTTTACAAGCATTAAGGTCTCTAGCTATCATTGAGTGGGTTACTGAATGACTCACCTCCAGGTGTTAAGTCCTCTGACCTGAGTATTTGGTTTTTGGAGGATTTCCAAAGGCCCTTCCCCTGGTCTTGCATGAATCCCACCTTGGTATTTGGGGGTCCCTGGTTTGCCTGCAACCATGTGGATGGCCACCTTAACCAAATTATTAAATATAGCCAATTATTAGATATTCCAAGATGGGGGCTATCAGGGTATGTAACAGTTTCATTGTACTGTGGCTGTGTGTGTGCTTGATTTCATATTTTCTTTATCAAGTTTAGTTAATAGAGATGTTTTGGATGGATAGCCTGAAGCAACAGAAAACTTGGACACCTCTGTACAAAACCTACCAAGTATGAAATGGCTGAGATTAGGGTTTAGATACCTTTCTATTACTTTGGAAGTCAGAATTGCCCATAAAATAGAATGTGAGGAAATATAAATAACTTTTTGCAGTGGCACTAAACAAAGAATGGGGTCATTTTCTAGCAAACATGTTAAAAATGGGTATGATTTTTTTCCCTAAGCTTCCACAAAACCCCTTAAGTGTTGTCAGTTATATGATGATCTTAGGGCTGCAATTTAGCTGTGCTAGTTACTGTTTATTATATTTAGGATTTTTTTTTTAAAAAAGAGCTTTGTAACTTTACCATTGCTGGCAATTAATTTGTTCAGTAAAATAAGAAAAGGAACACTGTCATGTAATGTGGTGTTTTTAAAAATTCTTTGCTGATATATGATTAAGTATTCTCTTTCTCACAGAACAAAGTGTCTTGTTTCTTTGTTATTTCATTCCCTTGTTTTAGCAAAGTGGTGACTCCATGTCATCTTAATTTGAAATTTCCTTCCTAAAACTAATGAGTTACAGTACTGTATTTCCTTTAGAAACTAGCTGCAAGTGCTTTTGTCTAAGTTATAGGGAGGGTGAGATCAATGGATATGATACATAATATTTAAAAATTAAATTGATTTAGAATTTATGAAGTGTCAGTTACTGGTCAATGTCTGAAGGACAGTTGTAGGTCAATGTGTGAAGGAGGCTGGACAATGGAAGAAGCTAAGCTTAGAGGAAGCTAGAAGACAGGAAAGAAACAAGCAGCAAGGAGAGCTGGAGAGACAGGTAGGAAGATACAGAGGGAAAACCAGAATCCCTGGCTCTGCGTAAAGACCCAAGTTTGGCCTGGTGGCATTTTTTATCCATATTAGATCAAGAAGCAGCCAATGGGGGGTTGCTATTCTGGGGCCTGAGAAGACGAATGCTATCCACTCTAGCTTCTGGGAATTCACCACTAGGAACAACTGGCACATAAACCCTGGCAGCTCCACTTCAGCAACTAGCTGATTGTCAATATGAAAGTGGATAGGTAAACTATTATTTTATATCTGTCTGTGTGTTTGCATTCATGGGTGCATAGACTTCAAGAGCTGTGAAAAAAGCTACAGGATTTCAGAGAGATTAAAAAAAACTATTATATCATTTAGATTAAAAATGTATTTCACATTTCTAGCCCAATGAGTTGCTGCAGCTACAAACAGCATGTAAAATGATAATAAATACATAGTAACAGCAACAATATCTATTAAAACAATAAAATAACAAGGCACAAAACAGCTAGAATAAAAGGAAAGTAGATGGATAACCACACTAAGATTCATTTATTTTTATTTCTACGCATACTTACACGCATTCTTGCAGACAAGCAGACACACATGTAAAACAATAAAAGCTTGATTGTTTGTAACACATGAGCACACATGCTATGCTCCCCTATTCTGAAAAGTGTTTGAGTACTTAAACTGAATGCTTTAGAGTATTTCTAATTTGTTGTCTCTATTTTATTTCCTATATCTCCTTAAACAACCTTGAGAAGCAGGTCTTAACTTACTGAGCAAGACCTCTGAAGACACACACAAATAATTGCAAGTAGACTGTAGGCATAGCTCTTTTTAGAATGGAGCATGAGGTCCCACACATCTAAAGGACACACAAAAACCTGTACATTTTGTCTTTTAAAGTGTGTCTTGAAATAAAAACAAGGACTTGGATAACTGAATCAGGAAAAGGGAGGGGTGAATTGCTGGTTTTTTCTCCTCAATCATTCATTCTGGCACCTGGCTGTCTAGTCATATGAAAGCTGTAACTGGACCCCTGCACCATATTCAAGTAGTTCTTAGTAAATCCATGTACTAACCGTGGTCTGATCCTATAACATACCAGGAGCCAAGACCTTGTAGTTTTTAATATGTCACAGGAGGCAGACAAATAATCAAGAACATTAAAAAATAAACCCATCTCCAGACATTTTTCTTACCAGGATTGGAGGCATCAGTTAAGCAAAGAACTGTCTCCTTTTGCCAATAAAAACGATTGTTTAAGTACAGATAAACATGAAAAGGCTTCTTACAAAGGAAGAGATATAATTGGTTGTAGAAAGTTTTTAACTACATACTAAACATTTTTCCTATGGCACACTTTTCTTTTAGAAACACAAGGAACTTTACTATGCCATAATCAATGTGTTAGTTTTCAAAGGTACTACAAGACTCATTGTGTTGTTTTGTTCTGACTCCATTGTTTTCCTTTATACTTTTTATCTGCATTTAGTTGGAAGAGAACACAGCTGTGTTGTTCATCACAGAGAGGCTACCAGTGAAATTGTTTTGTTTAATATTAGGAAACAGTGAAATTCTAACTCCCATGACAGTCATCTGTGGGACTTAGGTACTTCTCTGCTGGCAGAAAGGAATTGAGCATCTATCTTTAAGGTCCCCATTAAAATCTAGCATAAATCAAGCAGCAGCAATATTCATTCTGGTGATGTGCCCCCCAAAATAGTGGGATTCTATCTGTTTGTACGAGGGTGGCTTTGGATCTGGTGTTGCTAATTTTTCCTTCATTGTCATAAATAGAGTCAAGGTAGGGATGGAATTCCAGGAAAATAATCTTCAGTAGTCTAAAAAGTCCAATAAATAATCTCACATCCTGGCTGGTGTGGGCTAACAAGGCTTAGAAAGTAAGAGTCCCTGACCCAACACACACAGGATTGCACTTAACAATTGCAAAGTGCTCACTCATCACCAAAAATAATACCAAAATGAACAGTAAATTGTAACATAATGAATATTTAGACAAGCCTGTATACTACCCAGGGGAAAAAAAGGTGCTACTATGCTATTGATCAGAGCTTGATGAAGCAACATTTTCAGACCACAACCTCCAAAATCTACCAATCACCACAACCATGGAAACTGGTGGATTACTGGAGTGGTAATTCCAGAAAGTAGCTTTTCCAAGCTCTGGCTTTAATTTGAAAACACTTTCAATAAGGGAGAAAGCATTGTTTAAAACTGTATAGGAGAATTACTGTAGCAATAGCAATATCAGTAGCACTTATATTTCTATATCGCTTATCAGTGCCAAAGAACTCCCTAAGTGGTTTAGAATGTGTTAGAAAATTACCCCCAACAAGCTGGGTACTCGCTTTGGCAACCTACGGAAGGATGGAAGGCTGAGTGAACCTTGGAGCGCTGCAGGCTCAAACTCACAACATTGTGGGCTGCAGCACCAGCATTTAACCACTGTGCCACTGTGCCATCCCACATTCCAGGAGCCCTGATATACCATGCATAATTACTATAATATATGGAGTATCTTCACTAAATACAGAGCAATCAAATAGTCAGCAAAAGCTCGACTTCAGCACTCTGGCTGTTTACACGGTGCAAAATAAATTATATGACAGAAATAAATGCTGTTCTAGTTTCAATGTCAGTTATAGATTTTTACAGATATAATAGAAGACCTAAATCAGGCCCCAATGATATTACCAAAACTGATACATTCTCATTCATTAATTTTTCAGGCCACCACTAGCTTTCTGCATAGTCTGATACCCAAAAGAGGCCAAGCCCTAGGAACAGGCACACCATCTCCAGACACCCTTTCACACTCTGCAATGATAGCATTATGATCCCATGGCTGCATCCTGTGGAATCCCTTGATTTGTGGTTTGGTCAGAGGCACTAGAGCTCTCAGGAAGACAATTCTAAACATTCCTCTCTAAACTGCAAGTTGCAGAATTCTATAAGATTTTGCCATAGCAGGTAAAATATTATCAAAGTGCTATAAATGTGCAGTGTGGAAAGGGCCCCGGGAATATGTTACGTTTATTTTGGAGCACCTGCACCTTCTCCTTCTCTTCCCAATCATAATTTATCTACTTGCCCACTGTCTACCATGGGATGGCCAGAGTGGTTGCAGCCCTTTCACCAATTCCTGGCATAAATGTTGTGGTGCTGACTCTCATGTAGCACTGACCCTGTAAACTGTCCAGGGAAATGGTCCAATGCACCAAGCACCAGTAGCTACTGGGGTATCCTACATTAGCTTCAAAAGAGGCTTCCATGGGGCATTAGTTACAGAGAAGAAGAGAATAGGCCATCAGTTTTCAGCAAAATTTGAACTAAACATATATGTCTGTTGCAAAATTAATAAACAAAGAGAATGTTTCCATTTTCAGCACTTTTTAACTTGTTCTCTCTCTCTTTCTTTATCTCTCTCTCTCTCTCTCTGTGTGTGTGTGTGCTTGTGTGAAATCAGATGAGTTTCATATTTGGTACACTCACAGGTTTCATCATATCCATTATGGATGCTATAAAGTTTCAAAGTATTAACAGATGTCATATTCATGTATTTATTTTGTATATATTTATCTAATATCCCACTTATCTCTCAGCGCTGTGACCAAAGGCATCACTGGATTAAAACAAGATTAAAATCCTGATATAACTAAAAACAGTGAATTATAATACCACCTCCCAACATAGCTAAGAGTGGTGTGTTAATGACAACAGTGAGGCAGTGAATCACTCTGGGTTTTAGCCCAAACCTAAAAGCCCAGAGTGCCCAACCGACACAGAAGCCACCTGTTGCTAATGGCTAAAGATATTTTGTTATCAAAGGTGGAGAACTGGAGCCTGGAATCTGATAAGGATATTTTGTTGTTATTAATGAGTTTGTGGATAGGTTCCAGCACCTTGGACAGTGCATTTGAAGTTAACATGAAATCAGAGAGTGGGGTTAGCATCACCTTGATACACAAATTACCAGATCTTAGGGTTGAGGAAAGTGCTGCCTGCAACCACATGTAGCCTCTGGACCTGAATTTTTCCAGCCCCTGAAATTTCCTAGTCTCCCCAAGCCTCCAAATCCCAATTTTTAAAAGCCACAATTTTCCAAACCATAGCAGATGCACAATAATGAATCACCACCCAGCCCCACCAAATGCCTCTCTTTTTTTTTGCGGGGGAGGGGGAGCAGTGTTTGTTGTTGTGTGTCTTCAAGTCATTTCTGACCTATGGTAACCTGAAAGTGAACCAATCACAGGGCTTTCATGGTGAGATTCATTCAGAGGGGGTTTGCCATTGACTTCCTCTGAAGCCGAGAGATTGTGACTTGCCCAAGATCACCAAGTAGGTTTCCACTACCAAGTGGGGGTTTGAACCCTGGTCTCCCAGAGTCCTAGTCCAACAGTCAAACCACTATGCCACATTGGTTGCCATTTTGGTGTGTACTGTAGCCTGCCCCTGGCTTAGGCCCCAAATAACAGAGGCTTTTGATAGCCTTAAAATTAGGATGATCATGTACATTTTTCTCCTAGATAATAATTCATACTGATAAGATTTGGATCATTTTAGTGCAGCTTGTAGCTTCTTGTAAATTTTCTCTAAACGGTGTGTGAGCACCACAAGCAATATGATTGTGTTTACCACAGAAATCATAAAAAGAAGTCACCTTGGGTGAGGGTTATTTTAAAAAAACACAACACATTTGATATTAAAATGTAACCATATAACTGACTGCCATTGTTATAGGAACAACTACTTATTGAAATAGAACAAAGGACAAAATATAGTAATATAAAAATCCAATCAATTTCAAAAACCATGACATCAGATTTTGTACATGTGTACACACACACACACACACACACACATTAAACCAAAGACTGACTTTAGCATGTTTTCAGGATATGTTTCCCACTTTCTTTTTCTCCCATTGTTTTCAAGCAGGTGAACACATCAGTGAAATCGATATGCTTGGCTTTGTCATTCAGTTTCTAATCATCCCTGGCTACATTGGGAATACATAGAGGGGGAATGTTAAGCACCTCAGTTTATGAAGTGAAATTAACACAAGCCTTTTCCAGGTTGGTGTTTATATAGGGACTTGAACTTTGCCTTTACAAAGCTGTGAAACCATTTTATTTGCTAATATAACTTATGTAATTGTCATTTTAACACGGCTATGCTTTGCTTCCTGTGTTATTTTGAGACACCCGTCAGTAACAATTGCTATGCATTCTAATCAAACTTCTTGTGATGGAAAAAGCTTAACTAAGCATATTTGTTATAGTATTTATAGCACACAGTACCTAGCTAACTTACAGGAATAATTTTAAAAATGGAAAACTGAAGAGGATCCTTGAAAAACATTAATTTTACTTCTGTCAAATCAATATATTATGGTACATTAATGATACACAAGGACTTAGTAGAACCAGACAGAGGTTTCTTATATTTTCCACCTTCTGCTGTGGCTTAGCGTCATTAAACAAAACAAAACAGGAATGCAGATGCAAATGTCTATACCTGATGCTCAGCCAAGTACACTTATCTTATTTATAGTATATACACATGCAATGATGCATTAACACAACATAGGCCAGCAAGATAAGGGGTCATTGTACTCTGAATAAGCAGCAGTTAATTTCAATTACTTTGGCTGCTACTGGGACCCATTTTCTCTGAAACAGACATTACCAGTAGATAGGCAAATGCCAGTAATGACTTATCTGCCCCACCCATCCAGTCATTTTATATTTCTCTGTACTATGTGGAGTGGAGTACTAATTACCCTGAAACAGTTGCTGCTTGTATCTCAACACTGGTGACTCTAGATTCAATTCACACTCTATATCTTGAGCATAAAATGGTCAGTGCATCATTGGTCATGGCCAATGATATAGTATACATTCACCGATGAGGCTCAGCTATTTTTGTCTGTTTTTTCTTATGTTCTGAATTTATGCTATCCTGAAGTATGAACTAACCAATCCACTCCTTCAAAATATATAAAATTAAGTTTTCCAAACCAAAGAAAACAACAAGAAACAAAGTTAAGGTTTAATGCTATGTTAAGCAGAAATGCATGTAACAAAGGTTCTTTGTGAGAGGAAAGGGTCCAGTTGTAGTGGGAATGAATGAGTTCATAATAAGGACATGCATAAATTTGGCAAAGGTTTGAGCCAAAGTCCTCACAGTTTAAATGCTTCCCTGAGGTAAACTACCGTATGCTTCACCTAGCCCCAAGCTAAAAGGTCATTCCACTATTCCTCTGCTGAAAAATAATCTTAGATTTATTAATCAGATCTTTAAATTTGATGACATTTAATTAAAGATGTGTATGTGCGAAATTCGTTTGTAGGCAGTAACTCCATTTTCCTAGGAAAAAGGAATTGCATTCATTTAAGTGTATGTGAGTGTGTTTGGGGAGGTGCACACCATGATAGCAAATGGGAGACACAGAACACTATCAGATGTGGCAAAAATAGTGGGATTACAACATCACACTAGCACGAATGGGCCCCGCTATTGCACAACATTGTTGTCTTTGTGTCGTTACTCCATGCTCCAGCCACAAAAAAAATTCCATTATTTCTAATTCATGGGATAAGCCATCAATAGATCACTTCATGCTATTGACAGCATGTGAAACCATGTCCTGCTGTAATCGCAAGATTACAGCATGAATGGGTGGTCCTCTGTGAGAAAACGTCCGGGTGAGAATGCGAAAATGGAGCATAGGATGCTCTTTTTATGAACTGTCCCATTTAGTTTCAGCATTTTAATATTTTGTTTCAGTGCTTGTGTGTTCATTTACTTTCTAAATTAAGGTGTTTTTGGAGTTTTAAGCCCACTTGCATCTTATTGCAAAAACTGCTGAAATCTCACCCATGCTAAATCACAGAAGTAAACTCCTGTTCTTAAAGCACTAGTGGTTGGCATGCAATAATTCTATGATGGTTCTTTTGTGTGATTACAGTGACATGTGATAATAAGTGTTATAACGCTACAGTGTTTCCGATATCTTCATTTGCGGAATTACAGCATTTTTAGATGCTTGTCTGATAATGTCCTCAAATGTTTGGCTTCTAGATACTGAAATGTGTTCAGGGCATATTGGCTCAAAACTAGTCCAAGAAGTGGACTGCTTTCAAAACTGTAAATGGTCTTCCAAAACAAATCTAGATGTTTATATACACATCCTTGCTGGTTCAGTCCAAAGGTCCATATATTCAAGCATCCCAATATTTTTTTGGACACACATCAGTATCAAGTATCCCAGTATCTGAGAGTGAGTGCATTTTGCTTTCAGATAGCAAGGAAGTTCTATATGGTTTGCTCTTGATTTCTCTAAATGGTCAGCTTGTGCAGAAAAAGCAAGATTCCAAAACATATCAAATGTCTGTAAATATAATTATAAGACTGATCTTATCCAGCACTGGACAGTTTTATACATCCATCACAGTTAATAGCTATTAACAGATGTATCTTCCATGAATTTGTCTAGTGCCCTTTTAAAGATTGAGATAGGGGTTGTTACCAAATCTCCACAAATTGTTCCTGTGTTAATTTTATGAATTAATCATATCTTGTGTGAAGAAGCATAGTGCCATAAATTAATATATTGTGTGGGAAAATGTTTCTTTTGTCCGTCCTGAATTATAGGCCCATCCATTTAATTATGTAATCACCAGTTTGGGGATAACATTCTCCAATCATGTCTCATAAGCTGAGATAATAGAAAGCAGATGGAGATCAGATCCTTAAGGAACTGATGCTTTTTTTTGCTACAAATTGTTGGACAGTTATGGTGCAATCCTGTGAATTGCTGTATTGAACCAAGTCCCAGCTCAGCTGTTTGCAATAGATGGTTAGGTTCCTCAAATAATACAGTATATTAGTGACTCATCTCACATGTCTGTTGTCATGTTGGACACCATGAGGCTTGTAAAACAACTTAAGGCTTTAGACACCAAAAGGGTCCTGTAGGAGGGTGGCTGAGATAATGATAGGGCTGAAGAAAAGATAAGGGACTTTCAAAATAAGCATTGTTCCCTATTGTAACACAGTAGTAGTGAAGGATATAGATGACAGGTCAATTGTGGGAGAATCGAAACAGCTTTTTATTGGTAGTGGTTTGGTTGCACTAAAATTGGTGCTTCCCAGAATCAAATTGCAAGTTATTGTTGCTGAATAAATGGAATTTCCCAATTCTCAATAACAGACCAGTACTAATTTATGTGCTTTGTGTAACAGGATTATGGGAATACCACAGGTACGTTAAGGTGCAAGACATTGGTGGCAAGCCTCCACATACTTCTCACCCATCCTTCACATCATAGGAGAATTCTGAAATTATTAGTATTATTTTTTTTAAAGTACACAATTTGTGTGCATATGTTTTGGAATCTTTAGTGCTTCTGGTATACTATCCACCCAAAAGCACTGAATCTTGTTAAAAGAAAGGCTAACACATTAAACAACTTTTCTACCATTTCTACCATTTCATAAAAATGGGAACCAGCAACCCTGGGGTATGTTCGCAGTCCTGAGATGTGTGTGTGTGTGTGAGAGAGAGAGAGAGAGAGAAAGAGATTGACAGAGAATATTGAAATGGCTCTTGTCAAATTTTCAAGACTAGCATGTTATGTTGCTATGAAGAAAAGTTACACTGGAAGAACAGTTACATTGGTTAGGAACAATAAATATGTCCCTTTCTCTTCTACATTGTTCCTGTGTACACAAGCCAGCATGGTGGCATGTTTGAGTATTGGACTACGATTCAAGAAAACAAGGTTCAAATCCCCACTCAGCCATGGAAACCCACTGGATGACTTTGAGCAAGTCAAGCTTTCTCAGCCTCAGAGGAAGGCAAGGACAAACCCCCTCTGAACCAATTCTGTCATGAAAACCCCAGAATAGATTCACCTTAGAAATGACTTGAAGGCAAAGAACAACAAATACACACCTTCTCTATAGCATTGGAGCACACATATACCTTTTTAAAAAGTGGAGCTCAGCTGGTAATGAAAGTTATGCACATTTGTCTTGAAGCAAAAGTATGCAACCCTCTACGAATGGAACATGGATGTTTATTATGATTTTAGCCCACATGAAGCTAGTATAGATGGCATTAGTAATCTTTTTGTAACCTTAGTTCTATGTAAAGGAAGGAAAGTACTCTGTGTGTGTGTTCTGGGGGAATAGTTACTCATGATCTGGGAGAAAGACAATTAAATGACAGCGGCACCAGCACTTGGGCAGTGGGTCACAGGGAAGAAGAGGGATGGTAACTGGGATAACAGTAGGTTCTTAGGCTCTGGTTGTTCATTCCTGCATGGCAGGGAGCTGGACTGGATGTCCCTTGTGCTCTCTTCCAACTCTATGATTCTATGATTCCTAGGGAGGCCAGACTGGTTTCTTCCTTGCTGTGCTTCCATGATCAGGCAAAACCATTTTTTAGCCCAACAGGCTTTTGTGGAACAGCCTCATTTTAAAGAAAGGGCTTTAATAGGACACTGTATTGCATTTAACTGTACTATTTTGAAGCTACTTTTTAAAATTGTTTTAAGGTCATTGACACTTTAATAACATTTTCACGTTAAGTTTTCATATACTTTGGAGATTATCCAATATGGGAAATATGGCGTGATAACGACAACAGGATACTGTGACAGGGCATCACACAATATTGTCCTCTTGTGTTCTCCAAGCATTTCGCTGCTATGAATAAGGCATTTTTTAATTAATGGGCCAAGCCATCAATTGATCAGCAATGGTGTTTTTTTGTGGTATTGCCGGTATCTGAAACTGCATCCCATTCAGCTGTCATGAATACAGTGCCAATGGGTGGTCCCTGCCAGAACACTTCCAGGTGAGAACGTGAAAGCTAGGTATGGGATGCTCTTTTTATGAACCTCCCCATTTTGCTGGCAAATTGTAAAGTGTGTTTGTGTGTTCGTTTCTTTGCTAGTTTTGGTGTTTTTTGACTTTCACATCTTCTTGTGAGAACCGCTGAGATCACACGCCCCAGCAAACACAGAAGTAAACAGTGCTAGCGGTCGTGCTCTGATAATTCTGGGGCTGCTCTTTCTCATTATTACAATGACATGAGATAAAAAGGGTTATTGTGCCAGGACACTTACACTTTTAAATATAGTGGGAGAAGAGCCTTTTAGAGGCTCGGCGGATAATCTCCTCTAGCTCTATTGTATCTATTTTAACTTCTAAGCTGCCTTGATTTTGGAACAAAGGTGGCCTATCAGTAAAGATGATAATAACAGCAACAACAAAAATGTGCATTCTCTAGTATGCTAGAGAAACATAATTTAATTGTTTCTGCAGACAGTTATGGGAAAATTACACTTGTTGATGCATAAGCACCATTTAAAAATTAACAGAATCAGAAAGAAGCAAGAGCTCTTGCTTGCTAAAAGCAGCACCAATTATTTCAATGAATTTGGAAATTTAACTCCAGCTGTGAAGTATATGAGACTCCTGCTGACACTGGTCATCTGAGAAATAATGATTTATAGCTAACCCAGTTCATGCCTACTTATATGAATACAGTTTTCCACTAAGGAATCAAAACAAACTAAGTGCCCTAACCATTTGGATGATTCCTTCAAAGAGATGGAAAAGTAAATGGAATGCTAATGAGTGGATTTAGCACTGATCATTTACTCATCAACTCTGAGGTACACATAATCAAAAACCACAACATAGTCAAGTGAAACTTGCACAGTTTGCAAGGGAATGAGTATTTGTGCTACGTCAATCAAAAATGCAAAATTTGAATAGTGTTTTGTGGAATTTTGTTTTGCGCTATAAACATAAAATTATTAATATTTACCACTAAGTTTGAGGTATTATCTTGAGGCGCTATTAGTCATATTATATTTACCATATTGCAGTTTTGCTTATACACAGAAGGTTTTTCTGATCGACTTCAGGCAAAACTGCTCCATAGCTAATGGCTCTTGATTAATTCTGAAAACTGTCTCCTTTAGGGAAAATTCAAAAGCTACTCCCTTATGCACTGCAGGTCCTGGGCAGAGCCTTGGCTGCTGCTGTGACTGAAACCAATGGCAATGTTTTTCCTCCACCTGATTGGTCCACACAAAATAAAAGAGGAAGGAAGGTTCCTCTTATTCCTCTTTAGGCTAGGAGCCCTGCATTTTGGTCCAATGGTTGGTACAACATAGCTCAGAAGAACCTCTACTGAATTATTAAGCAACAGGAGCAATTTGATTTTTCACCAGTACTTCTTCAAAAGAGAAATGTGAAATTCAGGCCTATGAGCAAATACGACTGACATCTACTACTTCCTGTAGAATATAGTATCGAAATGCCATTATAGTCAATAAAGGGTTGAAATCATTACAGGTGCTTTTTTTGTGTGAGAAAACAACACAAAAAAAGGATGTTCTGTGATTAGACTGTGAGATCTTTGAAAACTCTGTGTGTGTGTGTGTGTGTGTGTTCATAGCCAACTGCTTCAAATACTTTGTTGTGCTAACTAGAGAAAAAATAAATATAGATTAAGGCTGCAGTTCTATGAACACCTTCCTGAGAATAAGGCCCAATGAACGCAATGGCCTTACTTCTGAATAAACATGTACAGGAATGAGTGGTTAGTCATTGCTAAGAATTTATTGTTTCTTGGAATTGCTATTTCCCAAAAAGTAGTATCCCTGGTTTTATTTTTAAATCAAAACAGATAGGGACAAATATTTTTAAAAGAGTTCAAAATTAAAAACTAACTCAAAACAGTATATGTTTAGATGAGGCAACAACTCTAAAAATGTACAGTGATGACAGATGTGCCACTAGTTGTTGTTGGCTACATTTCTTAAAAAAAAAAAAGTAAATTTCAGCACACGATATCTGAATGATGTGCTTTCACAACAATCAAATTTCTTGCAGGGAACCAGCTATGAAAGTACAACCAAACGATGCCTGTCCTTTCATCTTTTGCAGACTGATTGTGGGAAATAACGAGACCACACACATGAAATGGGATGAAATAAAGGGTTTTTATTTAATCCTACCTATTTAATAACCCTCTAAGATCTTCAGAAGGGGGAGGCAACCTAGTGAGGGAGCAGCTGGGGCAGTGGGTCTATCCGAGACCACATACACCCAGATTCCCCAGGCAAAAACCTGGGTCCTGGAGAGGAACCCCAAATGACTGGGGTTGCTCCCCAGCCAGTGCACATCTGGAAGGTCAACCCCAAAGTCCCCCACCCAAGCCACACAGATTAAGATGAGGGATTATCCTTCAGGCCAACCCCAAAGTGGATCTCCTTCTGTCCCCTTAGGCCACACGACCTGAAGTGCCCTTCCAGAGACCCTGCCTTCACCAAAATAGGTGCCAAAGAGCACACCGAATCTACGCCTCCCACTTTCCTTGCCACAGAAAAGGGGCAAGTGTCCATTTAGTCCATTTCCTCCACTAGCCTGTCCAAAAGGTCCCTCACCCCCTGCTGATGATCACTCAAAAATATCAAGTTCCCAGGATCCGAGAGATGGATTCCATCCACTCTGTATTGCTCGGGTCTCTTGAACACAATGCCAGGGTACGGCAGATAAAAACCCAAAATTCATGGCATTTCTTATTTCCCCATTGGCCCCACATCGGGCCTTGTCAATCTATCAGGGATCCCCATCCCCTCACCACAGCTGTCTGGGCAAAACTCTGGAGCATAATGCTCTGGACTGGCCCTGGATTACACTGCCAATGTAGATGAGCCCGCACATTAACAACTTGCATTGCTTCCACAATCCACAGTGGTCTGTCTTAAGAAATGCAGCATTAAAATAACCTGGTGCTCTTCCATGGACACGTTCTTCAGCTCCAAAGCCCTATGAGACACATCTGATTTAGATGCCATAACTAATTTACTGACGTGCAAGGTGCCAAAAAAGGCTATAAGGTTTGCTGCATGGAATAGCAGCGCCTCATAGTGTTATGACCACATAGAGGTCCTTTTAATCAGGTAGTGTTTAAGATTTCCCAGACAAGTGACAGGCAAAAAGGCACAGAGAGACCAAATTTGGATTTCGGTCACTATGCATGTAACATTTATTTAGACATAAGACATTAAACATTCAGTTAACTGTCAAGAGCTCTTTTCCATTCACACCACACACTCACACCACATACTCACAACGATCCTTCCCTGAACGGTGATCAGACGTCCATGAAGGCGTGGATGGTCTGTTGCTGCGGTACAGGAACCATGAAAACAGGCCGAAAGTGTTCCAGCGATATGCAAAAATCTGCCCAAGCCCCAAATAAACCCTTAAGGATGGCCAGGGAAAGTGGAGCCCTAGTGTCAGCTCTCCTTCCCCGTTCCCTAGTCCAACCCTCTAGGGCCTTCCGAATGTGAAAGTCATTCCTGTTATCTGCCGCATCTTGAGCCCTGAGCCAGAACGTGATGGCCGATAACCTAACCCTGATGGACTGAGGGGCCAGACCCCTCCTATAAAGAAAAACACAGAATTGCAAAAGCTGCTCCACAGGCACCGGAACACCTTGCCGGAAATCTGTCTGCTCTCTAAATTGGAAAAAAACTCTTGTAAGGTCCTGGTGTACTCTTTTTTAGTGCTGGGAGCTATAGACATACTTAAAGCCCTCACGGGTTGAGTCTCCCAAGCCTCCACAAGCTTGCTGGCATCCGGTTGCCCTTGGGAGCCATTTCTGGGGCCAAATCTCTGAAGTGCTCCATCTGCATGCAGGAAAGAGTGTCAGCAATTCCATTGTTGACACCTGCCACATGCCAAGCGACAAACAAAATATTATGCTTCAGGCATTGCAAAGTAAAGGCCCTGATGAGCACCATCACCCGAGGGGACTTAGAAGTCAAGGAGTTTATTACCTGGACTGTTGCCAAATTGTTGCACCAAAAGTGCACTGACGAATTGGACAACTCTTCCGCCCAAATGGTGGCCGCTACCAGGACTAGAAAAAATTCCAAAAAAGTAAAATCTGACATGATATAAGAAACAGCCCAATCAATAGGCCATCTACTAACACACCAGCTGCCACCAAAATAAACTCCAAACCCAATCAATCCAACAGCGTCTGAGGCTATCGGGAACACACCCTGAAACTTCCTTTCCTCATGCCAGAAGGAAAAGCCATTAAACTGAGACAAAAACTCATGCCAAATGAAAAAGTCGTCCCGCATGTCCTTTGTAATCTGAATTTTAAAATGTGGCAAACCCGCCCCTTTTATGGCCTCGCACAACAGGTGGAGGAAAGACCTACCTGGTGCCACCACCTTACAGGCAAAATTCAGATGTCCTATAAAGACCTGAAATTCCCATAAGGTGGCTTCATTCCTACCTAAAAATTGGGTAACCCTATCCTGATGGTCACTTGATCTTGGTCGGCAATAATCTGCACTGCTGATTGATGGTGTCAATCTCAATACCGAAAAAGGTTAACCATTGGGCAGGGCTTTCAGTCCTCTCAGGAGCTAGAGGAACCCCAAGTTCCTCTGCCATCGCTTCAGACTGATGCAGTAAGTGACTGCATTGGCCAGTTTGATAAAACCCTATAAACAAAAAATTGGCTAAATAGTGCTGACACCATGCAACCCAGACCTAGTCTTCAGGGCCCATTCTAAAAAGGTACTGAAGGTCTCAAATGCATTGCACAAGACCGAACAGCTCATTGCGAGTCCAGTCCATGTAGAACCGCCCCTCAAACTGAAAACCCAGTAATCATCTGGATGATCTGGCAAAAGGTGAAATGCTGATTTGATATCGCATTATGCCAGCTCGGCCCCTGCTACCTGACTTCCCTGACAGCAACGTCAAAGGACTTATACCACATTGTGCACAGCTCAGGGGGAATGGAATCATTCACCAAGTCCCGTTTGGGGTACGACAAATTATAAATGAGTCTAAACTCCCCCAGGACCTTTTTGGGCATGACACCCAGAGGCGAGATCCTCAAATTAGTCACAAGGGGACTATAAAATGGGCCCAACATCTGACCCTCTAAAACTTCTTTCCAAATGTTATCTCTAACTACGTGTTCCATGGCTTTAACTGACAATAAATTGCGTGCTGAGAAAGGCCACCTAATCCCCTGAAAGGGAATCCTAAAGACAAACTGAAACCCCTCAGACAAATAGGTAGCAGCCTAAATATCAGGATAGATCTTAAGCCACTGACCTTACACTGATAATGGATCTGATAATAATGTTTTTATCTTTCTATAAAGATAGTGGGTATCCCTCAAGGATATATATTGATATTAGTGTTGTCGTTTTTTTAAATTTGTTCATAAATGATATGTGATTACGAGTGAACAATCTGGAGGTCAAAAGTGCTAGCACCCAATTATAATAAGGGATTTCAAAGGTGTGTGGGTGTCTTTTTAAATATATATCTCTAAACTAGGAGAACTGGACCAGATGGCCAGAATTTAAAAATTTCACTACACAAGTAATGTTACCAGTAACATATTACTTTTTTTGGTTTACTGTGGGCATAACAAGGTTCATTTTGCCAATGTCTGGTAAGGTTGTATTTCCAATGCAATGAGACATGTTTACAGGTTACGTTTTCTCATAGTTTTGTGGGGGCTAAATCGCTTTCTTAGGAATTTTGAGGGATATATATATATATATATATGGAGATGGTGAGCTTATTTGTACGAAAATATTTTTTAAAAAGACTTTACTTGTATGCAGAAGAACAACCAGAAATAGCATGAAAGTGTTATACAGTATTATACTCATTAAAAAAAATACCCTCTACATAAAAGCTGAAGAAATAATGTGTATATTACTTTTTTATATTTTAAATGAAAAATAAGATATGAAAAAGTGCAGTACAAGGAAAGCTCAAGAAAATTTTCATTGCTCTCAATGCTGTGGTGACCTATTTCTGAGAGCCATTAACACCCCCCCCCCATGATACAGGAAGCCACCCACATGCGTCCAGTCACTCAGATACATCCAGTGGGGAATTTCAGTGGGGTGGGATTTCAATAAGGTGAAGACATTCAATCTTCTTCCCTCAAGATCCTGAAAAATCTTCGAATTTCCCCCAACCTCAAGATGCCACCTGTGGTTGAAAGGGTGTCAAGGAGATGAGAACCAGTCCATTAAAGCATATGGATGACTTTGAATTCCTAATATCTTCCAATATTTTAAAGACTTAATTCTACAGAATGGACTACCAAGAACAATGTACATAGTTCTTAGGCACAATTCTCTTTCTGCATACACTCTATTTGTTTCCCACCCATTTATTTGAGATTCCAACAGTTTGTTACCTACTGCAGAATATAAGTGCTTGCTCCCACCCCATTCTGTGTAATACACAATAGAGCCATTTTCAACAAACATATGAATAAATTGCTTTGTGAATGAAAAACTACCTAAGTCCAACCTCCATTTAACATAATTAGTTGTTCACTGAAGATTCTCTGTAACTTTTTTTTTTTTTTACTGTTTGTCTTACATTTTCTGGTGTTCCTTGATTTATTTGACCAAACACTACCAATACATGTAACTCCCTGTTCCTCCATCTTTTCCTTATCCTTTTAGACTTTGTATTCAAGTTGCATTGGTATAGTGTATTAACTACTCAGTACTTTTTTAGGTTATTGAATACTTTTTTAGGGGTGGGGAATTTTGAGTTAGAAATATTTTCCCCAATATGTCCTGCTACTCTTTTTTTTAATATCCCCACAATCTTTAAATATAGTACAGATTTCAATTTAGATTGGGATTATAATGACCACATGATTTACATAATTTTACAGTTGGCAATGAAGACATTGAAATAGTTAAAGATTTTCTATACCTTGGCTCATTCGCTAATCAAAATGGAGACTGTAGCCAAGAAATCCGACGAAGAGTAGGACTTAGAAGTGCACCAACAAAAGAACTAGATAAATTTCTCAAGTATAAAGACATATCACTAAATACCAAAAATCAGAATCATAATATATTTGATTTCTATGTATGGTTGTTAAAGCTGCTCAGTGAAGAAAGCTGACAGGAAGACAATAAACTAATTTGAAATGTGGTGCTGGAGAAGAGTTCTACAGATACTATGGACTGCTAGAGAGACAAATGAATAGGTCTTAGAGCAATTCAAGCCTAAACTCACTAGAACTGAACATGACTTAATTGAGGCTGTACTTTGGCTGCATGACCCATTAGAAAAGTTGGTAATGGTTGATAATGCGGAAGGCAGTAGGAAAAGAAGGAGACCACATAGAGGGGTTTGATTCAGTCAAAGAAGCCATGGCATTGATTGTGGTAAACTTGAGCAAGACTTGATGACTGAGGCTCTTGAAGGCCTATCATTCATAAGATCATAAGTTGAAGTCAACTTGATGGCAAATAACAACAAACAACACCAAAACTATAATGAAATAGTTGTAAAAATGACACCCCCCCCATTTGATTTAACAAAAGTCCTAATAATCAGTGTTTGTTTGACATGCCCTACTTTGCTTCCATGACTGGGACCCAAGAAGGCTCACAACAAGACTAAAACCAGGTACAGATAAAAATGGACAAAAAGGTATATTACTAACACTCAAAGATTGGCATCCTGTTGGTTAGTTTCAATTAGCAGAGGACCATGAAATCAATTGTTGAATGACAAGTCAACATGTAGATAAAACCAGTAGATTCAATAGGTCTACTCTAGGCAGGACTAAGAGAAAAATTAAGTAAATTATAATATTTCTAAAAAACAATTTAATTAAAAGGAATCTACATAAACAGCTTTAAAAAAAGAACAGCACCAATACATTGATTGACCCTTTATTGGTAGCCAGTTAGCTGATGGTAGCATACCAGAATAGAAAGGTTCTTGCAAAAAAACTGGATGAAATGGAGCCTTCCATTCTAAGGAAACATATCATTTATTTTGCTGTATATAACAGTTTTATGTTATGATTTTTTTAATATGAAGAATACTTGTTAAGATTACTCAGCAATGAATATAACCCTTTCCCCCATTATCTGCTTTCCTTGTCCAGATAGTTTACTGTTGAATAGAACTTGTTGAATGTCACAGTCAGCTGAGAAGCACTCATGCAGGATTACTAATGTTACTTTCAACAGTAAAGTCAAACAAATGCCACTTTGTTTAATATATCAAGAGATGAATAGGAGGAAAAAACACCGCAGTGCTAAGCACAAAAGAGAAGTGTTCAAGTTACTGGTGTCAAAATGGTAGAAGCATCCATGGTGAAGACTAAAAAGTAAGAATTTTATAATGACATTGATGAAGAATTTTATGTGTCTGTGCATCTTCCCATCCACTGCTGTTTTTTAACTCTTATAAGAACAGCAGTGAATGGGAAGATGCTCAGACACATGCACTCATATTAATATAGAAATAAAAATGTGCTATGACTATGGTATTCTTTTCTGGGGATCACAGAGAGAAGTCCATCTTAAATTCTATGGGCTAAAAGGCAGCAGAAAATGCATGGATTTAACAGTCAGTAAACCAAGATTATTATTTTTTGCCTGCTCATATTGAGGCCATTTCAAGATGGAGGGCTCTTCTTGTTAGCAATTACAAAGCACTGTGCAGCTCTTCCATCTTTCTCTTATTTTTCTGGTAAAGAAAAAGATGGACAAAGTGATGGAAAACCAAGGGAGATTATACCTGGAGGAAAAGATTATGTGAAACATCCATATTGTTCATTGAAGGAGGTAGGGTGATAGTGTGAGAAAAATCTTTATCTGAAGTGATTTTAGGAGAACATTTGCCATGACATTTATAAATATAATTATCATTTATTATATTTATTAGTTTAACAACAGCAGCAAATGTCAACATAAATGTTCTCTTACCATTTAAAACTGCTAAAGAAGCAAGCAGAACCATTTTGTTTCTGGTGTTTGTGTGTGTACACTAGTGCTTCGAAAGGAAAAATCTCTACAATGGGATTATAGCACAATCAATGAAGACATGCCTTGCAGTGCTCAGCTTTCTACCCAAATTTTGCTGTCCCAGTGTATGTTCTACTTCCTGTCTACTGAAGACCTATCATAGGGTAGGGAATCCAGATGACCTTTCCACCCACCCTCCACAGGAGGGACAACAGGAGAGGATGTGACTCAATGACATGGTCACTTGGTTCCTGTTTTGTCTGGGGTATCAGCTTTTTTGGTGTCAGGCTTTTCCCAGAATTTATTATCTATCAGAGAGATAACACCTTCTCATTAGAGATAACAGCAGGATTCCTGCATGTGTCTACCACCTTCTCAATTGGGAAGACTTCTCTGGAATCCTCCACAGTTGAATTGGGAACCACTACAGGTTGAATAATGTCTGGAGCCCTGAGATTCTCCTCACCTGACCAGCCTAAGGGAAATGGAACCTGATTCTGTTGAAAATTAGTACATGGAGTACCTTAAAGCTGTGATTCCTGTAGGCATTCCTCACTATCATTATATGAGATGTAAGGAACTAAGGAAAACTCTAAATGGAGCGACCTCCTCCTGGTGCCTGCAACACCTCAAGGGGAGCAACTCCCAGTGAAGCAGCTCTCAGCTGATTCCCCTAACAGATGAACAGTGGGGTGGAGATGTTGTGGGGAGAGGAAATTTAAAATCATGCACTGTGTGGGGTGTGATGTATATTTTTCCATGCAAGAAAAAAAGTGAGCTATTTTGACTTTGAGGTTTACCTGCTGATGATAGATGGCATCTGGAAGGTAAGGAATGAGGGACAGTGGCTGACAAGCCAAGAAAGCTTCCTTAGCTCTGCTTGGTGTATGTTCACACGTGGTGACTGAGGGTGTGACTATATGGGGATAAAAATCCAGATGAGATTCAGACTACTTTGGCCTAGAGCTATAGTGCATGAAATTCAGGCTACTCTGGCTCGGATTTAAGTGCCACACCTTGGCCAAAGCCCAAATCTGCATTGGGTTTACTCACTGTTACTCACACTTGACTCTGAGTTCTGGGAAAAGCCAAGCACCAACAGTAGTCACCAGTGGCAGTGGCCTATCTGATGCCAGAAAGGGTGGCTACCGCTGGTGCTTTGCTTTTTACAGAGCACAGAGGGGTGATTGTGCACTGGAAAAGCAAAGCCCCAGCAGTAGTTGTCCTCTCTGAAGCCAGATTGGGCAGCTAGCCTCAAGATGGTGGGGTGGGCACCCAGTTTGGCTTCACAGAGGAAACTACCACTGTTGCTTTGCTTACAATCGCTCTTCTGAGTTCCATGAAAAGTAAAGTGCCAGTAGTAGTTGCCTCTGTGAAGCCAGACCAGGTGACTACCACTGGGGATTTGATTTTCCAGTACACAATTGCCCCTCCAAGTGCCAGGAAAAGCAAAGTGTCAGTGGTAGCTGCCCGATCTGGCTTCAGAGAGGCAACTACCACCGCTGCTTTGCTTTTCCCAGAGCTCAGAGGTTCGATTGTTAGCAAAGTGCCAGCAGTAGTAACCTCTTTGAAGCCAGACTGGGTGGCTAGCATCATGATGGCAGGGCTCTCCAGGGATTCTTACCTCAGAAAGAGCAACTACCACTCGGGTTCTGCCTTTGGAATAAGAAGTAGGGCTGAGGAGGGGGAAATTGTGGCACCTAAGGCAACACTTCTGCTCCCCCCCCCCCGAATCCAGTGTGGATGAGTTATTCACATGGCAGTTTTCTCTGGAGTTTCCAGCAAAGTTCCCAGTTTTCTAAAACCTGGATTGAGTGGGTATTCCTTGAGTATTTTGTGACTAGGGCCCTATAGTGTGTGTTACTATTGCATCAGATTTGGGAGAAAGGCCACACATGTGGCATTATCAGACCAAATTTGGGGGGATTCAGAGTTTGTGACTGGTGTAGACAAACCCTAAGTGGGAGAGGGCACTCATGAATAACATAGGGGTACCTAAATAAGAATTCTTACTTACCTCATTGTCATGAGAAAGATAAAAGAACATATTTTTTTCCTCTCCTGAAAAATTATTTTGTCAGTTTTGAAAAGTTTTTGTATTTGCAAGAATTATTTTTGTGCACAAACTGCAAGCTTTAAACTTCACAAATAACACAAATGGAAAAGCAGTAGCTGCTGCTTTTTTGAATAGATCGGAAGAGTTTGTGTGTTTTTCATCAGTCATCCAATCTTTCTGTGCTTGTACATGTGGTGGGGATGTTAATATGTGATTATATCATCCTCACAAGGAAGAACAAATAGTTTTCACAGTCTATTCCCTGCTTCAGAGAAAAGAAATATTTCTGCAGAATTCTTGCACACCCTGGAGTGCTTTGAGAAATTATTGGGTGCAGAAATACTTCTGTTTTATGCAAATAATGTGTGTGTGTGTGTGGGGGGGGAGTTTGCAAAAAAAAAAGAAGTTTCCAGACAACCATGTTTGTTTTTTGTGCAAGTTTGCTGGTGTTTTTTTTAAATCCTTTTTTAAATTATAAAAATATTGTTATTGTACAAAAAAAATCTTACATAACAAAAATCTTGCGCAACAAAAATCTTGGATAGAAAACATTAATTTTACACAACAAAATTATGCAGCTTCTTGTTTTTGAACATGATTTTTTGGGGTAAGATTTTTGTTGTGCAAGATTGCTTTTTTTTTTTTTTTTTGCATAGAAAATAGCAATCTTGCACATACAAAAAGAACCCCACATGTGCCTATTTGGAAACACGTTCTTTGTGCAAAACCCCACAATTCTTGTGTTAAAGGAACTCATGTATTTCTGTGCAAAATAATTTCCCAAAACACTTCAGCACATGTGAATAGCTGGCAAAACCTGAAAAATTCACACCACTGTATTATTCTTCCTGACTGGATTTCATGAATGTCTGGAAACTCATTTCTCAGCAAGGAAATGAATAACCATGCCTATGCTCTGCTTCATAAAAGGAAGACACACCAGTGTTATGTGGGGATATTTCCCACAAATTGTAGAAAACTTGATTTTTAAAAAGGTGCTCAGTTTTTTGTCCTCACACTGAAGCGGATTTTCTCTGAAGAGAGAACATGTTCTACTGAATGTGAGAAATCTCATAGGGGTTAAAAAAAACACAACACAACCTCTCATAGGCTGTGAAGGTGTGGAGACAGGCCATCTTGATGTGTCAAGACAGCCTGTCTGGTCAAGAAGGAATAATTTAGCAGTATCACATCTCTCTTCCTGAGAGATCCAAAAGGGCGCTGTGCATCCAAGATTACTTTGCAAGCTTAGGAGCTTAGCTAGAGGAAGAGTCCTTGACATTCATAAAGACTGACTTATGCCAATTTTCTATCCAGATGATAGCCTGGGTACTACTATGCTTATACTCCTGCACTTGTTAGCAAGCTATTTTGATGCTTCTTGGGGAAAGAAAAAACTTGGGGGGGGGAGGTCTGTTAAGGCCTCTTTTCCCAGTTCAGTTCTGTGCATCTGTCTCTCTTCATCTCCATTTTTCTTATGGAAGGCAGAGCTGTTCCTGAAAGAGTCTTCTGGCAACCTCCTGTAAGCTGTTTTGAGAATCACTGAAGGGGAGATATAAATCACTTAAATTGTAAGATAAGTAAATTAATGGCCTTTATAAATGGCAAATACTTTGGAACATAAGCAAATGGGCCACAACTCACTTTATAAGATGCATATAAAGTGAAATATCAAAAATGTGTGCAAAGGAGAAAAGTTGGGGGGAAATAATACTAAATAAATAAATAAATAAATGAGCTAGACACATGACCAAATACCAAAACGAAAGCTACAGGGTCTCATTTAGAGCTTCACGTTCTCAATAGCAATTGTTTTGTTTCTTTAAAAAAAGGCTTATATTTACCACCCTTCATGAGCTGGTTAATTGTTATTTTTAACTACATATTCTGTTTGTAAACATAATTTAAACAAAACTGCCAAGCAAAATACTTTCCCAGCACAAAAGTGAACATATTGGAAAGGACAGTGATTAAAATTAGAACAATTTATCCCATAGCATTCTGAGATCAGGACTTTAACACTAGGTACATCAATTCCTCAAAGTCTATGCCACTCATTTGCATGAGCACTGTAACTGACAGCTTGTTAACAGCTCATTAGGAGGCCTGAAAACCCCATGATAAACAAACACAAACCAGTTGAATGGACAATGTTTCCAGTCATAACTTATATCCTAAACAACTGATTCATGGACTAAAGGAAGCACACACATGCAAACAATTTGATCAAATGAAGTGTGAACAAATGTATAGGACAGAGTTTAGGGATCTAGAAATCATAGTGTATTTGAGAACATACTTAACTTAAAACATTTATTTCATAATCCTTCTATCACCTGACTATCTATCTATCTATCTATCTATCATATTGCTCTCTTACTCTCTCTTTCTCTCTCATCCATCTATCTAAAGTACCGTAATTGGACTGAATTTTAACACAGATCCTTGAAAGGAATTCCAGTAACATTTCCAATATATACATGTCCATATATCAACACAGAGATATTTAATATATAATTACTCTAGTATGTATATGCATATGTATACTGATTAACTGAATCCTACTGGTATTCAGAACAAAGTTGTAATAATCAATGTCTGTTTTAAAATAATCTATCTGTATATCAAGAATGGATGGATACATGGATATTTCAGACATTCCTTTAAAGAGATTGTGTTAAAATTCAGTCCAATCTTCTTTGTGCCTAAAAAAAGATGTAATAAGGCAGTAGACTATCAGTACTGAAAGTAGATCAGTGTGAATTCTAACATATCACATAAGAGGCAGCAACGGCATCATAACACACAGGAAAACCTATTTGTGTTTTCTAGTAAGGGAGAATAAACTACTGAATGTTGTCTTTACTTATCTTTGGAAGAAAGCTTTATTATAAGCTCATTTCAGCTGAGCAAATCTCTCTGGACTCCCTGCTGAGCAGGGCATTTAAACTTTAAAGCTGAAAGTCATTCATTTTCCTTTGCTGACAGTGAAAACTTTAACTGTAGAGGCTTCATGAGGTATATGGAAGCTTTTAGTTTTTTCATGTGTGGAAAGCATTAAAGCATTTAGCCCCTTGCTGTTGTTTTGGGGCAATGAAGGAACATCAAAGGCAAACCATCTTCACTAGTTGTTTTGGTAGACTATTCCTTAGTCAATGGCCCTTAACCTCTTCCCATTATAAGCACCCTCCACATGTTGTGTAAAATGTTGTTGCTTAACAATTTGTAAGCCACTCTGAGAGCCTTTGTGGTGAAGAGCGGGGTATTAATACCTAAAAAATAAAAAACAGAGAACAATACTTACTTGAAACAGTGCAGGCCAAGACACTATCCTGTAAGGGTAACTTAAGGGTGATGCACCTTAGCCCAAAGGTACATATGAAATAATACCACTATCATGTCCTGTTTCAGGCAGATTCCCAAGCTGAGTGAAGGGAGGGCCTGGTTTGTGGGTCACTGTAGGATTGGCAAGCCCTTGATGCAGTTTACCTGTCAGTCCCCCAGTAACGTGCCCCCAATCAGAAGGGCCAGCAGTGTATGGCCATGAAGACACCCCCAGGGAATCAAATACTTCATCATGTGATGCCTTAAAGGTGTTCGCCAGGAAGTCCAAACTTGCATACCCACATTGGCCTGTACTTTGCCATATATCTCAAATAAAAATTCTATTAGCTAACTTCAAAAAAGATATAAAAAACACAATTTCAATTAAACTGTGTTACAAATAACCAAATCAACAATGAAGATCAAAGCCTGCTCTCCCAACACAAACAAGGGAAAATGCAGAGGTCATTCTGATATCCCCTCAAAATTTCCTTCTTCAGTCCAAATTTAGTCAGACCTCTGTATCCACAGATTCTGTGTCCATGGACTCAAACATCCATGCCTTGAAGATATTTCCCCCTCCAAAAGTAAAGCTTGATTTTGCCATTTTATATAAGTGACACCATTTTACTATGCATTTTATATAATGGGACTTGAGCATCCATTGATTTTGGTTTCCACGGGAGGTCCTGGAACCAACCCCCCAGTGGATACCAAGGGCCCACTGTATCACTTCTGGCTGAATCCATGATGAAACCTATTTTTATTGTTGTTGTTGGGAAACCCCCCTAAACTAGAACCAAAGAACAACTTGAAGCCCCATAGAGAGGTGGGGGACTGTCATTGCCATGGGTACCCCATACATGATTGTTCCCTGATTGGCTGACATCTCTCCAGAGTGAGAAAAGCAGCCAATTGTTCCCATGCCCCCTAACAAGTCAGAGGGGTGGCAACAATGATCCTCAACCCATTCTGTGGGGAGGAGAAACATTTTCTCCTAAAGGCAATTGATGCTTTCTAACATAATACACTGGGGGAAAAATGATACATAATATTCATGGTTGCTTTCATAATGGTAATGACAGCTTTTGAACTGAGCATCTCTTCCCAAATTTATTGAGGGAAGCACCCCCTCCAGGATATAATACCAGTAACTTGCCTGTGTGTGATTAAAACCTGGAAGTCACTCAATAATCAGATTAATTGGTTTACACATACTTGCAGCAAAAGGAAATATGTTGTAGTAAGTACACCCAGTCACACCAGCAACAGCCATCACCCTCTAGTTGCATTGTTAACAATATGCTGCATATTCTACACCAAGATTTACAGTATTCCATAAGCCAGAAAAGTGTGAAGAGAGATTGCATTTACTTTTATCTCACCCAGAGTAACATTATCTCTT
This sequence comes from Gambelia wislizenii, assembly GCA_030847615.1. NCBI lineage: Eukaryota > Metazoa > Chordata > Lepidosauria > Squamata > Crotaphytidae > Gambelia > Gambelia wislizenii. The sequence goes on from JAUMIR010000002.1 coordinate 170,474,593, forward strand.
GCAGCTGTAAAGGAACAATGGTATCATATAAATCTATTTATGGGAATTGCCACAGCTGCAATAAAAGGCATCCTTCCTCATGCCTTGTTCACAACAATTCACCCAAATGCTTGCAGTTAAAGAGAACCTCTTGATTTTTTTTGTTGTTGTTCCTTTCACCAGGTAAACCCCATTGTAAACCTCTTCTTCTACAAATGTTCCTCCACTTGTGTCAAGAGAAAGAACAAATTTCCTAACCAAAACTGAAAAGTCCTTGGCTTTTCAAATGACTATAAATTGCATGGCTAAGTGCATATGGCCACAGGGCTGTCACAGTTACTTTTCTTGACAATTCATCATAGCATACTAATTCTGTAATATCATTACTGCATCTCTTCTCACTGTACTGATCCAGCCAGTTAATTTAATCAACTAATAATAGATTCAGAAATGGATGCAAGGGCCCTAGCACTTCAAATTATATTACTAGAGATGCACAGCAGTGAAAGCAACATATTCACTTCTTACTATTAAATGTAACCTCCAAAAGTTAGACATTCATAGTGAGATGGGATTTTATCTCTTACAAAACAACAACCTTAAAGAAAATGCTGTTTGGTTTTAAGGGTAACATTCTGCTCCACAGCAATATTAAAATGAGGCCAGAAAAGGTTTATCATTGAGCAATTTTACTTGCTTTTCAATAGTAAGTAATGTTGCAATCCTACACTTCCTTCTTGAGTACACGTATTCATATGGCTGCTGCCCTGGAACTATTTCCACAAAGCATTTCTACAGTATGATTTTGGGGACCATGCAGCCTACAACGTAGAGCCTACATCTTGATTTTACACCCCATGGTCAAAATTCTGTTAGAGACATATATACATGTCAGTGTCCCTTATGTGTGTGAGTGTCCTTTCTCTAGTGCTGTGGGGATTAGTATTCTTCCCTCCACAGCACCCAAAGCCTCCCCAACTAATTGCAAAGTTCCTGAAAGCTATTCTGCATGGCCATTCTGTGCTTTGCCACAATTAGGGAGGATTAGAAAAGCATCTGGCTATCTCCCCTTAGCAGACACACAATGATGACATCAGTGCTGAGATCTGCTGGGGTTCTCCAGGTATCTTTTTTGGGGGGGTGGGGCTTGGAAACTTTTTTTTCAATTTGTTTTTACAAATTTTACAAGCTGGTTGGGGGCTTCTGGGAAACACAGTCCAAAACATCACTTTCCCAAGATATGGATTTTTACTTGGAAGGATTGATAGATCTGATTAGTTTTGATATTCAGAATTTCACAATGTTCAGACTTCTTTCTTCCTAAGTGTCAGGCTGATGGAACTTAGATTGTATATTTTTTTAAAAAAACAATCAAAGTAGATCCTGCACATTTGAAATTTATTCACCTCTGACTTAGGGCTTGACTATACTGGCCAGAAGGCTCCACATTCTGGCTAGAGTATTCCAGTCCCAGGCCAATGGCATTTTCCTACCCTACCATTGAAGCAATGAAGGGGTTTCTGCACATTTGCGGCCTGTGCACCAACCAGTGCTTCTCTTCCCCCTGCTGGTCTTATGAGGGCAGGAATGAGGCACCCAGCCATGGTCAGGTGGCTGGGATACTGATGGTGACCTTAGCAGATGCGACACATGTGACCTGGCTGGGAAATGGCTGTGCTGGCACTGCACAGGCTGCATATGCAGACACCTTCTTATTGCAGAAACAGAACTCACCATTTCACTAAAACAACTGCAGCAAACTGTGAGAGGTTTTTTGGGTTTTTTTAAACCACGTATCCACTCCATTTTAAGACGTATTTTCCCTGGATTTGGGTTGGAACTGTCTGGATGTCATATGGTCATTTTGAACTAGAAATAGGGCCAAAAATCCTGTGTCATCTGTGCAGCCGGGGGCAGGAATGGGAGGATGCTGTTTCATTTATCCCGTCTAGACAAGGCCTTAGAGAACACAATGTATTTTCAACAATGTACCAGTTTGAGATCTGTAATCAAATTTGCCCTCCTGTTTCATCAGTACAAAACAGTTCTGTCCATTAGTCAACATGGAAGAGACATTCTATGAAAATGAAATGTTCATATGCTGTCTTCACTTACCAGAGGGGAATAGTTACATAAAGAAGACTTCTGCACCATGAGCAATATTATCTGGAGAAAGTGCCTGCTTCTAGACAAAACTCTTGCCACTGAGGAAAATGCTTACCCAAGCCAGAGTCACTTCTTCGTGTCCAACATAGGACTTGATCAGAAGTGGCTGAAAATGTGTCATAAGGATGTGATGATAACACAAAAGGGTGGAATTATCAGACAGCATCATCATTCAGCCGTTCTGGGGGTGTAGCATGGGTGTGAATAAGTTGTCACTTTTTATTGATGGCTTTACCTATCAATAAAAAAGTGATGCCTTTTTTCTGCGCCAGCACTACAACCCGGGAACAGCTGAACATCATTGTCATCTGATAATTGCCCCCGCCCCCACGGTATATATTGTACCTTGTCTGTTAAAGTCCATAGGCTAAAAATGCTTCTTGCAGCAAACTCAATAATAGCTGGCCATATTAAAGCAATGCACCAATCTCAGATCCGTAATCAAACTTGCTCTCTTTTCTCATCAACAGACAACAGTTTTGTCCATTAGTGAACATGTTAGATGCTAAAGTATTGAGTGCTATGCATTTTATGCTAAAATCAATCTACTGCCATGCAGTCATGCCACCTAACGTGTTTTTAAGCCATCCACTATAGAAATCAATGTGATTCTTATTTGATATTTATGTGTTAAGTTCATCCTCATAAATTTAGAAATGTTTTGTTGTTGGGATGGTTATATATTATCCATATTCTGCAAATTTGATAAAATTTTGTTCCATCAGATTAAATAAACCAGATTTCTTAAATTAGATTATTTACAGTTTTCTTTTTATTGTCAATCTTGGATGTAGGGTAAGCGAATAGGTCAAATTTTCAGGAAACTAAATTTATAGCTGAAAAATGTGCAGCTGCATCAGCTATTATAAAAAAAAGACTTCAGAAAATCAAGTTGAGGCTTTTCAGAAGAAACTGATTTTTAGCAGATAAGGAAGTTTGATATACATCAGCCTAAAGAAATATCACATTAGAGAATATGCACTATCCCTGAGCCTTACTTTTAACAACCTTATATCCAAGAAATGAAGTGTTCCACATCATATCTTCTGCTACAAAGTAGCTGTTGATATCATTCACACACACTCTTACACACACCATGAGCTATTTCCCCCTTTACTGAAAGAGCTTAGCAGTCCACAAAATACCCAAAACATTCATTTTGAAACAAGCATAATACCTCAGGCTTGGCTGCATTTATACTAATGAAATTAATGTTTCTCGCTTTGTTAGAAAAATCTATTTTATCTCTGGTATCAGTTTCATCTTGGTACCAAGCATTTCAGAATTGGGGAACAGAAGGATTATTTGCTTAGGGACGTGCAATTGCTTATTGCTACTGTTAACTCTTAAGAAGGGCATGCATGTCTTTCCTTAGCACAGGTGTTCTGCATGGCTCCATTGATCTATAGAAGGATAATAAACACCCCCCCCAGCACAGCGTAGTGTTGCATGAGGGGAGTTGCTTTGATGACCTCACATGATGAGAGGCCTTTAATTGTCTCACGCCATAATGTAGGAGGTTCAGGGCAGAGCAGATTCCCCCCCCTCCTCTTTTGGTTGAATTTGACCCACCCTCATGCCTCTTCATAGTGTGAGTCTACTGGTTGCTTATCGGTCAGGTGGGATTTTTTCCCCTTTTCCATTTTTTTTTTTTGGCCTACCCCACACTGTTACAAAGGACTTGGAGAATTGGCCTTAGGGTGGTGTCATAAATAGGTGGTCAACTGACAGGTTGTGGGGGAGATTGGGATTAGTTCATTGTACAGCTATGGCACCTCTTTTGGGTGAAGGGTGGCTCTATCAAACTCCTCTTGCAAGTCACATGACTTGGGTGGTGGTGGGGAGTAGACTATCCTTGAGGCCGGCCCAAGGGTTGAACTCTTGCCAGACTTGAGGTATCTAGCCCTGGGGTTTTGCCTTCTAGCAGATGGTGCCGGGGGGGGGGTAGCCCAGTTAATGGGAACCCCCCTAGAGCTCAGGTGTTTTGCCCAGGGAAGCTGGGAGGTAGGTCTGGGTGAGACCATCGGCTCCTGCTTTTCCTGCATTGGGTCTCCCCCCTAGTTTGCATATCCCAAGGAATAAAGATTAAATAGGTCATAGAATAAATAAAGTTACCCGTATTTTAACCCAAGCTTTGTGTCTGGCCTCGTTATTTCATGTGTTGGTCATCAAAGGCACTGCTGCCCAAACTGTTACCTAGCTTCTTGTTCATTTTAAAAACAGCATTGTTCAGGGATTTCCAATGCATTCATTTTCTCCCCCCTCTCTCATCTTTGTTTCTCCCCCATCCACAAATTTGTTTCTCCCCCCCCCAAATACAGTGTAGACTATACATATACCCAAGTCCATACAGATCCTAGGCAATTGCATGGCTTAGATAAAATGAGAGTATTGATACCATGGTCTTCTCTCCTAAGTAGTGACTCCTTGGTACACCATTAGCATGGTAAAACTCTTGATGGAGTGGCCCACTTTGGACTTGGGGACCATATGAGTGACTGCTTATCCATGGGGGAGTAAACTGCACATAAAAGCTGCATGTGAGAGTGGAGGTGGCATAAGTCTTTCCCCTCATATCTAATTTGTAGGAAATATATAATGGAAATAATATTCAAACATATTCAAAGAATGGTCAAAAGCCATGGTTTTTTTTTTTTTGGTTTTTTTTTTTTTTGAGTGTTGAGAAACCCTGATGAGAAAAAATCCTGGACTGCCAAGAATCTTTTTAGTTTAGGAATTTCTGTGCACAAAACAGTATTTTCTGCACATAAAATTATATTTCTTTGTGGAAATGTGTATTTTCTGCACAGAAAATGCTATAATTAGGGAAAGAAAACAAAGTTTGTAGATTGTTTGGTACAAAAAACAGCCTGGGGATGGGGAAAAGGCAGTCTGTGGGCCACATTCACCCTACAGGGGATGCACTGCATCTGTGGACCCCCAAACTTCCTTGCATATAACCCCAAAGCCCCCTAAACTTCTGAAATCCATTTTTTGGGGGGGAATCCCCTAAAAATAAGTATTGAAGATTGGGGCAAAATGTCCTATTAGGCACCACAAGGACATGAGTGTCCATTTTTGACCAATTAATTGGGGCTGCGAAGTTAGGAGGGGTGCTGACCTGGAGGTCTCTGGAACCTGCCTGCCTCTGTTCTAGACAATCTACACACCTTGTGAACCTCTACAGAATCTAACTGGCTGTTGTCAGAAACAGGAGAAGCACAAGGGCTGCAGTCTAATCCCTTATGAGAATTGTTACAGTCTTTCTTAAAGATGAAGCCACACAATATTTTCCACTGGATACAATTATTTCAGCAATCATTAGTTGAGTTCTGACTATTTTCACATCTCAGTTCTAAAAGGTAGGAAAGAACTGTACATCAACTACATGAATTAACTACACACATAGATGCTTCATAAATACAGGAAGCTTTATGCAGTAGGTGTACTTGTTGGAGAACAAATTAGTGTTTCACTGATACACTTATACTCCTGTTACCATATCCACAACTGAAAGATGATTAACATACATTCCTTAGAGAACTTATCTGGAAATAATTTTAGATCTATTTTATGCAGAACTAAGGAACCTGCCAGTCAATTAGATCTTCAAGCACACCGAATTCCACTGAGAGGAACTATAGCTAACTATACACTGCTCATCTAAAATCATTTAAGAGTGGCTGTGTTGTAGGCTATATTTCAGAGGAAGGAAATGGCAAACCACATATTCCTTGCTTAAGAAAACTATATGAAATTAATGTGGTCACCATAAGTCACAAGGCAACTTGAAGGCACATACACACATATGTACAGGTATGTGCAGCATTTTGGCAATAATGTGTCAAATATTTAACACCTTATGAAAAAATTAAATCGCATAGGAAAAATCAAGGAAAGGGTCAAATTCATTCCCCCCCACCCCAAGGGTGTATTTCATGTCCATTCCACAGAAGAAAACAAGTAAAGTTATTGGACATATGGCTGATTAAGTTGAATAGTCTCTTTCCAAAATTATTCTGATTGCCACATTTTGAAAAATACAAACTTCTAAAAATATTCACCACTGAACCATCTGTTTCCACAAAGGAAAGGAAAATGTGGACTTCTGATTGCTATTGTCCTAATCATACGTATGTGTTATATATTTCTCATATGTTTATTAACTGACTCTAAAATTGTATATTGAAGGTTTTTTTTTTTTATGAGAACATTTAGATAACTGGCTACATACTGACTTTAAATTCAACTGGCCTTCAAATCCAGATCCAGCCTAGAAAAACAGTAGACATTATAAAAAGGGGGCAATTTCCCATGTCTCTACTAAATAATCTCAGTTACAGTGTTTTTCTAAAGTTGGGACAAAATGCCACAGAAACGTGAGTCAGAAATGTTTCTGTTAGCATTTTCTCAAGTCAAATGAACCTAAGCAATTTTCCTCATTACATAAGCAAAACAAATGTTGAAAGGTATAGTTTCATGAAATATAAGTAGAGAATGTGCCCATATAGTTAACAGAAACCTGGCATTCTAGCTGAAAATCATATTTTTTTTTGGTCTTTTCTGTTTTTGCTGGCAGACTTTACCGATTTTTTTAATTGTACATTCTTTGAAACCAACTGCTGGCATATACCTCTGTGTGTCATATCTCTGAAAATAATTTTAGACAAGAAAGTTAACTTCAGTTAAACATACTTTAATCTGATTTTGCTACTAACTACCAAGTAAAAGTAATTTTGGCCAAATCACTCGATTAAAATATTTTTGTCAGGCTGAAACAAATTGAAACAAATGCAATTGTTAGTCCCAACTATAATTGACTTATTGAGCAACTACTGAATGGTAAATCACTGCCTAAGTAAATCCTATTATAGTCAGCCCTCCATATCCATGGATTCTTTATCCACAGATTCAACCGTCCACAGCTTTAAAATGCCCCCCCAAAAAATATCTAAAAAGCCTTACTGTTTGCCATTTTAAAGCTCCATCCTTTAAAGAGACATTCCCCAATATAAGATCTCCTTGAACAGGTGGCAATGTAGCACAGAGGTCTGTAGTCAATGGAAAAATTTAGTAATCCCTAATGCATGTGCACAAATATTTGGATTTGCACAGGAAGCTCTTGGAATGCCAAGTGACAGAAATGTATTTGCTTTATATTTCATGATAAAAAAAGCAAAATGAGAATGTGTTGTTTTCAACATTTTCTGGCAGTAGACATTATTTCAAAGTGAAATAATGGGGCAAGTGACTCTACACATTTGATGTACAGGTCTATTCTGATATCTCTTTCTAAATGATCCTAAATTGTTATTGCTGAACTCTGCTGCCAGTGGTGACAGATTCTCTCTTTCCCTTTCTCTCCTCTTTAAGGATGACAGATGTCCTCTTAGAGTATGCTGGCAGGCAGTCACTGTTTCTCCCACAGAATGCCCATAGTATTGTGTGGAGTGGGTGGAAGAATGGTGGGCATTGTAGAAGTGATAATCCACACTGGTGGCTACCATTTTCAGCAATGATGGGCATTGTTCTGTCACTTAAAATGGAACAACACTGTTTTCAGGATATTCTGGAAGAAAACTACTAGCCCGCAGCTATAGGAAGACTTCAACTGTCATTGTTAAAATTAAGAATGAAATATCCCACTGCTGCCCTGCTGACAATAGCAAGTACCCTCCAACAAAAAGCCCTATCAACATCAATCTGAGATATCTCCCAAGCTTGAGCCAAATGTTGTCTGTGGAGAATTGTCAGTTCATCACTAGAGACAGCAAATACCACGTTAGGTGATTCAAGTTCTTTCGAACTCTATCAATATGTAACTACTTGCTGTCAAGATTGTACATCCTTGGATTTCATGTTCCCTTTCATTATTGATGTGTGTGTCTATGTGCCTTCAAGTTGCCTGTGACTTCTTGTTACCTCATGAATTTTACAGGGTTTTCTTAGGCAAGCAATACTCAGAGGTGGCACTGCCAGTTCCTACCTCTGAAATAAAGCCTACAGCACCTGGTATTCATTTGCAGTCTCCCATTCAAGTACTAACCAGGGCTGACACAACTTAGCCTCCAAGATCAGATAGGATCTGGTGCCTTCAGGGTATAAAATATGGGATCTCCCAGGTTAATCCATTCTTACCAGCAATTCAAGAAGCATAGGTGAGTTAAAGGCTATAAGGCTTGCTCTCTCACCTTAAGCAGCAGTATCTGATGTGTCATGAAATAAAACAGTAAATGAGTATTCATTGTCTTACAGGTTATGAGATATGAAAGGATACATCAAATAACTACTTGGTCTACATTCCAACTAAGAAATCATGCATTCTTTCAAGTACAACTAGTTGCCCAAACTGCCATTATGGTCTACATGCAGGATGAAATTAAACAAGGAATGTAATTTCAACCTGAACATCATTGTAGTTGTTGTCTGTAAATATATGCATGTATGCATCCTATCAGATGCAGGGAATAATGTGATTTCCACATGGATTGCAACTGTAACAAATATAGCAGGCGGTAAAATATTATGTGCAAAATAAGCTCAGGACATGCTCATCAGTTTTTAACAACAGCTGAGAATATATTGTTTTTTTTTCCTGTTTACTATATAAAAAATGAGTGTATTTATGGAATCATAGAGTGTAAGAGACCACAAGGACCCCTGCCATACAGGAATACACAATCAACGCACTCTCAATAGATGGCCATACAGCCTCTGTTTAAAAACCTTCAAAGAAGGAGACTCCACCACACTCCAAGGCAGTGTATTCCACTGTCAAACAGCTTTTGCCACCAGGATATTCTTCATAACGTTTAGGTAGAATCTCTTCTCCTGCAGTTTGAATCCATTCTTCCAAATCATAGTCTCTGGAGCAGCAGAACACAAGCTTGCTCCATTGTCAATATGATATCCTTTCAAATATTTAAACATGGATATCATGTCACCTCTTAATCTTTTCTTCTCCTGGTTAAGCATACCCACCTCTTTAAGCCATTCCTCTAGGGGGAATGTATGGATTTCTTTATGACAACAATATATTTTTCCAACTGTATCTTTTGTAACTAATTTTATTTCTTTTATTTTATGAAGCTAAAATCTATTGCACATTTATTTTCCCCATTCCTACCCCCATTTTTTTATCCTAACAACAGCTCTGAGAAGTAGGTTAGACTGGAAGGGTTATGGGGAAGCTCTGATCTGATCTGATCTGATCTACAATGTGCATTGTTCAGAGGGAGTGGGTATGAATTCAGAGTTTATTCAGTGACCAAAGATCTGAGGGAAAGCTGTAATTTTGAGCAGATCTTACAAAGTAGTTTAATTTTATGATAATGCATTATATAATAGTTTATTTATTGTTAATCATGCTGTGTGCATCTATACACATATACAGAGCATTGCATTTCTTGATTTTGCCCCTCCCCCTGACTTTCCTAATCTCAGTACATAAACTTTAGTTTTTTCCTGTTTAAAACAGCAGTTTTTTTGTGTTCTTCCTCATTAACAGGTTTTGTCTTCTTGTTGCCTTGTGACACCCTTTTGACTATACTCTGATGTTGCTGAATCATACCTGTCCCCATTTTCATCTGTGAAATGTTGGAGGAAATGAAACAAGTACAATAGAACAAGCTGCTTTCCTTATAATTGGATTGCTATCATTATTTGGTATGCTAGTCAGTTATCTATGATATAGTTACACAAAGTAGTAAAATATGGTTCCTTAATGGTGACACTCATCCAGTGGATCAGGAAATTCTGTATCCCCTAATGCCTACTAAATGAAGAATATTGTCAGTTCTATCTGGATTTACCTCTGAAATTTTGTCAAAGGTCAACAGTTTAAGTTAACCTGGAGATTTCTTCTTCAGAAAAAGTACCCACAGAATATCTAGGGAGCCAAAAACAAATAGATAACAGGCAAAGACAACAAGATTGCCATCATCACCACATGCAAACACTTTCTATTTGTGTGCAGATCACTTTCTCACAGAGGACTCTCTTACTGGACTGGGAAAAGTGAAGTGAATTAAGTGAATAACTAATGGGTTTCAACCAAAATTAAATGTTGCAAATGTTCAGCTGATAACATCTGTTTCCCAATTAACTATAATCAGAGAACCAATTCCCATGTTAAATCTTAAACCTAAATGATTACTTCAGACATATATTATTTTCCTTATGATGAGAACCCAATGTTTCAATCAGCCAGTAAGGTTGTGTTACACATCTTCAAAAGTTGATATACTGGCTTCTCAGTGCACGTGCGCACACGCGCACGCACGCACACACACACACACATATACTGTCTGTCTATTGGTACAGCTTTCAGGCAGAGTGAGTTAAAATTTGTTCATTGTAAGAAACTGTACTGGAGTGAGAACTTCTGTGCTAAAACTTTAAGTGATGTTTACTTGCCCGGGAAAACTTTCACCTTTAATTGCAATTGTTGTGAGGAGAATGGGGCCCTCCCCATCGGGATGTTCCCATTATATGTGTGGATTCATGCAACACTATTGCTTGGAAGAAGATCCATGACTCCTCCCACTTTGATTCAGTAAGAGAGTTAAGCCCATGAGGGAAGTGCTTCTTGGTGGCAATGCCAGCAATTCAAATCAAATCCAAATTAGCTTTGCAGTTTAGCTTCAGGTATCACAGCACAGCATGGTCAGCAGCAGGGTTTTAAATACTGATTAGATTCATCCTCTCACAGTTCACATGGGGAAAAAACTGAAAATTATTTTCCTTGATGCAAAATTTACTGATTCTATTTTGTTATGCTCAGTGAAAATGTAGCATTTTGTGGATTGGTTTTTGTTCATTTAGTAAAATGGACTGTACTGGGCAATCTGATTGTTTTTGTCTTGGGTTGTGAAAACAAGATAACATTGGATGCATTTTGTGGACCTTGAGTATTGAGGCCATCCTATAGAAAAATCCCAAACTTCATGTGAACCTACATGGCTAGAACATAGTTGTGGGCAATTTGGACCTTGGGAACTGAAACCTTGGATAGTCAATAGGTGCCGGGAGTGTAATTAATGTGCCCTCCTCAGTAACTGCACAGATTGTGGTCGATGCTCCTAAAATCTCTTGCCAGTGTTGCATGTGCAGGGCCACGCAAACATTTTTTTCTAGGAAAGTGGCAGGTCCTTATGATAAAGTCAAAGGTAGAATCTACCTTATAGTAATACAGTTGTCCCTCCACATTCATGGATTTGGCATTCATGGATGCAAGTATTCACGGCTTGAAAATCTTCTTTAAAAAATAATAATCCAAAAAGCAAACCTTGATTTTGCCATCTTACATAAGGGACACCATTTTGCTATGCCACTGCATATATGGGACTTGAATATTCATGGATTTGGGTATTCACGGGGGGTCCTGGAACCAAACCCCAGCGAATGTGAAGGGACAACTATATTCCTATTCCTTTGGGATGCTCATGTATGGCTGACTACTGTGGATAAACATAAATATTAAATACTTAGTAAGAACAGGAAAAAGAAAGATAAAACAGGTACAGAGAATAGGGGGAATGAATTAGAAAGTGATTTTTAAGTGGTTTAATTGGCTGGCAGAATTCTTGACCTAGATGGAGTAGTGTAGTTGAAATATCCAGCCAAAATTAGCAAGTTAAAATATTTGGATATGTAGAGAGCTTATACTGGGTTTGAAAGTGTGGCTTGGTTGGGTTAAGTTGGGGAAAGCTGTATGAAAGAAAAACTTTGGCAATTCCTTTACTAGAATAAAATCATCAAGCTTTAAAGATGCAGGTTTGATTGCTGTTAGATTGATTCAAGGTTACAGTGCAGATAGTGACCATATACTGCCCAACCATTCATCTTTGACTTTTTCAAATAGGACTATGGGGCAGGGAGATCAACCACACCTGTTATGATGGTAATCTAGTTCTTGGGGATTCTGTGCCAGATCACCCAGTAAATTCTGTCAGGAATGTCTGATGTTTGCAATGTTGTGGATCTCACCTGTTATAACTTTTCCAAGAAGTCATGAATTCTGGGATTTGGGGAAAGATGATGAATGAGATATGAGGTCAGGAGGACTAGGTTCACAACTTCTTTCCAATGGGGGTTGGACTAGATGGTCATTGTGGTCTCTTCCAACTCTATGATTCTAATGAGATTATTTGAATAGTGTTGTCTACTGAAGGGAGATGTAGCATACATAAAGAATGGTTTTACCCTTGGGTTCAGGGCATGATTGCTTATCAGAGAATTGGATGTCCCTATTTTGCTTGAAACCATAAATCTATTTTGGGCATGCAACAAACTGGGTTGGTGTCATGATATGGAGACAGAACCAAGTGACCCCGCCAAAGGAGATTTGAAGGTGATCAAGTTGATGCAAAGCCAGTGGGTAAAAGAAAACTTATTGGTGATTAATGGATGCAGTCCATGCTTGCAGCAAAGAAAGCCCACCATCTTCTACCTCATAGAGAACCATAACAATTGGTTGGGGGGACATCCCTAACAGAGTCTACTCAGAGGTACCCCATAGGCTGGTACAGTTTTCCTACACTGGCACACACCTTATACTTCTTCTAGGTTGAGACTCAAATATTCTGGCTTTTTCCCAGGCTATATACTGGTGTCTATGCTTCCAGAAGCTACTTCAACAGCCACAGAATGTGAGGGTAACATGTTTTTCACCTCTCCTATATGACACAGGACCTCTCCTATAAGGTATAGGGCTTCTTTTATGTGAGGGGAAAAGCTGCAGCCCAGTCTTTGATAGATGCAGAGATGCTGGTGTGCAACAACGTTTATGTATGGAGTTGCCTCTGCTTGTTTATACTTATGGTACTAACAAACCAACATAACATATCTGTGTGGCCTGCTAACAATATTATTATGTATAATTACACACATCTGTTTGGAGCTCTGAAATAGTGCTTTGGGATTCCTGAAAACCATACCTTTTGGTGGTAGGGCCATGTTCACAACCACTGGATGAGATCACAAAGAGATGGAAACTGAAAGGGTCCTGGGCCCCTTTTAGTACCCTCCTTTTTGTAACTTGCATGTCTCCATGTTGTTACCTACCCTGACATCCCCTGCCTAATATTGATAATAAATTGGCAATATTTAACAATTAGGTCAAATGTAGCCTTCCATACCTTGTTACCATTAAAACTGGAAAATTCCAACAAATCCCAAAAACTAGTGTTCAGACTCAGTCAGGTATACATTTAAGGAGGGCTCATTCAAATTCCAATGAAATGTTAATTTGGAAGGCAACTGAAGGTCTGAATACTTGGCTAATCCTATCAGCAAAGCTGAGGAACTCGAACTTATAAATGATCCTCATACCTTTGTCCCTCTTTGAAACAAAGGAAGTTGCTTCCTCAATTTAATTGCAAAGTATCAGTGCATTAAGATGCCGTTAACATATCCATAAGAGCCTGTGTCTTACCTTGAGGGACCCCTGGTGGTGCAGTGGTTAAATGCCAGTACTGCAAGCCACAATGTTGCAAGTTTGATCCCAAGGGCTCCAAGGTTCATTCAGCCTTCCATCCTTTTGCAGGTCAGTAAAATGAGTACCCGGCTTTTGGGGGCAATTGGCTAACACACATGGGAAACCACTTGGAGAGTGCCTAGAGAACTATAAAAACATGGTATAGATGTAGGAACTATTGTTTAACAATTTGTAAGCCACTCGGAGAATTTTCGTGACTGAAGAGTGGGGTATAAATACCTACAGATAAAAATAAAAAATAAAATTGAGCAACTCCGTGAAACATTGTTTTCACCGATAAATCCCATCCCTGGAAGGCAGTTATTGACTATAAAACCCCTTCCAGAACTCTACACATTCACAGATCCCTTTCCTCTGGACAATATGTCTGTCTGTGTAGCTGTTCCTGTTCTGGACGCCCACTCTGATGTTTTATTCCGTGACCTCATCTCTACAGGACAGGTGTTGTATCCCCCACAAACAAGTCCCTCCTCTATTCCTCTATCCCAATATTTCATACTTTTTCACTAGTCTTGTGTGAATGCTTGAAGCCTGAATGTGTGTGTGAATGTTGTTGTTATTATTGTTTTTCCCAAATTAAGATAAATTATTGTACTGTCTAGCTTAACGCCTCCTCCTTAGTACTGGTAAACATAGGTCAAAAGATTCTGCTCTCATCTCCCATAGCCAAGCTGAGAAAATTAATTCTCCAAATTAATGTTGATATTTTAAGGGTCCTTAAGACCCCCTAGCATATAGGGTAACAATGTCAGAACTATTTCCAAAGAGAAGTCCAGGCTAAGTTATATATTTTACTCAGAAGTTGTCTTTTCAAGGAGGCAGGAGTGGTACTGTATATGCTACACATCCATCACTATTGATGTGTGGATCATTCAGCAGTGTGGACAGTGTCTTAATAGGGAAATGCAAAATAAAATCTACTTTACTGCCTTTTCACCAAAGGAATTTAACTTCTTGGATTTTCCCAGGTGAATGTGTGTGAGAGTTGGGGGCAACAACAACAAGAAAAGACTTCTTGCTGTAGAGTTAATTGTGTGATGTCTTAAGAGGAGGGGGAGGGGAGAAGGGAGAGAGACAGAATCAGTAGAAGCAGAAGCCTGGAGATATTCCAACAAAGATAGGTCTTGTAATGCAATGTCATTAGATTTCACTGGGAGTATCCTCTTGTCACTTGAAAGTCAAAATGGAATTCCATGCTGGGTGAAGCTCAAAGGCTCCATTTGTTTGGTGGAAAGCAGAGAGAAACGACACAGATTTTATACTCATCAGGTTGGAGATCATTGCATCATCAGGTGGAGCCTCATTTCGGTGGCTGTAAACCCTTCCTGCTGCATTTCATCTTAAGGCATTGTGCAGACTACATGACTATAAAAACAATTCTTTTTTCTTCTCCCTTACCTGCTTTTTGTAACATTTTGCCTGCTTAAAATCTGGAGAGCTTATGAGGTTGCATATGGGGAAGGAGACTATCCTTAGGGCTGGGCTGGGAGCTTTTCCGACCAGCTCCCACAGGACTTGAGAAAGGATTCCCTGAGTTTGTTTCCATTAGTGAGCTGACTTGGGAGCAACCCACATATTGGGTTGTCCTCAGTGCTCTGGTGTTCACCTAGGAAAAGTTGAAGAAGTGGTGTGGGAGAGACCCCCTGCCTCTGCTGCTCCCTCATCAGGAACTTCCCCACCTCTTGTGTCTCAGAGGGTTTAATACTATTACATAGGTTAATAAAATGGCCCTTGTTTTACCTGATCTGATCTGAACACTTTATTCCCATGGAGGATCAGCAATTACTGGTGTTCCACTTTGGTGAGTATGAAGTGGCACTCCTTTCAAGGTGATGGGTAGTTTCTGCAGCTTTCAGCTCAGAGCTGTGAGAACTCTGGGTAGGATACAGATTGTCTTTAGGTTTAGCACAGTTTACTTGCTTTGAATTTTTGAATCCCAGGAGTGGGGGGGGGGTGAAAGATGAAAATGCATAATACTATCATTAGTGCAGCCTGAAGGAATGGTGAATATTTAAGTACTACTCTTTGAGGCCACGGTGGACTCCTTTTTTCCATTCAGCCTTGTACTGAAGTTAGCTGAATGTCTGCATACTCCATTTACACAGTGGTATTTTGTTTCAACAAAGTAGCCCCAGTTCAACCCAATAAGTTGTGTATGGGCTCTGTATTTTCTCCTCTGATTGCAGTTTGTCCTCACACACAAATATTTATCTGCAGTTTACTGAAGCATAATGTGTGAATTATGTTTCCAGTAAACTGGGAGCATAAAACAGTGATATAACTCTGGCTTGGTATCACACACTGTGCATCAATATTTGAGTGACATTAAAGGACAACGTTTGTCCTCTGAACAAAGCTACTACCATGTTATTCTCTGATCTCAGCTCTGAACTGTCTTCTGATTATTTTTGTGTCAGTTATATTCTTGTGCAATCTATATCAATTCCAGATCAGATTTTTTTTTTAAAAAAGTACTTTTAAAGAAGTAATCCCGAATGGTAATTTATATGTGTGTGTGTGTTCCTCATAGGGCTAGAAAACAGACTATAAAATGAATATCCATACCATACAATATCATTGGTTTATAACAAATATATGAAAGTACTAGTTGTCTTTAGCTTTGTATCTATATTAATTTCAAAGTCACTACTAACTTCCTGGGTTATTCCCTAGTGCAGTTTTGTACATCTTTATAATACCTTCAGAATTATTTATCATATACCACAGATATTTTTTTAAAAAAATCATTATCCTTTTGATCTAAAAATCCTTATATTTCATCTTTAATACATTCTTTTGAGAAAGACTTTCAAGAGGATTTGTCACATGTGTTTTATTCTTCTGAGACATCAGCATCACAGGGATGGATGAATGGCTGTCTCATCACATGTATAAAACTATTTTGAAAGTTGCTGTTTAGAAAGTGACAGTGCTTTCATGAAGAGCATTAAATAATATTGAAAACATACAGGCCTAAAAACATTAAAATATATGTATTTTTAATATCTCCAGATGTACTACACAGTAGGAATTTAATTTTTCACTAAGATTTTTCTCAAAGGTAGCAATGAATAATTTCAGCAATTTTCTTCCTGCTGCAAAATAGTTTTTGAAAATCACGAATGTGTGAATTTTGTGCAGAAATTTGTGCTGAACTGCAAAGATTAACATCAGTCCAGAATTCTTATCCTCAGCATTTTTCAACTCTTGAAAAAACATGCTTTTTTTTTTTAGAAAATCTTTCCATCCCTACTACACAGTGGTCTGAAACATAATTAGCTTCTGTAGAGATCATGACACTTGTATGAAATATCCGGGTGACACATGCGGCCACACCACCTTGATGTACTGCACGTCTGCTAATGCCTGGAGGATCTATGCCCTATCCTTAAGGAAGCCCAGATCATTTCTCCCAGGTGTAGCACCAACACATGGGGCAGAGGTCTGTGACACCCCTAAAACAGCAAATTGATTAAACCATTCCACTTCAATCCCCTTTTGCCGAACCATTCAACTGTGGCAATTTCTCCAAGACCCAGGTGTATGTCTAGGTGGATGGTGTTAGCATGGCATGCTGCCCAATTAACAAAACTGTGGCCACAGATCAGTACTCGATATCTTGTTGGCCACCCTAAAACATCTGTAAGACAGAACACACTTGCAGTTTAACAATCATTAATAACAAATTGGGCGAACATACCCTTTGTAGCCCCCAGACTTCCATCTACCCAACTTTTTTTATTGTTTCCGGCCACATGCCCATCACTGCTCCCATTGAGGCCACCCCAATTCAGAAGGAATGCGTACAAAAATGCACCCCACCCAACCTTAACCTTAAGTGCTCCAAAGCCTTAGCTGTAACTGCCCAAAATTGGTAGTGGGTTAAGGGGGACCCATTGGCATGGCAATATAGGGGCCCAGCCTAGTTGGGCCATACCTTCAAGTATTCCCTTACTGCTGTCACAGGGCAGAGGGTCCTGTTGTGACATTCACTGAGTACAATCCTAACCCCCTTTCCCAGCTGATCAGTCTTAGATTGCCTGATGCGTAGTGTGACTTGTTTGGCCCCTAAGCAGAGATCCCCCAGTCCCAGTGCCTTGCCAGATTTGTCCCTTTTAGATGCTGCCACTAACTCACTGATGCGTAGGGCACCAAAGAAAGCTGTGAGAGACTCAGCATGGAGCAAAATAGATTCAAAGGGGGTAGCAAAAATAGTAGGCCACGCCTGAAATAACCCCTTCAGAACTGCAGGTGATAGGGGGTGCCTATCATCGGCCGTTCTCTCCCTTTCTCTTGTGCACCCTTCCAAAGCCTTTCTTATTCTAAAATCTGCTGTTTTATCTGGCAAACCCTGCGCCTTACTCCAGAAGGCCAAAGCTGACAGCTGAGATCGTATGGATTGTGGGGCGAGGCCTTTATCCCTCGTGACAAAACAGAATTGGAGAAGGGACAGGGATGGGCCAAATGTTATCGAGCTGCATCCTGTTACGGAAATCAAATAACTCATGAATAGCCCTTTTATACATCTGCCTTGTGCTGTGGGAGGGGGGGGAGCGATGGAAAGGCTGATGGCCCTGACTATTTTGCTTGTTCAAGATCCCACAAATCCACTGGCATCAGATCCGGCTTCTCGATGGCTCCCGGTGCTAATTGCCTGAAGCATTCCATCTGCATGCGGGAGAGAGCATTGGCGATGCCGTTGTCCACTCTTGCAATGTGGGTAGCAGTAGGTAGTTTCCCAGTATTTTGCTTTCAAAAGAGCAAGACTGAGTGATGAGATCATCATCAAACACATTGCGGAGACTAAATGGAAATGTATTATATTTTGCAACTAAACTTTAACTCCAATTGCTAGATCCCCCTAGAGCAGACACACTGAATAAATTGCTGGATGGTAAGTTGGTGAATTCCTTTGATTCAATGGGGCTACTCTAGATGGGACTAGGAACTGGATTCAGGACCAACAATTCATTTCCTACAACTACTGAAATTATCATTCAGCAAATAGTCAGGTAGAACCATTATTTCAGCAACGAAGAGAGGAAAAGAAAGCCCCCAAAGTAACATTTTTATTAGAAAAGAAAATGTCAGATCTTGATTTAACACTAAGAAGTCACACAATTTAGAGTTAAGACTAAACACATCTATTCCCAGCTTATAGTATTTGTGTCTAGGTATTTTATTAGCTTTAACTATGTTGTTTGCAAAAAATACTTAGGAGGGCTGTGAAAGAGAAGCACTGGGAAAAATATTGTACCATACCACACTGCTGATTTTTCACTGTGTGATTTTCTACTAGGATAGCAGAGGCATTTCTCTGCCTCATGTCTCTGATGTAGCTTTAGACAATAATTTCCAATATTTTCATGCAGATGTGAAACTTCCTTCCTTTTTTCCAGTCACTAAATGCAATATCAGAACATCTAAATCAGTTTAACTTCTATCCAAGTAGTTAGCTCCATTTTAATAAAAGATACCATGTCTTAAAACTACATGAACAACACCTCCTTGATGACATGTGAGAGATGTGTTTGTCCTCTCCTCCCAGCTGAGGAGGAGTACAAATTAAAATTAAATTACCTCAATTGTTTAAAACAGAGGTAAGTAAAGTATGGCCTGTGGACTGCATGACGTCAGAGCCGGGATACCCACTGCTGGAAATAATTTTATTTTATCTGTTTAGGCATTTATACCCCACTCTTCAGCCACAAAGGCTCTCAGAGCAGCTTACAAATTGTTAAGCAAGAGCACCTACACATCTACACCACTTTTATAGCATGCTAGGCACTCTCCAAGTGGTTTCCAATGGGTGTTAGCTAATTGCCCCCACAAGCCGGGTACTCATTTTATTGACCTACAAAAGGATGGAAGGCTGAGTGAACCTTGGAGCCCTTGGGATAGAACTCACAGTGTTGTGGCTGCAGTACTGGTATTTAACCACTGCACCACCAGGGCTCCCTACAATAAAGGGGGTAATGTGTCATTTTTCACTTCTGGAAATATCCAGGAATATTGACTTTGCAATAAAGCAGGGAGTAAGACCCCCCTCCACAATTTCTCCCCATTCAATAAAACAGTAAAATATGTCATTTGAAACTCCCTGAGGGGACATTTTGGCAATGCTATAAGTCAGGAAAATGCCCATGCAAACAGAGGTTTTCAGTTGTCAGAAGAAATGTTAACACACACAGAGCTCAACCTTTGTCAGTGTGTAGATCACATTCAGCTTGATAGGTGCAATGACAGAGAAGGCTTTCCTAGACATCAGGAGTATTGATAGGCTATGGTGCAGTCACCCCTCTTAAAATACAGAACCAGGGATTGCCATTATGGGAAAATATGCTCTCTTAGATATCTTGGTCCTGACAAGTTTAGGCAATTATCAAGGCATCATCAGTAACACCACAAATATTGATTGCCTTTGTAAACAAATGTTTTGTTTTTCATGTAACAACTGATGGTTAAAGGGATCAGAGGAAAGTAACAAAAGTGAATGAAATGTAATAGGAAGTGCTGTGGATATAACTATCATTTTCCTATAGGTTTTCACCTTCCTTTAGAATGCTGAAGGAGGCACACTTACTATGTGATATGTAAACATATTTTAATCCAGTGCTCTAGTTCATGGATCAATTTATATGGAGATAGAAATACTATTATGAATACATAGACTATTTTGGTAATAATAGTCTTTATTGGCAATAATATACAAATGTGTTAAAGGGTTTTTAAATGGGCAGATAAAAGTGAATCTGCAGGGGAAAGCATGACACATCTTTAAAATACTGTAAGGAAAAGAACTTGCGGGTGCAAGAGAAATGAGGATGAAAATTCAGATTGCATTCCTAAGCAAATGTACTACGAAATAAGTCCTATTGAATTAAGTGGAGCATATTGCTCACTCAGTTGACATTGGTAGGATAAGAAAAAAGAAGATGAACTGGGACACATATGCCATCATGGAGTGCATACACTGGTTAGACTTCAATGCTGTCATCCAATTAGGAGTATTATGGTTGCATAGGAAACTACAAGCACAGATTGGTTCTGCATGTGTAGTTCCTCTCTGTAAGCTAACAGCTGGGGCTGCATGCCGGAAGCTCTTTCAAACAAGGTTAAAATTCCACAACTCAGCTGTTTGGGAGTCAGTGTGAGGGCTAGATTCTGTATTTCAAAATCCTCTTTCCCAATCAAATAGTAGATTCAATGGAATTGACATTTCTGAAAGAGCTCTGGGTATGCATCTGTACTTGGGTGAAATTAGTACGTATCTTTTTCATTTCTCTTCTGATGAAGTTGTTCTATAAGTTGTTCCCATCATGTTCCCCCCACTAAAGACACACATGCATGCACACACACACATTTTAACACAAAAAATAACATTTTAAACATATGTAACATAAGCATTTATAAATGTGTTTTGTATCCCTTCTTTTTGTGTGAGCCAAAACTACATTGTGATATTTGTGATGGCCAGTGAACAATTAAAGCTGTAACTGAAAACATGCTTACCTATAGTCAGTGTGACTTACTTCTGAGAAGGAAAACTATACAATTGCACTGGTAACTCCCATTTGCACATAAGTCTGGATGGGAAATGTGCTTGGATATCTGAAGTTGTAAAGATCAGTTTCTTCATGAATCCGTAAATGCACCACTGGATCAGAGCACAAGTCTCTTTCCAGCTGGTAAAACCAGATACAACTTGTGGTGGAGTGTTTGGCAAAATAAATAAATGAATAAAATGAACATGAGGATGTCTCTTGCAGCATCTCACCAAATGCTGGAGCTGACTAAGTTCAGTAGAAAGCTGTATCACACCCTATTGAAATTTCCCAGAGGCTTGGTTTAATGGTTTTATTTCTATTTTATGCACCTTCTTCCCATTTGTACTATATAGGGAAGGGAATAATATTTGATTTTTTAAAAAAAAAATGTTGAAAAGTGTGTCCTTTGAGTGTTAGGAATCCTGGAGTGATGAGAATCTTCACAGTTCAGGACTTATTCTGCACAAAATTCATACAATGTTGCTTTGTGCATTTCCTGTACAGGAATAGCATTTTCTAGGCAGAAAACAATATTTCCAAGCAAAAATAATATTTACATGCAGCAAATACTGTTTCCTGCACAGAAAACTGAACAGTTTTTCAACTCCCACCCCACTGCCATATTACATATTACAATGACTTTCACAGTTTATCTGAATTCTGGTAATAAGCAGATAGTTTTCTTTCATTTGTAGAAATGAAATGAAAGTCTATGAATTTTATCACAGCAGCTGAAGTTCTTTTGTTGCATTACATGCTAAATTTCAAACATTATATTTAGAAATAATTGTTGAAAATTATATTTGTCAGGAAAATATAAGACCTCTAAAGCTTGGCAAATGTCACACTGCTCTAATCTTACAGGGGGTCATTAATTCAGAACCGATGGATCTCTTAAGACCACCTTCTGAGCACAAGCTACCCTTTCAACCATGAAAGTGAATCCAATGTTGAGAGCGAATCTTCTCACTGTTAGCACTCAGCTGCTACCATTTCAACATTTCTGAAAGTGACTCATGCTTCTAGCAAACAAAAGATGTTCATATATTGCCCATTTCCTATGGTCCTGCTGCTATACCACATGGCATTATGCCTACACACAAGCCAGGGTCTCAGATTCAACAGGGAACATATGCCAAAGAAACATAAGTTCAGAACAGGGCTCCCTCCTGCATGTTCTTGTCAATCCTCTCTTATCAATGAAAACCTTATTCTGCCTGCTTATATTCACTACTTTCTGACTCATTTTACATTTTAAACCCATGCTGTAGCACAGAATGTTTATTTAATTGTAATATTTAAAAACAATACACCATTTACAAAACCTATGTCCTTTAAAATGATGAGGCCATAATTTCAAAATAAAAAGATCATACCCATTGGCTTCCTTTCAGATTCTTTATGCACTTACAACAATTGTCCTATTTACCTGTCTTGCACTAGCATCTGTGGATCAGCCAAAGGTCCAGGAAAAAACAAGCAACTTGCCATTGACTTCCCTAACTTTTACAAACAGGTGACAGGTCCATGAAGGAAGAGGAGGCAGTGCTTTTGCTGCTCCATGCTCATGTGACACTGAGTAGTTTGCTGCTGTTGCTAGGATAATTCTTACATTGCTTTCCTTCTGCCCCAATGTGATGTGTATGATTATGAATGTCCCAGAGAGTGCTGTTAATGTGAATAGCTGCTTATACCAGATTGTGTTCATAAACACAGAGACACTGTAGTTTATGTGTGCATTGTCTCTCTCTGTGTGTATTTTGGGAGTGTGTACTTGCATGCATGATTTTATATGCATAAAAATGCAGGCATAAAATTTCTGCAAAGTAGTCAGCTTTGACATGGTTTTTCTATGATAGAGGATATCATTTTACTACAATAGAGCCTTGGTGGTACAGTTGTTAAATGCCAGTACTGCAGCCACAACATTGTGAGCAGGGCTCCAAGGTTCACTCAGCCTTCCATCCTTTCGTAGGTTGGTAAAATGAGTACCCAGCTTGTGGGGGCAATTAGCTAACACACATTGGAAACCACTTAGAGAGTGCCTAGCATGCTATAAAGCAGTGTAGATATGTAAATGCAATTGCTAAACAACTTCTAAGCCGCTCTGAGAGCCTTTGTGGCTGAAGAGCGGGGTACAAATACAACAACAACAACAACAACAACAACAAAAACATGCTGGCAGTATTGTATTGGTCTTTTTGCCACATGAATTGGAGGGTTATAATTTTGAAAACAATGATAACACAACTCTCACGCTCAATGTTTATTAATAATCTACCATAGGGATTATTAATTAACAAATTAACAGTGTAAATTTAGTTCTTAGTCATATCCACTATATTTCCAGACAGAGAAGTGCACACATCCTTTACCTCTGGTGGCACATCATCTTGTACCAGCCGCATTTTGTACATACCTTGTCTCTGCTGTTATAATTTTATTTTATAAGGAATTTCAGAAATACTTAATATAGAATATTCCCCCTTCTTTATTATCAAATGATGAGGTGTGAAACACAACCAATCTGTCCTGAATTTTATTTCAATGTTGTTTTGACATTAAGAGATACCTGTTTCATATGTGCATGAAAAGGAAAAGTACAATTTTGAAGTTAAGCATATTATTTCAAAATAGGCTGTCAGAATCCAATTATAAGGATATCTCCATTCTTGCAACATTTTTTTTTAAAAAAATGGTTTTAACCAAGCAGTTGTGACATTTAAATATTCCTATCTAATTCAAATAATTCCATGAAAAAAAAATCAAAATTACTTTGCTCAGGATCATCCAGCTTCTTAAAGTATTAACTTATTTACACTTCTCACCATCTGGAAAACGTTCTCCCAGAATCCACCACAGTATACTTCTAACACCACTGCATTGTGTGTTTAAGCATTTAATTGAAAACAAGCTGCCTCTTTGTTATTTCCTCTTCACCCTGCACTTTTCTTATTCCCCAGGAAGCCCTGTGATTCCAGAAAAGACTTTTCTAGGCTGGTTGTAGATGCTGGTTGTGGCAACACCCATAATAATGATGGTGACAAAGGGGGAGATCAGGAACAATTGGCATTGAAGTAAGTATGCTTCCTATGCTATTGTGGACAACCCTCGGTTTAAAGGTCTGTTGAAGTTATCCTCTGTGCAAAGGGCTATTTGATCCCGTGTTTTAGAAATAAAAGAAGCACAAGAAGTGAGAGCAAGGCCTTGAAGCTTCCCATTAAAAGTCAACAGTTAGACAGTAGGCTAAGCAGGGATCCAGGTCAACCAATCACAGATTTTCTCACTAGGCTGACACATATGTTGAGAGCTAACATATTTCGGCCCCTAAAATAAGAGCATCTAATGTGCCGATTATTATAAATATACATGTTATTACTTTGCACCCTAACTATGCAATTCAGCACATTACTCATTGCATTTTCTCAACCATTACATTTCAGCTTTGTTGCAATTTTTAATGTTTTGAATGCTTTTTAATACTCTTGAGAACACTGGTAGAGTAACACTTAAAAGTGTTGGATATGGAATAGAGGGACCACAGTTTAAATCCCTGTAATTTACCATATGACTTCGAGCCACCACTTCCTCTCAGCAAATCTACTTCACAGGCTTGTTGTGGGGACTAAAAGTGATACAGGAATCATGGAAAGTGGCCATGCAATTCCTAGTGTGGTGATGATGACAAGGGCGATGACGATAACAATGATAAAAACAATATTTTATCAGACATTTTCTAATGCTATTCTAATGAGATTGCAATAATGCTGCTGTTGTTTTGCCATTAATATTTTTACAAATCTAGAAAATATCACAGCAGGTCGCAGAGTGTCTGCCATCTGCTTCACAATGGAAAATGTGAAAGTAAAAACAAGCTTACAAATCACATCTCTTCCTCCTTGCACCTTGCCTCACTTTGAACCTACTTATCTTGCTTCTTGCACCCAGGAAATGCACATCTCATACTTTTTTTCTCCTTTTCTCTTCTTTTACCAGATACTTCCACAATTCTTCCCCCTTATTCTGCTATTGCTCCTCTTTCCCTTCCTTGCCTCATCTTGCACCTTTGCTATGCTCCCCTTCCTTGCTTCTTGCAGTGCACTGCTTATTCCTTCCATGATCCTTTCCATGCTTCCCTTATCTTCTGCCACCACTCCTCCCTCTCTTGTACCTTCTTTCACCTTGTGCCTATCTCTCTTACTCCTTACATCACTTCAGTGCAGCTCTTACTCCTCATGCCTCACTTCACAACTTTGCCATGCTTCCTTATCCTTGCTTCTTGTAATACATCATTTGCATGCATTTCCTCATTTACCTCCTTTTCCCTCATCTTGTGCTGCTACACCCCATTTATTTTTCACTTTGTACCCACCTTTTGTACCTCCTACCTTCTTTCCTTTTCCCTAGCTTGCTTCACCTTCCCCTGCTCTATGTTGTCTTCATGGGGGTTGGGGGAGATATAAAGCTAGTGGTGATAGGGAGAAGATAAGTGTCACTGGTAGAAAGAAAAAGCAAGACAGAATGGAGAGAAGGTGGCAATAATTGGGGTGATCTTATTCCTCCCACAGCAGTCAGTTAGAGAACCCAAACTGCACCTTACAAAAACTGTGTTTTTTTCTGAACATCTAACAGGACTCATAATATTACTACAACAAGCTAGTCGTGGAAAGAAACAGCCTTTGGACATTAAATATTAAATCAATGTATCACAACTTTCACCCTGCTTTGTTGTATCCCTCTTCCTCTTTTGTAGTGGCTCCATTGCTTTCTGACAATCTTTGCAAATAGCTCAGCAAAACAGGGTTCAGCTAGGCTTCTCTCCAAAATTAGTCTGTCTTGCAGAGGTGTAACACTGAGCCAGAGAACTGGAAATTGGAATTAAGAGAGGATGGGTCAGAAATGTCAGTCATAACTTGTGAGACTTCACACATTGGCTAAACATACTGACAGCTGGGGCCATCTTGTCTTTCAGAAAACGATTGGATAGAAGAGTAACTCCACAGTTTGCCCCAAAATTTCACTCCTATAAGGGCTTGCTTTTTTTTTAACAAAAACAAAATCTTGAAATCTGGACCAACTGGTGGTCCATATGTACACCAGGTGGCATGCCTATAGACTGAGTGATACCCTGCCAACCATTTGTGGTATGGCAATCATATATATGTCTATTTAAATTATAACGATTTCTATTTTTACAATTCTCCCTCTCATTCTTTCTCTCTAAATCAGGAGCAGTTTTATGTCAAACTGTGTCATATTTTGTCTTCTTTTTTGGTGATGCATTGGCCATTCCATTTAGAATCTTCCCTCTTCATATCCCAAGCACTAGTAAAACTGAGACACTTTGTTCTATTTCGCTCACCTCCTCTGTTACTACCAACAGGGCTGTAAAGTGAAGCATAAAGTGGTGTAGGGAAAAATGTTTTGTGGTCCTGGAAGGTGAGTTTGCAGTATAGGGGCCATGTACTTTCATTGTGCTAAATACAATGATAGTCCTAGCTGCAGTAAACCCACCAAAATGTAACTGGCATTTAACAATTTCCATTAATTTCAACTGATCATTGTAGCTGAGACTAAAATTGTATTTAGTCCACTGTGTCTTTAGCAATCAAACATCATACAGTTTGAATGCACTCAAAATATTTTGTGTCATGCCTTAATTTCAAATAAATTATATTCATAATAATAATGGTGAACACTAGTATATCAATGGATATAAATAATAAAAATGGCTAGTTTACATTGCAATTACATACAAATAAATTACATACAGAGGACAGAAATTTAGTGAAAATCATCAGAAGCACCACCCTACTGAGTTCGGACCAATGATTTGCACATGCTTTTTCAAAGCTGGGAAAAAAAAGAATTTTGATGTTCTATGTGTAGCATACCTATTCAGATCAGAGAACACGTATTCTAATCTTACATGATGCAATTTCCTAATTTTTGTCAATATTGTCTTGTTATTGAATATAAGCTTCACACGCCAATGGAAGTTCTATAAAAGAAATGTTGTTCTCCACCAACATACAGCTATATATATAATACATAGAGCACGTACATATCTCAACTCACTAGAATCCCAAAGAATGTTGCTAATAGGGCCAGTATAGTCCATTAAGGAAAGTAAATTTAGCTGAGGTTGTAATAAGGAACCTCCAAATTTATCCTTACTAAATATTTAAATTATTGAGGTATTCCAAGTAAGTTCGTGGAGGAAGCATCCAGACACTCCCCTGCACTCCTGATAACGGCATTAGTACAGAAGCAAGAAGAACAAAAGTGGCTTGCTTTTTGTACGTGCTCAAAGTGCATGACTGCTTGAAGCATTCACCTTTACCTTCTCCTCACCCAAGGCAAAAGGTATAAGACTGGTAGCTGTTGGTGTAAGTGCTTTCCAGCAATGCCTTTGATGGAAATATATGAGAACGCCAGGACATATAGTAATCATACCCTTCTCAATAGGATGCTAATCAACAAACTGGAATCCATCCCTCACTGCCTTTATTACACTATATGCAATTTGATGATCAACCATGGAATATTGAGACCAGACACAGAAAATTGGGTTTAATATGGGCCAATTTATTTGACATATAACCTATTTAAGTTCCATTGAAACCTAGGAAAGAGCAAGTGGGAAGAGCAACCTGATGCAGGATCAGCTAAGGCCAGGTATCACCCCCTGACTATCTTCCCAACCTTCCCTTGGGTGAAAGGCAGAGCCCCAAGGGCAATTCAATAACTGGATTGTTCCCCAACCAGCCATCTATTGGAAGGCAAACCCACCCACCCCAAATCCCAGGACTTTATAAGTGAGAGCAAACCTCCTAGGTCCACCTCAAAGGTAGACTCCTTCCCGACACCCCAGGTTCCAGGATGTGAAGAGGTGGTTACAGAGCCCTACCCTTCACCAAAAAGGTGCCAAGGTATAAACCAAAACTCTTATAGTCTTCCCCCTCTCCCTGACAAGTGACAGACTATTTACAGACACCACTCATAGCCAATTATCAAAGTCCCCCAGATACAGCATGGAATAGGGGATAGAAAGGAGGAGGGAAAGCTCATACTGAACTGGAGGTGGGAGGGTGGGCCATGAAGCAATGATCAAAGAAGGACATGCAGGGGCAGCCAGGCCTTAAATATTTTCTGGCTCCATACCCAACATATACAGCATCTTGATGCTAGGCCTGTCTAAATGGTGAAAATAATCCCCTTAGAATTTGCTTAGAATCCTACCTGTTCTAATGGGATGCCACATACTTCCACCATATTCAGGAGGAGGGGGTCCAAATCCACCATAAATCCCAAGAGAACAGCCTTCAGGGCTTTCCCCAATGTTTTTTAAAAACTCCATGGAGAATGCACATTAGCAATCATTAGGACACACAATCACATTAATCACATACCCCAGAAAAGTGGAAGTAGAAAGCTGATTGGCCAGATGGGAGCAGGGGTGGTGCTTGCTCAGAAGGCAAGCACCCCAGAACCGCCATCTTGGATTTTCACTTTAGCAAGCGAGCAATCATGAAACGAAACAGCTTTTTCTTTTCTTTTTAAAATTTATTTAGGCAGAATAGTGCAGTTTCACACCTTAGATATGCCTTTTATTTTTTTAAAAAATACCATTCAGTGTCAATGACTGGCAAAAATAAAAATGCGAATCATCACCATCATCTTGAATTGCAGGCATGCCTGTTGGGACAGCAAAAGCAGGTAGCCTTTCGTGCCTGCAATTTTGCCAAACACTGTTAGGACAAGGCGATCCTGCTTCAAATGTGTGTGAGTACACATCAATTCACATTTTCCCCCTCGTATATATGGGCCCGCCCTGTGCTAGATGCAGTAACAACTGGCCTCTGACCATGGAGGCCATCAAATGTTTCCTCTCCCCTGCAGCACTGATTGCTGCACAGGTCTAGGTACATATTGTTTTGATTATGGACAGTTTGGGGACCTTTAAGAGGACAGATGGACAATGTAGGAAGAAGGTAAAGAAAGGCAGTTGAGGCATAGACTAAACAGGGCCTCGCTCATTAATAAACCATTGTTTGTTATTATGTGCACCTCCTTTCAATTAGTTGTCACATTCTTAGTTGTCAAGAGCACAATGGGATTTCCCTTTCCCCCCACAAAAAGAACTATATGTTTTACCTTATGAGATAAGAATTTATATTTCCCTCCCAATCAAATGAGTGGTGGTAGTTTTTGCCCATCACTAGCTGGGATAATTCAGCTCATTTAAATAAATTGCTTTGAAATCTAATTAGTATTTGCCTTCGAGTGAATCTGAACATTATGAGTTGATGAAGTTTGTTTTCTGAATCAGCAAACTACAAACTTTGTTTTTACGTAACCAGCTTTACATAACTATCACCTCTTTCCCCAATTCATTGTGCTATTTTTACTGAAATGATTTTACCTTTTTACACTTGATGAGGCGATTTCAAATATGTTTGAATTTTCAATTAGTGGCTACTCTAATAGTATTCTAGTATCAAATACCTGCAGTTTAACAGAAGAGTTTTACTTGCACTCCAGAAAGCACAGAAATTGTAAATTATTGTGTGTAAGTTAAAGTGTGGGCAGATGGCGTTTATAGTAAGCATAATATGCAAAACTGTCTAAAGTCTTGACTTTTATGACATTTAAGCATGCATACATACACATTTACATACACATTTTGTCCTTGTACTTTTAGTTTAGATTCTAATGCAGGGTTTCTCGACCAGGGTTCCCTGGAACCCTAGGGTTCCACAAGAAGTTGCTAGGAGTTCCGTGAAAAAAAAATATAATAATTTTTTGGCATGGGTTCCTTGAAGCCTGAAAATTGTTTCAAGGGTTCCACCAGGGTGAAAGGATTGAGAAAGGCTGCTCAAATGTATCAAGATAGAAATTCTACAGATGCAGGTTCACTAATCATTTTGTTACATACACTTTCTGTCTGATAGATACAATGAAGCCACAGTGTTCCCAAATCATTTCAGTCATGTAGTAAATATCTGGCCTAGAAGTCGACATGTTCAGCTTCTCTGCACATTTCCTACAGTTACAAATCAGAAACCGCAGACTGCAAAATGCATAATTCTGTGGAGGGATGAAACACTATTAAATGTCTTGGCAAAACAGGTGTAGCTTCCAAAATCACTAGATACAGGGCACCATTACAATAGAATATGTTTAGTTTTTGATTAGAAGCAACAGGTAAATGGCCAGTTACATCACTGTTGTAGATCCTTTTTAACAATGAAAAATGTGAAAAAAAAATATCAGAATGATACATCCAGTTTGGATGAGTTTTTCTACAAGTACTGTGAGATGATAAGAAAGTTATATGTTTTTGTGTGTGCCTTCCCATACGTATGTATATATGTACGCATATACATATGCATGTGTGTGTGTGTGTATGAGTTTGCATGATAATTGAAAAACATGCTTTAGTTAATCAACACATGTTTCAAACCTAATCATATTCCAAGGCTCATAGTATTCTACTTAAAACTGAATTCAGTCTTACTAGCTTTAAAAATGAAGAGGTTTCTCTCCCCCAATACACCCCACAAGCCTAGCATGTGAATTAGAAGGAGAACCAGTGTTAAAAATATTCGCTTTAGAGTGATTTATTGCAATTAAGCTTCCACTAAGCTACTTGGAAAAGTACAGGAAAGTGCAAAAATTGATTTAATACCAAAAGAAAATTGACAGTTTATTATTTTGAAGTGGCATGACATAATCTATGATTAGCATTCAGTATCAAAAAGCCACTTTTAAAGAGCTGTTTAGTGTGTTTTATACAGCAGCTGAACTATGGTATGGAAGAGGAGGGGAAAAACCTCTAAGAATTTGAAATAGATTCAGTGCAATCTATTCATCACAACTACTGTTCACATGGGCAGGTGCAATGTTATAAAATTCCTTTTAATAAAGAACAAGAAAGACTGGAAGAGAATCTATGTGTCCTGAAAATTTGAAATTGCACAAGGGAGTGCTTTCCCCGCTGAAGTATGGATTCCTGTTGCATACCTAACAGGTTATTGATTTGGATCTGAAAGACATAGTGTTTATTATGTAGGAAAACATTGCTGGGCACAAGTGTGAGAAATTAATGATAGCTTTGTAAGTGTCCATGCTGCAGTATTGAAACAGCAGGGCAACTGTCAATCTGTGTGATAATATATCTCCAAAGTTTATAAAATCAGTGATGTGAACACACATTGATTTTCCTGAGCTAAACATGATTTTTTGAAACAGGGGAACAAGGATATTTACTAACATTAATATCTCTGCTTGTATAACTGTGATATAAAATAGTTGATTATACAGTGTAAAATTGTCTATAAAGTACAGAGGACATTTTCCTAATGGATTGTTTTTAATATAGAGGGCTCCTTTTCTGATTTGGTAAATAAAAATATTGATTTTTATTTTATGTTTGAATTTTGACACATTTCTCAGAATTTAACTTCAGTATGCAAACAGTTAGTGGCTTCAGACAAATATGTTTATGATGCAGTTTTGTGGTTTATGGGAATTAACTAGAGAAACTAGTGGCAAAAACAGTGAGCCCTTTAGTACAGTGAATCTATTAAACATGTTGCATAATACTTAAAACATAAGTAAAATATTTTTCCCCAATCTGTTTTAAAAATTCATGCTAAGTATAGGCAGTAGATGTTGACATTATTCAGTGCAGACATGAAATCTGACTTTGCGAGAAGTACAATTATATTCTAAAAAGATCTTTAGCATGGCAACATAACCCCTCTCTGAATCCAATTTCAAACTAAAGCTAAAGCCAATAATAGCAAATTTTTGGAAAGTTTATATTCTAGTCATGATAACATTTTGATTTTGCAGTTTAACAGAAAACAGGATTGTTCAATATCTGACAATGCTGTTATCTAACTGTAGTTTACAGAGGCCTGACTCTCATGAGGGCTAGAACTTTGACTTTTTTAAACTTCCTTTCTAGAAATATCCATATATTACTACTACTAGTAGGACGACGGCACTCCAATATCCTAGGAGTCTGCAAACTGCTCATCTTTCATTCAGATCAGTAGTTTGTTTTGGTAGCATTTTTATTTCACAAGAGAAATGGTCAAATAAAACATTTTGTGTGTGTGTGCTTTATGGAAAGTATCTGATACCCCGTATGCATCTACAGATGTGCATTATGAAATTTACTGGATAAACAGGCCTACCGTTTTCCTCATCTGATTTATTGTCATTGTCAGAGTCAGTCAGGGTAAGGGCAGAATTTTCACGGCTTGACAGACCGGAACTCCGCCTGGACTTAATCCCTCTCCCCCACAGTCGTATGGCATGCTCTGGAGACATTCCTCCCTCTGTGTCTGAGTCAGCATCAGACCCAGTGCTGAGGGAATAGCCTTGATGAAGTATTCCTATGTCTGAGCAGTAACCACTTCGGTGGGGAGAGGGCTCACAAATTCCTAGTTCAGCGAGGGTGAAGTTAGTTCCTATGAAAATAAAAAGCGGGAAAGAGGATAATTAAAATCCGAGACTACTTTTAAAATTTAATTGTAAATTTATTTGAAAAGAAAGTAACAGACCTTTTTTTTATTTACCTTCCCATTCATGCAGAACATTACATGTACAGAATAGGTTGTGTGCAGATAATTGGCAAGGCTGTTCAGATAGAGCAATATAGCAAATATATATATATATATATATATATATATAGTATGTGTGTGTGTGTGTTCAGAGGAATTGCACAAATGTCTCAGTTTTAAACATGCTTAACTTGTAATACTGTTAGTCATTATATAATAAAGTGCAAAACTCTTTCCTTTTGTGGGAACTTTTTTTTTAGTGAAAAATATTGACTCATATGAATTATGTAAGAACATAGTGGCTAATATTGGTGGATAAAATGAATTATGAAAGGCTTGTAAATACATTCCATGTTCTTCCTTGACTACAGGAAAGTAACAGCTGAAAGTTTAATACCAATGATGGATAGACATAATTTATTAGAGATAACCAAATATCTAGCCAGGTGATAGTAAGTTAATTTATTTAATTTAGTCCAGGCTCCATAGTGTAACAATGTGATGGGTTCTTAAGGTCAGAGATTTCACCTGTACAGTATAAATTTACTATGAAGACTGCATAACTAATATGACTGATTTTTGGTTGTTGTCTTCATGATACTCCATTGGCCAGAAAATTGGACTCACTGTTACAACATTTATTTCCTCTTGCATTCAGTGGTGTGGTGGCAAACGTGAAGTGCAGTGACTCATCACAAGTAGTCCCCATAACTACCAAAAATGCAGGCAGATCTCTCTCTCTCTCTCTGTCTCTTTCTCCAAAATATAACCTCTCTCCAAAGAATGGGTAGCATACCCAGTTTGTTAGGATTTGCTGACAATCACATAAGAGTGAGTTGGCAAACATTAACGTATTAGATAACATATTAGAGTCTCGCTGGAGAGAACTGAGAGTGCATGGAAAGGAAAAGAGAGTGCTGCATGTTTCTAAACAGCAGAAGACCACAGCTCAATTTCTAGACATTCCTTTTCCTAGCAGCATGAAGAAAAACTTCTCTCAGTATTGACCACTTCTGACAACAGATTTCAACAAGCCAGTTCTTGAAGTTTTCATCTTCACCAGGAGCAGGACTCTTGTAAAGTTATTGAGTCTTAATGGCCCATTTAAGACTAAGCCATCCTGAAATACATACTTTCCATTGCAACAGGCATGTATCATAACAATATGCTGTAACTAGACAAATCAATTCTCTGTCCTCCAGATACAAGGGTGGATTACAGCTAAATGAACAGGGAAGTCTGGTGGAGGTGGCAGATGATCTCGTTCTCCTTGCTAATCAAAGTAGCAGAGTCCTTTAACCCTGTGGTGGCATAACGGGGGTTGTGGAGAGGCCGAACTGCACCAGGTGACACCGTCGGAGAAAGGGGTGACACCACAGCTTTCACCTTACAAGCACTGGCTCCACTACACCATTGATTGTGTTTATGTTTGCCAGTCACAATAACTGTGTGCTTGTGTGTATCTGTGTGTGCATGCATATACAGAATTCTATGCTATATATCCTTTTACTCCATAGACATCAACAGAATAATTAATGCTGAAACCAAGTGAATATTTAATGTAGATGTACTGTTCATTGAATGTCCACAGCAGAAAGACTCTAAAGATGGTTCCAATGGTATCGAAGCACAGATATTATATAGTACACAGGCCTTAGAACTATATAGAACAGTTCTTCACCTAAATGTTGAACAAAACAAAACAAATATATCATGGTTAGAAACTAAGAATCGTGTAGCCTCACACATGATGAATGTGTTAGCTTGATAGATTTTCCTTCCTTTTTTTTTCTTTGAGGAGCTGACCAAAAAAACTTCATTACAGACTGTTAGCAAGAAGGCAACACAGAACATCAAAATTCTGCTAAGATAGACAAACATCTATCTAGTGCAGCAGCTGGTTTCCTACATTGGTCCACCAGATGTCTCTCTGGAAAGCCCACAAACAAGACATGTGATCAACAGCCTTCTCCCCTTGATGATTTATGAGTACATCATTGAGTCTTTGAGGGTGAGAATGAGGTGCAGTTAGAGCAACACAAGTCTAAAACAAAATTAACAACCTCACCTACAGAAAAATGGAAAAAAGATATGGTGAGTCACACTGAAAGGCAGAAACAAAAATTCGACAAATGCCACAAACACCAAGAGAAACCCCAGCTGGACACATCACGGACTATTATCAACCTAACAGAACAGCAACTGTCAAAAGAAGAAACACCCATCCTATCCAAAGGAGGCAATTTTGCAGTTAAAGACATTATCGCCCATGTTGAATCTGCCCTCTACCATCTCCCAGAGGAAGAGGCAGAAGAGATAAGAGGAGAAACAGCTAGGATCCTGAGGATGGCAAAACCACCACCCAACAACATAACCATAAAAGAAAGAAAAGCCATCAAGGATCTCAATGGAGACCCAGAAATCATTATTCTTGCAGCAGACAAAGGCAATGCCACAGTAATCATGGAAACAGAAAAATACAGACAAAAAATAACGGAACTCTTGGACCCTGCAACATACAGAAAACTCAAGCAAGACCTGACTAACAAAATCACCAGAAAAACAAATGCCTTGATCAAAAACTCATCAATTTAGCCAATCCTAAACCAGAATCTATGCAGATCAGAGGCTCTCCCACCAAGACTATATGGACATCCCAAGATCCACAAGGATTCCATTCCACGCCGACCCATAGTGAGCGCTATTGGATCCCCCACGTATGACTTGGCCAAATTTCTGGCCACATAATTACAAACCCACATAGGACAACCTCCTCACTACATCAAAGACTCAACTCACTTCATAGAAGAAATCAACATAAAATTGAAACCTGGAGACAGACTGATCAGTTTTGATGTTACCTCCTTGTTCACCAAAGTCCCCATAATGGACCTCATGACACTCATACAACAAATATTTCCTGAGGACATCACAACCGTGTTCAAACACTGCCTCTGCACAAGCTACTTCCAATGGGATAACGAATTCTATGAACAGATAGATGGGGTAGCCATGGGCAGCCCCCTGAGCCCGGTGATAGCAAACTTTTACATGGAACATTTTGAAAAACAAGTCCTGGAAACAGCACCAAAAAAGCTCACAACATAGTTCCGATATGTGGATGACACTTTCACAATTTGGAACCATGGAGAAGAAGATTTGGTCTCATTCCTGAACCACCTGAACAGCATCCACCCAAATATCCAATTCACAATGGAAAAAGAGAAGGAAGGAACACTGCCATTCTGGGATGTCCTAGTCATCCACAAACCAAACCAATGGTTAGGCCACAAGGTATACAGAAACCCCACACACATGGACAGGTACCTACACAAGAACTCCTATCATCACCCAGGACAAAAAAAAAAAAAAAAAAAGCACAATAAAAACATTGGTAGACCATGCAAAAAGTATCTGTGAATCCCACTACCTGGACGACGAACTGAGGCACCTAAACTGGGCCCTACAGGCTAATGGTTACTCCAGATCAGACATCACAAGAGCAGCCAGACCCAGAACAAACCACATGAATGAAGATGAAAAACAGCCACCCAAAGGGAAGGTATTTTTACCATACATCAAAGGAGTCACAGACAGAATAGGGAAACTGATGAGGAAACACAACCTCCGAACCATCAATAGACCAACTAAAAAATCCAAGAAATGCTATGCTCAGCGAAGGACAAAAGAGACCCTCTCACAGCTGCAGGAGTTTACCACATACCATGCAGCTGTGGACAAGTTTACATAGGGACCACTAAAGGCAGTGTGCAAACACGAATCAAGGAACATGAGAGACACTGCAGACTGGGCCAGCCAGAAAAATCAGCAGTAGCAGAACATATTATAAACCAACCTGGACACAAAATGCTATTTAAAAACACAGAAATTCTAGACCAGGCCAACAACTATCATGTCAGAATGCACAGAGAAGCTATTGAAATCCTCAAACTAATCCTCAAACAAATCTTCAAACTTCAACAGGAAAGAAGAAACATTAAAAGTAAACAAAATCTGGCTCCCAGTTTTGAAATACAATAGAAATACAAAACTCAACACTTACAAAAGAATTCCACCCAGGCACAGGGGGATTTCCAGCCAATAATGGCCCTTCAACCAACCATTAGCCAAACAGACACCAATGAGTCTTGCATTTCTATACTCAGAAACTAACCATTCAATTACACAAATTTACATATCCTCCCCAACAGGGCTTCACAGCATATAAACTCCACATACACACCTACACAACCATTTTCTGAGGATGCCAGCCACAGATGCAGGTAAAACGTCAGAAAGAAACTATTCCAGAACACAGCCTCACAGCCTGGAAAAAAACCCAGGGAAAATCTAAAACTTCTGTTTGCAAAGGGAATTACAGTTGGCCCTTTGTATCCATGGATTTGGCACCCACAAATTCCACCGTCCATGGCTTGAAAATATTCCACAAACTATAAATTCCAAGATGCAAACCTTGATTTTTCCATTTTATATAAGGAACACCATTGTATATAACGGGACATGAGCATCCATGGATTTTGGTATCCACGGAGGGGTCCTGGAACAAAACCCTAGTGAGGTTTACCAAGGGCCCACTGTAATGCTATGATTCTCTGGATTCTGTATAATATTCCCCCTTCCCAAATTATGTGGACTTTCACAATGAAGCTTGAGACTGGCATTACTCTTTCTGATACCAAAAATATCACTGTATAGTCACTATACAAAGCAAAATATATGTTGACAGTTCTTAGAATAAAGTTCCAAAGCAGACACATGGAGGGGATGCACAGGAAGTGGCAGGGGGTACTCTGAAAGTGCAGTTGTTGCCATCTGGCCTGGGCAGAATCCAGGGAGTAGTCTAGATAGTGAAAATACTCCTCATAGAATGGGAGGAGAATGCCTTTTGTTCTAATGGGATCCCATGGCAATTTGACATATTGTGAAGGAAGGGGCCCAAAAACTCCAAATATTCATCAGGAAAAACCTTTGCGGCATTCCCTGTATTTTTTTAAAAAAGGTCCAAAGGAAATACTCATTCCTGCTTGTTTGAGCACTGATATGATTTGTTGTGCTGTCTGGAGAGGGCAGAACTTTCCATCTGATTGATAGGACGTGCGCAGGTGCGGGCTTGCTGTCAAGCACTTAGAAGTACTAGCAATAGTACATTTTTGTAAACTTTACTTTTTAAAAAAAAAAACTGTATTGTCAAAAGGGGCACAGCTGTGAATCAAGATATCAGCCATGTTGTTTTGTGTGTGGGGGGGCAAGGAAGGTGACGGGGACCCAGCACGCTTGGAAAGAACAAGGAAGGTGACTACTGCAAGGAAGAGGAGGAGAGCTGCCTGCCCTTCACCCATCCTGGTGGCGTTGGCCTCTGATTCCAGCTGCAAAGGGACTACAGGAGCCACCTGGCCAGGTGCTCCAGCAGAAGGTTAGATGAAGTGGCAAAGAGCTGCCCACCTCTTTCTTCTCCCAGTGGCTGGCCAGGTGGCTTCTACCATCCCTTTGGAGCTGGAATTGGAGGCTGTAAAGGTATGGTTGGAGCCACCCAGCCAGCATCTGGGAGAAGGAAGAGGAGGGTGGTTCTTCGCTGCTGCAGCAGAAGATGAGATTAAGTGGCGAAGAGCTGCCCTCCTCTTCCTTCTCCTAGCCACTGGCTCCTTTGCCTTCCTTGCCACACACCCCCATGCAAAACAATGACATGACCACCATTTTGATTTGTAGCCATGTGGACATCACAGAGGAGATCTTCGCACACTATTATTTTTGCCAAAAAGCTGTGGAGACAAAAGAATGCTGCTGCAAATTGCCTATAATGTCCGGGTATGTGCAGTATTTCTTCTCATATAGACAAACCACAGTTTAATGGTTTATCACAGTGGTTCCCAGACGTTGGTCCTCCAGGTATTTTGGACTTCAACTCCCAGAAGCCCCAGCCAGCTTGGCCAACAGTTAGGAATTCTGGGAGCTGAAGTGCAAAGCATCTGGACAATCAAAGTTTGGGAACTGCTGACCCATTTCAAACCCTGTTCAAACTGTGCAAATTTAAACAATTACTTCTTTGCTTAAAGACTAGTGGTTACATTCGCTAACTGTGGAGTCTCTGAGCACACCACAATGGATTACTTTTGGGAGGGGAGGGCAGGGAACACTGGGTATTACAGCCTTTATATCACCTGGAAGTTTTGGAGTGACAGGTGTAGCAAGTAACGAAATCTTCGACCAAATACCACTTACAAGATATTTTCTCTGTTTTACAGCTGAGAAACTGAGAATGAGAAAGAAGTGATCTTACTAAATTGTGAATCCATATCATAATATTCTATGGACAGCCATAACATGCTCATGTTGATTAATCTCATTTTAAAGCAAGGTTCAGAAATAAAGGCTGTTCCAAAACCAGTCAACAGATGTCTGTTTGCCAGAGAATCTGAACACAAAATATGTGGAATAGGAGGGCACATGGTTGTGATGAGGAAAAGAATTCTGAAGCAGGTGGGACATCAAAGATAGCCACCCCACAAACACTGTAGTTTTTTTGTGTTGGAGCCACCAATATTGCTACGCTAGCCATGGAAACTGCAAAGAGGCCAGGGAGCTTAGAGAAGCTTCCAGCCACAACAGTTTCTACCTCTCTTGCTTTCTATCTAGGCTGGTTTGTTTCACAAGGGAATCTGAGCTACTCTGTTCTTATCCTCTTCTCATGCCAGTGTTGGATGAGTGCCCTAGTTCAAAGATAGTCTACACACAGATGGTCTGCATACATTGAGCTTTGTTTGAAAATTCTCTGTGCCTGGACTGTCAGAGATTGCTGCTGGTGCATGGGGGATTTCAGAAAGCAGAGAGAGTGAAGAACGTCAAAAAAAAAGTTTCAGGAAGACTGCTGTAAGTAAGGTTGGTCAGCTTTATTATTCCCATTTTGCAGACCATGACAACGAGGTTTTAATGGAGTGGCTTGGTAAAGGAAAACTTGGACTCAGAATGAAAATGCATAGCAACACAAAAACAGAAATATCCTCTCCACTTCTGAGAAGCATGAGCAGATATGTCAAAGTCAAAGATCAATGATCATAAACTGGGAACTAATTTGTGCCTGAGCTTAGCCACAGAACATATTTTGAACAAAATGGCAGAATCTTGCAATGTTATGCTGCAATGTGTGGATAATGCAGAATGGCTCCCCCCTTTCATTAATAATAAATGCAATGAATGCAGATCTTAAAAAAAAAAAAGGTTTACTTATCTTGAACTATTTCCGCTACCAGCAAACTAGTCTTAGCACAGTATTATCAAGGACTGATAAGGATAACTTGTGGCAGTATAAGATTCCCCAACTAGCTTTCAAAGTGAGAAATAAACAGTTAACAGGATTTTTGTGCCAAATAACTGTAGGATCAATAAACTGCTTCACAGATAACAACTGTAGCAGTTATGACACCTGGTATTTTTTTGTCATTTCAACTTCATTTTAAATTTGGCCCCACCTTTCCTATGGTTTAATTCTTTTAAATAATTGTTTGTAATATGTTTAAACTAGGATTGGCCCTAGGAAGAAAGCACCACCTCAGGTAGCAGAATTTGTGCATCATGGAAAGGTAGAAAACTGTTATTACTGTTAGAAATGGAGAGAAATGTTTTGGATGGCTTTGAGCAATTGTACACATTGACTTAGGGAATGTGAAGATTTCACACGTTTGTTTTTACTGTTCTTTATATTTCTTAAAATCTCTCCTGCAATTTCCCCCCCATCCATGTTTCACTGAAAGTCACAAAACTTTGTGCCCCTCCCCCCGCCAGTCTGCATGGAAATTCACAAATGTTTGAGTATGTTTTCCCCAGTGTACACATTTTTAAAGATGTAGAAGCTTACTGCACACTGAAATAAATCGACAGGGAAGGCAGAAGGTTCTGCTTTCTGTACTGCCTTACTGCACTATGTTGTTCTTCCAGTGTTTTGCCATTCTGGTCCCATGGGAGACTGAAGTAAAACTGTCTTTTTGCTAACAGGTTTTTCCAGTAAGCAAAAAGTTATGGTTTATGTCTGGACCCTGGCATGGTTACTGTATAGTCGGTTAGTTTGTATGTGCTTTGCTTGTGAGGCCTAGCCAGCATACCAGGGCCTGTTATGAGGCATGGAGCCTGCTGGGATTTTTAGTAGATTGCTAATGCTGTAGAATCGTTATCACTTGCACTGCTAGACAGCCAAGGTCAAATGTTCAATTATGTTGTGGGAACTAGTATGTGTTGTTTTCAATGGAATGCTTTCTAGTTAGCACTGGAGGTGTGTGTGTAACTGAATCTTATCTATTTCCTTTTGTGAAGTTAGCTGCCCTGAGAAATCTGTTTCAGAACAGTCTTTGACCATGATCCTAAATGCTTCAGTACCTGTTGAAATAAACAATTTCTGATCAATGGATATTGTCTCAGTGCCTAAGTATTGACAGAGTCATCACAGTTTTACCTCAGTCTCCCATGGGACCGGAATGGCAAAACATGGAAGAACAACAACATAGTGTGGTAAGGCAGAACAGAAGACTGAACTTCCTGCTGAACTGGCATTTTATTTCAGAGTGCAGTAAGCCCCACAATTTAATATGCATGTTTTAAAACATTTTGCCCATTAACTAATATTTGTGCACAGTTTTCAAACCTATGCATTTTAATTTGCAAATAATTTGCAAATATGCATTCACTTCTATATAATTTGGGGAAAAAAAGAGGGGGAAGAAACCAAACAAATAATAATAATAATAAATAAATAAACAAATCTGTTTTTGGTTTCCTTCCAGTGCCAAAAAGTGAATGTCCACATCTAATAATCTTGCAGGCCACTTATTGGATAAAAAAAATGTGGTGAATGAAAATTTGTTTCCCCTTCCTGCTTTGATTGGGTGGAGGAAGGCACCATTTGCTACTTACCTCAGGAAGAAAATGTCTTGGCTTCAACTAATCAGGAACACAGATATAGGACAAACACAAATGGGTGTGCCTAATGATACATTTGCATATGCCTAACGAAAAGTGGTTTCTATTCAGATATTTATATTTTGAAATAGACATGGCCACCATTTACAATAGATAATATATAAGCTATATATTTTTATATAAACATTTACATGAAATGAGTAGATTTAGTAACAGGTTTATCAATAAGCATGAAAATTTTGCTGTGAAGGTGGCACATTAATTGGAAATTGAAGGGGGTTAATGATGGTACAATGGAAATTCTGTTATTAAGCCATCTTGAAACAAAATTTTCCAAGAAGAATACAGTGATGTTTAAAATATGTTCCAGTTTGCTGGTAACAAAAGCAAAACATGAATATGTTAGCTGAAATAAGCTGTTCTACAAATGTAGAAAATATTTTAATGATAAGCTGTAGAA
The DNA here is from genome assembly GCA_030847615.1 of Gambelia wislizenii. Taxonomy (NCBI): domain Eukaryota; kingdom Metazoa; phylum Chordata; class Lepidosauria; order Squamata; family Crotaphytidae; genus Gambelia; species Gambelia wislizenii. The sequence goes on from JAUMIR010000002.1 coordinate 170,516,746, forward strand.
TTTAATATCTTTTAAATGCCTAGATGTTTACACTCTAATTAGCATTTTGTTTGGATGCAAAAAAAAGTATAATACTCCACGCCAGAAATGAACTTAATGACTCCTCTTGTTATTTTCTATGTGATCACTGGAACTATAATGAAAGGGATGTAAAGATAAAGAGCTTCCCTTTTTCAGACATTTCTGCTGTTTTGAAAATTAAATGCTTTGCAAAATGCACATGGTTCCTAGAGATAAGAAACAAACTATTCAAACAAACTGGAATATGCATCAGAACAGAAACACTGCCATTTGACCTAAGCCAGTAGCTTCTTATTCCAGTGTTGTGTATAATGTCAGGTGATGTGTCCTTGGAGATCAAGCCAGCCTTTATCACAATGTATGAAATAGCCCATTGCTTATTCAAAACCCCAATCACCTTAAGTCTTCTACGTATATAACGTATGAGAGCCAGTGTGGTTTAGTGGTTTGAGCACTGGACTTGAACCCCAGAGACCACAATTTGAATCTCTGCTCAGCCACTGAAACTCATTGGGGAATGGAAGGCAACCCCCTCTGAACAAATTGTGCCAAGAAAAACTAATGATAGGTTCACCTTAGGGCTGCCATAAATCGGAAGTGACATGAAGGCATACAACAACAACAAATTGCATAACATTTCACAGGGGAAATTGTTTTCAACTGTACCTTCAAAATACTTAACAATACAAAAGTTGAGGTAATGTACACAGACTGTACAATTTGGGTTGGCAATTTTGAGGTGTCACATCTTAAAAGCAATTTAAGTGTTTCTGCACAGGCTATTGATGGGAAGACATCTGTATCAGCATGGCCATTACTTAGGTTATAATTTGCATTGATGTTCCTTCTCACCTTACTCATCCAATTGATTATAATCTCCCATCCACAAGAATTTCCTAAGAGGTTCAACTCTATCTTCTCAGAACTGAATAGGACAATAGGCCCTCGTGGTCTCTTCCAACTCTGCAATTCTATGATTCTATGATTCTATGAAAAGCTATACATGAACTAATCAGCCTATCTATGTCAGGATGTCTATGCTATCTTCTAACTAAATTTCTTAACGATCACTCTTAAAATAATGACCAAAAAAAATTCAATAGATATATCTAGAGGACCAAGAACTTTAAGGGAACAGGAAATGTTTAGTAAGCTAATCATTCTACAAGAAATACTTTTTCTAAATTAAAATAAAACTCTGGCCCTACCGGATTGCAACCTTAGATTGGGAAAACGGAGCAGATGGAAGAGTTAACCAGTCCACTCTTTGAAGAGTCTCAGAGTTTCCATCTAAGTTAGGCCCCACCTAGCTGTTTTGAGATGAGGGAAAAGATCACTGAAATATCTAATCATCAGTCTTGCTTTTCATCAAATTTGGTCTCAAGGCATTACTGTAAAATACAGAGCTTTATTGGAACAGTGGTAGTTGCTTTTATGGCAGTGGCTTGAGGGTTAGACCAGTTTCTAGTACCACTGAATGGATGAAGATGCTTGTCAAACAACCAAAGGAATTGCCAGATTTTCCTTTAATTTACCCTTTTTTGGAAGTACTAAAATGTCTTCAGCACTGGAAAGCTAATTATGTTTCTTTTATTACAGAGAAAAACCATATTATAAACAGAATTTTTCTACCACTGCAAGAGCAAATACAATTTAAAATCAAGGTCCCATTATTTAAATATATTTTCTAAAGAAACTTAATCTCTTAAAACAAGGTATAATATAATTTTATTCATCACCCATATGAGTTTGTGAGAATAAAAATATATTAACACAGTCTACAGCATGTACACTTTTTTACAATTGCAGCATCCATAAGTTTACCTAAATGCAAGTTACCACAGTACATATATTTTGCCTCTTGGCAGGAAGGAAAAGATTCACAGAAAAGGCAGTCCAGATGGAATGATATGTTAATGAGATAGGAACAGGATGGGCAAAAGGAAAAGATAAAACAGTTGGTAGAATGTGAATGACCGATGAAAATCTGTTCCATAATCACAATTATATTTTCCTTTGTAGCTATTTGTATACCGTTATCAGAGATGGAAATGGAGTACATACAGTTAAACAGCCAATCTTCTTCTTCTTTAATCAATATTGAAGAAGTCACTTACATCAAACATTATTTCATGACAGATGGAGGTTGTGGTTACTCATTTAGGTAAGAGACAATGGCTGAGATGTAAAGATGTGCTTAAATTCACACCACTGCTTTCTACTATTCTGCTTAAATTGTTTTGCTTTCTTTGAACAACTGACTCTATATCACAATTACTTTAGAAACAACTTTATGTCAAATCTGCTCATCATTGGCACTAGGACCTTTTAAATATTGCACTAGCTGTAGAAGTTAGTCCCTTATGGTTGAGGTAATGTTTCAATGAGTTGTTCACTTGGATGGGGAGCAATTCTGTGGCTCTTTCCTATGCAATCAGCCTTTATTCTAGTTCAGTAATAATTCTGAGGTCAAGAAGACCCATACAATTGGTTCCTAGCCAGCCAGCCAACCAACCGTACAGGAGTTATAAACGAAAAAGGAGTTTTTATAAAGCTACAGTGTTTAATCGGTCACATAGATGCTGTTATTTGAAGGAGGGCGTGTTTGAAGTGTCACAAGGCTCATAGAGCTAACTGAGATCTTGGGATCATGACCAATTCCTACTTCTACTCAATGAGGACAAATTTTATTTAGTATATAGACTGCTGTAGTCATACCGGCAATATCACAGTTTAAATCCCTTCAGAAATTGTGAGCGCATCTGTACTCCAAAACTGTTTGTTGTATGCCTTCAAGTTTTTTTCTGCCTTATGGTGACCCTAAGGCGATCCTATCACAGGGTTTTCAAAGAGTGTATGACTTGACAAAGGTCACCTAGTGGGCTTCTATGACTAAGCAGGGATTCAAACCCTGGTCTGCTGAGTTGTAGTCCAACACTCAACCCATTATACCATGGTGGCTCGTAGCATTTTGATATTACTTTTAACTGCCATGACTCTGTGCTAGGAATTGTAGTTTGGTGAGGTACTCAGAATTTTCAGTTATAAAATTTTATTGTTGTGGTTTAGGGGAGTGAACCAGAACTCTCCAGCAAGTAATTCTCAGCATCTCAGCAAATTACAAATCCCACAATTCCATACAAGGGACCTATGGCAGTTAAATTGCTACAACTTTGTACTGTATATACATTCCATTAACTGCACCAAAAAAATTTTGACTAACCTATTTCACTCCCAGAGACAGTGTAAATAAAATGGGATGATCCAATGTACAAATAGCATGGAGCTCCTCCAATAAAATGTGAAATACATAAATACCTAAGAATGATGAATTTTCAGAAGTGGTGGTTAGATTATTTTTCCTATTTTATCCCTCTAAATCACTTTTCAATTAAGCATTGCACATATTAGCAATTCTACAAAGCTGTCTTTGCAACAGTTACTGGCAAAGGTGACAGGAAATACTTCAATACATCATGACAATTTGATTAGAGAAAGTTTGTGGGGAAAGTATTTTAAAAAGTGCAAAAGAGGCCACTACACCAGACTAAAAGAATAAATTAAAAGGTTTCTGTCTGTGAGATTTTTTAATCTTTATAATTGGAAGTACAGAATGTGAGCCTGACAAACAATGACATTACTGTTCATACTCCTACATTGGAAGCTGGGACAACAGGAGCAACAACAACAACCATTCTGAACCAACTGGAATTTTCTTGAATTTAAGTTTGCTACAACATCCAAGAACAACCAATTAAATGTTAACCAATGTTTAAAACATCATTTATTATTAAGAAGACAGATGTGGACAGGATTGGAATTGCCATAATGAAGATAAAACAGAAATTTAGTGCCAATTTTGGAGAGCAGAACCAATGGCAGAAAGATACAAGTCTTTCATTACCTGTATAGGAGCAAAACAGTGCTGTATTTGTCCTCACTGATCATAGCCATTTCTGAAATGAAAAATATGCTTGCCATTGTTCACTCAAAGGTGCTAGGGGAAAATTTTCATAAAAGCTAGCATCTCATTTTCTATAAATTTATATGTCTTTTTTTTAACAGAAAGAGAGAGAAAGAAAGAGGATAGAGGAAAAAATTGACTGATGGTTTAGTACTTGATTGAAAATGCCAGGCCAATGCACTGCAAATGCCAGGCCAATGTTTCACTAGCTTATTGCAAAAATAAGTGGTAATTGAGCATTAAAGTGGTTTGATCACTATAACTATGAATAAAATATATTTTTCTGTGCTACCCTGTTTTTGTGTTTATTTCTGACCCCTGAAATTAGGAATATTTTATATGTAATTTGTTAGATTCTATTTTATTCCCGTTATTTAGACCTTATAAAATGATTACTTGGTTTCATTGTCAATTTCTACTGCAGTGCTATAAAATGGAGCACTAGGCATCAACCCAGCCAATTAAACATGGGCTTGAACATTCCTACAGATGGCATATCTGCTCTTAAGATTTATTTAATTTTTTTGCATTATCTGCCAATGACTGGCATCTGCAAATTGAATAGACAGCCAGGAGCTGGGGCAAATATACTGACCCTTTCTATAACAAACTTGGCATGGTACAATAATTGCTATTGTAAGATAAATAAATCTGTTGGTGCAGGTCAGTACTGCTACAGAATTATTAATCTTTCCATATTGCTCGCAAAGCACAGGAAGAATTAAATACAATTATCTGAATTTCTACAATAAGATCACACATTTATCTCCCTACTTAATCTATGGATCAAGATGCATATAAAATCATAAATTCATTTTGCTGAATCAGACTAAAGGTAAATCCAGGCCAGCATTCTGTTTCCTGTCCTGGTAGCTTGTTGCTTCTTCAAGTTATGAAGAATAGAGACTTCCTCTCTTTTCCTTCCCAGTTATCTAGGACCTTTGCACATTAAAGTTCTGTCCCTCAGTCATGAGTAAAAGCTCTTGAATTCCTCTAATGCTTTTATTTTATTTTAAGTAATTTAAATTGGAAGTTATCACCATAATTGGGGAAGAGTCCAGTGTAAATGCATTATGGGACTGCAATGCAGTGACAAATAGCATAGGGGGTGGAGTTGGAGGTTTTAAAGCTCCTGACACCCCCTCCTCATACTTTTTGACTGGACACCATCTTCTTGGTTAGTCAAAGTTTGGCAGAGTGAGAGAGTAGTTAGAGTGAGGAAATGAGAAGAGGAGAGCAGTGGTGAGCTACTAGTGGAGCAGCGGATTGAAGGAGACTGGCAAACATGACCACACAGGGTGGCTGAATTGTTTGTTGACAATGAGCCAGCTGGGGGAAGGGGTTTGGTTGCAATCCAATAAGGTTATTTTGACTTCATCACTGCATGACCAGGTGTCCCATAGTCTCCCAGGTGGTGAGTGGTTTCTGGTTGGGCAGAGTGGTCCATAGTGGCTAGGAAGATAGACCCCAATCAGGTGTGGGGTTGTCCTGGTTCTGTTTAAACCAGCAGGATTTGGCCAGTTTGGGGGAACGGTGACCCTTTACCTTAGAACTGGCCATAGGCCTTGATTGGACTGGGAGGGTGTTCCATCTAAAGCCTGCCATTCATCCGTAGGCCTTATTTAGGCCCAGATATTAGACCATGTGGCTCTGACAGGCCTTGCATGCCTATGTTAAGCTGATAGTCCTCGACTAGGTTGCAATGTGTCACCCATAGGCCGAGTAGGCATACACTAAGGCAATGAGCTGTGTTTGGCTAGTGAGGTTGTTTGCAGGCTTCTGTTAGCCCATAGGCCTTTGTCAGGCCACCATGATTAAGCCTATAGGCCTGAGGTAGATCTGTAAGCCACTTGTAGTTGGTTGACCCAGGCTCCAGTCAGGCCTGCTGGCCTTTGCGGGATTCTGCTAAGCCTAAAGGCCTCTGATAATGCCTTCAGGCCTTTGTCAGGTCTGCAGACCCCTCACTGATGATCAGTTTAGGTTCTAGTCAGGCCTGACAGTCTCTGTGAGATTATGCTAGGCCTTCAGGACTTTGCTAAGTTTTGGTTGGAAGATAGGCCCCAGTTGGACAATGGTTGGGACTCATAAGCCCCAATGGAGCCTTGATTTAAGTCCCAGTTAGGCCATTAAGCCACTTTAGGTTTAGGTTAATTAGGTAGTTGTTGAGCCTTATTTATTCCATAGGCAGTGGCTGGACTGGTGCCAGGCCTCAGTTGGGCTGGTTTACTGAAACTAATAGGTAGTCCTTGTGAAGTTTGAGCGCTGGTTTAGGGCTACTGTCCTGGTGTGGGTTTTGTGATGGGGCCCAAGAAAGGTAGTGGTGGATTATAGGTGTGACAAGGCAAGAAAAGCCTTAGAGTTACAGGATCTTTGTTTGGGAAGGCAGCATGTGGCCCTCAACTTTCACTTATCCAGAACAGACCAACACCGGTCTGGTCCTGTTTGCATCTTCAGACCTTCAGTGACTAAGCACTATGTCTTGTCAGTGCCTTGCAGGACTATGTTTGAGTAAGGGGGCGGTTGCCTGGCCCCTTGTTTTGCCATGCTGATTTGTTGCTCTTGACTAAATACTATTTCTGGTCTGTCACCTCCAGGGCCGTATCCTTGTTGGGTTTTAAAGGGGTTAAATTTGGTACCCACTCTTTCAGGATTGGGCCTGCATCAATTGTAGCAGCAATTGGCAAGGGTCCTCAACTCATTCAGAGGACTAGGCACTGAAGATCTTCAGCATACCAGACATATGTTAGTTCTTTTCAATATTAATATGTTTTGCTCTTTGCTTCTGTTTTTTTTTTTCAGATTCTAGGTTATAGCCAATGAGGCATCAAGTCCTGATCTGTGGCCATAGTATGATCTATTGGGCAGCTTGCCAAACCCACAGTTGCCATTTGAGATCCTATCTGGGAGATCTGGCTATAGTTGAATGGCTGGAAAAGAGGGGCCTATGGTAGCATAGCTTGATAACAATGTTGTTTGGGGAGCACCAGGGGTTTCTGTCACACATTTTGGTGATTCATAAGGGGGATAGTGACCTAGGTTTGTTGAAGTTCAATCCATTCTTCATATGATGATCATACAGTGCACCTGACCTGGGGTTTCCATTCTTCCACAACAGGTATGCCAGGAAGGAGACATTGATAGAGCCCTTGGTACATTGATAGAGCCCAGAGAAGAGTGAATAGGGAAATCTGGAATGCCTTAATAAAGGGGTTGGGCCACTTCTTGCCCCATCCTTATATAATTTTTCAGAAGCTTCAGCTCTACAGAATCATTGCCGTTCACTTACCAGAGGCAGGTAATCTGTTATTCTTGAGAGATCTGCAATAGGGAGTGAGGGACCTTTTGGTCAGCCTGGTGGAGAATATTGGTTAAGCCGATGTTTGCCTTTATCCATGGCAGAGAGTGGGGGAAAAGTAGTAGGGTACCCATTTGGCTTTGAAACTACCTCTTTTGGTTATGGAACCAGTGGAGTGGGGATGAGGCTTCCTTTGGGGCTGCCCTGTGGGCTGAGTCTTCACTTTAAGACATGTGACTTGGGGAAGGAATTCTCAGGTTGGCCTTCCAGCCAGGAAGCAACCCAGATTTTGGGTTCTCCTTGGGGCTGTGGTGTTTTGCTGGGAGGAGGTCTGGGTGAGACCACTTGCCTCAGCTGCTCCAGTGCTAGGTTGCTTTTGCCACTCTCAGGGGTTAAAGGTTAAATAGGTTTATAATTTTTAGTTAAAATAAAATGTCCTGTTTCAACCCAGTCTCTGGATCTTGTCTCTTTATTCCCATGGTGGGCCAGCAAAGAGACACATTGTAATCATCGTTCTTGCTTTGTTCCTACTCTTCACTTTGGTCCAATTCTGCATTGTTTCCTGCTACATAGCTGCTCCTTCCACAACGTGAGGAGCCTGGAACATTCATGTATTTCTCCCACTGCACTACTGGCAGAGGGAGGTTGCTGATGTTTGATGTACTTCCATGGGTCTCTACTAGTTATATGACACAAACATTACTATGTTTACAGAGGAAGCATGGGATCCAACCAAGGAGAGTGTCTTTATAATGGCAAATGTCCCACAATATGTGGGATACCAAACAAGTAAAGTATGAAACTGAACACTACCCTAACATACTTCATTCTCTATGGCTATGGATGTAATTTTCCATCTCTAGAGCTGCAAATATAGGATTTGGGCATAATATATTATTTATTTGTGGTTTGTTTTACATTTTAAGAAATTGACCTGAGACACCTGAACTAAAAAAAAATCCTGACTATAGAGAATTCAGTATGTCACAGATCAGGGTAGTATCTGTGCACTGTAGTCTCCATGAAAATAGTTCACACATGTAAAGAAGAAAGGGAACTATTTAGAAGGCCACTGAAATCAATGGAAAGTAAGTCCATCCCAGTGACAAATATACTGCATCTTCCCTTCTGAGTAAGCTGTTGTACCAGAGGGATGTGCAATACTCTTGGCCTTAAGGCTGCATTTGGTGTTGGCTGAGGAGAGCACCAATTTCATGTAGATACATGCATATACACACTCATACAAACACTCCATCATACACACATTTTTTTCATCCTGCAAATAGGAGGAGGTTCCAAGTTCCCTTCACTGCCCCTTGAGATCAAAGAAAGCTGGAGGATGGGGGAAGTGAAAGCTGCACCATCTCCAGTGATCTCCTAGGCCAGGAATGCTGTTTCCTCTTCCCCTGCTTTGGAAATTTATAGAAAAGTAGGTGAATCCCCTTCAACTTTGGGGCTACAAAAGGAACAGTGAAATGTTCCCTGGTAGGAGAAAGGTGAAGTATAAACTGAATAAACAAAGCAAAGCAAAGCAAAACAAAACAAAACACCAAAAAACAAAACAAAACAAAAAACCTCAACACCTCCTTTCAGATTTTTGTCTTCTGCCTATATCTTATCCAGTGAAGGAGGTTCTGGATAGCTCCCCATCCCGCACACCCATTTAACCTATGCTTGCTACTGCTGGAAAAAGGTCAAGTTTCCCATCAATACCAATTCTCTATAATTGTAATTCTATACTTGCTCAGGATTGTTGGGGTGGGGTGGGGGAACCAGCCTTCCTCTCCAAATCTGTCGTCATCCAATGGGGATCTTTGGGAGATTACAGAAGATGGTGCAGCTTTTAAATATTTGAAGGGATGTCATACTGAGGATGGGGCAAACTCATTTTCTGCTGCTCCAGAGACTAGGACATGGAGCAATGGGTTCAAACTACAGGAAAAGAGATTCCACCTAAACATTAGGAAGAACTTCCTGGCAGCAGTGGAATGTACTGCCTCAAAGTGTGGTGGAGTCTCCTCCTTTGGAGGTTTTTAAACAGAGGCTGGATGGCCATCTGTCAGGAATGGTTTGATTGTGTATTCTTGCATGACAGGGAGTTGGACTGGATGGCCCTCGCGGTGTCTTCCAACTCTATGATTCTATGATTCTCCCTTTACTAGATGATGCTCTAATAATGGCATTTCACAAGCTGTTACCTCACCCACTGTCCAGAGTACAATAGGATGGATGGGAAGGTAGACCTGACCAGATATGAAAAAATGATCTCGCTATAAAACATAGTCTGGAGCCATGAAGATTATAGAATGGCTCTGCTTACTCCATTGGCCTGAAGAATGCTACAAACACAGTCTAACAAACATAAATCTTGAGTGGAGGTGCTTTCATTTTCTCCTCAGCCATGGCATCCAGAAGGGTCTCTATGGAATATGTCTTTCTTCTCTAAATAATGAATAGATACACAGACTAAATCCAAATGCCATTAAATATGTTAAATATATGTATAGAAATATCAAAGTGACAAAACAGCTTACACTTAAAGTTTCAGAAAACCACAAAGGAGATAGAGCAATAAAACAACCTGTCTTCAAAATATAGAGATTACAAATACCTTCACACAAAGCCTTTGTCTTTATAATGTCAAAGTTAAGTTTTATACTTCTAGTATTTACAAGTAGCCAGTGGGACTAATTAATGAAAAGTCAGGTTCGAATGTTTTTTGAATGTTTGTAGAGTTGGCTGCCCACATAAGGAAAATAGTCTGTGTGTGGGGGCTGCTGGAAAGACCCATGGATGTTAGAGAAGCCATAGAATGGATTTAATTTCTTGTCATTTATATTGCACCCTCACAGTCCAATCACAAAAAAGCTGAAAGCTGAAACACCTTAGGTTACAAGTCCTACCCATATCTACCTTGAAATAAGCCCCTTTGAAGACAGTGGGACTTGCTTTGGAGTAAACTTGCATAGGGTTGTGCTGCCAATCTCACCCCATGTTATCAACATCTCAATTATTAGTATTTTCTTTTTAATAGCCAAGATACAGAGCTAAGGAAGGCTCAGTGGGAAGTATTTTGGAGCAGTCATCTGCTCTACAGACCAAGGGTAGAAGTGTTTCTTTTTTCATAGGATGCCAGGAATGGCACACTCTCAAAAGAGTCTGTCCTTTCTTCTTTTTTGATGTTCTAATTCTCATAGAATTAGCAAGAGCCTGGTGGCCTCTGGAATATTAAATATTCAATGTTGGAGTACACACTGTGGTAATTTTTATCTGCGTTGTTAAGTTTCGTCTAGTTTGTGTATGAATGTGGATTTAACTGCTTTTGTAAGTTTTCTATGGTACAATTATTTCAAAATGCCTGGCATTAATAATCCTTTTTTATATTGCTAATAGAAATATTCTGCTTCAAAACCTCAAAAACATAAAGTTTATATTTTTTCCTCTTTCTGCATTGCATGCACTGATGAACTAGCCTGCTCAGCAAGCATTTAACAGATTAGACACTTGAACATGGTTTCAGGCAATGCTCTCTCATGTTTCTGCGTATTGCCTGATAAACACTTCAAAGTAAACCGCTCATAAATATGAAATGAAAAGCTGAGAAGTCGTTATGCACAGCTTTGAGATACAAATCTCTTTATTCCCCTCTGAAGTGGGGTTTGATTGACATAATGAGTCATAGATCCTGTCCAGGGACTCACTGCCTTATCCCCTTTTCCTCAGGAGACAAGGAGACTTTAAAGAAATATACTTTAGAACTTTGTGACAGGCAGCTATAAAAAAAAAGTTGAGCTCTGCACACATTGCTTATTATATTGCATTAATACTCAAGTTGGATGACTGACATATGCCAGCAATTGACAATACATTCACAAAGGGGCAATGATACATGGCCACTGCTACTACTCACTCCTAAACACATTGATATTAAATGGCCATGTGTGTTTAAAACTGGAGCTTCAAAGGAATGCTATGGCAAGATTCAAAAACTGATCAAGCCACCTCCCCACCTTTTGGTGTTAACTGCAGGATGGGGTCTTTATACAATGACTAGGAAGTGTCACTGTGTCACTGGCCATTGTACCAGACATAAATATCTTGGTGGAAAGGAAGACAACTTAGTGCAAACTGCATGAAGAAGATAGATCTGTACAGTGGAAGGGTCAGTGGGACAGGCAGTGCTGGAGAGAGAGGCAGCAGTGTTTTCTCACTTTCTGGTTATCCATGACTGCAAGTGGTTTTTATTAGTTTAGTATTTGAATCTCACCATGACATGCCTCTGAAGGTGTAATCCAAAACCCACTTATCCTATAAATATTGATGTAAAGGAGCCCAATGAGTTCTCATGCTTTTTGGGAAGACCATTTTTGTATTGGTTATTGTGGGGCCATTCATATTGCAGGTGTACCTAAAAAGCAAATTGCAAACCAGAAATGTCACCTATCAAAACTATTCTCCCCAGATTAGCTTTACCCAGTACATTCTTACATGAAATTCAGCCACTCCCAGCTCCACATTTTCTATGTTATGATATGGCAGTGGTCATGTGCACATATAAAGCATTATGCACTGCTCATGCAACCCATCCACCACAAAAAGAGATGTTCTCTATGAGCAGGTACTTTTTCTCCAAGCAGCAAAAAGGCTATCTACAAATGTTCAGATAAGTTAAAATGCAATTAATACGATTTTGGCTTATTAAACAACAAGCCCCACCCCAAAAAAGCAATGAGATTGAAGCCAGTCATCACAAACTGAACATAGAACTTAGTACCAACCTAGGACTCTGTATCAGGGCCTCAAATGTAGATGGTCACAGGAGTAATGGGTCTACTACTATGAGTGAAAACTATTTCTGAGAAGTTAGCAAAAATATTTATTTGCATTCATATTTAACATCTTTGCTTCTCCAATGACTAAAGATAATTTTAAAAGGTTAATTTATTTTTAACTGCTTGGTCTGTATGGATATTCATGAAGACTTATAAAATGAAAACAGAAAATTAACAGAGTAATCTAAATTGTTATGCAAAACATTTTATGCAGACTTATAAAATGAAAACAGAGAATTAACAGAGTAATCTAAATTGTTATTCAAAACATTTTTTTACACAAATTAATTAATTAAATAAATTTAATTAAATGTGGGCTACATGTAGCAAGACAATGTAAAAGTGGGAAAAAAATACAAGTAGAGATAAAATTCAGGGCCAAATTAGAGGAAATGTTGAATGCATTATTGCATTTCATAGGTCTAGTTTTTCCTCCATTTAAAAAACAGTCCTGATGGATCAGAAGCAGGGCCACAACATGTATGGGTTACTCTCCTAATGTTCCCTGCACCATCTCCACAAAACTCACTTCCTAAAAATTGCTAGTCCCCTTCAGAAAGAAATATTGATTGGCACCAATAGCAACTCACCTTACAAGGGCAAAGAGCAGTGAGTGGTGAGGGAGGATTTGTGCTAAGACCAGGTCTGGGGAAAAGTTTTAAATCTTAGGGGTTGTCCAAATGATGAAAAAAACCCTCACAGAATACAAAGAGAATCCTACTTGTCCTAATGGCATTCTGTGTGATTTTGCCATATTGTGAAGGAGAGGGGCAAAAAAGGGCAAAAACCTTGCCAGAAAAGCCTTTGCGGCTTTTTCCCATCTTTTTTTTAAAAAAACGACGAGCTGCTGTGCATTTCTGCTCATTAGGACAAGCGAGTTGATCTGATTTGCTTGCCCAGATGACAGGAAGCACAAATCTGATTGGGCTGGATGAGTGCAAGGGCAGGGCTTGCTAGCAAAGCAAGTGCCTGCTGCCATCATGTTGCATTTTCAGCTTAGTGGACAAGTGCTGTGTTTTTGTTTTTTTCTTTCTTTTGTGTTTGAGTGAAAACTGGCTCAATTGCACCTTGGACATCATTTTTTTTAAAAATAAGGTTATCGGCGGCAAATTGAGGTAAGTGCAAATGAGAGTAAATCAGTCATGGCCACCATGTTTGCTAGCAGGCATGCAAAGTTTATGGGGGCAAAAAACCATTAGGACAGGTTGCAGCTGCTGTGAAATGTCATTACTATGAGGGGCTCCATTTTTAATGGGCATGCATAGAAAAGCCCTTACACAATGATCACAATGATTTCAATTTGGGATGGAAAGACATTTTGTTCAAGTCAGCTGTCTCATTAAAGCAGCATTTTTGCACCTTCTAACAGAAAATGTAATATTGCCTTGAGAATTGATACATAAATGGTATTTCCAAGAAATAAAGTGCCAAAAAACAATGCTTGCTTTTTAAAATTCTGATGCTTAGATTGTGCATCATTTGGGTGGCAGGCGGGAATAATAGCAGAAATATGCCTTAGTCATTGGGGGAAAGTTGCATATATCAGGTGTATTGTACAGATCTATGGGCAAGTTAGAGGAAACATGTCTTCTAAAAAGTGGCACAAATGTCAATGTGGGAAGCAAACATAATGTCTCACAAGCCAAAACCAAATAAGGACAGGAAGAAAAAAGCTGGTAGGAAGAATAGATAGATTTACACACCTCTATTTCTGCCTTTAATCCACACATACACAGGTGGCTATTCTTATTTAACAATAAAATCACCCAGATTTTAAAATAGTTTTAGGGGGTCCATTGAGGCTTTCCAGGGTTGCGCGGGTTGAAAAGTAGATGATGATGAGTTCCATGATCAAAACATCACTGGGAGGTTTTCTTCTTTCAGTTAAGGCATGAATGTTATATGGATCATGTACTTTTTATTACTGTTTTTGTTATGAATTACTGTTTCAAAATATTTTTAGCATCCGTGACTTGGAAGATTGGTTAAGATAAAGAGGGGAAAAGATTTATTTAATTAATATCCCACCTTTCTCCTTGTACAAGATTCAAGGGGGCTATGAATATTAGTTACCTAAAAACACACTATGAAGAACTAATAAACTAATCAAGATAGAAATAAATAAATGTAGATAGTTCATATTGGAAAATTATTTCAAATACCAAAATTCAGTGCTAAAGTTGTAGAAATAATGTCCATTCACTTCAGTGGTGCTCGCTTCCAAGCACATGCTCCAGGATTCCAGCTTGGATTTGTTTAGTACTAAACTGTTTGCAGAGTTTTTTAATCACATTTTTCTTTAACACAGAAAATACTCGATCCATTTAATAAAATACCCTATTCATATGAGCATGTGCAGAAATACAAAGGTTTCCTGGATGTGTGATAGCTATTTTCAGACATATCAGTTGAGGGGAAAAGTACCAGATGTCGTTGCTGTTAGATGCTTTTGTCTCTACCAAATTAGTATTAGAAAAACACAGACATCCACTTTCACAAATATATTTCCATATATCTTTATGTTTTATGTACAGGTGTGAAGTATTTCCTGTACCAACCTGTTTTAAAGATATTTGGAGAGAGTTTCTCCCCTTTGAATAGTTATCTAGCATCACTCAGACTGTAAATTAGCATCAGTTTAAAATGTCAAAGAATTATTGAAGAATTCAAATGTTTAAAGAGCAATTTGGAAATCTCTGTTTAAAATGCCAGCTGGATCCACACTGAAGGTGAAAACAATGCAAACTAATGCAAAGAAAAATATCTGTACCTTAAATTTTGGAATACTGGATGTCTTATGATTCTTACACAATTTTACCAGCATGGGGAGATTGGCTCTGATAATTAAAATATTTCTCACTCAAGCTCTTTTAATTCTACTATGTGACGTCAAAAATCCATCCTGCTCACTGTGATATTTAACCCACAAGATAAAACACTTTGATTAAAAAAGGGGGGAGGGCTTGCATTGGTATCATCTCCTCTATGCTGATCCAAAAAGAACAGCTGTCCCTCACATCCTTGGCCTCCAAGGTCTCTGGAGTGCACTGAAAGCAAGCTGTCTCTAGGATAAGGGCTCCTCAGAGACCAGCAGTCTCTGCATGGCCTCAAGCAGAAAAGCAATGCTTTGCTCACTCAATAGATAAGCCCTTTGACTCCATTCTTTCACTGGCTAATATAAATATATGGCTTAAGTGAATGATTAACATTCTCCCTACAGAAATTCAATTAAATACTTGGAACCTCGAGTAAAATATCTAAGGAAGTTCCAAAACATTAATGTAATTAATTATCAATTATTAAAACTGTCTCTGAAAGACAGGGCTGGCAAAAGCCATTGTCTTCTATTTAACCTTTTCCTTCAGTCTCTTCAGGACTTCCTTTCTGGTTTTATTGGACTTTGTGTCTCAAAACTTTTGTGCAAGAAAGAGCTGAAAGAATGATCTCTTTTCAGCATTATACACCCACATCATCGTTGCAGATCAATATCTTCTTGACTGACCCTTTTGCAAA
This sequence comes from Gambelia wislizenii, assembly GCA_030847615.1. Classification (NCBI taxonomy): domain Eukaryota; kingdom Metazoa; phylum Chordata; class Lepidosauria; order Squamata; family Crotaphytidae; genus Gambelia; species Gambelia wislizenii. The sequence continues at coordinate 170,532,371 of JAUMIR010000002.1, forward strand.
ACGATGGCTTACACACTGACATGTTTTTGCTTTCAGGCAGAATTCTTCACAAACAATGCTCTCTGGCTATTTTAGAAATGAGTTTAATCCTCAATAGTAGCCAGAAATTCTCATCTCATTTTCTTTGTGGGGGCAATCAAAAATTAAAGCAATATGAAGATGTTTCTGCCTGTACTTCAAAGAAAGGTGGCTTAAAACATTTGCTGCCTGAGGCAAAGGAAAAATGGCAACCCATCCATTCCATGTAGAGAAATGTCAGCTGGCCTCACTTCAGCACTAGTAATGGGAACCTATACATCATGTTGCTAGGTCAGTTCAAAGAGCGATAGACACACTTTGGTACTCCAAACCCTGTCCTTTAAGAGAGGAGAAAGACCAGTGATCTCAGGAGAAACAGCTGTTTGTGTGTGTGTGTGTGTGTGTGTGTCTAGATCTGCTACCAATCTGAAACTGCTACTAGATCCAGTTCCTTTCTCTGTCTCAGGACAACTGTAAAAAGCACCTCTTCTTGTGGCAATTCTCAAAAGCACCAGTGCCACACGGCCCTGATAGTCACTGACACATTAACAATACCTTAAAAAGCCCAGAGTAATGCTTATATTGGTGATTAGTATAGGATCCAAAAGGTCTCAATTTAGTAATTTTACTGTAGTTTTCCTATTATTTTTCCACACGAGAGGCCAGATCATACCCTGACAATGGACATATAATGTTGAAGATATTATATATGGAATGAATGACAGCAATGTGTAGTCTGACATCAACAGCCATTCAGTCAGGTATTACACAGTTGCACATCCCAGGAAGTGGTTAGCAAGTACAGACATCAACACAGACAACTGCTTCTAAAAATTTCCATTAATTATTAATGCTGATCTAGGAACTAGAGAAGAGAATCTGCTCAAGACACTAACAAACAGGGCGCTTGCCATTCCACATACAGAAGCTTACTGGACTGGCAATTGAATTACACTGCCAACAGGACAGCAACCTCCATTGCATTTTAGGACAGCTGACTAGCTTGGAGGATTTGAAAAGACCATGTAGCATCCACAACTCACTGCAACTTTTTGTCTCCCAGCTTCAAAAGCTACCTCACTGCCTAATGGTAAGGCCAGCCCTAAGGACAGCAGAATAATGCTCACAGTGTGGTCTTTTTTTGAATTTGAATTGCTTTAATTCAGGAGTGAAAAATCTGTGACTCTCCAGATGTTGTAGGATTGCAAACCCCATCAGCCTCAGCTGGCATAGCCAATGAGGAGCAATGCTGAGAGCTGCAGTTCAGCAGTATCTGGAGAGCTGCACAGTTCCCAGCCCTGAATCTAATACTCATGGTGGAGTCACTGTCATTTTATCAATGATTTTTCTATTCTTTCTCATTCTTTTCAACATACAGTTTGCTTTTATAGTTAGGTTTTCTACCCAGATATTCATCTTTTTCTTCTGTGATAGCGTTTTTAGTCTTCAGCAGAAAGTTTAATCTGGATTATTAAAAATGGTTTAGTTACCCAAGTGGAGTCATCAGAACAGGGACGATCTAAATCAAAACAAGAGAATGGGCAAAATATGCTAGCATAATAACAAGAAGAGATCCTAATGCAAATATTCAGTTCACCCAACCCAGCTATTTAACTTCAATCATTATGAGCAATAGAATTGTCTAACAAATATTTTAAAAATAAGAACTTGACCACCACCAACTTAATACACAGTCATTATGTTAGCCAAGTATAACAGTTTTTCATGATGACTGAGCAGTTGCAAAAACTATTTAGTTGAATCCTACTTTCATGTAACTTTTGTGGGTGACAAATCTGAAAAGTGTGAATGTCTGAAAAAACCTAGGTCGCTAGAAACTGTTTGATTAAAAATAATATACAGTATCACCAAAACTAGATAATATCTACAGAAGGGATGAATCTGCTAGATGATTTTGGTTAATATCTCTGTATCTGAATGTCTATACCAGAGATATGAATAACAGATAATGAAATGCTGGCTGTTAGAAGAATTGAATTTCAAATTGCATAAACAATTTAGAGGTGATTCTAGAAACAAGAAGCCACAGATCATGCTTTCAGTGCTACATTAGTAGGTAGAAATTAAATTACTATGAAAAACAGAAGGTTTAAACATATAGAGACACTTGATAAGTCAAGGATATTGTAAAAAGAAAACCGTGATACACACATATCAATAAACATGAGGAGAAAAGTGATTGCTTTGATGTTATGTACTTCAGCTTTTTAAAAGCTTCTGACAGGGGTCTTTTCCAAGGCTAATCAATCATGACATAGAAGAAACATTGTTTTGGGTCATACAGTGTTGCTTTTGAGAACCTCTTTAGATTACCATATTATGATGTTATTCTAGTTCTTTCAGTAGTCATCTTATTCAATTTCCATGAGTCTGGCTGTTGTCAGTACTTGAAAAAGTAATTAACTTTTCTTTTAAATTTCTGACTTGTGTCACAATTATGTACAGTTTAGCACAGTTCAGTGAAGTACAAGCATTGCACCCATAGAAAATCTGTCTGCTCAGAGAACTGGGAGCACAAAATATCAAACATTTGGAAATGATTTAGAAAATATAATATGTCAGGTTTATTGTATTCAAATTACATTACATTATCCAATGCTATTTCTTTTGCTCAAAAAGGTCAATAATATGAAGGAAAATGTAACAGCCCAGAGACATTACTATTTTCTATAGGGTCCCCATTACATTGCCACATTGACATTTTCATAGTTGCTTTATTGGTTCTGTGTATTATAAGTGTACTGTACATTTTTTTTCTTCAAAAAGAGATTCCAAGAAACTTACTGAATTTCTCACAAGCAATTTTCAAATGAATTCACAGGACTTATTTCAAGCATCCTACAACTGTCAGTACTTAGTTAAGCAGAGCAGAGAAGCATCTCCTGACCTTTGCATCTTATGTTCGACTAAGAAATGTGAGTTCATATTAAATCGATTAATAATAGATTCTACATTGTTCAGATATGTTTAGAGGAAAGAATAATGTGAGATGTGATGATGAAATCAGAAGCAAACACATCAGCACCAATTCTTCTGTGGGGGGAGATAGCATTGATGTGGTTATTTACTTCCCACATGGACCACCTGTTCCAGTGTACTTCCTTCAATCAGAATATTGCCACTGTAGTGTAGAATCCAGTTACTGGCAAGTAGATCCAATAGTAAGGTGGCAAAGGAGCTATTCTAGTAAAAATAAGAAGAGCTCATACAGCCACCCATATTTCATTCATGGTGAATGGTGTAGGCCAATCAAGATACAAAATTAGGATGAGAGAAAACATGCAAACTGGCATTCCTCTACCAGCAACTGTTTTCATACCTTGAAAGCAAAGAACAACAGATTTCAAAGAGAAAAGGCAGTATTAAGTGATATGTTTAATATTTGTCATAAATAGCTGGATGTTCAGTGTACACATAAGGGACTTGAAAATGAAGCAGCTATTGTTATGTAACACCTGACATTTTCATAAATGTTATTTACCTCACCAGGGCTCTTGGAACATGCTTCTTATGCCAGAAGGAGAATCTGCTAGTCTCAAAATCTCAGACCAATTTGCACTCCATTAACATTTCCTAAAATGAATTTAAAATGCTTCTTAGTTGGAAAGACCGTATCTGGGACCCACATTTAAACAATGCAATGCGTCCTAGCATCTTGTGATGAGAACAAATGCAGTTGGTGGTGGAAACAGAATAACATATTTATGTCTTGGTGGATACAGGTGTCCTGCTCTGAACTCAGAACTCTTTAGCTACTTTATTCAATGCAGTGTTTTGATACAGCTTTCAATTCTGTCTCAACAAACTTCTACTTTATTTAACCAAATAACTCATTCATTAAACAATACCTATCACTGGACATAATTAGGAGCATCATATAATTTTTGTGGAATTATGCACAAATGTACTTGAAATACTTGGTTTAACCAAATCCCTTCTTATAAGGAATCTCTTCTAACGGAGAAGAAGGAGAGAAAAGATTTAGTCAGTTTTCACTGGCCTGGATCTAAATTTCATTTTAATATTTTCAAAACAAATATCACAATGAAAATATATGAACACTCTTATAATGCTAGTTAATTTTTTGTTGAACTCAGTTGCCTTTAGGACTTGCTGAGATCCACTGGAGCTACAGAACAATTTCTATCGTCTTCCAGGGGCATACAAAAAGTGTCAGATATTATTATTATTATTATTCACTAGGTACACATTCTAATGCCTTGGTGTATATAAAATGTTTTAGCATAACAATAGACGTCTTCATTATATGAAATTCAGAAGGTAGTGCCTTCAGCTCTGAAGTAGCAGCACCTGAAAACTGCTTGAATCATGAATCAGTATGAACCTAAAAGTCCTGGTTGCCCCAAATTGTCCCCCAACTCAAATAGTCTAGATAGATTTGCAACATACTCTCTCAGCTGAAAATGTTGCTGCTGAATGCTAGGTCAGTAAATGGAAAAACAGCAATTATCCAAAACTTGATTGTGGATCACAATGGCTTGTATTACAGCTCTGGCCACTTGGGTTCTCTGTACAGCAGCTAGTGAGGCCAGGGGTGGGGTGGGGTGGGAGGCATAGTTGTAGAAGTCTGTTGTGAATCCATTTTCCTCACCAGATGTCCTGACCCACAATCTGCTAGGTTTGAGTGTCTATATTTGAAGGTGGCTGGCTGGGACAGAATTGGGATTCTGCTGGTATACTATCCACCTTGCTGCTTATCACTCTACCTTCCTGAACTGGCTGAGCTGTTTTCAGTGGTGGTGTTGGAGTTCCTCTGGTTTGTAGTGCCAGGGACTTCAATATCTATGCTGAGGCTACTCTGTCTCGAGTGGCTCAGGACTTCATGTCCTTCATGATGACCACAGGTGTGTCCTAATTGGTATCTAGTCCGACCCATGCTGCAGACAATACTCTGGATCTAGTTTTCTGTTCCTGATGAGAATATAGTGATCTGGTTGTAGAGGAACTTACCCTAGTTCCATTTTCATGGACAGATGGTTACATGGTGGGGTTTAGACTTACTGGGATGTGAAGCCTCAGTAAGGATGGGGGGAGGCTGATTGAGTGTCCGGATCAGTCCTGGATGTGACCTTCCACTACCAAATTCAGTTCTGTTGTATCACTTTGTGGCTAATTGTGTTTGCATTCTTTTGTACTTGCTAACAAGTGTGTAGTCTAACTGGGAAAAGGGAGTATGTGCTCTATGTTTGTCATGGTTTGATAAAATCAGTACTTGGTCTCAGCTATGGGAAAAGTGGGCTGAGCTCAGGTCTGGTGGGAACTGAGCGTGGGGATGATGGATAGCCAATGATTGTATGGCCCGCCAAATTTTGTAGATTGCAGAATGCTTTTAGTTTACTGCTTGTTGGTTAATTTCTTTCTGAGCAACGATCTTGTAGGGTTAGCTCTTTGGATTACTGTGATAATAACATTTTCTGTTTTTAACTCTGAAACAGTTGGTCACTGGGTCTGAAGAAGCCAGTACATGACACTGACTGGTCTACATGTTCTGCCCCAGGAGGCTTCCAGATCTTAACAGTTTCTTGATGTCTCTTGGGAAATTTCCTGTTGCCTTGACACCTGGCTAATCTCTGCAATGAAGAAATGGCCATGGTGGTGGACATGACTGCTCCTAATCATCCTTTCCCATGGAGTGGAGCCAAGTGAGCTAGCAGTAATGAAATGAGTGGGTTAGGAACTAGAGCACTGATGGCAGAAAACTTGGAGGAGAGCCAACTGAACATGGGCTAGAGCCCATAAGAAAGCCTATGCCATGTTGATGGCAGCAGAGAAGTCATACAGAAGTCCAGCAGAGTTGTCCCAAAGAGTCAGAGGCTTTCTATGTGCAGCCCCATCCAAACATAATGGAGACCACTGAACAACCTGCTGTGAAGAATTTGCATGATACTTTGAGGATAAAATTATCCAAATCAACTCTGATTTGAATTGTGTAGTTGATACAGATCCACTGGATATAACTTTGGCTCCTGCTTGTCTCATGTTATTGGATGCATTTTAATGACAGCAGCCTAAGGATGTTGACAGGATTCTTGGAGATGCGAGAGCCAGCATATGCATACTACACCTTTCCCTTCCTTGCTCATAAAACCAGCCAGGGGCAGGGGGAGGCTGGCTGAATGCACAAGGGAATTGGTGAATACAAGGAAGATTCCCAATTTGCCTAAAAGAGACAGTAGTGAGGCCATTGTTGGAGAAACTGCTGTGGACCCCACTATTCCGGTAAATTACTAGCCAGTCTCCAATAGCTGTTTTTTGGACAAGGTTACAGAGTGTGTAGTAGCCTCCCAGCTCCAAGACCCTTTTAATTCAGGCAGGCCTTTGACTTTGAAGTTACTGTGGCAGAAGAATCTTTTTAATGAGTTGTATTCTGCTTTTATCTTTTTTCATCATGTTTTAATGTGATTTTCACTGTTGTAATTTAGTGGTTTTAACAGAACTATTTTGATTTTTGTATTGTATCAAATAATTTTTTAGCGTACTTGACATGGGTCTCATGCTGGGAGAAAGGTGGGATATCAAAAATAAATAAACAGCATCTGTCTCTTTCTTCTCCAGCTACCAGATAGGCTCAGTAACTGATATACTCTGACCGGGAAGTAAAGTGATAAGTAGCAGGTGAAAATAAGAGTGTGCACTAGCCATAACATTTGGTGTGTACCCTGATTTATAAATTCTGAAAACAGCCCAATTTTAACCCAAGGTGAAATGTGAATCTCGATCCAGAAATCTATATTTTCATGCCTCCTATTGCCTATAACTAGAAAACAACAAATGGTCATAACTTTTTTGGCTTTTCAGTAATAATTGGATCGAATTTGCATGCATAGTAGCACCCTAGGAAGGGATTATGTCTGATAAATTATAAATAATTGTGGGGCATTTTTTTCATGTGCTTTACACTTTTTAAAATGGAAAATGCTAATATATATATATTTTAATTTCTTCACAACTGGCTTACATTTTCAGGGCAGTTGCCATGTCTGAGAGGATGCTAAGCAAGGACTTTGTGTGTGTGTGTGTGTTTGCAATTTAGGTGTGTTCAAAAAAAAAGAAGAAGAAGAAGGAGGAGGAGGAGGAGAAGGAGAAACATCATTATCATCAGCAGTTTATTTTCCTACTTTTGTTTGTTTGTTTATATAGGCAATTGTTATGGTTTGTAGACCTTTGTTTATGAGGATTTTGGCAATTTGTACAATTTGTATAGCTTGATCGCTAGGCAAAAATGATGAATTTGTTGCAATTCAGAAGGCAAAAATGATGAATTTCAGAAGGACAGGTTTAGGGGTTATGATGAATTTTAAAAACAACTGCAGACATTTTTGCTTTCTGATCCTCTGGCATCAAAGTCACTCAAAGTGCAAGAAGACAGTGAAAGATGGTACAACGGTAGAGGGAGAATGAATCAAGTACAGCAGGACACTGATATCCACTGATTCATTATCCACTGATTCAATTATTCATGGGACACAAAACAGCATACCTACCATAGACTCTTCCTAGAAAATGTGTCTTCTCTAGCCATTTTCTAGGTCCTCCAAGGCAACTCTATGGTATTTTAAACCGAAAGTCCCATTATCTTCAGTGTGTTTGCTATTATCCATGGTTTTCTGTATCCAGGCCCCCTAGAACCAATCCCCAACAGACACGGGGGTCCTACTGTACCCAGCATTTTTCATACAATTAGCCCAAGCTACATCCTTTTGAGTACCACAGACTCTACCAAATTTACATTCCTGCTCCTGGGAGAGAAAACATCAAAAGTACTTGATGAACTTTTACCAAAAGGAGTTCTGAGAAAAAAACAAACGCAGCCCAGAGGGGGAAGGTGTGCTCCAAAGTTATGTGGGGAAAGGCCAAGAGGAAGGATCACTCTGAGTAGGAGACATTTGAGTATTCCACTTAAATTAGAAGCCTGAACTGCCATTCACAAATATTACATCTCTCTCCTAACTATCTCCATCTTGGAGAGTTTGACAATAAACACATCAGTTTCTGGAGTCATGCTGTCTCATGGCTCTGTCATTCTGGACTCAAATTGCTGAGGAGTAGCAATGTGAAGAATATTCATTAATATTTGTATCAAGACAACCTGCTGAACAGAAGAACAGACATAAGATTCTTTGCACTTCAGGAATTTGTTGAGGAATATAAATGTGTGGGTAACTATGGGCAGTTTTCCTGTATAGAACACAAGCTTTGTTCAAAAAAGTTGCATTTTGTGGAGAATACATTATTTCTATGCAAAAATGTTCTTTGCATTGAAATCATTACACGATTTGTACAAATGCACAGATTGCTGCACACAAAAACAGTATGGAGCTTTCCTGCCTGTGCTTCCTGTGCAAAACCCAGTAATTTTTGCAGAAGAATAGGTGTATTTGGTGCAAAATACATGTGTTCTGCAAAGAAACACACCTGTGCAGAAAAACCATATATATTTTGTTGACAATAATTTTCCCCAACAGTCATACAGTATCAATAGTATTTGAAAACTGTGCAGAAACACTCATATTTTCATAGAATGAGAAGAAAATTGCTTAAAACACTAAATACATGAAGATGTATATCACTGCCAAGAAATCTTCAGGAATGTTCAGATTCTGATTCAGTCCAGTTTGGTGGAAGACTTATTTTCAGTTCAAGCATTTCCTGAATCCATTCAGATCAGATCAGCTTGGTTCAATATTTCTTTGATCCAAGGGATAGCCCTACCAGAATGAAGGTGGAATAAGAGTACCGGTAGTGTACCATATGGTAGGTGGCACATAACATTCCTGTATAGGCAGCAGTATACATATATTGTATACACACAGATAATCATAGTCATCAGTCTGTTCTTCATCTGATTTGGCTAGAGAGTTCTGATTTTCTCCCCCAAAGAACTATGAAAATTTTGCCATGCCATGTTACAAACAACTGTTTGTTGATCATAGGAACAAACATGTACAATATATACAACGTTAAATGAGACTCTCAAAATTACATATACTTTGGACTTAAGGTCTATTTTGCAATCCTTAACAGATCTTTTGTGGATTTTGTCTGAACTAACACAGCAATCTTTCTAAATGGCTATTTTACTTTTGACATGCACCAATTCATTCTTAACACTTTGGGCCTCGTCATGAAACTTCATTCAAAGTGGAATGAGAGAGAACTTCAGGATTGGACTTTGGGGATTCACAACATGAATAAATTGATGGGCTGTGGGAAAAGTCAGTATTTTAAAGAAACCTCTTCCAGCTCTCCTGTCACAGCCTTCAGCAGTCACTATGCTTTCCCTTGCCAAAATTTCAGACAGAAAATGCATTTTTCTTTTATAGGTTTACCTTCATCAACCCACACAGATTCAGTCTTCCAACTGCCTACGCATAAAGAAGAATACCATGTATGTTGATGCCACTTAAAATGCTTTAAGGATCCTAAAGAAGCTGTGAACCAGTACATTTGGCTTTCCTATAAGATAGTTACAATGAATAATCCAAATTAATAAAGCCAAGGAACAGCTGAAGTGTCCAACTGTTCTACTCTGTATTCTCAAGACAAAATGTCCAGAGAAGATTATAATTCACTACCCAGACACATGCTCTTAACTAAAAAGAGAGAGAGAAAATCTTGAAAGGAAATCATAACTTCTCCTTTTCAACACAGTGGAGAGAGTTTAAGATTAAACAGTGCAAGCTATACTCAAGATTTTGTCAACATTTGAGGAACTTGAGGTTTATGTTTGTTCTGCACTTTGAAGGAAACCAACCCCAATTCATATTATCCAGAGTAGTATAAAGACCGGAACACATCCGTTCTTGTTGCAATTCACCTCTCAGTTGAACCGCATATCAAAATGAGCATAACAAATATGCATTTCTTTTCAAAATACAGAGAAAAATGCACACTTCATGCAATGGTTGGCAATTTGGCAAATTGTGTCTTTTAATATTCAGATTGAGGTGGGAATAAATAGAATGAAACTATGGATAAATGGAATATTCTGTGACAATGAGAGTGGAAATAACTTGAGCTGTCCATCCCTGCTTAACATCCTTACTGGGAAGGTGATAACAGAAAAACCTGCAGACATCTGTCTGAGGCCTTTCACTGTTCACAAATTAATGATACCAAGTGCACATTCTGAGGAGACAGGTTTATATTACATGATCATTAACTTATTAAAATGACTGAGTGATTATGGAAATCTGTGTTGGTATGTACTGCCCTGATTAATTGCTGCAGACTAATAAGAAATGAAATTATTTGAGATGGTGCTCCTTTTTATTTGGGGGTAGATTTAGTTTGCTTCTAAACAGAATAAAATGCCTGTAATTGGCAACAATTGTTATACAAGTTATATCAAAATAAAGAACATTATTTCGGTACCATACTGTAAGCTCACTGTATCCACAGATTCAACCAACCATGGCTTGTTTTTTTTAAAAAAAAAAATCCAAAAAGTAAACTTTGCCAGTCACCACTTATTTAAGAGACAACATTTTATTTTGCCATTGCATGTAATGGGACTTCAGCATCCATGGATTTTTGTATCCATGGGGAGTCCTGGAACCCAACTCCAGTGGATACCGAGGGCCCACTGTACAATATGAATTGTCAATCAATCAATTTATTCATACAGGCCATAGACCCATCAAATAACAGACATGATGTACATTAATAGATATAACCATAATACAAACTAATAAAATTAGGATACTTATTGATAGACTTTTTTGGAGCTCATCCAGTTTATTCAACTATTAACTTACCTCTAACTGGCCTTAATGATCACAGATAAGAACTTAGCAACTGACAAGGTAATATTAGGACATTTATCCTCTAGTCAGAATTTGACATAGAACCTCTCCGAATGGCCAGGTAGATGGCACAGCAAGGGAGAAATCAGTTGTTTACAATTCTGAGAATGAAGGACACAGGATAGTAGGATATGAGATATGGTTTCCACCTCCTGCGACCCACATGGACAGAGTTTTGATGCAAATGACAGCCTCACATATCTACCATACAACATTGCTGAAGGAAAAACATTACATCTGGCCTTCATAAATAATATGCGATAGATTGGCACAGTCAAGTTCTTTATGTAATCAGCCAGTGCAAATGAACCTGAATATGGTATATGCAATGCACTAGGTGAGCATGACAGAAAGGATTTAGCCCACAACTTGCAAAAGGTAATGTCCTGAAGTCTTTATTTAACCGTTTTCAAGGCTGTGTCATAACCCAGGTTTAGAAGGAAGGATAGTGAAAGCCCAATTGTGGTTGATTTTTGGGCAGTATGCTTGGACTATCTGCTTTCATAAGTGTCTGTTGTAAGATGGCTAAGTAGACCCATACCATGCTTGAAGAGTATGGCTCTAAGCCAAAGTTTCATGGCTGTCTGCCACACCCTTATAGAGGGAGGGCTTTCCCCTGTTTCAAGCATTAAAACTGAGTTAGCAACACATCTTGGCATCTGAAGGAGGGACCTTAAAAATCTGGCATAAAAATTATCTAGCTCAGAATTAAACCCCTCTATCCAAATTGCAGCTGCAAATAGCAATTTAGCCATAATCTTAGCATTGTAGACCTTAATAGCAGCAGGTACATAATGATTCCCCTTGGTGTGAAATTTTTTTTAAGATGGCTGAGTTGCAACCTAGGGCTTTGCTGATTGCTGCTGATCTTTGAAAGGACCATAAGGTTTTATGATGAAAAACAAGCCCAAGGTATTGAAAGCTTCTGACCTGTTCCAGGGGACAGCCATTTAAACTCCATCTATATATTGCAAATTTCCTTTCAAAAACAAGAATTTTAGATTTTGCAGTATTTATCTTCAGCTCATTCTCAGAGCAATAATCTGAAAATTTCCATAATAGGAGTTTAAGTCCCTTTCTAGAGCTTGAAAGAATTGCGGTGTCATCAGCGTAAAGCATAACAGGGATTTTCTTATTACTTAATTTAGGTAAGTGTTCATTCTTATCCATCATGGTATCCACTAGATCGTTTAGATAGATGTTAAATAAGGTTGGTGCAAGAATACATCCCTGTCTTACACTTCTTACCATGGGTATAACTCTGGAGAGCTGGCCTTGGTTACCACATCTTATACAAAGTTGACTATTATTATATAGTGCCTTAATTAGGCTATAGACTCTGGTATCTGTTAATATAGATTCCAACTTGGCCCAGAGCTTGGATCTGGGAATAGAATTAAATGAGCCTTCAGATACATAAACACTACGAAGAGCTTACCATGCGTAGATCTCAAATATTTCTCTGCAAGGTGTGCAAGAACCAAGCCGTGGCCAGAAGTGGAATAACCTTTAAAGGCTGCTTGGGCCTCAGAGGTAATGTTGTTATCATTTAGGAAATAGATCATAGAATGATAGAATGATAGAATCATAGAATTGCAGAGTTGGAAGAGACCACAAAGGCCATCCAGTCCAACCCCCTGCCATGCAGGAAATCACGATCAAAGCATCCCCGACAGATGGCCATCCAGCCTCTGTTTAAAGACCTCCAAGGAAGGAGACCCCACCACACTCCGAGGGAGTGTGTTCCACTGCCGAACAGCTCTTACTGTTATTAAGATAATGAGCATAAAGTTTACCCATAAGGGATAATAGCTTATTGGCTGATAATTTCCAGAGTCATTAGCTTGGCCTTTCTTATAGATTGGTACTACTATTGCTACTTTCCAGCTGTTTGGAACCAATCCAGAGTTATTTATCTGGATAAACAGAGCCGCAAGTAGAGGAGCCCACCAATGGCTATTAGTTTTAATAAATTCAGCAGGAATATTGTCATTTCCAGGGGCCTTTCCATTTTTGAGATGTAAAATTAAGTCATTGACTTCAGCTATGGAAACCGGCTCCCAAGGAGGTGTCATAGATATCATTATTTCATTAGATACAGCTGAAATATTTTCATTTTCATTACCCACATAAAAAAAAAATCTCTGAAGTGGTTTTCCCAGACATCAGCTGGAATCTCACAGCTAGGAGCTTCAGAGTGGGAGCATAAAGCTCCAGAAACAGTTGCCAGAAGCTTTTTGTGTCATTATTTAATGAGACACTAAGCAATAAGGACCTTGATTTTTGACTGAATTGCTTCTTTTTATATACTATAAGGGACTTACATTCCTTTTTTAACTGGAGATATGCTGGAGAGACACTTCCTAACTTTAACTTCCTGCACTCAAGGAATGAATCTCTAAGGGCTTTTTTCTTTTCAATACATTCTTTGTCAAACCAAATCTTACCTAAATGATTAAAACGTTTAGCTTCATATTTTTGAGGATTAAGTTTACATGTTAAATCCTCTTTAATATGAATTGTGAAGTTCATATGGAAGGTTGAAATAATACACAATTTCTTAGTCAAGGAAGCATCGACCAAGAGCCAAGGTGGCTATGTAGTGTGAATTTATATAGTTGGCCCTCCATATCCATGAATTCTGTATCCATGGATTCAACTATCCACAGTTTGAAAAAATCCCCTCCCCACAAAAAAGAAAAGAAAAACAATCCAAAAAGCAAACCTTGATTTTGCCATTTTATATAAAGAACACAATTTTATTATGCCATTGTATATAATGGGACTTGAGCATCCATGGATTTTGGTATCCATGGGGGGGTGGTCCTGGAACCCAACCACAGTGGATACCAAGGACCCACTGTACTAGCATAGCTATACCATGGTTGCATTATACCACTTGTTTACTAGACTGTACCACTCCCCAATGATCACACAACTCACATCATGCTGATGTACACTCATGTTCTGCAACAGTTGATAGGTATCCAGGTAAAGTGTGCTAGGAAACACACAGATGCAACACCGTAAAACTATTTCCACAATCCTTGCACTACTGGAACTCCTCTTGCACAACTGTAATCAGGATAGGATCTTGCAGAAAGTTCTAAAAAGAACAGTGGGTTTGCTTCCAGGATCCCCCAAGGATACCAAAATCCATGGATGCTCCAGTACCATTATCTAAAGTGGGGTAGTGAAGTGGTATCCCTTATATAAAACAACAAAATCAAGGTTTGATTTTTGGCTTTTTAGAATATTTTCAAGCTGTGGATGATTGAATCTGTGGATGTCTTGTACTTCCAATTGGTTAAAGGCTTTCAATAATCTCCTCAACCTTTGTTGTGTTTGTGACAGTAAAATGGTATCATCAGCATACATGACGACTGTTATTTTCCTGATACACAATTGGATGCAGAATCTGTGGATATGGAGGACCAGCTGTATAACTGTTGGAATAGGGCACTAGCATATGCATGTCCCAGCACTTAACAAGTTCTACAATTGGATAAATTTAAGGTTATACTATATAAAATAAACAAAAAAGATAGATAGATAGATAGATAGATAGATTCATTGTGCCTTTGCCCCAGTCACTTGTGAGAGCCCCTCTCTCCAGATTCCAACTACCGTTACTGTGGCCTGTGATGGAGAGAAGAACAATCACCATCTTCTGGACTTAATCTGCTCCCTGATTGTCTTCCCCTTTTCCTTGTTTGTTCTGTCTTATTTAGATAGCAAGCCTGAGGTCAAGGAACTGTCAAATTAGTGACATATAAGCTGCTCTGGGAGCATTTTTTGCTAAAGTGTGGAATATAAATACAATTAATTAATTAATTAATCAGGTAATATTTTTGAAACATTTAAATATTTATTCATGATGAATTGTGATTCAACATAACTAATAAGTAGTTATTCAATCGTCAGAGAAGAAAAGTTGCTGTAGAGTCAATGCCTGCATGTCAGGACAAAATTTGGAATGGAAGTATGCAAAGAAGAAGAAGAAGAAGAAGCAGAAGAAGAAGCAGTGTACTCTCCCCCAATGTATTTAATAAAAAATTATAGTCAATACTACTAACAAAAATCCTTGCTCCACTGGTCATCCAGAAGAGCAATGATTAACTCCAGTTTGAGAATGAAGAATTAATATATATCTTCTAATGATCTCAGACTATTAAACTAGCACACCAGGTAACAAAATAATTACCTGAAAGATTTTTATCTTGGGATAATAAGAAAAGTAGATTATGTGAATTCAATATGAGGGCAGACACCATATCCTTAAACAGTTTTGTATACTGTTTTTCACGGGGGGGGGGGAACAGGGGGACAGCTGAATACATCTTTTCTTTCATCCTCCCAGAGCAGCACAACTCAGTTTCTGGCAGGCATAATTGTTACTTACTCTAAAGCAAGAAAAATGTCTGAAGGTCAAACAAAAGTGGACGAAGGACAAATGCAATTCGTATTTGTCCTATAGGCTATGGCTATGTGTTGTGACTGGTGGTTAGTATAACCATTTGTTACCAGCCCTGACAGCCCCCACCTTTTTATCCATGTACTAATAGGCAGTATTTAATAATCTGGCTAACTGTGGCCTTCCATGAGAATGACAAGTAAACTGGGAACTCCTAGAAACCAGGGACCCTCAAAGGGCTAGTTCTGAGCCTATAGCCACGTACACCCTAGGGAGGGGCCATTACAAATTCCAAAGAAAGGTAACCTGTACGGCAATGTCTTGCCTGACCATCTGGCTAATCCAATCAAGTATAGCTGAGTACTCAAGGTTTGTAAAAGAGCTGTTTTCCCTCTCATCCCCATCAGACAAAGAGGGTTGCTTGCTTTATTGATAACACATTAACGATCATTAACACTTCCAGAGCATTCATTGTTAGTACTTGGGGAAATTCCAAAAAGCATTGTACTTCACTTTAAATCCTATCCCCTGAAGGGGAATATTAGATATAACCCCCCCCAAAAAAACTATACCCATGTGTGCACAGTTCATCTTCCTCTTGACTCCACATCAGACTGTGTAGCTAGATATACACAGTTCTCCTGCTTCTAAACTCTACGCCAGCTGTGTCACCGTTCCCACTTCCACATGCCCATTCTGCTGGTTTTCCTCACAATCGCAACTCCTCTGATCAGTACAGTATCACCCCAAAACTCCCTTCACTCTTTTCCTCTATCCAAATGCTTCCTACTTATTTCATTAGCCTTGCATGAGTTCTTGAAGCCTGGATGTGTGTGTGTGTGTGTGTGTGTGTGTGTGTTGTTATTGTTATATTCTCAATAAAGATCATTTAATTGTCCCTTTTTGCTTAGAGACTACTCCTTAGTACCAATATATACAGGTCAAAAGGGCCTGCCATTCCCTACCTCTTGTATTGCTAAGTTGAGTATATTAATTCCCCATCTTAATATTAGTGTGTCAGAGGGTCCTCCCAGACCTCTCCAGCACTTTGTGTAACACATTTTGTCCCCATAATTAAATGGCATATTCATATTCAAATAGAACAGTTTTGCCCAACACAACACAGGTTTCTGATTTGACTTCTCATTGGTCCAAGACTAGTTTTCCTCAAAAGTATTGGGGGACAGGAGGTAATGAAATGGCTCTGAACTGTCATCACAATATATGAAAGCAGATGTTCCTTTGCAAGCATGAATCGGATACTCAAATATTTCTAGACTACCACAGCTAGAAAAATGTAGAGGCCAAGGCTCATATAACCTCTGCAAAGAACATGCCTCCCAAGCATCTGTGCATGAAAAAACTTCTGCCATACTCTTCACCCCTTATCTGTGCTTTTACTGCTGTTCATATTAGATGAGAGTCCCACAATTCGAGGAACGGATTGTCTGCTACAGCATTAGTTTGATCATAGAGCTCCCATTGTGATCTTTCCTTACATAGACCCAAGAACTGAATTTAGAAGAAATTCAGATGAAGTGATGCCTTTATTCTCCATGTTGCTGCTAGGTTCATCATAGGGAGAAACAGAAGCCAAGGCAGAGCCCAGCAGGGAAGAGTTGTAGGAGAAGAAAAATGTTCTCTGAACAGTGACCCAGATCTCCTAGAGTTGCTGTTTTTTTGCTGGCAAACAAAGTGAAACATTCACTCCCCTCCTCTGAATTTCACCTTAAGAAGCAACCAGAGAAATTGTCCCCTTTCCCATCTTCATAGGCTAAGGCTTCAGAAATCTGAACTTCAGGATTTCGGTGACATCAGTGGTGTTCACCTGCTGAGCCTTCCAATAACTGCTTTCCCTCACAGTTCTAGTATTATATTTTAGCATAATGGATGGAGTTTTAGCATTTGTCAATGAAGAAATACTTCAGGTGCATATTTCAGGGTTGGTAGAAGCCAAAGATATCAGCAAGTTCTGTGCCCCCCCCCTTAACTATGTGGTTGTTCAACTGTGTGCATCTCCAACCCTTCCCTGAAAAATGAAAAAGGAGCATGGCTGTATAAGATACACAGGGTAGATCCATTCAAAGTGTGATGGTTATCTCACAGTAACACAAGTGAAAGGTATGCAATGGCAGCACCTCTTCTTGGGGGAGCCACACAGGAAACCTGTTCCATCTGTAAACTGCTCATTTAATTAGGAGACACTTTCCTGGTGTGTAATAGAAATGTAATTCACACGAATGCAATTATTGTTGTTTTAAAAAAACTAAAAAATTATTAGAACTTTTTTTTTCTTCATTTTTGGCTACACAAACACAAAAGAAAAACTGTACTCCCTCTCATTTTCAATTAACCATGCCTGCATTTTTGTCCAGGTTGCCTTGAGTGTTATCATTCACTAGAAGTGAAATTTTGATGGAAAACTTTATATACTGAATGAGAAATGAATGCACATTAGAGATGCTTGAGGAATTTGATCTCTGTGAATTCCTGTTTGAAATGACTTAACTGGCATCTATCAGATTGATGTGTGTCTTGGAACACCACTAATCTTTGGATTTTAATAATAATAATAATAATAATAATATTTATTTATACCCCGCCCCTCTGTTAAAACAATCGGGGCGGCTTACAAAAATTAAAATACAATACAGATAAAATCCCCAAACACCCCCCACCCAAGTCTCCAAAAAGTTACAAGTCCCAAAAAAGTTGGAGTGAAGGTCTAGGCAGTTTGCATGTATCAAAATAGTAAATTAAATATCTTTTTTGAGAGGTGTTTTTTTAAAATTGTAGAATAGCACAACAAAGAATTAAATGGAATTTTGCTGAAAAATTATTAAATTGACACAAACTAGAAACAGACATATTTTTACAACCCCAGTGAATATTTATTTAAAATATTTATTGCTCATTTTTTCTACAAGATGGCTTATAAATATAAGAAACAAACCTCGTGGCAATATATAAAAGAACAATTAAAAAAAAAGCTAGAAATAAAATATTTAAAAAACTGCAATAAGTAGTAAAATATAAAGTAGAATAAAAATTAGAATAACAGCCTGGCAGAAGGGATGCTAATTATGGAAGTCAAGAAGTAAAAATCCAGTCTCAAAATCCCCCCTAAACAAAGATAAGGTCTTAACATCTATCTAAGTACAAAGCTCCAAAGTATACATGCCATAGCACGGAAAACCATTTTCTTTGTCTAATGTACATGGGTTTGGAACCAAGAAGCTGACAGATCATTCAAAGAAGATCCTGTATTTTTATCCCAGTCTTTTAGGCCTCAATTTTGAGAATCTTTGGGTCTCCTTAACATGCAGACTGTGTTGCAGTTGTCTTGATTACATGGCCTTGCTGTGATGGTTCAGATGGACAGACGAACACATTGTCACTATAATTATTTTAAATTGATTTTTTTTTTTACAAGTAATGTAACCTGCACAAAGAGCTACTTTTACAATGTAAGGATGAGATAGAAATGTACAAAAGTGATAAACTTCTGAGCTGTGGAGACAGTGAGCCAATACAGAATGTCCATGATAAAACGTCACTGAAACCAAGAATTTTGGATTAATATGTGGCAGTGTATAAGAGTGCCAAACCGGAGTGTGTATATGCTACTCCTAGTCTGCTCCTTTCCTTTCATGAGTGGATAAAAAGATCAGTTAGGGAAAGCTCTTTGTAACACCTGAACTTGGGATCATCATAAAGTTTTCCAGAGCAAGCCAGGATTCAAAACCACCCTGGCTTAAAGCTAGTATGATCCAGGCTTTGTGCACATTTAACCACAATCCTGGATTTGGAATGAATTATTCTTCCAGATTTGATTATCCACTCATGTAAAGGGAAGAAAGAAGCAGTAGAGAACACACTGCATGGACCACTGTGTAAGGGGTTGTCTAAATGACAAAAATACTCCTCATGGAATGCAAAGAGAATTCTACCTGTTTTAATGGCATTCAGTGTTGTTCCACCATATTGTGAAGCGGGTGGTGGTGGTTCCAAAACATCAAAAACTACGTGGGAAAAGCCTTTGCAGTTTTTACCAGTTGTTTAAAAATAGTGTGTGTTGGGGTGTGTGTGTGCATTTCCCTCACTGGGACAAGCAATTCAGTATGAATCACTATCCCTTATGAGAGGAAGTGCAAAGATGATTGGCCAGATGAGCAAGGGGGGGACTTGTTAACAGGGCAAGTGCCCAGCACTGCCATGTTGGATTTTTGCTTTAGCGAGTGAGCTCTAAGATGAGAAAACAGGGTGTCTTTTTTACTTTTTGATAATGGAAAAATATCACTCCTGTGCACATTGGAAATAGGTTTTTTAAATAAATAAATAAATAAATAAAAGTGCAGCAGTGGCAAATTAAGGTAGGTAAAAAACAGGGGAAATCACTTGCAGCCACCATCTTGACTTGCAGGCATGTGAAGCTTATGCCTGCCCCCCCCCCCCCAAAAAAACCCATTAAGACAAGTTACAGCTGCTAAGATCTGACATCACTGTGGAGCAATCTGTTTTGATTTTTTTTTTACTCATATAGACAAGCCCCAAGTATCACCTAAATGTTCCTACCCTTCCAGCATTCCACAACAGAGTCTGAAGGAGGCTTCTGCTCATGTATGTTTGAATACAAATAGAGGTTCCCAATCACGGAGGGGGTTGTGCTAATATTTAATCTCTCTATCAGATCTTGCTGCTCAACATGACAAGTTTGAGAACAAGGGGAGCATGTAGGAAGGATACCTTAGCCTTGCATGAGCAGGCTGAAGGCTTCTGTTGGGAAATTATATACATGTATCAAGGAGGCCTGGTCTAATTATGGTTCCCAGACATGTGGCTATAGAACATGTCAATAAAACATTTCTGTACCTGCAGCAACCCCTAATGCCATTTTATTGAAAAAATAATCCTCTTGTCTCTTAGATGCCCATTAATCTAATCTATTTAATCTGTAACAAAATCATTTACAATATACAGATAGCATTCAAGATTGTACTAAACAAAATGGCTTGCTTTACACCAAGTTTATTTTAATTGTTACACACTGGCTGCATTATTCTCCTGCCATTATTTTTAATTAATTTGGCTAGGATGAAATTTCAGTATTTATTGAAGATGAAATTAAATTAATGTTTCACAGTTAAAGCTATTAAAAAAAGAATTTAGTCACTTATTGCACCCTACTTTGGGTGGTTAAAAGTTTAAACATAATCCTTTTATTAGAGGGAAAACATAAGCTGACATCTAGTAAAGTGGGTGCTCAGTGTCCACTGCTGTTTGGTTCCAGAACTCCCCCCCCCCGATACCAAAATCCGTGGATTATCAAGTCCTATTATATCCAGTGGTGGAGTAAAATGGCATTCCTTATTGTCATGATGGAGTTCCATCCTCCTGCCTGCACGGTGGTGCAACTCCCATCATGTGCAAGAATGACATTTCCCATTATCTGCAATCAGCAATTCTCTGATCATCATGAACAGGTAAACAAGGGGTTAAGAGAAGTAGGAGGTGGGGCTTATCTCCTGGGATAATATCATCATGACATCACATCACCAGACTGAACTGGCCAATCAGATTTTGGCAATGGTGATTTGAACAGTTTGTATGCTTTTGTTCTGGACACACATGGCTGGAGTCTGACCATGAGGATAGACAAAGGAGCTCTCTGAGAGGATATGGATCTCAGGGAGCCATGCTGGGCTTGGCTTAGTGTTGAGCATGTGACCTAGCAACTCTTGGACACCAGAATATTCCTTAGACCTCCAGAATGTAAGTAATCTTTCTTTTGTGCAGGGACAGTTTAGCTAGATCACGTCAGGGAATTCTATACTTTACTATATCCCTGTAACTTTAAGTTGAACCTGGAGAAAAAGGGTGTTTTCTTCATGAAATGATTACCTTTTAAGTGTGTTTACTTGCTTGAATAAAATAAGCCTTTATTTTTCCTATGTAAGCCAAGCTTCCATGTGCCTGTTGCTTTGGGTCATGTTACATTGATATTCTCCTCTGTTTCTGGAGAGAAGGGAGAGGGTTGGTAAAATCTCAGCCAGGGCTGGAAAGGCCCTAGGTACCCTGATGGTCTCCTCTTGGTCCGTTAAAAAGGGGTTCTCTTAAAATCAAAACATGGTGGCAGAGAGAGAGACACAGTTCTGGGATTTCTAGGCTAGAGGAATCCCTGGGAGTATGTCTAGAGGAATCCAACTTGAAGGTTCTCCAGAAGGTCACCTGAGTGGATCACAAAAATAACCTGGCTTCTATGGTGTGTGTATGTGGTGTATGCATGCACACACAGAGGTCAGGGCTACTTTACACTTATATAAAAAGGTGAACAGCAACGTTTGCTTTTTGGAATTCCCCCCCTCAAATATTTTCAAGCCATAGTTTGTTGAATCTGTGGATGAAGAACCCATGGATACAGCAGGTGGAATGTACTATATTAAAGACATAACATTATTCAGGTTATTGGACAACTCAAAATAAGAGGAATGTGTTGAAATTAGTTTACTGCATTTTAGTAAAAATAATAATTATACATACAATTTAATCAGGTGGCATGAAAAGATTCTTGATTTCTTTTGAAGTATTAAAATATTTTTTATGGTGGAAAGGTTTATTAATTATTTATATTACAACATGGAATCTTGCTTTGCCTTCTTTAGACAGAAGGGTATTGCCACTGTATTCTGGTTGGGAAGGAGACACGGTGAAGCTCAATTTAGATTAGAATGGGATTCATCCTGTGTTCATTTAATTACAGGTTGAAAATTTGTACTGAAATTGAAGCATTAACAAATTCAGTGTAATTTTGGTGATATCTGACAGTGATAGTGATGTCACAGAACGATTTCTGAGGAGCATTGTAGAAATTATAAGTTTAGAGAAAAATATTAGGTCTATAAATATTAGATTTTCAAAGAACTCACAGGTAAACCTAACTAGCACATGAAGGCAACCACTTTCAAGTTTGCCCCCCAGCATTTAGCTTGATGTGTCTTTGTTTTAACTTTAGCCAATGAGTTACAATAAATAAGTAGTGCTCACTTTCTCCTTTGGCAGGGGTGGGCAAAGTGTATCCCTCAAGCTCCATGTGGCCAGCCAGAAATTTGGAGGAATGATTTCAAAAATGCCCTCTAGGGGGTGTGGGGTAGTTTTGCTGGTTTTCCATAGCCCGGGACAATTTAGGCCCAGGAGACGCTCCCCCCCCCGCTCCTGTTGTTCTAAAAACATGCTTCTCCATGGTCTAAAATGACCCATGGGATGATGTACTTCAAGCCAGTACTGCAAGCCACCAGGTTGCAAGTTCGATTCCAGCGTGCTCCAAGGTTCACTCAGCCTTCCATCCTTTCGTAGGTCGGTAAAATGAGTACCCAGCTTGTGGGGGGCAATTAGCTAACATTGGAAACTGTTTAATGCAGTGTAGATGTGTAAATAGCTATTGCTTAAAACAATTTGTAAGCCGCTCTGATAGCCTTGTGGCTGAAGAGCGGGGTATAAATAAATAAATAAATAAAGTGTGGTGAAAATGCCCCCACCCTACAGGACATCTGGAGGCACATTTTTTTTAAAAAAAATTGTGATATGGAGTGGGACTCCAAAGTCTCCTGGGAGGCTAATGCCTCCCCTCCCAGCTTCCCACAGTTGCTGCCCATACATCATTCTGATGCTACTTAACATTTTTATTTAATGACTGATCTGGAATTAACATACAAGTTCAGCGGGGGACCTAAAATGCAAAAAGAAAGCTAGTCTATTCTAATTACTAATCAAGTTTCAGTTTCCCACTGTCTCACAGATCCCCAGTCTCTCTCCAGCCTAATGTCTCATGCATAAAACAAGTAGCCAACAATCAAGATGTGAGTCTGGAGAGAGAGGCAAGGATCAGTGAAATGGCAGGAGGCTTATATGTATATGCATCTCTCTCTCTCTGGCTTTTCTTCGCAAAGGAAGATTCAGGAAGGACTCATCCCATGCTTTCTGCAAGCACGCTGATGACTAAAAAGGCCAATCCAAGATAAACAAGTCCGGTTGCAGAAAGCACAGCAGAAGGTCTCCTTGGGTGATGTTTCCGGGTTGTGATTCTTTCTGCGTTGTCGTTTCTTTTCAAGACTTGTTAGGTGTGAGTGCTCAAATAAGGCTGCAGCATTGTGGATAGTGCATCTCCATGCCTCCCAATGTGAGGCCAGGGCAGACCATTGTTGGTGATCAATTTGGCCGAGCCTGAGATGTTGTTTCAGGGAGACCTTATATCGCTTTTTTGGAGTACCCCTCTTACGCTGACCCGTGGCGAGTTCACTGTAGAGTACTATTTTTGGGAGGCAAATATGCATATATGCATATGCAAATACAGGTATTCCAAAATCTGAAAACATCCAAAATCCAAAACATATCTGGTCCCCAACATTTTGGATTAGGGGTACTCAACCTGCATGAGGTGGTAAGAACAAAGTAATTATTCATTCTATTTTGTAATAGAAACCATGATTTTATTTTATACATTCAAAGCATTTATATTTCCTCTTTAACAAACAAAGGTTCCCAGACTAGTTTACAAAAGTAAGTAGCATAACAGTCTCTTGCCCTTAAGCTTCCAATCTAAATGTAAGGTACAACACACAAGGAATAAGGGATGGGGAGGGACGAGGAAAAAAGTAAGTTTGTATTTTTTTAAAAAAATATAATGACTAGGTGAATCAAAACATTTCTGGTAGTATACCAGAATGGCTCCTGCTCAATGGCAATGGAAGGAGACCCCAACAAGGCTTGGAAAGGCGGTGACCTGATGTCTGAGTTCCCCCTGCAGTGCAGCCTTCTGGGAGGCATGCTAAGAAGTAATAGTGCAGGGAGGACCAAAGGCAGAAGGTCTCAGAAGCAAAGATAGAACAGAATTGCTCCTTCTCTTTCTCTCTCTCTGGGCAGCTGTACCATGGGATGCTTCCTGGGTGTATGAACTTCCAAGAAAGTAAGGTGTGCTGCTGAATTTTAAATGTAGACAGTCATCACAAAAGTGTCCATATCCAAACCCATACAAGGAGAATACAAAAGACAACTATGTAAATCGGTACCTCTTATATTATACACACATGCATGTGCGCACACATGTGTCTATGTCAGTAGGTGTGTTACATATATGTTCACTTTAAGTGCTGTTTCTTTTAGGAAGGGCAGATAAAAATATCTAGACAGGTAGACACAGAGAAATACCTTTACTCATTACCCCAGCACAAGGTTTTCCAGAAGTTTCTTTTCCCAGCATCAGTGATCTTAACACTTAGTTTCAAGGCCAACCAATTGATTCTATCAGTATTCTTCCCTTCCTGTGCAGCTAAATTCATAAGGCTCGGGGGATGTCATTAGATTGCATGGGGCTTGTCTATACTGGTGGGAAACCCCACACTTACCTCATAGCCATGGCAGAGTTCTCCAGTCCACACCAGCCCTGTAAACACATTGGGTAGATTGGAGTATCCCACGACCCTGTAATCCATGTTGAAGTAAAAGGGTGGTCCTATGCATCATACTTTTTCTGGCCACATGGCAGGGGCTATTCCTTTCTTCCCCCTGTTCGTTCATGCACGTGAATAAGTAAATATATGTGGTCCCAGAGTACTGTATTATTGGATAAGCAAAGATATGCTTATCTAGCTATGCTCACAATTAGAAAAATGATTTTTTTTTTTAAAAAAAGTGCCAGAATGGAATACCATCCACTGGAAGTCCTGTGCCAGCTTTGTTCCGAAGCCAATCCTTGGCCATAACGCAGCCAAAAATCTGGCTTTTCCCGCAAATGCAGAGCAAACTGGTATATTACACATCCAGAGTTTCCTGAAGAAACCCTGATGAAAATGTAGAAAACAGAATTCAAATGACCTTAAGAAATTAGAAAGCTGGGCCAAAACTAACACAATGAATTTCAACAGGGAGAAATGTAGGATACTACACTTAGGCAGTAAAAATGAAAGCACAGATATAGGATGGATGACACCTGGTTTGATGGGAGTTCATGCAAAAGGGATCTAGGAGTCTTGGTGGATCACAAACTGAACATGAGTCAGCAGTGTAATGCAGCAGCTAAAAAAGCCAATGCGATTCTAGACTGCATCAATAGAAGTATCGTGTCTAGATCAAGGAAAGTAATGCCCCTCTGTTCTGCTTTAGTCAGACCTCACCTGGAATACTGTGTCCAGTTCTGGGCACCAACCACAATTCCATAAGTATATGGACAAGCTGGAACGTGTCCAGAGGAGGGTGACCAGAATGGTAGGAGGTCTGGAAACCATGCCTTATGAGGAGCAGCTTAGGGAGATGGGTATATTTAGCCTGGGGAAGAGAAGGTTGAGAGGGGACATGATAGACATATTTAAATATTTGAAAGGATGTCATATTGAGGATTGAGCAAGCTTGTTTTCTGCAGCTCCAGAAACAAGGACACGGAGCAATGGGTTCAAACTACAGGAAAAGAGATTCCACCTAAACATTAGGAAGAACCTCCTGACAGTAAGGAGATTTTCAGACCTGCAAAATGCCGGTTTGCCGCGCGAGCAGCCTCCCGAAACTGCTGCGCGGCAAGGGTCTACTTCGGACGACGCTGTGCCTCTCGCGAAACCGTCCGTGTCACTTCCGTGAAGCTTGGGACGGCTCAGCGCCATATTTCAATCACGGAGGTTGCCTAAGAGCTGTTCAGAAGTGGAATACACTGCAGTGTGGTGGAATCTCCTTCTTTGGAGGTTTTTAAATAGAGGCTGGATGGCAATCTGTCAGGGATGCTTTGATTGTGTATTCCTGCATGGCAAGGTGTTGGACTCGATGGCCCTTGAGGTCTCTTCCAACTCTATGATTCTATGATGGATTCTATGTAAATTATGCTGTGAATAGGGGGTGAGTGCAGGGTTTTTTGCCCATGTAGACAAGTCCATGATCATACCTGCTAATGAAAACATTCCAGAGCCCTGGTCTCCCCTATACCACTGTTAAAAAGGCTCCCTATCTAGGGAAGCTAGAACTACATCTAGCAGATTAACACAATATGCCTTTATCAAAAGAATGGAAGCAACGAGTTACAAGTAATGCAGTTATCTCCATCTAGCTACTTTGGTGTGTTAACAAGGGTGTAAGCGAAAAGTTACTTTACTGGAGTAACTAGTTGCAGTTTCTAGTTACTCTCCTTCTTCTGCCTGTCAGTGCATAGAATAGTAATTGTATGTCATTTTCTCTGAACTTGGAAAGTTACTTTTATATAAAATTTAATTGCAGTTATAGGAAATTTTCAGATGGGCAATTTAATCTGTGGGAGACACAGAACAGGGTCAGGAAAAAGTCTTCTTTTCAGAAGATGTCGACCCTTTTCCGTTTCTCCCCCATCCTCATTCCGCATTTCCCCATGATATTTTCATCAAGGGGAAACATCATTTTTGCACCACCTGCTCCTTTGTATTAACAGAATCACAGGTGGTTTGAAAGGTGTCCCGTTCCTCTCCCACGATGACCGACGCAGGGGTGAGGTACATTCTCTACACTTCCTGGCAGGAATGGGACACCCAGGTAAGTGGCACCCTTCCCCCCGCTGGGTTACTTTTCTTTCTTTCTTTCTTTCTTTCTTTCTTTCTTTTTTTTTTTTTTTGGTATGTGTTTCTGTGCTTGCATGACTCTTTTGACAGCTGGGGGGTATTTTTAAATTTCCCTCCCACCATTCTCTCACAAGAACGAGTGGGATTTCGGTTCCTGGGCATAAAGGCAGCCTTACGACGGCTGCATTTATGGCTGGCCAGCTTGGGGAGAGGGAGGATGTTCCTGCGGCGGAATAAAGGTAAGTGTTTGAACATTTTCCCTTTACTCCATGGCAGGAACAGGATTGAGGCTTGTGGGGCAGGAACGGGGCATTTGGCCCCGTTCGAAAATCTCCCTACTGTACATAAGAAACTAAAGAAAGTTGGCTACCATTATGGTTACTATTTTTTTAAAAGTAATGTCCACCTTATCTGTCCCACTCCTGCTTCTGCTGAGCAGAAGTGGGACTCCCTGAGATCATCTACACTGCCACCACCCACAGATTTTAAATTCCTCTAACCAGTAACTCAGTGGGAAGTTACTGAGGACTTAACTGGCACTTTCCCTCCCCCTTCCTAGGGAGATGAACATCCACACTGTGCCAGGCATGTGAACTAGAGTGTGGAAGAAAGGAAGTTTTATTCTAAGCAGGAATGTACATAGCAAAAAGGTATCTCTTTACATAAAGGGCACCTCTCTTCAGGCACATTTAGAGTTACAAAGTTGCACAGTCTAAGCCATTTCAGGCAAGTTTAAAAGGAACCTAATTTCCCTAACACAACTAAGCTAAATGTATCCCTATCTACTCATGACACAGATGTCCTTGGATATGAGATATCCGTGGGGCAAGCTAGGAGCTTGGATTGCACATTCCAGTCTACAACCAACTTCCCAAAGTTAAGCAGATGCCTCAGCCCCCTTGTCTCACTTTGTTCTTCCTTTGTCTTTCTCTCTCCCATGTGGCTCCCTGAGGTTTTATAAATTTTCCTTCAAAGCATTAGGAAGCTTTCTCAAGCTGCTTATCTCATTGGTTCCTGTTTCTCATGATCTCTGACTCCTTGTGACACTGACTCACCCAATAAATGTAACTTAACTCCAGAACATCATTAACCCTTTGTTTACCTGGAGGGGAGAGTCTACCCCTCAGCTGTGTTGGCCGATAATGGCAGAGCCCCCATTATTACAGGAACATTTTACTTTCCTATTCTTCTAATCACTAGGATAGTTATAATTAGTTACTTTTAAGGAAATTGAGTTTTCAAAGGTAGGGATGTAAATCCCCAACTATTTTCACCCTCGCACACTAGAGTGAAACTATTATACAGGTTGCCCCTCATATCCACGGAACTAATATCCAAGGTTTCAGCTATTCGAGGGACACAAAATAGGGGATACCATAGAGTAGTGCTGGAAAATGCCTAGAGAGGTGTTCTCTCTAGGAATTGCTAGGTCCTCCAGTACAACTCTATGTTATGTTTATATAGCGTGTCCTTTATTTTAATAGGGTTTGCTATTATCTGTTTTTGCCCATATAGACACTTATACACTGTAAGTCCAGGAAGGTATACCCCACTGATATGGAGTAGGGGGGTGTAGTTTCTTTCCTGCTCCAGGGAAAAATGAGCGTTTCCCTACAAAATCTTCTGCATTATTCAAAAGTCCCAAAGTGAGATCCCATGAGATTTCACAAGAACCCAGAGATCTGACAAGAAATCCTCCTTTTGTGAGACCTGGGGTGCCTCACAACATGTGTCCCCAAATGGCCCCGCATTGCCCAGCAAACAATAAGGTTGAAGTCAGGAGTTCACAGGAGAAGGCAGGTAGTAGGCCAAATCTACCTACAACACAGATTCTTTGGGAAGCTTGAATACTGGTGCAGACTCACAAAAGTCTAACCAATCAATATTTTTCCCTTTGAGGTTTCCCAGCTGTGAAAATTTAATTCAAAGGTTACAGTTATGTCAGAAAGTAATGAAATTATTTCTCAGTAAGATACAACTGCAATGTAAGTTAAATCTCTGTCAGAAAAAAGGAATTTTTAAAAAGTAAGTACTGATCTGTAACCAGTTACTTCCAAGTTCTGCACTACCTTATGTTCGTTTTAATCTTTCACAATAAATGGGCAGACATAACTATTAAATGAAGATTTGTTCTGGCTGTAATTTACATAGTTTTGTTTCAAAAACCATGTTTTC
Organism: Gambelia wislizenii; assembly: GCA_030847615.1. NCBI lineage: Eukaryota > Metazoa > Chordata > Lepidosauria > Squamata > Crotaphytidae > Gambelia > Gambelia wislizenii. Next base: position 170,561,392 of record JAUMIR010000002.1, read on the forward strand.
CGCTCCCCAGTGTGGCTCCTGAGTACTCTATACTATATTGAAATCAGTCTTTCACATTAGTTGCTTCTTTAAGAGAAATTATATAAGAAGAATTGTGTAATTATAGTTACACAGACATAATTATATAACTATTATATAAGAAAATGTCCTCTTTTCTACAATGTTCTGCAGATAGCTTTTGAATTATATTGCTCCTGGTTCTGTTCTGCACCCTATCCCATCCCACCCCCCTAATTAAAGAAACTCTTTAATCTGACATTTCTTTTACTTAGCATATCTTTCCATAAAAAATATTGGCATAATTTCAACATTGCACTGGTGCTGTTAGAAATTCCTTCACTCCTCTTAATTTCTCCGTGCTTCAGTAGAGATGGATTACCCCAACACATTTCCACTGGATTCTGCTGCCCTGCCTGCAAAAGTTCAGTGTTAGATAACTGCTCACTATGTAGAATGGCACACCAAATATTTCTGAGCACTCTGCTAGGGTGCTGTTATCATTCCCTTCCTCTCATTCTCTCATGTTTGTTTCATATAGTTCTAAGGAATGTTAATTCTTAGGAAAACTAAAACTAAAACTAAAAAAAAAAAAAAAAAAAAAGCTCTGGGGCTACCAACTTTCTCCCCCCACCTGTTTTTTTTATCTACTCTCAACTCCCTTGTTGCTACTTCTTTTATTGATTTCGCCTTCAATGGAGTCCCGGACTTCCCCTTTGCCCTTTCCTCCCATTAGTGGCTCATTCCTCTTTATTCAAACCCTCTCTCTCAAGTTAACTTGCCTGTCAGCAATTTTAGTACAAAAGCAGCATTTATTTATATATTTTATAAATGTATATACTGCCCTTCAGCCATACTTCCAGGACAATTTTTACAAAAATAAAGCAGAACAAAAATACAGAATACAAAACCAGAATCACAACAAGAACCACTGCAGAAGTTAACATGGCAATTTCACTCGGTTATAGTGAAACAGTACTACATAGCCATAATGGAAGGAAGTTTTTTTTTTTTTTTAAAGTAAGGTAGGAAAAATAGAGAACATTGGCACACACCACACAACACATATATCTTAGTGCAGCAGGGTTAAAGAAAAATAAAAGACAAATATGCAGACACAGTTAAAAATATTTCCATTGTACTCATTCTAAGGGTGTGAAGAATATTTGCAAAATATCCAATACTTGATAAGTGAAGCTATCCTGACATGTCAAGACAGTCTACTGAGAAACAAGCCAGCCTTTGAGTGATTTGTTGCCTCTACTGTGGAGATATCCTTGGTGAGACTTCCCTTAATTTGCACAAAAATATTTATGCAAAAAAAAAAAAAAGACAGCCTTTTACTTTCTTAAGCAAAGCACACAAAACAAGCATAGACAGACTGTCTGATTGACCAGAAAGATGCACAAGGCCTGTCCAATACTTCTACTTTTAGTTTAGCTATACAGTCCAGTTAATATACACATTTTATGCAATTTATGGTAAAATCATTTTTACAAATAAGAAAACACTTCCAGAGACAAACAAAAAATATCTCACCCATCTCACAGGCCACAAGAAACCATCTATGGCTTCTTGTCCTTGTATTCCAGAACAGAAGAAATGAGGCCTGGCAGTGGAATGCACTGCCTCAGAGTATGGTGGAGTCTCCTTCTTTAGAGGATTTTAAACAGAGGCTGGATAGCCATCTTTCAAGAATGCTTTGATTGTGTAGTCCTGCATGGCAGGGGGTTGGACTGGATGGCCCTTGTGGTCTCTTCCAGCTCTATGATTCTATGATCCCTAGGGCTATGGTGAGCCAAGGGACAAATTTTCTGTCCCTGGAACCAGGGAGGGGTCACACAAATTGACAGAAATGCCAGGGGGGAAAATGGAAATGGCTAGAAGTCCAATTCTGATTTTCAGCAGAGAGAGAAGGGAAGGGGGAGAGCATACTATTTTTAATATTGAACACAGTATAGGGAAGGGTTGCAACCTATTTAACATGTGAATTTCCACTTCTAGAGGCTTCCTAGGTCTGAGAGACAAGGTCTGGGAGAGTGTAGGGGGTTGCCAGGGGCTGCAAAATGAGTACTGGGGGACCAACACATGGTCCTGGGGCCACGCTTCATGCACCCTTATGTAGGCAGTCATATACAATAAATATGAGCTTTCCCCAAGCAAACTAAATAAGAGGAGGAATGTATTTAAGGAATTTAAGAAGGACATACATGAACCAAAAGGCTTGCCTGGATAAAGAGTAGTGCTATGTGAAGCATTATAACTTAAGGTGCACACATCCTCCCCAGGTTCTAAGCATCCAAACCTTGTGTATTCTGCAACCCATTAAAAATAGTGAGGGCGAATGAGTGGTAGTCAAAGAGCTCCCCTTCCCCCCATTGTATGTGAACAGGTTGTTGAATATGTTTTTAAAGAAAGCCATAAAAAATTCAGAGTAAATTATTGCTTTTGCTAGTTTCCACTTGGAGGGAATAAACATAGAAATGAATGTAACACTTAAAACATAGAAAGAAAAAATCTTGTAAAATCATATTATACCATGAATAAAGTATTACAGTAGTATCCAAGGATAAGCAAAACTGCAGTTAAAGCTAATCACAGCATAACTTGAGTCCTACTTTACCCAGTGGTTCTTATTCCTGGCTTGCTATGTTAAGGGTTGCTATCTCTAAGAATTTCTATCAATTACAGTCACAAAACTCAATGTTCACATTTGAAATAAGACATCATGTTAGCCGACTGCACCCATGGTAGCCTCTACAGTGGCTAAACTGCAGACATAGCAATGCATTTTGCAACCTCACCTGGTTGATCTTATCTGCAAAACCTCAACATACTATTTTAGCAATATAATTAATGAATAGGGCACAACAGTGTGGTTAATGGGGAATTCAATGAAGTAGAGGTATAGCTACTAAATCCTCATGTTGTCCTTCCCCAAACCATCACTTTGCTCATATATTCCGCTTCATAGGACTAAAATGCTTCTGAAACCATTTAACTATCTTTGCTAACTGCCGGTGTTACATTCTTGTGTTAAATTCTCTTGCCCATGCTAATTAAAAATTAAGGTTTACATCTAATGCTGCATGACTGGATCTCCACTCATGCAACAGCACCTTCCCTTCCTCTCCTCCTCCTTATGTTGTTGTTATTGTGTGCATTCAAGTTATTTCTGACTTATGGCAACTCTAAGGTGAACCTATCACAGGATTCGCTGAGGCTAAGTGTGTATGACTTGCCAAAGGTCACCCAGCCGGGTTTCCACGGCTGATTGGGGATTCGAATCCTGGTCTCCAGAGTCGTAGTCCAACACTCAAACCACAGTCTCCAAACACTGGAGCAGTTTGAGCCTGGGCAGGAATTCTAGAGGGCAGGGGATCCCACTGTTGGATGCCATTCTGTTGGTCTGAGACACTCACTGGATAGGTGTATGCACAGCTGGAAATATAGACCTGTAATCATCCATATTAGATTAAACTCTATTATGCCTCCATAGCACAACCATTTCAAACCATGTTGTTTTTAACGAAACATCCATAAATTAAGTGCACAATTGTAAAGTGCTTAACTTTTGCCAGTTCGTGGCAGTTGTTAGCCACTTCATGAACATACCTTTGGACTATAGAGACTAAAAATGAACTATTATTGCTATAAGCTTGTGAATAAAAGCACTGCTATCATTTACAAGCGAATGCACTTGGGGACATGGAGGATCTGTAATTATCCCACTCTTCTGGGTTTCCATAAATATATACTTGCAATTCACTTTGAACATGAATAATTAACTGGAATATTTCCTAATATTCCCAGGCCTACACAGGTGCACATTTGCTTTGATTGACTACAAGTGCTCTTGACATCTTCATCCAGGCATAGTACTGAGCCCCTGACAGGCATGCTACACACTACCTGTTGCTGGCTTTGAAACAGGCAGGGTGTTCTTTTTCACATTCATAATATTCTGTATTTCCACTCACAGTCTATATTTATTTTCTTTGAGATATTGTATTCACAGGTACATAAAGCCTATGAATTTTAGGTCATCACTTCTCCGCCTCAGGATTTTATGAGAGTGTACTCAAAAAAATTCCACATTTTATATCTATTATTGATTTGTTCAGTTCTGAAGATATTTCAAAAATGTTTTCTTAATTCATGGATATCCCATTTCCATTACAAATGAAAAAGAAAAAAATTGCATAGGAACTGATATATAAAATAATTGTTGTATAGAATATGTGTGTAACTTGGGTGTGCATCTTCATAGGTGGTGGTTGCTTATAAATCCAAGTGTAACATTTTTGTTTAAGGACAGGAGATGAAGGAGGGAAAACAAATGAAAACAGCATTTCTACTCCTAAGCACAAGAAGAAGGTGGGGATATAGGGGAGGAGTTCATGAAGCAGAAGGTTTCTCTAATGATCTAGGCCATTTGGGCAAAATGCTCCCAGAGAAGAGCTGCTAGATTGGAACAGAAGCCCATCTATTCTCAACACTGTTCTATTGCCGAGAGCTGTGATACAGATGCTTCCAGAAAACAGGATGTTACGGCAACAGATCTCCCACACTGCATGTCTCCAGCAGCTGTAACTCAGATGCACCTTTTCTTTAAATGTGAGGATTATAGTTAGCTTCCATATAAAATCTCCAAAGAAACAAATTCCATATTGCTGTCATCACCACTAGATGCTGCTTGTACATGGCTTAGCAACTGGCCTAACTGTATAATACTTAAATGTTTGCACTATATGAAATATAGTCAGTCCTCCATATCCACAGATTCTGCATCCACAGATTCAAACATCCATGGCTTGAAAATATCCCCCCGCCCCCCCCCCCCGAAAAAAACCAATAAAAAGGAAACCTTGATTTTGCCATTTTATATACGGGAATTTTACTACACCACTATATATACTGGGATTTGAGTATCCACAGATTTTGGTATCCACAGGACACCCTGTAACCAAACCCAAAAGGCCCACTGTAAAGGGCTTTTCCCTTTCTCATTATGCCTTAGATATTAAATGACTCCTTTTGGGACAGAAGAGTAATTCCAAAAACAAACAAAAAACAGACTAACTGCTGAAACCCCTCAGTGTGAAAACTTGTTTTGAAACATTTATTTAAACCTGTTTAAGTAGATCTTGGTTTATTTTATTCTTACATGATATGTAAGAATATCAAGTGTCTGGATACATTTTGAATGGCCATTTTCACTTGAGACTTTTTTTAATAAAAGAATTTGTGCAAATCACATGACATTTGTATCAACAGAAAAAATTGGGCATGTGTATGTGTGAACAGGTGTGAGCTAAAAACATATTTTCTGCCCTAAAAGCAACATTACTGAACAAGAAACAGTGCATTTGCATGACATAAGTGTTTCTTGTATAAAAGCTTTGATTTTATAGTACACACACCTGTACACATTTGTTACACAGATACTGTCACAGCCTGGGATAAATCAATTTACCTACTACTTGAAAATGTGTAGAGTGCGTTTCTCCAAGCACTGCACCATACTTTCCTATTTCCCTAAGAAATAAAATATGCTAGCAAATTAGCACAGGGCACAATCTTCTTTTATACCCATTTTGTAAACAAAAGTATGCATTTTAGTACAAATGAATTTTATTTTTATTTTATTTTTAAAGTTTTTGTTATCATGTAACAAAGTATACAATAAAAATCAAAAAAATCTTCTTGAAGTGTGCATAACTTATTAATTTATTTAATATAATATTTATTTCCATCCCTTTATCCAAAGATCTCAGGGTGGCTTACAATAAAATCAACTTTAAGCAATAAATAATTAGAATAGTTTTAAAAGATTTCAAAAATACAGTAGGACCCCCGTATCCACTGATTCATTATCTACTGATTGAGTTATCCATGAGACACAAAACAAAACACCTGCCATAGAGTCTTCCTAGCAAATGCATCCTCTCTAGCCATTTTCTAGGTCTTCCAAGGCAACTCTATGGTATTTTAAACTGGAAGTTCCATTATTTTCAATGGCATTTGTTGTTATCCATGGTTTTCAGTATCCACAGGGCCCCTGGAACCAATCCCCAGGAGATATGGGGGTCCTACTGTATATTAAATGGTTTCTCAATTTACAAATGGACAATTTAAAACCAGTTAAAACAATCTTGAATCATAAGACATGAACAGCCTGGATAAAATAAGCTTGGCCTGAAGGCTTTAATAAAAAGTAAGGATTTAACCTGGCACCAAAATAATTCCCATGTTGGTGCCAATCTTGACTCCAGAGAGAGGGGATTCCACACCTGGGTTGCCACTGCAGAAAAAAACCCTCTCCCATGTCCAACCACAATGTGATTTCCCTACTGATGGGACATGGAGGCGTGACCTTCCAATAGATTTCAATTCTCAGGCAGGCACATAATCTTGTTCCTGTTCCCCATTTTCTTACTGGTCTATGTTTTTCCAATGAAGAGGAGAAAATTTATAATAATTCTTTAAATCCCTAACTTAAAGTGACGGATTCATTTTCCTCAAGTGGAGAAATTACACCCACATCTTTACCCATCTCTATAGAAGCAGCATGTGAGTCAGTGACTGAGGGATTGTCTACACTATTAGAAACCCTGAATCCCCCTGTGAATCTGTGAATTCTCTCAAATCTGCAGTGATCAGGCCACACAACATATAGCCTTTCTCTTGAATCTGGTATAACTGGGCCACACTTCGCTTGACCCAGATTTGTGGCATTTCAAGGCATTTTACCTTGATGTGGAGGATTCATGGTTTTCTCCACATCCCAGGGATGAGGAAGTTCTCCATAAGAACAAGACACATCTGCCATAGCATTAGCACTTCCTTATAGTAAATCTGGGACTTTATCAGACAAGGCAAATAAGGCATAATAAGGATGCCTAATGATCACAAAAGGGCGTGTATACCACACATCACCATTTTGTGATCATGTCCAGTTTTTTTTTTAAAAAAAAAAACCCACATACTTTTTATTGATGGCTCAAGCTGTCAATTGATCCCCATGGTGCTTTTGTACCGGTTATGCCGGCATTTGAAACTTCGCGGCATAGTAGTGCCAATGGCTGGTCCAGCAAGAACACTTCCAGGTGAGATCACAACATCCAGGTAGGTGACACACTTTTTATGACCCACTCCAGTTTACTTGGAAGTTTTTAAGTTTGTTTTTGTGATTTAAGTGTGATTCTCATGAGAATCCACAAGATTTCAAATGAAAAAGTGAATGGAGCTCCATTCACTCATTGTTCATTGCTGGGAGGCCTTTTGCTGGGATAGAGGGTAAGTGTGGCATGGGGAGTTCTTTTGCCAGCATAAAAATGGCAAAGTTATGCCAGCAAAAGAATGGGGTTTAGGGGTGTCGTCTGATAAAGTCCTTGGTATGTCTGTCTCAGCAACTGTCTATACTGACTGGCAGGAGCTAAGGGGGACTCCAGACAACAGCCTTTCCCTACCCTAACAAAAGATACCATGGATTTAACTTCAGATCTTGTACACTTCTAATAATTTCAAACTCAAAAGCAAAACACACACACACACTCAGAGAGACAGAGAGAAAGAGAGAGAGAGAGAGAGAGAGAGAATTCTGTACTTTCTGTGTGTTTCCTTCTGAGTTTGAAATTATTAGGAAAAACGTAGAATCATAAATGATTAGATGTGCAGAAGATCTGAGGTTTAATCCAGCATGATGTAGTGGTTTAAAGAGAGAGAGCCAGCATGATGTAGTGGTTTGAGTGCTCAGCTAGGAATCCATGAATCCAGGGTCCAAATTCCTGCTCAGCCATGGAAACCCACTGGGTGACCTTGGACAAGTCACACTCTCTCAGCCTCAAATGAAGGCCAAGGCAACCCCCCATCTAAACAAATCTTGCTAAGAAAACCCCATGATAGGTTCACATTAGGGTTGCCATAAGACAGAAATGATTTGATAGTACACACAAAAAAAGAGTTTTTAGATAGAATAGACTGTGGACAAAATGATACTAAAAATGAAAACAACAAACAAACGGAAGTGGCAGTGGAAGACCTTGGCTAGGAATGAACAAGTACAAAATGAATAAAAATGTTAAAAAATACTATTAAAAAGGGAGAGGGGAAGTAAAGACATGTCCATGTACTCAAGGAATTAATTTTATTGAACTGAACATTGTTCCAACCAAGCTCTTCCTCAGAGAAACTTTGAATATAAACAATTTCAAATTATATTACCAGACATTTATGCTAATTTTGATGATAAATCATAGAATATAGAGTTGGAAGAGACCAAAAGGGCCATCTAGTCCAACCCCCTGCCAGGCAGGAATACACAGTCAAATCATTCCCAACAGATAGCCATCCAGCTTCTGTTTAAAAACGTCCAAAAAAGGAGACTCCACCACACTACGAGGCAGTGTATTCCAATTCCAAACAGCTCTTACTGTCAGGAAGGTCTTCCTAATGTTTAGGTAGAATTTCTTTTCCTGTAGTTTTAACCCATTGCTCTGTGTCCTAGGACTTTTTCAGACACCACTCACCGCGCAAGAAGCCTCTGTAACAGTAACGAAGCTGCTGCACGGCAGGGAGTCTGTTTCAGACGATGCCGTCCCTCTCTCGGCATCGTCCGTGACTGTTCCGGGTAGGATTGAGGGTGGTCATGCCATCTTTTATTCACGGACAACTTCCGTAAGTAAAAAATGGTGTAGCCGCCCTTAATCCTACCCGGAACAGTCATGGATGATGCCGAGAGAGGGACGGCATCATCTGAAATGGACCCGCAGCATCTTCATTACTGTTACGGAAGTTTCTTGCATGGTAAGGGGAGTCTGAAAAAGTCCAGAGTCTCTGGAGCAGCAGAAAACAAGCTTGCTCCATCCTGAGTATGACATCCCTTCAAATATCTAAAAATGACTATCATGTCACCTCCAACCTTCTCTTCTCCAGACTAAACACGTCCAGCTCCCTAAGCCACTCCTCATAGGATATGGCTTCCAGACATCCCACAATTTTGGTTCTCTGGACACGTTCCAGCTTCTCAATATCCTTCTTGAACTGTGGTGCCCAGAACTGGACAAAGTATTCCAGGTGAGGTCTGACCAAAGCAGAATACAGTGGCACTATTACTTCCCTTGATCTAGACACTATATTACTATTAATGCAGCCTAGAATCACATTGGCTTTTTTAGCTGCTGCATCACACTGCTGACTCATGTTCAGTTTGTGGTCCACTAAGACTCCTAGATCACTTTCACATGTACTGCCATCAAGCTAGGTGTCACCCATCCTATATTGGTGCATTTCATTTTTAGTGCCCAAGTGTAGTATCCTACATTTCTCCCTGTTGACATTCATTTTGTTAGTTTTATAATCTGTAATCTGTAATCCAGCTTTTTATTATTTCTCTCTCTGGCTTTTCTTCGCAAACAAATATTGAGGAAGGACACATCCCACGCTTTCTGCAAGCACGCTGATGACTGAAAAGGCCAATCCGAGATAAACATGGCCGGTTGCAGAAAGCACAGCAGAAGGTCTCCTTGGTGAAGTTTCTGGGTTGTGATTCTTTCTGCGCTGTCAGTCTGCACCACATTATTATTATTTAATCTTTATTCAAAGTTTCCATAATTCAAACATACATCATATGAAGTAAATTCTTATAACATTCATAATATTAATAATATTTTGAAATAATTATAATTACACACTGTATAATGAATCAAATTCCTAAGATTTCCCATAAGTTTGGTACTTTTGGAGCAAATATTTGCATAAACCAACATTAAACCAACTTCTGATATCCTCTTTGTAATTTAACTGATCTCTGCAGTTTCCCTATATTATCATTATGTACATCTTTTATCAATCCCCTCTTTATCCCATTAATAACATATTTTCCTCATCATAACATATTCCTTTCGTTTCCCAATATTTCAATATTGGTTTCCATTTTTCCAATGACCTTCTCTTTGGTAAATTGTGAATTCTAGCTGTCAGTATATGCAGCTCTGCAGTGCCTAACATCCTGCTTCACAACAGTTGGAGAGCTCTTTGGGCTAGAAGTCAACCTTAAGAAAACGGAAGTTCTTTACCAGCCTTCACCACAGGACGAACACTATCATCCCTACATTGATGTCGGCAAATCTGTGCCTAAGTCTGTTCAGCAGTTCACCTACCTGGGAAGCATCATCTCCTGAGATGCCAAGATTGACAAAGAGATCGATCACAGATTAGCAAAGGCATATAGCGCATTTGGAAGACTTTACAATAGAGTCTGGAGAAATAAACACCTGAGGCGAAGCACAAAAATCAGTGTGTATAGAGCCATTGTACTGTCTATTCTTCTTTACGGGTCTGAAACATGGGTCACCTATCGCCACCACTTACGACTCCTCGAACACTTTCATCAGTGCTGTCTATGCACAATCCTAAATATACACTGGACTGAGTATGTGACGAATGTTGGTGTCCTTGAGCAAGCAGGAATCACCAGCATTGAGGCCATGATATTGAGAACACAGCTGCGCTGGGCAGGGCACGTCTCTAGGATGGGGGACCATCACATCCCAAAAATAGTACTCTATGGTGAACTCGCCACTGGTCAGCATAAGAGGGGTGGTCCAAAAAGGCAATACAAGGACTCCCTGAAACAACATCTCAGGCTTGGCCAAATTGATCACCAACAAGGGTCGCCCTGGCCTCACATTGGGAGGCATGGAGACGCACTATCCACAATGCTGCAGCCTTATTTGAGAACTCAATACTGAACAAGTTTTGAAGAGAAATGACAATGCAGAAAGAATCACAACCCAGAAACATCACCCACGGAGACCTTCTGCTGTGCTTTCTGCAACCGGACTTGTTTATCTCGGATTGGCCTTTTTAGTCATCAGCACGCTTGCAGTAAGTGCGGGATGAGTCCTTCCTGAATCTTAATTTGCGAAGAAAAGCCAGAGAAAGAGAGAGAGAGAGAGGGAGAGGGAGAGAGGGAGAGGGAGAGAGAGAGAGAGAGAGAGAGAAATTAGGTAATTTCCACTTTTGGGCTGTTGTTATTCTTGCTGCCGAAATTAAATATAATATAATTCTCTATTTTTTTCTCCACTTCCCTTTCTATTCTGTCATATTTAGCAAGAATAACCCAGGTCTCCGTTCAAAATGAGTTTGTAACATTCCTTCCTAAATATTTTGAATCTTTCCCCAAAATTTCTTCACCACCTTGCAGCCCTACCACATATGTAACATAGAGCCGATATTCCTCTGACATTTCCAGCAGATGTTACTAATTGAGTTATTAATTTGATTAAATCTTAATGGAGTATAATACCATCTGTGGGCAATTTTCAGATAATTTTCTCTAAAATTCTGACATATGTATAGTAAACTTGTTGGTTTTATTTCTAGCTTTTTCCCATGCGTCCAGGTCTAGGGTATATCTGATATCCCTTTCCCAGTCAATCATATAATCTTTAATAATATCTGTTTCTAAACTCCTACGTAGTAACAATTTATATAACTTACTAATCTTTTTCCTCTTTTGTCTTTCCCATATTATCTTATCTAAATCATTTTCTTCATTTCCTATATTTTCTGAATTCATGTCTTTTCTAAATCTAGATTTTAATTGATGATAGTTAAACCGATTAATTTTACATATTTCTTCCACTTCTTTAGATTTCATAGTGAATTTATCTTCTCCCTTATATTTTATTAAGTCCTTATAACTTAACCATTGTGTGGTAGTTTTACATTTGTTTTGAAAGGCCTCTTGTGGAGAGGTCCAACATGGTAATTTAATATAAAACATCTTTTTTACTCTTTTCCATACTAACAGAAGAACTCTTCTGACAAAATGATTATTGAAATCTTTATTGTACTCTATCTTTATCATAACAGAGGTAGGTGTGCCACCCAAACCGATTGTCATGCCCCTCTAGAGATAACATCTTTCTGTTTTCAAGTTTTATCCAGTCTTGGAACCACATAAGGGCTGCCATGTAATAGTACAATTTTAAGACGGGCATATCCCAATCTCCTCTAGCTTTTGTATCTGTGAGGTATTTCCACTTTACTCTAGGCTTCTTGTTGGTCCAAATGAAGATTTTTCAGGTCTCTTTCCCATTCTACCCAGCATTTGTCATTTACTATAATTGGTGCATTTTGAAATAAAAATAACATTTTCAGTAAAATGAGCATTTTACAAGTTCCTTTTTTTCCTAGTACTGACAAATTTAATTTTCCCCAGTTCTCCATATCCATCTTAATTTCCTTCTATGCTTTTTTATAATTATTTTCAAATATATCTGAGTTTCTCCTTGTAATCCAAAGCCCTAAATACCTCACTTTTTTTTCAATTCTACATCCTGATTTTATGGATAATACCTGTTCTTCTTGTTGTTTCATATTTTTCATTATGATAATTAACTTTTCTCTGTTTATCTTGAAACCTGTATGGTGACCGAATTCAGTAATAGTTTCTAAGAGTTGAACAATTGTTTATAGCATTTGTAAAAAGCCTTTATTATCTCTTTTTGATTTGTTATTGTTTTCTCATTTCTGTTTCTTTTCTGTTTCTTTTTTCTGTTTATAAGCAAGCCACTTCCCTGAATTGTTTGAATGTTCGAAATTTCTCTGTCTCGTTCTTTTCATTTTCCTTTCAATTAAATTTAAATCCTCCATGTTGATCTGTTTTTGTATCAATTTGATTTGTCGGATTATATATTTACTGCTTGGATGTTCTCTTAATTCCATTTCTTTTATTCCTCATTGTCTGGTCAAAAAACTATGGCTTTCTGATTTTGCTTTTTTTTACTTCAGATCCCCTCTTAATTAATATTCCACAAATTACAGCTTTACTAGCATCCCATACTATCCTTTTAGTCGGGGCTGTGCTGCATTTTTGGGACTCAGCTGTGGTCTCTACTACTGTGTGAGCATGTGTGTTGTCTTTGACAAGAAAAAACAGGCACACACAAATGGAGGCTAGTGGAACCAAACAGCCCATGCCCCTAGCCTTTGTGTTGTTGCCTCCCCCTCCCGTGGATGAAGGGGATGGCTAGCCAGTGGAGCAGCAGTCACAGCCAAGAAAAAACAGGCACACATGCACACCGAGGCTAGTGGAGCCAAAGAGCCCACACCCTTGGCCCTTGGGTCTTGACTCCTCCTCCCTGCAGATGAAGGGGATGGATGGCCAGGGGAGCAGCTGGCACAGCCAAGAACAAACAGGCACACACATACACACGGAGACTAGTGGAGCCAAATGGCCCATGCCCCTGGCCCTTGCTCTCTTACCTCCCACTCCCCATGGACAAAGGGGATGCCTGGCCAGTGGAGCAGCCAGCACAGCCAAGAAAAAACAGGCATGTGCACACACACAAACACACATGGAGGCTAGTGGAGCCAAATGGCCTGTGCCCCTGGCCCTCGGCCTCTCGCCTCCCCCTCCCCGCGGACAAAGGGGATGGCCGGCTGGCAGAGTATGGTCAGGAATACTGAAAGAGAAGGGAGTTCATGAGAGATGGGAGTTTCTTAAAATTGAGATATTGAAGGCGCAACTTCAAACAGTTTCAATGAAGAGGAAACATGGCAGGTGTCTAAACAAACCAGGAAGGATGTCAAAAGAACGCTCAACTGAGCTAAAACTTAAAAAGGACATATACAAGAAATGGAAAAAGGGAGAAAGAGGGAACAGTGCTCAACTTGGGAAAAAATGGAGCAGATGATACAGTAGGGGGAATATAGCACATAATTGGTAAAGAGGTAGTTACTGTCAGAAAGTTCCTCCTAATGTTGAAGTGGAATCTCTGTTCCTGGAGCTGGCATCCATTGTTCCTTGCTCTAGTCTTTGGAGCAGCAGAAAACAAGCTTGCTCCATCCTCAATGTGACACTCCTTCAAATACTTAAACAGGGCTATCATATCGCCTCTTAACCATCTTTTTTCCAGTAACTGTAGAATATAATTGTAAAAAATATTAACACAAGAGAAAAAAAAATCTCATTCCTCCTAGATCAGTAAGTATTAAGCCTGTTAGTTTGATTTCCCATGTAATTCCCTCTCAAATAGCAAATCTGCATAATTTTATCTGCTCTTCTCTATGTTGCTTCTCCCTGCAAAAGTTAAAAGTGTGATTGTACTCCAAAATCCAGAGGAGAAACTGATCTGGAACTGCAAAGCTTGTGCTCCTCATGTATCTTTTCACACGTCTTGCAGTCTGATCAATGCTTATTTTCTCACACATAATTTTTTCTAGAATATACCACAAGTAAGCTGTTTCAGATGGTGAAGTACTGTACTTTAATTTATATTCCTTGCAGTCAACAGGATTACAGAATAATGGATCTTGAGTCAGCTTGACCACAGCAATTATGTCCAGTCTAGCTTGCTGAAAACAAGATGTCATGTGAGTGTCAGTATGTACTAGCAAGTCTTTAATGTCCTTATATATTCTGTAAGCAGACACAGTCCCTCCCCCCTTTATATCCTGGAAGTTTTGCAACAAATGCCAATACTGTTTTGTTTTATCTGTATCTTGCCTTTCATCCAATGCTGGGATCTAAGGCAGCATACAACATGACTGAAAATCATATATAACTACAGGCACAGTAAATTATATTTCTAAAATACAGCTGAACCTATTTGTGACACCTCACACCAAATGTCACCAAATAACATTATGTGAATTCACAACACAAGGTGGTTAAGAACAAACTTCAGAGCACCAGACCCACTTTAATTCAGGGTTCAATCTGGCTGCCTCTTTAATCTCTGTTCCTTCCACCTCAATTCCTATGGTTCCCTTAGTTCTTTCTTTCTGAACCAGGGATATACCTTTTCTTTAAATGTGTGGTTTGTGTGTTGTGGTAACCTTTTCTTATCTATAGTTTGAAAGAATGGACCAGAGTCTGTAATTTAAGAAACAACATAAGGGAACTTGATTAAAGGGGAATAGAACATACAGTAACATGGAATCTTGTGCTTTAACAGTTCTTAAATCTCTATAATATTCTCCCTTATCCCTCAGACGCTTTCTCTCTTTGTCCAGTCCTGTGATGCAACCTTTGAACTTACAGAAACCTATCCCATTTCAGTTTCCTGCCCTGGGATTGGTTCCTGACACACACTTCTCTCATTTGCTCACCTTTCTGTCCCTCACACTATTGTAATTTAAAAAACAACAAGACACAACCACATTAAAAACAACTGAAAAGATATTTGGAAAAGGATTTCTACTACTTGGAGGAGCTGCTGTTACCCGAATTGTGTGGGGTACATGGTACCCACTCATGACACTGAAATCATGATATTAAATTGGGGAATTTTAATTAGCTCAAAATATAACAGTGAGAGATTGGGTAACTTCGGGATCTTGTGTGTATTCCAGTACTCACTGGGGAGGCTCCAAGCCAGAAAATAAAATGAAAAGGGTTTTGATTTGTAAATAATCATGGTACCACTCACACATGCACTCACACGTCAAGCAGTCATACGAGGGATGCAAAGAATTAGGAGGAAGTATTTGGATAGAGGAATAGATTTTGGGGATGATGGGCTATATTTTACCCATCCAGAGAGTAGAGATTTGTGCAGCAAAGTAATACTCAGGCTGAACGCTGAGGATCACACAGCAGACTGGCAGAGTGATGAGGTAGGAGGAGCTGTGCACACATGGCTATGAAATCAGGGTAATATTTATACCCAATATCATACCCTTAAAGAGTGTTTTGAGTATAGAACAATGCTTGAGTAAGTTTCCCAGGATTAAACAATGGAAGCTCCAGCACCATTAATTGCTGTTAATGATTGGAACATTAAGACTCATGGGTTTGAGGCAACCTATTGTTATGTGGGCAGAGGTGTGAAGGAAGACCTTTGCAGGATAATGGGTGTTCTGGTCACTTGTTTGAGTATCACTCAATGACAGGTGCATCCAGGGGAAATTAGCACATTCCTCCCTAACAGTTGTCTGAGGGGGCTTCCCTTAATCTTGTCCTGGGCGTGACTGTTTTGGGGAAATTTCTGAGACAACTTCATAAGGTCTCTGGGTGACTTTTCTTGAACCCTTCTGTGGATGGCTTAGTCTACTGTGGACCTACATGAACTGTCAATTATTGCCAATTTATGAATTATTGTCAAGCTATTAGAAGGGAGGGGTATAAGGGCATGTAACACTGTGGAAAAGGCTTTTTGACACATCATCATCAAAAAATCTGCAAGAGAGGTGGGACCGAGAGGAGGACTTGCTCTTAAGATCCTAAAATCCAGGTAGGGTCATATAGGGAAATATGATACTTTCCTATATGACCCAAGTTATATAGGATTTTATAGGTGACAATGAGCACTTTGAATTGTGACTGAAAACAGATTGGTAATGAGTGAAGCTGTGGTAACAGGGTACTTACGGTATATGTTCCCTATAACCATCCCTGTCATGAGCCTGGCCACAGGATTTTGGACCTGCTGAAGATTCTGAACATTCTCCAAAGGCAGCCCCATGTAGAGCAAGTTACAGGAATTGAATCTTGTATATGTCACTGTGGCCAGATCAGACCAGGAATGGTGCAGGCAGTATATTAGCTTTAAGTGCAAGACAATTTAAAGTAACAGTTGTGTACCCAAATTGACATATTTGTTCTGAGAAAACTGGGTTATGGTGTGTGTGTATATGGGTGTGTGTGTGGAAGAGAGAGAGAGAGGTCAATTCCCAATAGGAAAGCCATCGTTTTTGTAGAAAGTTCTTAATCCTACATGAACATATGGGCTAAAATTCTGCATCATACTTGTAGACCACAAGGCTTCACACATGCAGCTCCCCACTTCTCTCTCCACCTCGTGCCTCTCAAGTTCTAAGTGGGCACTGCTGCTGCCATTTGCTGGCTGAGGGGAGGTTACCAAGAAGCAGTCCATCTTAACTATCAGGGGAAGAAAAATGAGGTTGCTCTCCATCCAGGAGAATGACCTGGAAGGAATGTCTTCCTTTCAGCTGTCCTTGCAACTGAGACAGCCTCATCTTGGCTCCCGAGTTTCCCCTCAGTCATTGAACAGCTACAACAGCACCCCCCTGGGGCTCGCCAGCTTCCTTGGAGGGAGGCTTGTCAGGGAAAATAAATATTGTAATCAGAAATCTATCTCCCCCTTTTGGGTAATTTTGGTCACCAGTTTGGGTGCCAGTTTATCTATTAGAGGTCATAAATCTGTCTTTTATTGTATGCTTTGGAGCATACAGAAGTATGGATGAATGCTTTCTGTCCTTTATTTTGGTTTTGAAATCCTTTTCATTTCATTAAAAAGCTATAAAGAAAACCAACAAGCTCTTTATTTTGCACCAGAGGTATGCATGGCTTTGCCCAAAAGCCCATGTTTTTTGCTGCATGTACTGAACTGAATCTCTGCTTGCCAATGCTGAGAGGGAACGGACTCTGCATTTTACAACAAGGCTTTGGGCAGTGTATAAAGGTCTAGTGAATAGCTCCTTTACACACACACCCAAAATACACACACTAGCCCTGAGTTGTCACCACAAGTTTTCCACCCTTCAGTGTTCAATATTGGCATTATATGCTTCAGGAAATATATCAGGAAAGATACATGGTGTATGAATTCGGCCATCTCCAAGCATTTCTTGCCATTGGGTGTAAATCAAGTCTTATGAGAAACAGCTGGGTTATGAGAAACAGCTAGGAAGCTGGGTTTGTTTAGCATGGAGAAGAGAACACTGAGAGGTGATAGGATAGCCATCTTTAAATATTTGATGCAATGTTGTAAGCTGGAATGAGCTTCTTTTGTGCTGCTCCAGAGACTAGAACAAAAACCAATGGAATCCAGTTACAAGAGAAGAGATTCCACCTAAACATTAGGAAGAACTTCTTCACTATAAGAACTATTCAACAGGGAAATAGACTGCCTTGTGGGGGAGGGATGTCCTTCTTTGGAGGACTTTAAATAGAGGTTGGATGGACATCGTTCAGGAATTATTTAATTGTGCATTCCCAGACTATTTCTTCAACCAGTTTTTCTAAACTTTCATAAGATTTTTCAAGTTTTTTCTTCTATTTAATTCAGGTATTTTCTGATGGTGGGCAGGCTAACAAAAATTGTTAGGATAGTATCTTGTGTAAATGTCTTTGCAACTCTGTAGTCACTTTCAACACAATCTGAATGTCAGTATTGTGTGTAATGGAAAAACTTCCACCCATGAAGCCTTTGGATTGGCAGAATGAACAATTATTAGGAACCACAGCACTGTCAAAAAGCGGAAACCATCAAAATGTGGAAACATTGTGTGCTCTGGTCTCTAACCTGTTGAATAAGCAGGGTCCAAAGAAAAAGGCCAAACCTTCCCCAGAAAAAAAGGGACCCCCCCCCCAGAGGGGAGAGAGAGGGAAGGAGAGACATTATCCCTTGAGCCCAGGAGGTGGTATTTTCCTCTCTATTCCCCCCTATATGCTCCCCAATGGCACTGGCTGACTCCTGTAGTAGAAATTATGTTACCTGATGCAAAATAATGACTAACGAAGTGAGTTTCTGCTTGGGCACTTTGACTTACATTCTCTCTCCTGTACTCCTCATCCTTTCCCCCATCCATCAGTTCTAGAGACTCTGCCACTCATCTGGAGCAGATATATGAGCACAACTGGGGCTGCAAGGGACCAGGGAAAACCTATATTGCCGAGAGCTGGCTATTCCTTTAGTATACAGGCAGCACTGGGTGCAAATCATTATTTAAGCCTGCACTGGAATACCTAGCAAAGAACCAATGCAGTATCATATTGAATTTAATCTACAGCTGCATAATCAAACACCATGTATCAATGGTATCTAGTAATTTTAGCAATAGAAGTTTTACCCCCCACACCCTTTTCTTGAGGATTTTTCAGGAAGACTCCCATTGTCTTCAATTGGAGACATGCTGTTAACAGTTCTTTGCTACTCTGAAAATATATCCTACTGTGTCAATGGGGATTTCAGTGGCACTTGTAAGAAAACATTTGATTTTTCTAAACCATATTTGAAAGAGATCTTTTGACTTTCAATAAGGTTTACTGTATTTTCCCAGTTGCATAAAATTTTTGGCTTCTAGCAATAGTAAACCACATATTACTCATACTTGTTAATCCCTCAAAAATCAAGATTTTAATTCGCTTTAATGCTCTTTCTTTTAATTAGAATATTGCTAAATCTCTAGGCAGTCTTACCAACCATTTTAACCTCCTTTTAATTTGTCGTCTAGAAAATTATAACTCTTCATTAAGTTTGGGAGACAGAGCATTAAAATTGTGATATATCATTCCCCATTTTATTAACAATCTACTTAATGAATTCAGTGCTTGAAGCAGATCATGGTGATAATGTATGCATTTACGATGGTTTTTTTTAACAAGAATTTGGCAAGAAAGCTAATATGAAGGCATACATTTAATTGCATGCATGAGGGTGCATGTATACAGATTCAGATGTAGAGCCTGATGAAGTTTGGGAGAAATTTGATTATAAAAAAACAGAGCAGAAAAAAGAAATGTGTGCATTATTTAACAATACAAGAGACTCACTATCTTAGAAATGTTGGAAAAGATTTCTAGAAATGTGAACAATTCAATGAACTCTTTGGCTTTGACTCTGGAATAGCATGGCCAGATGGATAAATACTGACTTACTACAAACTGAATCTGGCCATAACATGGAAGGGAACACAAGTGTGCTGGTTCTTCCTGCCCAATTAGTGTACTACCCAATTTCTGCAAGCACACATAGGACAGAATAGGCAACATGTCCAACATGAGTTGATAGGGACTTACGGAAACCCTATCATAGAGTTTTTTTGGCCAGATTATTCAGAAGTTTGCCATTGCCGTCCTCTTAGTAAGGATTCAAAAATATACCCCCCCCCAAAAAAAACTTGAAAAACATGATTTTCAAGTGATGAGAAACCCTGATAATAAGAATCCTGAACTGATGAGAATCTTTGCAGTTCAGGACTTATTCTGTGCAAAATGTTTATGCTATTGCTTTATGCAGGAAACAGCATTGTCTGTAGAGAAAATATTTCTCCATTTCCTATGCATAAAAATATTATTTTTTCTAAATGCAAAACATCCACATGCAAATTTTGTACAGAAAACTCCAGAATTACTGCTGGCCATCTTCCTGGCTTCAAAGAGAGCTACGCAGACTGCAGCTGCAGTGACTGGCTGGCATGCCAGTATGGGCTCCTGAGGCCCTGCAGAGCCTGATCCATTTCTTCTGAAAAGAAGTGATTTTCCCCAGGTATTTTGCAGAAATATTTTATCAGACTTTACCCATCTCCCCTATCTTCCCCATGAGGACTGACCAGGTGCAAAACGGGGCAAAAGCCCTGCTTCATATGGACTGCACGGGTCTAAAATGGGGGATAGAGAGGGTAAATAGTCTGTCTAGACAAGGAAATAAATAGATAGGTCTGATTCTTGCAGCAAGCCATATGTAATCCTGGGTACATCTTTGCCATTGGCTGTGTTGTTTATGTTGCCATTTTGAGATGCCTGCAGTTATAGCACAGAGTCAACAGGGGAAATTTTAGCACAACAAGGGGTGGGCCTTCCCAATAAAAAGGATATATTTGAATTTTGTTCAGGTTGAGGAATATATTTTGTGTATGTTTAAGAAATTTCCAAAACTTACAATTCCTTCATAAATGTGGTTAAGAGAACTTGAGGTTTTAAGAATTCAAGTGTGTGTGTGTGTGTGTGTGTGTGTGTGAGGGGCTAATAAATGTAGATTTTTGCCCCATAATTCAGAAGGCTTTGAGTGCTTAGCTCTTAAAAGTCTGACTTTGAATCCCTGTGTATTCAGCCATGATTGTGGGGCTGAATCATTGCTCCCACCTCTTTTTTTTTCTTGATAGGACTAATGTGGCAGTCAGGTACAACTTGATTTCCCTCATGGTTGTCATAACTGTATTGTTCAGTTTGTTTTTAGGAAGTACTGACAAAAAATCATAATTACTTTTTTCAAAACTGGGACAATGTGAAGAAGTTTCCACTCACTGAACCTTTTTCTCTGCTGGATCCAAAAATATGTCACCCCTCATCCTGCGGCAGTATTAGAGTTACCAATTCAGGATCGTACTAGGACCTGAGGTTTCCAGACCAAAACCTGAAAGCTAGGAATCGCCTCTGATAATGTCATTAAAAGTTATACCACAGTTGCTCACAGCTTGTCATTGAAACACACAGAGAGAATATATTTTCCAGTTTGGAAATTAATACAGAAATCTTAGTTAAAGGGGCTGTCCCCAGATCGTGTGCATTCCTTTCTGTTGCCTCGACCATGGAGAGCTTGGGACTATGAGTCCCCTTCGGAACATGGACTGCCATCCTCCTCAGGCTGGTAGTTTAAAGGGGAAAAGTAAGGGAGAAAAGAAAGGCAGAGAGCACAGCTTCGCTGGAGTGTTACGAACCCTGCTCCGTTCAGCGTGCAAGGCAGAACGGAACTGGGGTGGTGGGCCTGGCTACTCCTCCTTAGGGTGGTGGATTCTAGTCTTTATTATTGGTTGATTGCTCTGCCTGTTAAGCTGCATGGGAGGAGGCAACCCAGGCTAAAGGATTCCCTCCACTCTCTGCTGGAGAATTAGATAAGGAACATTTAATCTAGCCGTCCTGTGCTCCAGTCAGCAAGTGACCCAGGAGCCATGTGGCTGGAGCGTAAGAGTTGTCAATGAGTTAATTCAGTTCAGGTCAGTCATATGGTATCCAGGAGGATGAAGGGAGAAGCAATAGAGTGGTCATCAGTCAGTCCAGAAGTCATCCAGCAAGTCAGTAGTCCAGATACATAGAGCAAGAAATAAATAAAACAGTCATAGATTGTACCCAGTCCAAGGTCAGGAAAACACGAACAGCAACAAGTACTGCTAGTCATCAGAAGGAGGGTTGCAAGCAAGGAAGCTGCTTTCAGGGAGTGGCTGAGAGGTTTATGGGCAGCTGTTTCAAGACACCAGGTGCCTAATGAGGTCAGTATCTCTTACTTAACAACCACTGGGAATGACACAATCTCTGTCTCTTCATCACTTGAGAAACGACGGCAATGGGTCTTCAGCATCTGCAACCTCCTGCTGGGGAACAGGACTCCCCTTGCCTCAACTACCAGCCCCTCACACTCAGAGAGACCACCAGCTTCAGGAGCTTCAGACTCCTGGCAATCAGCCTCCTCCTCTTAGTCTGAATCTTCCAGCTCCAGTGGGTGAGGTATGACAGTAACGTACTGGTTGTAGCCAGAAAGTGGATGAAGAGCAAAGTGGAAGGTGTGTCCTAGCATCACAATGATTGAGAGGAAAGGAGGATGTTAACTAAGCAAATACATAGACCTGCTGGTCCAGGGGTGGGGGTGTTTGCAGCAACAGATGCAATGAGCCTTTCAAATTGTAGCAAGGTGCTTCTTTCCTAGCTGAGCTTTAGATTGTATACAGCCCTTTCCTCTTTCCTGGGGCTAAGCCCTGCAAAACTGGAGAATTTGCACCATTGCCTCTCACCTGGAGATAACCCATAAAAACTGGAGACTCAGGGCCAGGCGCTGAGAATTGACAACCCTATCAAGGATGAAAGAAAATTCAGATGTCCCTCAGAGAATGTCTAACTTTTTTCACTACTTTTACAATGAGTGTTGATATTTATGTATTTATTTATTATTTTGGTTACAGATGAAAACAAGTCCCATGGAGAGGAAACTATTCTTTTCATTACATTTTTTTGAAATATTTTCTCACAAGTGATCTTTAGGTTTCAGCTTACATGGTAACAAACCTTATTTACTTTTCATCGTTTGTGACCTACATAATTATTTGAGCACAACTGTAGAGGACCAACACATGTTGCCCCGTGCCTTAGGTGGTGGCAGATTGTACAAGATCCACATCACTTCCCTTACAAGACTTGGGATTCTATGTTAGAAGGATTTTTAAGGGAGCATGGGAGCAAAAAGTCCAGACTTTTGAAATACGAGTTTGTGAAAGAAAAATGGATCCCACTCCGCTCTGCAGGGCCTGCAGGGCGGGATCCACAATTGCAGCCAGGGAGGAGTAAGACCAGGTTGTGTCACCGGTGCGTGCCGGCGACGCGAATAGGGGGGAGGGGCCGAGAGCATATAAGGCTGGCCCGCCCCTCCATTCTTCCTCTTTGCTTCGGGGAGCAGAGTGGAGCGAACCGAGCGGAGAGCAAAGAGCGAGCAGAGAACGATTGTGGAGGCTTTTGAATCCTTGGTTACAGCTAAGTCACCTTCACGGGCTTTACGGGCTTTTTTCCCTTTGGGCTTTGAGGGCGGGTGGCAGTGGGGGGGATCTTCCCCCCATCCCCATTCCCCTACAAGGGGAAGGGCCTTCGGCAGCAGCCTTCCATTTAGCGGCCACAGCGCGATCCCTCGTTGGCAGGGAGGGGGTAATCCACCGGGCGGCAGTATGGGGCAGACAGTTTTATGGGCTGCGGCCCCGCCGAGATTCAGGGTGCGATCACGGTGATAGCCGCATAGCTAGGGCGCTTGGCCGCTGGGGACATCCGGGTTGGTTCCTCTTTGCCCGGTTACCCGGCCAGGAAGGGGACGGTGAGGCCTAGTGCCACATGGCAACTCCATGGCTCAGCGGTAGAACCCGGATCGCGGGGTTCCGCAGCACGGTTGGTGCCGTGTGGTGAACATACAGCTGTTAAGGCCTGGAGGGCCATTAGCGGGGGTGGTGGCCTAGCAAGCCAACGGGATCCCCTTTGGTTGGCACGAGCAGATGGGAGGCCCGGGCTTCAGGCAGTGTATCCTTCAACGGTGGTCTTTCATGCTTTACCCCCCCGCTAAGCGGGCCCGGCAGTGGGTGAGGCCGAGGCATAGTCAGTGTGTTCAGGCCTCTGGGCCTAGTGGGGCCGGAGAGATTGGGCCGAACATTAGGTCTCAGAGGCCTGAGGCCTGGCAGGCCTTGACAGGGCCTAGGGCCTTGACGGTTGCTGGGGCTTAGGCCTAGCGGGCCTGGTCAGGCTTCGGCCTGGTAGGCCTGATTGGCTTGGGCCTGGTGATAGCTTGCAAATAATTGTAATAATAATAAGAGTAATAATAATAATACAGTTACTGGTGTTGGCACGTCTACTGTTGGGAGGGATTGCCCCAGTCCCTAGATTGCATTGGATTGTTTTCCCATTCCTCATAGGGGATTTGTGACACACAGTGTTGTAGCAATAATACTAGATGCAGCAGCAAAGGGCTGTACTCGCAGGGTTTATAGTTAACTTACAATGCAGCGCAAAAAAGGTAAAGCAGGCAACAAGGGCAAAGGACCCACCCCAAAGCAACCTGCAGCACCCCTTCCTGTTCCCTCATCCAGTGATGAGGAGGAAGAGGTTCCTTGGAAGGCAATCCTGGACAGGATTCAGCATTTAGAAAGGGCACAAGGAATAGGTAGCAAGGAATTGCCGAGTCAACCTAAGCATGCAGCTTATAAAGAAAATTTAACTACTCAAATTCTTGCACACCTAGATGCCCTGGAAAAACGCATACACGGGGACGAAGCATCCGGTTCCAAGCCTGCGGAAGATGCTGATGTAACATGACCTGAAGGGGAGCCCGGCCTCGGCAATATGGCGAATCCATCCGGCGAGTTGCCCGTTGACCCAGCTACGCACAACACGACATTTTTCTGGCCTTGGGCCGGTTGGCTCTCAGGTGCTCATAATAACACAGGGGCTGGTATACAGGGTACAATGGCCGGCTGGCCTATGTCCTCACAGGCTGCTAGCTGGGGAGGAGCTCAATGGTCACCATGGGGTCCTTGTGCTTTTCCTGGGGGAATTTCTCACCCACCTGCATTCCCCCAGCCCCAATGGCTACCCAAACACCGGGTTATGACACGGTAGCTTACTCAGCAATCCCTTTTGGAGAGATGTCTCTCCCCCTAGGTGAACATTTTTTGCAATCAACTAGGGACAAGATTGTAAAAGGGGAATATGTGCACGTGTTCCCCTTATTGTATAGGGAACTGGAGAAAAAGGATAAGGATGACTTGGAGGAGAAGGAGAAAGTGAAATTAAGGAAAAGGAAAATTGAGAAGACCTGATCTAATTGGATATCGGGGTTCTTAATTTTGGCGGGTGTTTTAGTGAAAGCTCAGCCACACCGTGCAGCAGCCCTGTTTCAATATATCGATATCATACACAGGGCCTATGTGGATTTTGCTGGCCCTGCATGGGTTCTATATGATGAAGCCTTTCGTATGCGGGCCGCAATATATCCGATGCTACGGTGGGACATGATGCACCCCCAATTGTGGATGCAGCTAATGACGTCTGCGTGACCGATTCAGGGTGAACATACCCATAATGGTCACCTATTGAAGTCTGCCCCCGCTGGGGGTCCAAAACTTTCTACCAATCCCAGGCAAAAAATGCTGGGTTCCCATGGTGCCTGTTCATGGAAACCATGCAAATTTACCCATGAATGCTCAATATGTGGGGCATCTCATTCCTTTCGGAATTGCCCAAGAGGCAAGGGGCAGTTTCAAGGCTTGAGAGGGGGTCAAGTATCAAGCAGAGGGGGAGGATCTTCATCCCAGCCTCCAAAAGGGACTCAGCCCAATTAAGCTGGAAGTTCTGGATCAATGGCTGGCTGTATACCCCGATAGATAGGCAGCCAATTATTTGTAGCACAGTTTTCATTTTGGTTTTAGGATTCCATATGAGGGTGCGCGTCACCCCTTTAGGGCGGGTAATTTGCAGTCTATTAAAGGTAAGGAACTTATAGTTAGGGAGAAGATATGCAAAGAGGTCACTGAGGGTAGGGTAATTGGTCCTTTTGCCAAACCCCCGGTTCCAAAACTTAGAGTATCCCCTTTAGGTATCGTTAACAAGAAGGCACCAGGGGAGTTTAGGCTAATTCATCACTTGTCCTACCCAAAAGGGGAGTCAGTGAATGACTCCATTCCCCCTGAATTGTGTACAGTAAGGTACACTTCCTTTGATGCAGCCATCCGAGAGGTATGGAGGCATGGCACAGGGGCGGAGTTGGCAAAATGCGTCATTAAATCAGGATTTCTCCTCCTCGCGATGCATTCCCAGGATTTCGAATTGTTAGGATTTCAGTTTGAGGGGCGGTACTACATGGACCGCGCCCTACCTATGGGATGCTCTGTCTCTTGCAATGCCTTTGAAACCTTTAGTACCTTCCTGGAATGGGCTCTTAAGGACCAACCAGAGAGGGGTGGTACATTACCTGCATGATTTTTTATTGATTGGGGAGTTGGGATCGGGTATTTGTGGACACCTATTGAACCAATTTGAAATTATGGCTAGAGAACTGGGGGTTCCCTTAGCATCAGAGAAGATGGAGGGACCTGCTCAACAGTTAACCTTTTGGGGCATTGAGATAGACACGGTCAATCAACAATGTCACTTATCCCTACAGAAAGTGGGAGAGTTAAGAGACCGGGTCACACATTTCCTAGGGAGACATAAGGCTACTCTTAGAGAATTTCAGGTTCTTATTGGACACTTGAACTTTGCTTGTAAGGTAGTCGCCCCAGGCAGGGCCTTCCTGTGCCGTTTGTGTGATGCCATCATCGGGATTCAGCTGCCACACCATAGGGTTCGGATAAGTAGCGACATTCGAGAGGATTTGGGGGTGTGCCAGGAGTTTCTGAATCACTTCAATGGTATTTCCTTTTGGCGGGAGGAATGGAAATTGCAGGGGGCTTTACAGATCTCCCCGGACGCCTCCAGATCTATTGGGTTTGGGGTTTATTTTGGCAGACGTTGGTGCACTAGTAAATGGCCCGCCGAATGGATGGGGACTGATGTCACGTTGGACCTTACGTATCTGGAATTTTTTCCAATATTGGTAGCGGCCACAATTTGGGTACAGGAGTTGGCAAATTCATCTGTACACTTCTGGTGTGATAACGCCGCGACCGTTAAAGTAATAAATACCCTCACATCCAGATCCCCGCGAGTCATGTGACTAGTCAGGGCCTTCACTCTGCAATGCTTGAGAAATAACATCCTGTTTGTAGTGTGACATGTGGCGGGCATAAACAACGAGATTGCTGATGCTCTTTTCCACATGCAGATGGAGCGCTTCAGAGAATTGGCTCCAGACGCACAGCAGGAGGGCGACAGGATGCCGGAGGGCTTGTGGAACCTTGGGAACCTGAGATTTGGAGGGCCCTAGGTATGTTGGTAGCAGAAAGTACTAGGAAGGGATATGCAAGGGCGGTTAAGGAGTTTTACCAATTTAGGAAGCAGAAGGGGCTGCAATTAGGGGTTCACGTCCCTGTGACGCAGCTTCTGCATTTTTGCGTCTTCCTTCATAGGAAAGGTCTTGCTCCACAGTCCATACGGAGCCGCCTTGCTGCCATTGCATTTTGGCTTAAGGCACAAGGCTCTCCCGACAACACAGGTGATTTCTGCATTAGGAGGGCTTTGGAAGGTTGGGCCAGAGAAAGAGGTAGGAGGGTGGAAACAAGAGTTCCCCTCTCACCCCACATATTGAAGGGCTTACGCCAGGTATGGGCAGAGGTTTGTTTTTCCCCTTATGAGGCGTGGCTTTTCCATGCAGCTGCTTTGATGGCCTTTTTGGGGGCCCTGCGGGTGAGTGAGCTTGTCCTAGCATCTAAATTCGATAACTCAGGGAAGGCCCTACAGTTTAGGGATGTTAAGATTGTAAACCAGCAGGTCGTGTTCACCTTACGCTTCTCTAAGACCGACCAGTGGGGAAAAGGTAAGACATCTTCCATAAGTCATTGCAGCAATCAGGAAATCTGTCCAGTTTTTTCATTGCAGGAGTATCTACGCCTAAGGGGAGACTCTGCAGGTCCACTATTCATCCATGCGGATCGGGCGCCTCTTACTAAATACCAGTTTTGGAAGGTAACCACCAGGGCCTTGGAGAAGCTTGGGCTGACAGGCGTCCGGTTCAGAACTCATTCCTTTCGAATAGGGGCGGCATCCATAGCTGCGGCAATGGGCATGCCTCCGGCGGCGATTCAATGGATCGGGTGATGGAAATCTTCCGCGTATCGGGGATACGTCTGCCCTCTAACCTACTACTCTCTCTCTCTCTTCCCCTTTTGTCTTCCAGGTTTTAGACCGCTGATGGTGAGACCCCGGGTGCTGATTTGTGGCCACAGTATGGTCTACCGGGCGGCCCGACCGGCCCATTTAAGTCATTTTGGGCCTCACCTCAGCCTGGGAGATGGGGCATTGATTGAGTGGTTGGGGAAGAGGGGACTTCATTGGCACGGCCTGTTGCCAAGTCTGTTTGGGGAGTTTAGGGGGCCTCCGCCAGAAATTTTGGTACTCCACCTTGGTGGGAACGACTTGGGCTTGTTAAAGGGTAAGTCCTTGGTGATACAGGCATCTCAGGATATGGACACAATTAGGACCAGATGGCCCTCAGTCATTCTGGTATGGTCCGCCATTCTGCCTCGGCAGGTATGGCGTGGGGAGGGGAACCCCTGCTTGATAGACAGAGCCAGATGAAAAGTCAACAGGCAAATTGCCAAGTTTTTGGATAGCAGGGGGGGCATTATCTATCACATCCGCAGATAGTGTTCGAGAGGCCCAAGCTCTACCGAGCAGATGGGGTACACCTTTCGGACATTGGGAAACTAATTTTTTTTTGGAAGATCTTCAGCGAGGATTGAGGGATTTGTTGCAAGATAGTGGGGATTAAGGGACAAAGCAGACACTTGCCCCTTATTCATGGTGGGAAAGGGGGGAGGCGTAGATGACGGTGTACACCTTTGGCACCGATTTCAGTGAAGGGATAGTCTCTGAAAGGGTCTCCTTAGATTGCACGATCTGGGAGAACAGAAGGAGACCTACCTTGGGCTTGGCCTGAAGGATAATTCCCTCACCTTAATCTGTAGGGATTGGGTGAGGGTCTTTCGGGTTGACTTCCAGACATGGGCCGGCTAGAGAGCAACCCCACGCTTTGGGGTTACTCAACAGGGCGCAGGTGTTCGCCTGGGGAAGCTGGGGGGCATAATTCCAGGAGGGACGATCCGCCTGATCTGCTCCCACACTAGGTTGCCTCCCCCCGCTGAAGATTTAAGGGAAAATAAATAGGTAGGGTTATAAATAAAGCCCATTTTATTTCAACCCATATTCTGTGTGTGGTCTCTTTATTTCTCTGAGTCTGTCTGCAAATAAAATAGCTGTCTAAAAGCAGGGTAGATTGAATATTATAGAAAGAACACTTATATACCTTAGGCTGATTAGAAGTGGCAGGAAAAAGAAAAATATATTTAGATTGCTATGAAACTACAGGTTAGTAGGCTAGAAATAACTTAAGTACAGAACTTTTTTATGAGTAGGTAATTTTAAAATAAATCTGTTTTAAAACTGTTTTTGTGAAGCAAGAGGGAACTCTCAGGCCACCATCTCTCAGGCCACCATTTATTAAATTCTACACACTAATGGCTCACCTGATTGTATTATTGTTGTTGTTATATTATTATTGTTATTGTTATTGTTATTCCAGCCAGTTTGTGCACTGTAACTGGAGTCTTGATTTACTGTGTTTTGGTGTTATCTTTATGAAGCAAAAAACATTATTCTCTAACAATAAGCGAAAGGATTTAAATGAACAACTTTTGAGCATCCTTTTTGGAATAAGACAGCAAAGTGGTTAATTTCTGTAGCTATCCTTCTGAGACTCAGGCGCAATTGAGCACTAGTATAATATTCTGTTTCCAGTGTAATAAAAACATGAGCTTCTCAGTAGGCTTTTGCCTAAACTGTCAAAGTAGCTTCTGGTTTCTACTGGAATTCTGTCTAAGAACCATTACTGGAGGAGGAGGAGAAGGAGGAGGAGGCTACAACTGAAGTGTCTCCCCCTTCCTTATAAGATATAAGCAAAAAAAGGAAAACCTGCTAACATTAATGCATGCTGCCTGGCAACAGCATTATACCATAAGGAAAGCCACAATAATTCATAATAGCATCTTGTAATAAAACAGCTTTATGCATCTCTCTCAAACTGTTTAGTGCTCAGATCTCATCAGATGGCTGAGCAAGCATTACTCTTTGGGACACTAAATCTTTGTTTCCAATATGGTCTGTATTCATGGATATGTATTTTAGTCTTAATTCTAAAACACTTACAGCTAAGTATTGGTAAAGAATGGAAAGCAGTTTATTTAAATGTCAAAACACCATTTACTTTGTCAACATCACTAATCTAAGTTTGTTCTAGAGATGAGCCAAATGGGTCTACAAAGTGGCCCTGCATCAATAAGAAGTAATATTCAACCTCTTAGGACAAAACAATTGCAGCAATTTGCATTTATTGTTTGAATAACACACAGCTATGAGGCGTTTACATTTTAGAATATATTAGGAAATTTCTTGAGCTATGCTGATGTGCAAGTTTGAGAAGCTACAGAAGAAACAGCAGTACCGGGATATACCAAAACATTTGTGTAGATGTAAGGAAACAAAAGAACCCTACTATCATATGATTATGTGAGTTTCTATATTTCTGAAACACAAACAAGATTAGAAGAGTAACACAATTCTCTGTTTCTTCTTCTTGCTCTTCTTCCTCCTCCTTTTTTTGTTTCTAGTGCCTTCCACTCTTTTTTCTCTCCATCCCTTTCTCTCTTTGAAAATATGGATCTTGTAGTTCTGTAGCAATTAGCTTCAAAATAACTTCAGTTCTGGAGTTTTTACACATAGCCTGGAATCTCAAAAGTGCTTCCCTTATGTGCATGGAAAATAGTTTTGCACAACCAAATAAAGAATCATGGGTTCTCATCCTTGGCTGTATCTCAGTTGCATTTCATCGCAATGCCAGGATGGTGCAGAAGGAAAGTCCATGTGAGCAGTCAGCAGTTCTATCCAACTGCACCCAACATATCACATCCTATTCTAGAAGCACATGCAGAATGCTGTGCTTAGTCTCTTGGGATCTATGTTGTTTATGGTTGTTGTTGTTTTCCTTACATCTGCATATGAAAAAAAGTGACATAGGAAAAATAGACCTACCTGAGGCTGAAGATTTGAAAATTTATTAAAATGCTGAATACCTGATGTAAGGGGGATCTAGCATAATCCCAAATTTCCTTTGTATTTACAAATAATACTAGTTACTTAACAGCTTTTCAGATGAAAATATATTAATTTCTCAATGCATTTCAATCCACCTTCATGTGTAACACATTTCTTTATGTACATTTATCTGGCTTGTAGACTGTAATAAACTTGATTTGGCTTGGAAGTGTATTTCCTATGTATAAAATGCCAGAACTATAACATATTGTAGATAACTGTTACCTAAGGCAGGGAGTATATTTCTGTTTGCTTATAGCTTGAATTCATAATAATAGCACCTGCATTTCTATACCACTTTATAGTGCTACGCACCCTCTAAGAGGTTTACAATATGTTAGCTAATTGCCCCCAACAAGTGGGGTACTCATTTTACCAACCTTGGAAGGATGGAAGGCAGAGTCAACCTGGAGCCCCGCAGAACTGAACTCACAGTGTTGTGACTGCAGTACCTGCATTTAACCACTGCACCACCAGGGCTCCTTAGAAGAACTTTTCACTAGTGGATAGCATTCAAGTATATTCTTCAGAATGGACAAGATACATCCTTTGCTCACTATCACCATGTAATGTTTTCACTTAAGGAATTAACCCTAGCAGTGCTCACTAGGGATGTAAATCTTCACAAAGTTTCTTCTCACTGGTAGGGAGGAGTAATTTCAGAAATTTTCTTCTAGCTGTAAGAATTCTTCAAAAACCACACAGGTTTTGAAGAATATTCACAATTCAGGACTTATTATGTGTAAAATGTGCATGTGGTTGTTTTGCACAGAAATCATCATTTTCTGTGCAGGAAACAGTATTTTCTGCATGAAAAATAACATTTAAATGTAAAAAAACCCCTGCTTTCTGCACAGAAAATGCTGTTTTCTATGCAAATCAACCATGTGCAAATTTTATGCAGAATAAACCCCCAATTATAGAATTTTCTGTATAGAAATCAGAATTTTCTGTGCAGGAATTAATATTTTTACATTGAAATATAATTTTCCATAGAGAAAATGCTGTTTCCTATGCAGAAATGCTGCTTTCTGCACAAATCAACTACATGTGAATTTTGCACAGAATAAGTTGAAGACTGCAAAGATTCTCATCAGTCCAGGATTCTTCTTGTCAAGGTTTCTCAACACTTGAAAAACATCTCTTTCAACCATTTTTAAAAAATATTCCTTCCATCCCTACTGCTAACTACTATTGCTGACCCAATTTAAATTTAAACACATTTTGTGCTTAGTCTCAAAATTTAAATTTAAACAAATGTTCCCATGGTGTTCTGCTTAGTATGGGCTCATCTACACAGGCCAAATAAAACCCTGTTTTCACATTGAGCTGTCCAGATGTCATACAAGTCAAATCTGGGTCTTTTCAGTGCCTTAGGGATTTAATCCAGACCCCCAAATAGTGAGGATTTCATAGAATCATAGAATTGCAGAGTTGGAAGAGACCACGAGGGCCATCCAGTCCAACCCTCCTGCCACGCAGGAAATCTTGATCAAAACATCCCCGACAGATGGCAATCCAGCCTCTGTTTAAAGACCTCCAAGGAAGGAGACCCCACCATGCTCCGAGGGAGTGTGTTCCACTGCCGAACAGCTCTTACTGTCAAAAAGTTCCTCCTAATGTTGAGGTGGAATCTCTGTTCCTGGAGCTTGCATCCATTGCTCCGTGTTACAGTTTCTGGAACAGCAGAAAACAAGCCTGCTCCATCCTCAGCGTGACATCCCCTCAAATACTTAAACAGGGCTATCATATCACCTCTTAACCATCTTTTTTCCAGGCTAAACAAACCCAGCTCCCTAAGTCTCTCCTCATAAGGCATGTTTTCCAGACCTTTCACCATTTTAGTTTCCCTTCTTTGGACACGCTCCAATTTGTCAATATCCTTTTTTAATTGTGGTGCCCAGAACTGGACACAGTATTCTAAGTGAGGTCTGACCAAGGCAGAATAGAGTGGCCCTATTACTTCCCTTGATCTAGACACTATACTTCTATTGATACAGCCCAAAATCGCATTGGCCTTTTTAGCTGCCGCATCACACTGTTGGCTCATGTTGAACTCATGGTCTACTAGGACTCCTAGATCCCTTTCGCACGTGGTCTCATTCAGCCAGGTCTCTCCCATCCTATATTTATGCATTTCATTTTTCTGCCCTAAATGCAGTACTTTACATTTCTCCGTATTGAATTTCATTTTGTTAGTTTTGGCCCAGCTCTCCAGTCTATCCAGGTCATTTTGAAATTTGATCCTGTCCTCTAGGGTATTAGCCACTC
Source organism: Gambelia wislizenii (assembly GCA_030847615.1). Taxonomy (NCBI): domain Eukaryota; kingdom Metazoa; phylum Chordata; class Lepidosauria; order Squamata; family Crotaphytidae; genus Gambelia; species Gambelia wislizenii. Next base: position 170,594,687 of record JAUMIR010000002.1, read on the forward strand.
CTCCTAATTTGGTGTCATCTGCAAATTTGATAAGTATGCCCCTAATTCCCTCATCCAAGTCATTGATAAAGATGTTGAATAGCACTGGTCCCAGGACAGAACCCTGTGGCACCCCACTGGTCACATTTTTCCAAGACGAAGAGGAGCCACTGCTGAGCACCCTTTGGGTTTGGCCGGTCAACCAATTACAAATCCATTGAACAGTTAACTTGTCCAGGCCACATTTTACAATCTTGATTTACTCTGGATATGAGCGGAAGATCCGTTTATTTGTATGTGTGTGTTTTCATGTGTGTACTTTGCTCCATACTGATGGTGTGGCACCAGGGGGATGAGTTCGGTGGGTGGGCAGATGAGTTCAGGAGGAGGCTCCCTGGTCCAGGTGATCAGCTGACCTTTCCCACCAGAAAATGCCTCTTTCCCTGTTTCAATGTCACTTTTTAAGCAGTTCCTTCATCACCATTTATTTTGCATATGTGGCAGTTGTTCAGAGAAGCACATCCCAGCATGCCCATATCATTATTAGCTGAGCATACCTCTGCTTAATAGGATGTCCAAAGCCCCTCTAAGCCTTGGGAAGAGAGGAGGAGATGATGTGGAAATATGTACATTTGCATGCATGGGGGAAGGAGGGAAAAACCAGAGTGGCCACAGCCATGTGGATGCACATACTGCAATTTATTGGACCTGGGTGAGTTCCAAACAGAGAACAGGGTGGACACTGCTCCCACATACATATTGGCATCCTGTAGAGAAGCCCATGGTCACTGCAGACCAGGGTAACCTGAAAGCAAGCTGGATTTTCCTGTCAGTGTACATGAGCCCTACCAGGCAGCTATATCTTGGAGCTATCATTTTACATTTCCCACAGCATACTTCTAAGCAAGACAGAGAGATTTCAAAAGTGATCCTCAGTGGAAGCCACCATTTAGTTTTCTCCCCGGTGCCCCATATATTGTGTGGTGTAGATGATCCATTCTAATTTGGGCAGGCTTAATTGTTGGACTTAGGGTAGGATGGAAAGCTATCCAAGAAGGCTGCATATATCTCTTACTAGGCCTCAGGAGGCTGCATCCCCATCGTGCCCCACCTGCTGATTTTTTTTTTAAATGTATTTGTTTTTACTCAAAATGTTTCCCACATGCTCTAGGGTATTATTTTACAATGACACCCCCCAGCAGCTTTTTAAATGTAGGAAGTAAACCTGAAGTGACATTTGTTTTACTTCCTACTTTTTAAAAAGCTTTTCTAGGACTAAAACAGTCTAGAGGTTAACATTGTGTACCATGCTGCCCGGACCATTCAGGCAGACATTTTAAGTAATATAAACGGGGTGTGGTAGAAAGTCTTTGCTATTTCAAAATCAGCTGGGTGGGGCACAAGCAACTCACAGGCCACACTTTTGCAAAATTTGATCTTTATGCAACTGTTAAGCATACTGATAACATCACACCACATTCAAAACCTTTACACAAACTCTCTGATGCAGGGTTTCTCAACCAGGGTTCCCTGGAATTCTAAGGTTCCACAAGAGGTTGCTAGGGGTTCCACAAGATACTAAGATTGAAAAAAATAAACTTTTTTGGAGCTGTAGATATAATAATTTTTTAGGCAGGGCTTCCCTTAGACCTGAAAATTGTTTCAAGGGTTCCACCAGGGTAAAAAGGTTGAGGAAGGCATATGAACCTGCACGGATATTATCTAGAGAGTTTTAGTATGATGTCATCAATATACAGATGACATCCAACTTCATCTCTCCTTTCTAATTCTAACAAGGTTGTGGAATTCCTGAAGAACTGTCTAGTGATGAGCTGGATGGAGGCTAACAAACTAAAGACAAGAGAGGCATGTATTCAGTTAATGGAGGAGTTAATCTGGCTTAAATGTCAATGAGATTTTCATGGGTTATATTTCTTCTTAAGGATAAGGTGCCATTACTTGGGAATGCTCTTAATTCCAGTTGTCTAGTCATAGGCAATCAGGTGGAGGTTCACTGGGGTCTGCCATTTTAATTTCCCACCATCCACTTTCCAGATAAAGGTTATCAGTGTATTATGTTTGTATACAGCTTCCTAAAAGGAGTTCAAGATGCTGTACATTATGAATATAAAATGTATCTTCTTGTTTAAGATATATAAATTACAGATAGCTTTAGTCATAATGGAAATATTGTAAATGATGCAAAGAACTCTAAGGGGAAATTAGAATGTTTACCTGTATCACAGTTATCACATTTCACAAGCTGGACAAATGCAATTCCTTTTATGATATACTGAAGTGGTTAGTCCAGACAATTGTCAATTGCTTTTCTAATTTCATGATATCTACAAAATAGGTTAAACTGAATTAGAACAACAAATGAGAAATTATATTTTTATTTGGACAGGAAGATAACAGGGAAAAATAGAGTAGACCTAGACAGGAATACATTACAACATTTTGCTATGCTTCACACAAATTAAATATTCTTGTGAGAAGGAAGTAGAATAGCAATTGATGCTGTCCATTTTTCAAGACATTCAAGGAATTAGAAAAGATTTTGTAAATCATTTAAAAAATATCCCTCTATTTGCGCCACTTATTACAATCTTGAAGGATATCCTGATCTCATAACTCCAGGAAGAGACTGCTTATGAAACTGGGTCTGATTTCAAATTGAGTTGAGAGCAAACAAGCAAGCAAGCAGGTACGTGCAACACAGAAAACTCAACAATATTGTGTCGTATAGTTAAGAGCTGGTGGCTTTGGTTCAAGCAGGAACTGTCAACATACAGCAATGAACACATTACATCCTAATTATGGACATTTTCATTGTGCTCCCAATCATTTAGAATGAATATTATGATAGCAACAAAGCACTAAAAATGAGACTTATACTTCAGTAGCTAACTTTGAGAATCATAAGCCTGTACCCCCTTATTTATTTATTAGAAGTATTTGTTGACCCTTCTGCCAAGGCTCCCAAGGTTATTCACTACATATAATGTATATACAGCTGTAATCAAAATTCTTCAACCCCCATTGCAAATCAGGTTTATTATCAAAATTTACAGATTTTCAACTATTTGCAATGAATAAATCAAACAAAAGCAATTGAAATGGCTCAACACAACAAAAGCTTCAAGTGGTGTCCCCAAATTCAACTGAAAATGCAACTTATGATGACTTCTCCAGACTCAAAACTATATAACCCCCTGAACAGAATTTTTCACAACAGCACAAATATGCAAAACAAGTGTTGTCTCAAGCACACCTGATGCAACTAGTCAAGGACTTTATTAGTTGCACCAGGTGGGATTGAGCTGGAACATATGAAATATCTGAATGGGCTAGGGGTTTGTGGAGTGTCACATTTGACTGCATGTTAGAAATATGGCTAAGTCAAAAGAATGGTCCAAAACGCTAAGAGAAGACATCATCACCCATCACAGACAGGGAACAAGATACAAAAAGACAGTGAAGGCACTGAATGTTCCTAGAGACACCACTGGAAGCATAGTTCGCAAGTTCAAAGTTAAAGGAACAGATCAGATGCTAGTACCCTCTGTTGTTCCAGATCACATTTGTATCAAACGACAGGTAGAGAAGTAAGATATGTATCTCCTCAGATTTGAAGAAAAAAAATAGAACCACAGGGATGGAGAATCCTTTTGAATTTTATTTTAAATGTCTTGTTTTTAATATGCTTCCTGTCTAAATCATCAGGGTTCTACAATTTCATCTGTATCTTGGAAAAAGAAAATCAGCAGCTCTCCCTTACATATTAGGGGAAGGAGAACTTCATGCTCACGAGGAAGCTCTTGTAGCGTGATGAGGCACAGTAGCTCCATTGAACATGTACAGTAATTAAGTTCCAACAAGACCAGTAAAGATCTTAATAGTGAACAGAAAGGCTCTCCTTTGCCACCATAGAACATTATTAAAGTGAACAGTTATATCAAGCAGAATAAAAAGAGAAAAGGAAAACAGAAAAAGACAGAAAACATCCTGGAATTGCAATAGATGTATACCAGTTTTCAAGAACTAAATGGAGATAATTGTTTGGTGGCAATTGCTAAATACGGTCAATGACAGCAGGGAAACATTGTATAGCTGTTCTCTGACAAAGAATTAAGAAAACATTCTTAGTACTCAATAATGAACATTCAGAGGTTTAGTTATCACACACATTAGGTTGTTTTGGTGATTTTTCACTGGCTGCTGAGAGGGAGCTGCTGATTTAGTTCTTCATAGATTCTTCAGCAGAATAGCTGTAATAGAGAACACTGCTAATGACAATACTTTTCAAAGTTTTAAGCTTTCTGATCTTTAGATTTGACCATTTCTTCTAACCTTACCCTCTTCCTTTGACTTTTCTGAGTAGGAAACAGAGACTATATTCTTGTTGGCTAAGGGAAATTTTATCCCTGCACCAGTGACTTATGTGAGCAAAGAAGGCTGCATGACTGGCCAATCTTTCCTATGGGCAGAAACTCCACACCCTTTTAATGGAAGGAGGGTCATGTCTATAGAGTGGACTGAATGCAGGCAAATTAGATGCCCAGACAGATGAATTAAATTCACTGTTTCCAATAACACATTTTATGACCTCATTTAAAATCCAAGTCACTCTGATGGTATTTAATTTTGCATCCTGAGGCAAATTGCTATATTTGGGAAAACTCAGCTGTTGCCAACTTGACATGCATGGTGCTGTAGTACTTCCATAAACTTAGAATAAAACTTTCTTTAATAGCTATAAAAATCATCTTTAAAAAGAGAAAGCATAGCTAAAATTGAAAACAGAGGTCTTCACTTTCTATCAAATAATGCAAGTGACAGATCATACTATATTTTTGTATCTATAGCTACCACCTTAATGTCCCACCCCTCTCTTGTATCTTGTATTGTGCTGTGATCATTTTAATTCAGCTGTGCATTCTAGAATATATGTGGGAAGGAGACTCCATAGCACTCTGGTCTGTATTTCACAGATCTTTAAAATATTATGCAGAGTTGGCATAATGAGGTCATTTAGGCAGAATGCAGAACTGCCTATAATACTATCTCACACTGTATAATGGCAATCATTTTCAGAACTTTTCCAAAATTACATTGTAAACTATCCATTTTAAATCCATGCTTATTTTTTTAAGGATAAATATTCTAACAAGAATTGAACTTAATTTCTGGGCATAGTTGAAAATTATGTTTTTAATTTTCCAAAATCCTAAATGGTTTTGGGCCAGGGTTACCTTAGCAGTGCCTCTACAGTGAGCTTTAATATTATGAGAAGAGATACTACTTCAAGTATTCCTATCCTCCATAAATGACTGACAATGCAAGGATTAGTGGTGTCCCTAATCTGTGGAATTCATTCTTCAGGCAATACCACACATTTCATATTCCTAGTAGAAAGTCAATAAAATACTTTTTTATTTCAATTAGACCTTCAATAACATTGATGGTTTCTCCAGAGCTGTGGGACCTCACACACCAATTCTCACAGGCCTGAGTGGCATTCCAAGACTACCCTTGGCATCTAATTGGACCAAAACAAAACAAAAGAAAACAGAAGTATTTACATTGGGGTAAAATGATCATTATCACTTCCAATAGATGTTCTTTTGAGTGTAGGAAATGGACTGATCTACAGTATCAAAGTCAGTCTCAAATAACATCACTACCACTAAAGTTGTATGCTAAACAGTTAGAAAACAAATCGAAAACCATCAAGAAATTAGGTATTTTCTAGGAATACGAGTAGTTATTCCATCCATAGACTCAAGAACATCTACACAACTTAGGATGAGTACTTAATTTTTCCCTTAGCAACACATAGGAAAACAATAATTAAAACACAACTATTTATTGTTTCATTCAAGGTGCAAATAAATAGCTAATATATTTAAAAATAAGTATAAATGCTTAGAGACAGAAATAGTTAGTAGGCCCAAATATGTAAAAAGAAATAATTCAGTAAGGGGAAATCATATACAGTCAGCCCTCCGTGGATTCAAACAAGCCTTGAAAATATTCCCCTCCTCCCAAAAACCAAAAAGCAAATCTTGTTTTTGTTGTTTTATATAAGGGCCACCATTTTTAACTTTGCCAATGTATACAATGGGACCTGATTATCCAGGGATGTGAGTATTCACAGGGGGTCCTGGAACCAAACCCCAGCAGATACCAAAGGCCCACTGTATACTAAAATACCAACTAGAAAAAAAATGGTGACTATTGCATATGGCAATAGTTGAAACAATCTTTTCATAAAGACACAGAAAAGCTGGATAAAGCTTTTTTAAAACTCAAAACAATCCAGAAACATACATTCCTTGTACAATTTTGAAGCTATGTGAACACCAGAAAATTTATTTCCTTCAGTTAACAGCATGTCTTCAGTTTAAGAAGCACAACAAAAACAGAAACACTATGAGAACCATTGAGGTGAAGTGGATAGAGTGGATTGTGCCTGACTGGGGGAATTTCAGCTTCATATACCTATTTAGCTATAAAGCTCACTGGAGCCCATAGTCAAGCCATTGTCTTGCTGTTTAAGCAACTAACAGTAATATTGAGAGGACAAAGCCATTCTGAGCTCCTTGGTGGAATGACAGGGCAAAATTTACTCAATAAAGTATGTCACTTAATGTTAAAAGGTCCAAAGAGATTCTAACAACTTGAAAAAGAACAAAGATCTCATTAGGAACATAATAATGAGATTGGTTAGCATATACCCCTTAGATAAAGGCATCAAGTGTGTTTCTACCAGCTACGACAGAATAGAATTAAAAGCTATGTTGAGCAAGTATTCTTTCAGTAAATGGAATTGCATAAGCCAGTTGGATTCATTTTGTTGGAAAGACAATTTTTAATGGAAATACACTATCTCAGATGAATTCTGTGCTAGGCTAGGGGAAACACTAAACATAATTTCCTTGGGATAAGTCTCACAAAAGGATTAGGTGATTTAATAGAATTCCATATTATTATTGGATATTTGAGAAACACTGCTAGAATGCACACAACCACAGTTTTGACACTATGATTCTGAGTATCCAGAAATAGCCAGGACATCTAAAACTTTTTCATGTCACAAATCTGTTTTATTCTGTTTGAATAATTCACACATTGAAAAGTTGATATGGAATCATAATGAATTGTCACTCACAAATATACTGTACAAGCTCAGTAAAGAGAATTGTACTTCTTTCCAGAATTTGAAACAAAAATATTCTGTTTAAATTAAATGTTTTTGCACCGAAGGTTGTTTTATACATTTATGTAATGGGAAATTGTGTCAATCTAAAATTTAATATGCGCTTTGTGAAGCACTAACAAATTACCACCAAACCTGAACGTAATTCGATGAGTCTCCACCCTCTATTTTTTATTAAATTAAATGTAAGGCAACTGTGGTGACAAAACCATGTCAGGAAAAAGTGTAAATCTCCACATTTCAATTTGGTTCAGCAAGAAATAAAGGAGAAATTATAAAGTACCTCATAAGTGATTATTTCCACAAGCTAATCACAATGTTTTACTCATCTTAGCAGTACAGCTAGTCCCACAAAGAAATAAGCATCGAGAGCGTCTCTATTATGCATGTAATGAAGCTTAGTGACATAATGCAAGGTTATAACATTTGGGCATAGCAGAAATATGATAATATGACAGCTGGTTAACACTAAGAATTATTAATCCTTCTACATTAAAAAGCATTGGTACAAAAAGGCATTTTTGAATATGCCTGAAATCAATGCATTAACAACATGCCAACACAATAAAGACTAAATTTGGAATCATTATGTCAAATCACAACTAAATATATCTTCCAAATAACAAAATGCAGAATCAACACATGAGCACTTAAACAGACTGCTGTAATTAATATTGCTGGGCAAAAATACTAGCATCTGAAAACATACCTTGTCTTGGAAACTCATCTGATTCTCTGTGAACTAGGTCAGTGACTCGATTTCCATAGTGCATTCTGGTATCATGATCATAAGCTTTCAGTGTTTCACTTGAACTATAGGACTTTTGAGTAGGCACTCTACAGTCCTCACTGTCCAGTGAAGAACTTGTATAACGACATTCCTTTCCACACCGGCCTCTGGTCAAAGAGCGGTGCCTTCGGTCTTTTATATCCATAATTCTGGGTCAGGGAGAAAATTTAATCTTTTTCTCCCCACCGATGTGAAAGGTTAAGGCTGAGACCAGTCACTTTACCACCTACAGAAAAAATAAAATTAAAAAAAAATGGATAACAGTGAAGAAGCAATTTTTATTTTGGATCTCACACTTTTTAACCTATTTATAAAATCAAAGTATAAAAAAATACAACAGACAACACGGGATTCTGATATATAAATTCCTTTAAAATATAGGTGGGTAATTGACCATAATGGAAGCAAATACAAGCATATTTATTTAACTGCTTGAGTCATATTATATCAAAATTATCTTTTTATTGAACAATTTAGAAATGAATGATAAAATAAACTACTGTAATTTTTCATGTATGCATACACAGTGACGACAACATCACTGCCCTTTGACTCTGAGCTATTAGTCCATGCTCTACAACATCACAAAGAAAACCACAGTGGAAGTAGCTGTGATTGCTTCTTTTTCATTCTAGGAGGATCAAAATGTGGAGCACTACATGAAACACATGGATTACAGTAATGTCCACAATGAGATTTTAGGAATATAGCATAAAGAATTACTTGTAATACAGTTGACACAAGCAACTATTTTTCCTTTCAGCACCTTTTTTCTTCAGCACCCTTGTCTATCACTATTTGGAAAAAAGCATCAGCTGTGTACAGAAGTTTGAAAAAATGGAAGACCAAGTAATCAAGGGGAGATTATTACTGTGCAAGGTACTGTTGAGCCATCAGTAGACTCAAATATTTTAGGAAACAAGCAGATGTTGTTCTCTCTATCACCAGATGAGAGAAGATTACTGGCATGAAACTTCAGCCCTGCTAGAATTTATATAAGGAGCAGGGGTGAGATTTGTGCAGACCTTCAAAAGTTGTTGGACTGCAACTCTCAGCAGCCCTAGCCAATATAGCCAATGTTAAGGAATGCTGGGACTTTTAGTTCAACAGCCTGCAGGAAATGCACTTCTTTTTGTCCCATTTCACAGGCACGCTTGCTGGAAACATGGGAGAAGGCCTTCTCTGTGCCTGCTGCCATACCTTAGACCTCTCTCCCTAGAGAAGTTATGATGGCTCTTTCTTTGTTTTCCTTTGGATGGCAGGTTAAAGCAGGTTATTTTTCCAGCAAACCTTCGGAAACTGATTTTAACAAGAAAAGGGTTTTTATGGTGCTATGCTATTTAAGATGTCATTGTCAGACCAGTTGCTCTGTTGTGGTTATTTTTCTACATTTTTTATTTGTTACTGTCTCAACATTAATTAATACAGTATGTTTTTAATTTTTTTACCAAAAAAGTCCTGAAATTAGGGAAATAATATAAAATAATGTGCAAAACCCTTGCAGTTTCACCTGGCAAGAGAAAACTTCTGATTTTCCATTTATTTATTTATTTATTTATTTTCTTTTTTCGAAAGAGAAGAATTTCATTCCTAGCATTGAGACATTTTTCTGTTTCATTTTTCTGCTTCCCTTCAGAAATGTTCCCTTCAGACAAACAATGAGGGATCAAGTAGAAAGCTGGAAAACAATAGGATAACAAACACTCAACATTTTTTAAGGGAGTAGGAGCCCCTCAATAATGAGACATTTGTTTACTTCCATACATTAGCAAAATATTTTAAATCCTGTTACTTTGTAAAAGCTACCAACTTGTGTAAATTTAGCAAGTGACAGGCCTGTGAAAAAACTTTAAGCACATGAACCACAAATTTCTAATATTCAGCATGTGTCCAAAATATTCAAGTTTGCTTTAGAATGAGAAGCCTAAATAGTGTAGTGTTCTGTATGCAAGGAACAGGGAAAGGATTTAGGGCATACCTGTCCAAATTCTTTCAGACCACCTGAAGTTAGAAAGATTAAACTGATATTAAAATTTACTGTATATACACATGCAGAGAAGTTACATGAGCAGGGCCATGAAAAACTATGGATCACAATTAAAGAAATGGGTGTGCCAGGACATTTGATTGTCCTGATGTGTAACCTTGTACTGAGGATAAAAGGCTACTGACAGGACAGAATATGGAGAAATGGGATGTCTTCCAATTAACAAGGGGGTCAAGGGTGCATTTTATCACCCTGTTTAACATCTATGCTTAACATTTTATATGTAAAACAGGATTAGTCTCAGAGGAAGGAGGCATGAAAATTGGAAGAAGGAATATCAACAATTTAGGATATGCTGATGACACCATACTACTAGCAGAATTAGCAGAATATAGCAAAGACAATTACCGAAGAAAGTCAAGAAAGAAAGTGCAAAGGCAGGTTTGCAGTTCAACATTAAGAAAACAAATATAATGACCACAAATGACAACTTTAAAGTAGATAATGAAGACATTGAAATAGTTCAAGATTTTCCAAACTTTGGCTCAATCATTAATCAGAATGGAGACAGCTGTCAACAAATCAGAAGAAGACTCAGACTTGGAAAGACAGTATGAGGGAACTAGATGAGATACTCCAGTGTAAAGATATATCATTGAATACAAAAGTTAGGATTGTCCATTACATTGTATTTCCCATGCCTATGCATGGTTGTGAAAGCTGTACAGTGAAGAAAGCTGATAGAAAGAAAATAAACACATTTGAAATGTGATGCTGGAAAAGAGTTCTATGGATACCATGGACTGCTACAAAGACAAATAAATGGGGCTTAGAGCAAGTCAATCCTGAAAACTCCCTAGAAGCCTAGATGACTAAACAGAGACTATTGTACTTTAGCCATATCACGAGAAGACACGACTCACTAGATAAGACAATAATGCTCAGTAAGGTAGAAGGCAGTAGGAAAAGAGGAGGGACACATTCCAGATGGATAAATTCAATCAAGGAAACCACAGCCCTGAGTCTGTGGGACCTGAGAAGAGTGGTTAAGGATAAGATGACTGGAGATATCTCATTCATAGAGTCACTGTAAGTTGAAGTCAACGATGGCAGTTAATAAAAGAATGAGAAACTGAAAAATTATTCTCACCTAAAAGATGGCAAAATTGTATTCTGTCATTCTCAAACAAGAATTTCCATTTATAAGAAAAATATCTGTACAAATTATGTAGCAAAGCTCCAACTGTCTTGCTGCATGGATTTTTAAAAATTGGAAGCATTGGATGGGTTTGTTTACCTCCTTTCAGTGAACCAGACAGTACTCCTGTAGTAGCTGTGTGTGTATTTGTGAGCATGATTTGCTTCACAAGAGAAAAACACACCAGTTTTGTGCAAATTGTGGAGGGGGGGGGAGGAGGACTTGTCTTCTTCTTCTGATGGAGGCAAGAAATTAACAGTTTCTTGACCAGCTGTCTCAATGTGTCAAAACATCCTGTCTCACAGAAAAAGAGTACTTCGATGAGATTTCTTTGCATCCTGAGACTGAAGGCACATGAACCAATGTCTTTCTAACTATGGCTGCTCAGTGCATAGAATAAAGCCATTTAGAACTGTGCATACCCAGTCTTGAACTCTATGTAGGAAAAATATAAATGTATCAAAATCAATAGGTAAACAGCCTTTTTGGCTCCAGCTGCCTCCTGATCTCTTCACCTCTGCTCCATAGACATGACAGTCAAGACACTTAGTTCTTATAGCTGTTGTTAAGTGTCATTGTGAAACTGTCGTAGCACTTGCAGAGAAATGTTCTGACCAAGAAGGATGCTCAGTAGCAGCTGCAGCTTGCACGTAGAATTTTTCAAATACATGCCCCATTTCTCTTATAAAAATGCATAAAGCCAAAAAAAAAATATATAAGAAAATACATACTAGAATTCTCAGCTATCCTCCAAATGGTAACATATTATATGTCTATCCATATAGGAATTATGCAGTTCTGACTTCTGCTCCCTCATTTGTCAGATAATTTGTTCCCTCTGAAAGTCAAGAAGCACTCCCAGGTCTTCTGTACACAAGAAAGGTCATATAACTTTGAGATGGATTGGGTACTTACAATCAGATGGGGGGGGGGATTTTTTTTTAAAAAAAAACCCAAAACATTAAACTTTTAGAAATGCAATTGGTTTTGCCCTGTGGGGTAAACCATCTTCCTCTCTGGGAATTACACTGTGCCATTGGACAAATAATACTCATTGTAGCCAAACCACAGGCTGGCACTTTTAAAAACTGGTACCAGGGAAAGAGGGAAGGAGACAAAACACTTTCCCATCTTATCTAATTGTTAGAAAGCTACCTCCCCAGCAGAATGTCTGCAAGCCCTTCCCAACATCAGGAGGCTTTTCACCCTCATTAACTCCTGTAAGTATAATGATGAGAGCTGGGCCAAAAAAATCAGCCCAGTCCTAGCTTTGCCAGCATGAAAGTAAATAAAGCTACTTTCCTTGTTGTTAACCTATTACTATTGGCAAGCAAACACAAGATTTTCTGTTGAATGAATGGAAACCAAAGGCAAATTAAAAACAGAGCCAAGCGTTTAGGTCTTGCTTCCTTATAGATAAAAGAATAATAAAGCAGAAAAATGGAGGAGTATCTTGGTGCCAGATTGCCTCCAATATAGTCCTCATGTCTTCATGTTGTCTTTCAGCTTCATCTTGTTTGGTAAGATCTGGCAGTCAAAAACAAAGCTCTTACACTACCTGGACCAGATAACTACCCTTCAGTGAAATAGATGAGTGTACATGAACCCAGAAGTGCTCTAAGCTATGGAACTCTGGGATGCATAATAAGCCAGTTTTCCTCCCTTCCACTTAGAACAGTTTTTGTGTTCTCACCACATTTTGTCCTTTGTAGAAATATGGTCCAACAAATATTGTCACCAAACTGTAACCAAGATGAAATTCCAAAGATGTTCACTGCCTGGACCTTTTGAAGAGGCACCCAGTGCGCACTAACACTTGACAGATATACCATCTTGGAATTGCAGCATCACCACACTTTTATGCCACATAGCCTTGGTTTATTTGGTTTCCAAAAGAGTCAACCATCTTAGTCCACCACAGTATAAAAGGAAAATGGGGATAGTGAAAAGAATGAATCTAGCAGCACCTTTGAAACTAACTGATTTTCTTCAGCATGAGCTTTATGGAGATTAATCCACTTATTTAGATGCATCTTTTGTGCATCTGAAGAAGTGTGTCTATGGGGTTGTCTAAATGGTCAAAATACCCCTCATGGAATTCACTGGGAATTCTATCTGTGTAAATGGATCCTGCACCAATCCACAGTATTCAGAAGGAGCAGGGCCCAAAATGGCAAGAACAACAGAGGAAAAGCCTTTGCAGCTTTTCTCATCGTTTTTAAAAAAACAGTGAGGGGGTGTGCATTCCTGCTCTTTAGGACAAGCGATTCACTTTGTATTGCTTCCCCATACAACAGGAAGTGCAAAGCTGATTGGCTGCAATGGGGAAGGGCTTCCTAACAGGGCAAGTGCCCGCTGCCCCAATGTTGGATTTTTGCCTTAGCGAGTGATTGCTAGGGTGATAAACAGGGTGGGTTTTTTTTCCTTTCCTTTTAATTAAAAAAAATGCTATATCACTAAGTGCACCTTAGATAACATAAAAAAAATAGTTCAATGGTGCCAAGGAACTAATGTGAGTAAGTCACTCATGGCCACCATCTGGCATGGGAACCTTCTGGGGGCTTTTGGGGCCAAAAACACCATTAAAACATGTTGCTGCAGCTGTGAAATGGCATTATGATGAGGTACTCCATTTCCCCCCCTTTGTATAGATGGGTCCTGTGTTTAGACCCTTCTTTGACCCTTGGAGTTTTTGAATGATGTCTCTGGCTCCTCTGTGGTTAACTGTTCCTTCCATCCCTGCCTCTCATGATATTATTATTCTTTCTCTTGGTCCCTCCTCCAACAAGATCAAGTGAGTGTGCTCTTACTGCCCTCCATATTTGAGCAATGGAAAGGGTTATTTTTCCATCTTCATCATATTCTGTCCACAAAATGGCATGGGGCATTTTTTTCTACCAAAACATCATAGTAGGTAGAAACAAAAGAGAACCATAACAAAATTAAACATGTTTGCTGAGAAAAATGTATTAGCTATTTTATGCTCATAAAAATGTATGTGGAAGGTGGCTGAAACTGGGGTAATATTGCTTAAAACCTATAAATGTCATACAATGTGTATCTTCTAGGTCTAGTTCTGGGTGAATTATATAGCAAAATGTAAATTTGGGCTACTACACCCTGTCACCAAGGATGACCATTAAAACTTACAATCAGTAGCTAGGGTATATGTTTACCTCATGAGTTCTGAGTTTTAATCTCTTCTCTGCATTTATTAGCCAAAGCTGTCTTTTTTGTATAGTTGTCCCTTCATATTTGCTGGGGTTTGGTTCTAGGACCACCCTGTGGATACCAAAATACTCAAGTCCCATTATATGCAATGGCATAGCAAAATGGCAAAATCAAGGTTTGCTTTTTTGGATTATTATTTTTTTAAGAATATTTTCAAGCCATGAATACTTAAATCCATGGATACTGAATCCATGGGCACAGAGGGACAATTGTAATTTAATATTATTTACAAAATTCTTTATAAAAATTATAAGCGCCAGTATTAAAACTATTTAGCAGAGAGTTGTATGGAAAAAAGCAACAGAGATAAAACAAACACTAGAGCTTAAAAGTTTTAATTTACCAATATCTTTTTCTTGGGTAAAAAGAACAATTATCTGCTGCTATAGTGTTATTACGGTAGATAAATTATTTTATCATTGCATAATTAACACAATATTGTTAAATCTGCTTTAATAATTTTGTATAATGGATTCATATCAGTAGTTAATACTTTCTGTTGAGCAACAAATTTGGAAATCATTTTTGACCATGATTGCCTAAACGTATTATATAATGTGTTCTTTAAAAAACAAAAAAAACCCAAAACAATTTATACACGAATGACTTTGCAATCAGTAGTACTTCCTAGTGCAAGCACAAGTCTCTCCTTCTATAGTATCTACATACTATATATAACACTATATTTGTACTACAGTATAGAATGATATATAATAATACTGTATGGTATTTACATAGTATTTACATTTATATACGCTTCTCCATTTGTTTGTCACCTTCTGTGAAACATTTTCTCTGATGTCTGAAATGCTGCAGTTGCAGTTGTGTGGCATACCCCAGTTTGTGAATTATAAGTAACACCACAGAACCAAAGAAAGCCATATGTAAGACTTTTATGCATGGATGCACACATTATGGTGACACTGGTGGATCACTCTGATAGAATGCCACTTGGCAACTGTATGGTACTTTATTTAGTTGAACAGACATCACCATGCGAGTGCTGTACTCATAGCTGGTGTCATTGTCAATCAGTAGATATTCTAAAAAGTTCCACAACTATGGAACAAACCGTTTGTCTTCACCCACACATGAATGTGTATTTTATAGCTGTTGATTCTAAGTCTTATTAAGGGCTTGTCTATATGAGGCTATAAAATGTGGATTGATGTGCACTAATGCAAATTTGCAACAGCTTTCATTTGTCTTAACAATTTTTTGGCATGCAAAGCGATCTGTGTTCGCTGTTCAAACAGGCATGCCTGAAAAGCAAGATGATGGGCAGGAAAGAATTATTTGCAGTTTTACTATCACCAGTTGCTATCACCAAACAGTTTTTTTAAAAAAAGCCTATACAAGGTGCATAAGTGCAATAGTCCACTTAAATAAATAGAGGGGGGTTAGACAGTTTTGTCACCTGAGTGCACAATCGCTATGGCAAAAATCCAACATGGTGGTTTCAGGTGCTTGCTTTGTTAGTAAGCTCCACACCCTGTGCACATCCAACCAATCAGCTTTCCACTTCTGCTCTTATTGGGAATGTGCAGCAAAGTGAATTGGTTGCCCCAAGGAGTAGGAATGTTCATTTCCTTTGGAGTTTTTTTTTTAATATGGGAAAAGCTGGGAAGGCTTTTTCCGTGGAGCACTTGACGTTTTTGGCCCCCTCCTTCCAAGTGTGGTGGAGTGATGCAGGATCTGATCAAGACAAATCATATTATCCTTGAATTCTATGAGAAATATTTTCCCTTATGGACAACCCCTAAATCTATTAAGTTTATATTAATGTATGTGCTTAAACCCAAATTATATCCTAATATTTCCACTCCTTCCCACTGTCTTTTCTCTCCAATTATTTTGCATTTATATTTTTAAATTCCAGATATACTTGTATATCATTTGACTAACCTGTTACCAACTGCATGATAGCATTGAGATAATGTATGGAGAGAAAGTCAGCAATGGTTTAGTACTTTGAGTGTTGGACTATGACTCTGGGTTCAAATACCTGCTCAACCATGGAAACCCACACTCTCTCAGCCTCAGAGGTAGGCAAAGGCAACCCTCCCTATGAACAAATCTTGCCAAGAAACCAAACATTTAACAGAATATGGATTGTATTCTTTTCTTCTCATGTTCATTTTACCAGTTTCACAATAACGGAATTCCGTGTCTTGGCAGATATCACCTTTGAGCCTGAGGAAAGGAAACTGGCTGTTAGGAAAGTGCGTCAGAAAACTTCCTTCATAGCAAGGATGATTTGCTGTGGAGTTGTGTACACAGTGGAAATACTGTAGACTGGATAATTCTGTGTCAGGAAACTGAACTATCTAGGCTTTTGAGGAGGCTGATTTGCTCATGCTTACTGGGGTCTACCCACCAAATCTTCAGTGGAAGACTTTTTGTGATTAATTGATCCATCTAATACACTGCCTTTTCTATTTATTTTCTGTGTAATACATCATAGGGCATATAATTTGGGAAGCTGAATTGTTAGAGATAATTTACACATTTCCAAAACTTTACCCAAAAATAATTTCAACGACTGGTTTAAAAGCCCTAGATTTCAATAGAAGAAAGATTGAAGTTGTTTCTTATACAAGTAAATTGAGCTGTGTTCCGCCTACCTTCAAGTATAAAAGTTTCCTTTAGTGTACATGAATCATTAACTTTGTTACTCTGAATTCTCAGTGCTTTATGCACACAAAACTTTGTCAGATATTACTCAACTTCCTACTGTGACCCTTTGTCCTAACATTTCTAAGTGGGCAGTAAAAACTTTCAGAAAGCAAAAGGTAAATTTCTTTAGAAACAATCATACACACAGAGTAATGAACAACTGAAATCTTTAACATGGATTACAAGAAAAGGGGGATCCATAGTTTTATTTTTCATTTTGTATTGTGTTATCTAAATTATTATACAACTACTTAAGTAATTAGCAGTTTATTAGACTTAATATAGAGTATTTGCTGACCAACTTTGAAATAAAAGGACCAAACACAAAAATTGGGTTGAAAATGACCCATTTTTAAACCTATTTAACCTTCAACGTCTGAGAGCTATAAAGGGGGGAGCAACCTAGTGTGGGAGCCGTTGAGGCGATGGTCTCACCCAGACCTCTTCCCCAGCTTCCCCTGGGTGAAACACCTGAGACCCAAGGTGAACCCAAAACATGGGTTGCTCTCCAGCTAGCCTGCAACTGGAAGACCAACCCAAGAATGCCTCTACTAAGTTTGCATGACTTGAAGTGAGGGTACAGTCCTCAGGCCAGCCCCAAGGAAAGACTACTTCCCCACGTCCCTAATCACATGACTTAAAAGACAGTTCCAGAGCCTTCACCAAAAAGGTGCCATAGGCATTCTCCAAATTCCTACTTCTTCCCCCCACATTACCTGCCATGAATAAGTGGAAAACATCTGCTTAGCCTTTTATTCCCCACCAGGCTGTCTAAAAGGGCCCTCACTCCTTGTTGCAGCTCTCCCAGAAATAACTGATTACCTGCAACTGACAAGCTCAGGCTTCTGGAAAATTATCTGAGGATGAGGCAAGGAACAGGCCAGCCCATTCATTAAGGCATACTGAATTTCTTTATGTACCCTTCTTTGTGGTCTAGCAATGCATACTCCCCTGCCATACCAGTTAGGACAAAATGGCAGACAACATTATAGCAACACCAACAGCTCAGCTAGATGGGAAGAAATATTGCACTGGGACACACATTACCTGCAATTCACAGCACCCCTCTTTTGTCTCCATGATTTGTGTGTGTGTGTGTGTGTAGTTTTCTGCAAAGTGATGCATGTTGCTGTGCACAAGTGTAACCCCAGTGGACACTCCTTTCCCCATATCTGTATTTAATAATTGACTATATTAATAATTAGGTGAAACATGGTCTTCCGCACAGTGCGGACAGTAACATAACCTGGGGAAAGAAAAAAGTCTAAACACAAACATTGCCAAGTCAGGTATGCACTCCTGGAGGGGCCTAGCCCAACTTCCAAAAATATTTGGAAGGCAACAAGAGAGCAGCAACTGGCAAAGGCCCAAGCTAATCCTATTTCCTATCCAAAATCTGCAAACTATCCTTGTTAAGTTTTCCTTTCCCACATAAAGGATGTTGCTTCACTCTTTTCTCTCGAAAAGTATTCTTGCTTTAAAGTGTGATTAACAGGTACAGAGTACCTTTGTCTAACTCTGAGCAACACAAGCAAAGCATTGTTTTCTTCTCAAGGTCTCATATCCTAAAGGCAAATATTTACTATAAAAATTGTTTGAAAACCCCACTCAAGCATGCACAGTCATCTTCCTTTCAATTCCACATCAAACTGTGTAACCAGGCACACAGAACTCCTTCCTGTGGACATGCCATCCATCTGGATAGCCAAGTCCTTCACACACACCCCACCGTTCCTACATCCAAGATGCCTGTTTGCTGACTAACCCTCAGAGTGCCGCTCTGAGACCCACCCCATTCTGCTGATTCTTCTGTGACCTCATCTCTTCAGGAAAAGGTGTTGTATCACCCATTAAGAATTCCCCTCGCTATTCCCCTATCAAGTAATTCCCACCTTATTTGTTAGCCTTGTTTAATTGCTTAGCGTATGAATGTGCATGTGTATGCTGTCATTATTGTTTTGCTTTCGAAATAAAGATTGTTACTGTACTATATAGCATTTGTATGCTCCCTATTACAAAGGTCACAAGATCCTGCTATGTTTACCCCCCTCTTTGCATAGCCACAGCGAGTACATTAATTCCCCACTTTAATATCAATATGACCCCTGAGCATAGAGGGTATCACATGGACTCCCTTCCCATGAATCAAGATTGCGGCCATGAGTATGGGATGCTAATACTCCCTCCAATGATAACGTCTCTGCACATCTGTAACTTTAAACAGTTGGAAGGGTGACCTTCCACTTGTAAAAAAAAGGTGGGGATTTTTCCACCTCAGTACAGCACACTGTTGCTCCTTTAGAATGCCAAAATGGCACTGCCGGGATCTGCAACAAGAAAGCCCACCCCCTGCTTGCATGATGGACCAAACAGCTTTCAACTTTCGCCTTTGCCCAGAAAGTGCAGTGCTGCAGATCACATGACCAGCAAAGCTCATCTCCCCACAATTTATCAAAAACTTCATGGAGAACTTCAAAGTCTCTTAGGGCAGAGTTTATGGCATTTCCCTCTCCTTCCCAATACTGCAAATCTCCTATGTGGCTCATTGGGACAACAGGTATTTTCCCCGAATTCTATTAGGGATATTTTAACCATCTAGAAAACCTCAAAAAGACAGTTGCAACATATCATGACTGGCCTATAGAATCAGGGCCTTACACGTCAACAAATCTAGGTCATTAACCTCACCCCCAGCTAAATGACCAAAAGATGTGGAGAGGCCACTGGTGCTCCCCAAACAACATTGTTATCAAGCCATGCCACCAAAGGCCCCTCTTTCCTAGCCATTCAACCATAGACAGATGACCGAGACATGAAGCCGCTGGGAGAGATCATTCGGAGGCATGGAGTGTGTTGTCATCAGTATGCTGATGACACCCAGATATACTTCTCCATGTCTCGGTCATCAGCTTCGACTTCAGATGGCATCTCTCCTCTCAATGATTGTCTTAAAGCAGTAATGGACTGGATGAGGAAAAACAAATTGAGACTGAATCCAGACAAAACGGAGGTACTAACAGTTACAGGCCCAAAACCAGGTCTGGGAATACAACTTCCAGTCCTGGATGGAACTACACTCTCCTCCAAAGACTGTGTTCGCAGTCTGGGGGTGCTCCTGGACCCAACGCTCCAGATGTCTAATCAGGTAAATGCGACGGTCAGGAGTGCCTGTTATCAACTTCGGCTGATACGCCAGCTGCGCCGTTGCCTGGAAACTAGGGACCTCGAAACTGTGGTACATGCACTGGTAACCTTCCGTCTGGATTTCTGTAATGCGCTCTACATGGGGCTACCCTTGTGCTTAACTCGGAAACTTCAACTAGTTCAGAACATGGCAGCCAGGTTGATTTCTGGTGTTTCCAGAAGAGAGCATATAACACCTGTGCTAAAAGCTCTCCACTGGCTGCCTATTCGCTTCCGGGCACAGTACAAGGTGTTGGTTATAACCTTTAAAGCCCTGCATGGCTTGGGTCCAACCTACCTCCGGGACCACCTCCTTCCGTACGACCCTCCCCGCGCACTTCGGTCCTCTGGGAGGAATCTGTTACAGCCTATGAAAACAAGGCTGTCGGTGACGTCCCAGAGGGCCTTCTCCGCTGTTGCTCCCAGATTATGGAATGGCCTGCCGGATGAGATCCGTCTTATTAACACCTTAGACGGCTGTAAAAAAGCTGTCAAGACGGATCTTTTCCGGCAGGCCTTTCCTGAATAACTATCCCGGCCCAAGACTCGGTTGTCCTCCCTGAGCTGTAATCATTTTTTTTAATCATTTTTTTTAAACTATTGTATGTTTTAATATTTTTCTAATTTACTGTATGTTTTTAATCTTTTATAGTTTAATATTATTTTAAGGGGGGGGTGGGCTAGGGTACTGTGACTATGGAGTTTTTATATTGTAAGCCGCCCCGATTGCGTTGCAGAGGGGCGGGATAGAAATAAAATTTTATTATTATTATTATTATTATTATTCAATCCCAAGTAGGATCTGAAATGACAATTGCAGGCCTGGTGAGTGATACTATGCCTGCAGATCAGGACTCCATGCCTCACCTGCCATGACCCAGAATCTGAAAGAAACAACAAAAGCAACAGCAAAATAGTAATATTGAAAAGGGCAAATATATCTCTGGTATGACAAAGACCACCAGTGCCTAATCCTCTGAATATGTTGTGGACCCAGGCCCATTGCTGACACAGTAGATGCAACTCCCAATCCAGAATAAATCTGTACCAAGTTTAACCCCTTAAAATCCCAGCAAGGTTAAGGCCCTGGAAGTGATGGAACAGAATTAGTAATGTGTGACAAATCAGCATGGCAAAACAAGGGGCTGGCACTATGACCAGACATAGTGACTGGTCAGTGCAGGTCTGCAACTGCAAACAGGCCCCAGATGAGCCTGTTTTGGATGAGCAAATGGTGAGAGCTATGTGTTGTCTTCCTAAGCAAAGGTCCTAGAACTCTAAGGCTTTACTAGACGGGAAATCATTCCTGCATATATAAAGAAAGCTCATGTCCCATTGACCTTGCATTTCCTCAACTTAGAATCATAGAATCATAGAATTGCAGAGTTGGAAGAGACCACGAGGGCCATCCAGTCCAACCCCCTGCCACGCAGGAAATCACAATCAAAGCATCCCCGACAGATGGCCATCCAGCCTCTGTTTAAAGACCTCCAAGGAAGGAGACCCCACCACACTCCGAGGGAGTGTGTTCCACTGCCGAACAGCTCTTACTGTCAAAAAGTTCCTCCTCATGTTGAGGTGGAATCTCTGTTCCTGGAGCTTGCACCCATTGCTCCGTGTTCCAGTCTCTGGAGCAGCAGAAAACAAGCCTGCTCCATCCTCAGCGTGACATCCCTTCAAATACTTAAACAGGGCTATCATATCGCCTCTAAACCGTCTTTTTTCCAGGCTAAACATACCCAGCTCCCTAAGTCTCTCCTCATAAGGCATTGTTTCCATACCTTTCACCATTTTAGTTGCCCTTCTCTGGACACGCTCCAATTTGTCAATATCCTTTCTGAATTGTGGTGCCCAGAACTGGACACAGTATTCTAAGTGAGGTCTGACCAAGGCAGAATAGAGTGGCACTATTACTTCCCTTGTCATCCATCTCCTCCTTCTTTATTCTCTACCACATGATAAAACAGGCTGAACAGAACCACATAACCATCCCTTGTGATCACCCAAAGGAAGTATCTGCTTCTCCATAAGGGATGGCCAAATAGGGAACCACATTATAAACACCACTGGATGAAGGTGTCGTATGCTCCAGTCAGCAGGTGTCAGAAGGCTGGAGTGCAAGAGCTGTTGGGTAGTTAATCCAGTCCAGATCAGTTACAGATTATCCAGCAGGATGAAAGGAGAAACAAGAGGGTCGCTGTCAGCCAGTCCAGAAGTCATATAGCAAGCACTATCCAGATAAACACAGCCAGCGAGGGGTAAAACAAAACCGTAAATTATACTCAGTCCAAGGTCAAGAAAACACAAATACCAAGGAGTATTGCCAATCATCAAGATAGAATGGTTGCAAACAAAAAACCCACCAGAGAGAGGCTGAGAGATTTATAGACAGCTGTCTCAATACACCAGGTGCTTAATTAGTCAGTGTCTGCTATTTAACAGCCACTGGGATCAGCATAATCTCTCCTTGTCTCTTTGACACTCAGCAAAGGATGGTAATGTGTCCTCGTTATCTGCCACCTTCTGCTGGGAAGTAGGACCTCCCCCTCTGCCTCAATCCCCAGCTCCTCAGACTTACAGAGACCACTATTATCATGTGCTGTAGATTCTTGGCAATCTGACTCCTTTGTGTCTGAATCTTCCAACTCCAGAGGGTGAGTTATGACAGAAGGGACCATAGCTCCTCAAGCCCTGCCCTGCTTGTGAGTTGCCACATTAGGGGGATAATTGAACCAGGGAGACCATCAAGGCTGTGCCCATGCCCATGTAGGTTGTGTGATCAGCCCAGTCCCTGTCGCTCCTGAAGTACTGCCAGTACCCTGCATACTAGGATGTCCAATCAGCATGCTCCAAGGTCCCTAGGGCCAGCAATAGCTCCCAGAAATAGCACTACCTAAGTCAGGAGCCTCACCCAAACCCATTTGAGCTGCTGAGGTATCAGCCAAGGTCACTCAATGAAGCTGCAGACACCATATCTTCTCCATCAGCAGCTGTAGCAGGTTCTGTGGGCTCCTCCTGTCACCTCTATCTCTCTAGGGCATCAAGATGGGCCAAGATTTGATTAGTAACCCTCACCTTATTAGCTACCCTGGGCACCTTTCCTGGGTGCTTTTTGGAAAGGTGGAAGAAACTACTTTAGGGAAGACTTGGCCTCCTCTAAGTCCTCCAGCCTGGCCAAAATGGCTGCCAAAGTACTACCCGTCTCATCTTCCTCAGAAGATAAGGATACTTCCAGAGGCAGGCATGTTAATAGTTGCCTCTTTGCTGGGTCCTTACCCTTTGATCTCCCACTGCCTTTCTTGGGCCCCATAACCAAATCTACACCAGGACCATAGTCCTAGTCCCACACTCAACTGCCTAGGGACTACCTGTTTGCTGAGGCTACCGAAGCAAACCCCCAGGGAACCCAGCAGACCCCTGGCAGGCATACCTGTGTCCAAAAAGCTCCTACCAAGCCTACAGATACTAGATGGCCTAGCTTAATGGTCCAACTGCAACCTAAACAAAGGCCCAGGTGGGGCCTGTGAAGCCTATCCATGGCCCACTGGTGCCTATATCTCACCCAGGCTTAACAGAGGCCTAGAGGTCTAGTAAAACTCCAAAGGCTGACCAGCATAACTAGGGCCTAATCAGCTGACAATGAGGGGTCTAAGAGGCCAACGGGGGCCTATAGGCCTTATCAGAGGCAAAAAGGCCTGGCACAATTCTACAGGCCCAAAAAGAGCCTAAAGGCCTTGTTGATGCCCTACAAGTCTGGCTCAATATCCAGAAACCAGCAGACCTAACTGTAGGGGGTGTGTGAGTAGCCTATGGGCCTAGTCAAGGACTAAAGGTGTACGCACAGACTAACAGTCTAAGACCCATTCGCTTTTGCAATCACTTATCAGTAAGGATGGAAAGAATTTTCAAATATATTCAACAATGGTTGAAAAATGTGTTTCTCAAACATCTGAAAATCCTGACAAAGAGAATCTTGAGTTGTGTCTACATTGGCAGAAAAAAAACCAAATGGAATTTGAACTGCTCTGGCCTGGAGCTGCACCCAGATTCACCCTGTTAGCGCCATACCGATTTGGTTTATGTCTAAGCAACATTGTATCAATAGCCACACATGTTCCCTTGCCAAAACCCAAATCAGCACTGTTTTCTTGCTGCTGCTGTGTTTTTCTCCTTGGGTCTGCAGCCGCTGCCTTCCTGGCTAAGCACCTCCATGGCAGAGCCCCATTGGCATGCAATCACTTCCTCTGAGGTCAAAACAAGATGCTGAGCCATGAGATCAATGGTGAGGGGTTGATCAGACCACCCGATCACCATGGACTACATGGCTGGGCACCTGTTTCTGACCTCAAAGCAAGTGACTGCACACCAGCAGGACTCTGCATTCCCGGCCAAGCACCATCCTAGCAAAGCTCCACAAGCATACAGTCTCTGAGGTCAGAATGAGGCACCCAGACATGTAATCAATGATGAGAGGTAGCCCTATTGATCCCCCTCACCATTTCTCTCATGGTTGGTTCCTCTTTCTGACCTCACAGAAAATGACTGCATGCAAGTGGGCCTCTACCGTGGAGGTGCTTAGCCAGGAATGGGGTGTCAGTGGCTCCGGGGAGAAGGAGGCATTCATGTTTTGTGTGTCTGGGCTCATTTGGGAGAAGATTATGGCCCTAGATCATTACTGCAAAACAACCCCAACAACTACCACTGAACATCTAGCAAAAAATGGCAGTGCTTGCCATCTGAAAATGCAATTCCACCCTGATCCAGATGGCTACACGTACAATAGCCCAGTAAAGGCTGTTTTTTCCTGGGACAAAAGGTGATTTTTTTAAAAATCGCATTAAAGGCTAAAAGAAGCGCTTTTCCTTTTCCTTATGTTGTATGTTCCTATGACACCAGATTCAAGGTGGGTACAGATTTTTTTCATGTAGACTGGCCCCTCAACTGATGAAAATCTTTCAGGATATAGTCAGCCAGAATTTACACATGGACACAATTTCTGCTCAAGAAACAGCATGTTCTGCATTTTCTGCACAGAGAAAGCTATTTTTGCATGAGTGTGTGGGGTGTGTGTGGGGAGAGGGAGGTGCTAATTTTGTGCAGAATAAATTTTGAACTGCAAATAGCTTTCAAAAACTGCTGTTTTTTCAGACTTTCTCACAGCAGGAGGAAAATCGGTAAAGTTATTCACTGCTTCCTTCAAGAATGAAATTAGTGAAGAATTACATCCCTCCTCATTAATCAGGATTGAGTGGGGTTGTGTTTTTTTCATCCATAGTATTTGGAGGGGTGGCAGCCTCAAAACCTTCTCTGGAACAGATAAATTACCACAAGTGGTAAGAGAAAAGAAATTATACGTGTTTAAAGATGAGTGGAAACAGACTAAAGACTACCTCAAAGAGATATGGGGTAGCTGGATTAATCAGGGGGTTCTTGTTTAGAGGAGGGGGGGGATGAGGATTATACCTGTTCCAAACAAATTCAAATCTGGGTTGATGTAAAAATATAACTTATGTTGTTTAGAAAAGACATAACAGCATAAATGAAAAAGCTGCAAAACTCAATGGGAAGTAACGACTGGTGTATGAGTGTGAAATGGGTGGAAGTAAGAATAGATGATGATAAGGATGAAAAGAATTTTTATGTTTTTTAAAAAGTAAAAAGCTGAGAAAGTAAAAAGCATTGATTTGGATAAGGGTTTTTGTATAATGGAATGTTAAAGTTGAATTTGTTTTCCTTTATAAAAATTATATGGGGAAAAAACCTTCTCTGGAGACTGGAAAACCCCCCCTGTAAAACATAGGACTGCAATAGGGAGGGGAGGCGAAAGTCGTCTCTTGCTAATGCTCAGGTATTAGAATGACACTGAATTTACATCATGGTTTTCAAAAATACTGAGCAGTTATTTGACCTTGCATGTCCTATTGTCCCTTCTTCCAGACAATATAGGGTAGCTACTGATTGTCAGTTATAAAGCTATTGCTCAGCCATTTAAGGAATATTCATTTCACATGACATTTGCCTACTGATAACTTTTTTTTTTTTTTAAAAAAAGATACCTGTAATTTGGCTAGGCCACTGTTTCTGGAAAGTGACTATGCAATATTTGCTTAAGGAAAGGAATATGACATACATTCATCACATACGTTCATCAGCTATGCTTCCTTTAATTAGGGGAATGCTTGTGTTTGCAATGATGAATTTGCCTATATTGAGATGAGGGTTTCCAGGACTATGTGAAGAGGCCTAGAACAGAGCTTCAAATGATACTTATAAAATGGAAATAGTTATTTCATTCATTACTCTTATCACATAATTCATTGTTACTGCAGGTCAAAAAGGCAACTCAACTGGTTACTCATAACAAACAGGTATTATTGTGCTATTGAAAAATACAAGGAAAACCCTCTGGGCCTCCCAAGGGGTCAGTTCATATACTGCTACCAGAAGACAATACAAACCTAACTGTTTTGGCTGAAGTTTTAAGCACTACCCTTTGTCTTCTCACTCCTATTGATCAGACAGAGTCAGCA
Organism: Gambelia wislizenii; assembly: GCA_030847615.1. Classification (NCBI taxonomy): domain Eukaryota; kingdom Metazoa; phylum Chordata; class Lepidosauria; order Squamata; family Crotaphytidae; genus Gambelia; species Gambelia wislizenii. The sequence continues at coordinate 170,621,483 of JAUMIR010000002.1, forward strand.
CATATACCAAATAATGAATACAGACAACCCATTCTTGTTCCACTAAAAATACTGCATTTTTAAGTATTTTAAGTAGCTGGCTAGGGACCTGGTCCTGCATTGGCAATGGCTATAGTTTTACTAAATGAGTGGTGATAGCTACAGCTTTCCACTTCAGAAGGAACACACGTGTTACAGATATCTATGAAAAATTTCACAAGGATTATGTGATGAATACTTCCATTTCTTTACATTTCCCGTAATTATCTGTTATGCTTTCTCTTCCCATTATACTGAATATATTCTATGCTATTCTATTTCACAAGCCACGTTTTTGTATCTCTAGTCTAATTTTATTAAGATGTTCTGTGTGTGTACCTAACAGATATATGTATAAAGAACTGTTCAGAAAGAGATAGCCGGATTTTCATGTTGAAATACTGTCTACTTTTATTAATACATCAACAAGTAATCAGAGGCCAAAGATCATTACTCCTAGCGGCACAAAAGGCCTTTTAAATTAATTCTTTTAAAATTGAATTACAATGTTTTACATACTCTTTATAAATTAAATTAATCTTTTAAAATTAAATTAAAATGGTTAATTAACCTCTGGTCTTATGCTTAAGAATGCGTCTTTACTTACTGTTCATACTTGAATGTCAATGAATTCTTTAATTTGTCACTACCAAGGCTGTCATTTTCTGAGTGAAACTCTGAACCATATGTACAGTACACATGTTCAGGTGTGATTTACTATTATATTGCAAGTTGTCCTGCTAACTATTTTAAATTAAATTGGAACAGAACAAGATTTCCAATGAAATAATTTTAGCCCAACACAATGCATTTACACTGTATATTCCAGTATTTAACCAAATAATGCAGTAATACTGTATCACTGTATTAACCATATATTATTGTATGTATTGACCCAATACATTCAGAAATTCTTTAAAAAATTATGTTCATATACTGGGGAAAAAATCCATATGCATTAAAAGAAAGACACTATCCCCATCATCACCCAGAAGCATTAAGGAAAATACAGGGAGACCAAACATAAAGTAATCAACTTATTCAGAGCCCCATTCAGAGTTTTGAAAATTACTTTATAAACATACAGTAATTTGTTCCTGTTACTCATTATAATTTTAAAGAAAGTTATTCAATAGAGTCTTTTAAAAATAGCTTGTTGAAATACTCACACACTACTTGTTGCATTTGAAGTAATTTTTCATTGTCTTTTTTTGGGCATAAGAACATGACTCTTACATGAAAAATTCATGTAAAAGTTCCTCTAAAAAGCCCCCAAATTCCCTGAAAATTTTAAGTGTAACTAGAAAATGCTACTCATATCAATATAGTAACTTTCATCATGTCCATTGTGTTACATTTGAAATATTAATTCTCTATGGCCTTGTTTCCAAGAAAAAGTGATTCACAGAAAGTAGCATTGTTGTTTGTAGTTCATCATTCCTAAGCTCTGGCCAGGTTTGGCTCACACTAGCAGGAGAGGGGGAGTGGAGCTCCATGGTCAATCAGACATGCCATCTCCATCTTATTCTCTCTCTCCTCTAATTTTCTCCCCCCCCCACTATAATGTAATTCTATGTTCTGGTGGAGCATGTTTCGGGGCCTGTCTATAAAAGGCAGAAAATATGGATTGATGCACACTAACACAAATTTGAAGCAGCTTCTAATTGTTTTAATGGTTTTCTGGCAAAACTGCAGGCATGTGAAGCTATTCACTTTTGCTGTCCCAGTCAGCATGCCTGCGAATTAAGATGGCTGGTGTGAGTGAATTACTCATGTTTTTATTACCACCAGTTCCTGCCGCCAGACAGTATTTTTTTTAATTTTATAATTTAATATTATTTTAAAGGGTGGGTGGGCTAGGGTATTATGATTATGGAATTTTTATATTGTAAGCCGCCCCGATTGCGTTGCAGAGGGGCGGGATAGAAATAAAATTGTATTTATTATTATTATTATCATTATTATTATCATTATTATTATTATTATTATATCTAAGGTGGCTTCCACAGGTATAGCTAACAAGGAGTGGACAAAATGAAGGACAAAATGAAGGCATTTCCCCTGAACTAAAAAAGAAATGAAATTTTCCTTCAGTCCCCAAATACAGATGGTGGGACATTGAAAATTCTTCACACGTAAAACTTCCATATTTGCTATGTTTGCATTATCTTGGTACACTTGCCTGCCCCTTTTCTTGGGATGCCTAAAACTATATTTTTAAATACTTAACTGCAGTTTTAAGTTACTGAAGTGCTAGAAATGTGTGGACTGAATTTCAGTTTCATGGCAGGGAGGAAGAATTCTTATTTGAGGAAACACTGTCCACATTTTGCCATCCCCACTCCCCTACAGTAATACCCCTGGTTGCACCTCTTGATCAGAAACATGAGTATTGTGCAAAAATGGCAGTGGGACGTCTAATTGCTGACAGTATTATAACTGAAGCTGAGAGGGAAGCATACATGTGGTATTGGGAGGTTTGGGATATGGCTCCCACACCTTGATCAGTACACACTGTGGCATTCAGTCTGAACATGTGAGGACTAACAGGGTGGAGAAAGTGAAGATGCATACAGAAGTTTCCCATTTTTCCTCTATGTGGTATCCCAGCCATTTCTATTCTTGAAAGGCCTACTTACATTTGTTTGAACTTCACTAGACTCTTACAAATGTTTGGCAACCTTGCTGAAGTTCTCAGCATGGGAGCTCCCATCTGCTCCCCCATGTTTAGGTCTCAGGAGAGCAAGATGTATTCTGCATAGAGCTTGGGTGTTATCTGAATGAGGATTCGTAGCAGTTAATCGACATATTTGATTAACATATTTAATTAACTTCAGAGTTCCCATTCTGTCACCATCCCACATTTTCCCCTCTATCTCTTTAGAAAAGTAATAGTAGTGGTAGTTTCACATTGTGTTAATTTGGAGACCAGATTTACTTTTAAAGAAGAGAAAGTCTGGGCTCTTACAGAACACAGTTTTGTCAGAAAAAGCATTACATATGCTCCAGTTCATATATATATATATATGGGGAACTCTTCCAGCCTACAAGCTCAGCAAAGCCACATTCAGAGGTAGGGATGGGGTAAAGAATCATAACCAAAACTGGAAAAGCAAAAAGCAGGCTAAAAGTGTGAAATCAGATTGGTTTCCAAGTAAACAAAAACAAAAACAAATAATCACATCCTTCAATAAGCAAGTATAGCTAAAATCATGAATAAATACATCCCAACTTACTGTTCAAATCACTCATAAGGACTTGTTCTTTAAAATGTCTTTCTGAAAGCCTTTCCATGTGCCTTAAGGATGGATGTTTAAGGCACTCTGACATGGAAAGGCTTTTCATGGGAGTAATTGTGTCCTATAACATTAGGTCATTATGTGAAGCTGAAGGCTTTCATGGCCAGCATCCATAGGTTTTTTGTGTGTTTTTTCTGGATTGTGAGGCCTGTTCTAGAAGAGGCCTACTGACATTTTCACCTGCATCTGTGGCTGGCATCTTCAGACTGGGCCAGCCAGAAAAATCAGCAGTAGCAGAACATGTTATAAACCAACCTGGACACAAAACATTATTTAAAAAAAACAAAAATTCTGGACCAGGCCAACAACTATCATGTCAGAATGCACAGAGAAGCTATTGAAATCCACAAACACCTGAACAATTTCAACAGGAAAGAAGAAATTCTTAAAGTAAACGAAGTTCAGCTACCAGTCCTGAAAAACACCCAATATCAAAACTCAACACATGCAAATGAACTTCACTCAGGGACAGGAAGATTTCTAGCAGACAATGGACTATTAGCCAAACAGACACTAATCCTCCTGGCATATCCTCTCACCCTAGGAACTAGCCATTCAAATACACAAATTTACATATCCTCTCCAACAGGGACTCACAGTATATAAACCCCACACTCCCGTACACCATTCTCTGAAGATGCCAGCCACAGATGCAGGCAAAACATCAGGAATAAAACTCTTCCAGAACACGGCCTCACAGCCCGGGGAAAAAAAAACCCATGAAAAACCTATTAGGTCATTATGTCTTAGCTTGCATCACTCTCAATAAAACATACAAACTGATAGTGACTTGCACTGATTCCAATGCAAGATAGGTTACTTTTTTCATGCTTCATTTAAGCAAATTTAAAACTGAGGTGACAGAAAGTTTGATTGAGAAATAAATAAGGCTCAAACCATGCAATCCTGAACTGGCATGCCATCATGCATGAGAACTGAAGGATCATAGTTCTCAATAACCTTCAATTTCCAAGGGAATGGAAGTACCATTTGGACTTCCACAGAAGATTCCTAATTTTTATATTTTGAAATCTTTGCCTTCTTACTTCTTCACTGGATCTACTTCATGCTAAATCTAAACTAAACAAAAATAAGACATATATTTTAATTTATGTTATTTTAAAGCTATTTTTAAGCCAATCTGCTCCATAATTTTTAGTAACTTGCGTTACAAAAGTGCAAGCAGCTTAGAAACTGCAGGCCAGTTCGTATGCAGTGGACCTGAACTCCATTAGTGTTCTTTCCCCCTTTTCTTTATCTAGCAAAGTTAGCTTTTGGCTACTTCATTACTTTTACATTATAGGGATGGTAGATGGGTTTGAGGAAATAAGATTGGTATATGTTTGCTACTTAAGTAATTCATCAAATTTTCCATAAGCAATTGGAATTTTTAGGAAGTGTTCAGGAAATTTCTGTGGAAGATAACTAATTAGAAAAATGGCAACTATCAAATTTCAACCAGGCATGAGATTGCCCTAAAAGCATATGTAAGGCCAGGCAATAAACATTAAACTTTAGCCTGGAAACTTTGGGCTGAAATTCTGTACAAGCAGAGCTTGGAATGTTAACCTTTAGAAGGAACTAGTTTTGTTACTCATTACTCTGATAACTCAACAGGTCTTCGCTTGTTACTGTTACTGGAGTAACTCATTACATTAGTCAATATTAACATGCTACAGTTACTGTTGTGCGATTGAAAATATAGGAAATACATTCTGGTTGACTCCAATCCTACCATTATAATTCTAAATGGAGCATCCAGCCTGTACTGTCCCTACGCTGCACACAGGCAATTATATCTAATTTGAGTGGACATGGAAGGAGTCACTCACTCAGTCCATCTTCCTTCCACATCTCCCTCTTTCACTAAAGGACTCTATTGCAGATCATGTTTCCTGTTTTTAATATATATCCTTCCCACTGATGACTCCTCTGCTCCTTAGTAGCTGCACAACAACCCACAAAGAGATAGGAGGAGGCAGCTATGTATGTGACATTTTCTCCTACTGCTCCAATTTCTCAGACTGAGGGCTCATCTACACAGGCCAGAATACTCCCCACTGGGCCATTTTGGCAATGGATCTGGCCTGTTCCGCTCCCATTAATTGAATGAAACAGGATGGAGTCAGACCACCATGCCAGCCAAACAGGATGGAGTCAGACCACTATTGCCACAACCGCTGCCATCTGCGTCACTCTCTCTGAAGCCAGGAAGCTGGCCCACAGCACGTGATCAAGGCCCCCTGCATGTAATCAGCCTTGGTCACATGTTGTGGGATTCTCTTTTGGCTTTGGAGAGAGTGAAATAGATGGCAGCTGCAGCTATGGGCTGACATGCCAGTATGGGCTCCTGTGGTCACATGGGACCCAATCCAGTTGAGACCATTTTACCCAGATATTTTACTAAAATGTTTTATCAGGCTTCGCCCTGTCCTCCCCTGTCTTAGCTCCATCTTTGCTCCGGGGGTTGTGAGGACTGCCTAGGAGCAATATGGAGCAAAAGCCCCGCACTGTTTGGACTTCATGGCTCTAAGATGAGGGCAAGACAGGGTAATTAGACCATCTAGACAAACCCTGAGTCAGAGCACACCCAGTAATGAGTAACAGGCAAAAGTTCCACTATGTAACACTGAGAAGTAGGAAATTACAGACTTGGTTATTACACTAAAAATGTAACACCATTCTAGTTTGCTACTGAAAAAGTAATTAGTTACCAGAGTAACTGTTGACAAGCAACACACTACTTCCAGGACATGTGTAGTAGGAGTAAGGCATATTCAACTTAGTGTAACTTACTTTTGAGTAGACATGTAGAGGACTAAACTCTTAGTCACTGAATTCAAGCTGTAAACAATTCTGTGCAAATTTATTTTCTGTACACTCACATGAAAGTATGGGAAACTGTTCATGTACCTTTCCTAAAATTAATGACTTCAATATGATTGTTTAATTTTAATATAAAGGCTGATGCTCTCTCTCTCTGGCTTTTTTTCGCAAACAAAGATTCAGGAAGGACTCATCCCGTGCTTTCTGCAAGCGTGCTGATGACTAAAAAGGCCAATCCAAGATAAACAAGTCCAGTTGCAGAAAGCAAGCGGAAGGTCTCCTTGGGTGATGTTTCCAGGTTGTGATTCTTTCTGCATTGTTGCTTGATGCACAAACTGATTAATTCTGAAATCTTTGAATTCAAACCCTAGTTTAATTGTGGTGTTCACTGAATGGTATGATTACTTACTGGGAAACATATTATACCCTTTCATTTTCATCAGAACATATTTGTTCAGAAACAGTGCATTAAAACACATTCACACATACGCGAAACATTCAAACTATGGTGCATTAAGTATTGTAATGATTATTAAAATTATTAACACATTTTCTGGTTGATCCCATATCAGAACTTCCTAATTATGTGTGGACTATTCTGCCTTCACCCTCCCAACACAGTAGTAAATATTTTAATTATTTTTTATTTCATTGGTTAAGATTTAAGCACATACTTAGCTCTCTGTTGAATTCAATAGGATTTAAATGCATAAGCTTTGTGGAAGTATGCCCACTGAATTCTGATTCCAAAGAAATGTTGTTCTCATTATTATAAATTAAGACAATGATCAAGCAAAAGAACATATATTTGGTAACTGAGGCTTGATACCAAAGAGAAAGAAAAAAAAAACACTTTCACTCAGAACTGATTAGTGAAGAAATGATACAAATAAAGAAAAAGGGAAAATGGAATGAAGTGGGGAAACAGAAGAAAGTTGGAAGAGGGAATCTAGCCAATGCCAACTGTAAGAACCAGTGAGTTTAGCAGTTTGAACACTGCACTATGACTTTGGAGAGCACGGTTTGGGTGAGATTGGGCAAATGACACTTTCTCATCCTCAGATGCAAAGGTAAACACCCCTCTGAGCAAATCTTGCCAAGGAAACCTCATGATAGATATACCTTAGGGTCAGCATAAGTCAGAAATGACTTGAAAGCACACGCAACAACAATGCCAACTGTGAATCATTGACGCCCCCTTGTCGTGGGAGAGAGGCTTGCGTACCCTAATGATGTTTTGAGCTATGCTGGCGGTGGCATAATAGCCACTGGTAGGGTCTCCCATGCCAGACAGGTCAAAACCGAAGGTTCTGACAAAGAGTGTCAAAGGGCAGGATGGGCTCTCTAGCCTTGTGGCAACCGTCCTAGGAGAAGGAAAACTCTAATCCCAAACCCGGGCAGATGGTTCTCATCCAACCCTGTAAGGTCAACCATCTAAGAGAAGGAAACTCTAATCAAACCTACGGTCTGAGGACCTCGCTGCCACGTCCATGCTTGCAAGGCCACGGCAGATGAATCTCTGGTTTAAAGGGTGAGGCCAGTTCTGTGCCCGCTGCGCTCCACCAGAAAAATCCATTGTACAGGCTCGAAGGACAAAAAGCCAGAGAGATTATATAAAATAATATTTGATTATTCTTTCACCAATTTGAAACATTGAGTGATGCTTCTTATTGTCTAGTTCAATGGTTCTTATCCTGTGGTCCGTGGATCCCCAGTGGGCTGCAATGTCCTCACAGGGGGTCTGCAAAGGCTTGACGGCTGTTCGGCCCACCTACTCCCCACAGTGGAACAGCCACATGACTGGAACCAAGGCAAAAGCTGGCTGGCTGGCTTGGCCTGCACATTGCCGTTCAATCCATTCCAGGCACAAACTTGCAGGAAAAAGCAGGAGGAAAGTCTTCCCTCCCCCTCTAGTGCCTCTGAGGGAAGTTTTAATGGATGGTGTAACTGTATTATTATTATTATTATTATTATTATTATTAATTTGTCATCATCATCATCAACAGCAACATCATTTATATATTGAGTTAGGGATTTGTGACAACAAAAGATATTTAAAGGATGTCCCTGGTAAAGAGAAGGTTAAGAGCCACTGGTCTAGTTGATTGGAGGATTCTACAGGTCACCTCAAAAATGCACAGAATGGGGATAATACGTATTACCACAAAATTAACTCTTTACTCAAATAGGTGAGGTAACCATTTTCATTTGCAAATTATGTATCATGTTCACAATCATTTTATCTAAGCAGCCTAAAGAGAAAAGGTGTCACCTTTAGCACCTAAGAGAGATCTTATGAGGAGCCACCCAAAGAATCTCAAGGAATCTATATAGGTTCCTTTCAGTTTTCAGACAATGTGTTGAATGGGAAGTAAAGAGCTTAACTTCTTTCTGGTCTGGGTCTCAGCACCTCTTGACTTCATTCAGATCATTTGATGACCAACACATGAAATAATGAGGCCAGATACAAAGCTCAGGTTAAAATAGGGTTCACTTCATTTATTCTATCACCTATTTAATCTTTATTCCTTGGGATATGCAAACTAGGGGGGAGACTCAATGCAGGAAAAACTGGAACCAATGGACTCACCCAGACCTACCTTCCCGCTTCCATGGGTGAAACACCAGAGTCCTGGGAGTTTCCCATCAATTGGGCTACCCCCTGGGCACCATCTGCTGGAAGCCAAAGCTCCAGGACAAGACACATCAAGTTGCATGACGTCTGGTGAGGGCTTAACCCTCGGGCTGGCCTCAAGGATAGTCTACTCCCTGCCCCAAGTCAAGTGACCTTCAAGGCTAGTTTGATACAGCCATCCTTCACCCAAAAGGAGTGCCATAGGTGTACAGCGAACTAACCCCCACAACCTGCCACAGATAAGGGAAAGTGTCTGCTTAGCCCCTATCCCCCACCAGCCTGGCTAATCATAGCCTTCACCCCTCATTGCATATCTACAAAGAATGACACTGATGTTAAAAGCAGGGTCTTACAACAACATTGTAGTGTATTCCTAGTGTGTTGTCTCTGTCTCAGCATATCAACACTCTGGTTAAAATAAACAAACAGAAATTAACATAAAATTAATTCTTGCTTTAACCTAGTGTCATTTCATGTGCAACCAGTTTCTGAACCATCTTGACCACCTCCTTCCCTTGTCTAAAGCTATATTCAGAAGGTGAAAGAGAGAGGCAGGGAAAACAGCATTGGCATATATAAACCCTCTCTAGACATGGAAAAAAATCCCTGAAAGTTCCAGGTTTTGCTCTTAGACAAACCAATTTTATTTTAGGGATCCACATGATGTTGTCCCCATCCTGAAGTTTTCCCAGTGAATGCCTCACATTGCCAGGGATTTTCATTCCCACCCCCTAGGTCAATTTAAGCTAATCCTCAAATGAAATGTACTTCTACATGGGTGTTTAAGATGGCTGCCACTAAGAAACACTGTGATTTTTTTTTTTTTGGAACCCATATTCAATAGAGATTAAGCAAGGGAAAGAGGAATGTTAGAAATAAAAGAAAATGATTCTAATGCTTAACTAGTGTAATATTAATGCTTAACTAGGATAAAGCACTTTGACACTTTGACTATAACTCCTGAATATTAATTAAAAAAGACTCCGTGGAAATTGGTGAAAGAGAAATTCTGAAATGTTGCCTGTCTAGACAGCGGCTCTTCTCTACTTTTAATTCACTCCTAAAGCCCTCTCCTTCACTTCTTCCTTCATCACTTTCTGCTGAAAATTTTGAAACTTTTTTCAGTACTAAAATTGAAACCATCCGTTCTCTCCCTGTTCCTGAATCCTCCTAATTATCATATCAGTTGCCCAGATGTTCTAAATTCTCTTCTCTCCCCCCCCCCGTCTTGTTAAATACCAATCCTATTGCTATTGGATGAATTATCTAAAATATTGAAGTCTTCAAATCCTCCTACCTGCTTTCTGGATCCCTGATGGCACAACGGTTAAGTGCCAGTACTGCAAGCCACAAGATTATGAGTTTGATCCCAGAATGCTCTAAGGCTGACTGGGCCTTCCATCCTTCTGTAGGTCAATAAAATGAGTACCCAGCTTGATGGGGGCAATTAGCTAAAAAAAAAATTGTCAACCACTTAGGGAGTGCTTCGGCACTGATAGCGGTATATAAATACCAATCCTATTGCTATTGGATCCTGTTCTTTCTCACTTTTAAATTACTATTTCCCCCACTATTCTCCCTTTTCTTTGTCATATTATTAATCTGTCCCTTTCCTCTGGTTCATTTCCTTGTGAGTTTAAACATGCCATGATCCCTCCAATCCCCAAGAAGTCTTCACTTGACCCATACTCTATCTCTAATTATTGTCCTATTTCACTGTTGCCCTTCCTCTCGAAAGTTGTAGAATGTGCTGTTTACGCATGGCACCTCACCTTTCTTTCTCAGGCCTCCACATTGGATCCTTTCCAGTCTGGATCTCACCCTTTACGTTCTACAGAAGTGTCGTCTACATGGCAAAATAAATATGAACAGCGTGTGAAAGATCAGCAATCTGTTCACACAGCCGTTCATATTTATACGTGTCATTCAGAGGAGGGTGGCAAAACTCACCCTAAAGTCCATGAGTGGCTCATCTGCCCCTTCGCCCAGATAAATCTGTGAGCTGTTCAAATTGTGCGACCTGTGTACAGCCACAGTCACACAGATTCGAACAGGCAGCGTTTTGATTGGCCATCCAGCATAGGGGGCAGGGCTTGCAAGAAGGGGTATCAGCTGCAGCCGTCATTTTTTTAAAAAGGTATAGCAGTGCCCAGCCAGAGGAAGAGGGAGCCAGAGCTACTAGCAGCAGGAGGAGGAGGGTGGCTCCTTGGTTCGCTGAATTACTTGCCCAGCCCCAGCCTCCTCTCCCACTGCCCTTGGCTGTCTGTGGGGAATGGAGCACATGGCAGCCTTACCTGCTGCAGCAGTAGAAACATCCGAGAAGCGACCAAAGGACTCTCCCTGCCTGCCTGCCTGCCTCTGCCTCCGCTGCCCTCTCCCTCCTCCTTCTCTGCCACCTCCTCCATTCCTCCAGTTACTCAGGTGCTATACCCCTGGGGTTTTGCATGCAACAGGAAGGAAACAGCGGGTGGCGCAGGGCTCCAGCAGTGGGGAAGGGGCAGCGGGAGTGCATGCGGTTTGGGCGCAGGCGGCAGGATGGGGAGGCCTCAGAGGGTTCCCTGTGGTCTGTTGGGAGAGTGGGGAGAAGGAGGAGGAGGGCCGCTGTGTTGGGTGGTTTGCAGGCACAATGTGGAAAGGGCCTGGAGGAGCCAAAGCTTGCCCTCCATACACTCTGCAGAACCTCCAGCCAGCACGGTGGACACTCGCCAGCTGGGCTAGGGGTCATGTGGAGTTTAGGGGGAACCTAAAAATCATGTGGGCAGTTCACATTTGTGTGAATGCCTGCCCTTTCATGTCTATATGTACCCCCCCCCCTTGTATAAACAGGACCAGAGAGAGCTCTCACAAAAATAACCGATCATCTCCTCCGGGCCAAGTCAAAAGGCCTATACTTCATCCTTATTCTCCTTGATCTTCTTTCTGCAGCCTTTGAAACAGTCAATCATGTTCTTCTGTTAGATTCTGTTAGAAGAACACAAGGGGGTGAGGTAAATCTGGGATATTTCTAGAGAGTTTGGATGCGAAACCATGAATATGCAGGTAAAATCAAAACAAAAAACCTTGAAAGTCTTGATAGTTCCAGATTTTTTCCCTTTCTGGATAAGGCCATAGTGGAGCCAAGCACAAGCCTACTAACCCAGCTGCAACTGTGCCTCTGCTCACCCCTGCCCTGCTTGCAAGCATTCAAATAAAGTCATTCCCTTTTGCAGTCACAACTGCCTAAATGCTTGTGGTATATTTACTTCTGGTTCTACTGCTTATGCTTACACCATGACCTATATACCATTGTAGTGCTAAGCCATAAGTAACAAAGAATAACAGAGCAGCTAGTGTAGGAATTTTCTGCAACTGCCACTAACCCTGTTAGTTTTCAATCTCCAATCTAAGGCCTCAGATAGACCATGATGGCAGCCACATACTCCTGGTGCAATGGTGCATCATTGTCCACATGCGGAAGCCAGGCCGACACTGTATCGGCCCCATTGGCCTATCCCATTGTCCCCAGTGCTGACGTTGCCTTGCCAGGCAAGTAGCTCCCTGTAAGAGCCAGGCTGTCACTGTCACCTCTGCTGAGGTCAGAACAGGGCACACAAACATGTGATCAACAAGGAAGGGGGTAGCCCTACCCCCTCCTTGTTGATTGTGTGAGTGCCCTGTTTCTGCCTTCAACAGAGGTGACACCACCAACCAGGCTTTCTACATCAGTGGCAAGAGCACAGGGAATGGATTTCATCTGTGCTGCCACCACCTCGTGAGCAGGAGACAAACAGTAGAGTATAAACTGGCTGTTTATGGACTCTCCCCTTTATTCTTGTTATCATTAGATAAAGATCAAGCTAAACAAATAGTTACTCAAAGAATAAAGGATATGGAGTTCCAGAATGAAATTAGTAGGCTACCACAAAACCATAGAGCCTGGATAGGTAGGGGAGTATGGGAACCAGCTAGATACCCGCAAAATATAATGTTTTCTAGGTTGAGAATTGCTTTCTTTAAATCCAGACTTAATATTCTTCCATCTGCACTACTTCAAGGCAGATACAACAAAGTCCCTGTAATAGAGCGCTTTTGCCCATGTGGAGAAATGGAAGTAGAAACTATTTTACATTTACTGTTACACTGTAAATTTTATGAGGATATTAGATTAACCTATATTGCCCCTATGATAGAAAAACTTCCAGGGTATACAGACAACGTCTATGTGAATTACTTATTCCAAGATTTAAATCCTTACGTTATGTCCACAGTTGCTAAATTTTGTGTTGTAGCAATGATAATAAGACAAATCCAGATAAAAGATATCTCCCCAACTTAAATGAACTACTGTTTTGGTATCATTATTAGTTTAAATTTGAAACTTTTTATCAATAAATGCTCAGGGGAAAGACAATTGTTATTTTATTATATCACCTCCCAAAAATGAGCCCTGGTGGCGCAGTGGTTAAATGCCAGTACTGCAAGCCACCACGTCGCAAGTTCGATTCCAGCTAGCTCCAAGGTTCACTCAGCCTTCCATCCTTTCGTAGGTCGGTAAATTCAGTACCCAGCTTGTGGGGGGCAATTAGCTAACACACATTGGAAACAGTTTGATGCAGTATAGATGTGTAAATAGCTATTGCTTAAAACAATTTGTAAGCCGCTCTGATAGCCTTGTGGCTGAAGAGCGGGGTATAAATAAATAAATAAATAAAATAGTACTCTACTGTGAACTCGCCAATGGTCAGTGTAAGAGGGGCGCTCCAAAAAAGTGATACAAGGACTCCCTGAAACAACATCTCAGGTTCGGCCAAATCGATCCCCAACAATGGTCCGCCCTGGCCTCACATCAGGAGATGGAGATGCACTATCCACAATGCTGCAGCCTTATTTTAGAACTCACTTGAAGTCTTGAAGAGAGAAGTCTTGAAGAGAAATGACAATGCAGAAAGAATCACAACCCAGAAACATCACCCAAGGAGACCTTCTGCTGTGCTTTCTGCAACCGGACTTGTTTATCTCGGATTGGCCTTTTTAGTCATCAGCGCACTTGCAGAAAGTGCGGGATGAGTCCTTCCTGAACCTTCAGTTGTGAAGAAAAGCCAGAGAGAGATAGTTTATTACATTTATTATATAAATATATTAGCTTTATTTTATAAGATAACAAAATACTAAATAAGGCATAGGTGATGGAATGCTTTATTATTATGTAGCATCTTGTAGCTTAATTACAGTTTTTTCTTTTAATTGTATTTTGTATTTGTTTTTAAATTTTGCTGGTCATTGACCAAATAAAATATATGTATATGAGCAGTAGCTCTGTGGAAAGCATTCCCAGTGCATCACTGCTTCTGATTAGGTCAGAACAGGGTGCCATGTGATCAACAAGGAAAGGGTGGAGGCACCCATTTCTGGTCTCAGCAGAAGAGGCGGTGCCAGGCATGCTTTCTACAGAGCTCCTGCTCACAAGGAGGTGGCAGCAGCAGCTCTGAAGGCAGGTCATTCCCTTTCCCTGCACTGCTCAGTGCAAGGAAGGAGGATGGTGCAGCTCTTGCTGTATGGATAACTGGATTGGCTGAATCAGACCCAGTCCAGCTGTCCACACAGCAACAGAACTCAAAGCCACTCTGGGAGTTCTGCAAAACATCAGACTTTCCCCCAACTTTGCTTAGTGTGGGGCACAGTCGGGTTAAGGGCTAAAAACCTCATTACCTCCCCAGGAGTAGCCATGCATTGTGAGGTCTGCCAGCACCTGATTTGGGGTGAGTACAACATTTTTGGCCCATGAGAACATGGCCTAAGCTGGTAGGTATCAGTGTGAACATATATACAACTTCCATGTGGCTTTTATATCTGAATCTCTAACCATAGACACACAAGAACCATTATCAAGAAGCCTGTTGTTGCGCCTCTTGCTTTTTACACTTGCCTACAGCTGGTGATGATTGGTATACTCTTGTTTACTTTAATGGATTACCAAGGTTTCAGTTTCATAGAAATTCCACAAAATGAGTAACCTGTCCCCTACTTCCCCTCTCTAGAGAGTCTGGGCCTCCAGGACAATGTAAAGGGAGGGGGAGATACTGGAGAGAGGTGGATCACCCAAAATCTGTTTGGAGATTACAGTAACTCAGTGGGAATGCAGACTGCTGCAGTTAATTCATTAAATTATTAATGATGGAGACATTTAAATGGAGACTACTGTACTGGATAGCCAGAGATTCAGATATCAAAAGCAGGGGGGAGACAGCATATTCCCCTCTAATCTAATTCCACTGCATATTGTTAGTCTCTTGCTTTTCACTCTATCCCTTCCAAAAACTCATAGTAGGAACAATGTCACTTCTATGTCCTATACTATGCTCAGAATAAAGATGGCACTATATTCATCTTAAATGTAACTCAGGGGAATATTTTCCTTTATTCTAATTAGTATTCTTTAAAATATTAACAGAAGCTCTGGAGACACACACACTGCATATTTGTAGTTGAAAAAGGAATCTGAAAATATATTAACAACACAATTGTATAGTTAAAATATGCATGCTTTACATGGAACACTGCTGAGATCTAAGAGTTCTGGGATTATTATTATTATTATTATTATTATTATTATTTTAGGGAGGGCAGGGAAGCTTCAAATTTAACAAAAGCAAACAAGCAAACAAAAGCATGGGCAGTTAACAGCAGCTATATTTGTGCAAAAGAAAGATGACTGTGCACTCTGCTCCATGTGCCAACTATTGCTGACCCACCATGGGAATAGAGACCAGATGCAAGAAATGGGTTGAATGCCACTTTATTAACCTATTTAACTGTGTTAAATTCTGTGAAGAGCAATAGGGGGAGCATCCTGGTGAGGGAGCAACTGAGGCAGGGGGCCCTAAGAGTGGTTTCCTTCTGCACCCTTGGGTCTCCTGACCCAACGAGGCAGGTCAAGAGTCCTTCCCTTCACCAAATTGATGCCAGAGGTGTTCAGTGTAATCTTACCCCCCCCCAAAGTACCTGACAAGTCACTGCCTATTTAAAGACTCAACATGAGACAATTGCCAAATCCCCCATGATACAGTGTAGGGTAGGCAAAACAACCTGAGGAAAAGGGAGAAAATTCCTACCTGGTCCTAAAGTGACCAGCAATGCCTACAGTGCACAAGGAGTGGCACATGGGTCCATCACCAATGTCAAAGAAGAATTGGAGGAGATCATAGCCTATAAACCCTCTGGCTCTGACCCCTCATGGCACTGTGTGTGTTACCTTTAACCCCTGGGCTCCCCCCTCCATTAGGCCCAGCAAATGCGCTACAGCACTGTGTGCCACAGGATTCGGACCTGGGATTTCCAGTTTGATCAACTCACAATCTATTCTGAAAGTTGTTACCTAAACTTCAAGACAGCTATCAATGCAGACATATTTGTAGAAACCTGGTATCCTCCTCCCCGTAGGAAATATGTGTTCTGCAATATTTTCATCCCAAACATATATAAACACAGATTAGCCCTCTCCTTCCCACTTTGTTGTTGCTGTTGTTCACCACCAATTTAGTTTTGACTTATGGTGACCCATGGGATGAGAGACCTCAAAAAGAGACGGTTATTAACCTTGCTCAGGTCTTGCAAACTGAGAGCCATGGCTTTCTTAATGGAACTAATCCATCTATAATGTGATCTTTCTATTTTCCACATGCCTTCAACTTTTACCAGCATTATCACCTTATCAAATGAGCCATATCATCTCAAGACATTTCTAATCTATGATAGCTTCAGTTTAGTCATTTTGGCTTCTAGTTCTAGTTCTACTTGATATGATCTGGTGCCCATTTATTTGTCTTTTTGGTAGTCCATGGTATCCATAGAATTCTCCTCCAGCACACCATTTCAAATGCACTGATTTCCCCCACCTTCCTTCTTTACTGCCTCCAATTTGTTCTGCTCCCTGGCACCATTCTATATCTTGTCTCATAGAAAACAACTTTTCCCCCCACATAAGCCCTGTAACTTAAAGTATCATACAGTTGGACCTCCACATTCACTGGAGTTAGGGGCATGGGACCCCTGCAAAAGTGGAAAAAAATGTGAATATCAAAGGGAGGGGGGCAAACCATATTTAACACACAATAAAGTATTATTCACGGATTCAACCCACTGTAGATGCCTTTGTGGTGGTGGGGTTCCTTCACAAACCAGAAGTGGGTGGCTGGCAGGTCTTGCCGCTGCCTCCGCTGCTGCCCTACACTATTTTTATTAGGAACTTATAAGCCTCACCACACGTTTGCAGTTTCTCTCAGTCTTGCAGAGCTTGTAGTCCCTATTGAAAATGGCATAGGGTAGCAGCACAGGCAGCAGCAAATAATCCACGAATAATCAAATCTGCAAAAGTTAATCCTGCAAATATGGTGTTCTGACTCTATTTGCAAAGTAAGCATATACATACAACACACATGTAATCACTTGTAAGAAATAATCTCATTTCAAATTATAGTTGGGGTGAGTAACTAATCTTTCAGATAGATTCTGCACCATTATACTCTATAGCTATATTAATTTCATATTCGTTATTGCTCATTTAACACATAGTACAACAAAATCATCAGCTATATGCATATAGTGAAATATTTTCCTTATATAGAACTTAGCATGGGGTGTGAAATTAACAGAGAAAAGTAAATGTAACTAGTTAATAATATTTGATAGCAGAAACCACCAGATATCTTAATCTCATAGTCATACAGTGATTAATTTGCCACAGAATACATCTTTCACCCTTCATTAGGAATAAGAAGAATTAAGTGTATAAAATAATTATTTACTTTTTGTGTGTTTAAATGATCCTTTCACAGAAATATGTTAAAAAATACGAGGTTGCACATATCAAAACTTCACTAAGTTTTGGATCTCCTCATAACGGGATCTCATAATATTTTTCTTCAGCTGTCAGAAAAGATCTTAATAACTATAACAGATTTATAGCTATATATTCTTCAGCTGTACTATTTTAAAACAAGGAATGATTGCATTTGCTCCAGTTATAGTCAACATATACCACCAAACTAAAACTAACCACTGATGTATTTTTAAAATGATGGACAGTTTAACAATATTCACTTTATATTATAGAAGAAAAGAGAAAACACTGTCTGAAAATCTAATCAGGAACTAAACAGAATGCTCATGTGACTGTTTTCTCAATAACAGGTATGTTTCTTTTGAGATAATAGCACCATATGTCAATAAATATCTGAATTGATTCTCTGTTTCTGCTGAAGAAATATTAACCAGGGCTAATATTTCTGCTTTGCATTATGTGCACATTGACAACTTCCCTTCTTTTTCAGATCAAGAATGACAGTAGCCACAATCACTGGTAATGTAATGGCATTATACAATCCATTTAAAAATTGTTTAGATAGCAAGATACTTAATAAATATAAATATAATTTAATTAGTCTTGTCTCTTGAAATGTTTGCCATCTGTGGTTATAGCTTTTGGTGTGGTCTACATACTATGAAAATGTCATTTGTTTTGCCTTATTAGAAATCCTCTTGAGTGGCTCTGTTTGGGACTGCTTAAAAGAAAACATATTTAGCAAAGAGTTTTTAAGAGCCTGAGTAATTTCCATAATTGTGACAATTGGCAAGATTTGATTTTCATGTTTCAAGACAAACAATCATTGGATTATTATCTGCAGTCTAAGCACTGGAGCCTAACCTCCTAATTAGGATGAAAAACTCTTGTCAGTTGCAAGCCTAGTAAGTCACAACAAGTCAATATTTTTAATAAGGATTAATTTAAGAAACTCTACAAGGTTGTCCTGGAAGCTGCTCTGGCATGTCTATTGATTAACATTGGGTATTACAATTCATAAAGGATTTATTACATAAAGTAACAATGTAAGTATATGGTTTTCGCTTATTAGCAACATTGCTTAAATGCACCATGTTTTGAAAACTACCAGTTCACAGAAAACATCCAAAGGCAACAGATATAGTGTAATTGTTCACTTCTCCATTGATTTTCAATAAAATTATACTGCTCAAGTTTGCAGATTGTGCCTTTTTCACAAACTAACCTCCAAGAGAAACTTCGCCTGCATTACAATCTCACTCAGTTGTTTTTCTCCTTGTTGACGTTCAGTGGAGATTTTCAGACTACACTGTTATAGTGTTACTATTCCACTTTAACTGCTCTGGCTTCCTCCTGTGGAATTCTGGGGTTTGTAGTTTAGTGAGGCCTAAGAGCTCTCTGGCTGAGAGTTGTAAATGCCCCTCCCTAAACTGCAAATCCCAGGATTCAAGAGGAGGCAGCCATAGCAAATAAAGCGGAATAATAACACTATGGGTGCGGCTATACGACCATAAAAAAATCCGTATGGGAGCCAAAAAATACGAACAGCCTGTCATTCGTATGCATACAAACCGACTATATGATTTTTACCCCCCTAAACTCCGTATGACTCCCTCTTCCCGAAGCTGGCTGGAGCGAGCAAGCAAAGTGGCAGTTTTAAATCTCCCGTCGCTTTTTTTTAAAAAAGGTTCCTGGTTTGCGGACAGTCAGTTTTCCGTATTTACAATATAAAATAAAAATTAAAAAATCATATAAATTCACGGACTTACCGGACGCTTGCTAGCCGGGAAACCAACATGGCAGCCTCTCCCAATTCCCCTCCATGCTAGCCCCGCCCCCTCTACTCGGCCAGCCAATCAGATTACCCTGCCTGTTTGTATGTGTGCGAACGGACCGTACAGACCCGTCAGCAATCTGAACGGCGTACAGATTTCTCTTTGTGATCCGCTTTCCCTCCCGAACGCCGCGTATGCGTATTTCAGGGTGGAAAACCGCCCCCCTCTTTTGTATTCATGTGCATCCGAATGGTCATTTGTACCGAAGTGCGAACTTCCGCACGCCGTACATATTATTTAAATCGTGTAGACGGGACCTATAACAGTGTTGTTGAAAATCTCCAGTGTTAACAAAACTTCCAGCACAGAGGCAAAGCAGAAGTTTATGAACAGTCATGCATGGGATAACTAATTTCATAACTATATCAAATATTCTAATTACTGGATGCAAAGAAGACTCCATAATTAGATATGTACAAAATATTTCCATAGCTACATGAGCAGTGGGTCCATGGTTCAGCAATCTTAGAATCATAGAATCACAGAATTGGAAGAGACCACGTTGTCCTTCATTTCAGAAAATTGCCAATACCAGAAAGGGAGTGCACAACATTTTGATCAACTTCTGAAAGCATACACGCAAACCCAAATCCACAATAATTCTTTAGCTACACATACAATCAAGTGGATTTGAATTCATAGATAAAGAGTGTCAGAATGTATGATTAAAAGTTTAGCTTGGACCCTTTTACATCCACAAAAGTCAAAGTCTCCCCTCCCCCCAAGACAGCATATTCTCTGTAAATCCACAATTTATAACTATATGGTTTGAAAAGCAAAACCATCACCCTGGTTAAAAGAAATGCAAATTCCTTTGCAATTTTCCTGGGAATTTCACAGACACAGGCATGAACCTATAAACTGATGCTAGGTGGCAGTAGCATGCAATTTAACAATAATGTTTTCGATGCTGTCCAGAAACATGCAGCATATATAAAAACGACGATTTTAACAATATATACAAAGATCCCCTTTATTCTTTAACTTGAAACTCTTCAGCAAAATCTTACTTGAAGAAATATTTTATGATTAAATTTCCTACATGTGAAGTCATATGCTGAAGAAAGAGCACTGTTACCAAACACACATTTTGATAAAAACTTAAGACCTGATCGGTCACAAAAACTATCATGGACATTACAAGCATTAGCTCCTTCTTGGCAACAAAGTATGCCGTTCTTTCCTTCCAAACATAGCACATGTCCAGCATGTGACTTTTCTCAGAAATTTCTGTGGCAGAGATCCATGAATTTTGCTTGCCCTTGGTAGCCAACTATAATTTTTGGATGACAGGATCAGGTCCTCTGCCCTCAATACACACAGTGGCTAAGGGCTTCTCATTGACTTTGTACTGGATCTCTGAACTACAGCACGGGAACAGACATAAACAAACAAAGGGATATGTAGAGTTTACAGTAAATGATTCATTTCATTTTTTTCCATTGCATGGGGCGGGGTACGTTCTACATTCCTATTGGAGGAAATTCTGAATCCAGAGACTTAAGACACCATGTTCAAAATGGCATGCAAGGAACAACTGTGAGAATGTGGACTGACAACTGCTCTCTAAACGATACTAATTTTATTCCCAGAATAAGCTACCTATTCACCAGCAGTTTTCAGGCTGTTGATCACCACAGGGCAGGGATGTTCAGCATTACTTCAAGAACAAGGTTTTCCACTATAGTCTAAACCAAAATCTTGTTTAAAGTACAGTGAAGAGAACAGCTAGAAAGGGTGACTAAACAATATGTACAGATCTGTATCTACTAGGTATCTGCAGAAAGGCCTGCGTTCAGAGACTGGCAGCATCCATGTATGTATAATCTACACTGAAAACATACTAACCTGTAGTAGTGCATTAGGATTTCCATGGAACAAGGAGCTACAGGTTTGGCACTTTGTGCTGCCATCATGGGGTCAAAACATAAGTGGTCAATCTCTCAGAGTGCACAGATCAATTTTGCCCCATCCAGGTGACTTTCCATTCACCATGTTCCCTCTCTGAATGCAGTTATTTTACTCCCCTCCTCCACAATCACAAAGACTTGTCAATTGGAAGTTGTTCATTCCCAATTTCTTTTGGGGCATGAAATGTCCCCTTTCCCAGACCATACATACCAAAAAAGGGTCTTGTGGCTTGTGCCTCCAGGAACGGCAGTTTTCCTTCCTGGGTTTCAGAATGGTCTGGGAGGGTGCTGGACCCAAAAATGACTTGACAGCTGCGTGTGGACCCCAGTCCAAAACCCCACCCCTGAATTAAATGCAGAGCTGGGGGTGTAAGGTTCTGATTGTTCAGTGGGCTCATATGCTTGCATAACTACGAAGCTTACTGTTCATAGGAATAGCCTTAGGTCCAGTTATACTTTCATTGTGTGAGTATGTGACTATAAAAAGCTATAAAGGAGAAGGACAGCTTATTAATTAATATTAAAAAGCTGAGTTTATATTATGCAGTTTTCCCTTCATATCCACTGGTGTTTGGTTCCAGGACCCCCATGGATACCAAGATCCGTGAATACTCAAGTCCCATGATATGCAATGGCATAGCAAAATGGTGTCCCTTATATAAGGTGGCAAGATCAAGGTTTGCTTTTGGGATTATTATTTTTTAAAGAATATTTTCAAGCTGTGAAAACTTAAATCCGTGGATACGGAGGGACAACTATACTTCTCTTTACTTTCTGGATGTGCCTGTGTAATGCTGCCTTGGATCACAATGCAGATCACAAAGTAGTTATCTTTGGTCTACACAAATCCATCTATGGATACATAATTGCCAAAGAAATTGACATCCTTCCTTCCTTGTTCTCTAGTCTCCTGAAGAGAAAGTCAAGAAATAATATAGGTTTGTTTCTGTCTTCTCTGGTTGTTCCTGCTCTCCTTCGTTCTCTTCCTATTCTTTGTGAGCTCCACAACGGCTTTCTAGTTAAAGCACACAGTTTACCTTGACACCCCACCGATAGTCCCTTTCCACTTTTGGCTCTGATTACCATAATTGACTCCATCCCATGGTCCTTTTTTGTCTCTAGAAGTTGCGGGGGGAATAACTTCTGGGGCCTAGAGGACAATTTTGTTCCCCAAGGATCTCTTGCCAGTCTTACCAGCCCTGAAAACTTTAGGCAAAAGGGGAAACTAATCCCTGAGCCATGTTTTAATGCTAAAAAGCTATTCCTGGAGTATTCAAGGAGTGGGGATTTATATTTTTCAGATGATTTTTTTTTTTGTAAGGCCTAAAGAAATGGACTTAGGGGCTGCACATGGACCATGGGCCATATTTTGCCAGCCTCTACTCAAGGTACAGAAACATAATTAGTCTAGATTTTAATCTTGATGCTATGGAGGCCTACATTCCTGTCCTATGTATCTTCTCAGGATTTTGATGCACTATTTGTGTTCTTTCTCCTAGTGATAGATGTATATCTATGTGACTTTTGTTTGTGTTCACCCATAAGTCCATTCTGTCTCATCTTTGCATTAATCTTTTTTTTTTTCAAAAACATCTCTATAAAATATATTTAAATGTATTTATGTATTTTACACTTTTTCTTTAAAATACATTTCTAAATACATTCTCTCATAAAATACATATTTCTAAACATATTTTCTCTCAGAAAACACATAAAATATTTTGATACATTTGTTGACCTGGTAACTGTTTTGGAACATTTGGGATGTTCAAACTCCCTTGAATAACTATGTTCCAATCTGCATATCCAACACAGTTTATATACAAATCCTCAAGCAAGTTTGCTTTTTGTGGGACTATGCTATTCTGGTGAAAATAAATAAATAATAATAATAATAATAATAATAAAATTTATTTATACCCCACCCCTCTGTTAAAACAATTGGGGCGGCTTACAAAAATTAAAATACAATACAGATAAAAATCCCTAAACACCACCCACCCCCACCCATCCCATAAAAAGATATTAAACAAATATAAATTAAAAAGCAACTAAAGTCACATTTAAAAACAATAAATGCAATAAATACAATAAATGGCCAGCAGACTAAAAGAAAAGAAACTTAGTTATCATTCACACAATATGTGCACATGAACAACGGAGCTATGTGAATTTTGTTTCACTGGTCTCACTTCCCATACAATTTACAGGTAATAGCTTTTGTCCCAACAAGATCCTATGGTGATTTGCTGTATTTGGAAGGAGGGGGACCAAAATGCCAAAAAAAAAAAATGCTGGAAAAGCCTCCACAGCTTTTCCCAAAGGTATTTAAATAATGTTCAGAAATGCACATTACCATCTGTTTGGACATCCAATTCGAATTGCAGCACATTCTCAGAGAGTGGAAGTGGAAATCTTATTGGTCAGATGTGTGTAGGGGGCAGGCTTGCCAGCAGGAAACACCATTTTGGAGTGTGAAGTCGAAGGCTTTCACGGCCAGCATCCATAGATTTTCCTTGTTTTTTTTTCCACAGCCCAGAAAAAAAAAACAAGGAAAACCATTTTGGAGTTTCGTGGTAGCAATTGTTTGCTTCTTTGCTGCGCTGAGGAGGCCAAACAGCTTTCTTAAGCAGGAGGTCACACTTTTGCATCCTTGATTTACATTTTTTTAAAAAATACTGTGCAGCAGCGGCAACTTGTGGAGAATAATAACATGAGTAATTCACTCACGGCTACCATCTTGATTCACAGACATGGCTGCTTGTGAACTTCAAACACAGATAGCTTCACATACCAGCAATTTTGCAAAAACCCCCAAATAACTGTGCAGTTAAATGAATGCTGCTGCAAATTTGCATTAATGCACAACAACCCACATCATACTGCCTCATCTAGACAACACTACTGTCACAAAATACAGTCAGGTGGTTCATACCTATTGCTCCTAGAAGGAGCAGAATGATTGCTGAGATCAACACATTCGTTGACTTCAACAAAAGGATGGATATTTCCTAGAGAATAATTCTCATTACTTCTTGATTTGTACAGCAAAATTATGCTTCTAAGTCTGTGCTACTCAAAGTGGGGTTTCCTGGACTGGTGATGATCCCTGAACCATTTGGCTCTAGGTCCCTAGAGACTTTCCAGGAAAGAAACTAACAGCTACAGTCAACAGGCATAAATATAGTGCCTGTCCCTTGCACGTTAGGAAATAAACCTTCTGCCACTCATCTACATCATATGCCCCAAGAAGCACTGGTTCAAGTAGCAGGTTTTTCATAGAAAGAGAGAGAAGATTGAAAAGATGAGTGTCAGGGGAGGGGGTGTCCACTGGAGCATACATATGGCATGTATCTTATTTGAGTTTCAGTTGAAAGGAGGGGTGTACCAAATTAAACACATTAAATCGTTCTCATTTTTATGTCTATAAAGTACTGTTTATAAGTTCTTTTGACCTCTTATCTGCAAGTCATATATTTAAGACTGTAAAACCCTTAAGGGCTGAGATGTATGTATGTGGAAAGAACTGTTACTGTCATGTATACATGCAAAGACTGAAGAAATAGATGATGTTGTACTCATTAGAATGTAGAAAGGAACTGAAATAAATTATCTTGTTGCAAACATTTTTTTTAAAGTCTTCGCTGAATGAAATGAAATACAGGTAACCATGTTATTTATGATACAAACTAAGAACAGTTGGTATTACATTTAAATGTACTAC
This sequence comes from Gambelia wislizenii, assembly GCA_030847615.1. Classification (NCBI taxonomy): domain Eukaryota; kingdom Metazoa; phylum Chordata; class Lepidosauria; order Squamata; family Crotaphytidae; genus Gambelia; species Gambelia wislizenii. The sequence continues at coordinate 170,646,548 of JAUMIR010000002.1, forward strand.
TATATACTAATTTGGTCAGAAAGAGAGAAATATTGTCTCCCCACATCCCCATGCAAGGCATTCTCCAAGGGGAAAAAAGGAGTGTGTTAATGACTTCATGTAGAACATATTTATTTTCCTTGTAAACCAGACACAATATAAGAGACTTGTGAAACATTGATAATCGACATAGACATCACACTTCTCTCCCCCAGATTTTACTAATGATGCAAACATATTTCCTGAATTAACTATAAATTAACTATAAAAGCGACTGAACTCAATAACAGTGATATATAGAATATGTATGCCTCAGAAGTGTAAAACGTGTAGATATATCCAATTTCTTCATTAGTGAGAGATCATCCAGAATACTATACAGTATGTGCATTTATGTTGTGTTGCTTCAGTATATAACCCACTACATTATCTTCCATAAATGGTGCATTTTTGTCATTTTCTCCTATGAATTGTTTGATTGCTAGTTTTAAACTGTTATTCTTCATTCTATCATCCATAAAGTACTTGAATAATCTTTCTCACACTATTAGTATTAGTATCCTTTCAATTAAGCACTCTCCCAGGGCAAGCAATTGCCATGAGGCAAATAAGCAAATTGAAAGCAGTTGTGGAAGAAAAGGGAACAGAATTAATCTAATACTGATGATCATCCTTCTGCCTGGATGCCTGTTTGATGGTGCTATCATGTCTGAAAGGAATGCATCTCTACAGGCTGAAAGCAACACACTTTCTCAACCATAATACTTGCCACCACATCCCTTCCTTCCTGGTCAGCAAGGTACTTCAACATGAAGGACAGTGGTGTTTTTATACATAATATTCCCACTTGATAGTACCTTCCAACTAATATAGAGACAACAATATACAACATGAAGACCAGGGCCCCAAAGCCTTACACCTTTTCTAGTGGAGTATTTTCTGGCTGAACTGCAATCCTGCAAAAAGAGTGAAATGACAGCAAGGCATAACTCCTAAAGAGTATTTCTCTCATCAAAAAACATCTCTTGTATAATCAAAAATTAATGAAAACAAAAGCAAAAGTTATACCAGCATGCATAGGTCCATTCCTGATACCAATTTCAAATGAGGGCAATTTTTTTTTACCATTTTCATGCCCCAAGCAAGAATACAAATCTCTGCTTCGTTTTTGCATGCAAGAATGCAAAAACAAACAACCCCCCCGCCCCCACCCCAAAAAAACCCTTTCTTCTGGGTAGGTTTTTGGGGCACTTTTGGATTATTATTATTTTCATCTGGGAACCTTTTTTTTTCCTGAAAATTTCACAAAAGTATTTTGTACAAACCGCAAGATCTGTACAAGACAGCAAATATAGCAACAAAAAAGGGGTAATACCATAAGTTGAAATGTGGCATTTCTTTTCCATTTAGTGAAACAAGACTCTGCAGCTACAAGTTTAGACATTACAAATTTAAACATCACTTTAAACATTACAGTTATACCACAAAGCAGTGACCCTATCCCTTGTTATGTAACAACTATAATAATAATTTTCTTGTTTTTGTTGTGTGCCTTCCAGTGATTTCTGACTTATGCCAACCCTAATGTGAACCTACCATGGGGGTTTCTTGGCAAGATTTTTTTTTTCCAGGAATGGTTTGCCATCTCCCTCTGAGGCAGAGTGTGTTATTTGCCCAAGATCACCTAGAAGTTTCAGACTCTGATCTCCGGAAGTCCTAGTCCAACACTCAAACTACTACAGCATGCTGGTTCTAGAATATAATGTAATTATGCCTTAATGTACATGCAATTATGCCTTGATACACACATACAACTCAAATCATCACTGATAAAATCAAACCTGTCCAATTCCAAAACAGTTTTCTCCTACCAAGGCAGCCCCTCTGTGGACACGTATTGCTTAGTAAGGTCCATTGAAACCATTAGGACTTATTTCTGAGGAAATGTTAAGTAGGATCCACTTCCAAGGGTATAAATGTAGCTGGTGTAGACAAAAAAAAAAAAAAAAAAAAAAAAGATTAAACCATGGGAGAACGGATCTGAACTTCTGCAGCTGTTTATAGGGATGTTAAAAAATACTAATAAATTTTATCATTCCTGATGAGAAACAGTATCTTAACACAGAGAGACACCTGTCAAGAAAACAGTCAATCGCCATATGATTTTTTTTTCCATGTCAGGGCTTTTTTTTCTTTTCTTTTCTTTTGCATGAGTGCATACAGACACAAGGGAGAAACAATGTTTTGTGAGTGACATTGTGCTTTTTCACTCAAAACCAGCTTTTTGCACAATTATTTTTAAAATATCCCAATTCGAAATAAATATATAATGCAAAAACTCTCAATGTTACTTTTGAAATTCCTCATTCTTCTCCGTACAAATGATCTAAATGCCCTGTAATGAGACTGCAGTCTCTGCCATTTAATATAATTATAATTGGCTGTATTAATAATTTGACTGGCAGCCATCCAAGAGGCTGATGGGAGATTAAGCCAGGGCCGAAGTCATGCTAGCCAGCACACATAGCCTGAGGAGAGGCCTTCTCAAATTCCTCAAAAAGATTCACACCTCAGGTGAAAGCTGTTGGGAACAATGTTCCTTTAAGAAAAGGTAAAATATTTTGTATGTCTGTGAAGTGTGTGTAACACCAGGTGTCAACACTGAGTAATTACCACAGTATATGAGTGAGCTAAGACCCAGAGCAGGTGTGGGTTGTAGCGGATTGCAGTGGGTTGGAGTAGTTGCTGTGTAAGTTTGCTAAGAGTAGCGATTGACTATTGTGAATATTTTGCATTACTTCAGACATTATATGTTGGTGATATATTGTGCAACAAGAGATGAAGAACCTCCAAGGACTTTCGAAGAATCCAACTGTAACTGTGCATCATTTCAAGGTTGGTCGGTGCTATATTGCCAAATACTGCTGAAGGGTTCTGTGCTTCTGCACTCTGCTGTAATAGCTACTTTTGGGGACAAGCACCTCAGACAGTGCTGATAGTTGGCTTCTCAGTGGGTCTAGTTTTTGTATTTGTCGCTGCATGCCTTGCAGGATATAAAAGAGAGCCAACAAGGGGTTATGGGCCCAGGCTGTGCTGGTCTGTATCACTGAGTCTGTGCTAGTCTGTAACTGCCTGTGCCAGTTATTTTTGAACCCAGTTTGAACCAGTGCTTTCAAACAGTTTGTTCTTGTGTTGAAGCCAGTGATACCCAGCCTGTTTTGTGCTCCTAGGAGGCTGAAGGAAGAAACCGTGCCACAGAAGAACAGTGTTTGCAGTTTGCATTTTGTTTTTACTGTGTATTTTTGCAAGCAATTAGCAGTGAGTATTTGGCTTATTTTAAGCTTGTGCTTGACCCAAAGAAACAACCTACGGAGCAAAGAGTTTGTTTCCATTTTTAAGTGACTTGTTTTCTGAATAGCTTGCTGATACGGCTGGAGTCACTAGATGATGAACTTTGCTAAACTAGATGGCACCAATTATTCCACATGGTCTGTGATGGTAAAAAGCTTTCTTGTTCGAGAGAACTTGGTCCACTATATAACCAACCCACCCACAGGACCATGGAATAATAAGCAGAGACTTGCTGACCAGAAAGCAAGAGCCATGATTATTTTGTGTTTATAATCTTACCAAACTGTTTATGTACCCAACACGACGACTGTGTTGGAATGTTGGCAGAGCTTGAAGGATGTTTACTCCTGTGTGTCCAAGATGATGCTAACACAGAGACTTTACAACACCAATTTCAAAAATGGTGAGGATGTAAAGTGCCATTTGGACAAACTCAGAGCTCTGTTCATTGAAATGCAGAACAGAGGTATACATTTCCCTAAGGCACATAAAGCCTACATAGTACTTGGCAGCCTGGATAAGAACTGGGACTTTTTGTTCCACAGTCTGCAGAGTTTGCCAGAGGCTGAATTGACCTTGAACCTCATCTCTGCCAGCATTCTGGAAGAGAAGTGTGGTTGCTAGACTCTGGAGCCACACACCACATGGTGAACTGTTTGGAGCTTTTACAGGATGTGAAGCCTTCAACAGTCTCCAAAGTGGACTTGGCAGATGGTGATGGGTATAAGGTGGTATTTGAGACAAATCATTGTATTATTTCCAAGGGAGGTAAGATCTGTGTCAAGGGTGTTAAAAGGGACAGACTATATTATTTGCATCCACAGGCAGACAAACCAAACATAGCCAATGTGACAATGACCAATGTTCCCTTGCAGAGTGTGCATTATCTGCATACAGTACTTGGACATGCCAGTTTTGCTACATTGGCACAGTTGGCAAAAGTGTGTCCAGAGGTTAAAGTCAAACACTGCCAAAAATTCCTTTTCATGTAGCAAAGGAAAGCAAGAGGGTAACAAAGCAGCCCTTCCAGATAGTTCATAGAGACCTTGCAGGACCATTTAAGGCAAGTGTGAGAGGTACACAATATATCTTTGTACTGGTTGACTAATTTACAAGTTATGGGTTTGTGTATTTGTTAAAAACCAAATACACCCAAGTTTAAGGAATGGGTGGTTATGATTGAAAGAAAATTTCCCTTTAAAGTCATAATGTTCATTTCTGACAGAGGTGGCAAATTTCTTGGGAATACATTCCAAAATTGGCTTAGATGAAGGACATTCAACATAAAACAACTAACCCATATAGCCCAGCTGAAAATGGTCTGGCTGAGCGTAAGGTAGGCCTATTGCAATCCATGAAGGAGTGCATGCTGGCTGATGCCCAAGCACCTGGTAGTTTGTGGGGTGAAGCAGTGGCATGTGCAATCCTTGTAATCAAAAGCGTCTGGATTTCTAGTGTTAACCGGACACCTTACTTTATGTTGTATGGTAGAAAACCTAGCCTAAAGTACCTAAGAGTGCTTGGACAGTTTGCCAATGTCCTGATTCCAAAAACCTTGAGGAGAACAGGCCAACCCAAGTGGAGGAGATTGAGATTTGTAGGATATACGGGTAATAAGTACCAGTGTGCTCTAGGAAATGGACAGGCTATGTACTCAAGGAGTGCCAACTTCAAGACACATAATGGATGCGACAAAATACATGCAAACCAGGAAGTGTTTGTTCAACCACTAGTCCTAAAGGAGACAATATCCACAAATGGAGGGGTAGGTACCTCTGATAGTGTACAGCAAATCCCTGACAGTGTACAGCAGCAACAGCCAAGCACTTCATAACACATACCTTACACTTCCACAACAGAAGTAAAGGTCAAAGATGAGGTGAAGAGTGAGGCTAGTAGTGAGGAAGATGATCAACCATTCTATCTAGTTTCCAAGTTGTGCAAGGCAGAAAATGGTGAAAAAAAATTCTTTAGGGTACCAAATGGAAATGTGAGGAATGTTGCATGTGACAGTGTAAGTTGTGAACTGGACATGCATAACTGTCCAATGGAGGGGCACAAGAGTGGGAATGCTGTAGTACCTGTGTATGACCCAGTGAATGTTGAAAATGCACCAAATGATGGTAACTTGCCAAGGGACCAAAATGATGTAAGGCCTGAGGGGTACACAAAGAACAGAAAAACCAGAAGGAAGTGTAATAAACAAATGAAAGGCAAATGATACAGGAGGGAGTAATGTCATTACAGTATTGTATGTCAGAGGAAAACCTTGCGGACATAAAAAGGCGATGCCAGCTCAGAGGTATGGAGAAATGGTTGCCTTGCTGGGGTGAATAAAAGCTGTGAACAATGATCTGTAATCATGTAAGTGCCTAGAACAATTATGCCTGTGTATTATGTAAAGTGTTTATGTTATGTTTATGTATAAGTTAGCCATTACAAATTATTTTGGATGAGATTGTTGGGAACAATGTTCCTTTAAGACAAGGTAAAATATTTTCTATGTCTCTGAAGGGTATGTAACACTGGGTGTCAAACCTAAGTAATCACCACAGTATATGAGTGGGCTAAGACCCAGAGCAGGTGTGGGTTGTAGCAGATTGTAGTGGATCAGAATAGTTGCTGTGTAAGTTTGCTGAGAGTAGTGGGTTGACTATTGTGAGTATTTTGCATTACTTCAGACATTGTATGTTGGTCTGAAGTAATGCAAAATACTCACAATAGTCAACCCAACTGTGAATCCAACTGTGTCTGTGCATCATTTCAAGGTTGATCGGTGCCATATTGCCAAATACTGGTAAAGGGTTCTGTGCTTTTACACTCTGCTGTAATAGCTACTGTTGGGGACACGCACCTCAGACAGTGCTGATATTTGGCTTCTCAGTGGACCTAGGTTTTCTATTTGTCACTTTGTGCCTTGCAGGAAATAAAAGAGAGCCAACAAAGCAAAATCCAATTCTTTTAAAGCTTGCAATAATAATGTAAAAGTTCTTCCTGAGCATTTCCGGAAAGGAAACTTTCACTGGAATACTTCAAAAGTTAGTTGGAAATCTCATTATTATGCAAAGTCTTTTTTCCTTATCTCCACATCTGCAACTCAAAGAGGGTTGTCTTTCATTCATCAGTTTTGAAAGTTATCCGATTCCCACAACACTAACTCATCCAGAGACCCTTTGTCATAACTTTGGGAATCTTTGGTAAACACTTTTCTTCCTCTCTAAATTACCCTTTTCAGGCCAGATTCTGACTATAATTATGACCCCCAAACTTCAGCTAAGCATGCTTGGCCTTTATTTTCCTCCTGTCCCCATGTCAGTCTACCTGCTTCGTCTTCTCTTTTTCATAGAATCATAGAATCATAGAATTGTAGAGTTGGAAGAGACCACAAGGGCCATCCAGTCCAACCCCCTGACACACAGGAAATCACGATCAAAGCATCCCTGACAGATGGCCATCCAGCCTCTGTTTAAAGACCTCCAAGGAAGGAGACCCCACCACACTCCGAGGGAGTGTGTTCCATTGCTGAACATCTCTTACTGTCAAAAAGTTCCTCCTAATGTTGAGATGGAATCTCTGTTCCTGGAGCTTGCATCCATTGCTCCATGTTCCAGTCTCTGGAGCAGCAGAAAACAAGCCTGCTCCAACCTCAGTGTGACACCCCTTCAAATACTTAAACAGGGCTATCATATCACCTCTTAACCGTCTTTTTTCCAGGCTAAACATACCCAGCTCCCTAAGTCTCTCCTCATAAGGCATGGTTTCCAGACCTTTCACCATTTTAGTTGCCTTTCTTTGCACACGCTCCAATTTGTCCATATCCTTTTTGAATTGTGGTGCCCAGAACTGGACACAGTATTCTAGGTGAGGTCTGACCAAGGCAGAATAGAGCGGCACTATTACTTCCCTTGATCTGGGCACAATACTTCTATTGATGCAGCCCAAAATCGCATTGGCCTTTTTAGCTGCCGCATCACACTGTTGACTCATGTTCAACTTGTGGTCTACTAGGACTCCTAGATCCCTTTCGCATGTAGTCTCATTCAGCCAGGTCTCTCCCATTCTATATCTATGCATTTCATTTTTTCACCCTAAGTGCAGTACCTTACACTTCTCCGTATTGAATTTCATTTTGTTAGCTTTGGCCCAGCTCTCCAGCCTATCCAGGTCATTTTGAATTTTGATCCTGTCCTCTAGGGTATTAGCTATCCCTCCCAATTTGGTGTCATCTGCAGATTTGATAAGTATGCTCCTAATTCCCTCATCCAAGTCATTGATAAATATGTTGAATAGCACTGGGCCCAAGACCGAACCTTGTGGCACCCCATTGGTCACATCTTTCCAAGAGGAAGAGGAGCCACTGCTGAGCACCCTTTTCTTCTCACCGTCTTGAGCTCTGACCTTCTTCCCTTCTGTACTAACTTTTCTCCTACCCCTCTCTCTTCTGGCCAGCTCACTGCTGAGTTAAGGTGCCTTTTCTTCTGTTTCTGTTACACTAACTCCCCACTTCTAACTCCCTTCCCTCTCCTTGCAACTGTTCACCACTTGACTTTGCAACACTACTCTCAAGAAGTCTTACTTCGCATTTGCTACTTGCAAGGACTCTCTACTCTTCAGATTGGTACAGTATCACCTTTAATCCACAACCTGATTCTCTATCTAAATGCTTTCTACCTTCTTTGATAGTCTTGTATGTGTGCTGGAACAGTGAATGTGGCACAAATGCAGTTGAAATCCTTTCCAATATTTTTTTCAGTGTATTTGTTAATTTATTTTTCATATGAGCTTAAATTCTAAAACTAAGGAAACACACATTAAACAGAGATACAGATCACAGTCAGGGTAGGGTCAGATCAAGGGCTAGTTTTCTGTGCTTTTCCTTGATTTTTGTACTTTCTACCTTGAAAGGTCCAGTGCATTTTAGCAGCTGCAGGGTGACTGACCATTTGGACACTACTTAACAAATTTTGTTCCAATCAGAAAGATGACTTCTTTGTTAAATGGATTTGTAATTGGTTGACCAGCCGAACCCAAAGGATAGTCACCAATGACTCCTCTTCACCCTCGAGAGAAGTGACCAGTGGGGCGCCACAGGGTTCTGTCATGGGACCAGTGCTGTTCAACATCTTTATCAATGACTTGGATGAGAGAATAGAGGGTATACTTATCCAGTTTGCAAATGACACCAAATTAGGAGGGGTAGCTAATACTCCAGAGGACAGGATTAGAATTCAAAATGGCCTTAAGAGATTAGAAAGCTGGGCCAAAACTAACAAAATGAATTTCAGCAGGGAGAAATTTAGGATATTACACTTGGGCAGTAAAAATGAAAATCACAGATATAGGATGGGAAACATGGCTTGATGGCAGAACATGCAAAAGGGATCTAGGAGTCTTAGTGGATCACAAACTGAACATGAGTCAGCAGTGTGATGCAGCAGCTAAAAAAGCCAATGTGATTCTAGGCTGCATCAACAGGAGTATGGTGTCTAGACTGAGTGAAATAATACTGCCACTGTCTTCTGCTTTTGTCAGACCTTACCTGCAATAATGTGTCCAGTTCTGGGCACCACAATTCAGGAAGGATATTGAGAAGCTGGAACGTGTCCAGAGGAGGGTGACTAGGATGGTGGGAGGTCTGGAAGCCATGCCCTATGGAGAGCGGCTTAGGGAGCTGGGTATGTTTAGCCTGGGAAACAGAATGTTAAAAGGTGACATGATAGCCATGTTTAAATATTTGAAGGGATCTATGTCATACTGAGGATGGGGCAAGCTTTTTTTCTGCTGCTCCAGAGACTAGGACACAGAGCAATGGACTCAAACTACAGGAAAAAAAGATCCTATCTAAATGTTAGGAAGAACATTAAACTGGATGGCCATCTGTTGGGAATGCTTTGATCATTTATTCCTGCATGGCAGGGGGTGGGACTGGATGGTCACTGTGGTCTCTCCCAACTCTATGATTCTATGACTTGGTTGCTTGTTCTTTCCCTCTTTCTTACAAATGACTCTGCTTTCTCTACCCAGTACAATCAGGTTACACATCCCATTGATGATTCTTTCACTAGCACATGCTGTCCCAGATGTGAGAGGAACATGGAAGAGAAGGAAGCCAAGGGAAGGTGGTGATTGTCTAATTACTGTGCAGTCACTTACTATGCACTCAAGAAGAACAATTGCATGTAGCTCTTCGGTGCAGTTCTGTTGCAGCCAGAATCTATATTCCTCTGCTATCCAACTTGCCTCTGATACATTGTAAGGAATACATTCTGTTCTCATTATTATAATAACTTTCACCAAACACTGATAAGAATTTGATTAGTCATTTTATGCCATAGTCTCCAGTTCAGTTGTTGTGGGAGGCTGTGCTTAATTGTGGCTTCCTGTTTTTATTTACCCACTCGTGTGAAATGGGAGCTATCAGGCTATTTTCACCAGTCTGCTGTTCCTGCCATGGCTTTTCAAGCCAGGACTGATTCCATATCATAGCTTACCATCAGGCCAGGACCCCTGGCTTACACTGCCATAGCATAACTGACTGTGCACTGAATGACATAAAGCTCATATGTTCAGTGGGACTTATCCCCTAAGTGGCTTTATGATGTCAGCTTCAAAGTGATAAGCTCCCATTCCCAAATGGGACTGACTGAAAAGAACAATGGTGAAAAGAAGAGGAAGGAGATGGTAAGTTTGCATTATCAAGACCACATTCTTTCATCTACCATAAATTCATATAAAAAGGATTCCAGGGAAAGTTGAAGCCCGAGCTACCTCATTGATCATATGCCATGAGTCTTTGTAGCACACAACACTGAATTGCTTTTCCCTGGGGGAAACTGTGTCTCCAGGTGTGCTAATAATAAAATTAATAGCTTAGAGAAACTGCTTGCTGCTGTAGCAGCAGAGGCAGAGTGAGCTGATCGATTCTAGTGTTTAACTGTCCTAATTCTATAGTGTATATACCCTCCTCAGCCACCAGTGAGTTACATGTAGTCTCACAGCTAATCAATAGATTCTTGATTTCAAACAAAGGAGCCGGTTCAGGATTAGAAATCTTTCTGAATAAAAGATGTATGGTAAAATTGTCAAAATACTTTTGCTAAGATCTTAACATAAGAACAAGACTTTCAGATCTGAGCCACAAAAGGAGATGATGATATTGTGTTCAGTGTCCACTTACTTTAAAACTGCATTCATGAAGGAATCACTGGTTGATGCATTACTGAGATTGTTCCTATTTTAACAGTGTAATGCCATGTCCTCTTGTTGTAGGTAATCCTACTAAAAGGACAGCACACCTGTACCCCCAGCCCCTGGCTGACCCATATATCACAACAATAGCACAACAAATATGACTGCAATGGCCACTTCCCAGAATGATTCTTTCACATGTGAATTATTTTTGACATGGGATTTGATCAGCATCAAGCTCCCATGCTGGCATTTTTGAGTCTTGAGTCTGAAGGGAGTATTGATTATAAACTTATATTTTGTAGTACTACCTGATGTAAATAATAAGATATCTTATCAGAATGAGACATAGTAAACAAGAGGAAATAAACAAGCATTTCAGAGATAAGGAAAATAAATGTTGCTGACAGGTATAAAGGGTTTACAATCTCCCTATTTCGTTGTGAAACAAGGTGCCAGCAAATCAGATTCTGCACTGCAATCAGTAACTTTGATTGTGTCAAGCAGCTGCAAGAGAATCTAGTCCAACACCATGCAAAACAATGTTTGTAGCATAGGTGGAGAGGATTAACAGTATGAATATGATAGTATGTACAGATAATTTTAGCTACACTAAAAAAAAGCAACTTTGTTGTACTGCATAATGAATATTATCTAGGCTCTGAGGAATGGGTAGAAAGAAACTAATGCTTTTAAGTAGATTAGACATGTTAAAATGTTATTTTGCAATCCTATTTGGCACTATTGTTCTTCCCATGGCTTTACCATAGATTAGGTACACAAGTGACTCCTCTCAAACCAATCTCAGTCTATGCCTAGCCAAAGATATGAACCCATTTACATCTTCTCTAACATCTGGAAGGGACTATGGTGAATTTCAGAATGCTGTATAGTCAAATCAGATTTTTTGTAAGTCATGTGAAAACTCAAATAAACGTCTTCACAAAGAACAGCAACATGTATGTTAAGGGGAAGGGTTTGGGACACTGTCAAAATAAAAAAACCCAACAACCTGCAATTATCAGCTTGTGTGTAAAAACAGACAAAAACACACTGCAGGCACTAAGAAACCTAGGCTGCATCAATACTGCAGAAATAATCCAGTCTGACACCAGCAGAGTAGGGGTTCCGATCTGACACAGAACCCCTACTTAACTGACATGGCTCAGTGCTATGGAATTCTAGGATTTCTAGTTTTGTGAGATATTTAGCCTTCTCTGTCAGAGAGCTCTGGTACCACAACAAACTACAAATCCTAAGATTCCATATAATTGAGCCATGGCAGTTAAAGTGATGTCAAACTGGATTATTTCTGCAGTGCAGATGTAGCCTAGAAATAAAATGTTTTAGCACTGATGTTTCAGTATTACAGAAAGCCCTATGGCCACTCTTCCAAGTATGAGAAGCTGGGTATAGATTTTACAAAACATTCTTTCACCAGAACTCTCTCCTCTTCCTTTTTGTGTTTGCTGAGGCAGTAATGGTTGGGAATGTTTCAGTTCATTTTTTTTTTAATCAAAATATACCAAAATTGGAGTGCTGGAGAAAGTGCAGTGAGAGATATCCAGCCCCTAGAGATACTGGTATGATAATAAATCTTGAAGACCTAATTTGGGCACTAGGAACAAGAGGAATTCAGAAATACAAATAATTCTGCAAACCCAGTTTTGATATAACATGCTAAGAAAGGATTCATAGGTCACTTTGGACATCCTGTTACAGCAGCAACAAGGAGATGTGAGAGTCATTCATACTTTTGCACCTACTCCTTGTAAATACAGAGGCACGGTATTCAGAGTTGTTTCCACTCTTTCTGATATGCCTTTCCACGCCAGTAGGAAAAGAGAGGAATATTAGACATGACATGCTCTAGCCAACAAGCACTTACTAGGGAGAACTTTTTTTCTTGATCTTTTAACACTGGTCTATTACAAGTAAAATTAAAAACAGATTTCTAGAGCTACCGGGAATCAAAAGGTAATACAACAGCACGACTGATTTGCTAACTCTCCTAAGGGCCAAATTAACATTTGCTCAAGCTGCACATGTTTTTAACCCCATTTTCCCAGTTATTTTTTTAAACAAGTTCTTGCAACAATACAACAGTTACTTTGTGCCCAATAAAACAGATTTTACAACACATATGTTGCAAATGGTATCCAGAAATATCTAGCCCTGCTACAGCCCATCCCTCAGGCCTCCCTCAGCATACCTATTTTGGACCTGGCTGGTATAAGGCACAGTGGTGCATTTCCTTGTGTACACATTACAGGAAAGATGTTCCACTGCTATATAGGATTCATGTGATGACCACCAGGTCTGCATGGTTTGATGTAAAGTTCATTAATTATTATCCCTTATTGCAGATACTTGGTTTCTTCTCTTAATTCTCTATTCAACAACAACAAATTATTATCCTGCTTTTTTCCCCCTTTCAAATACTGGGATTCAAGTGGGCTTTCAATATTTAAAATAAATACAATTAAAAATACAAAGTCATAAAATAAAAGCATAGAAAAAGTTATTAAACTTACCCACAGAATTAAAACCAATTAAAACAAATCCACTAAAAATTGGTGGGGGGAGTAAGCAAAATGTAGGAGCAACTACTGAGGTTTTCCTTGGTTTATTTTCCAGGCTGTGAGGCCGTGTTCTGGAAGAGTTTCTTTCTGACGTTTCACCTGCATCTGCAGCTGGCATCTTAAGAAACTCTTCCAGAACACGGCCTCACAGCCTGGAGAAAAACCAAGGAAAATCTATGGATGCCAGCCATGAAAGCCTCTGACTTCACAACTACTGAGGTGTTACTAGTCATGACACCCCCTCTCCCCTTTTCTCTGGGGGTCCTCTCATAATAATTGGCAGTATTTAATAATTCAGTCAAACACATGGTCTTCCATGTAGTGCAGCCATTGACATTAAAAGACATGTTGCTTAAGTCAGGTACACACTAAAGGAGGGGCCAGGCCTAAACTCCCAAGAACTCTTAATTCACAAATCACCTGAAGGGAACAGCTTGCCAAAGCCCCAGGCTAATCCTATTTTCTAAGGCTGGCACAACTGAAACTTGCCAATGATCCTTTCTCTTTGTACCTTACCTAAACAAAGGAGCATTGCTTCCTCTCTTTGATTCACAAAATATAAATTCATCTAAATGATATTAGCATATCCAGCACACTATTGTCCCTTTCTGACCAACAGCTTAAGTTATTGTCTTCCACTCAAAATCTCCAGAAGGCAAATATTTCCTATTTAACCCCCCTGAAAACTCCACTAAAATGTTCATAGTTCACCTTCCTACCTAACTCAATGCTATATTGTGCAGCCATTCCAGATCGGAACCCCTACTCTGCTGGTTTCCTCCATGACCTCACCCCTTCAGGAAAAGATGTTGTATTGCCCACTGCAAAATTCCCTTTGATATTCCTCTATCTCCACCTCCCCCAAACTATTACGCTAGTCTTGTGTGAATGCTTGATGCATGAATGTATGTGTGAATGTGTTTATTATGTTTCATAACCTAATAAAGATTATTGTTTTTCTATCCCCTGTTTTATCCCCCTCTTGCATAGTCACAGCGAGTATATTAAATTCCTCACTTTAATATCAATATTTTGAGCGTCACCTGGACCCCTGAGCATAGAGGGTAGAACAAAGGCCCTCACCCATCTTCCCATCAAGTGGCAGGTCTGAGAAAAGGACCCATACCTTCCTACTTGAGCATGTCTAGGCTGTAAGACCTTGGGAGGAGTCTCAAGATCTTACAGCTGAGACATGCTCAAGTAGGAAGGTATGATCCTTCAAATATCCTGGACTAATTTGTACAGGACTTTATAGGTCATCAGTCACATTTTGAATTGTGCCTGGAAATGGACCAGCAGCCATTGGAGTTGTTGCAACAAGGGAGTTGTAAGCTCACTATAGCTAGCACCAGTTAATAATCTGGTTGCAGGTCTTTGGGTCAACCAAAGTTTCTGGATACTTTTCAAATGTATGTGTCACATTTTTCAAAGGTAACACACTATATACTGTGAGTTACAGTAATCCAAACAGGATATAATTAAAGTATTTCTCACTGCAGCTGGATCAGACATTTCTATGAATGGATGCAGCTGGCACACTATCTTCACCTGTGCAAACATACTACTGGTTACTGCCAAAACCTAGGCTTCCAGTTCAGAGCTGAATCCATGATCACAGCCAAATGGTGAACCTGTGACTTTGGGAACAGTGTAACCACATCCAACACAGTCTGAATTTATGTTCCCTGATCTGTTTTTCAGCTGACCAGGGGCAGCTCTGTCTTGTTTGGATAAAGCATCAATGTTTTGCCATCATCCAGTCCATTATGAAGAACAGAAATTGATTTCACATGGAAACTGCTTCCTAGGAGTTAGGAGGAAATAAGAAATAGAACTGAGGGTCATTGGCATACTGGTGATACTGACCTAAGAACCTCTCCCAGGGGTTTCATGTAAATAAATGTTAATTAGCATGCAGAACAGAACTAAGACATGAGAAACCTCACTAGCAAACAGCCAAGGGGCTGAACAGGAGTCCCCCAGCACCACCTTCTGGGTTCATCTCTCCAGGGAGGAATGGATGTACTATAAAAGAGTGCCTCCAAGTCCCATCACAGTGAGATGCCTCAGAAGAATATGTGAAAACTCCAGAAAAAATACAAGCAAAACCACATTCCTCTCCATCCATTTCCTGGTGTAGGTCATTCAGCAAGGCAACCAAATCTGTCACCATCTAGATAAGTGTCCAACCAGCAGCCCTCCAGGTGTTTTGAACTCCAATTCCCAGAAGCCTGAGCCAAGTGGTCCAATGGCCAGGAATTCTGGGAGCTGTAGTCCAAAACACCTGGAGAGCCACAGGTTGGATTCCACTGATCTAAATAATCTGTTTCAGTCAGGAATCTCTGGAACTGGGAGACCACAAAGAATTCAGAATCAAAGGAAATTGCTAGTCTTAACTACCACTAAAGAAGGATAACAGACTAATTTTAGTATCATACGGTTCTGTCCTTAAATAACTGCAGGAACAAGACTGAACAACTGGCATAGTTCTGCAGTTCATCTGGTACCTGCTAACAATATGTGGCAAAACAATATGCACAATATGAAGTCTCACTACTACATAATAGTACTACTACCAGAAGTAAATCATGATATTTCCAAGTTTTTGTGCCAGCAGTATAACTGCAGAAAAGCTAGCACAGCATCCCTGGTAGGTTGGCATAGTTCTAGTGGGGCCAGGACAAGAGAAGCAAGTGAAAAATACAACTTCCTTTTGAAAAAAAGAGTGCAACCCATAGCAAATGTGTTGTTTTCATTTTCAATCCACCTTTTGTTGTACCAAGTCAGCTTATTTTTGTGAGAACAAAACACACTGGCACACTCCATTGCATGTCCTTTTCTTTTCTATATGCAACCTAATTTAATAGTATGCAAGAGGCTTCCTTTATTTTCCATGTCTATATCAGAACAGTCCTGTCTGTGAACTTAACAGCCTATTTATACTAGATTCAGTATTGCACAGCACATCTGCTGGCTGGTTTATAGTTCTTTATGGATTTACTTTATGGATTCAGGGATATCCATACACTTTTCACAGTATACTGAAATAGATTTTTTTCCATGGTTTTGGTAATTGACCAGTCTATAGTTTCTGTCCAAGGTTCTGAAAGTGGGAGATCTCTTGCACAACAGATCTTTGCAGACCCAGCCAGGACACATCCATCCCTTTCCCATGAAAGAATACATAACACAGAATATCTTCACAAAATATATTGAGTACATATGAATAACATGAAAGGTTAGGTATATGAGGTTAATAGTAGAATATTGGCAATAATAGGCCACAACTTGGTAATGGCTGTAAATTGTTGGCACCAATTGCATGGGTCCAGATTCCTTCATTGCCCAATCCTGTGTTGGCCAATGGACTGTTGTTGGCTGCAACTGACACCAACGCATGGAGGGGAGAGACACAGCCAAGCTCCAAACACTTGACACTCTCCCCTCCCTATGAAACAAAGTTATAAAAGGGGGTTACTGTGAACTTGAACTTGAAGTTAAACTTGAACTTGATGGTTCCCTCCCCCCCCACTTTTGCTTACACTGGATCAGGGGCAACTGCAGTCTCTGATGTCAGGGGACGGCTTTTATACTGGCCCCCGGCACAAAGACTGCATCATCCAGCCGTGCTGGAAGTCCTGCCCCTGCCCCTACCTCTGCCTCAGCCAATTGAAGCAAGGGAGGCCTGTCCCAATTGGCCCAGATTTCCCGCCCTCCATCATGGCCACAGAGCATGCTGGGAAGAAGACAGGAAGCATGGTGGCTCCTAGGCTGGCTGCCACACAGGCGCGCATGCTGCCTGGCTTGGAACAGGGTTCTGGGCGGGCCACAAACGGCCCAACTGGCTGAGCCCGGTAGCTCCCTTCCTGTCATCCCCCCTCCCTGCAGACTATTGTTTGTATCTAAATACCCTCACCAGAGGCTTAGGAGGCCCTCCTGAATAATACATGCTGTGGTAGGGGCTGCAGTGGGACAAGGCAATTGCCTCAAATTAGATAGAGGAATAAACAACCCTATCTTTCTGTTGCATAGTCAAAGTGAGGCCCCAAAATGACAGTACAGATATTGCAAGCCTAAGTTAGAGTTACAGAAGTTGAAGGCGAGTGGCCTTTAAATCTTGTCTTATATGTATTGGGTTCAAAGCCATATTTGAAAGATCTGCTTCAAATCACAAACATTCACTGTCCCCTCTAGACACAGTTCACCTGACTGGATTGGTGTTTCAAGTGTTTTTCTGTCAATTCACTTCTCTCGTACTACATCAGCCACACAAAACCAAGACAGTCTTGTTGACAACTACAGTGGTCACCCTCATTGCTCTTTCTAATTTAGCATGTACTGCAGAGCTCATGAGCATTTAGTTCTCCTAAGTTTAGAACTCACAACTGTTAAACAGGGTCATGCTTTTGTGAGCAGATCAAGCATGAGCAGCACAACCAGATATGGGATGCCTGAATTTCTGACTATCTGCTTGCTTGGTTTGACTCAACCTAACTGGCATCATACTGTTTCATACCCAAGAAAGAGACATAAACAGGTGAGAGTGTCCTTTTAAAAGAATAACCAACAGATATGTTTGGATAAAGATGCTGTGCAGATCTGTAATTTTTACATCCCATAGAAAAATATACTTGGCCCTCCATATCCACGGACTGAGTATCAACCATCCATGGCTTGAAAATATTCACACACACACACACACACACACAAATTCCGAAAGCAAAACTTGAGTTTGTCAGTTTATATAAGCGGCACCATTTTACTACACCATTGTATATAATGGGACTTGAGCATCCATGGATGTTAGTATCCACGGGTGATCCTAGAACCAAACCCCAGTGCATACCAAGGGCCCACTGTATATATATTTGTGCAAATACAAATTGACTGTTAATGGAGTAAATACTATATATACTCATGCATAAATCAACCTCATGGCAGGTTTTGGGGCCAAAACTATGGATTTTGACATGACCCAAGGATAAGTTGAAGGTAAAATGTGGGGGCTCAGCAAGGGGCTCCTCATTCATTCTGCAGAGAGGCAATAGTGCCAGCACTGCCTCAGAGGGCCATCTACCCCATCTGCCACCATTTTCTCACTCAGGTATTCAAAAAGGACTCTCACCAATTTTCTCAGAGAAGGGGATGGTTCCTTTTTTGATAAAAGTTAAGATACCATACCCATAAGGGCAAGAGCTTAGTCAATCCCTAAAAGAAGCACTGACCCCCTCTACTCTCTGCTGTGGTGCCACTTCTGGCTTCTTTGAATGCCTGGGCAGGACAATGGTGACACCAAGTAGAGGGGGTTGGTGCTTCTTTTAGGTTCTCCTGGGGTGGATTAAGCTCTCACCTTTTGTTGCTCTCTGGTTGTTCCTCCACATTTGCTTTTCCAGGCTAA
Source organism: Gambelia wislizenii (assembly GCA_030847615.1). Taxonomy (NCBI): domain Eukaryota; kingdom Metazoa; phylum Chordata; class Lepidosauria; order Squamata; family Crotaphytidae; genus Gambelia; species Gambelia wislizenii. The sequence goes on from JAUMIR010000002.1 coordinate 170,665,046, forward strand.
ACTTTCAAGGATTTGGGGCCAGCCACACATGAAGTCTCTTGCTCATTCACTCAGGTGGAAGGGGGAAAAGGGATGGAATGGGGGAGCAGAAGGAGAGAGGGAGAGTGGTACAAGGGTCTGTGGGGCAGATAGATGAAATGTGATGGGGGAGGGTAGGAGGAGAGAGACAGGGCTGAATGATGGCAGTGGGAGGAGGGCTTGTTTTTGATCAATTCTTCAGCACTCCATTGCTGCAACTGCTAGGGAGAGTCACATGCATCATTCAGGGTGAATGAAGAGGCAAGTCTCTTGCTATTGCTGTTATGCTTGCAGGCAGTTACCAGCCAGGGAGGAAGAAGCATAACTAGTTTACTCACACAGCTAGAGCCAGAGCCATGCATAAGTTGACATAGTTTTTTGAGGTTGAATTTTGTCAAAAAAATTTGACCTATACATGAGTATATATGGTAGATATAGACATGTAGCAAGAAACGGAGGGTGACAACATTCCTAAATTTTCATAATTTTGCTATTATTTCTGAGACCACAAAGAAACATAAATGTCAGATTTCAACTCTGTCCAATAATTCTTTTCTCTCACATAAAGAGGTTTCATAGTTTTCTATTTTTCCAAAAGAAAACAAATCAGTGTAGCTCCATCATCTTTTTTAAGGACTGGTTTTTTACTTCTCATAAAATGTAGCCACTGAGAAGGGCCAGTATAAAAGTTTTAACCTGCTTCTGGACAGGGATTCACTCTGCCCCTCCATTTCACTGAAAAATGCTGCTTTTATAACTACTAAAGAAAAGGTATACAGCAGTGGTTCTTAAACTCTTGTCCGGGGAACCCCAGGGCTCTGTGATGTCCTCACAGGGGGTCTGCAAAGGCTTCAAGACTGCTTGACCCACCTCCTCCATGCATTGGAGTGGACACATGACAGGAGCCAAGGCAAAGGGTGGCTGGCTGGCTTGGTCTGAGCATTGACATTCAATCTGCTCCAGCCACAAACTTTCAGGAAGAAGCAGGAGAAAAGTCTTCCCTCCTCCTCCAGTGCCTCTGAGGGAAGTTTTAAGGGATGGTGTAATTGTACTATTATTATTATTATTATCATTATCATTATTATTATTATCACCAGTCTTTGTTGTTGTTGTCATTGTTAGGGTTTTAAATTTTGAGTTACATCTTGGGGGTTCATGGCAACCAAAGATATTTAAAGTGGGTCTCTGGTAAAGAAAAGGTTAAGAACCACTGGTATACAATAATTGGTCCTTTTCTCTCCTGTCAGAGGGCAAATCTTGATGTGACCATACAGCCAAAACAAAAACAACTAAGAATATATTCTCTACTGATACAGGTCTCCCTCTGTAATTTGCAGCTGTACATTTTTATATATATATATATATATATATATATATATATATATATATAAAATTGTTATTATAAACATTGTTTCTTAAAAAAAAACCCAATGAAAATCAGGATCAATAGTCCCGAAAGGCATGCTGCTTCACTTCAGCTCTCTTGTTACCTACCCTGAAAACCCCAGCCCCACATCTATATTTAATAGTTAGGTCTCATGTGGCCTTCCACAACAGTATGACCATTAAAACTGAAAAATTCCAACAAATCCCAAAGACTAGTGTTCAGACTCAGTCAGGTATGCACTTAAGGAGGGGCAGCCTAAATTCCAAAGAAATGTTAATTTGCAAGGCACCTAAGGGCACGTTAGGATTAACACCTGGTTAATCCTATCAGCCAACATTGGGAGACACAAACCTGCAAACAACCCTCATTCCTTCACACATCCCAAACAAAGGAGGCTGCTTCCTTTGCAAAGTACTGACATGTTAAGATGCCATCAACATATTCAGAGTGCCTTTGACTCACCTTTGGGAAACTCCATGGATCATTGTCTTCTGCTGTAGATTCCATACCCTGAAGACAAATATTGACTATAAAAACCCTTCCAAAACTCCAGTCAAATGCTCAGGGATCCCCTTCCTGTGGACACTATACCCGTCTATGCAGCCATTCCTGTTCTGGACTCCCATTCTGCTGGTTTCTTCCACAACCTCATCTCTACAGGACACGTGTCATATCTCCCACAAACAATCTCCTTTACTATTCCTCTGTCCCAATATTACCTAATTTATTTGCTAGCCTTGCATGAATGCTTGAAGCCTGATTGTGTGCGTGAATGTAGTTGCTATTGTTTTTCTCAAATAAAGATCAGTTTCTTATACTATTTAGCTTAATATCTCCTCCTGAGTACTGGTAAACATAGGTCAAAAGATTCTGCTATCTGTTGCCCACTCTTGCATAGCCAAGCCAAGTACATTAATTCCCCAAATTAATGTCAATATTTTGAGGGTCCTTAAGACTCCTGAGTGCAAAGGGTAACACTCTTTTCCCCATTCCTCTTTCACCTTATTAGTTATTATTTAGTTACTCCTAAGTTCTGCCGTACTATACATTTTATGTGCACATTCTAGCAGCCTCTGCTAACAGAACTGCTCCAACCAACCAAACTGGGAGGAGGGCAGTGATCTCTCCTTGCCAATGCAAACCATTCAACCACAAAAAACTACTCTAGAGTTCTAGGAAACCTTTCCATTGCCTATGTCTAAGCTCCAGGTACGCAGTGCCAGCACAACACTGGATTAGGCTGATATCACCCTCTGAATTATATATGAATCATAGGATGTCCATAATCGTAACCTTCTTTTTGTAGCCTGCTCAGGGGGGAAAAATATCCACCATATTTTCAGCTGACAAATCTTCACATTTGTTAACCCCCTGCTAGTTTTAACAAAAATCCTTTGGGGAGAGATCCAGTATATCTTCCATTGTACTAATGAGTATTGTTACTGTACAGGAGATCATCTCAGATACAAAGAGTATGCAATACTATACAATGTGATAAGAGACTGGAGCAATTAGAAACCACTGAACACAGCACTTTGATTTATTGAAGTACTACATAGTTGAATCACTGTTGTCTCATTGCTGTAAGTGGTAATAGATTAGATGAGAGAGAGAGAGAAATCTAGATACTTATAGTATTAAGACTCAATCCTATTATTATTCATAATTTGTGCAGTCCCATTTGAACAGTGGAAGTTACATAAGTGGCAATCTACCAAGTTTACCATTGATTCAGTGGGTCTACTCTAGTTTGAACTAACAACAAAATTTAGAATTTAAGGAAGAGCTAGGATACACAAGTCACAGGATATTCATAATATTGGATCACAGCACTTCCTAATAGTAATCTTTCTTCAAAGACAAATTAACCCATTCCCTAAACTATCCAAAATTTAACAAAAGAATTACCACAGTGCCATTACGGTGTCCTAACTGGTACTGCACTACAGCGAGGCTTCACTGTCTTTGCTTGCAAATAGTTTTCCAAACCATGTATTAAAAAGCCTTCACTTGTGATTTCATTGTTTGCCATTGATAAAAAAGGTGGATAGGGAAAATCTATTTTTTATTTAACTGAGGATCAGTTTTAATGCTCATGAAAGCAAGGGAATAGCTGCTCTGGTTTGATTCTCTTTCTCCCCTTGAATAGAAATAGTGATATTGTGATTCTCTACACAGCTGTTATAGCCTGACCTGCAGTAATCCAGTAATCCAGTTGTTCCACAGCTGAGCAAAAGCTGAAGGTCAAATTCTGAACTCAACTGAGTCAAATCCTCCTGTAGTCAAATGCAGTATCATTAAATGAAGAGCTTTGGAAGGAGAGGGACATGTATTTTCATATACAATTAAGTGATTGTACAATAAAGTGATTATAGTGTGATTAGTATTTAATAACTTTGCACAACAAATGAGGGTTTTGAATAGCCAGGCTAGCCTGAAAATAACAGTAAAAAAAGGATATTTGAACTCCTTTGTTACACATTTCCTTTATTCTTGTAGTGATCATGATAACGTATCAGCCTGCATTGAATGATATCAGTGTACTGTACTAGTTCAAGCCTCATTATACGGGTCAAAGAGTTAGTGCAAGGCTAGTATCCAATACAGTTGTGCAAGCAGTTACACCAGTAGTGCACCACCTCTTGTGTAACTGCATAACAGTTTAACCCAGCACAACTGTGCCACTGAAGATTGTTATTCAGCTTGCATAATGCTGGATTTAGCCATAGTGTGTGCATGTGTGGTGTGTGTGTATGTCTGTGTTTTGACACTTCAAATTGCTTTTCATACATGATATCACTTAACATCTATCTATTCTATAAGAGGCCATATATATTATACCTGTATGGCAAAAGAATGGTCTGGGGACTACTGGCATAAGGTGACCTACTGTCCGCTGAAATTTTAACTTTTTTTGGTCACAGATCATTCTCTTAAGAACTAAAATGTGCATCAAGTCTTGTTTATAGAACAAAGTGAACTCAAGGTGCCATTTTGAGACCAAAACAAAATATGATGACCACTAGTTGAACATGAGTCAAAAGTGTGATGCGGCAGCTAAAAAGGCCAATGCGATTTTGGGCTGTATCAATAGAAGTATAGTATCTAGATCAAGGGAAGTAATAGTGCCGCTCTATTCTGCCTTGGTCAGACCTCACCTAGAATACTGTGTCCAGTTCTGGGCACCACAATTCAAAAAGGATAATGACAAATTGGAGCATGTCCAGAGAAGGGCAACTAAAATGGTGGAAGGTCTGGAAACGATGCCTTATGAGGAGAGACTTAGGGAGCTGGGTATGTTTAGCCTGGAAAAAAGACGGTTAAGAGGCGATATGATAGCCCTGTTTAAGTATTTGAAGGGGTGTCACGTTGAGGATGGAGCAAGCTTGTTTTCTGCTGCTCCAGAGGTTGGAACACGGAGCAATGGAAGCAAGCTCCAGGAACAGAGATTCCACCTCAACATTAGGAGGAACTTTTTGACAGTAAGAGCTGTTCGGCAATGGAACGCACTCCGTTGGAGCGTGGTGGGGTCTCCTTCCTTGGAGATCTTTAAACAGAGGCTGGATTGCCGTCTGTTGGAGATGCTTTGATCGTGATTTCCTGCGTGTCAGGGGGTTGGACTGGATGGCCCTCGTGGTCTCTTCCAACTCTACAATTCTATGATTCTATGATTCTATGATAACTATAAAACAGTGAAGAAGTTCCTTAAAGTTTTCACTGAATTTGTAATATAAAGTGGCACATTCTCTTCTGATTTCCATCAAAAAATGCAGCCTGAAATGAATTGAATTGTAAGCCACAGAAAAAAAAGTTGTTCCAAACAACTGGAACTAACCAAGCCAAGCCAAGCATGCTGTTATAAAGAGGGCATACAGGTAAATGGGGGTGATAACAAGATTTGACATTTAAATTAGAAAACTACATTGTTACAAACATAATATTTCATGAAGTATTTGAAACAACCAGTACTGACCTAGAAGACTTCGGTTCTCCTTAAAAGTTTTACAGTAAGTAAAAATATTAGCTAAAGCAGTTTATTAACATATTGAAGAGAAACAGAGTTTTTATTTATTTATCTGAAATCTTCCACACCATATTGCAGAATCTCATGAAATGGCACTAAGTCAAATTTAAATAAAAGCCACATTTTTGTGTGAAACACTTTCTAGTAGATTATAATCTTGCATGACAATAAATGTAGCTGATAAAATCATAAAGATGCTCTTAATTTTTCAAGAGGAAGTATGTATGGCATTAGAACTACATATACATATATGAGTTCAGTAGTACCACCATTTAGTAACATTAAATTGATTTTATTTTTATGTAGCATTCATAATGTGGGTGACTTTCCCTCCTGGTGTATAAAGTTATGAAGAACTATAAAAGGCTAAGATATATTTCCATTCTCTTTATTAACAACATTATTCCTTTCATGTTATGGAAAACTGTAATGGGATCCCTCCCAGAATATAAAGTAAATTGTCTTTAAAAGCTGGCTAACCAAGGAGTTTTGTTTTTAAAAACTGTTTCAGCTTTATGCAATCCAGCATTGAGTATAAGGAACTTCTGAACATTATTCACCACCACAGTGCCTCATGTCCTCAGAAAGCTTTTTCTGAAGGGCAGGAGACTGCAGAGAATTAATTTTACTCATTCCTAGATATCCCCCAGGGTGAAGTTACACTGAACAGAATGGGACTGAATTCTTAGCAGACATACAATAAAAATAGATGTTCATGTTCCCTGATAGATCTAGGGCTTCTCTACGCTGGCCAAATGCCCCAGGTTGCCCCCTGTTCCAGAGTCCCGCAGTCCAAATGATGCAGGCCATTTACCCTGATCTGCTCCCAGGCAGTCCAACTGTTCCCTGGGGCAGATACAGGGCTGGAACAGGGGCAGGCCAGGATAGGGTTCAATAAAGCATTTTGACAAAACTCCCAGTTTACCATAGTTTACCTTAGAAAAACTGGCCCCACATGTCCACAGGAGCCATCTGGCATGCTGCTCCTCACTGCCACCACCAGCTCCCTGGCTCTCCTGGAAGCCAGGCAGGGGTCCCTCAGCATGTGACTGAGGGTGGTCACATGCAGGGGGGCTTCAGTCATATGTTGCATGACCCTTGCCTGGCTTCCCTATCACCAAAGAAAATAGCAGTGGTGGCGGTGGCTTTAGCAATGGGCCAGCATCCTGTGTAGACTCCAGCCTGTTTTCTCCAGGTAATGGGGTGGGGGAACGGGCCACTTCCACAGCCAGGATATGCTGAGGGGGAGTCAGCATATCCTGGCTAGTGCAGATGAACCCCTTGACCATTAAGGCCATTCATGATGTGGGCAAGGGTGGCCTTTTCAGATGTGGCTAAATGAAACCACGGGCACTGCTCCGGCGGATACAAGGGTTATACTGTACAACACTAGTAATTTGTCACAATGCAATCATTTTATCATGGTTAAGTTAATTAGTTCACTTAGTACTGGATATGGAAAGTATTATCTTTAATGAACCCTAGCTAGAGTGAAGCTTATTGAGAAATCTTAATTCAACTATTTTACACTGAAATCTTTCCTTTTGAAATTCTTTTGTACAGTAAGAGCAAAATTATGTCAGCACTACAGTTTTCTAGGAGACAGAAATGTTCTCATGCTGGTTTATGAATCTTGCCATTTCTAATGTTAAATATCTGTCCATTTATTCTTTTGAATAGAGGCTGACCTAGTGTCTATATAGAAAGAAATAAGGAGAGTGCTGGTAGTATGTTGGAAGAAGAGAAGATAAATGAGCTAAAGGCTAACATTAGCTCATTTCCTCAAAGAAGATACAGACAATCAAGTGTGAATAACAATTGTATTGAGTATAAAATAAGGAAAATTGATTAAGTACAGGTTAGTAGATAATAGTTGGCAATAAAAGGCCACAACTTGCTGATGGCTGCAAAATGGTTGGTACTCATGCATGGGTTGTGATCTCATCATTGTCCAACCCAATGTTGGTCAATGACCTCTTGTCGGAAACTTCCGACAACATGGCAGCCACCATATCGGCTGACCATGTGGCCTATGGGGGCCACTGGAGGTGGCTTGCCAAGGGGGGCACCAGCCGGCTGCAAACTGGCCCACTGACAAAGTGGTAAGCACCCTTATATATTATGTTTACCGGCACTGTGGATATAAGGAGAGATACACTGGGTTACATCACAGGCCTATCTAGTCCTGTGTTATAACCAACCAGCTACTCCTGGAAAGCCCAAAAGGATGACATGAATTCAATCATCCTCCTCTGGTCATGCTCCAAAACACTTTGTATTCAGAGACACATTTCTCTTGTTACTGAAGGTATCTTGATACTGGAAGTCATAATGATGGGTATGCTTGGCATAGTAGTAAATATATAATGATGTATTCCAATGTAATGTTTGAAACAGATTATAGAAAGTTAATAATTAAATATACCACAATTACCTCTACAACAAAAAAATCTCTCACACATACTTGCCATAAACAGAGTATACATAAAAAGCACAATTGTCAGCTGGAAAGGCATTTCTACACATTTCTTCTTCAAAGTAGGTAACAAATTAGGCACTAGAAGTGATATTTACAGTTGTCCCTTCACATTCGCTGGGGTTTGGTTCCAGGACCCCCCGTGAATAGCCAAATCCGTGAATACTCAAGTCCCATTATATGCAATGGCATAGCAAAAGGGTGTCCCTTATATAAGATGGCAAAATCAAGTGCTTTTTGAATTATTATTTTTTTAAGAATATGTTTTAAGAATTATTTTTTAAAGAATATTTTCAAGCTGTGAATACTTAAAACTGTGAATGCCAAATCCGTGAATGTGGAGGGACAACTGTAGTCAGAATCTAATTACATAAATTGGAATTTGTCCATGATGGTAGACTGAAATATACTTTTGCCTATACACTATGCCATGGGATTTCTTTTTAAAGACCACAAGTGGCCAAGACAGTTTTAAATTCCATATGACAGACAATTAATGACATTCCCACCACTTTGTTCTTCCATTGAAGCTGACAGCAACCTTTCCTGAAATATATCAGAGTTTCTGTTTCTTTAATTATATAGCCATGGACACTCAACCCTTAATTGTATACCTAATAGATATAACTAGTATCAGTTACCCCTTGTATGATTTTGTACTCTGTGAGAAAGAACAGGAGTAAGAGAGTCATATTGAATCGAGTTTGCTGGTTCTTTTTGGGGGGGGCGGGGCGGGGGAGGAAAGTTCTACAACCTTTGCAAAACACAGGCTCCATTTCCCCCCAGGTTTTTTTCTTGAGGAGAATGAGACCAGTAAAAATGGTGCACTGGGATTGGTACCAATGTTTCCTCCAGTGAAGCAGTCATAGAAGGAACAGTGGAATTGGGATAAAGGCAACTGTGAACAATATACTAGCCAATGTACATTAGTCAAAGGACAAAAACAATCCAGTGATACAGAGAACTAGATAAAAGCTTAGATAGTAACAGAGCAAGTTCAAGGGTGCAGATTGGAACTAGGATGGACTGATTCAAAAGAAGAGGATTTCTTGCTCCTGTAATAGAGATAGTGCCAGAAGATGAGACTCCCAGATCAGACAGCACTCAACAAACTACCGGAGTACAGTAGAGGACAACTACGAGGAATGCTGTGGCTAATGATACAACTAGATTCAAGCCAAACCAAATGGGCTTTCATACAGCCTCCAGTAGACAGCTTTGTGTCATAAAGTCTCTTAGTCCATATCATTCTCCAGCTATGAAACACAAACAGTTGGTAGCTAGCAGCACTTCAAGGTTGCTTGAAGATATTACAGGGCCTGGCTGAAACATAACTGTTTCTCAGCCAACTAGCCAAAAACACTCAAAACAGAAGAGTGTCTTGGAATTACTTTGGGTGCACCTTATCTAATCTGAGATCAATCAGCTGGGCCCATAACCACTGTCAGGGGATGATAGGACATGCAATCCCCAGCAGAAGCTGAAAAACTGTCTCAGTAGACTCAGTAGCAACCCGCTTCCAAGAATACTCACACACAGAGTGTTTGATGTCCAAATAAGCAGGAGGTATGTTTATCTTCAAACTCAAACAGTTGCAATATATACAAATATTTACAATTCAGGGAGATACTGCTTCAACAGGCCTCAGCATTCACAGGAAGCAGAAGGAAGTGAAGCTCTGTTCTGAGCTCTCACATATCTATATATCTATATATCTATATCTATATCTATATCTATATCTATATCTATCTACAGGACATTGCCTCCTACTGGCCTGACTAGGCATGACTTGGTAGTTCATGCAGCATGGTTCTGCAGTAGTTCAGCCATTTTATAATGGAGTTCAGTCTCTAACTCCTGACATGGATGACAAATGAAAGTCTTCAAGAAGTTAAGGACAGATGAGAAGCAAAAATAAAAGGGGAAAGACATAGGGTCAGAACCCTGAAGGCAACTGTTCAACGATTTGTGCACAGGATGACAAGGTGAACTACTATAGGAATCAATGCAGAAAAATGGGAGATGACAACAAAAAGAGAAGAACAAGACACCTCTTCCCCAAGATCTGAGAAATTTAAACCAAATGTGGGGATGCTATACAAACAGCAGGGGAACATGTTACATGACAAAGTATATAAAAAATCCGATGGAAACATACACTGGAGAACTAAATGAAAGAGATGAAAAGATGACAGATTCATTCAAGGAAGAACTATTGGAAGATGAACCTCCAATTTTAGAAAGTGAAGTGCATGGTTGGCAGCGGAGGGGTAGTTTGAAGCCCACACAGTTGGTGGCAGCAGAAGGATGGGCAGAACCTCGAAGAGTCCTATTAGTATAGTCTGTTCCTTGGGATACATGGAATCTGATGGATTCCAAAATGATCTTGTTAGGTGGATAGAGCTGGTGATCTCACTGAAGCTCTTGTCTTGGTATCAAATGAGAAGAGGCAATGGACCACCAACACGAATGAACCCAAGTGTCATGTCCAGCACTGCAGATCCTGCTTTATCCCTGGTATTCTGGGGACTTACAGGCAATGAAACAGACTAGATCATGACTAAAACACAGATGGATGTCTTATTTTAGCTAGATCACAAAACAGCATCTACCATGCAGCAGTGCAGATGGCAAGAAAAGGTCTATCTCAGTATCTCATTGCATTCTTGAGAAGCTGTTGAGTAGAACTTCTAGAAAATCTTGGCCTCTTGACTTTCAAAGTAAAGTTGCTGTTTCCAAAGCATTCTTTATATCATTGTTCTAGAAGATTATAGTGAAGTGTCTGATGCGATGTCTAGCCTGTGTGGATCAATGTGGCCTGATTATGTGGACTACAGCAGCTTGAAGGTTGGGTATCAGTGACACCAACCAGTTGGGCTATGGAGGAAATTGGATGGGCTCCATCCAGCTTCAGGGCATACACAGGAAACTGTCTGGGCTACATGCACCCCTACAGCCACAGATTGCATACTCCTTCTATGAACTAGATGGATGAATGTTCCAGCATAAGACAACTTCCTATGGACTTACTGTTCTTATATACATTTATTTTATGTCTTATTTGGGGCATTCTCTTGAATTTCAAGATAAGATTTAAATAACATACATGAATAAATATTGTAACATATTGGGTAGCATCAAAATCAGCAGGTTTTGTTAGAAGGCCAAGAATCTTAGCTATTGTTTCCTTTTTAAAAAAATCTTTGAAAAATTAAAGTTGTACAATATAAGAAAAAGCTATATAAGCCAGGCTTAAAATGAATACTCTGAAGAAATGCTTTTAAAGTCCCATGACTTTTAAGACCATGTTATATTGCTGAGACAACTATTATAGAATGTAGGACTCATATATTCACAGCACCAAGCTTGACATGAAGTGGCTAAGCAAAGTTCCTGACTGTGAGAGATTACAGTGATTATAGTGGCACATTCTTCAGCTGCCCTGATCATGGAAATTGCTTCTAGGAGACTATGGTTGCATCTGGGGCAAGGTCACACATCAGGTCTCCACATAGATGATTCCTTATGGACAACTGGAATGTAGCATGTCAAGTTATTTATACATTCCTACAATTATTTCATCCCTATAACAAAAACTGTGCTGGCCTTGAAATGTATAATTCAGTTAGGTACAGCAAAACAACTCTAGCTGTACCCTTAAGCTATTTCCTTGTCCTATCTGACTTATTTTGGTCAAATATAAACCATTAGCTAGACAGGTTCACAGTTCTCTTTACTTTTTTTATCCTGCATTGGTTTCAGCTGTGTAATCTAAAGTTTCAGCCCTTTGATTAAACGACAGTTATTATAGCTCTGTACTTGATATGTCCTACACATTCCTAGTTGGCAGCTAAGTATGTATCAGCCTAGGTTTATAAGATGGCAGCAGTTGACCTTTTAGACTGGAATGGTCAGATGATTCCAAGTCCAGGTTTGATCAATGTAAACAGTAACTGTAAAAGGGAAAGTGAAGCCAGAACAAGCCAAGTATGCCTGTATCCTATGAGGAAGACACAACAGCATAGGCAGTCAAGAAAACCTAGAAGTACTCAAGTCAATCAGGAAGCATTTCCCATCTCAACATTAGTCCATTGCCATGTTGCTGAAGAAGTGTAAAGATTACCTTGTCAACAGTAAATATGCTGAGCCATTGTTGTCTGGTACTAAATTTAAGAAAAAGTCTAACCTCCTGGTAGGTATCAGAATGATTTCAATCCTACATGTACATCCTATAAGGTCACCCCATCTTAGACACGGTTTTCATAGTGTAATTGGAGACAGGAAGATTTCTGCCATCTTTTCAGATAGCTGGAAAGAACATACATTTTGAGGATTAGTGCAAGGTTTATAATTTCTCACTACTTCCTCAGTGTTCTTATTTTGGTCTGCCTTCTAATAATAATAATAATAATAATATTTATTTATATCCCACCCCTCTACAAAATGCAATTGGGCCGGCTTACAATAATTAAAATATACATCCTGGACCCTCAATCCTACCCCCGCATTAAAATACAATTAAATAATTCAGGAATTAAAACATACTTTGAAAAAATACAAAAAATAAAAATAACAATGGACAGTGGCCGTAGCGAGGTTGGGTCAAGCTAGATTTTCTTTCCTTCTATCTTTTTTTGGCCGGGTATCTATTCAGGAAAGGCCTGCTGGAAGAAATCCATCTTAAGAGCTTTTTAAAAGCTATTTAGGGTGTTGATCTCATCCAGCAGGCCGTTCCATAATCTGGAAGCAATAGCCGAAAAGGCCCTTCGGGAGGTCAAAGAAAGCCTAGTTTTTAAAGGTTGTAACAAATTCCTTCCAGAGGACCTAAGTGTATGGGGAGGGTTATATGGAAGGAGGCGGTCCCGAAGATAGGTTGAACCCAAGCCATTTAGGGCTTTAAAAGTGATAACCAACACCTTGAACTGGGCCCAGAAACAAATGAGCAGCCAGTGAAGTGTGTCAGGGATGATGGGAGTTGTAGCTCTTCACCTCTGGCTCAAACTCACCACCTTGTTATGCAGCAGAGCTGACCAGCTTAGATCAGTGGTTAATGCTTTTCTCCAAAGCAGCAGAGTTTCAGAGAATAGGCTGAAGATCCTGACAAACTCTCCAAGCCTTCTCACTCTTCTCCAGGTGTCTCCAAAATGTCTCCAGGATTCACTCAGGCAACTCAGTAGTTTTATATAAAACCTACTTTATTCTTCTATATAAATATACTATATGGTCAACAAATCACAATCTCTATACACTACTTTACAATATCTCCAAACTACTCCAACTCTACTCCACACCACAAAAATACATTGGCAAACATTGCAATTTTATAGCCATTGTTTATCACCACCCACTAATTAGTTTCCACCCAGTGGGTGTGTACTTCCATTCTGATTGGTCCACATAGTTCCACCCATGCCTAAGACCAACCCATGTATTTCAACATTTCACCTTGTACACTTAATGATTCTCAGGTGTTTCCATTCTGCATTCAGTACCTCTGTCCTTGGCTCTCAGGCCTTCTAGATTACATTAGCAGTTTCACCTGTGTAGCCCCATAATTGCTCTTGCTTAGTCATTGTGACTTTCACATACATATTTTATTTCTTTCACTGTATGTCCCATGTTGCATTTTCCTTAACAATCCCCTCCGAAATAAAATATTGTATGTGTCTTACAATGTCATTCCAACCATTTGTGTCAGCCTTTCATGTTTTTCTGCTGTCAATGCTTTTGTGAACAAATCTGCTATGTTGTGTTGTGTTTCTATATATCTCAATACTATTTCACCCTTCTGAACCATGTCTCGCACATTTTGATATCTTACACCAACATATTTTGTTCTGTTCTTCAAACTTTCAGTTTCAGCCATTGCTATGCATGACTGTGAATCTTCCAGTATTTCCACTGGTATCTTGTAACTTTCATTTAAATCATTTAACAATTGCTTAATCCACTGTACCTCATTTACTATCTCATTCAAAGCAGCGAATTCTGCTTCTGTTGTGCTTAACGCTACATTAGTTTGTTTTCTACTTCTCCAAACTATTGGACTTTCATTATATTTAATAATCATTCCTGTAACTGACTTCTTGTCTCCTAATTCTGATGCAAATGAACTGTCTACATAACAATCTAGATCTGAACTACTGCTTCTTATAATCAATTTCTTATCTAAGGTTCCTTTCAAATATCTCAATAAATGTTTTACCGCTGTCCAGTCTTCAATTTTTGGATCATTAACCCTTCTAGACAATACATTTACAGCATAAGAAATGTCTGGTCTGGTGTGGCAAGATATGAATTGTAAAGATCCTATTATACTTCTGAAGAAAGTCTTGTCCTCAAACGCTCTAGTTGTTTCCTCAGACACAAAACCAGTTGTCATTGGAGCTCTTACTATTTTTGCATTCTGTAATCCACACTTTTCAATCAATCTTTCAATTTTATTTCTCTGACTTAACAAACAATGTCCTTCTTCTGTCCATTCAACGCAAATACCTAAATAAGACTTCAATACACCTAAGTCCTTCAAAACAAATTTCTTAGACAATTCTCTTTTTACTGACTCAATTTCCTGTTTTGACTTTGCTGCTACGCACAAATCATCTACATAAATCACTAATACTATGTCTCCTTTTGTATAAACACAAGCATCTGCAATGCTCCTCTTGTAACCTAGCTTAACTAGCTCATCATTGATGCACAGATTCCACGCTCTGGCACTTTGTTTTAAACCATACAACGCTTTCTTTAATTTATATACTCTCTGACTACCATTTTCTTCGAAACCTTGTGGCTGTTCCATAAATATTTCTTCATCCAGAACCGCATTCAAGTAAGCTGTCTCAAAATCAAAATGCTCTACAACTAAATTCCTTTTTACTGCTACAGCTAGAACCATTCTCAGACTTTCTGGCTTTGCAGTTGGAGAATATGTCTTATCATAGTTCTCATACTGCTGTTGTGCAAAACCCTTAGCCACTAACCTAGCTTTATATTTGATACTTCCATCTGGCATTTCTTTCCTTTTGTATACCCATTTACAACCAATTACTTTCTTGTCTTTGGGTCTGTCAACAATTTCAAAAACATCTTTATTTACCAGGCAACCAAACTCATTATCCATTGCATCAAACCATCTTTCCTGTTCTTCACTAGAATGACTTTCCAATTCTTCAAAACTTTCAGGCTCTTCTACTGCTAAACAAGCTCTTGCCTTTGTCACAACAAACCTATCTGGAGGCTTTCTAACTCTATGACTACGCCTGGGAATAAAATCTGCTGTTCTGTCTCTTTCATCCTCACTTTCTCTACTGGGAGTTGTAGTTCTATGACTAAATCTCTTGTCTTCAGTCATTCGAGTAGTAGTAGGCCTAGATGCTATCTCATCATCAGAAGAACTACCACTGCTGCTAGGTGATGCTTCCTGCTTAACTGAAACCCCTCCGTTTCCTGAGGTTGGTTCAGTTTGTGCTTCTGGCTCATTTGAACTCCCTAATCTCAAAAACACTTCTTTATTGGCATGCAGTTTGTCCCAACCAGCATGTCTCTCAAAATTTGCAGACCTAGAATACTGCACTTGTTTTCCATCCAAATGAAACTTGTAGCTATTTCCAGAATACCCCAAAAACCTAAGCCTTTTGCTTTTGGGTTCTCCTTTCCTCCTGAAACAAGCAGGTGTGTAAACATGAGCAAATTGTCCAAAAACCCTTAAGTACTTGTAATTTGGCATTCTCCCATACAATACCCTGTAGGGAATGTCTTCAATTTCTGAATGATACAATCTGTTACTGATATGTATTGCAGTCAAAGTTGCTTCTGCCCAAAAACTATCTTTCACCCCTGCATCTGCCATCATACAAGCAGTAATTCTTTTTATATCTTGTATTTTCTTCTCTGCTAACCCATCCTCACTAGGACAAGCAGGGTTTGTAGTTTCATGCCTTATTCCCACCTTTTGAAACCAGTTAAACAATTGATTATTTAAAAATTCTCCTCCTCTATCAGTAATGATGGTGCCTACTCTGCTATCAAATTGTCTTTCCAGCATTCTTACCCATGCTTTTAAACTTTGCCCAGCGTCAGATTTGTTTTTCATTATTCTTACAAATGCAAACCTTGTATACCTATCAACAATTACTAGGAAATACTTGCTTCCCCCTAAGGACAAGCAATTAGCTTGGGCAACATCTGCATGTACATACTGAAATGGTCTTTGAGCAATTCTTTTTGTTTTCTTAGCTACTGGAAAAGCTCTGACCTTTACCTGTTGGCATACCGTACAATCTAAGTGGTTTTTGCATTCAGTAACTTTTAAATCTGGACACATACTGATTAAATTCTTTAAACATTTGAAGCTCGCATGGCCAAATTTTCTGTGAAGCTCGTGTATGCAGTCTTTGTGGATTGGAATATTTTCTATGTTATTAGCTTCTTCAACCCTGTAGCTATCAATATTGTCCTCCAAATAATAAAGTTTGTCCTTTTTCAAACCTATGCCACGCAATTCCCCATTCAGTTTTATCTTACACATGTTCTTTTCAAAGATGACTGTGTAGTCTCTTTCTGTTAATCTACTTACTGATAACAAATTATTTTCTAACTCCTTTACATGTAAGACATCATTAAAATTCTCTTTTAGCCCTGGAATGTACACAGTACCCATTTGATTTACAGTACTTAGCTCTTTCCCGTCAGCCAAAACTACAGTATTTACATTAGCTGATTTTCTATTACTTATTAAATTTATATCATTACACATCGAAGATGAGGCTCCTGAATCAACTAGCCATTTAGAATTTGCATTTTGTTTTTCCTTAATCATGGTTGCAACCCCCTTTTTATTACCACTGTCCCTCAAAAATGGAGGTCTGGACTGTTTTTGATACTGCCGCGGCTGCCATCTGCTCTCTGCTTGCTTGCGTCTCTCAGCTGCAAAATGTTTACAATGTCTCTGCAGATGACCAATCTTCTTACAATAAAAGCACCTCCGTTGCTCCCTTGTAGAGGCTGCTTCCTCCTGCGTTCGCCAGTCAGGAGTTGTTCGTTGTTTTGGCACAGTCTTTAAACTTGCTGAGTCACCCTGCTCAGACATTCTTCTCTGGTTCTCTTCCAGTATTCTGGCCACAATTAAATCTCTATTAAGCTCAGCTTCTGGCAAGTTCTGCAAGCTGTTCGTTATGTTGTCCCACGAAGAGTCTAGCGATTCTATTAAAATGTAGCATTGCTGCTCTTTGCTAATTTGCACTCCCCTCAGTTCAGCTTGCACAAACAAATCTTGCATTATTTTTAAATGTTCTATCACACACTGCCCTTTAGCCATCTTTTGCCTGTATATTCTTTTAGACCATAGCATTTTTGCAAAAGCAGTTGAAGGAGTGTGTAATCTCTGCAAGGTATCCCACACATCCTTGGCAGACGTTTTATCTCTGACGTCATTAATTAAGTCTTCTTCAAGCATGAGATAAAGACAGGCTTTGGCTTTACTATCTCTCTCTTTAGTGGCTTCATCAGCATCAGCTGCCAGCCCTGTTTCAACTGTTGACCACAGACCTTCCTTTACTAGTAGAGATTGGGCATAAATCTTCCAGGTAGAGTAGTTGTTTCTATTCAATTTACTAAACTTTAGAAATTCCATCTTGATTTGTGCAGTGACTCAATTTGACACAGTCCTTCTGAGTATGCACAGCCAACCCGTCTGGGCTTAAGCAAAACACAAAATGATTTACTCACGAGGCTTATCAGTGCAGCACAAACAGCTTGCTCTGATCTATCGTCCACAAAGCTTTCTTCCACTCTCTGGAACTTTCAGCTTCTGTGGATGCTGGGTGCTCTAGTAACTGGGCCCATAACCTTTGTCAGGGATGATGGGAGTTGTAGCTCTTCACCTCTGGCTCAAACTCACCACCTTGTTATGCAGCAGAGCTGACCAGCTTAGATCAGTGGTTAATGCTTTTCTCCAAAGCAGCAGAGTTTCAGAGAATAGGCTGAAGATCCTGACAAACTCTCCAAGCCTTCTCACTCTTCTCCAGGTGTCTCCAAAATGTCTCCAGGATTCACTCAGGCAACTCAGTAGTTTTATATAAAACCTACTTTATTCTTCTATATAAATATACTATATGGTCAACAAATCACAATCTCTATACACTACTTTACAATATCTCCAAACTACTCCAACTCTACTCCACACCACAAAAATACATTGGCAAACATTGCAATTTTATAGCCATTGTTTATCACCACCCACTAATTAGTTTCCACCCAGTGGGTGTGTACTTCCATTCTGATTGGTCCACATAGTTCCACCCATGCCTAAGACCAACCCATGTATTTCAACATTTCACCTTGTACACTTAATGATTCTCAGGTGTTTCCATTCTGCATTCAGTACCTCTGTCCTTGGCTCTCAGGCCTTCTAGATTACATTAGCAGTTTCACCTGTGTAGCCCCATAATTGCTCTTGCTTAGTCATTGTGACTTTCACATACATATTTTATTTCTTTCACTGTATGTCCCATGTTGCATTTTCCTTAACAAAGTGATCTTAAGATTGGTGTTATATGGTCTCTTCTGTATGTACCCGAGACCAGTCTGGCTGCCATATTCTGTACTAGTTGAATATTCTGGACCAAGCACAAGGGTAGCCCCATGTAGAGTGCATTACAGATATCCAGACGGGAGGTTACCAGAACATGTACCACGGTCACAAGATCCCTGACTTCCAGGAAAGGGTGCAGCTGGCATATCAGATGAAGCTGATAACAGGCACTCCTGACCGTTGCATTTACCTGATTCATCATCCGGAGTGACATCCGGATGATGTCATCATCCAGGAGCACCCACAGACTGCAAACATAGTCCTTGGAGGAGAGTGCGACCCCATCCAGGACTGGAGATATATTCATCCATTCAACTATCTTCTACACCGTATAACACTATGATTAATTCAGATAGCATATGTACTCCTTACCATTCTCCATGTGTCACTACCTCATTTTCTTAGGAATCACGGGGCTCAGTTACACAGCAATTTTTATTGCGATAGTTTGCGCTTTAGCACATTTTCACACGAGTGCCGCATAGTTTACATGATTTACTTCGAAATTCATCGGGTTAGTTTTCAGCTTTGTAGTTCACACAAGAACGTGATCACAGCAGGGTGAGGGAGTGAATGCCCGGTGGAGCAGATAAGAGGCTGGGAAGCGCAGAGAAGGGCAGGCAGGGAGGGAAGGTGGCAGCCTTTCAGCCACTGAGGAGCCCAGGAGGAAGGAGGGATGGTCTTGGGGGGGGATGACACACACACACAAGAACGTGCTCACAGGAGGCTCCCCTCACCGCTCACCCCTCACTGCAGTCAGTCCTACAAATAATGGCTCAGCTCTGCTGTGGCTGTTTTGGGAAGATTGCTGGTCGTTCCCACAGACTTTTCTGAAATAGTAGTTCACACAATCGATAGTGCACTAAGTTGCGCAACAAAAGTCGTGAAAAGTTGTGAAAGCCTGTATTATGCTACTTTTGTGTTTTTTAGCTCTTCCCTTCTGAATGAGGTGACTTTGTGGCATGATGTGTGGGAACTATTAGGAATCTTAGCAATTTCTTCATGGACTTATTTTGCTGTATGACCGACCCCACAGAGAAAATCTTCTTTGGTCAATGCTTCCCTTTAAGTCCCTGTATGTTCCTTAGTACTTGAGATCTTCTAAGAAACAAACTGATCTTATGACATTTCTACACACAGTCCAGGTGCTCCAATAATTGGAGCCAATGCATTACCTGAAATCAGAACTAGTAGTCTGGTGCTTTACACACTGGAACTGACAGTCGCTCATGCTTGCTTTGATTTTATTTGGCTGATGTGAAGAGTCACTCATATTTCACTTCTGTTCATCTGAATTGTTTGTAAAGAAAGAGATTTGAGCAGCAGTCATGAAAAGCTTTTGTTATCAGAAGACTGAGGGGGGAAACAATATTTTTAATATTTGAAAGAACTATCACTTATTTGATCAGGGATCCACTCTATCTGACTGCCATCTGTCAGTGCTTGAGCCTGAAAATTCTTTACCTCGGGTTATCAAACTCTCTTCTTTGTGAATTTCAGTATATTGTCAGATTTAGCCTTATGTTACAGAAGTGAATGATCACCTTTATGTCTCATTCATAAAAAGGAATCAATTTGATAAGGAATATACTCCATGACACTGGCAAGGTTTATATTCTTAGACCTACCATATAAATTTGTGTATACGCTGAAAAATGTATTCTAAAAAATTGACCCCCCAAAACCTGGGTTTACTTTTATATAGGTCAATAGAGTAATCCTGCTTTTAAAAAAAGGTGGCAACTGTTTGGGATTTCTCTGTCATTGAGGGGACAGGATAGGAGATCTTAAAGAAGTGCCAACCCCCAACTTTCCCCACCACAGAAGGGGAATCCCAAAGATTTCATTGCCAGACAGGAAAGGTGGGTCAGCACTTCTTTTAGAACAGTCTCTCTCCAGAGGGACTATGACAAGAGCTTAGTCCATCTATAGAGAGCCTTCTGTAAAAGAAGCATTGAAGTCCCCCTACTCTCATTGCCACAGTAGGGAAATCCTGAAGAAGCACCAACTCCCCCAACTCTCCCTGCTGAGGCAAGGTGTGTGGGTGGGGGAAGTCAGCACTGGTTTTACAGGACAGTCTCACCAGGAGGACTATGGGGAGAGCTGAGTTTGTCTGCAGAGAGTCTCCTGTAAAATAAGTGTTGAGCTCCCTCCATGCTTCCCACTGTGGTGTCAGCCATTTGGTGGTTCTCCACCAGAGTGGGGAGATAAGAAGGAGTTGGGAGAGTGGGAAAGAAGGCCCCTCTGTTCTCTCTCTGGTGAGAGCTCATAGGGAGAGGCTACTTCTTTCAGGCTGTCTTGTCACAGACTAAGCTACAAGAGTCCAAGAGCTTAATCTGTGCCAGGAGAGCCTGAAGGAAGCAATGACCCCTCTCCAATGGCTCTCCCTCCAATGGCTCTCTCTCCAATGGCTCTTTTCAGGCTTCCTTGCCACAGCAGACAGAGGTCACTTTTCTGCTGCAGCACCTTTTTGAATTCCTGGATGGGAAAATGGCAGTGGTGGCAGCAGCCGGGGTGGCACTTTTGCCTCTCCAAGGAATGGATCTGAGGAGCCCTGTGCTGAACCCCAAGGTTTTATCAACTTATCCACTAGTCATATCAAAATCCATAATTTTAACCTCAAAACCTGCTCTCAATTTATACATGAGGTTGACTTACACACAAATATATATGGTATATTCTTCTCAAGGCTAACTTTATACTTTGCTGTGGTGAGCAAAAAATAGACTGAGACCTAATAGCAGTACTTTGCATGATTCATAGTAGATCACTAAGAATTTGTAACTTCCAGTTGATGAACAATAACAGGCTTCCTCCTCCTGAAGAAGAAATTAGGGTGGTGAAAATCAGAAATCTCCTGGTGAAACCATGATTCAGTGTATATATCAAAGACTTGTGAGCTCAGTTTTGGTTCTCAATGCTCGTACAGTAGAATTGTAGAATCATATAGTTGGAAGAGACCACAAGGGCCATATAGTCCAACCCCCTGCCATGCAGGAATACACAATCAAAGCATTCCCTACAGATAGCCGTCAAGCCTCTGTTTAAAAACCTCCAAAGAAGGAGATTCAACCACACTCCAAGGCAGTATATTCCACTTCCAAACAGCTCCTATAGTCAGGAAGTTCTTCCTAATGTTTAGGTGGAATCTCTTTTCCTGTAGTTTTTACCCATTGCTCCATGTCCTAGTCTCTAGAGCAGCAGAAAACAAGCTTGCTCCATCCTCAGTATGACATCCCTTCAAACACTTAAACATGGCTATCATGTCCCCTCTCAACCTTCTCTTCTCCAGACTAAACATACCTAGCTCCCTAAGCTGCTCCTTATGGCTTCCAGACTTTAACCATTTAGGGGCCCCATATCCACTGATTCAGTTATCCATGGGATACAAAAACAGCACACCTACCATAGAGTCTTCCTAGTCAATGTGTCCTCTCTAGCCATTTTCTAGGTCCTCCAAGGCAACTGTATGGTATTTAAACTGGAAGTCCCATTATTTTTAATGGTGTTGGTTATTAGCCATGGTTTTTGGTATCCATGGGCTCCACAGAACCAATCCCCAGCAGATATGGGGGTCCTACTGTACTGAAATAAAAATCCTGGCTTGAAATGTCAACCCCTGAATCTGTGGGATACATTCCAAGACCCCCTGCTGATACATGAAACTGTGGATAACAGGGAACCCCATTATTTTCAATGAGATGAACACTGGAAGCTGACCATAGAATCACACTGGAGGACATAGAAATACCTAGGGAGAATTCCGCCCCCCCAGGTGTAGATAAGAGAAAGTGTGGATACCAAATCCATGGATATGAAGGTCAACCTGTATTTACTTCATTCCTAAGGATCTGTTTCATCAGCGCTGTATACACACAATCCTAAATATACACTGGACTGACTATGTGATGAATGTTGCTGTCCTTGAGCAAGCAGGATCACCAGTATTGAGGCCATGATATTGAGAACACAGCTGCGCTGGGTAGGGCATGTTTCTAGGATGGAGGACCATCGCCTCCCAAAAATACTACTCTACGGTGAACTCACCATGGGTCAGCGGAAGAGGGGCACTCCAAAAAAGTGATACAAAGACTCCCTGAAACAACATCTCAGGCTCGGCCAAATTGATCACCAACAGTGGTCCGCCCTGGCCTCACATCGGGAGGCATGGAGATGCACTATCCACAATGCTGCAGCCTTATTTGAGAACTCACACCGAACAAGTCTTGAAGAGAAGCAACAACGCAGAAAGAATCACAACCTGGGAACATCACCCAAGGAGACCTGCTGTAGTTTCTGCAACTGGACTTGTTTATCTTGGATTGGCCTTTTTAGTCATCAGCGCGCTTGCAGAAAGCATGGGATGAGTCCTTCCTGAATCTTCTTTTGCGAAGAAAAGCCAGAGAGAGGAAGGATCTGTTCCACACCTCTTCCTAAATTGTTGTTATATAGTGGGGTCCAATTAGTGGATCTTGGGTTTGAAGCAAGAAAAACAATTAAATCTTACAAAGCTGTGAATCTACCAGTCATGTTTTAAATTATGAGATATAGTTCATGAAATACAGCTTTATTTTTGCCCATGTCAATAAGGCTGAGCATGTAAGGAATCCTACCAATCATTCAGGAAGCATCCCTGTAACATAAATCACTGCCTTTTGTTAAAAGGGGAAATAGCTCTACCCAGAAACGAAAGCCCTGTGACTGCTTCGCTAAAATAAGTTGGGCAGAATACCTGTTCCTTTTTAGTCTTCAAGACTAAAACATAGCTATCAAAATTAACACATGTGCATTATATATGCAATAAAAACACCAGTGCACACATTTGCCGGGGGAGGAGCCTTTTCATTATATAATTCAAGGCAGTCTTCCTCTTAGATGCTAACGTATATCTCTTGATCTGGTTGTATAGAAATTGAACTAGCTAGAGACTTAACACAATTGTAGGAGACAGTATGGAAGAGATCAATAAAGCAGCATTAGCCTTTGTGATCGTGAATCTCTACAGGATGTTCTGGTTTCACTCCTGTATTCTTGTGTTAACACTCTATAAGTTCCCAGTGGGGATGTGGAATATGAAAAAAAGAAAGAAAGAAAGAAAGAAAAGAGACATCAGAATAGCATGAGATGAGGCATTAAGAAATCACATCTTTCCTTGTTCTTCAGCAAGTTTTTTTTTTTTAATCAAAAATCAGGAAATATTTCAAGGCATATTTGCATAAAAGGAAGGGTACTATGATACCTATAAAAATAACAGGATGCTGTGAAGACACAACTTGGCACAAAGTAAACCAAAGACAGAATTAGATGTAAAATTATGAGGAACAAAGAGTTGTTTTTTTTTCCAGAACACGGCCTGATGGCAAGTAATGCAGCTAGCATGCTGAAGTGAATGAAGTCTCAGTCTAGTCAGTGTCTGGAGGAGAACCTGCCTGTGACTCCCATATATGTCATGCATATATACCGCACTGAATTAAGATAGAATATGAATTATTTAAACAACAAATAAACCAACAGATTTTCTGATAATGAAGAGAACAAGGGCATAAATTGACACAGAAGGTTGTGGTAAGGATTAAGGGAAGTCAAAGCTATTAATATAGACATAGATATTATCTCAAGATAGTTTCAACCCTGAAAATTATTTCCTATATTCCTTTCTACTGAAAATTTGGGTATATTCTACAAGTTGAGTCTCCCTTCTCTGAAATGCTTGGAACCCGAGGTATTTCGGATTTTGGAATATTTTGAATTTTGGAATACTTGCATATACATAATACAGTATCTTGGAAATGGGACCAAGGGCTAAATACAAAATGTATTTAAGTTTGATATATACCTTACACACATAGTCTGAAGGTAATTTTATACATAGTATTTTTAAATAATTCTGTGCATGAAACAAATTTGTGTACATTGAACCATCAGAAAATGAAGGGTCACTATCTTAGCCACTCATGTGGACAATTTTGGGATATTTTGGATTTTGGAATTATGGAAAAGGAATGCTCAACCAATAGTTTGCAGAAATATATAATTTTATAGGTTCTTATTTTTTTTTTACTTTCGGACAGAGCTAGGCAAAGTGCCACCCATAGACTGCAACTGAGCCCCAAGGCAGTTTTTGCAATCCCTCTCCTGGTCACTTCCTGGTGTGAAGACAGTTTACCAAGGCATAAAACAACTGATGGAGTTCCCAAAATGCTGCAAAAAAACCCAGAATGTACTATTGACACTTTGGGGGCATTATTTTCCCTGGACCATGAAAATCTAGGAGAGCTGTAGGACTGGTGAACATAGCCCTCCACAGTTTTCTGGGGAGGATGTGACTCCAATCCCTGGCAATTGCTCACCCCTGCTTTAGAGGTATTCAGCCAAACAAATGCTCCCCAGTAAGAAATGCAGCATAATATCCTAATACCTAATACAAACTAGATCATGTCGTGTGATAAATCTGTATCTACATTCTCTGTGCCACAGAATCATGATTCACAGCTGTGATACAGTTGGCCCTCCATATCCACAGGTTCTGCATCCATGGATTCAACCAACCATGGCTTGCAAATATTTGGGGGGTGGGCAAAAAGCAAACCTTGCTGTTTATATATGGGGCACTGTTTTACTCTGCAATTGTATACAGTGGAACTTGAGCACCCCGGATTTGGGTATCCGGGGGGGGGGTTCCTGAAACTAAACCCCAGTGGTTACTGAGGGCCTTCTATATGTACATTTTGACCATTTTAAAGGAGTGGAATCCTGCAGTGGAGCCAGCAGGAGTAAAGCAGAATAATTTGAATCAAATTGCCAGTCTGAACTAATCAATTGCTCTATGGTTAACTCAATGCTGTCCATAAATATAATGGGTTTAATGAGTCTACTTTAGTTGGGAGTAGCAGTTGGATTTAGGTGAAGTTACTGCACCAGTTCACAGAGCCTCTGTCTTATTGGAATTAAGTTTCAATTTACTGGCCCTCATTCAGCCCATTAAAGCATGCACACATTGATCCAGCACTTGCACAGCTTCAGCTGGCCCTGATGACAAAGAGAAGAACATCCAAGAACATCAGCATAGTGATGGCATCCAACTCCAAAACTGCTGGCACCCAACTGCTTCATATAGATATCACACTGTATGGAAAATAGGATGGAACCCTGTGGCACTACACAGCTTAACCACCATGGGCTGTAGAGTCTTCCACCACCACTCTCTGGCACCAGTATTGTAGATAGGTGCAGAACCAGCATAATAGCTGTACACCTACTGCCATCCAATAGAGCCAATTCGGTAGGACACCGTAATATCAGCAATATCAAAAGGTGCTTAAAGATACTGGAGCCCACCCCATGACTTTCTCTCAGAATAGCTTGTTAGTCAGGGCAACAAACTATGCTGAAGGACCACTGGACTGAGAGCAGACTGAAATGGCTTCCTATCATCTGTATCCTCTATGAATGCCTGCAGTTGTCCAGACACCATATGCTCAAGCACCTTGCTCCAAAAGGCTATATTAATGATGGTAGTGAAGGAGGCGGGAGAACAAGATACGAATTTTCATATATTAATATACTAAACATTTTTACTACATTTAACATTAAGCCATACAAAATTGTCCTGGCGACAACAATTCCAGGGGAAAATAGCACACACCCTATCCTAAGGTCCACTGACAATGTGAGCCCAGTATTGTTCAACATCTTCATTCGTTACTCAGCAAAAGGAAAAGAAGGCTGTGCTTTTGTGGGTGACAATGGAACACTAGCTAACACCACAGAAGACAGAAATAGCATGCCAGTTGATCTTGACAGGATAGGGAACTAGGCCAAATCAAATATAATGATTTTCAACAGAGATAGATGTAAGGCTCCTTATTTAGGTAGGAAAATATCAGATGTGCAAATATAGCATGAGTACCACATGATTTGGCAGCAGTAGATGTAAAAAGAATCAGGTGATTTTAGTAGGCTACAAACTGAACTTGAGATGGCAATACAACCCAGCAGCAAAGAAGCACTTACAAGCTGCATCAAACAAAGTAAAGTGTTCAGATGTACTGCTTTGGTCATATCTCACCTGGAGGACTGTATCTAAATCCTGTGTGGAAGTGTTGAAGGAGTCAGGTATGTTTAACCTGGAGAATAGATCATCTGAAGGAGTGTCAAGTAGAGGAGGGAGCAAATTTCTTCTCCATTGCTCTGGACAGTAAAACAAAACCAGTGGGTTCAAATTACAAGAAAAGTGTTGTTGACTGAATATTAGGAAGAATTTCCTGAAGCTGTGAACTGTTTAACCTTGGAAGTTGATGGACTCTTCTTTCTTAAAGATATTTAAGCATAGGCTGGGTGGCCATCTATTAGGAATACTGTACTGTACTCCCAGACCATTTTTCTGTTTTGTCAAGGGATATGACTAAGTAAACTTTGAAGTCCTTTCCAATTGTACCATCTAAATACAATTGTTATTCCCACATAGAGTAAACCTACTGAATAAATTGGAATTTGGTAAGTCAATACTTATGTAAATTATATTAATTAAATGGATTTACTCTAGTTGGGCCTTAGAAGAGTTTTTGCCCATGATTCTATCTATATAGTTCAGAAAGATTTAATTATGTGCATGTGAATTTCAAGTTGGGGTGTGTGTCATGATGGAGTGACTGCAAATCCCATCATGGAGCCAGAACGACATTTCCCAGTATCTGTAAACACCACTTCTCTCATCTCAGAAGCAGGCAAAACAGGGGGTGTGAGAAGTGGGAGGCGGACCCTCATTTGCTAAACATGACATCACATCACCTGAGTGGAGAGCCAATCAGATTTGGCTAATGGAGTTTTGAGATGCTGCAGTCTTAGGGGTATCAAAAGAGCCACATGGTTGAGGAGTCATCGGACAGCCACATGATAATGAAGCCTGAAGGAGCAGGCTTTGCATTGCTCTGAAATTCCATCATTAGAAACTAGCAGGCCAGCTTTAAACTGGCCTAGCCTATCCCAGTGAGACTCATCTTGGTTCCAATGGACTTCATAAACATAAGTGGTTCCAATGGACTTCATAAACCTTTTCTTAGAGTTAGGAAAATGTGTTTCGGTAAATTGTGTTAGATTAAAAATTATTTTAATCCTCTAACTTGAATGTATTCTAAACTCTGATTGCTATTCTATGTAACTCTTAAGTTGGGACATGGAGAGAAATGTCTTTTCTCCATGATACTATTTCTGCTAATGTTTGCTTGCTTGAACTTAGAAAATAAAGCTTTTTCTGTTTTTCCTACTAAGCCTATGTACATGTGCCTTGCTTGGGCAAGCTACCTTGACTCGTCTCTGGGATAGAGAAGTGGGGGGGTTGGTGATACTTTAACAGAGTGAGTAGTTCCATAATCAGAGCACCTGCACAGCTTCTTGCTGCTCTGTGTGGAAGGGAAGAAACTCAGCAAGTGGTGGCAGATACTGAAGGGATACCCAGTTCTAAGGGATTTCAAGGCTGGAAGAATCCCTAAGAGTAGGGCTCATATTGAACAAACACAAGAGACTTCTTCCCAACTCTGTGATAGTGTGAATGCACAGGGAAGGAAGTAGGCCCCACATGTGACACAAGGCAATAGTTGATGTCAGTAATTATGTCCCTCATTGGAAATAAATGCTTTGGGGATCTGTAGAGTTTCAGCTATTGATATCCTAGATTACAAATTTTGAAGAACAAACTTAAGCTGTATCTTCAAAGGAGGAACTTTTAATTTGGACAAAATAATTATAAAGCACCCTACTACAACTCTACTAAGATACAAATTTAATATTCACAAACCATTTCCACACTTCCCTAAACAAATAAGTGCCAAACATTTATGTGCAAGTTTTGATATATCCTAGGACAGCCAGGGAAATGTCTTAACTTTGGCAGTCATTGGCTTATTTAAACAAAAATATTAAACCAATTTATAGAAAAAAGTGTCTTGTAACTACCTATTTCAAACAGTATCATACATTAGAAAACAAAGATAGTCCCACTCTTGTATTTTCCTTCAGGAATTTTCCCAGCTCTTTTCTGGATTCTAATTGTTAGGCCTAATCTACATTCTCACCACTTTATTCACAACAGAGGGAAGATAACAAGGAAGAATGTGTACAGAGTCCTCTCTGCACTATTGCAAAAATCTTAAAGATTGAATTAGGAAGGACAGGAGCACCATGCAAATTTTTAATGCAGTGTTTTGGGTCTAGCCAGCACAACTCTCCATAGATAGTGAGTGTGTACAGTTGTCCTTCCATATCCATGGATTCTGCATCCACAGATTCACAGCTTGAAAATATTCCTCTGCCCCCCTCAAAAAAAAAAATCCCAAAAGCAAACCTTTGGTCACATCATGAGAAGACAGGGCTCACCTGGAAAAGTCAATAATATTAGGAAAAGTGGAGGGGAAAAGCAAGGAAGACTGCACACCAGATGGATAGACTCAGTCAGAGAGGCCACAGGCCTGAATCTGCAAACCTGAGCAGGGTGGTAGAAGAGAGGAGGTCTTGGAGATGTCTTTTTCATGGGGTTGCCATGAGTCAAAGTCAACTCCAAGGCAGGTAACTACAACAAATATTATAAATAAAATGTTAAGATCAGGGTACCTAACAATTCTTTACTTACTCCACAGTAGCCTTACTGGTATCTAGTGAAAGCAAATTCACAGTATCAGAATACTCTGGACAATATTTAAGGAGAGATAAAACATCAGGAATCTGTTCTCTCCTTGCATGATGTGCAACAACAGCTAAGAACTTCAGATCAGGACATAAAGTATTTTTTGTTAGGGTTTTTCCTTTTGTTTCACTGCTACAGTCCTCCCCACAATCATTATTCATGCTCAAAAAAACAAACACTATACCATAAAGTGTTATTTCTTAAAAAAAGAAAAGAATACAACATTTATAATTAATGCAAAAATATTTTGTATTCTGGAAGAAAGAAAGTTTGCAAAAAGGAAGTCTTTATGCTGCTTCAGCTGATGCAGATTTCTGTCTTACACTGGATTTTTACACTTACTTTAGGCATCACCTTTGATTCCTTGAGAAAATATTTGCAAAGCAACTACGATCAAAGAACACCATTGTACAGTTTTAGGCCAATACATGTATTGGATGTATATGTTTTTAAGAGGCGTTATGCTGCAAAATACTTTTACACTTTGGTATAGTCTCCAAAGGAACTCTAAAAATTGTGCAGCTTAAATCTGAGCACAAGGTTGCTGGATTTTAAAGATAAAATACCATCATGTATAAACAACAGAAATCTAACAGCAAGATATTCACAACTGCTTAACAAGCCTACCATGGATGGACAGAGCTAATTTAACTCTGTCCTGCTGATTCCCTTTAACTGTCTATCTGCTAAGATTGAGAATGATTAGTTGGTATCAAAAATGACACAGCTTGAGCTATGGGTAAAATTTACGAGCTTAAAAAGAGAAGCTCAATCAGCATGGGACACTCTAATTTCCATTCACAAAACATTAAGCTCAGTATTTTGTCCTAAATTAACTATCTGCTAATTAATGCTTTATTTAAAAGGTATCCTTTCCTTAATCCAGGAAAGAAAAAGAATTCTCCAGAGTACAGTGCAACATACATTTGTTTTAAAATTCTTTCCCAATAAATTATGTCACAATTTATTTTAAACTGAATCTACAGCAGGCAATTCATCCAGAAAATACTATATTAAGGTGGCATTAGTGGTTTGTCTTACGTCCTTGAGCATAAAAATACATGTAATCATCCGGACTGATCTTCTAACTTTGGCTCCCTGCCAGAAAGGGCACAAAGACTCACATCAGACAGTTGTGAGAGCCTGCCAGGGGCCAATGCCTTTTTGCTTGGGTCGTTTCCACCATTGGGCTTTTGCTTGGCAATGTTTTTAGTGCTTGCCACCACATGGAACCTCTGGTAGTGCTGCTTCCATGTGGACATCAGTCACTCATCTGCTCCCCAAAACTCTGCCCCAGAGTAAGGAGAGTTTCAGATGGGGGAAAGACCCCGCAAAGGTTGGGAGAGAAACGGGGCTGTTCCACTTCCGGTGCTCCATTTCACATGCCTTCATCCTTCTCCTAACCTCCGTTTGTTCTCCTTCCATCCTGCTTTCATTTTCCCTTCTGCTATTTTTTACTAATGGAAGTTTCTGTTAGTAAAAAATAGCAGAACATAGCGGAAGGAAAATGAAAGCAGGACAGAGGGAGAACAAATGGAGGTCAGGAGAAGGACGGGGGCATGTGAAACGGAGTGCTGGAATCAGAACAGCCCTGTTTCTCTCCTGACCTCCGTGGGTTTTTTCCCCCCATCTGAAAATCTCCTAAGAATAAGGAGGCAAAAACTAATTGCAGTAGATCATCATTCTAGGTAATATCAAACCACTGTCTGTTTTAATAACCAATATTATATATATATATATATATATATATATATATATATTTGTCCCTCCGTATCGATGGATTTGGTATCCATGGATTTAAATGTTCACAGCTTGAAAATATTATTTTAAAAACTAATAATCCAAAAAGCAAACCTTGATTTTGCCATCTTATATAAGGGACACCATTGTCATGGTCAGCCAGGACTCTGAGGACTCAGAAGGCAAGGAGGCTGAGCTAGTAGCAGAAGAGCTGGCTGAGTCTGAGTCTAGCCCTGAAGAACCCAGGGCTCAGCAGCCTAACCCTCCCTTCCAAGCCTGGGAGACATAGTAGAGCAAGAGGTAGAAGAGCAGGTACCTACCTTTAGCCAAAGGAGAGCAGAGAGGGCCTGGCTGCGTCATTCCCGGAGATTAAGAGAGAGAAGCTCATCAATCACCCCACAGCTGGGAGTGGGAGCTGGGCCAACATAAGCAGCTGGGGGATGCTGAGTTCCTTGTTTCAGGCAGTCTGCGTTTCCTGGAGGAAGCCTCTGCCTGTGACTCTCCTGCTTCTTGGAACCTTGCTATCTTAAGACTTCAGATATCTTAACCTTGGACTGCCTTCGTTGGCTCACCTGCCAGAATCCTTTTGACCTCAGACTGCCTCTTCGTTCTTCGCTCTCTCGCTCTCTGTGTGTGTGTGTACTTCTGACCCTATAGGACTGCTACTGACAACACCAGGTACTGTGCTTTTCAACTGAGTTGTTGCCGAGCCGGGCAATCTTATCAGCTATTTAAGTTGGCTTCTCAACAACCATTTTGCTATGCCATTGCATATAATGGGGCTTGAGTATTATTCACAGATTTTGGTATCCACGGGGGGGGGGTGTCCTGGAACCAAACCACAGTGACTATGAAGAGACAACTGTATTTCCATGCATGCCAGCAAGAATTAGCACAAAGGAATGTCCCTGTTCTCAATGGCTGATGGGGCTCAATATTCAGATTTGAGGGCAGTTGCCAGTTATTAAGAATCTGAATTTTAGGTTGCCATAGCTTCCTCAACAGAGGAATACTTTAAGTCTCTAGAGGCTGGCCTTTGAGTTCTCCTGCAAAGGGGCATTCCTGTGGAATTCAAGCCTTGTTGGAGCAAAAAAAATGGGTTCCTGAAGTGTTGTGTTTTGCCTTTTTTTGCCATAGACCCCCAAGATTTAACTTTAAAAAACCTATCAACAACGACACCTGATAAAAATAATAATACAGTTGCACCAGCCATTAAACCTTCCCTCAGATGCACTGGAGGAAGAGGGAAGATTCTCTTCTGCTTCTTCCTGCAAATTAGTGACTGGAGTGGATTGAATGACAATGTGCAGGCCAATCCAGCCAGCCAGCTTTTGCCTTGGCTCCTGTCACATGGCCATTTCACTGCAGGAAGGACACCTTCCTTGAAGGGCCAAGAAGCCTTCAAGGCTTCGGTGAACCCCCTGTGAGGACATCACAGACCTCTGGGGGTCCCACAGGTTAAGTACCACTGGCCTAAACTTTAGAAGGGGTGATTTTTCAGAGACATGAGGTAGTGCAGGAAGAAGAGAGATTCAAGAAGCACTGGTTTACAAAAAGAAACATACACCTATTCCCATGGGCAGCAATATCTCTACCTAAATATATATCTATATATATATCTATATGATTGCATAAAGCACACAAGAAACATGTCTAAATTTCTCTGAAATGTAAGAGGCAACACACTTGTAATTATTTTATGAAATTGTATTCTTTCCATGGTTTGTAGTAATCCTCTGCAGCATGAAACTCAAATCTATTTCTTTCCCAAATTGTTTTCCTGCATCGGGTGTGAACAGTAGTTTGCTATAATAAGATTGCTCATGAGTGTCAGGCTGCTGCCATTGATCTTCTTTATAATACAAAAAAGAACACTGAAATAGTTGTTCTGGTGAGGGAAAAACACATATAAAGAGTAGCACAGTCTTTGAAGAAACGTACCCACAAGAGGAACAGATCACAATTCTGGACACATCAAGAACAATTGTGCACCTTTTATGTATTCACAATATAAACTGCCCAAAACTTCAAAAATCCAAAATTGAGCTTCACAATCCATCCTTGAATCATATTGATGCAAAAAAGTAAACACGATGCATAAAGCATGTCTGCATTTTTTACTTCTAGGCTGTCCTTTAAATACTCTTTTATACTAACAGATTTCAAATGGTGCACAATGTCTAGAGGCCCATTTACACAGCACAATTATAGCACTATGATTCCACTAACTTCCATGGCTGTATCCCAGGGAATCTTGAGGTTTGTCATTTGGTGAGGCACTACAGCTCTCCAGGTGAGAATTCTAAATCCCCTTCCTAACACTGGACACAGGATTCCACAGGAGGCTGCCATGGCAGCTAATGCAAAATCATAGGGCTATAATTGTGTGAAAGAACCCCCAAGTTAGTGGAATAGGTTACCATTTCATTGTACCTAGAAATGCCACAATAACTAACTAGTAACATCCGTATGTTATTTCAGGTATGAGAAATCTGCAGCCTATATCCCTAGTCAGTGTGCAAAGACTGCCACCTTAGTCACATCTAAATTTGGATTTGACCTGATATTTTCAGGAAGAATGACAATTTGTATGTCTAGTGGAATACACTGCCTTGTAGTGTGGTGGAGTCTCCTTCTTTGGAGGTTTTTAAACAGAGGTTGGATGTCCATCTGTCAGGAATGCTTTGATTGTTTGTTCCTGCATTGCAGGGGGTTGGACTGGATGGCCCTTGTGGTCTCTTCCAACTATATGATTCTATAATTCTATGATTCTATGAACTTGGAAGAGTATTGGAACATCTTCAGCCATTGTCCCACCCTTCATCCTCAGTTACCCTGTCTCTGTCTCTGGCTTTTCTTCGCAAACAAAGATTCAGGAAGGACTCATCCCGTGCTTTCTGCAAGCGCGCTGATGACTAAAAAGGCCAATCCGAGATAAACAAGTCCGGTTGCAAAAAGCACAGCAGAAGGTCTCCTTGGGTGATGTTTTTGGGTTGTGATTCTTTCTGCGTTGTCGTTTCTCTTCAAGACTTGTTCGTCGTGAGTTCTCAAATGAGGCTGCAGAATTATGGATAGTGCGTCTCCATGCCTCCCGATGTGAGGCCAGGGCAGACCACTGTTGGTGATCAATTTGGCTGAGCCTGAGATGTTGTTTCAGGGAGTCTTTGTATCGCTTTTTTGGAGCGCCCCTCTTACGCTGACCCGTGGCGAGTTCACCGTAGAGTAGTATTTTTGGGAGGCGATGGTCCTCCATCCTAGAAACGTGCCCTGCCCAGCGCAGCTGTGTTCTCAATATCATGGCCTCAATGCTGGTGATCCCTGCTTGTCAAGGACAGCAACATTCGTCACATAGTCAGTCCAGTGTATATTTAGGATTGTGCGTAGACAGCGCTGATGAAAGCGCTCGAGGAGTCGTAGGTGGTGGTGATAGGTGACCATGTTTCAGATCCATAGAGGAGGATAGACAGTACGATGGCTCTATACACACTGATTTTTGTCCTTTGCCTCAGGTGTTTATTGCTCCAGACTCTTTTGTGAAGTCTTCCAAATGCACTATATGCCTTTGCTAATCTGTGATCGATCTCTTTGTCAATCTTGGCATCTGAGGAGATGATGCTTCCCAGGTAAGTGAACTGCTGAACGGACTTGAGCACAGATTTGCCGACGGCAATGTGGGGATGGTGGTGTTCGTCCTGTGGTGCAGGCTGGTAAAGAACTTCTGTTTTCTTCAGGTTGACTTCTAGCCCAAACAACTCTGCAGCTGTTGCAAAGCAGGATGTTAGGCGCTGCAGAGCTGCTTCTGTGTGGGCAACAAGGGCAGCATCATCGGCAAAGAGCAGCTCACGGACTAGATAGTTTAGAGTCTTAGTGTGAGCCCTCAGACGGCTTAAGTTAAACAAGCTACCATCAGTACGGTAGCGTATATAGATGCCGTCGTCTTCTTCAATCTCTGCCATAGCCCTTTGGAGCATCGTGCTAAAGAAGATTGTAAATAAAGTTGGTGCAAGAACACAACCTTGCTTCACTCCATTAGTTATTAGAAAGGGCTCTGAAAGAGCATCACCATATCTGACTTGACCACGCTGGCCCTCGTGTAGCAAGATAATCATTTTAAGGAATTTGGGGGGACATCCTAGTTTTTCCAGGATCTGCCACAGACCTTTTCTACTTACAGTGTCAAAGGCTTTGGTGAGGTCAACAAATGTTACATAGAGACCCTTGTTCTGCTCCCTACATTTTTCTTGCAGTTGCCTAAGGGCAAATACCATGTCTGTAGTACTCCTATTGGCTCTGAAGCCACATTGGCTTTCAGGGAGAAGTTCTTCTGCAATAGCAGGAACTAATCTGTTCAGGAGTATCCTTGCAAGGATTTTTCCAGCAATAGAGAGCAGTGTTATGCCTCGATAGTTTGAGCAGTCGGAGTTTGCTCCTTTTTTCTTGTACAGGGTGATGATGACTGCATCTCGGAGGTCTGATGGTAGTTCCCCTTTTTCCCAGCAATTCACAAGGAATTCGTGGAATTTTTCGTGGAGTGCATGACCTCCGTGTTTCCAAACTTCAGGTGGGATTCCATCAATCCCAGCTGCCTTGCCGTTTTTCATCTGCTGTATGGCCTTAAGGGTCTCTTCCAAAGTGGAAGCTATGTCCAATTCATTTTTCATTGGCTTTTGTATCATATGTTGGATAGCTGAGGCTTGGACTACTCGGTTGGCGCTAAAGAGACTTTGAAAATGTTCAGCCCAATGATTCAGGATGGAGGCTTTATCAGTAATTAATGTTTGACCATCTGTACTGTATAAGGAGCTTTGGACCTGATAAGTAGGTCCAAACACTGCTTTAAGAGCTTCATAAAATCCTCTATGATCACCCAGATCTGCACAGCATTGTGTCTTTTCTGCTAAATTGATCCACCACTTGTTCTGCATGTCTCGGAGTTTTTGTTGTAGTTTGCTACATGTGAGGCGGAAAGCTGCTTTTCTTACATGACAGGTTGGCTGGGCGAGGTATGCCTGGTGAGCAGCTCTCTTCCTTGCCAACAGCTCCTGGATCTCTTGGTTGTTTTCATCAAACCAGTCTTGATTTTTCTTGTGGGAGAACCCGAGGGATTCTTCTGCAGACTGGAGGATACTGTTTTTGATATGTTGCCAAAGCACTGTAGGAGAAGGATCTGTAGGATGGTCTTCAAGTTTCGTTTGTAGGTTTGCCTGGAAGTTTTCTCTCATGGTAGCTTGTTGAAGATTGTTGACTTGGAGCCTCTTCTTTAAGATGCCACCCCTCTTAGGTTTGAACTTAAGATGAAGATTTAGTTTACATCTGACAAGGTGATGATCTGTTTGGCATTCTGCACTGGGCATCACTCGGGTATGACGGACATCACGAATGTCTCTCTGACGGACTAGAACATAGTCAATGAGGTGCCAATGTTTGGATCGGGGATGCATCCAGGTTGTCTTCAAGCTATCTTTCTGCTGAAAGATTGTGTTTGTAATAGTCAGCTGTTGTTCTGCACAGAACTCTAGCAGGAGGCGTCCGTTATCATTGCAATTTCCAACACCATACTTGCCTAAGACACCTTTCCAGGCTTCGGAGTTCTTTCCTACTCTGGCATTGAAGTCACCAAGGATAATGATTTTATCTTCTACAGGGACTTTTTGTATGAGTTGGCGTAGGTCTGTGTAGAATTTGTCTTTCTCTACAGGGTCGGCTTGCATAGTTGGGGCATATATACTAAAGAGAACAACATGTGGGAGGCGTAAGGAAATAATGCTATCAGAGTGTCCTGTTGGCAAGGTTTCGAGTTTGGAGGCAATGGAGTTTTTAATCATAAAGCCTACTCCTGAAAGATGTTTTTCGGTTTTGGGTTTGCCAGACCAGTAAAGTGTGTAGCCGGCGCCATGTTCTTTAAGGCTGCCTTCCTCATGGAAGCGAACTTCACTAAGAGCAGCGATGTCAATATTAAGCCGTGATAGTTCAAGGGCTATTAGGGCAGAATGACGCTCAGGCCGTCCACTATCTTCAGAGTCTTGCATGGTTCTGATGTTCCAGCATGCATGTGTCAGTTTATTTACACCTTTGGAGGCCGGTGTGTGCCTTTGTTTCTTTGCCTTGGTTTGACCGCATCAGAAGATTCCCGTTGGCCGCGGCTAGCCAACCAGGTAGTTGGGGATGAGCTTTCATTAGGCCACCTTTTCTAGGCCCCTCTCCGTATGGAGCAAGCAGTGCTCTCCTTAAAAAAGGCTGCTTGGTCGTTCAGGATGCTGCCGAACAAGACTGTCATCTCCCGGGTCAGGCTTGAGCAACCAATGTCCTGAACCGCCTGCATGCAGGGTTGGGGCTGCGGCTTCCAGTGCATCTTTACACCTGCCGGTTTCGTCCCTCGCCAGTCGCTACAGGGCTTTTTTGGAAATGGATTTGTCCTTCGAGCCTGTGCAAATGATTTTTCTGGTGGAGCGCAGCGTGCACAGAACTGGCCTCACCCTTTAAACCTTGGACGTGGCAGCGAGGTCCTCGGGCCGTAGGTTTGATTAGAGTTTCCTTCTCTTAGATGGTTTACCTTACAGGGTTGGACGAGCACCATCTGCCCGGGTTTGGGATTGGAGTTTTCCTTCTCCTAGGACGGTTGCCACAAGGCTAGAGAGCCCATCCTGCCCTTTGACGCTCTTTGTCAGACCCTTCGGTTTTGACCTGTCTGGCATGGGAGACCCTACCAGTGGCTATTATGCCACCGCCAGCATAGCTCAAAACATTATTAGGGTACGCAAGCCTCTCTCCCACGACAAGGGGGTGTCAATGGAGAGGCCTCAGTTACCAGATATTTAAAAAACACACACACCTAAAATGTCAGTTGGACATGTTAATTGAACACACCACTAAATTCTTTTGATGGTTTCTCTTTTTGATGTGGAGAATGCCTCAATATCACATGCCCTAAATAATATTCTTTTCAATCACATAAAAGTTATTGGTGTTGTAAGGAGTTGTATAAGTTTGTTTCATTAAAATAGTCTTTAACTGGCAATCTGGTAGGGAAGAAGAAGGATGTACCACAACTGTGCAAGGTACAGTACAAAATAAATAAGGAACAAACTTAAACAGAATGAAACATAGTAATCCATAAGAGAGGTACAGGTCATATAGAATCAAACACCCAAAGAAAAAAATTGTATTCTCTACACTTCAAAGTCATGAATTTGCCTGAAAAATAAAACGCAACATAAACAAAACAAATTAAATGGAACCTTGGTTAACATACCAGGATGTGTACATAACAAGGCATGTTTTGACACAGCATCTTCTTCAGTGGTTGTACTACAGCTGCTAAACATTTATATATTAGTTAAGGAACATATACTCAAATAAGAAAAAAAAGTAGCTCTTTTGGTTATTAAAATGTATGTTGGTTTAGCTGCTGTTTTGTCTGGATTATTGTTGGTATATATATGACTTTTGCTAGTTTGGGCTATTGGTGATTAGACCTTTTAGTCCCCAAGGGCCTATTTGACAATCACTGAAGAATACTATGTGTTGAAAGTCATTTGGTTTTATACATTTATTAGTGTGTTAGTTGAGGCTCTGTTTTGTTTTTATGGGCTTATTGTTGTATATTTTGTAATATAGTGTGTTGTAGTCCCTTTAATTGTCAGTGTTCCTGTATTTTAATATTGGTGTATTGAAGTTGTTTTTTACCATTAAAGTAGGCTTAATTATTTGGAGTTTTATTCACTTGATGTAGCCCAACATGTTGATTTGATTATCTTGGGTTGAAAAGTATTTCCCCCCGTTTTTTGGCAGTTCATTAATTTGCTTACATGACACCTTTGCTAACACCAGAACAGTTATCATTCCATTTAATACAGCAATTTTAACGGTTGATTCACATTTTCCATGATGGCAGGTGTGAGCTTGCCTCCAGGAGTATATCTGACAGGGAGCTGCAGTTAGCCAACTGCATCTTTACTATATCTAACTCTAACTGCATCTTTATGATAGCCATAGCTGCAAATACATATCGGTTGCATTCACATGCACTGTCTGCCTTCAAAATTTACAGTTTAGGTATACACAAGTGACTTTCAGTGTACATCTAAAAAGTTGTATATTAATTAGCAAGTGAAACTACACTGCTCCTATTCCCTTTCCTTCTTTCCCAGATGGCTGATCAATGTGGATTTAAAAAAAAAAAAGAACAGTGAAGAACAGTGCAAGGGTATTAGCGGAGGACAGTTGTTCAGTTTTTCCTGAGAATTCAAACAAAGGGGATTTCCAGCGTTCCTCCCATATATAAATAAGAACATGTTTTATATCCTTCTGCTATTTTGCCTTAACTTCCATAATTTGTATATCCCGGCTCACCTACCAGCTGGTCTAGCCGTTCTGGGGAGAGAGCCATCTTTGCTGGGTGGAGGGGATGGGATGCCAGGCAGAATGACATCATGGCACACACACCATGATGGGAGAGGGAAGGGTGGGGCCAGAGGCTATTTAAGGCCCTGCCACCCCTCACCTCATCCTCTTTTCATTGCAGTTGAAGCAGCAGCAGCAGCAGCAAAAGGAAGCAGACAAAGAAACAGCTACAGGGAGTAGCGGGAGGCTCATGGCTTTGGAGGGGCAAGCAGGAGGGATCCTCCTGGGGATACAGGGGTTGCAGTCCCTGCTTATTGTTTATTTATTTATTTATTTAGCACCATCAATGTACCTGGCGCTTTAAAAAAGGTTACAAAATAAAACAATTATCACTATTCCAATAATATAAAATACTAAAATACAATAATAAAAGGAAAAAAAATACAGATAATTCAGAATAAAACAAAAATAATCAGTACAGGTAATCAAATACAATAATGATAGAAACATTAATCCAAAATTCCAAAGGTTTGAGAAAACAAAAAAAGTTTTCAATTTGGATTTAAAAATAACATGGGAAGAAATAGTCTGCAAGTTTACTGGGAGGCAATTCCAGGAGTAACGGGAAGCAAGAGAAAAAGGATGAAGTTGAGCCAAGGAGGAAAAAACCCATGGCTGGGTAAGAAGCCCAGGATTCACAGAGCAAAGATTTCTAACAGGTTGGTTGAAAAGAGATAAGAGTTGCAAGGTAAGGAGGAGCTAGGTTATGCAGGGCCTTGAATGTCAGAACAAGCAGCTTATACTGAATATTAGAGGGAATAGGTAATCAATGAAGTGATATAAAAATGATGTAACATGATCAAAATGACGGGCCAAAAAGATAATCTTAGCAGCAGAGTGAAGAATGGCAACCAAAGGACTAAGATGAGATAATGGAAGACCAGTCAAAAGAAGATTGCAGTAATCAAGATGGGAAATGACTAAAGCATGAACTAAAGTCTTAAAAGAGGATGCAGAGAGGAAAGGTCTAATTTTATTGATGTTATAAAGGAAAAATTGACATGATTTTGTTACAGCCTCAATATGAGGAACAAAGGACAAAGAGGAGTCAAAGACAAAGCTGACTCCGTTCTTCATTCACAAGATGGATGGGAATGTTATCGACAGTAATGGAGAATGTATAATGTAAGAAAGGTTTCAGGGGAAAGATGAATAGTTCTGTCTTTGCAATATTAAGTTTAAGGTGGTGATGAACCACCCATGCTGAGATACTGGAAAGATATGCTGTAGTGAGATGTTCAAAATCCAAAGATAGTTCAGGAGTAGAGAGGTTCAGTTGAGTATCATCAGCATAAAGGTGATACTGAAACCCATATGAGCTGATAAGATTACCTAAAGATAGCGTGTGAAGAAAAAACAATAAGGGGCCCAGAACGAAGCCCTGAGGAACCCAAACCAAAAGGGGAAAGGAGGGGGATTCATGAACACCAGCTACCACACTAAATGACTGGTCTGAGAGATACGATGAAAACCAGCTGAGAACAGAGTCAGTGAACTCTAAATTATGAAGTGAATCTAACAGAAGAACCTGATTGACTGTATCAAAGGCAGCAAAGAGAATAAGGATGGAGTATATGCCTATTTTAATTTTAGTTTTAAATCCTAATTTTAATTTTAATTTGGCAGTGGGATTTTAGTGGGTCTTAGCCTACAGCCGACCCCCCCATGAGCCACCCAAAACCAACCAACCCCCCCAAAGCCACATGGTGATTTTGCAGCCTCTGAATTGGGGCCACAGGACCTACCAGGGCATGAGGTAGTTGAGAGACTGGTGGCCATTTGGCCTTTAAGCATCCACACTCCCCTCGCAAGGCCGTGTGGCATCTCACCCCTGCCGGACTGCACGGTGACCCTGCAGCTTTAGGGCCATGAGCCCATTTCCAGAGCAGGGCCATGGGACCCCACAGGCTGTTTGTTGGCCTGTTGGCTGAGACCAGTGGCTATTTGTCCTTTAGAACCCCCCCCCCTCACACTAGGCCACATGGCGACCTGCCCAGCCTTTAGGCCTTCACCTCCCACCCATCACCCTCCTGGACCACATGGATCAGGGGAACAGGACCCGCCAGTGTGTTTGGCAATCTATCGCCGAGAGACCGGTGGCCGTTTGCCAGGCCATTCGCCCGGCCTGGGGGGCCCCAGTTGACTCCCCACCGGATGAAGGGCAGCATGGAACCCAGGGCCAGTTTAACGAATTTTGGGCCCCCCTGCAAAGCTTTATTTTGGGGCCCCCATATGTTTATCTCAGCTCAATGTAACCTAACCTATTCACAGTTCAGGATGTTCAGGTTACAGTAGGACCCACGTATCCACGGATTCATTATCCATGGGACACAAAACAGCACACCTACCATACAGTGTTCCTAGAAAATGTGTCCTCCTAGCCATTTTCTAGGCCCTCCAGGGCAACTCTATGGTATTTTAAACCAGAAGTCCCATTATTTTCAATGGTGTTCACGATTATCCACAGTTTTCAGAATTCATGCCTGCACAGAACCAATCCCCAGTGGATAAGGGGGGCCTACTGTATTACATAATTTGCCACCAATAATTTAGTTTAAAAACTATAGTATACGCACTAATAAAATATTTTTGTTAATTAGCAATTAATGTAATAGTGTAATTTCCTCAAAAAAGAAAAAGAAAAAAAAGAAAGTAGACTACAAGCTAAACATGAGTTAGCAGTGTGATGCAGCAACAAAAAATGCCAATGTGATTCTAGGCTGCATTAATAGGAATATAGTGTCTAGATCAAGGGAAGTAATAGTGCCACTGTATTCTGCTTTGGTCAGACCTCACCTGGAAGACTGTGTCCAGTTCTGGGCACCACAATTCAGGAAGCTGGAATGTGTCCAGAGGAGGGCAACCAAAATGGTGGGAGGTCTGGAAGCCATTATGCCCTATGAGGAGAAACTTAGGGAACTGGGTATGTTTAGTCTGGAGAAGCGAAGGTTGAGAGGTGACATGAGAGCCATGTTTAAATATTTGAAGGGATGTCATACTGAGGATGGAGCAAGCTTGTTTTCTGCTGCTCCAGATACTAGGACATGGAGCAAAGGGTTCAAACTCCTGGAAAAGAGGTTCCACCTAAACATTAGAAAGAAGCTCCTGATGGTAAGAGCTGTTCAGAAGTGGAATGCACGGCCTGGGAGTGTGGTGGAGTCTCCTTCTTTGGAGGTTTTTAAGAGAGGCTGGATGGCCATCTGTCGTGAGGGCTTTGATTGTGTGTTCCTGCAGGGCAGAAGCCAATTGGATGGGATGGCTGTTGGGGTCCTTCCAGCCCTATGATTCTAGGCTGCATTCAGAGCCTAGGAAATTTACTTTTGGATTACACCTCTCAGAATCCCCCTGCCAGCACCCTTCTCAAGGTCTGGTTGCATTGTTCCTTTTCCAGCATTCTCTAGCCCAGTGGTCTTTAAACAGAGGCTGGATGGCCATCTGTCAGGGATGCTTTGATCATGATTTCCTGCGTGGCAGAACAGGGTTGGACTGGATGGTCCTTGTGGTCTCTTCCAACTCTACAATTCTATGATTCTATGATATCCTCACAGGGAGTCCACAAAGGCTTAAAGCCTGTTTGGCCCGCCTCTTCCCAGTAGTGGAACAGCCACGTGACAGGAACCAAGGCAAAGGCTGGCTGGCTTAGCCTGTACATTGCCATTCAATCCACTCCAGCCACAAACATTCAGGAAGAAGCAAGAGTGCCTCTAAGGGAAAGATTAATGGATGGTGTAATTGTATTGTTTTTGTTGTTAGCTATTATTATTAGGGTTTTAAATCTTGAGTTAAGTCTTGGGGCAACAAAAGATATTTAAAGGGGGTCCCTGGTAAAGAAAAAGTTAAGAACCACTGCTTAGCCCAATGGCTCTCACATAGCACTAATGGGATACTGGTGTTTTAGTGACAATAAAACCATTGTTCCCAGTAATATTACTCCAAATTTTAATTTATATTCTTTATATTCTTCTGGTAAAAGAACCAGAGTTGTAGAAGTTGCAGCATTGCCCTATGACTGTGGAGACCAGGGTTTGAATCCTTACTCAGCCATGAATACCCACTGGCTGACCTTGGGGAAGTCACACTCTCTCAGCCTCAAAGGAAGGCAAAGGCACACCCCATTTGAACAAACCTTGCCTAGAAACCCCCATGGTTGGTTTGCCTTAGTCAGAAATGACTTGAAGGCACATGGGAAACACACACAAATTCCTTTTGCAGGCTGATATCAGTAGGCAGCAAGGGGAGGAAGCTGAAGAAGACCAAGGGGGGGGGGAAGGAGGGGAGAGGAACCAAGACAGGGAAGACAGAAAGAAAGAAGGGAGGAAGGAGAGAGAGAGAGCAACAAAAAGTCAGAAAGAAGGGAGGCAAAGAAGGAAGGAAGGGAGAGAGAGTGGGAAAGAAAGAAAGAAAGAAAGAAAGAAAGAAAGAAAGAAGCATTTTCTGAAGATAGAGCAGGGGAGAACCAGAGATGAACCCCCTTTTCCCCCCCTCTCTCTCTCACACACACCCCTCTCCTGGCTGGCTTGCCTTTTGACGATGATCGGGAGGAGGGGGGAGGGAGGAAAAACTCCCTCAGAACCAGCCACACAAAGAAAGCTACGTCTTTCTCTTTCTCTTTAGCTTTCTAGTTTGGGAGACACTGGTTGTTGTTTTTTTAAAGCCAACAGGATTAGTTCCAGAGGAGGGTTAGGTCCAAGTTGGGCCCCCTGCCGGTGTGGGGCCCCCCGCAGATGCTGATTTGGCGGTATGGTTAAGCCGGCCCTGATCGAACCCATCCTTGAGGTCTTGCAGCCTCCAGCTGCTCAACCATGCCAGACTTTCAGGGACTCACTGGCGGCCTGGAGCCCTTCAGCAGCTCCCCCTCCTGCATCTTGATAGGCAGCCTGTTGCAATAATGCATGTGAAGGAAAAATGAAAGAAAAAAATGGATCACTCTTAAAGAAATGGGTGTGCCACAACATTTGATTTTTCTTATGTGTAACCCTTACTTGGACAAGAGGCTACCATTAGGATAGAATACGGAAAAACAGAATGGTTTCCAGTTGGCAAGGGGATCAGGAAAAGCTGCATTTTATCACCCCATTTGTTTAACTTGCATGCTGAACATATCATATGTAAAGAAGGATTAGACACAGAGGAAGGAGGTGTGAAAACTGGAGTAAGGAACATCAACAATTTATGATATACAGGTGACACCATACTACTAGCAGCAAGTACTGGAACAATTACTGAAGAAAGTCAAGGAAGAAAGTGTAAAGGCAGGTTTACAATTGAACATTAAAAAAAGAAAAATAACCAACACAGAAGGCTTACATAACCTACATAACCATAAAGCCTACATAACCATAAAGTAGATGATGAAGACATTGAAATAGTTCAAGATTTCAAGAAATCAGAAGTAGACAAGGACCTGGAAGGCCGTTATGGGGG
The DNA here is from genome assembly GCA_030847615.1 of Gambelia wislizenii. Classification (NCBI taxonomy): domain Eukaryota; kingdom Metazoa; phylum Chordata; class Lepidosauria; order Squamata; family Crotaphytidae; genus Gambelia; species Gambelia wislizenii. The sequence goes on from JAUMIR010000002.1 coordinate 170,709,793, forward strand.
AACTAGACAAGATCCTGAAGTGTCAAGATATATCATTCAATATTATAGTTAGGATTGTCCATGTCATCATATTTCCAATTTCTAAGTATGATCGTATAAGCCGTACAGTGAAGAAAACTGAGAAGAAAATCAATTCATTTGAATTGTGATGCTGGAGAAGAGTTCTACAGATTACATGGACTGTGAAAAAGACAAATAAATGGGTCCTAGAGCAAATAAAACCAGAACTCTCCCTAGAAGCCAAGATGACTAAAGTGAGATTGATATACTTGGTAAGGCAGAAGATAGTAGGAAAAGAAGACCACATTCCAGATGGATAGACTCAATCAAGGCAGCTATGTCCCTGATTCTGCAAGACTCGAGCAGGGCTGTTGAGGACAGGGTGAATTGGAGGTCTCTCACTCATAGGGTCACCATAAGGTGAAGGCTACTTGATAGCAGTTAATGACAAGTAGTAGCAGTACCATATCAGAAGTAGAAGGTGGAACAAAGCTCACAGAGAGTGACTTGCTTAAGATCAGCTGCTAGTCAGAAGGCCCTGTCTCTAAATCCAGCATGTGGATGCAGGAGGTTCAAATCCCCACATCATGAGGGGTCATATTTATTTTATTTTATTTCTAATAGAATTAAAGCCCCACGAGTTCCATGCTGGTGGCTTACAGAATGAACAGATAGAAACAATTAGTTCAGATTTACTTTCTAAAACAATTTTACTGACCATAATAAAGTAGATTTAGTATCTGTTACCAAGCCCATGGTCATTATTTTATTTTTTTATTTAGTTATTTATACCCCACTCTTCAGCCACAAGGCTATCAGAGCGGCTTACAAATTGTTTTTAAGCAATAGCAATTTACACATCTACACTGCATTAAGCAGTTTCCAATGTGTGTTAGCTAATTGCCCCCACAAGCCGGGTACTCATTTTACCGACTTACGAAAGGATGGAAGGCTGAGTGAACCTTGGAGCCCGCTGGAATTGAACTTGCAACGTGGTGACTTGCAGTACTGGCATTTAACCACTGTGCCACCAATGCAAAATATACAAAACCCTCACAAGGGAGGTGGGTTTTCCCCTTCCTCGCCCACAAATTGTGTTTGAGAGACCAGAGCTCTACCAAGCGAATGGGGCACACCTTTTTTGACATGGGTAACCTAATATTGGGGGGGGGATCTTCAGTGAGGGTTGAGGACTTCTTGGACAGGCTAGTGGGGGATAGGAACTAAATGGATGCTTGCTCCTTATCTGTGGCCTGATGAAGGGGGAGGCGTAGATTTTGGTGTTCACCTAAGGCACCAATTTTGGTGAAGGGGGTCTCGGAAACTGCCGCTTTAGGTCAGGTGACTTGGGGTGAATGAGACTCACCTTGGGGCTGGCCTGAAGCAGAGACTCTCACCTAAACTCTCGTAACTTGGGTGAGGGACTTTTGGGTTGGCCTTCCAGATGTGGGTCACCTGGGGAGCAACTCCCAACTCTTGGGGTTCCTCTCTGGGGCTCAGGTGTTTGCCCTGGGGAAGCTGGTGAGTGAGCTCTGGGATAGACCTACTGTTCCAGCTGCTGCAACACTAGGTTGCCTCCCCCCACTGAAGATCTTTAGAGGGTTAATAAATAGGCAGGGTTAAATAAATCCCATTTGTTTCTATCTCATCTTTTGTGTCTGGTCTCTTTATGCGTCTGGTCTCCTTATTTCCCCAAATTGGTTGGCAAAGTATACATTTTCAAGATGCACTAAAAAACAAACAACAACAGGTCAGCTTGTCCATTACAACTGAAGGGTAAAAATCTTAAGCTATTTAGACTTTAAAGACATGTTGGCTGCTGTGCTCATCAATAAACAAGCCATCATACTTTTATTGTCATTTATTCCACCTGTGAACCTTGTATTCGTTCTGCTTGCTTGCTGAACCAGGCCCATTCAAACCAGAATGTAAGAGGAAGAATAGTATCAAGGGCATTTCATTTTTATTTTTACTTTTTTTGCTGCATGGAGTAAATAGAGCCACTGCCATTACTATTTTTTTTTTCTGTAACAGATTGGCAAATTATTGCAGCATCAATAGTACAAGAGTCTGCAAAACAGTCTCTTTAACACAGAATGCTGGAATATTTTGAGTCATCATACTTGCCCGAAAACAAATTATGTCATTGCATGTATACAGCAAAAATGTGAAATATCTTTTCTCTAACAGCATTTAACTACCAGGAGTTTGGTCTGAGTATTTTATACAAAACTTACAATGAGTTACAGAGATCATTGCATGAGAAGAAAATAAACCCTTTGTATTGTTGGCATTGCTGTAATAATTGTTTTGCCCCTTGTGTGTGGTAAGCAGTTTTAATTACTATGTTCAATTGTCTAGTATGTCTACATGCTGCTCCTGAGCTAAAGGTCTCATGCCTGAATATGTTATATCAAGGATGCTAACATTCTTGAGCAGGAAGTAAAGAAAGACCAGAACAACAGCACAGTTTTCTATTGCATTCATAATGAAAGTCATCAGAACTCTGAATAAATATCATCACCATAAGCCAAATATTTTCATCTCAATTTCCTCCTCAAATCCCAAACCTTTCCACTTTGGGGTACTGGGAAGAAATATTTGATCACTTTTTGGAGCTATAAATGACATGCTAACCTAATCTCAGTATGGTTAAATTGGCTCTACTATGCACTCTGTCCCTAAAATAAAAGGTTAAAAACTGTGTATTAAAAATGTGTAAATGAAAACTTTCACAAATTAGAATTTTTCACATTTCAGGAACCTAATGTTTTATGCCATCAACTTGCAAGAGTTTAGTGGATAATGCAAGTCCAGTCAGACACTTCAGTGCTCAGAATATAGTTTAGTGTGCACAGACTGAGAATCTGTGCTGGTTTCACAGACAAAAAGGAAGAAACAGGAAGAATGTTGCATACAGGATCTAATTAAAACTGAAGTAGAAAGGTAGACTTATGCAAAAATGTGAATAATCATGGCTAGGCTGGCCAGTAAAATACAAGCTAAACAAAATAATTTTACTATCTCCCCCTCCAAACCCCACCTTTTTATACAACAAAAATGAATGTAGTACATCTGATGTAGGATTTTTCAAACTGAAAAACAGCCATTGAGAATGTTTTTTTTTACCTTACTTTGCCCTATGAGCTTAATATCTGAAACAGCATTAGCAGACTTCCATTTCAGAAAAGGAAAATACTTGGCTCTCTGCCCTCAACACACCCATTGCCTCTAGTAGGTCCAAGGTCCAAAGTGGGGCAGGCAACTGCATATGGGCCAATTTTCCACTACCCTTGTGAGCTATACTTTCTCTCTTTCCCATGCATACAATAAGTTGCTTCTTATTGCTATTTTGGGTGTGTGTGAAGGAAAAGAAAGGTATTTAAGAGGGATGGATGATCTGAGAGGGATTGGAGGGGTTGGGGGGACTTTGCATACATTTGGCATCACTGGACATAGCTTTGGGATATTTTAAAAAAAACAACAGGGGATTTATAGGGGACTTGAGGTGCTGCAAAAATTGTTATAGGGGGCACATGTGATCTATGGGCTGTACTTTTCCTACCTCTGATCTAAGGATATGGAAGGTAATTGAACCCATAGCACTTCGCACATATCCTGAAATCTCTGGTCATGTGTATATGAGTGTGTAGGGATGGCGTCTTGAGGATATCTCAGAGAAGCATGTTCTGCATGCCCAACAACATCTTCCAGGTGTCCTTCATCTTACATAGTGTTGCACTGCTGGAGAATACTGCAAACATGGAAAGGGATCCACCCTACCACTTGTTGTGCTTGAAGCAGGAGTTATCTTCACTGTTTGTGAAAACTTGCTCTTTTCTCCCATGTCAACCATATTGTGGGGCAGACAAAGAGAAGGCAGGCAGCATGGGAGAGAGACTGTCACCACTAGGATGGTGACCACCATAGCTTTTCCCCTATGGTCTCCATCAGCCACAGATAATGCTGCTACTCTGTCATGCATGTTAAGAAAGAAAGTTTGTGAACCTCACAAAAATGGCAGGGAACAAAAAAAAAGCATGTAAACATAATGTTAGTTTAAAAACACATATCAGTTAAAAACATGGATCAATTTAAAAGAACAGGTAAGACCAAAACATTTTAAAACAATCAATACACAGTTTAACATTCATAATTTAAAATCATCTGGATAGGCCTGCCAGAAGAGACTGTTTTTTTAAATGCTGCTTTAAATTTCGGCATGCCGTTCCAGAGTCTAGGGGTGGCTGAAGAATAAAGTCCTCTTTATTCTAGGGGTGGCTGAGTCTAGGGGTGGCTGAAGAATAAAGTCAGTGACAGTTGCCAACCTAGTTGTAGCTGGTTGGACCAAGTGTCCCCCAGAGGACCTAAGCGTATAGGGCAGATTATATGGAGACAGTAATCTCGCAGATAACCCAAACCATGCAGGGCTTTAAAGGTAGTAACCAACACTTTGTAAATTGTCCAGAAACTAATTGGCAGTCAGTGGAGTGATTTTAATATTGGTGTGATATGATCATTCCTGGATGTACCAGTGAATAATCTGGCTGCCGTGTTTTGAAACAACCTTGGTACAGAGGTAGCCCAATGTACAGCACATTGCAAAAAGTACAGCACATTGCACATGCACTACATACCATCTTTAGGTCCTCCAGCCAAAGCTGGTAGTAAGCACTACTGGCTATTGCTTCTATCTGAGCTGTCATTTCGAACGACAGATCCAGAAGCACTCCCAGGTTGCAACACAGTCTTTCAGAGGAGTGTAACCCCAGCATGACTTCTGCCACTAGGCAGAATTAGCATCATAGCAAAATGTTAACATCTGTCCAGTGGTCTTGTTACAACATGTTAGTATAGTTCTCATGGGAGATTTGTAATGCCTCTGCATCTTTTGTTTCTGCACTATACAACCTTTGTGAATCCATCTTCCACTGCCATCACTTGGGGTTACACACCAACTCAAGGAACCCATAACCAGACACAGGGATCTTGAATGCTGACCATTGGATAATCTGTGTAGAACTACTTGTTTAGGTCTACCACTGGCTGGAAGAAGATAACTAACCCCAACAGCTAAAGAACTGTGACACTTTCTCTACTGTAGACTGTGTGCTACATCCTTTAGCTCATAATGTTGATGTGTGTCAGGTTTTGGCACCAAACAAAGTTTGGGGGAGTCCTTGAATTACAACCAGTTCTAGTTCACAACTCTGGATCATAATATATATTCATGAGATAACGGTGGTAGTTTGTTGGATAACACAGCCTAGGAAACTGTGCCAAATTCCACTCTCATCCAGTTGTCTGATTTCAATAAAACAGGGAGGAACAGGGGAGGTGTGTGTCTGTGTGCATGTGTGTGCACACATGTTACATTTTTCTCTCTGAAATGAAGATTTTGGTGCTGGGATGCAAATACACTGTTCATAGACTTCTGACCAAAGAGGTATATCATATAAACCACTATTTTTATGATGCATACAATAAAGATTTCTTAACTAGAAAGAATAAGAGAGATTTTCAGTAAGAAATGAGAACCTCTGGATGCCACATAAATAGAACAATTATTGTACCTTTCAGTAAGGAATATGGTAGAAAGAACATTTGGTATTTTGGACATAGCTGCCTGTAACATGGTGCAAATAAGTTTTTAAAACATGCTTAACGTAGATTTTACAGAAAAATAGTAAACATTTTATGGTATTTCTTTTGGGACACATAAATTGCTTTTTTGCCCACAAGGAGAACAAAAGAAGCAGCATGCTATATTTATTCAATGAAAGCTGAACCACAGGGGTTATGGTACATTTTCCCCTCAACATCAGCCAAATTATCTCAGTGCCCAACATTTAAGAGTCTGCAATAATACTCCATCATTTGAGAACACTAGTAGGGCTTATGCATCATTTTAACAGCATGATATAGCAGATTGCGATCATCTTCATGTTATAGAAAACTCAAAACAAATGACAGGCTTAGTGGATCATTTTCCTAAATTACTATTTTTCTCCACAAAAATCTTTTAAAAATGACAGCCATAAAGTGTTCAAAATGCATATTAGTTTAACTAATTAACATAATGGCAGAAAGTCATGTTCTACCTGAAAAGGCACATATTTTATTCTACTTTAGGCCAAATCTGAGCAAGACTAGGCTATCATTTCCACAATATATTTTTTTTTGTGGGGACAGACACCCCCCCCCAAAAAAACCCCATGTTGTTTACAGTATAGAGGTCTACCAGAGTGACTATGGCTTTCTGCACATAGATCTACTGCAATGAAGAAACATATTTAACTATCCACCTCCACAAACTATTTGTACAATACAAAGAAGAAATAACCATATTGTGGACATTTTAAAAATGAATAATAACAAAAATCAGCATTTTAGAGAAGTTGGAACCAGAACAGCTGTTGCACAGTGTGTATGCTTCACATAGACAAAGAGCAACTATGCCATATGTATGCAACATTCCATAATAATAACCCAGACTAATACAAATTTGTACATGAAAAAATGCTGAGATTAAAAATTATAATCCTAAAGGGGGAAAAAAGCCTCAATTTCAAAAACCGCACCTCAAAGTCAGGAAGCATTTGCTGAAAATGACTATCACACAGAGCAACAAAAATTTGTGCTAATACACACCCAGACCTCTATCACTTTCTCATTAAATAGCAATCTGAAGATCTGTGTTACACTATGTTGCAGAGGGGTTGTCTATATGAGGGGAAAAGAAGTGGATTGCTCTGCACTAATGGCAATTCACAGCAGCTGCAATTTGTCTTGATTTTTGTTTTTTGTTTTTTGGAGGCATAAGCTTTGCTTGCCTGCACATGCAGATGGTGGCTGTGAGTGAATTACTCGGGTTTTTACTTACCACAATTTGCCTCTGCTGAACATTTTTAAAACCTATTTCAGAGTGAAATAGAGTGGTATTTTGCCTTCACAAAAATAGCAACACCCCATTTCATTGCCTTAGTGATCGCTAGCTAAGGCAAAAATCCAACATGGTGGCTTCAGGTGCTTGCCTTGTTAGCAAGCCCTACCCCCATGGTCGTCCAGCCAATCAGCTTTGCACTTCCACTTGTATGAAAAAGCATATCAATTTGCATTGTTTGTCCCAACAAGTGGGGATGCACATCCCCCCCCCCCGGCTTTTTAAAACATCCAGGAAACACCGCAAAGGTTTTTGGCATTTTTTGGTCTCTCTCCTTCCAAATATGGTGATATGATACAGGATGCCATTAAGACAGGTCGTATTCTCCTCAAAATCCATGAGGAATATTTTCGCTGTTTAGATAACTGCTACGCTTTTCAAACTGAAACCTCAAAGCAGAAAATGTTGTAATATGAATGATCATTTTAAAAGAAAAAATCTAGCATGAAGCTTCTCTTGCTATTCAGCAATGCAAATCAGCCCCTCACTGCAAAAAAATCTTCGGGCCCAGTTTTCTGTACTTGGTAAACTACTTCCAGCTATCACCTCAGAAGTCAGGGTACCTTGTGGCCTCCTAGTGTTTTCTACTAGAGATTAAAATTTTATTTATTTATTTAGGGATGTATACCTCGCTCTTCAGCCACAAAGGCTCTCAGAATGGCTTACAAATTGTTAAGCAGCACTTTACACATCTACCCCACATCAAGTGGTTTCCAATGTGTGTTAGCTAATTGCCCCCACAAGCTGGGTACTCATAGCTGGGTTGCTAAATGAGCCCTATCCATAACAACCTCCAAGCTATATATATAAGAAAGTGTTTTTAGCATGATAACCCTTCAAGATAACAGTTGCATCTGGATGGAGGTTGACTTGGGAAGCTGTAGCCCCTGAGAATAAGGCATAGAGAAAAGAGGCCAGAAAGGGAAAGGAGAGTGTGGGAGGGAGGGAGATTTGGCACAAGATCACTTTTATCTTATTCTTATTTTATTTACTTGATTCACATTCCACATTTCTTTCAACATGGGAACCACTTTTTATCTCCTTATTGCATACTTTGATGTTTTAATATTCTGCTGATTGCAGTATGATTTGAAAAATGATTTGGATATATTGAAAATATGACTTAAACTAGCTGACTTTTTAAAAAATGGCACAAATCATCCAAGGAGTCCTTAGGGGGGTATGAATCTAAAGCACTGCATTGTAATAATGTTTTTACAACTAAAACAACGCCCTTCCAGGTCAATTATTATAAGTATTCAATTCCTTGTATTTATCATAGGGTTGGAAGAGTAACTGCTGCTGGGGCTCTGCCTTTGAAATGAAAAGAGGCACTGAGGAGGGGGGAAACAGTGGCACTTCAGGCAGCTTCTGTCCTTCCTCTCTTCCCCAACCCCTCCCACCGGCCGAATCCAGTAAAGATGGATTGCAATTTTCCCTGGAGTTTCCAGCAAATTTTGGAGAAAACTATGAATAAGGCTGATGGGAATAGGCTAGTACATTGTGTGTCACTATCACAACAAATTTGGGAGAAAGGCTGTACATTGTGTGGCATTATTGATCCGGATTTGGGGGGGGGCTTTGGGGGCTTTCACTGGTGTAGACAAGCCCTTGTCTCCATAGCAGCAGAAAACAAACATGTTCCCTCTTCAATATGATATCTTAATTAATTAATTAATTAATTCCTCACATACCAGTCCTTCAAAACATGGGTATACCACCCATCTGATAATGTGGACTGTAGTCCGTGAAAGCTGAGCCATAATAAAGTTGTTTATATTTAAGATAACACAGGACTCTGTCTGCTGAACCACACAACTATTACTCTTGATTACAGTGAAATCCTATAATATCATTTGAGAAGTTAAGTCCCATTCTTTACAATGGCACTTACTCCAAGGTAAGTGTGTATAAGATTTCAGGCTTATAAAACAATTCTCCCTCCCTTCCTCCCTCTCTCCCTCCTTCTCTGTCTATATATCTTCTTAGACTTTAATTCCATTGATCTCTGTAGTGCTTATTCACACGTGAGTATAATATTACAGCCTTACCTTTCAATAAATTCAGGAAGGAAATTAAAGAAATTTGGTAAGATAATCATAACAAAAAAAAGCTAGATGGTGACTGATGATGAATCTAGAGATGATTAATTCATTTATTTATTAATAAGTAAGCTCATATATTCCCCTTTCTTAAGAAGATTAAGTAATTTGTTGACAAAGATCTAATCAAATAAACACTGTTCTTTCAAAAGCCATTTTAATAAGAAAGGACCAAGAACAAAACAAAACAAAACCCCAGACCCTCCATTTTCATAGAATAGTTTATGAATAGCTGAATGACAATAACCTTATAGCTTAAGTTTGTTTACTAATATTTGTGCAAATAGAGGTGTATGTAATAAATAAATTATATATCAGGTGTGACCTGAGAGTGGAGAGAGGAAAATAATGTTTTAAAATTGATATTGGTCCTTAACACAATGAATAATGGATTTTGTATATTAATAATAGGCAAAATAATGCATATTAAAACAATGCATCTTTTGTAGGTGGATGCAATATGACTGTAAATAATATCTCAGTTTTTAAAGTAGGGTACAGAATTTAGATACACAAATTTAGATTTCAGATTACAATTGAATATCTGACTTTTACAATTTTCATTCCATCTTCTACACTTTATTCTCTCTCCCTATATAGTTTGCTTTCCCCCATAGCAGGCTTTCCACATCTGTCACAGTAAAACACAGAAGTGTTTAATGACAATATTTTTGTTCTGTTAGGTACTCAATTCATTGAAGTCTGACATTGGGTACCATTACTACAATTCCTATAGATCAGGTTGTTGGCTGATGTTCCTCTTATTAAAAAAGTAAATAAACTCATTTGAATGAGTTCAAACTTTAGAAAAAGTCCAGTGTTTACAGCAAATTCACTGCAGTGTTCATTTGTCTCCATAGTCCTTTGGCAAAATGACCAGTATGAGAAGCTATCCATGGTTTTTTTTCAATGATAATTATATCATATGTATATATTTCCTTAATTCTACCGAAAGATAAAATTGGCAAGCATTCTTTTCCTATTTATGTAACCTATATTCAGCTGTCCAGATATTAAAAACAGCATTAAAATATAGCTAAAGATGCTAGCAGATCCAATATTATAGCTAATGTTTATTTAATTAGATTTGAGCTAAAAAATACTTGTAAACTAATATTTACTGACAGACAGTGAAATTATGCCTGGACTGTAACAATTTGGACAATACATGAGTGCTTATATGATTAATTTGTTTATAAATTTATTACAGCCCTTCCATACAAACCAAACTACTTGTTCATAGAGAAACTGGCAGGTCACAGAGAAGGCTAGAGTTGAATCCCTCTCTCTATCCTTTCTATATAAAAGCATTTTATATAGAATGGTACAGCCTGGAATGGTACAGTCTAGACTATAGATGCATCCGTGCAGTAATAACTACACCTATTTCAAAAAATAATTTAGAAAGGTTGTGATTCTATCAGAGTGACAGATGCTTATCCAATTCATGTCAAAGCATCATCATCGTTATACCACAAACACCAACACCACCATCACTGCAGTTGGTCCTGTTGTCTACTAAAAATAAGAGACGAAACCTGGAAATATATCATTATTGGCAAATATTTGGTGTCCCTTTTCTTCTGCTATATAGTGCAGATGAAGAGTAGGCACTACTGACTGCTACAGCACAAATCCCCAGGGAAAGGGGAGATGCTTTAATTTCCCCCTCCAATAGGCAATTGAGACTGCCAGAGTTGCATCAGTCCCAATAAAGTAATGGAAGTCCTGCACACAGCCACTGATTGTTGGATATGGAGATACATATTATCCACTGTAAAAGAGTGTACATGAATGGAACAGAAAATTCATAAAACAGAAAAAATATGCTTTTAAATGACAATGTATCCCTCATTAGTGAAGGCTGATGAGTCCAGCATCAATGGGACAGAGAATTTGCTTTGGGTTTTAGTCTTAACTTGAATGGCTCTGTCCCCAAAATAGGTTCAGCATATTGAATATCTCCTTTGAAGTTCAGACAAAAACTCTAAGCAGAGTCACTGTGCCAATGACATGAGACCCACTAGCTTCCACCGCCCACCATTCCTCACCCCCTCATATAAAAAGCTGATGAAGCCATGCCAAACAACTTTGCACTTGGATTCTAGAAGATGTATTCCTTCCAGATATCATTCCCCCAGGGCTCAGTAAAATGTTTCATGTATATGAATCCAATTAAACCAGAAGCTTCATTTTCCCAACCACAGCCTTCTAAGTTTTAAATAAGAAACCATATGCTCCCAGTAATTTGGTGTACAGAGTCATGCTTTTACTAAGTCAGAGTATTTTATTTTTCCCCCTGCAATATCCTCATTGTTACAGACTCTGAGCTCTTCATCTAAAATATATAAAGAGAGAACACATATGGCTATCAAGGTCACTCCCTTAGTCAAAAGTTTTGCAATGAAAAGGGTTTCTCACTTTGAACAAGAAGCTTTGAGAGCTTACCTTTTATACGTCTCAGCAAGTACTTTGTCATTAAAGTTGCACTAGATTATTACATTTGATCTATTATCAATTTGTATAAAGAGGTTTCAGTTGCAGACAAATTGTTAATTCCTGGGATGATATTGCTTATTTTATAAGCAAAACAAATTGAAAAAAATTACAAATGTAATTTCAGATTTTATCTTCTGTTGTAGTTTTATTTTCTACATAAGTAGCTTTAACTACTTTCAGACTCTTTGTCTTAAAAATAAGGATATTCAGATTCCTTCAGCTCAAAGGCCAATCTAGTCCAACATTCTATTTTTCACAATGACAGCCAGTTGTCTAGGAGAAAGATAATGCAATGAAGTGCTACTGACTCTGATGCTGGAGGTCATATAAAGCCATCATGACTTATCTTCCATGAAGCCTCCATGAAGCTGATAGTCTTCTCCTCCAAGCAACTGTCAAATTACCATTTTGAAGACATCTGTGTTGGTGGTCATCATTGCATCTTTATGTTATTATTTATTTATTTATTATTTTATGATCATAGACCAAAATACAAAAAATGCAAAAAAATACATAAAAATTCATACAAATGCATACAAAAATGCAGAAACAATAGAGAAACTAATGGATGAAATTAAACAAAAAGAAATAAAACTAACAGTCTCCCAGATGTAAAATAAATACATAAATAGGAACCAAATTATATTATTGCAAAAACAATTAGAAATGGTAATGACAGATGAGATTAAAAGAAAACTGGATTATATGAAACAAAAAATTTCGAGCATGCAAACAAACCAGGGAGATGGCTAGCCTATAGGTTAAGAAAGGAAAGAACAAAGGGAATGATATTAAAATTAAAGGTGGGAAATAGAGAAATAAGAGATGAAAAAGAAATTCAAAAAATATTTAAAGGCAATTTATCAAAGACAAAATATACCACAGGAGTTAATGAAAGAATATACTAAAAAATATTAAATAGATAAAATAACTGAAACCCAAGGAGAAAAACTGAATAAAAATATTTTGGAAGAAGAAATAACAGAGGCAATTAAATAATTGAAAAGGGGGAAAACTCCGGGGCCTGATGGACTAAGAGCTATATATATATATATATATATATAAACTTATGGATTAGTGAAACCACTGCAAAAAACTATGAATGATATTTTACCGAAGAAACAGATCCCCAATAGTTGGAAGGAAGCAAGAATAGTTTTACTACCTAAAGAAAATAAGGATCCAAATTTAATGGAAAATTATAGGCCGATCTCATTATTGAATAAAGATTATAAAATATTTGCATTAATATTGTCAAATAGATTAAAATTGGTACTATAAGATTATATACATAAAGATCAAAATGGCTTTCTCACAAAAAGACAAATTAGAGATAATGTTAGAACAGTTATAAATGCAATAGAATATTTAAATTATCATAATGAAATAAAAGGTGCATTAATTTTCCTAGATGCTGAAAAGTTGTTTGATAAATTAGATTGGAATTTTTTATTAGAAACATTTAAACAAATGGAAGTTGGCGAAAAGTTTAATGAATGGATAAAAGCAATATACTCGAATCAAACAGCAAAATTAATAATTAATGGTCATGCAACTGAGGCAATAAGAATTGAAAAAGGCACCAGACACGGATGTCCACTATCCCCTCTATTATTCATATTGACATTAGAAATTTTAAACTCTGAAATAAGAAAACACAAAGAAATCAGATGTATCAAAATGAGAAAAGAGGAATATAAGTTAAAGACATTTGCTGATGACTTGGTTATTATGTTAGAAAATCCTATAAAAAGTATAGATCCATTGTTACAAAAATAGAGGAATTTTGTAGATATGCTGGCTTTAGAATTAACAAAAATAAAACAAAAATTTTGATAAAGAATATGGAAGGAAGAGAAAAAGAAGAATTAAGGAAAAAATCTGGATTTGAAATTGTAAAGATGGTTAAATATTTGGGAGTAGATATAACAGAAAAAATTCAACAGCTATTTAAATATAATTATGAAAAGTTATGGAAAGAAATTAGTAGAGACTTAACCAGATGGAAAAATATAAATTTATTATTAATGGGGAAAATATCTTTGATTAAAATGAATGTTTTACCAAGATTATTTTACCTATCCCAAACCATGCCAATCAGTATTTCTAATGATATATTCATTAAATGGCAAAAGAAATAACCAAATTTATTTGGAATGGGAAAAAACCCAAGTATTAAATTGAAACTATTAACAGATATAAGAGCAAGAGGGGGCGTTGGTTTACCTGACCTAAGATTATATTACGAAGTGGCATGCCTAACATGGGTGAAACCATGGATAGAATAAAAAAATAAAAAAAAAATAGATCTGGAAGGGCATGACTTAAGAATGGGATGGCACGAGTATCTTTGGTATGGGAAGATTAGCATAAATGCAGAATTTAGAAATCATGTTATTAGAAAATCCTTAATAAGAATATGGAGTAAGTATAACAAAAGATTGAGCCCCAAGCTGCCTGGGTGGCCATATATCCACAAGAAGCTTTTTGTAAACATGAATTAAGGGTAGAAAAATGGATAAGGTATAGAGACATTTTAGAAGTAAGAGAGGGAGAGTGGAAAATTAAAGAAAGAGAGAAACCAGAAGAAGAAGGATTTAAAATGCATTGGCTGAGTTACTATCAATTAAAGGAAAGAGCAAAAGAGGATTTAAACCTGCTCCAATATGAAGGTGAAAAATAAGAATTTGAAAATTTGTTATGCTTTTTAATTTAATTTAATTAGGTATTTATTTTTTTTAATTAGGTAATTTTATACCCCGCCCTTCAGCCACCATGGCTATGAGAGCGGCTTACAAATTGTTTCAAGCAATAGCAATTTACACATGTACACTGCATTAAGCAGTTTCCAATGTGTGTTAGCTAATTGCCCCCACAAGCTGGGTACTCATTTTAGCAACCTACGAAGGGATGGAAGGATGAGTGAACCTTGGAGCCCTCTGGAATCGAACTTGCAATGTGGTGGCTTGCAGTACTGGCATTTATCCACTGTGCCACCAGGGCTCCTCTGATGAATCGTATGAGATTAGTAAACTATATGGCTTATAATTAAGATATAATCTGGAACAAGAGCAAATAAAACAAGGTATGGTAGGGTGGGCACAAATTTAGGGTTATCAAATACATCTGGATCAATGGGAAGCAGTTTGGAACCAAGGGTTGAAATTCACATGTTCATATAATTTAAAAGAAAATTTTTATAAAATGATGTTCAAATGGTATTTATCCCCATCAAGATCGGCTAAAATATATAAGGATACATCAAATTTATGTTGGAAATGCCAGAAATGAGTTTAGTGAGGAAGAAGACAACTGATACTTATAAAAAAACATGGGAACCATTTATCAAAAATATCAAAAAAGAAAAAGGAGATATTGCTATCATGGGATATAATAATTAAATATTTAAAGGTTTAATTATTTCATTGTTAACATTGCAATAATATTATTATATATTATTATTATATTATATTATTATACTAAGTGACTTGAGAGAGATGTTTGGAAAACTTGTAATATAAATGTGAATAATGGAAAGTATATAGATAATTTAAATGTAAATGCATAAAGAAGGAAAAGATGTATATAATAAGATATAGAATATATAGAAAGGGAGGAGATGTATTATTATGAATTAGGAAAAACATACAGAGAGAAGTAGGAAGTCAATTTTAAGTAGGGGGGTGGGTAAGAGAGGGGGGAAAGCATATGTTTAAGTATTATGTTTTGTGTTAGTTTTTTATTTCTTACTTTGTACAGTAGATGTCTATATATGTTGTTTCTTTTGTCTCTTTTATATATTCAAAATAAATAAAGAAAAATAAAAAAATGCATGCAAATGTATACAAACAGAACTCAAATATAAAAGACTTACTGAATACTGACAATTACTGTCTAAGTCCCAAAAGTTAAAAACAGAGGAAAGTAAGTAAATAAATTCATAAATAAATACAGTTTTTAAAGGAGGTTTTTAAACAGAGGCTGGATGTCCATCTGTTGGGAATGCTTTGATTGGGTATTCCTGCATGGCAGTGGGTTGGACTAGATGGCCCCTATGATCTTTTCTAACTCAATGATTCTATGTTTAAATGTTAGAATTTCATCTCTAAAGTTTCCTCTTATAAATACCAGAATATATGTTATTATTTTATTTAGAGGGATGTCATTGCTTATACCTAACTTACTGAAGTCCTTCCCAAGGTAGGTACTTTTGGTTCTTGTGGCATTTAAAAAGCTTTGAAAACCATATGTTTTGCATAGGAATAGCAATAGCAATAGCACTGATATTTATATACCACTTATCAGTGCCAAAGCACACCCTAAGCAGTTTACAATGTTTTTTAGCTAATTGCCCCCATCAAGCTGGGTACTCATTTTGCCAATCTATGGAAGGATGGAAAGTTGAGTCAACCTTGGAGCCCTCTGGGATTGAACTCATAATGTTGTGGTTTGCAATACTGGCATTTAACCACTGTGCCACCAGGAGTCCCGAATGGCTTTTAATTGATGCGATTTATTGGCCATATTGCTATTTTGCTGTTATTTTATGGCTGTGACACTATATTTTAATGCCTTTATCATTTTGTAATGTGTTTTCTTAAAAGAAGTTTTATTATATTATTGTATTTCTATTTTTGTACTTGTATTTGCATGGCAATGGTCAGAATGGTGGCTAATAAACAAACACACAAACAAACATGATAAAATGTATTTGCAGAGTGGGCTCTATTATTTTAAAACCAAGCAATTAGAAGGAATGCAGTGCAATAAAATGTTTATTAATTATATTAAACAGCTTATTGACATTTTCATTTTCAGTTAGTTTATTCTCAGTTTTTGTTGAACTCATGCTTGATATCAAACAAGTGAACCATGGAACCAAGTTTGCATATGGAGATAAATAGGCAACAGCAAGTCATGAAAATGTATTTCATTGGTATCAGTTTTCCACTACTTATCTTTAAGAGGGAAAATTACCAGGAGCTTGATATGCAACAAAGCTTATACCAGCAGATGACTTGAAGCATGGCAGGAATAATCTTCTTCTTTATGTCAAGTAGTGTTTATATTTTGTCAGAACTTTTAAATTACTGATAATTATACTCTATCATGTTACTTATAATAAGGACTGCATATGTTACTTATAATAAGGACTGCATATGTTTTTTGCTGTATTATATTTTCTGTACAGATCTCTGCACAGAAATTTCTGTTCTATGATGCAAACAAAAAAAAATGACACACACACACACACATTTAGACCATTGATTTTGAGACTGTAATCCTAATTTTTAAAGGTCTTACGTTAATTAAAAATATTTCTGCAGAATTAAAACAGACTAAAGTTCTGTTGTCAGAACTGGTAAATTAAGTTTTACTTAGCTTAAGGCCCTTAATGAAACTAAACCAAAGAACAGGGCATTTACAGGGATGCAAAATGTGATTGACAGAATATACCCAAGAGATAAAAGCTTATGATTCAAGTTCTCTAAATTTAGTACTTTAACAAGCACCAAAATGATTTATTTTCTTAAATGATGATCCATTAGTGAGTAATGCATTTGTTTTTTATGGACACTACAGCTAAACAATTACTGTAGCAAGCCAAAAGCTAAATGGCCATGGCTTTAAAGTAATCAATTATATGAGAGTGTTTGATTCCACTTGGACCATGCATTCCCCTGCTCAGTGTGTATTTAACATGCGGAAATTCTCCCTCTCACAAAAAAGAACTGAATGGAATATTATAATTAATTACTCTATATTTTGTATACTAGTTGAACAGCTGGCCTACTTTTCTGTCAGGCTCAGAAATTTGGGACTTGACGTTGTTAAAGGTCAAACAGGATATTAGCTTCAGTTCAGTGGAAGAAAGTGAGCAAAGACTAAATTTAGTTCTAGGAAATGAAATGACCAAAGAACTGTGGAAATCACCTGCCTTTTTACCCCTGAACATGTCTCCCTGAAGCATGTGGAAGACCATTTCTGAAATTTAATGTAATTTTAAAAAGCAGCTTAAACAGTAGCATGGATACTGCCCATAGTTTGGAACTTTGGGTGTCCAAAGTTTTTATTAAGAAAACAATATAAGCATCAATTAAAGTAGAACAAAATAAGCAATTAGGTATTGTTTTCAGTGTTTTTCCTCCTAAATATCATCTCTGATATATTTATATTCTCTACAGTTTTCTTACAGAATCTTCTAACCTCCTCTAGTCCTACCTACTAAACAGGGTTGTCTTTCTTTTGTACTTCAGTAAAATATATTTTCCTTTTAACATGTTTTTTCTACCTCTCCATTCATTTATTGTATAAAAAAGAAAACCTGCTTTTTTTTTACTGATCCATTTTTCCCTCTTTCACTATTGTAATGTTTAACATTCTTTATGTTTGTCTGTTTCATTATTATTTTTTCTCTTCTTTACATCCTATCTCTTGATATTCATATTAAAGTCATTCTTTATTTAAATCCCATTCTTCCACACACACACACACAGTATCTGGTAACTGGGAGCCAATCATTCTCCACTTTATCTGAATTCTTATTATTTATCAGGTGAGTTAATTTGTCCATCTCTCTCATACCATTTAATGTCACTAACTCCTGGATCAGGTTCTGAGCCTGGATATTCTGCCACTAGCAATAGCAGTTTTGCACATCTGAGGCTGCCATTGCACATCCAACCCCCTCCCCACTCTCCACCAGCAATGGAATGGCCATGAGGGACCTATTGCAGTGCAACAGCGAGTCCTGGGTGGGGGGTTGGGACATTGTGGAAGGAGGAAAAGAACACCAACCTCCACAATGGCAAAATCAATAAATAGATAGATGCAAGGTGGACTTACACTTGTATGTGTTACTAATAAGATTCCAGTCTTTATGTAGGGCTTTGGCAGAATGTTTGGAAATTGATGTAATTCTAGACTGCTGCAGACAGTCTGCTAAACAAGACCTGTTAACAGGAGTTTCACTGCCTGCTGCTTTGTTTCTAGGCCTAATTTAAAGCACTGGTTATGGGCCTAAATACCCTAAATGCACCAGATTCTGTCTGATTTTGAAAGCTAAGAAGAGTCATCTCTAGTTAGTACTTAGATGGGAGAGTACCAATGAATACCAGGTGCTGTAGGCTATAATCAGATGCAGAAACTGGCAAAACCACCTCTGAGCATTCTTTGCCTAAGAAAGCACCAAGGAATTCATGAGGTCACCATAAGTTCACAGGTGACTGGAAGGTACATACACGCTTATGACCTTTAACCAAGATTGAAGAGAGGAGAGATGGAGAAAACAATCCCCAAGGCTGGGACTGCTAGACTACCTGGATCTATGAATTTCTGGACAGTGAAAAATCAAAGTATTCATTACCAAATAGTCTGATATTTCAGAGAGGGTGGCTACAATGCCTGTTGCTAAATGCAGACAACGGAGCCCAATCAAGCATCCTGCCCTGGGCCTAACGCCTGCTCCCGGTGGCCTTGATTTTCACACCACTACAGTGTGGGACCAGGTTTTGCAAAGGGTGACTTTCTCCACTATGAGCCTGCTTCTGTGCTAAAGATATTTAGGAAGAGCCTCCCCTCTGCAATCCCATTGGTTTCAAAGGTGAGAATGTGACAGAAGGCATTCTTTGTGACTGCACTCAGGCCCTGGAATCCTCTTCCTTAAGAGACCCCCTTTAAACTGCTTTACCTCCTGCCAGTCCCCTACATGCCCCAAAGGGTGACTAGGCAGCTGTGAGAACACCACCACTGGGCAAATTCTTCATTATAGGATGCCTTAAAAGTTTTCATCAGGAAGTCCATACTTGCAAAAAACCCTTGTGTTGAGGTGCAGCGATAGACACTCCTGAGCATGCACAGAGAATCAAGCATCACTACAGTACTAGGTCTATGCAGGCGTCCTCCGAAATCACACAGAGATGAAGTGTACAGCAATCAGGCTTTAATTGTCAAAGAGCAGAGCAGACACAAAACACACTACAGATATGGTACAGATGCACAGAGCTAGATGGTATATACAGCCATGTCAATAAAATCTGCTTCTCAGGCTCACTGACTCTAGTGCCGGTTCCTACCCCATATTTCTGGCCTCTACAATAACAACAGATGTAGATAGGTCACCTTGGCCTCTGTTGAACCACTTTCATTGCTCTAGACAAATCTATTCATTATTTTTACAAACAGGATAACAGGAATATCTTAACACCTTGGACTATGCTGCATCAGATAACCTCAAATAAAAGTCCAATTAGCCAAATTCAGAGATTTAAAGCAACCCAAAAAGCCAATTAGCCAAATTAAAAGTTAACACCATGGCAAATTAATCAGTGGTCAAACAGTCAAATTAAGATGTAAGCCAATCCCCCAATGGTACAGTATGAAGTAGGTGAAAAAGGGATGTGGTCTGGCAAATACTCCCTTCATAAATTCCTACTTAGCCCCAAATATAGTGACTGGATAACTCCAAGCTGAAACCTCAAAAAGTAGAAGGATGAATGCTGTGGGGAGGGAGTGGGGTGGACATAAATATTATACATGGGTGGTGAGTGTTATTCCAGAGGTAACCCCCTAAAAAACAGCCCCTTCATTGGCTGACTTCCCCAAAGTGGGGAAAACAGCCAATTGTTTTCATTTCCTACCCTACCCTGTGTGGGGAAGAAATGAAAACAATTGACTGTTTTGCCACTTTGGGGAAGTCAGCAAAAAATCCCCCATCTATTTGGATGGGGGAGGAGCAACATTCTGTCTCAGGAACAGGACTATCTTGCCACAACACTACTTAGCTTACCTATGTAATATGAAAAATAACTTTTGTCTCTGGTATCAATCAATTAAACTACATTAATATGAATTAATGCAATCTCACAGTCTCATTAAAGTAATTATTAATTAGCAGGTATTTCTGAAGCTTGTATATGAAGAAGCCTTCCACTTGTTTAAGTCCATTTCGTTTTGTCCATCTAATTATTCCTTGTAGGTTCATCATGTTAATTTTAAGGCTATGTTTTTAATGGTTTTATAAATGGCTCCTCCATTGCATGAAAATAAATGGACTGTGCTAGGTTCTTCATCCAGGTGATAATGTGTTATCTCCTAATAAAAGGGTCCACAAATTACTGACTTCAAAAGAACATCCATAATTCTTACTTCAGACTATGTTTGTGGAAACAACAGAGTTTGGATAAAATCTATTTAAATTTGATAGTGTGTGTGTGTGTGTGTGTGTGTGTGGGTACTGATGACCAATCATGGAATAATAAGACCAGGCACAGAAAGCTGGGTTGAATAAGGGCTACTTTATTTAACTTAAAACTTATTTATGACTTTATCAGACACGGAAAATACAACATCATCACGACACCACATAACCGTGAAAGGGCGTGCGGATCAGATGACATTGCCCTTTCATGGTTATGAAGAGCCCCAAACCCATTGCTTTTAACTGACAGCTTAAGCTTTCATTTTCCCCCTCTCTTTTTAATTATTGTGTGTTTTTAATCCTTTCTAATTTAATACCGTTTTAAGGGGTGGGTGGGTTAGGGTACTATTGTAATCATGCAGTTTTTATGCTGTAAGCCGCCCTGATTGCATTGCAGAGGGAAGGGATAGAAATAATAATAATAATAATAATAATAATAATTATTATTATTATTATTATTATATTATTAAGCTGTCACTAGATCTCCCTGCCACTTTTTTGCCGGCATTGCCAGCATGTGAAGCCTCTTTCCCTTTAAATCTCGGACTTACCCTGACAATGGCCCAACTGGCACGAACACCTCCGGGACAGATCACAACATTCAGGTAACTGATGAACTTTTTTTTGACCCTCCCTGGGTTACTTTGAAGTTGTTGTTTTTTAGTGTGTGTATGTGTGCTTGGAGTTACTTTTTAATGTGTATTTTTTGACATGTATTTCTTTATTCACGGAGGAGCCTTTGCTGGGAAAGGAGGTAAGTGTGGGGGAAGGTGTTCTTTTGCTGGCATAAAAATTGATTTTTTTTATACCAGCAAAAGAATGTTATAAGGGGGACGTCGGATAAAGTCCTTAAAAGAAATGAGCCTGGAGAGAAGCAACAAGGGATGAGCAACCTAGTGTCGGATCAGCTGACCCAAGTGTCACCTTCCTTAGCCTTTCCCAGGGGAAAACACCTAAGCCCTGAGGGCAAACTAATAGCTGGTTGTTCCCCGTTCAGCCATGTATTGGAAGGCACACCTGAGTTGCAGGACTTAAAGCAAGGGTCAAGCCCCCAGGACAGCCTCAAAGATAATCTCCTTCACCGCCCCTTGGGTCAGAAGAGCTAAAGAGGAAGTTCTACAGCCCTCTCTTTCACCAAAAGGGTGCCAAGATGTTCACATACCCCCTACTTTTCTCTCCCCACTACCAGACATGGGCAAGGGATGAGTATCTGCTTAGTCCCTTTCCAGGCTGGCTAAAAGGGTCCTCAACCCTTGTTGCAAGTCCCCATGAACAATACATTACTCTCTTCAGATAAATATAAGCCATTTTCTTTGTAGAGCTAAGGGTGACAAAATACTATAGAGTTGTCCCTTCATATTCACCGGGATTTGGTTCCAAGACCCCCCATGGATACTAAAATCCATGAATACTCAAGTCCCATTATATGCAATGGCATAGCATAATGGTATCACTTATGTAAGATGGCAAAAATCAAGGTTTGCTTTTTGGATTATTAGTTTTTAAAGACTATTTTCAAGCTGTGGATACTTAAATCCGTGGATCCAAATCCATGGATATGGAGGGACAACTGTATTTGGATGTGGGAGGAAGTGGCCAGACTCCTATTTAAGCATTGCAAATTTTCCTGTTAACCTTTTGCATGCCCTATCAATACAATACTCTTATCCCACCAAGGTTTGCATGGCAAAATGGCAGACCACATCTGGTCTGAATGTTTCTAAAACCATGCAGAGCCTATAGTATAAGGGCCTTGCCCTTCTACAAACCAAGGTCATTCCCACCCAGATGAATGGCCAGAACATGGAGATGGTGGTTTTGCACTCCTTAAAGAACAGTGGCACTGCACTGTAAAGCACTACACCGTGGCCTGATTGCTCAACCCCAGTTGAGCCCCAAAATGGCAATTCCAAGCCTGGCATGCCATCCAGTAAGCCATACTATCGCCACAAATCAGGACCCACCACCTCTCCAGAAAAAAACATAGAATATGGAAAAGATAGCAAGTAAACAACAAATTATAGTTTTGTGGTTGGTATATAGGAGCTGTCAAGAAGTCAGTCCAGTCTGGTCAGTCTAGGGTTATCTAAGCAAGATGAAGAGAGAAGCACAAGGGTGGTCGATAGCGAGTCCAGAGGTCGTATCAGCAGGCCAGAGGTCCAGGTAAATGAGCCAGCAAAGATTTAATAATAGTCCAAAACATAGCCAGTTCAATGTCATGAAAAAACAAGAACACAAGAGAGTACTGCCAGTCAAGCAGGTAAGAGACTTGTCAGCACAAAGGCTGCGAGAGAACTGGCAGGATATTTATGGGCAGCTCCTTCAAGGGTGCAGCTGCCTAATTAGTGCCTAATTAGGTCAGCATCTATTACTTAACCCACACTGGGTTTGGCATTTCTCCCTCCATTGCTCAACAAAGGACAGGGGCCTGCTGTCTTCAACCTTTGCAGCCTCTGCCAACTCCAGCTGAGGAGCAGGGTCCCCAGCCCCCATCTCCTCAGACTCAGAGACAGTTCCACTATCAGGAGCTACATGCAGCTTTCTGACATTCTGCCTCCCCCTCATCATCATCTGAGTCATGCAGGGGTGAGCTATGACATCCAGACTGTCAGAAGAACCATCCATTTGCATCTGACCAAACCTAGGCTTTAAGATATTGCTATCTTCAGAGGCACATTTGGTGGGGGCATGAAATGGCGGCTCTCAGATTGCAGAACTCCCCTTCAATGGAAGCCAATGTCATTTCTTGGCTAGCAGACACCTTTATTAAGGTATATTGGGGGCAGTTCCCTTCTTTTCTGCAAGGGTGCTATGTATTTTTATGGATGTGCTTTTAAAATGCCTCTAATTCAGTTATATTTTATTGCTATAATTGAACTGTGTGTGTGTGTGTTTTTAAAAAATACACCTTGTATGTGAGTTTTTCTGTTTGAGATACCTTGAGTGCCAATTTTGGGAGAAAGGTGGGATATTAAATAAATAAATGCATGGAATGTGGGCACACACATGCATTTCTTGACTAAATACAAAGCTGAATAAATCTGATTAAATGTAAAACCAAATTACATTAATTCTAGCTGGAATTCTGTTGTCGAAACAGGAATCTGCTTTTGGCCCTGGACTAAACAGTAGGAATTTCAGGAATATTGATCCCCCTACTAATCTTTATATTTCATAGGATGTATTTTGTGTACAAGAAGGAAAGCAAATAAGGTCGAGTCTGTCACATGCCAGCCACAGATGCAGGCGAAACATCAGGAATAAACTCTTCCATAACACGGCCTCAAAGCCCGGAAAAAATCCACAAAAAAACTAAGGTAGAGTCTGTCCTGGAATTTAGTCACAAACTGAGAAAGGGGTTTCCCAACCATCAGGACTTGGCTGAAGAAGTCTAGACCTAATGAAATTCTGCTGCTGAGATGGTCTTGATGGCAGACAAGTTCCATAGGCAAAGGCTAGTAGTGCTATGTGTCTGTCAAAGGGAACTCCCAGGGTGGATAGGACTGGCAGTGCCTCTGACTCTGAGTCCCTTCTCCAGCTGCTGGAGAAGGCTGCTTCTTGCCATTGTCTTCTCTGGGGCTTGGAAGCTGTGAGTGAAGTGGAAAGCACCCATTTTGCTATGCAAGTCAAGGTAAAAGGTAATGATAGGAAGAGTAGGTAGGTGTCTAGGCAAACAGCCACCAGCTCAGCTCCCAGTCTGCCTGAGAGCTTGCCCTCCTCAGCAAAACCTCTCTGGCCATTCAAGGCCATGTGGCAGTGTTCACAAGGAGAAGAGGGGAGCCAATCCATGGTAAAAATACACATTTTCCTTGGGCTTATGGTAGCCCAAGAAGCTCCCCCATGTTTTCATATCCCAGCTAAGCACACTTGCCACCCCAGGATCGAATTGGAAAATGTCCTTCTCATAAAATCCTTGCCTTTCTTGTTTGTTTTCATAAGTTTGACCTGTGAGTAAACCTCAGAACCTGAATGTTTTCAAGACCTCATCCACAGTGTGGAGAGAACTGTTCATATTATGTGTTTATTTCACAACAACAAAATAAAGAAAGATTGCATCCCTCCAAAACAGTCCTTTCTAAGTCTTTTTAAAGGTCTCTGGTGACAAGGAATTTGGTCTTGTACACTGTTCTAAGCAGATGAGAGCCTTCAATGATCAGTTTAGGAGTTTGACTTCAGCCATAGGAAACGTCATATTAGCTTATGTGAAATGAGTATATGCCTCCTAAGGAGTTTTAGGTTTTAGAGACAGTAGGTTAGTGTGATCTCCTGACTATTTTTTTCTTCTTTTTTGTAAGGGCAAGATTTAATCTACCTACCCCTCTCATTTAGTTCCTTCGCTATCCACATAATATCACAGAATCATAGAAACATAGTGTTGCAAGTGACCCCTGCTCCAAAATCCTGCCAGTGCAGGAATATTCTACTAAGCCACGCCTGAGAGGTAGCTATCTAACTAACCTCTGTTAAAAAACCTCCAAAAAGGTGAGATAATTACCGATAACTAGACTGGTTTTCTAATATTCAGTTATTAGTACTGATGGTGATTAATTGGTTTCCCAATTTCTAATATCCAACATTATCAAATTAATTTTTGAACCTAACATTTCAAGCTCTGACAATTTGCAGGCAGATTGTTATATTAGTATCTTGCAGCAGAAACAACAACAAGAAGGAGAACTTCAACAACAACACATCTCTGGCACCTTAAAGATTAGCAAGCATAAACTTTAGCGCACTGCAGCCCACTTGTGCTCTTACAAAATTATATTAGCTGTACAAAAAGTGAAATGTTCTAGGCCAGAGCTGCAAATTTGTTCCCATGTATGAAGCAGAGATATTCTCTCATTTTATCTCTTTCATTAGACGTTTCAAAAGCTTTTGGCTCTATTGGAAGCCCTAGCAGCAAACAGGAGCAAACCTCTGGCAGCAACCACCACCCTTCCTTCCCAGAATGCCCCAGGAATGACACCCTAGCAGCTTTTTAAACTTTCTAATGAAAGGGGAAGAAAAGAGAGAAAGCTGCTGTCACAGTAAGCATTTCTATTCTCAAAGCACTGCCTTTTGAGGAAGGTACGAAATACCTATTTGGATGAATTACTGGTCTCTCCCCCCCCCTCTCTCTCTCTGTGTGTGCGTGTGTGTGTGTGTGTGTGTGTGTGTGAGAGAGAGAGAGAGAGAGAGAGAGAGAGAGAGAGATCTATAATCCTGCCAAGCACAGATAACATCTTTCCCAGTTTCCTTTTCCCTGGTGTCTCATTGCATCAATTTGAAAACATTTGTCATAGAAGGCCCAAGGTTCATGGGACAACCTTTTGCTTAGGCATCATGGGATGATGGCAGTTACCTCCCAGTTAATATTAGAGCTGAGCAGGGTAATATTTTGCTTCTAAGAAGTAGATAAGGTGATATCTAACCTCTGTTTAAAAACCTCCAAAAAAGGTGAGATGATTACTGATAATTAGACTGGGTCATGGACTCCTGTTGATCTATCCCTCTTCTCAGAAAGATATGCACGTTCTGTCTCTCTCTCTCTCTTTCTTTCTCTCTCTCTCTTTCACACACACACACACACAGAGAGAGAGAGAGAGAAGAGACAGAGACAGAGAGACAGAGAGAGAGAGAGAGAGAGATTAAATGTTGGTATTGCACCAGCAAAAATCAATATGGTGTGCTCTATGTGGTGCAGAGAAGGGCCAACCACTATCCATCCCACTGGGAGGAAGTTCTATTCCGAGGAAAGTGATCTGTCTTGAAATGGATCCCTCAGAGCAGAAAATTAAAACCAGTGTGTGTCCTAAACCCCAACAATACTGTTCCAACCCCAGACCTTATGCATTGGATTGAGAGACAATCTACACGTGTTGCTGGTCCTGCTCCTCTCTTTACCCACCCTTTGAACATGCAGAAGCTAATTATTTTTTGGACAGAGCTTATTTGTAGTAACTAAGCACAGAACTATGGATGTGGCATCACACAGGGTAAACAAAGAATCATATTATATTTAATTAAGATAGGTTTACTAGAAAACAACCTCAAAATAAAAACAAACAATTCTCTTTGGAAAAATTATACTTTGAACCGATTTATTTGTAAGCATATTCTGTTGTTTGCTCATCAGGGAATACACAGACCAAATCAAAACATCCAACGTCAGTATAGGAACTAAATTCCTGGTTTATCATAGTTTATTTTATTTTATTTTTTAAAGTCTTTCAAGGGTATTGGCCAGTAACAAAATCAAAAGGAATGGACTTATAGGGGATTGACTTTATAGGTGCTGAAAGCTGTACCGTGACTCTCATATTTTTAACCCTGAAAATAATGTAACCCAGCTCATTAACTGTTGGGGAACATTTAGAGTCAAACTACATACTCAAGTAAAAGTGTAATTTGTTGCTGCACTTATCTCTCAAAAGCTGAAAATACAGCAGCTGGGAAGGGGCCCTCATTCTCTGAGGAAGGAGGTTAACTCTTTCCTCCACTTATGAAGTCCCAGTGAAAACAATCCCTCTGACATGGCATAGGAAGGAAACTCCCTCTGACATGGCATAGGAAGGAAACACTCAAACCCCTTTCAAATACAATTGAACTAAAATTCCTACTGTTATTGTCAGATGCTGGCTGCGAGTCTTCACTGTGTTATTGTTTGAAATTAAGATCTACCTAACCTACATGCTGTGCATGTTTGAAAACTTGTACATGTCCAAGTGTCCAACAAGAAATTAATTGAGAAGCTGGGGCCAGGCATAAGGATTAATTCATATGATGGGAGTAGGGGAATATAAAGTAGACTCAATTAGATGTCAGAAAAGTATTTTTACTTCCTGGAAACTTACCTCATATTATTGTTGTTATTGTTACCTGCCGTTTTTCAGTCCAGGTCTCAAGGTGGCTTACAAAAGTGAAAACAAATAGTACCGAAAGTTCACATCATACAATTTTTTTAAAAAAAGATAAACTATCAGTAGAATGAAAAGCAGTTAAAAAAGCATGGCCATTAAAAAGAAAAACAATAAATATAGACAATACACCCCATTATAAAAGGTCCATTCCCCCTGTGTAATCTGTCCTCAAAGCCTTGCCAAAACAAAATGTTTTGTTTGTCCTGCCTACAGACAGATAAGAAGAAGAGTGTGAGTACAACCTCTCTAGGAAGAGAGTTCCACAGCCTGGGAGCAGCCACCAAGAATGCCCTGTCCCATGTACGCACCAGAAGTCTCAGTGGCAATGGTAGGCAGACAGAAGGGATCCCAGAAGATGTTGAAACACAGGCAGGATCTTATGGGAAAGTGTAAAAGCATATATTTCTTCCAAAATGCAACTTCAGAAAAATTCAGATTTTGAGAAAAATCAAAGCGTCATAGACAACTAATATACAGTAGCACCACTGTATCCACTAATTCACCACCCACTGATTCTATTATCCATGGATGGCAATAGCAGGGGGGTGGATGGGGGGGAGGGGAGTAGTAGTAGATCTCACCCCCTCTTTGGTCCCCAGGATCACCCCTCGGGATCACTCCAGTGACAGGAATGGCGACAGGGGCAA
Source organism: Gambelia wislizenii (assembly GCA_030847615.1). Lineage (NCBI taxonomy): Eukaryota > Metazoa > Chordata > Lepidosauria > Squamata > Crotaphytidae > Gambelia > Gambelia wislizenii. Next base: position 170,738,085 of record JAUMIR010000002.1, read on the forward strand.
GGGGAGAAGAAGAGTAGATCTTGCCTCCTTTTGCCCACAGGATCCCCCCCCCCGATTGCTCCTGTGGCAGGAAAGGTGAAAGGGGAATGCGCTATTATCCATGGATTTCATTATCTGCGGGGGGTGGGGCTGGAACCAATCCCCTGCAGATAAGGGGGTTCTACTGTACAGTAAGTATTTGACTGTTCTTGGGCAGTAACATAAGTAATCAAAGACCTTGGATCTAATGATAAAGAAAAGAATAGAAGATCAAATTAGGATATTGTGAAGAAAACATCACAATAAAATCAGATTATTGTAGCTATGAAACACATAAAATAATGCACAAAGCAAACATCAACATGGAGATATGAGATTACAGGTAAGAAAGTAGAACACAAGAAAGGCTGAAAAATTAATACAGATTGAATAAGTTTTAAATTATATTCTATAAGGGGATTATATGCTAAATAGGTCTATTCATTCATGACCAACAAATACTGAAAACGTTTGCTACCCCTGGAGTTTAACTGCCAAGGAGAAGGAGAATTAAATATGACTCTTGCTGGACTGTGGCTCTCAAAAATGTAGATTCAATATCTTGAGGATCTAAAATCAGCTGTGAAGACAGTCACTCTGTTATATTTGGAACTTTCCATATTGTCTCTACAGTCTTAATTTATATGATAACAGTATTACAAAATCACAAGTATTAATTAATCACTGAAATCAATGAGGAATTTATATATTCAGAAAGAATGTAACTCTACAGCTCTGTGTAATACCAATAGGAAACTGCTTCATTAAGCAACTGGAAATATAGTTGTGTTAATACTGTTAAGGTATGAAATTTGTTACATATGAAGCAGCCTGGCAGTGCTGAGAGGACTAAGCTAGCAAACATCTATACAGCGAAAATACACCTCATAGAATAAAAGGAAAATGCCTTTTGTCCCAATGAGATCCCACATCATTTTGCCTTATTCAGAAGGGGGTGGGGCAAAAACTCCAAATACTATGTAGGAAAAACCTTCACCGCTTTTTCCATATTTAAAAAAGAAATCCAAAGGAAATGCAGATTCCCACTCATTGGGACAGCTGATTCACTTTGCTGCACATTCTTGATAAGAGCGGAAGCAGAAAGCTGATTGGTTGGATGTGCACGGGGGTGGAACTTGCCAGCCAGACAAGCACCTGGAACTACCGTGTTGGATTTTTGCAATAGCGATCCTATGCTGAGTAGGCAAAACAGCTCCCCCCCCCCGCTTTTTCTGTTTATTGAAGCGAGGATCACTCTTCCACACCTTGGATGTGCTTTAAAACAAAACGCTGCTCAGCAATGGCAACTGGTGACAGTAAAAACACAAGTAATTCACTCTCACCCACCATCTTGATTCGCAGGCATGCCTGTTTGAAAATCAAGGGTGTATAGCTTGGCATGCCTGCAATCTTAAAAAAAACCAAAACACAAAACATAGAGGCAAATGAAAGCTGCTGCAAATTGGCACATTTTATTGCCTTGTATAGACAAGCCCTAGAACCCTCTCAGGGGAATCTCTCTCTCTCTGGCTTTTCTTCGCAAACGAAGATTCAGGAAGGACTCATCCCGTGCTTTCTGCAAGCGCGCTGATGACTAAAAAGGCCAATCCGAGATAAACAAGTCCAGTTGCAAAAAGCACAGCAGAAGGTCTCCTTGGGTGATGTTTTTGGGTTTTGATTCTTTCTGCGTTGTCGTTTCTCTTCAAGACTTGTTTGTTGTGAGTTCTCAAATAAGGCTGCAGCATTGTGGATAGTGTGTCTCCATGCCTCCCGATGTGAGGCCAGGGCGGACCACTGTTGGTGATCAATTTGGCCAAGTCTGAGATGTTGTTTCAGGGAGTCTTTGTATCGCTTTTTTGGAGCGCCCCTCTTACGCTGACCCGTGGCGAGTTCACCGTAGAGTAGTATTTTTGGGAGGCGATGGTCCTCCATCCTAGAAACGTGCCCTGCCCAGCGCAGCTGCATTCTCAATATCATGGCTTCAATGCTGGTGATCCCTGCTTGCTCAAGGACAGCAACATTCGTCACATAGTCAGTCCAGTGTATATTTAGGATTGTGTGTAGACAGCGCTGATGAAAGGTGGTGGCGATACGTGACCCATGTTTCAGATCCATAAAGGAGGATAGACAATACGATGGCTCTATACACACTGATTTTTGTGCTTTGCCTCAGGTGTTTATTGCTCCAGACTCTTTTGTGAAGTCT